>OU974021.1:4800000-6212093 GCA_918843925.1 Eulithis prunata
TTGTTCGATGATTCTCCGAAATAATTTTCCAGGAGTATATAATTTAATGATAGTATTTTTGCACTCTTGATCAGCCTTCCGTACAATTTTGAAATCTCTCCAATTTAAGATTAGACCATAAGAATAAATACATTGAACATTTCACACAACGCCGTCTAGTCTAATAATACCTACTATAAGTGAAGAAATTATGAATTATTATTATTTATGAAGAATTTGCTTATAGTAAGTACTATTTTATATTTAACTAGCCGTGGCCCGCGGCATTGCTCGCGTTCTAGACCCTTTAGAGTGCGACTTTTCAAAATTCATTTCTTAGTGCGCTCCTACACTATATAAGGAACCTACCCTCCAAATTTCATACCTCTAGGACTTATAGTTTAGGCTGTGCGTTGATTCTCTGTCAGCTTAAAAAGAGTTTTATATATATTGATGATGATGATGATCTTGTCTCATTTACCTACTACATCGCTAGTGCAGACCACCGTCCGCCCTCATTAGTGGGCAAAAAACCACCGGCGCTTTATTTTCGCACTATGACTCATTTGGAATCGATTCGGAATGACGTTGATTGAGTCTAGACCGGTTGGAAAGGATCTTCATTTGATTATTCGATTTTGGATTAGAGTAACTGGGTTACGTTACATAGTGACCTTGGAATGAATTATGAGCTTTGAGTTATCTACTAATCGATGTTTGAAGAATGTATTCGAATCATTTCAGTGATTTTTTATCAAAGTTTGACGATCATAATAAAAAATCAAAAAGAGATGAAAAAAATATAAATGTGATCTAAAGTCTTACTAGTTTAGTAGTCATCTAAAACAGGTAATTAGAATCACATTAGACTTATAATAATAAATATTCTTGGACATATCACACAACGCTCTCTAGTCCCAAACTAAGCAAATATACCTAAATTTTCACATTAATTATGTAATTATATACAAAATTCTTGTAAAAGTTAGAGAGGCTGCCAAAGTCTATATCAGAAAACTAACCTTTATTCATAAAACTGTAAAATCGGTCAGGATAAAACATTGTAGCTTTGTATCTCGGCTAACAGTATTGGGAAGAACATGTGCTTTGTATTTGCTAAAAACTGTACCACACAGCACACTAATTGCAAGTGTGTGGCACAAAACAAGTAAACAAACACCCGTCGTGTGCGGCCCATCACCGCATAGTTTCAGCGGCGTCTTTCACGTGCGATGAGGCCTGAAGCGTTGTCGCTGCGATTTCAGCGCGTTTCACGCCTTTTTTGTGCGACTCGCGGCGACGCGTGTGTGAAAAGGCCTTAATAGCGCGTGAAGTGTCAACTGTGGAGATAATTGCAAGCGTTTGCTTTTTTGAGATTCGCTTTGAACTTATGTTTTGTGAACTAATTAGTTCCCAGTCATATTACTGATATCTATTCTAAAGATATGAGGTGATATTGCAGGGTAGGTTATGGGCCCCACTAGTTAGTGAGACCCATAACCTACTCTGTTTTATTTAATTTAGTTTTAATAGTGGAATTTAAAGAGACATTTGGAACTAAGCTAAGTGTAGAATAATAAAATACCAACCTATGCGGCATGAGCTGCACAAAAACTATCTTGTTTCTTTTTATTTTTAGTTTAAACAGCAATTAACACTACCAACCATTACAGGTGACCTTGTTGCCAAACCAATGGTTAAGTAAGCGGCCCTAAATTAAACAAGAAACAATGAAATATAGAAATCAAACCGAAATCGACTCATTACTACCAGCCTTGAGTCGAGTTACCAATTTTAATTAAAAACCAACCAACGCTTCATCGGCCTGCGTTTACCAAACTAAGGGCTCGGATTCATCAGAATAAAAACCAGTCGTTTGACTAACCACACTACTTCTTCTTCTTGTTTGGGTACCTATATGTCCTCTCTCCGTCATTTCGAGAGATAATTTTGCCAATGTCAAGTGATCAATTTGAAATAATGATAAGTCAAGTCATTCAAGTCGGCTGTCGTTTGTTTTGAACCTTACTTGATAAGAAAAATAACTTTCACACTAGCCAAGTTGACATTCTACCCTACAGTACCTACCTAGGTACTAATTTATTCATACAGTTGACAGAGAATAGAAAAAATATTATATTGCATGGGAGGGAATGTGTCAATATGAGATGTCATATTTTGACAGTTTTGTATATATAACCGAATGTGAAATGTCTCTAGAAATCTCTAGTTCACCAAAAATTCTTCTCGTCTCATGTAAGATCTTCTACACGATGTGTCTTCGATAGGTTTGGTCTTCTACTAAACGGATGGCATCACTCAGGAAGGTTCTAAATTAGATTCCAATTACTCTTGCAGAATTTTTCCAATTGCTGCTAAATAAAATTAGGACGCTGGGTTGTGTGTGCTGTCAAATTAGTGAAACGAAAATGCACTAGCAAAATTGGGCCCAATTAAACTTACAATATTTAAAAACCAATCTGAAACTTGGGTATGGATTTTACCTGGCTCATCGGTTGTATTGCTAGTAGGTCATAGGGTAATATGGGAAAGAGATAAATGTTTCTAAAGGCTTTCCGACACGTTGATTTTAGGACGTATTGATACAAAGGTGTTTTGTTAATAGAAAGCTCTACTTTAACTAAACTACTTTTACTAAATAATATTACTGAAGTAAATCGCTTATTAGTAGGCTAATTTGTTTACCGTAAGGAAAACTTGGGTAAGCGACTCAGGGATTTTATAAAGGTTGACAATAATTAATTACAAAATCGATAGTTAAAATAGTTAATTAAACTTTGTGTTCCAAATACCCTTGGTCACAGATGTTGAAACAAAGACAATTCGAGGGCAGTTAGAAGAGATTTTGCTGATGAGTTTGTACATTTTGAAAGTATCAAGTACATATTTACATATTAGGTTGGTAGGTCCCTATCCAATACAGGTAGGTAATATTTTTTTATTTAATTTTCTTTACCCTAATGAAACTCAGAAAGAAAAACAATATATCTGAATTTAAAATGTATTGCATACATAGTAAAATATTTTTTTTTTAATTTGCCTAAGCTTCGTCCAATCTATACTACTCTGAAAAGAAATGAAAACCCCATGCCATAAAATATCCATATTCCACAAGATGGATAAAAATATTATACATTTGGTACCTACTGTGGATGTGGTACACGAACACAGAACGACATTGCAATTAACACACACACAAATACATGCTTGAGTTTCTTAGTGTGCTCATAAGCTCCGCCCCAAACAAATTATAACCAATGCCTGAGCTCGAAAGCTATAGATCGTTGTGGCAACACGCCTCATATTTTTCGTCACGGAACAGCGACTCAGGCGCGACTCACACATTGTTAAAACCAGCGTTCCTTGCTTTGAAGATACCGGATACAAGCTTTCGTGCTGTCTCGTTCGCACGCTGGATTAACTTGAACCTGACCGCCTAAGTAAAATTGTGAAAATATACTGTGAACTTTGAATATTGATAGCTCCTGAATATTTGACTGTGGTAAAATTTTACAATGAACTGATAGAAGAAAAGATTATGCCCGTATCGATTGATTTACATGATAGTTTGAAAGCCGGGGAAGTGATGCTCGATGACAACAACCGAGCGGTAGAAAGGGATAGAAGATCAGGTGGAACCGCTTCGAAGGCTGCGGAGGCGGCCAGTTTGACCATTTTTTGTTGGACCGCTGATTGTGAAAGATTACACTTGAGAGTCGAAATACATCTTTACATCACACGTCAGTGGGCACTGAGCTGTCTTCAAAGTAACACGGATTAGACACACGCAGTTTCTTCTACGTCATCATGTCTGCGCTCAAGCTGTGATAGTGAAAGACTGAAATTGTGATCTCTCGGGACTTTTGCATGTGTATGAGCTGATTTGGTGGTTGCAGAGACTTTACCTTCACCGGTTGTTTTTATTTATTCGATGGCGGTATCAACGCTGAACATGACGCCGTACTTCACAGGATATTCTTTTCAAGGTATGGATTTTTTAGTTGTAATTTTATAAGCTTTATTTTTATTTATTTCAGTAAGTACCTACTAGATAAAAAATTAACATTTATCGCATCTTTGTCTTAACTTCTTAATAGTCTTTCAATTCAGGAATAGGTATAAAAAAAGTATGTTCATTGGTTTCGTTCAAGGTACCTTATGTTACTGCTTCTTTCTTAATTAACCTTACGATGCTTTCATACTTGTACCTATAACTGAGTATTTCATCTTAAAGGTTCACATACTTACCTTTTCTTCTTATTTTAGTGGCATCTTGTATCTTCGTGTCATAACCCTCAACAGGTTGTTATAAAAGTGTACCCTTAAAAAACTCGTTTATAACACCGTTAATTAGGTATTTAGCAGCTGATTAAAGATCAATCATCGAATTTTTTCCTAAATGACATAATAAAGTCTAATGGTCGCTTTTCGGAATCAAAGGGCCTAGAGACGATCGTAAAACTATAAACTCACGACGGATTACAAAGTGCCTTTTACAGCTACCCATATAACAATATATCATCCTCGCGCGTCGGGACCTAAATAAGAAAGAATTATTGTAACCTCACTTTTTTCATTTATAACTGAACCTTGTTTATGCCATACTTTCTGGAATGGTCAAGGACCGTAAGCTATAGAAAGCGATCCGTCTCTGTTTCAATAAAGCATTTTCTGTCACGACTCTCTATTGTCACAAGAGTCATTCTCTGAGCGATCTTGATCCTAATTGTAGAAGAATAGACTTGCATTTTATTAAGAGAAAAACGTTACCCAATATTTCTACAAAATGAGAACAAAGTGTAACTTAGTAACCTGTGCCAAATCTACATTTTTTAATTTGTTTTTATTTTTGCACGCCATAATTGGTAAGATATGTTGTGTCACCAAATGTACCTACAGCATCTCCTTATTTGCACATAAATGATCCTTATCTTTAGGATAAAATCCCAAAATTACGCTTCGGATTGGTACGATTTACCTAAAGATAGCTCAACTGGTCCAAACAAGTTGAGCTATCTATAGGTAAATCGTTTGCAACGATTTGTAGATGGCTCAACTTTTTCATGTGTATTTTGTAAATATTGTGAATATTGTAAATACTGTATTAGTTGTAATTTTCTTTGTGAATAAACTTATTTACTAAATATATCTTCATTACTTACCTATAAACCATTTTTCTAATCATTTCTATTTGTTAGCTTCCATTACTTTACTGCTAACATTGTCTAACCGTTCTTTGTCAAATTCATAGATACTAACTTCCTATCCATCGTTTAAAGTTATAATAGCCATCATAAACTCACTGACAAACTATATATTGTCTTAAAATATCTCTTGTTACTTTGTTTGGTTTATTGCAAGCAGGCGACAGGTTTTTTGTCTCTACAGTTTCATGGACAACCGTTTTAGATATAACTACGACTTTGTTCGTCGAAGCCTAAATGCATCTTGCCTTAAATGAATAATTTTTTTTTAAAATACATATGTTTGTCATCATCGTCATCACCCGTAGCCTGATTTCACCCACTACTGGGCATAGGCCTCTCTTTGTTTGTATATATGTTTTGTATGGTTAGTAGTCTATGTAAATTTATACTTACTTTAACTAAATGGTATATTTTCTAGATTACACATTATTGTTATTGTTGTTCTAATAGGTACCTAATTCTGCAGTATGTGGCATAAACAAAGCTAAAACCGATAGCGCTGCTTGGTTTTGGTTGCCACTGTTTAGAGATTCTTTGGAACAAAAACATATTGTTTGGTTATAACAATTTGCATTGCATGCGACATCTTAGTTTAGCAATATCTCATATTATGAACTAATTTAGTTTATCTTCTAAATATTAGCATCACTTGTATGTTTAAATTTTATTCAATATCTACCTCATTTCTGTTTTACCAAAAAAAAATTTTGAGCTGTGAATGTTTTTGCCTATCACGTTTTGAGGTTTGTATTTTGCCATTAAAACTATCTGTTAGAACTGAATTTTCTTTTTGAAGTGAAAACTTCTTTAGCACCGTTGTGATTTGAAATTCGATGAAACGAAAACGGTAACAGATTACAGATGAGCTACTAGTTACTATTACACTTACATTTTGCGAAAACAAAAGAGCGCAAACAAAAAGAGTTTATCTCAAGCTCCCTTTCTTTCATTATTTTGATCAAATGGTACACTATGATTAATATTGTTGCATTTTAAAATAAAACTAACTTGGAGTTTCCAATATTTGCAACAGATGTTTCACTACGTTTCGGACTAATTTAATTTTGCCCGAAGGCTTCCATAATTTCAAAGGCACAGTATTTATAACCACGGATGTTCAAAAAACCGCTCACACTGATTCTTTTACACATAAATCATTACCATACGAAAACATTTCGGTCGCATTGTTCAATATGTCACTTCGACTTACGACCTGTTTCGTCTAAGCTAAATTAAAAGGAATATATTAAGAGGGTTGAGAATGGGAGCTCGATATGAAAGAGTGCCGACAGTGTCAGTATATTATATAAATGTACCTAGAAGTTTTTCTAATGGAGAGTTATTTGTTAAACTAACAATAGTCAGGTTGTTGCAAGACATATAGAAAGTACTGTAGGTATATTTTTATTCTAAGAAGAAAAAAATAACAAGATTTACTTATTTTAATTATGATAAAAAATTACGAAATAGCAACCAGACTTTTAGATGCTTTTGGATGGTTTCTTGACATAAAATTTATAAACAAACAATAAATAATGAACCAAAGGATGGCACTAAATATTTTATTGTTATTATGGAAATTAAAACAAATTAAGAATTTCGTATTTATCCTGAGTGAATAACATCACGAGCAATCCCGTACAGTCTTTAAACATTTTTTATTGTTAAAAATATGTTTAATTTTAAATCCAGTCCAAATTATACGACTTTCTGTATCGTAAGTCGAGATTAGTGTCATAATCTGATGTGACGCGGCCGTGAACATCACAAAACATTTGTTTAATTCGATAAGATGATAGAAGATTATTTTATGCAAAGTATTAACGATTTGTAAAAGTGTAATATTCTTTGTTTTTATTATAATTAAAATAAAGGTAACAATAAAGTTTAAAAAGTTTTGCATATTAAATGGTAAATTTAACTTACATTTTAGATAAGTAATCTCCTTTGCGAAGATAGTAACATAAAGGCTCTTAATATGGAAGTAAATGTCGGTATTAGTTCGCATATTGCGGTCGATGATAGCCGCCGTGATCAGATGGGCTCGAGGCTATGTGACGGCGCAGCGGATCCCCTTCGTCCATGCACCTTGTAATTACCTCGCGAACGAGACTCACAGACGGGTGTTCATCGAAACTTAAAGGATAAATCCAAATCAGTCGAAATCAAGCTTGCACAGCAATTTCAGTTTTTAATAACCCCAGTCGTAAATTCCTGCCTCAATTAGGCTTTCGATGAAGGCAATTACGAAAACGATACTACTCGTACCTACATTGGTTTTCTGACCTTTATAAGGAGTTCAGTACCATAATCAAGGTTTAGTCACATTCATATCACGGGCCGACAAGCGGTGCACATCTCAGGCGCACCGCGGCGCGAGGCTGCGCGGGCGCAGATCAAAGGCACCGACAGGCTCTTTTAGCCGCATAATATGACGCGCCCCTCCCGCCCCCGCCAGCGGCCGGCGAAATGCCTCGATCAACCTCCAGGGCGCTTGCCATTACTTATACCGATCTATTAATATACAAATTTGATGTAATGGATATTCTTAACGGATACTCTGATCTAAAACATTTTGCGAGACAGATTTGAGCTAACTTTAATCATGTTTTTGCAATCATTCACTATAGAATGAACTTTTTGTCACTTCTCATTCTATACGACAGACACTTTTATGTACAGTGATCTATTTTTTGAACTCATATTTGATAGAGTATCGCTCTACCTTTTACGGAATTCTAAAAATAAAGTCATCACGTAATGATGATGATAGAAAATACAATTGATTCAGTTACTTATTCATAGGAAAGATGATTCAAATCTAATCCGATAAAATGAGAGGTCATCGACAAAAGGGGTACAAATGGCGCGTTGAAATCTTTTACAAAGAATAAAACCTTTGAGAAGATTATCAGATTTATGCGAGCTCGAAGATCGGAATCTAAATAGCCGCGGGCGCAGCGCACGCCTCCTGCGACAAAAGTCAAAGCCTTTCGCTGATAATGCGCTTTTAGCAGCAGCAACCCCGCATAAAACCTCATCGCAACGCGCTTTTGAAACTCAGGAAAGTTTTGTTACGTACTTACTCTTGAGAACTCACGTTAATCTTACGAGTTATTTTCAAGTTTACTTTACTTAAAGAAGATATTTTTCATGTTAGGTAATTACATTTTAAGTAGCTAGCAGATTATAGGCAAGAATTGAAACCAAATACACGGTTAATAAATCAAACAGTTTCTTTGACGCTGACACAGTAAATGATGACGGAAACTCAACACTTTCACATCTAAATAACCCATTGCATCCACTGAATTCCTGAGTCCATTGTCAAGCGTCGGCAACGTCAACGTCAAAGAGTCCATTTCGTAAAAAGATTCCGTCAAATTAGTACATAACACGTTATGAATACGAAATGAGGTCAAATAGGGCACACTATTATTCGAAATAAAATATTCAGGCCCATTCATTGGGTAACGCCAGGCCTTATTTACATAGAAAGCGGACTAGTGAGAGTGTAAGCCGGCCTTTACCGTACATTCTCATTTTGTACATTGTTTTGTATAAACTAGTAAATAATAAGTCATTTAATTACAATGATTTTAGTATGACATATTTTAGTCCTACCAGCTTGATTGTTCTTAGTACATCGATCAAGTAAGTTAGTCAACATCTTCTGTGTATCAGCATTTGAGCCACGACGACGCGACACTTTATTTCTCAGTGCACGTTAGGTTTTCAATCCCTGCCAATTCCAATGTAGTTTCTCCATTCCAGTGGTTTTTCAGCAGCCTAAAAGTACGCTACCTGAATTGGTTCATTTCACCAGCGTTTTTTCATATCAATGCTGGAAAACCAGCGTTAGTTACCTGCTTTCTACATAAAGCTGGTCTGCTGACGTGCCGAAAAGAGTTGCCTAAGTTTGAACAGTTGTCACCGACTTCTATGGACACTTTTAATAATTGGGACTAGTTTTTCTTTTGCCGCTTTCTTGCGTATGTAAGAACTTTAGAGTTATTCTGGTTTCGTTTGCTGTAACGTTTATTATTCAACTAGCCGTCGCCCGCGGCGTTGCTCGCGTTCTACCCTTTAGAGTGTGACGTTTCAAAATTCCTTTCTTAGTGCACCCCTACACTATATAAGGATACTACCATCAAAATTTCATACCTCTAGGACTTATAGTTTAGGCTGTGTGTTGATTCTCTGTCAGCTTCAAAAGAGTTTTATATATATTGATGATGATGATGATGATATGAGGAATGGCTTCCGTAAAAACATCTAATATTTTGTATAACTTTTTCTTGGGCTTAACTAAAGTCGCGATTAACTGGTATACGTAGAGTCGGTGTCTGTCTTCTAGAATCTAGACCGTCTTGCTTCACCGTCGGCTTTATTGCCGTTTACCCTCAAATGAGGTTGAAGTCAAAGGATGGTCTATCCTCTATAAAAAAAACAGTCTAGGTACTGCTGCACATAGTCTTCGCCTGGAGTCGGTGTCATCAACCTTAGCCTGACTCACACTGAAGTGTTTTTTTCTTTTGACCCAAGATTTTTCATTCCAGTTAAGTGTTTTTCTTCATTAAATTTTTTTTTATATCCATTTATACCTATTTCTCTTATAGTTTTGTTACTTTGGTACGTACTAATAGACAGGTACTTAGTACTATGGACTACCTGTCTATTAGTACGTATCTACTACATACTTATAACAATGATGTAGTTCATATCTAATCATAACGTACCGTCTCAAAAATAACCATTTCCGTATTTGTAATCTATTATGTATATTTTTTGTATGAATGCTCATGATGAAAGCTTACCTTCATAAAATTCAACCAAATCCAACTTAACATTAATATTTCAGTTTGATAAAGCATTTATTATTCGAACATTGAATTTTAGTAACAAAATCCAAAGCTATTACTCGTATGAGTATTATCCATCGAAAAGTATAATAGAATTGATTTGATACTCGATTGCGTACGCCACGCGACCACGGCCACAGAACACACAACAGTTTCTACGTACAGAACCACAGAATACGTAGCAGTTTCTACGTATGTGTGTTCATAGATAATGTAACAGTTTCTACGCCCCGACCACACGTACTCGGTCGGTGTGTGAAGGAGGCTTAATGGAATGACATGGTCTTTGTGAACGCCGCCCAATTCTAATGCCTATTGAGATGGAATTTCACCTCTTTGTTGCTTGATTTTTGATAGTAATAGTTTTATTAGAAATCCAAAGAAATCAACCTGACAACTCATTGTTACATCCAGAGGAGATATAAACCATAGAGCACAGATTAAGTGGCCTATGTCAAGTGGTTAGAACAATCTCTTTGCTTTACGAATACGAACATTTTCAGTCATGATTTCTCAGTGAGAGTTTTGTGTTCATATTCGGCTTCATACATACAGTTTTTTAATTCCTTGCGAGTTATATAATATATTCTAATTATCTTCTTTCGGAAGTGACTAAAGCACCTTATACATTTGCGTGTCAGTGGAATACGTTGGTTTTTATGATGTTCGATTATTTTGCAACAACGGTCGGTTCTTGTTTTTGAAAATGATATTTATTTTACTATCGAGCACAAAATATAATTTCCATAAACAAAAGAGCGTTGAATAAAAGGTGTAAACAAGAAAAATAACCCTAGATTATTCAAAAATGGAATTAATTGTTATTACATAATATGTTTTTGAGTTCGAACTTTTATTTATCTAGCTGGTTTCATATAAAAATTTAAAAAAAAATGTTCTATTTTGTTCTCCAATTTTTTTTTTTTTGTTGCAGTACCAAGTCGTAAATCCATAATCCTAAACGTACGTTTGAAATAAACCAAAACTTGTATTATAAATTACGAGTATCATCCAAGCACGTATCTCTAAATGCGAAATCTAACATTAATTACAACCCTGAACTATGACCGGGTTTCTAAGAAACGTCCAACGGTTATCGTTTGCAGCTCATATGCCTTGCGATGCGAGGAAAGCGGTACCGACAGTCTTGATGCAAACAGCTGGGTCAATCTTACTTTAGTGATTCTACAGTTTCCTACACGCAAAAGCTTTGTGACTGCGACTACAATATTACAAAGATATGAGCTTACTGTTTGTTTATGTATGACAGACAGATTCATGAAGCAGGTACGAAAATTATTGAAGGTTCATGGAAATGATTCACTAGCTGTCAGAGCATGACGATCACAGAGGTCTTCTAATAACAAAGTCATAAAAAACAATAAAAATCAAAGCCTATACCTAAGTACTTACTATTTTAACTCAACATTTCTGGTATATTAGGAAGTTTTAACTCTGTCGTCAAGTCGAGTTAGAAAAAGTTTGCAACGATTTCGAAAAATGGTAAGTACCTACAACAAAATTACAACATTGCCCCTCAAAACTTTGATAAAAACCTCGAATAATCTTCGCCTCGATCTCGAAATAGTAAATAGTAAATAGTTTTTTAGTTGTCAAAATTACTACCAAAGCATGTTTTCGAGGTCAAGACGAGCTGAGAATTATTTGAGATAACAACAGGCATTTAATTTTGTGTAGAGTACCAGTTGAGCTTTATTTAAGCTGTGCCGTGACGTAAAGCCTCATATAAATTTTACTATAGGCACATTAATGTCGCGTCGTGAAATTGATTTGCAGCCAGAAACATATTATGATTGTGAAAACTGGGTTTACGATTTATTTGCTCTGTGCGATATCGACGTGAAACATTTACACTATCATTGTCGCGGGAGATTTTCCGACATTCGGTGTGAGTGCGTCGCTCACGTTCGGAAAAACAGAATATGTTTAACAGGCACGTAACACACTTGTCATTTGATGAATCAATCAACTTTAACTACTTGGTTGAAGTTGAGTGAAAGAAGAAGAATCTATTCACAATAATATATGAAAAACCAACCATAGGATTTGAATCCCGTCGTATTGGCGTGTATAATCTCTGATCTACATAAACATCTCATATCCGTTATGATGTGGATTGCATCGATATCTTCACGGTGATTGCGCTCGCTACTTTTATTAGTAGCCATTCCTTTGTCGCAGATAAAGCGACTGCACGAAACGTTTTATTAAAACCAACAACGCGTTCGAAACGTTACAATATGCAGAAAATGAGAAACCGTTGAAGCGAACCAAGTGAACAGATTAACGTGAAACAACAGACCATCGGCCTGTTGACATTGCAGTTACGAAACCGGGATTCAAGAGCCGACGCCGAGAGGGTTAAGAAATCCAATCACTGTCCGACAATGGCAGTGATAAGTAACTGAAAAGTACTGCCAAAGGTTGATGGAAACTTTGATTGCTAATTAAAATTGACACAGAAATGCGAAGTGAATTCAAAAATCTTCATTTATACGGTCACGGTTCGACTCTTACGTTTAGCATTAAATGATTGACTATGTTTCAATTTCGTTTAACACGAATGCGTCGGTTGAACGAATCGGTACGGTACACGATTGTGATTGTGAGAAAAAAATCTGAGCTATAGCGCATTTTCTGTGCACGTCGGAGTTTAGTGTGTGATTATGATCTGCGGAGTCGACTTCTGCCATGAATAAAACGCGTAAGTTTTGAATGCTTTGTCGAAAATGTCTGAATGAGCTTCTCTTACGTTTTTTTGTTCCTGCTCCCGTATACCACCCGGGTGGTTCTCATTGAAAGCAAGTTGTGCATGATCCAAAAGTGCTTCCGGACGATTAGCCACAAATAGATGTTTAAATTTGTTGTTAACTTCGCCTCCTTTTGCGTTAGTAGTGTTACAATGTTTGCGAATTCTATTACGCATTGTTGAGTCGAGGTTGCTTGTTGTGTGAGCCTTTTATCGATTGTACTGACTGACTGATCCTGTTTCTCTATTAACATGTTCAATATCGATTGAATGAGATGAGAAGTTTGTACACATTGTAAGTCATAATTTGCTTTGAATTTGATCTTTTGCTATTATACTCGTACTCTGATATATCCTTTTCGTATTCACTATTTTCTTCGATTGTGAACAGCTAAATAAAATTATGTTTTAATGCAGTTTACGTAGGTACATAAATCAAAAATAGAAAATAGAAGGCACAGGTAATGAAGTGATACGTTACCAAAAAGCCACCCACATTTGTATAGCCAGGTTATTATGGTCACGTTATGCGTCATAAATATTTCGGGAACATAAAATTAACACTCAAAAACATGGCCTTTGCAGGCACCGCGACGTCTACGGGCCCCGACAAAAAAATATGAGGATCGCTTGCAGAAACCACCACAGAGCTCGGAATCGAAAAAGCCACAAAGAATTCTTCGCAAAAAAACCTTATGTTCAACACTTTAACGCTCAATATACAAAAACAAGCCTCACTTTCCTGTTGCTTTCAATTCAAATTCTTGTGTTGACCGCAATATATTCATAATGTTGTTTGTGTTACGGTTTAGTTTCGACTGTCTTAAACCGCTTCGGTTTTCATAATATCAAAGGACATACTTGTTGACATCTTGTCTAATTGATTGGTGTTTCCCAGCAGGGGTCTAGGGTCTACATGTGTCGGGACCTTTGTGGAATTATTTGAAATTGATAAACCATAAATGCCTTTGCAAGTGGCAAATGCCACTGTCATTTTTTTCGTAAATTAAATCGTGTCAATCATCTAGAGCTGGAATTTGAGTTTGACTATGGTCTGTGAACTATCTTAGATTCTTATCTTTTGGTATAGTGACTCACATGTTTTTAGAAGTTAAAGGTTTTGTAGTTTATTTTTACGTGACGTGAGATCGATTGCTCAAAAGTTTGAATTCATCTCAACAAACAACTCTATCGAGTGGGAAACAAAACGTATAAATAATCTCATCTCCGTCACATTAATCTAATAAAATCTCATTTTTTATTGCCACTTCATTCTCAATAGAAGTTTAAAATGCATCCGAGTCAGTGCAAAAATGGCCGCAGCGGCGTCCTTTGACGATAGGTGGTCCACACTTCGAGTGATGTGATTATAATAGCGACATCTACGCACACATTCATAAATTCCATCTACCCCTGAGAGCGTTATTGGCCAAATTAATTACTGCACGCTCGCGATGATAAAACTTTAATTAAACTTTTGATGACTTTCTTTTCAACCGTAAACCGTAAACCAGATATTGCACCGTCTTCTGCAACACAGCTACAGAAGCTGGGAACAAAGGCCAGAAATAGATCGAATGTTATCGTTTCGGCTTGACCGCATTCGTGCTAAAGAAATTGGATACTTATGGTTGAGAACACTGCCAATGGAACGTAAAATTACGAGATTATCGAGGCCTACCGATGACGTCACTGTGCTCTATATTGCAAAGTGGCTATTGATCTCTCACGCTTTTTTGTTGTGCAAACAGCATCCAGTACCCACTCGTGTTCCCATTCAATTCAATTACTTGCTACTTATTTTGCCGCTCAATAGCGCGTACGGAGAGCTACCATAAAGAATTATCAGTACCTATAAAAAGCTTTGGGTTTGGTTGAACCAAACTTCAATTGGTAGATAAAACTAGATTGGATCTCCGGGTTTTGCCGGGTTAACAATAAACATACACACTTGCATCCCTTCTTAAATAAAAGAAACTTTTGCCTAAAGAACCTATTTCTTTGATTACAAACTATTTACCTGCAAATAGTTTAACCCTATCCGTGGTTTTATGAAACAAAAGCTTTTTACCTCTTTCGTAACGATAATAACTTAACATTTAAACGGCTTAGTAAAACAGGCTTACTGGCATTACTTGGAGAGTTAAATCTTTTGATGATACAGAGAGCCTTGAAATAAAGTACAATACCGTTTACTGCTATTATAATTTAGTCCAAATGTACAGCATACTAAAGTTGGAATTCCTTTGCAGGTCAAGGTCGCATGAATCAACTCGGAGGGGTATTTATCAACGGTCGGCCGCTGCCGAACCACATCAGGCTGAAGATAGTTGAGATGGCGGCTGCTGGAGTACGACCCTGTGTCATCTCCCGTCAACTCCGAGTGTCACATGGATGCGTCTCCAAGATCCTCAACAGATACCAGGTGAGAACTGAAACTGGAGTAACACAGTTTCTAAACAAAGAAAACCATGTCATAAACATACACGTCTAGGAGCTCAGGCTTTATTCTATGTGGCATGGCTATTTTATCTACCAAAATGTACGAGTAGATTTTCTATGTGTCTAAGAGATAGGCATAGGGAATATCTTCTAAAGGTTTTGATAGTGTACACTTTGTATAAGGACTGTTATTCGCGACACAACCAATCATTACTGCGGTTACAAGTTTTTTCGTTGAATGAGAAATAAAACCGCATCTATAAAATAATTTACTGATAAAAAAACTACCCATAGTTATTTGTTTATCAAAGAGGTTGACTATCCAAAGAAGGTTTGATATTCCATGAAAGTTTAACGAAGTAAAAAAGGAATAATACTAAAAAAGTTGTGTGTTGCTTAGACTTTTTTGATGTGTGTATATTTTGTAGTATTTACATAAGTTTTGACGTAAACCATGATTATGTTGCACAGGAAACTGGATCAATCCGTCCTGGCGTGATTGGAGGATCGAAGCCGAGAGTTGCGACACCTGAAGTTGAGAACAGGATCGAAGAACTGAAGAGACATAACCCAGGTATATTCTCCTGGGAGATTAGAGATAAACTTATAAAAGAAGGCATCTGTGATAAAAACACCGCGCCCTCTGTCAGTTCTATATCGAGGCTTATAAGAGGAGGCAAACGGGACGAATCAGACCCTAGAAGAAATCACAGCATTGATGGCATTCTAGGTAAGTAAATACTTACCTAAGTTAATGTGATTTTTCTAAGGATTGAGTGCCCACTAACCTTAAATCGTAAAATAAAATGACAGTAAATAATATACTCCACAATTTCACAATACAAACTTCATTCAGTATGTTGAAGCCTTTGTAGCTCGTAGTTGTTGGAGCACTTTACCGCTTAAAGAGAAATCTGTAAAGTGTTTGCATAAAACTTTATATTACCCCATTCTACTGTAGTTCTTGCTTGATAAATGTTTTATGCTGGCTTTGTGACCCATTCTTTTGCAAAATCTAATATTGGTTTCAAAAAACACTTGGACAATTTTTTACCCACTTTAACACAGTTTAATGTAAAACTTTCGACATGATTGGTTATGAACTGTAAACTGACCGTGTCATCCAACACTCATAATCACTTAATTTAGTTAAAAGGAGACTATTATAATTTCATTGTTATAATGAGACTGTCGGAACGTTTGCAAACTTTACAAAATGGCGTATAAAGTTAATAATCGACGTAAAGCGCACGGAGCGCGCGCACGCCACGGCAGCGCCCCTTGTGTCGGCTTCAAAATTGTAGGTTATAAAAATGAAATTAGTATCCAAAGGTGTTATTATCCCATCGCGTTTGGCCGCGGGCCTTGCATTACGACAATCTGTCCGTACTGCACGTCTTGTGCCGTATAGCTATCCAATATAAAATGGCGCTCCTAATATCCCGGTTCAGCAACGCAGCGAGATTCTGCACACCGATAAGATTATGCATATTAAGTTGTGCGCGGCTAAAATAATGTCTACACTGGAAAAGCCTTTGCAGTCGGCCTCGCATTGAAAATTTGCGTTCGTGCCTGTTTCGGTCGCCAGTTTTTCCACGAATTATTTTGCATCGCTTCGGAGAAATTCAACCTTCGTATAAATTGCTCACAGGCTGTAATCAACTTCACAGTAAACTTGAATTAATGAAGGAGTGGGCGACACAAATTGACAAATGTTTGAAAAGTGCTCATAAAATGATATAAAAATGACTTCAACTCTATGTTAATAATCAACTAGCGTAAAGTAATATTTATCGAGGCCCCGAATTCATTCAAAGTTACTACGACATAATGTAATGTGGTTTAATTTAATCGAGGCCGCGTGTGGTCCGCGGTAGTCTGACGGTAATCGACGGAAAACAAAATAAACGAGTTGCTAGAAAGTTGCTTTAATATTAAAGATTACGATGACAAAAAAATATTATGCTACTATTCGCACCCACACATCTAATGGTCATGATTCGTCACGTAATTCTACGAGTTATTTGCTGTAGCCTTACATCTATTGGCTCATAAAATAAAGCCTCTTTACCTTATTCATCAACAACGTCTCATTTGTCTGCAGGTCCGTCATCATGCGAAGATTCTGACACAGAATCGGAACCGGGCATAACCCTCAAGAGAAAACAACGTAGATCCAGAACGACCTTCTCTGGAGACCAACTCGAAGCCCTAGAACGTGCGTTCACCAGGACTCAGTACCCAGATGTATACACAAGAGAGGAGCTCGCTCAAAAGACCAAACTGACTGAAGCTAGAGTTCAGGTGAGCATTTTTTAGAAGCGAGCCGAGCGTGTGCATGATGGATAGCGCAATCAAACAACCCATTGTATTATCAGTTCAACTTCCCGCCCCTACAAGCTGGGCGTGAAAAAACAACTCAAATTACCTCAGTAATTAATTATAGCAATACTAAGTAAGCTACCATATGCCGCTACTGTTATCTTGCTTACTTTTTGTACAATTAATATTCCCCATAAATTCTAAAATGTAATCGAGACTAACCCATTATTATGCAGTAACGTTCACTTCAGCCTAATGAAACGGAGTCCTCTGCAATGTCGAAGTAAATCAATTATGTATTTGGAATACATTTGAATGCATAAGAGATGCTCGAGAATCAGCTAGGGAGATCGCGTAGAACTGTTAGTTGATTATGTTTTCAAGGGAAGCTTTGCATGGAAACGTTACTATGCGATGTGCTTTTGTTTATTAGGTTTTTCTTTTGTTTAGGTTTGGTTTTCGAATCGAAGAGCTCGCCTTCGCAAGCAACTCAACTCGCAGCAACTGAGTGCCTTCAACACCATGTCCTTGCAATCAGCCTTTCCTTCCGTCCATCAACAATACGAACCTCCTTCGACCTTTAACGCTCAGTGCGCATCTTGGCAGCAATCTTACTCCTCGGCACTTGGCTCGAGCTCGGTGCTCAACTCGGCTCTTGCGCCATCGCTCCACCAATCGGCACTAACCGCTCCATCCGTTTGTCAATCGGCACTGGCCTCATCACTGCATCCTCCTACGTCGACGTCCTTCTCATCTGGGAACTTGACGCCTCTATCGCATTCTTCGGAACTGCCTACTCCTTTACAAGCATCGACTGATACTCCACCCAGTTCAAGCCCCGTCACATCAAGTCCCTCTGTGCATCAAACCAGTGCCTTATCTTACCAGCACCCAACTTATGCGTCTCCCAGCGACCCCGTCTCCCATCCCTACGGCTATGGAGACTACGCGAAACAAGACCACGCCATGTCCGCCCACAACCATTGGACTTCGCGACAGCTGAGCGGCCATCCTCAGAACAAGCTTGCAGAAGTCAGCGCGTGGCCGGAAAATTATAGGTAAGGCACAATCAATTTATGTTTCGATTTAATGCAGAACAAACAGTCGTAACATCTCAATAATCCCTGACGGCGACTAAGTAGTCTCATGAATTATTGATGATCTCGCTACTCATATTCTGACTCGGATCGAACAGTGAATATGCAATCACAATAAACTGACCTTTGCCGGCGGCAATTTAAATAACTATCAATTAAAAGTGAATACCGCATGTACCCTGCTATTTCACTAATAGTACGGTTAGGTTCTTTGTTTGCAATGACATCATTTCGAGTTACTCATTTCGCGTCTCATGATGTCAATCTGAGATGATGTAAAGGGTTTATAGATGGATGGAATACTGCGTCCGGTGGTCGAGCGAGGCGTGGGCATCGATCGCAAATCTGAGCTCGTACGTTTTATTTCTTTTCACCTTCCTTTATCATTAGTCGAAGCGGCCGCTAATCAATTAAGAGTGTAAGAAGTTGGCCATTATACGGCGCATGGGTGGTTATTACCGCGCTTCGTAATACTCGATCCGATCGTGAACGCAATAGGGCTGCAAATTTTATGCCAGATTTGATCGATTTTCAATTAAATTTTTGTTTTAAATTCTCCTCCTTTACTATACTTTTTTCTATAGGGTCATAGAAGATTGTGTCACTAGAAAAATGTAGAGTTTTCTAGAGCGATGGTGACAAATACACTGTCGCATTGTGCTGTATACAGCGACGACATTTATCCGTGTTATCAAGACAAAGCACGTCTATAAACCCCGATGGACCACACAGGCATACAATACAGTCGCACAATGGCGGCCAAACTAATAATATATTGGTTAGACACGTCTGAGTGTCGGCCTGTCTTATCTAGACCTTCGCTTGATTGACGTACCCCTCGTAGGTTTTGTTTACCGAAAAATCTTTTTTTTTTCACCGTATTTTTTCGGAATTGCCTCTTAAATCGTCTTTTATCAATAACAGCAAATAATATCGATCTCCTATATAAGAAGCTAATATTCACCTAACTTAAGATTACTTTACCGAACTTGGTTAGAAGTTGGTACGTAACTCGAAATAACTTTACCTCTAATTAAAAGCGACATTTATAGGCCATAAAGTATAAAATACCGAAGCCCAAGCAATAATCTAATCTTACTAATTTATAAATGTGAAAGTTTACTGTTTATATTATTAAGTTTGTTGTCTATAATTCGATAGCTACTACATCGATTCAACTGCACATTGGTTTTTCACGGAATCGAGTAGAATAATGGCTACTTATTTTTTTTCTAGAATCACCTTTTTCGCTTACTTTTGAGAAGTAAAATCTTTGTAGATTTTCTTATGTAGGTTTAGGACAACACTAGAAAACTAACTGATATAGCTACATTGCTACAGACGATTTTTTCCGTGTTGATGATACAAAAAAAACTATCTATTCATAGAGGTATATAGCAACAAAAAGCAGAGTCAATAACTCGATTATTATTTTCACGTATCGTACCGAAGAAATGAACTCTGTATATTCCATCTGTCTTCGTAAATTGGCCTCGAATTATGGACTCGATTAATTCCGGCTATCGATCGAGGGCTTTTATCAAGTAAATAATACACTGATACTGTAATTTGTACATGGTTGCGTTAACTGTTTATACAACGAATTAAACTGAGTTAAAGATTTATACAATTTAAAAAGAACACTGAAAGTAACTTATCTTCTTCTAGGTATATGACTTTGATGTAACACATTCGATCATACTTGAAATATGTCAGCTAATTTCATGTTATAAGACTAGAAAGATTCCCCGTAACTATTTTGCATGCAACATTGTTCCTCGATCAGAATCACAAAACAAATCAGCTCGATCTAAGCCGGCACTGCTTACGTCATAGTTGGTAAACCAAGTGCACTAATGAAAGGCCGAACGTGACATTAGTACAGTGAACTCGCACATTACTTGCTCGAAGCCTGGTATTAAAACTTATCTTGCCTACTTCCTCAGCAAACGTGCAGTCTAGCACTCGTTAATAACGTAAACAGAATACGTGAGTATGTTTTGTTCGATGACGTGAGGGAAAAGAAGCCTCGATTTTGCGACGTTTTGCGGTCTTTGGATTTTATCACCGCTCTCTGCACCGTGACCGAGTTCATCCATGCATAATATTAGATTTCCTCTAGGTTTTCGGTCCACTCCTCGAAATTTAATTTTCTGCCCCATACATACCATCAAACAATATAGAATGAACTATCATCCGAGGGCTTTTGGCACAGCTGATAAGACGTGACCTGTTTTAAAAAAATATAAAAAATCATACTGTGGTTTTTTGGTGTGTAAAAAATACTAAATACCGGTTTCATTTTGGTTGTGATGGATTCACTAGAAACTAGATAGCGTCAAAAACTAGTGCCTATCGAAGGGGTACCTATGTAATGGCTAAGTAATAAATGACCCAGTAATGACTAGTGAAAGAGGAACAATCGGTTTTGTTTTAGATCGTGCTTTGTTAGGAGTTTTATGTATTCTGTGCATTCTAAAATCTCTTGATTTAAATATAGCTGTAGGTAGGTACGTTCTGTAGCTTACACTATAAATACAATGATGTAAAAGAATACATAACTCATACTCAAATAACTCCTACACCATAATTTTCTTGGTAACTTTTGAAATTAAAAACGGCATGAACAAAAACTTTTTGCGAAAAAATTGGCAAACTTTTTGAAGTAACAACATACTGCAGAGACTGATCAAAATATCTAAGAATTTTAAAATAAGAGATTGAATACTAGAAATTATGTGCTTTAGTAAATAAATATGAAGTATAGGTACGATAAACACGCCGATAGTCACACACATTTAGATAAGCCAATAACAAACGGCCATAATAAGTTAGACGTAGCATTATTTCTTAGGCTTTTGATTTAAACAGTCGTTCATTATCTGAACGGTTTTATGATGTTAATATATAGGTAGGTACTCAGATTGTATTATAAGTAACATGTTTTTACAATTTATCCTATCATCATCAATCAATATATAGGTATAAAACTCTTTTGAAGCTGATGGAGAATCAACGCACAGCCCAAACTATAAGTCCTAGAGGTATGAAATTTGAAGGGTAGTATCCTTGTATAGTGTAGGGGTGCACTAAGAAAATAATTTTGAAACGTCACTCTCTAAAGGGCAGAACGTGAGCAACACCGCGGGCGACGGCTAGTTAATATTATAAACGCGAAAGTTTGTGAGGATGTGTGAACGAATGTATGTATGTTTGTTCCTCTTTCAAGCTAAAACTACTAATCCGATTTTGATAAAACTTAAAATATATTATATTGTCCGTGACCAGGATTAACACGTAGGCTACTGTTCATACCGGAAAATCAACGAAATCCAACGGGACGGAACGGCTGAAGATAGTTTTACAATAAAAATACCTAGTTATGATTTAAAAATAACAAAAATATATTTCGACATAAAGCAGCATATAATAAAAAATACCGCACTGAATAACATAGTTTTTTTCTAGAAAATATCGTTTGTTTTGATTTTGAATTAAACCATCAATGACTACCAATAGTTGGTTTTGATATCACCTTCGAGATCGTGGTCAAAACCTTACCTAAAACCTGTAAAAAAATATAAACAAACGTGCAAAATAAGTGGAACTCAAAAATTTCCTGAATTTTTTTGAGTTGTTTATAATTTTTGGTTATTTTAATCATTGATTGGTACTGCCACACTTCCGTTGCGTGTTTTCATCGTCTCGTGGGTCTCTAATAACCCAAAATTAATTATAACTTTAACGAGTCCAACACCTGCTCTAATTCTTGGGCTATCGTGTTTCATTAATTACAAGTTACTGTTATAACCCTTTCTTCCAATGCAAGATTCAACTATCGTCATCCTCATATAAGCCAGAATAAAAAAAATACTTTATCAACTGTTAGGACTGCTAGTCAGTTTTCATTTTCGAGGGAGACCGATTACATAATATGATTAAGACGTTTTTTGTTTCTTTTTAAAATTTCCCAAAAAGCACTACCGTAGAAGGTACGAATCAGCTATAACCCTCCACACTACGCCCAGGTTAGTTGGTAGATAATGCTAAATAGCATTAAAGTCGCCTCAAATCTAATATCTACAGATTTTTCACAATTGTATCGGCTAGACTTACCTATCTAGTAGAAATTCTAATGTATTTTATTATCATTAAAAGTAACTAAGTCTTTCATAAAAGAAAATAAGACGTTTATAACCTTTAAAGCCAGAACTGTAAAAATATCCAAGACAAAAAGTCACACTTACTTTGTTAATGGAAATCAACGGATTTACTTAGGATTCCTTTAGAAAGTTCAAACGGCATTTGATTTTGAACTGCTTTTGAAACGTCCAAAACGAAACAAAGGTGTTTTTCAACACACTTGCTCATAAAGTGGCTCTATGGTCACTGCAATTAGGCACATAATGACACTCATAATCAAACTGTGACTTTTTAATTGCTATAACTCACTAGTGAGTTATAGATTTTTTCTTTAAATTTCTTTGGTTGAGTTGCTTTGTTCTTAAAAAAGTTTTTATTCAAAAAAAGATCGTGTTCAATAGAACAAATAAATTAATGTTCCTATTGCTTGCTCATTTCATGCAACTTCTTATTTAAATAGATAATTTTAACTTGTACGTGTTTAATAAATAAAACTTTCACTCAAATATAACTTTTGTTTTCTCTATAATAAAAGAAAACTTTAAATTCCCCATTTTGTACGTGGCAGAATATACGCAAACCCTATGCGCGGAAAATAAAAAAAGAACCTCATCCCTTTAGTCTGTGGCCGATCGCAATGCGCGCGCATAGGAAAACTGATTAATTTTTCCCGCCATAGCGAAAAATTTTTCACAACTCGTTTTCACTGTTGAAATTATAGTTATTTTATTCGCAAGTGTGTTGAAAAACGTCGTATGATACACGTGTGTATTGATGATTACCGTCCTCGGCTCTCTTAAGACCCTCGCCTACGGCTCGGGTCTCAATGGCACCTCGGCGGTAATCACCAATGTACCACACTAGTACCATAATGTACTATTAACAAACTTCGAACGTTGAACTTACCAATAACCTTGCGCATTCTAAAATGTTCCACAAAAGTAGACTAATGATGTATTAGCCACCGAATTTAATGGTTATGGGCTTAATGTACATTTGGTCACGATGCGCTTCCGTAAATTTGTATTTTTTGTTTGACCTTTGAGAAAATTATACTGTGTAGATGTAGGAGGCTAGAATATAGGCATGAATAGTATAGCAATCAGGGGTTATATCGTGATTATTGACGTCTGCTGTGGAAAGGTCCGAAGAATAATGTGGTTAATATGCCTGCTACAGTTTTCCGCATTAGTTTTGGTTTGCTTATTCTTAGCTTTCGGACGAAAAAATTCTTCTAAAAATGATGAATTTTTGTGTTTTCTTCTTTCTTGGGTTTATATACTAGGGATAGTTTTTTTCTGGAAAATGTTTTAGGTAAGATTTGACTAATTTTCAATTTCTAACGTTATTTTTCTTTTGTTACAGTCCATTTTTTGGTACCAACGCAGCACACTACACATCGCACGCCCACTCGCCTACAGAGGCTAAGTCCGGTTACCCGTACTTAGGTCAACTAGGTGGTATGGACATGGGTCGTGTCCACTAGATTAATACACCACGACACGGTTAAAAAGCTCCCGGCGAAAATGGAGTGAAATATCTATATCTTTTTCTATGCTATATACTTCTTTCGCTACGCAAGCAGTCTACCAATTTCCATCCATTCAAGGTCAGAGCTATTAGTTCGTGTCAGGACGTATAATTTGTTAATTATATAGGGTTAAAACCAGAGCTAACCCTATGTCGTCTAGATCTAGAAGTTGTGGAATTTCATTATACTTAAGATCTTAGGTACCAATGGTTGTTTCAATATCTAATAATGCATGCAGTGCGAATGTCCTTTTTTAAAACAAAGAAAATCGGTTTATTGTCATAATCCCCACTAAGTTGTTTCCACCTGTGGGGATTATGACAAAACTCATATCTTCAAAGTTTATTAAATTATTAATTTTTACTGAAATTTTAACTCAAGCCACTTGTACATATAGTAATTATGTTAACTTTGTATTATTTGTATATAATTATTATGTACTTTTGCCACAAAGTGCCTTTTCAACGTTTATATCAAAATTTTAATAAACCGAATTAGATCTTATTGTACGTACAAAAGTCACTTTTAATGTAAAACTTTCCTTTCTTCTTATTGTATATTATACCTAGTATTATTTCGTTCCTAATAATGTTATTAACCTTTAATAATACATATATTTTCATACATCTGCATCGAGTTCAGTATTTTAGGTAGTTTTAAAATATTTATTAACAAAATCGGTGCATAAATAAATACCTAAATAAAATAAGATTGTATATAAAGAGTAATAAGGGATAAATATGTCTTTATTATAATAAAAATCTTGTAAATATAATTTACTTCCTACTTATCATCAATTCTAGGACTACCTAATGTATAAGTTTCCAGAAAAAAAATATTTTCAAACTATTCTGCCTTTTGGTGTTTCAACATAAATTGCCTTACGATGTGATAGAATAGTGTATATTTATTTTAAGTACCTACATAAGTATTTTTATAGAAAATATAGTAGATTTTAAGCACTTTGTAAAGTAATTTTACCCCAAAGTAAATCAATATGCGAAATAAAAATAATGTTTTGATTTTCTATTTCATTTATCCTTACTTATTACGTAGGTATGTTTTTATTAGGTAGGTCCTTACTCTAGAATTTGAATATGCTACTTTATAGTATAGATTCGTTGTTCTTAGTTAGATAATTTTATGACTGATCAACGGGTTTAAAAATTCCAACAGCAAACAGTAAGTTTGAAAAAGCATTTCGGGGCGTCTTTTTTTATTTATTTAACATTAATTGGTGTCCCACTGCAGGGCAAAGGTCTCCCCAAAATGTTCCATCTAGAGTTACTAGACAATTACTTTAAAAAGTTAAATTAACTTCTTTTTTTTTTTTTTTTTTTTTTACGTGAGGAAATCCATCTTGGATACCTATTGCTTGTTAGAGCAGCAGGTTATGTCAGACTGTACTGACTAAAACCTCACGGTCCGTCGGACACTTTTACCGGGGGACGCGAGTGCGCGTTAGCATTCTTCCGCGAGGGTTAAATTAACCTGCATGTGTGTTTCCTTGCAATAAAAAAATCTAGTTGTTTTTCTCCATACTCTAAAATTAGGAAAAAAATTGTCTCTTACTATAGCAGCAACCTACGTTATAATGAACTTACGAGTACACACACATACCGAACCTCGTCGTGATAACAGCCTAAATTACCCCAATCAATGTCAACTGCAGGGGAGATTTAGGCCGACCAGCGCTCGGTATTTTGAGGCTTTCTGTTTACCTGTACGTCAAGACCAGGCAGACCGACGGAGCCTATCTGCAATTAATATTCCCGTTAATGTGGTATGAATTCGATATTAATATTAGAAGTCTTGCTTGAAGTACAGTGCCAAGCTGGCTGGCTTTGGTTTTCCGGCTGTTTCTATTTTGGATTCCATTGAGGTCTTCTAAAAGAGACTAATGTGGTTAGTTTTTATTTCGTCTCACTTCAGTAAACTTGGACCGATCTATTTTTCTTTCTATATGCATCTGCATAAGTATATTATGACGTGGGCTCCGAATAGTTTGGTAATCTGAGGACGAGTTTAATCCACCAACCACAAAAAATATCTACCTATATACATTTTTTTTTTAATGATAAAAGTAATGGAACAACCTGATAGCTCACCTGATGTTAAGTAGTAACTTCTGCCTATAACAATGCATTATCTCACAAAGCAAGTCCAATGAGGACGTGCCCTGTAAGTCAATGCACTGCGTCCATCACTCTGAGAGGTAAAGATCTTGAAGTCTCATGTGCCTGTAATTACACCGGCGCCCTTACCCTTCAAACCGGAACACAGCAATGCGAGCATCGCTGCTTGGCGGCAGAAATAGGTAGGTACGGTGGTAGTACTTCCCCGGACGAGCTCTCACAAAGAGATCAACTAATTTTTTTTTTAATTTATACCTACTTAGGTATACTTATTCAAATAGGTACCTACATATTCTAAACAAACTTGAACCGCTGATGGTATAAGTACGTAGGTACATACAACTAAAACTTTAATAATGGTCAAGAAATTGGTAAACTCTCGATGTAAGCAGCACAGATACAAACGTGCATTACAGGGATTCTGTTATTCTCGTTACGGCAAAGCCTATTGGTTCAGCTCCATAGGGGACGTAATTATCTAGTCAAATGCAAGCTCTCATAAAGGAAATGGTTTGTATTGTACCATGCACTTATTATGCCCATATTCTTAGGTATATACAGGTACTTTTAAAGAAATGCAAGCGTTGGGAGCCTGTACCAGTCCAGTGCTGGTCATATGCCTCTCTCATACTGAATTTTTAAAACAACATCTGACATGGTGATCAACTTACTAAACGGACTTGCGATCAAAAATGTATTGGTTTTTTTTTCGCCTACCTATTTTTATTCTTGTCTACGCAATCTGTGGATAATATGAGTAGCTAGCTAAATAAGTGTCTATTATTTGAAAATAAAATAAACTTTATTACATAAAGACCATCTAAATGTCATCACATCACATCCAATCGTCGCCATCGTATCCGCACATTGGCTGAATGGAAAACGTGATTAAAGTCCGGTTTTTTCCGTAGAAACGGATTCTTGCCGCAAAAAGTGTTCGGTAAGGCACACGCGTGGGAACCAATAGCTGTTGATCACAGAACTGAAGTTTGGTGGTGGGGAACGGAAAACCAACAGAATGGAACTGTTAAGTAATGGTATTTTTAGACGTGAGTCAAGAATGGAGGAAGAAAAAGGAGCTAGTTGTGTAAGTTCCCCTCACATATCTAGTCACCAATAATTGTAACTGTTGAAACCCTCTATCTTTGAGATCTATTGTATAACAAGGTTTAACAATAAATGATTGTTATTCTTATACTTCTTATTCATAACTTTTGTTGTCAGAGGCATAAGTAAGGCTATTTATTGTACACTGGTACGACACCTATGCGATACCGATATGACATAATATCATTTTCTCAAATAGAAATACCGATGTTGTCCGCCGACAATATTGGTATTTCTGTTTGAGAAAATGACACGGCCTGGTGTTAAAGCGTCTAGCGTAATCGTATACGCTCACATTTCATACATTACACTACGTAATCTCATACGGTACGTAAGAAGTTCTTCTTGAAATTCTTATGGTATCGTGTAGGCAGTGTCAAAACGCCCAAACACAATAAAAAAAAAGGCATCAGGTAAATTATTACCTAAAAAGAAAAAAATGTATTTCTACCCAATTCTCATCTCCATAGTAAAATGTGCTACTTCTTTATGCTAACGGCAGCAAACAAACCTACACACCTACAGCATAGGTAAATATGAAGCCGCTGCGCTGGAAGGTTCAAGTGCTGGTATTTTGTAACCTTCGCACCATTACCTAGGCCTTGTTAAGATAGCTAAAGCTCTACTATCATTGCCTGCCACATGCGATCATCAGTAGGTCGAGTTTGCAATTAGTGGGAGCCATTTTACGCATTTTTAAGGCATGGCCTCTTCATGAGAATTAGACATGACGAATCAAGATTGTTGGAAACTGGGCGGGTCTGCGGAGGCGGTGTGTTGCAGGTTTGTGTTGATTTTTAACCACTACATTGTCTTACAGAGATGTTTTCAATGAATTACTTATCATGGTTTTTAGGTTGAGACGCTCTTTACGAATTGCTGAAATCCAAGAGCTGATCATCAATCATCAATCAATCAATATATATAAAACTCTTTTGAAGCTGACTTAGAATCAACGCAAAGCCTAAACTATAAGTCCTAGAGGTATGAAATTTGAAGGGTAGTATCCTTATATAGTGTAGAGGTGCACTAAGAAAGGTTGTTTGAAACGTCACACTCTAAAGGGTAGAACGCGGGCAACGCCGCGGGCGCGAGCTAGTTCTAATAATAAAGTTGTACTAGCTTATACTAGTTGTGGAGATTTATAAATGGTATCTTATTAATTTAAATAAGTGTTAAAATCGATGTAACATTACCGATAGTCTTCCTAAAACAAAATAAATACAATCTAGTTAAAACTTAATTGAGATAACCAAATCATAAAGAAAATTAGGTTCTCTGGCTTTGGCTTAAAACCAAATACCTATGCATAATATGCACGTGTTCATGTTATGAACCCATTACTTATTATAATGAATATAACCTATCCACTTAAACATTTAAAGCTTGTCGTAAGTGAATCTACTAGTGTATTTTTGTTTAAATTTAATTAACACTTTATTAGTAGTTTATTCTCCATAAACGTACGAAGCCTAATAAAACAAGTTCCCAAAAAACTATTTAATAACACTAAATCGTAATGCCTCAAAACTTGTATCGCAGACAGTTCGACGCCTCAATCACTAAAGCCATTAAGTTAATATGACTCACAACAGAATTTTATTTAATTGCACCAAATCTATTGGTATTTGCGTATCGGACGAACGTAATCGTGTCTAACAACTACTAAAACATGTAAAACTCTCCCGTCGATTGTTCTCACAGAACGCGTGAGAACGACAATCACAGAAAAGAAAAAAAAAACTAAATTGAACGGGTAACTGTTTAGTTATTAAACATTTAAAAATGGCGGCGACAGAGAATGTTTTCACACTGAGACGATGCGGCATCATAACTCACGCTATGACGGGATATATCTACATAACTTATGATAACAATGTAGGTATAGCATAGCAGTGTTTCAGACAGCCTAGATATTTCTGTGCCGTAAGAAGTCACTATGCAAAGTATATCTTTAAACATTTTTTAAATGATTAAGCTAAGTTACAAGAGAGGGCAAAATATGTGGAGTGTAACACAGGATCTATACCTAAACACTATCAGGGGTATTATTTCAGGCCGTCATTATTATGTAATTTCATTATAGCCCTTTGTAAACCAAATAAACTCTTCCCTACAGAATGTAAACCACAGCTTAACAATTGGTATAGCAAGGTATAGTATGTAAGAGCCTTTATAAATAGCAGCAATTTATTTATTTTATTTATTCAATAGGCAACGCCAACAGCGCACATAGTATACATTACAATAATCACTTTTGAAAACCTTATTCTATAAAATGTGTGCCAATTACAGGCATGCACAGCATTTGCAATAATATTATTATGACTATACTAGTACTACAGACAACAGCAAAAAGAAAGCTTAAATTAAGTATTTAGAAAGCTTAAATTAAGTATTTATTTCAGCAATGATTATCATAGCGGGACGGGAGCGCAAGCGCAGGTGTCATGGCGACTCCGATCGGATCCGTCAAATCGGACGACGACTTCACTTTTTCGGGAAAATCAGTATTGGTGATCGATTTTCACAGCAGATAGTTCACGCACGTGTCAGAATTCGACTCGATATAGATTTGACACAGTATCGAGACGACCGCGATTAAGTGGTTAAGCTATTTGTTTGGAGACGAGACGTTGATTAATTTAAATTAAGGGCGTCTATTAAGTAAAGATTTTAGATCGTTGAGTCAAAAATAATCCTCTTGAGTAAATTATTTTCAGGACAAAGTGGGTTTCTAAATTGATTTGAAGTCTACTGCGGCTTGCAGAGAATAAGAAGATTAGAGGAAAGAACATAGCCATTTATGTTTTTAGAATCTAAGAGATTCTAAAAACATACGTAGTGGGTATATTCTTATCCACATCTTATTCTTTATCAACAATAAGATGTGGGATTTTATTTTTTTCTAAATAATAAAATTCGAAGTATTCTAGACCGAATGTTTTTAATGTCCCTATATAAAAAACGCTATTCATCGTATGGAATTCCAATATTTTTGTAAAAGTAATCTTAAGTAAAACCGTATCAAACCAAATTCTAATAAAACATTGGACGAAAGCACTGACACGGTTCACAAGACCTACTTAAACGCGAGACGACATTTATTAATACCAGTAGACATTCCGATAGCTGAAATTGCTTCTCAAGAAAGCTCTTGAGTGCCGTATCGAAACCATTTGCTTAGCGAAAATTCTCAATCACCCCACAATATTTGGCTGCGGCACTTGACGCCGTCGTAGTTCTATCAAAGTTTCTCACGAGAATTGAATCGGTGGCATTCCTATCAAAATGTCCACAGAATTCTCGAACAAACGCAAAAGTCGTGCATGTCGATTGATCGTTCGACCAAAAAAGTAAAAAAATCCCGCTTTTTGTAGCAATACTACTGTAGGTAGAGTTCTAGAGATCATGCAGTTGTTATTTTGACTTCTTGGGATCATCTTATAAAAACTGTAGTCTGGGAAGAAAGTTTAGTTTTTTTTTAGTCAAAAGTTTTTATCGGTTAGTCATACATTATTTTCAGTTATCTCGCTTTTACTCGCGTAACCCCCCCGGGATAAAATGTTCTTTAAATGCTTTTCCAGGTCGTGAATAATATCGTCCTTTCAATCAGTCTAGTCCTTACAATGTCATATTATAGTCACAATACACCAAAACTTGTACTAGGCCCTCTGGACTATTGAATGACAAAAAGTGTAACCTATCAGAAATTGTAACAGTCGATGGTTTATGGCACTTGATTTGATGAGTTCTGATAGACATACTCGTAGACGTAGATACCATTGTATTTTTTGTCAGTCTGGCTCGTGCTTGTACAGCGAAAAGAAAACGTTTATTTTGTGAAGCGGTTATTGTTATTTTGTATACATGTAAGTTATACTTATAAAAATAACGGCGTTCATAATCACGGGATGACAAAAGGACTGTCATTCGTTCCGGGCTTTGTTTCTCATTTCGACAGTCTGTACCTAGCTCATAGAATAAAAGAAGCGAGGGTGTCGACACGGGCTTTTGTCTTTTAATCAACAATAGTACCTTCAGAGCTCCTCAGACTCGAAGCAGACGTCACACTGTGACCCTTTCGGATCGCAACATGCCTTGTTTTGAAACAATTATTAGTCTGGTTTAGCATAGAAGAGAGAATAAGAGCTCGTGATTCCTGTTAGCTAGTTGAGTAACAATTATTTATTTATAGTATGTGAGTCATTGGTAGCATTAGTTGGAAACATTGTTTTACGGGTAGCACAGCGAGCATCTCAGCTGGATGGCTTTGCGTGTTTACAAACATTTTATAGAGGTGTTATTTTTAATGGCTTCTTTAGAAGGTGGAATTTATTGTTCAGTTGACAATGATTGAGCGTCCACGATTGGAGTGAAACAAAGGCATTCGCTATAGTTAGCTATGTTCTTGACTGTAGATCGTCTAACTGCCATTATCAATTCCGAGATATGTTTCATCGGCAAATTTTTATTTTCCATCCGCGAAATATTGACAGGAATTCTTTAAAGGTTTTTCTGTGAAAAGCTGATTATTATGATTTCATCGTACTTAGTAAAAAGTTATATATTACCAATTCACCATAGATGATTTTAATTTTACTAGTAGGTAGAGTTGAAAATAAGTAGGCGATGATAACAAATAGGTTACCTACAAAGATATATAGTTTTACGTGGATACAAGTTTACACAATATAAGTTATGAATATATTTTTTGACATTGAAATTCAACTAGCAATGAATAATTCATGAAATGATAGATATAATTTAAGTAAAAATATACCTTACCAAATAATAAGTAAGACTAGTGTATAGGTACCTAACATGTGCCATCTGATGGTCTATTCTAAAAATTACAGTCACTTTACAAAATAAAAGTTGATGTAGGTATGGTATGAGACATAATAACCTGAGATTATAACTTGAAAAGTTAACATGTTTGTTAATATTTAATTGTTAACAAAATATTATTATGTCAGTCACTTTTTAGGTACTTGTTTAGGTAGCGTTGTTGAACATTAAATTTACTTTTAATAGTTAAGCTGCCAGAGAATATACCTAGTATGTTATAATATCAACATTTATTATAATTACATATTTTATTTGCATAATAAAAGCCCACACTTCCTTATTCATATTCCCAATCAATAATATTTCAGAAATAATCGAACCTCTCCTTTTTACAACGCCAATAAAACATCAATTATAATCATAAATATTCCACTTTTCTCCATAAAATATCTTTATAATTTCATTGTACATACAACAGTGCCGATCATCACAAATTCGTCATGAGAAGCAACAAACGACATCCTCATTTCAAACCTTCTGGGAACCTTATAAATGGTTGTAAATCTATTTAATTGCTCAGTATTTTCAAAGTTCTTTTTTCCCTCCTCGTATTTTCTTTTCGCTCAATATTTTTGGACGCTGCCTCCTGCGGCTACAGAAGCCGAACAGCAAGGCAGTAAAACAATAAAATTGTCCTGTTACACCCTTTGTCTTCTGTGACAATTGACGCCATTGGTCTTAACTGCCTGCCTTTTGTTTCCGAATGACAAATGAAGTTGGGTAACTTGGAATTTAAGATCAACGAATGTACTTTTACCATGGAATTCCTAGAGTACCATGGGCACGAGTCTAAGATAATAGATGAATCTATCGTTAGTACCACATAGGTATACCTACTGAATATTATAACACTTACTTAGTACTCGAAGTGGCTTGATGTTTAGGTGTTTACTTAAATCCGTTTTTTTTTTCTATAAGTTTCCCATTTTTAAATATATTGCAGTATTTATTTAGCTTCAACCCTGTAATGAAATCCTTCTATGACCTTGCAAAGCACCACCCATGACTCTATCTACTACCAGTACATACCATGTAAATTTTTTCAACTACAATATTTAGTGTTCACCGAACTCCGGTAGCCATTATACTTTTTATTTGTACATTTTCGTCCATCACCTTTAGACATCTCAATTAGCTACGCGACCAAATCTCCATAATGTATGAATTGTATGGGCAACCGCACAATTAGGACCTCATGTTGGCTTAAGAACAAAGGTTTTACAACTACTGTTCAGTAGCCAACCAACCCCTGTGAGGTTTCTTCAATCAAAAACCACAAACAAGACTATTGAAGCCAAGAATGTTCGCCATTCTTTTGTTTCGCAGTGTAAGTGAAGTATATTGTTAGAAACCAAACTATGATGGTGTCAGTGGGTGGTGGATAGTTTACTCGACGACAGGTTTATTAATAGTTTCCTGAATAATGCATGATGTAGGTTTTGCGATGCATGAGCGAGTGCAATCACGGACACTTTATTAAGCGGGCTATACCAACATTGCGCCCACCAGAGCTATTTTTAAAGGCACAAGATACATTTTGGGGAGTTTGCAATGGAACTGTTTGAGCTAGTTCCCCCTTCCCCATTCCATCACCGGACCACTAGGCGTACGGAAACGAGACACCCGTTCATGGTGGATATGCCACCTATCCGCACTAAACGCTTTGCGTCCACATTTATTATGCGGACAGCAAAAGAGTGGAACTCGTTGCCGGCGTCTGTGTTCCCGAATGACTATAATTTGGAAGTTTTCAAGAGTAGAGTGAATAGGTATCTTCTAGGTAACCGTGCTACATCGTCGACCACGTCATTGCTTAACATCAGGTGAGATTGTGGTCAAACGGTTGCCTATATTGAAAAAAAAAAAAAAACCATACATTCCAATATCCCAACGGCAACGGTCGAATATCTGACAATCGAGAATAATCCTAACTTTAGTCAGTTGTTCATAATAATACTTAAGTAGGTATATAGGTAAGTTAAAGTTAATATTAGTTGTGTTTTACAGCGTCGCTGTATTTGAGGAAACTATGATACCTACTTATTTATGTTTTTTAAATCCTTTAGTGCGTGTTACCAAGATTCGTAAAAGGATTTTTTATCAGTATTACGGAATATTCTGAGCTGTACATAGCAGCTTAGAATATTGAAACCTCATGTAGCTACACCATGTAGCGATAAAGTGAAACCCACTGGCCCAAGAGTGAATGACGTGATAGATGATGACAAAGCGAGACTAAAGCAAATTAGTTTAGTAGAGCAGATTCTTGTGGTAGGTAAGTACCTACTAGATAATCATTCTCTACATTTATGAAAATGACGGGAAAATATTTGAAAGAGACATCCAGAACTCAGTTGATCTTGGAGTTAGTCTAGAAGTAGATAGAAAATACGCTATGTTTGAATTAAGTAAGCGCCAACAAGAATGCTATAAAAAGAATATGGCTTAACCAAAAAAAAACCTAATTAGTAATCGACTATCCAAACGCTAACCTTGAATAAAAATGGACTTGGTAAAAGACGAAGTTTGGTAAAACGACTGCTAAATAACAATCGTTACTTAATTTTTGGAATAATAAAAAATCCAATCGTACCAAGCAAGAAACTGTATTTCTAGCGTTGTATAAAACCTTGAACATGACAAGAGCAACATTTGAAAATGTTCCAACCCACAAAGTTTTACTTTACGACATTCAAGGACTCGCAGGAAATTATATTTGAGGGCGTCGACGTGACACGACATAAAAAGCAACGTTTTATCTTGACTTTATTGACACAAGATGGTTCGTTCTTCATATATTCCTCAGAATTTAATTGAAAAATGCGTTCTAAATTTTAAATTTTCGACAGAATTTTTAATATACTCGTAGATGACAATCAACGGTTATTTCCAGAAACTTCGATCAGTTATAAACTTAGGGACCTTAGTTTTAACTCTACAGTAATGTGTGTGGCATTTGATTTAAAACTAGCTAAACTATTAGTCTGCGTTTCACATCCCCATCACTCACGTACCTACTCGTACCTACCTGAAGTACACAATAGACAAACACTTCACACCTATTAGGCCACACCTCCATTCATCTTTGACGCCACACACAATGATCACAATTCTAACACAACCATCAATATCTGGGTCCTGCCGGCATTTCCCAAATGTAACAAACCATTCTTTCTTTGATGTATGAGACACGAATTAGTCGGTTAGCTCTTTCATTTGGTACATCATTCTTTTATGCCTTCGCTTCTTTTTGCTATCTGAATTCATGTGACAAAGTAGTTACGCCCAGCGTTTGCGTGTGGTAGAGCTTGGGTGGCTCATTGAAGATGTGGACAATTTTATCATAAATCTGTATTGTAGAATAGTTTTTCTGCATGGATACTTTACTACCGTATGCTTGGAATATCCCTCTCTATATTTCGCAATTTTCTCTGTTATTCACAAAACATAAAAAACTCCGAAGGATTGGTATTTTTTGATTTCCACATTGTATCATTCGCTCAGTGTCAGTGTCATTCAGTCGAAAGCTTTCCGGATAAAATAAAAGGATTTGAATGACATAAGTACACTATGAAATTTTATTTGCAGAATTCCAGAAATTTCGTTAGATAGATTCCTCTATCTATAGGAACAAAGTAAAACGCGTTGAAGCATAACTAAACGAATTTATAAATAAATAAATAAATAATAAAATATTCACGGACACTTAGCACAACGCCTTCTAGTCCCAAACTAAGCAAAACTTGTACGATGGAAACTAGATGGCTGATAGAATACATACATACATTTTTTTTGTAAATACATACTTATAATACACAGAAACACCCAGACACAGAACAAACATCTATGTTTATAACACACAAATGTTTGTTGTCGGTGGGGATCGAACTCACGACCCACAGCACGGAAGGCAGAGCTACTACCGACTGACCCATGACGCCTGTCAATGTCAGATTCATTTATACATTACCTATAAATTAATCTTGTAGTTGATTTCAAATGGCAGCTGCTTGTATTTCCAAAAAAAATTGCTATATTTCTGCAAGCGACATGCGACATTATGAAAAAATAAAAACAAAATGGCGTCTAAAATAGTTCAGGGGTTGAAATAATCAGGGCAGTAATGGTGGCCGTTTATTTACTTTTCACGATTTATATTTAACGTGGGGTAAATTTATTCGCCAAGGGTAGTGTAACGCTTTGGTCATGCCTCGTTGGCAAGGGTGTACTGTGCAGGCTCATTATAGTTTTGTATAATAGGGTCCCGCCGTTATTCAAAAGGTATAAATTTAAATTTGGTGCATTCACTAACTGCAATTTGAATTTATAAATTTTTCTATACAATTTTGCGCTTATCGTATTTTATTTATTTTGATTAGCGATTTTTCCTACGGTTATCTGTTTTGGCTTTGTAATTAAGTATAACATTGAGGCTGAGAGGAAGGTAAGCTTGCTTAACGTGCTGGGTAAGCTATTTTATCTAAAACTATGTCCAAGGCACTGCAGCGTCCCGTTCATAAGAGCGTATGGGTAAAAAGTGACTCTTGCTTAACGCCGCCGCTCAAATGATCTATAGATTGAATGCAAAGACCCGATATTATTATTTTCGTATCAGTACTTACCTACCTATGTTTTAACTAATCACAGTACACGTAAATAAATATTTATATTTTATTACCTACCTAACGTTATACCTACATACATTTATATCATGATTGTTTGTTGATAGTTTACTTTTTCTAATTAAAATAGTTGGCTACACTATTAATTGAAAATACCACCAGATTTTCAGTGTAAAATTGTTGCTCGCAGTTGATATTCCGCAAATACGTGGGCCTTCTGATCGATTGATTCCGACATTCCGAAAACCAGTGGGTAGGATTGACAGCCGCTGTGCATTGGATTCATGCTAATTCATCCAATGAATAGGCTTTCATTTGTATCAGAGCTCGGTACTTTCGGTTCGGGAAAAATATTTTTCAAATAATTTTCTATCATTCATACTCGACCTTCAGCCGTGTTGTACCCATCTCCATTTATTTTGTTCTAACGTCTAGACGTTCGTAACAAACAGTATCTTCAGTTAGATACCTTACAATCATTAGGCTTCTTTGAAGTTGACCGAAGTTACAAAAGAATAAAAAACTAGAAATATAGAGGACCTTTCATTCAATCTTTGTGACGGACTAACCTTCGCACTGCTTTATCACACTATTGTGAAAGTTAGGAATAAAATTTACTTACCTTCACACTGGTGTGACGGATAAGAAAAAACTTCCAAACCCTCACACTGCTGGTTTCAATATTCACTTTTCAAGCTATCTCAATCTCATTGCTGAATTAACTTATCCCGTAAGTTAAAATTAATTCCGTCCAACAACGAAAATAAACCAAAGTTTGTTATGAACCATTTAATTAACCAACGAGTGAAATCGTCTTTCATAATTTTATTTCAGTACAACTTTGACTTGACGTCCTCTGCCCTTCTAGACAAGAAGACGTTCTGTAGTTGGTGGAAAAAATAAAACCAATCTAAATGAACTTACCAACATACTAAACGGCTTAGGAATAAACCAAGTGCCTTATCATTTAGGTTTCTGTTATCCAACTAGCGGGTAAGTAATACTCATGAGGGTTTAAATAAACAAATATCTCGTTCAAGTACCTACGTGTTTATACTGAAGAGCAAAAATTTCGGGTCATCTCTAAAAACTTGAATGAGTATGGTCGAAACCATATTTTTTTTTGTTATAAATTAAGTTTGTAAGACCTTTTGCTGTCGATTGTACTTTGGCTCTGTAACTATGTTTATAACTATCAATTACCAAAATTACTGGTAAACACTTTAGAGAAATATAAAAAATGTACGTGCTGAGTATGATCCTTAAGTGAGTGGAACCAGAGGCTAAAACTAGTGTTAATCAACAAAGTAGTGTTCCCACAATCACACCAGGCTATTAGGTATGCCAATAAAAACATTTTTTGTGTAGTGATTGCTGATAAAAATTGACATTAACGACTCATACATAACTATGAAATATTCATGAGAATCTTCATGGTTTGTATGCATGAAATCATTGAAAACTTGAATGGAAAGAGGAAAGGAGAGAGGTGTATGAGAGTGAGCGGTCAACAGTGAAATGTTATGGTTGATGATATCAGCCTCCGTAACCAAGTTGATATTCTAATCACTAGAGAGTTGAAAATGTTAAAAATGCATGGGAATTGTCATGTTACTTTCTAAATCATCATGATCATGATAAATCATCATCAATAGTGCACTTGTAGTACAGTAATATCCCTTTAGATTGTCATCTAGTTTGAATCCTTGAACGAGATTAAATACTTACTAATATTTGTCAACTTTGTGAAACCTTCTCAACTTAGTCGGCTTACACAAATACAAGCATTCATATGGCCTTCCAAGATATTAAAGGTTTTTTTTAAATGACCTGAAATGTTTGCTCTCAAGTGTACTTCGGACTTTTCCGCAACAATGTACACATTTCTTGTTTCATTAGCCTCTCACGTATTTACCCACCGACTTGACCTGTTTATGTCGACCTGGATCGACCTCTAACGATCGGCTGAACGTCTGTAGTTTATTTAAGACCTTTTGCGGGGTAAATGGTTCCTCTGATTGATCTTAATACATTAATTTCTTCTAAGGATTTTCGGTTTTTAGGTCTAAATACTAGTAACCGCTTGAGTTAAATTGTCTCTGTCTATACCGACTTTAAAAAACCAATTGTAAATGTTATTTTGGTCAAATACTAGTGTATAGACAAGATTATTTGTTTAAGAAAAATCGACAATACGTAACGTAGACTAGAAACAAAAATGGAAACCAGTAAATTTTTTTTTTTTTTTATAGAAACTTGTAAAATCTGAAACAAGTAAAATGTATAAAAACATGACGCGAATCAAGTCACGGGTACCTACTCCACAAGTTTAGTAAACAGTTGCCCGACATTATAATTATACTAGAACGAAACCGCATCACCGAATGCGTAAAATCCAATGTCCTCGCTAAGATACGTGTAAAATCAACTGTTCAAAATAAGTGTAGAAATGTTGATTAGCTTCAGGTATTTAGCCTGGTGCCCGATTGAGTGGTCACATTTCTCCTAAACCGTATCTGATCCGGCGTCATATCACGATGTTATGCTTCGTTTGTTCCTTTGTGATATCCGTTGAATTCATGTCATATGCCTAATTATAGCATACCTAATTTCGGGTGTGTTCAATCCATTTGGTAGGATTGCTTGTAGTCATCTCAACCAGGTGCCACCTGTCTATCTGCGACTCCAGTACCTCTATCACGAACAAATTGACAGTCGCCGCGCTAACGTATTCGAGTTATATTGCGCGTTAATGCCAGCTCGACTGCCAATCGTTGTAGTGTCACCGCGCAGTGTATCTTGGATACGCTAGCGTTTGCGATTATCACATTTATTTGTGATCAAGGCACAGTTGTGTCTTAGGAAACCAATATTTGAGATGGTATTTATAACTTAGTTGAGCACATCGTCTGTTGAACACTTCTCAACTTTATAACCACTGTGTTTTAGGATCGTTACTTTATTGTTTTCTGACATGTGATACCTAATTGAGGTTCGAAAAATATAGTTATCTGTCAAATTATGTTAAAATACCAACAAAGACTAATAAATATACCTACAGGGTTACGTTATTTTTAGCAAAAATGTGAACTCTACAATACTCTACATCAGTATTTATTCCGCACTATAATTTCTAAAAGACTTATCTACAGAGAAGAGTAAATCTTACAACCCTAACCGGAAGTTTGAACACGCGACGAATAACATTTCGACAAACAATTAAAAGGTAACTTATTTTGTGAAATTACTTGGAATCTGTATCGTATTGTCTTGCCCGCGGCCTTGTCCGAACGAAACTCTTCATTACAATTGAACACCATTGAAATCTTGAAGCAGGTTCCTTCTGTATTACACATGGGAATCACCAATCAGAACCTGACGGTTCTGAGGATTCCTGACGTGTAATCCGTCTTCGCACACAGAAGTCATTATAATATGGACATCAATATATTGGCGGTCATCCATCATTTTATACAGATTTTTCAACATTTGTATGTTTGAGTCAATTTATATTCTCATTCAGGCTTTGTAATTCTGTTGTATTGGTTTGAAGTGGATTTTTATTAATTGGCAGAAACATTACAGAAAATATCGTAAAAGTTACACAACAAAAAAATTTTTTTTTAAATTTTCTATTTCTGCATTTTGTACGAAATTAAATTGATATGTTCACCTACGTCACATTTAATTTGAATATTAACTGTGATGTTCAGAACTTCAGACCAAGTTAATATTTTGCATATTTTTAAATTTACTGTTGTACAAAACAGTAATCATAATCAATCACAGTAAAATCAACACGTCAGAATTAAAATCATCAACTTCGCGTCATCATATTGTAGTGAAAATAGAACGTAAAATTAATTATTCGCCATCGGCACGCCATTCTAATAATCATAAATAAGCTTCAATCGGATCAAACGCGGTGGGTCCGCGAACAATGTGCGAAACATTAAAAATATCAACAATAGTTATTTGTTATACAAGAGTGCAAAGTTGCTTTTTAACCGAGTGTTCAATTTTGATGACCGAGCAATCGAAGGATTCTAAAATTGAATCACGAGCGCAGCGAGTGATTCAAAATTAGAATCCTGAGTGTTAGCGAGGGAATCAAAAGAGCACGAGGTGAAAAATCTTTGCACTCGAGTGCAACACGTAACTTTTCATTCCACCTCAGCGAGGAAATGACTAAATGCAAAAAAAGCAAATTGAAAAAAGAACACCAAGAAGGTTCCGAGTCTGAGTTTTTAACAAATTAAAAAAAAGTTGTATGATATATTCGGCACCATAGAGGTAGCAGTAAATAGGTTTAATGTTTTTTTTAATTCACAAACTTAGTGCACACGATGTTCTAAATTCAATTTACTTTATCCTCTAGAGAATAAAAACGGCTTTTCCACTCAGATATTGAAGATTAAAAATACTCTTTCCGAGATGGTGGGATGAAAAGGAACTTTTGACTTTCATAGTACATATCCCGATACAGAAATAACCTTGCACTCCAAACATTACTGTTCACTCAAAACGGAACCCCATTAAAACAGCATAGAGTCTATGATATTCAGAGTGGAGGTCGATTAGATGTGGTCGGTAGTTGTCGCAAGCGACAGCTGGCGTACCGTGGAAAATCGATTTTCACGTGGGACCGACGGATGTGGCATCTGCGCGACTGTACCGCTCGCCTGCACCCAAAATACGCGGTGATCTGTAAGGAAAACCATGTGAGAATTAATTAATTCTTTCATAAATGTAAATTTATCATTTTGAGGGTTTTTAAGGATAACATTTGTTAGCTACTTGTATTTTTAAAACAAAATATGTATTACTGTGTAAGTCCAAAATATTGTACCAAATAATAATAATTATTAACATTGGTAAGAAGGAATATTTGTAAAAATACAAAAGAAAAATATTTTTTAAGGCAGCTTTTTGAAAACCAGGAAACTGAATATTGAGAAGAACATGCGTCGCTAATTTCATGAGAAACAAACGTTCCGTACGATCAACCAAACGTCACAATATCGACAACCCACAAAAAACAAAGACCAAACAAATTAAAATTGAAATAAGAATGACATTTCGTAGACCACACAGGGGCAATACGAAAGGAAAAGCTATCACCGTCTCGAATCGCTTTAACGCAAACGTATAATCGGTTCAACCATTCTATTTGTTTTAACTTGGCCGTAACAGTATTTGTAAAAACATCAAAGAGGGAGTCAACCCTGGAGTAATTAAGATTTGTCTCGGTTTACCGGAAATAGTTGTGTCGTTAATCGCGTGTTCCCGGAACGAGAACGCGTTCTCAAATTTAATTAAGTTCATACATTAATAGAGAATAATTCATTTTTAATTTGGAAAATCACTGTTTTCTTAGCATTTTTGCATTTTAGCATTTTTTGAATAATCCAAAATACTGTATTTGTTATTATTACCTCACATTCAAGACAATAATTTTATTATTTCGCAAACATGTGACTTGCACCCAAGACCAATTGCCGTGGCGAACAGCAATTTGAACGCATCCATCCCGATAGTCAACTAGGTTCATTATTTATCGCAAACTATTTGGTATTTCAATACAACATCATCTCATGAGTTTGTAGTGTACAGCCCAAATATAAACAGCGTAATATGTCCTAAATAACTCCAGGTATAGATATATGCACTGGGCGATTTTCGACAGAAGCTGCAATGGCATCTAAGCCGATGATATACAGCGAACAGTGGCCTGCCCCCACCTTCTCTTTAATACAAGGACTTATATTGTGAGGTGTAGGCTGCATAAGTCCATGCGCTATTTTGTATGAGCCAGCGCGGCACCCAAAGCCGGGTGCGTGGATCACCGTGACGCATCGCGATTTCCACGCATCCATCCCGGCCGCGAGTCGCCTTTGTCACAAAGGAAATTAACTAGTTATGTATTGTGTGTATGTGTGTGTGGTACTGGTAGCAGAACCAGCTGTAAAAACTAAATACAAATACAAAAACGTTTATTTGCAGCACAAATAAAGTTACTTTTGGCTGGGTTTTTAGGTACGTCTGCAAAGAATACTACATATTTAGAATTTGGGTAAAGTTTTAGTATGTAGGTATCGTTTGTAAATGTACTAAGTAAACTGATAGGAATCACGAGACTGTTCTCTGTGCTTAGTTTATTTAGTAACGTGATTAACGATCCAACATAGATTAAGTTCCTCCATCGAATCGCTCTCATCAGCTCTCTTTCAATATTCCCAAACCAAAAACTGACTTTAAGCATTGTATGGATAGATTTTCACACCTAAACAGAAAAACACGCATCATAATATAAACAGGTCAATGATTTAACTTTACTAACTTAGGCCCGTGCCTATGCCGATACCTATAATCCGTACCGATACTTATACTTAAGATAGCTTAGATATACCCAAAGCATAGATTTAAGTAGAAATTTACATACAAAAATCTATGCTTGAGCCCAGATCAGTGCTTTTGCAGTAAATCGACTTTTTTGTGCTTACAAAACATGAACTGCTGCAGTTTTATTTGACCTTTAGCTAGCCTTTTTTTGCTGACCGTACATAAGCAGTAGGTAATCAACCGACAGTGTGCCAATGAAGGAAGGGCTATTGTTGTTAAGTTGAATGAAAACTTCTATAAGTAGACATGGGTGTTATTTTTTACATTTTTAAAATAATTTTCAGCAGATGTTCTTTTGATTGATCAGGTTTACCAAAAACTGTATTATTTCTGTTGGAGCATGAAATTAGTTTTTTGTTACGGGGGCGCTTTCTTTCTATTATTTCTAGGTGTATGATTAAATATATTTTGTAAGTAGGTATTTAAAAAGATTATATATTTTTGTGACAGCTTTAGACTACTAAGTGAACCTTTACCAAAATTATCATGCCCAGTACTTTACGTGACTACAAAAACATTAAATAACTTATGATATTTTTTAAAAGTGACTAAGCTCTTCTAACAATTTGTTATTTTACGGGTAACGATCAGTATATTATTATATTTAAAACAGCCAATTTGCAGATTTTAGCGTATAATACGCCATTTTTGTGGATAACTAACACCTTTTTATTTTATTTTTTGTTATAGACAAGATCACTTTATTCCGCCTGCTCGTCTGCCAGCTATGGCATAAAAAAAATTCAGTATGCCAAAAAGTACAAAAAAGAAAATGAGATCCTTATTGCAAAATATTTATATTATAAACATAGAGTAGCGAAAAAAAAAATAGTGGCATAAAATGCCAGAAAAACTGCAATCACCATAATGTTCAAGGTTTGATTCAATTTACGATATAAACTATTCTAGATACAATTCTAAACGGAACTAAGGCCTCAGCACGATAAATGTGATAATCGTAAACGTATCGTATCTGAGATACACTGCGCGGTGACGGTACAACGTTCAGCAGTCGAACTGGCGTTGACGCGCAATATGACTCGAATACGTGGGAAAGTCTCGGTTTACGTAATGTCTCTTGTCAGATTTGTTCGTGAAACCTGTAACTGTTGCTATTTTACGAATCACAAAACAGAATCCTCGGCTACCGTGGGAAAGAACTGACTTTTTTATTATATTTGCGGATTTACAAATGTTTTTTTGCAAATGACGGAGCAATCGGTTCTTAGCTTCACGATTGCTAATAAAAATAGGTAAAAAGAAACAATTAGTGGATGTTACTGAAATTTCGTATTTAGAGTTAGTAGTGCATATCGTTACTGCAAATTGTATTCAAAATAAAATGTCTTTATTTTGTACTCTATTTTACGGTTATTTGGAAACTTTTCACCAAATGAACGGGAATAAAAAATGTCAGGCTGATCATTCCTTCAAGGTCACATTACGATACGTACCACAGAATATAATACTGTGCCTTGATCACGAATAAATGTGACAATCGCAAACGTATCGTAACGCTAGCGCATGAGAGATACACTGCGTGGTGATACTAAAACGGTTGGCAGTCGAGCTGGCGTTGACGCGCAATATAACTTGAATACGTTAACACGGCGACTGTAAGATTTGTTCGTGATAGAGGTATTATTTTAGTAATGAGAATATCAATGTATAATTTTTGCGGTATCGACATTTAATCAGAACCTTATTTTCACCTCTATGTATACGTTTTAATATAAAAATCTACAAACCAAATAATTGAAGCACAGAAATCAACTGTGCCCTAGCTGAAGGCTATTGATAAATCCGTAGCATTCAACATTGGGTCAATCGGGTCCTGATGTAACTTAAGATATACTGGATTAGGGTCTACCCAATTTCCGAATACTTTCATGTCAACAGTAATAAGATGTTTGCTGGTGTATGTACTCGGTATCATTTTACATACTTATCATCATTTTCCCAAAAGGGTAGGCTAGGATGGTAAACTTGCGTAGGCTATCGTCTCATCATCATCATTATCATAAGCAGCTTGTAGTGACGGACTGCTAGCTATAAAGCCTCCTCCTTGAAACGCCACTCTTGACAATTCATACAGTATATTGAGAACTAGCCGTCACCCGCGGCGTTGCTCGCGTTCTACCCTTTAGAGTGTGACGTTTCAAAATTCCTTTCTTAGTGCACCTCTACACTATATAAGGATACTACCCTCCAAATTTCATACCTCTAGGACTTATAGCTTAGGCTGTGCGTTGATTCTCCGTCAGCTTCAAAAGAGTTTTATATATATTGATCACACTGGTCACATTTAATTTTGCTTCGTACGTTCCGTGGGCTCTGTCGCTTTAATGTCTCCAAAAAAATACACATAGGTTGTGAATTTTCCAAATAAAAAAGTTCCATTCTTTATCCCAAGCGGTGAGTTGAAACACATCGAATATCAACATTGTCGTCGCAAGCTTCAACGCAGTTCTTCAATATTATTGACCTCTGTTCTCTGGAACAGCTCTGTTACCAACAATACCTCCATAAAACTTATCGTTACTGAAATTCTGACTCGTTTGAATGACTGGGAATTTGTGTATTGTGTACTTACTCAAAGCATAAGTTTCTGACATGTTCGAATATATCACAAACTTATTCATATTTACTAAAGCTAAATTCTAAGGTATTTTGAGTCAAGTACAAGTACATGTGATTAATACATAGGTATTACACTAATTGATTTAATTTAATAAATAAAATAAAACATACTCTTCCCTTTGCTTATTACATACTTCCGCTCAAGACTTCGTCTGCGTCTCGTTCTTCCTTTCTGCTAAATCCTGTTGATTTTTCAGAATATAAAATAGCCTTAATTTAAAACCCCGTATTTTGTATTCCAAATATCCCAATCGGTCGATTTTAGTGTTTTAGTATACTTAAAAACTAGTGTTTAGTTTACTGTGTCTGAAATGGTAGGAATTATGACGTGGCAAGAGAGTTTGGAGAAAATATAAACGATTATGTAAACAAAGGCGGTTCGCAAGATTTATATTAAGTATGGGAGTTTTTAGGGTCAGTACAAAGTTGATGGACTCTAAAATAAAAAAAAAACGCGATTTCTTAGTAAATTGATGATAATAATATCTGAAAAGAGACTGGATTTTACGACTGGGCCTATTTTTTTTATTTGACATGCTTATAGTAAAGTACCTAAATTAAACTTATCGTCAGACTAGCACTGAAAACTCGACAAAGTTTCAATGTTTTGTGACTGAAAACTAGGAACTTTCAATTTTCCTTTTTCACTTATGATTAAGAAGTAAAGTTCTGAAAAAATAATCTACTTCTGATGCTAACTGTACTTTATTGATAATGTAAGAAGGATACTTACAAAACCTTCGCCGACTATAGACCTTCTCAGAACAACCTGCTGTGGGTTGAAAATCTCTCTCAGAGATTTTAAACTACATATTTTTATATTACGTGCAAGGTAATACTGATTCTTTTCTATACAAAGCTTCATTGTAAATGTCAAGATCCGACTACGCAAAGCTCATTATATTGCCTACGCTACCTACTCGTACCTATTCCATCCTACACTAGGATTCCTTGTAACTATGACTATCAGAAACTATGAAAAAGACATACTTAGGAGCACCGAACACCTATCCCTTAGGAGTTACAGAACTTTTTTTTTTTTTAATTATTGAAATAATGGAACAAGCTGATAGCTCACCTGATGTTAAGTGGTAACTTCTGCCTATAACAATGCATTACCTCATAGAGGAAGTCCAATGAGGACGTGCTCTGTAAGACAATGCACTGCGTCCAATAACTCTGAGACGTAAAGATCTTGAAGTCTCATGTGCGTGTAATTACACCGGCACCCTTACCCTTCAAACCGGAACACAGCAATGCGAGCATCGCTGCTTGGCGGCAGAAATAGGTACGGTGGTAGTACTTCCCCGGACGAGCTCTCACAAAGAGCTCTACTACTACTAAACTTACATACATCCTACTTACATACCTACATACTAACTTACATCCAGGAGGTGAGCACGAGCTTTGACACGTTACGTAAACCTAAAAGTTTTCAAGTCACACTACGCGTCAACACCAGCTTGACTATCGAATGTTGTAGTGTCACCGCGTAGTGTATCTTGCATACGCTACCATTAAGATGGGTTTAAAATTGTCACATATATGTATTTACACCGAGGTATCTGACTCTCTGATCAAAAAATAACCTACACCTTTTGCATTTCGGCCGGACAAAGTTGCGCTGTCTTGTATGACCCTTCCGAGCAAACGAGGTCGTATGAAAATTTTCATTTTCTCAACACACGTGTTGAACCGAAACTCAGTAGCATTAACACAAGTTACTATCCCATTGAAAAGACCTTTATGCTCCAAGTTTTGTTGGATCCGCGCCCGATTTGTGGGTGAAAAACGGAGAGACGTCGCTCAGCATAATATCGACAAAATTACGTTCAAACCAATGCTAACCTTCTAATCTTCGGATCGTGTCATCAGCCTCGTGACAGCTAAAACTGCAACTAAAGTGAATATAATAGTGTAATTGGTATAATAAACTGCTATTTGCCCCACGCCTCAACGTGACCAAGTCACCCTGTATAACGGTGTTTTACGTGTGTGTGATCATAAATAATTTTAATATAAATTATGTCTATGATAATAATATATGTCTATTATTATCCTAGACAGTTAGAAATTAATTTATAACTCTATTAGCAAAAAAAACAATCACCTATTGGCTCTTTAGAAAAAATCTAGTCTCTGTTTTGTCTTGATTTCGACACTGCCCCCGATTCTTCTATTTAGTATATATTTTAGTACTTATATAAGTATTCTATCAGCAATCTAGTGCCCACAGTACAAGCTTTGCTTAGTGTGGGACCAGAGAGCGTTGTGTGATGATGTCCCAGAATATTTATTTTCCTAAACATAATTTGACTGAACTAAAATTTTTGCCATCCCTTTCTCATGAACTGAAATGACAAATACCAACCATTACTTTAGTGCTGTCAAATACGTTTACAAAAATGCGCCAACAGAATTGAACCCACTGTTTCATAATCTAAGCCTATCTTTAGCAAACTATTATTATTGTAAATTTCTGATCGTTTATTTGACAGGCTCAGCTCTGATCGAATAATGAAGTCATCAAAATGGCATTTGATCTTAAAGATTAATTACTCATTAAAAATGCATGAACTGACTAGGCTAGACATTTTCTGAGAACTATAACATAATAGGTTCTAAATTAAACCATTTAAACTGCTAGTACCACTAGCACTAGCTGACGCCATCGACTTTATCACTATAATCATATTCAAACTTTGACAAATAGTGTTGCCGTTTTTTGATTTAGATGAGCAGCTAATGTGAATGATGTGACATTATAAAAATTCTTATAATAATTGATTTTATCATGACAAATTCAGCTTTAGATATTTAAATATTTTTACATTATCCACCATAGTTTTTTTCTGTGGCACTTAAACCCAGAATTATTTGCTTCTCGAACTGTCTAACGTTGAATCTAATTAGTTGTTAGGGTATGGTCACAAAACGCCCGCGTAAGTGACTTGCAATTCTCGATATTAGGGTACTAAGGTTAACACACTTAATGATAGCTTATTACGTGCGGTTAGGCAAACGACATCTAACGAAGCGTCGCCGAAACGCATCGGATACGCTGCGTTTACGGACTTGACGTCATTTCATCGGGCTTACGTAGAAAACAGGTTGTAATGCAATTGAAAGGTTTGGACTTGCATGTTGCATGAAAGAAAACTTGTATGCAAGTCGCAAGTTTTCTTGGTGATCTTAATTTTTGCAGAGATGTTGCAAAAGTTTCCTTTTTTGATGAGTTCACACAAGCTATTTTCATTTGTATAGAAACTGTAAACAGGTAGAAAAAGCCACGTGTAATATTCTTAAAATGTCAAAATAAAAAGCAGAAAAGCAAGCACTTGCTCTTAAAGCCAAACTTGAGGTCTAAACCAACCAAGCAAGCAACCAGTTTGTAGAGGCACGTAATATCTATGAGAGGTACAATTAATATTTAGTCTTTGAACTCAGTTTTCTGCCCCCATATCGCAAGCTCTGAACTGCTTTCGCTGCCCAGCATAATGTCAAGCGACGTGGCTACAGATATACGAAAACAAGAAGCTTTTGACGGCAAAAAACGTGTTTAAACGCGTAATGTCACTATTTAGTCACACAATACCTATGATTTAGCATGAAAACAGTTCAGAAAATCTATCGGTGAACCGATAACCAGTGACGTTAGTCTGCTAACCATGTAAATCCGGTCTCACTAGGATAAGTTACATTGTCATTAGTGTATTTTGTTGTCATTTACCCTAAAGAGCTGATGTTCCCATGTTACTTACGTAGGACCTATGATTAATGAATCAAAATTGTCGTTGCGAATCTTACAACTCGTCTAAGCCTTCAGAAAAGCTATTCTTCTCAAAATAGACACAGACTTCTTTATTTTTTTATAAAATGAAATTTATTTTTTTAACATACATTGACTGTAATATTCTGGGTTTTTTTCTAAACTAATTTGACAGCACTAATATTATAGCTTTCTCTGTTATTTCAGTTTATTACAAAGAGATATTTTACCTCGTATTAACTTTAATGCCATCAAATTAGGTCAGGTCAGAAAAACAGAATAGCTACCAGTCTCTTGATAAAAGTAATGTAACAAGCTAATAGCTCACCAGATGTTAAGAAGTAACTTCTGCCTATAACAATGCATTACCTCGCAGAGCAAGTCCAATGAGGACGTGCCCTGTAAGGCAATGCACTGTGTTCATCACTCTGAGACGTAAAGATCTTGAAGTCTCATGTGCCTGTAATTACACCGGCGCCCTTACCCTTCAAACCGGAACACAGCAATGCGAGCATCGCTGCTTGGCGGCAGAAATAGGTACGGTGGTAGTACTGAACCCGGACGAGCTCTCACAAAGAGCTCTACTACTACTACTCTTTGGTAACCTACTGAAATGTAGTTGCCAGTTTGTGCTAAACTCCAGCGGCAATAAACTTGCAGTCCATTATGTTTGGAAGTATTAGCGTTACAAGGGCTATGGGGCTCGGGTCTACCAAATGGACCAAGGTCCATTTGTGGTAGACCCAGCAATTTACAGTTTGTCCTGACAAACCAGGATTCGTATCTTAGATAATAGGGTCTAACCTTATCCCTCCCCCAACCGAAATCTTTAATCCAACACTGTTTGAAAGGCAATTTAATATGAAAAGTGGAAGTACCAAATGTATATTATTTTTGGACGTTACTCAAACTGCACGGGTTTGGCTCCTGTGTGTTTTTGGTTTGTTATGTTCTAATGTATGTTACGTATTTAAGCCCTTAGTTATATGCAAGCCTTCGTTAGACTCATACCTCATTAGCCGTTCATCCCTTCATTAGCATAAAATTCTTACTAATTAATTTACCCGGCCTCACTCGCGACGTGTCCATATCTCATGCAGCTGACAAATGCGACCGTTCCATCACTCTCATAAAATATTATTAAAACAAACAAACGAACAAAAAAATATGACTTTTCGAAAGAGCCGAAATCAATGTGCGAGCTGTACTGTCTATTTCTAATTCTACATAAAGTCGGAACTTTCCAATACGCGCCAAACGAGTTCCCACTTTATGTTTCTGTTGTATTAAGGTGTATTTTGGGTTGGCATGGGTTGAGATAATAGGTACGAAAGGTCGATCAGTTCTGTGGCAGTAATTTAATGTAACAGTTAATATGACAGCGGCTTGAGGTTGCCAGCGGGTCGCCTGCGCTTTATATTTATGCACTCACACCTGGAGGTCTGAGGAGTATTTTATTTTATACCACAGATTAGAGAAGGATGGTTTGACCACTGTAACTAAATATTTTTGAACCTTTATGCATGAACCCTTGTACTATGATCAAGCTTTTAAAGCTGTCAAAACGCTACTACAGATAATTTATTAATCAAAATAAAACTAATTCGTCAAGTACAATGTATGATAGTGACAACCCTGAAATCAACACCTTTGGTGGCTGTAAAAGATTAAGATTACTGGAATCTCATGGACGGAGAAGACCAAAAATCATTTTTCTGGAAATTTGTGGGTGTGTTTCCCTATGTTCAGGGATGGACTTCTAAAAGCTGAGATATTATTGTAAATATAATAATAATAAACTAGGTCCGTGGGGTACCGAGGCCTTCCAGGTTTTTAAAATTCTTTCAGGGCGTCTAGTCGCAGAGACGCGTGACCCGAGGGCTGGTGATTATCTAGGCCAGCGTATCAGCATTGCTATTCAGCGCGGCAATGCGGCCAGTGTCTTGGGCACGCTTTCGATTGGTACTGATTTGGACCAGTTGAGCTATCTATAAGTAGTTTGCAACGGTTTGTAGATGGCTCAACTGTTTCATGTGTATTTTGTAAATATTGTATTTAGTTGTAATTTTGTTTGTTTATAAATTTTATTTATTTGTAAAAAAAAAACTTGGAGTTACTTAAAGTATACTTTGACATTTTGTGATTTATTCGTAACATCATTATAACTTCTATACTTTATGTCATCTTAACAGCGCGCTCATAGTAATCATGAATTGATCCAGCTTTCATTTCAATGGGCTGCGCTCTATTAGTTGTTGCCTTGATATGATAGAGAGCACGATGATGGTATTTATGTGGAGCTGAGCACGTTAAATATGAACTATTAATTACTGATTGTGTGGTTCTGTTAATTTATTGTGATTAATGCATATTATATGATTGTCATTTTATCTATTTGTCTTTCTTGTGGATAAGACTGATTAGGCTGAGAGGATGGTATAGGGGCTGGCCAAGTCTACTCCACCTAAAAAATGTCCTAGGCACTGCAGCATTCATTGGAACATGCGTGAAAAAAGGCATGACTTAGAATAAACGCATAGCCAAAACTATAAGTCCTAGAGGTATGAAATTTGGAGGTTATTAGGATCCTTATATAGTGTAGGGGCGCACTAAGAAAGGAATTTTTAAAGTAGCACTCTAAAAGGGTCTAAAACGCGAGCAACGCCGCGGGCGACAGCTATATAGTAATCTAGATAAGATGCAAAGGCTTATTTATTTGTTTTTATTTACAAGAACTTTCCCGAATGTTTAGGTTACTTAATAAGTTACTCTCATTGGGACCATGATACCCAGCGTCTATTCCAGGCCAGGTGTAGTAGCTTTTATATCTATGTCTCGCAGGTTTGCATGAGGAAATGTCATGGTTTTGGCTCTGTTGTGCAGCCGTTAGTCACTGATGATGAAGGTGGAGTAGTTTAAAAGCTCACCAAAGTTGGCCTAGCTTCTATTCTTCGATTTGCCTGCTTACGTAAGATATAATGAAATTAGTCACGATTTCGTTAATTTCACTTGCTAGTATTTTGAAAGTTCTATAGTCAAACAAATAGTACATATACCTACAGAATGCCTACCTAGATAAGTCCGGGAAAAAACAGCAAAAAAAATCGAAGTCCAAAAAAATCATTGATTTTGTTTGAGCTTTCTTTTATTTCTAAAGAAACGAGACGTGAAATGTTATTACGATGGAGAACGGTGTTTTTAAAAAACTGCTGCAGTAATAACAAACGTAATGTATAGCGGTGAAGATGCTGACGTTACAACAGATGTAAGAGATATTCGAAATGCACTGCTTGACCCATACAGTACAGATTGTGATGGTGTTTTGGTCGACTTCGCAGATGAAATGTCACGCGTATCTTATATGTATAGGTCTAGGTATCTTATGGCCTATTGAAACCCTCTTATGCGAGATAGAATAGTGTGGAAAACTGATACAACTTGGCTGCAGCAGTCTGCAGTCGAGGTATCATTGTCACGCAGTGTAGCTCTACTTTATTTTTTTTGTTATTGGCGTCGCACTGATTGTGCATTTGCCATTTTGCGTAAAAAAATAGGGAAACATATATATTATAAAAAAGCGCGGGATCTGACATGCGGGTTAGGAAGGTAGCTCTTCTTCTTCTCTTCAATAATGGCCTGTGTCCGTCATTTCGACAGACAATTTTGCCAATGTCAAGTGATATAATTGTAATAAATAAGTCAAGTCAAGTCATTTGTCAAGTCGGCTGTCGTTTGTTTTGAAAAGAAAATGGTGGATTTTCTCTTCAAAACCTAACACGAATTTTCACATTCAGAAAAACCACTTTACACACATTTATTCTAATGGCTCACACTTTATGTTACGACCTAAGTATTATTGGTTAAAATTCCACCAAAATTAAATAACAATACTCACAATAACACAAGAAAAACTATTAAAATAAAAGTGCTATGTGTCGTTTCAAAAAATGTCAAAACTCGTGTCCCGAAGGTAGCTCTACTTCGTTACTGTTGCTAATCTGACACTTTGATGACAGCAGATATCAGGATACTCTTATGCTGAAATACTCAAACGTCATTAAAATTAGAGCACCACTTAAACTTGCTCTGCCTCTGTTTGACATTACTCATTTGTAAGAGATTGCAATAATTAAAGCGTGACTTAAATTGAGTGGCGTTTGAGTATTCGACCATTACTGTTATACCTATGTCTAAGACAAAAACGTATCTCCCAGAAGAAGAACCTTGATATTTTCTAACGGCCACAGCTTTTGGGAGGCTTATTGTATCAAACAGTGATAAGATTTAAATTTTGTCGAAAAGTTCTATTAGTAAACAATCAAAAAGTAATCTACGGCAAATCAATGAGGAAATGCAATTCAGAAATTGGTGAAAGTAGCAGAAATGTACCTTTGAACACAATTAAAGGTGAATAACGCAATTTGTTTGACAAAGAGCTAATTCGGTAATATACGAGATACAATCTATTCGCTAGATCAATACAATTGAAATTATGCAACCGTTAGAAAACTATAATTGGTAATTTAATTAGGCTATGAATAAAATAGCTATATGGTTAAAAAACTTTTTCCCTATTACTAATTATTATTTTTGCAACAAGTTATTGGCTATAAGATGAATTTATAAGATACCTACTCTGTACAACCTTAAGAGCTGTGGATTTTGTTAATAAAATAAAAAATAAATAAAATATATATTTTAAATATTGTTTTATTAAAATAACTAAATAATAATTGTAATTTAATTAAAATAACTCTGACAAAGAAACTAGGTACTTTTATTTTCATCAAAGCTTCATTATTTATTTAATTTGAAAATTTCACATAAACAAGCAACGCTAGGAAGACTTATTGCTAAGAGCATTGCCTACCAGTCTTCCTGGGCGTGTAAAAACATGGTGTGTATTTATAGGTACTAAACAAGTTCAGTACTTAGGTACCTATTTATTAATTTTGTCTCTGGAGTTTGCTCGTATGATACCGAAGATGACTGTAGACAACAGCAGGAGACCACTTGTCGTTGATACATTACTAGTTTTTATGCATTCATATGAAATACTTTCCTTATGCTGGGTTCACACTATGCCGCAGTGGGCAGGGACTTGGACAGCGAAGTGGGCGCGAGCTTATGTGAACACGATAATGCCTCTGTCCCGGCTCCCGGCCCAAATTCATGCCCTTGCTCTCTAATGAGAATAAAAGCGATGTTGCTGTGGCAATAAGTCCGCGGCAATAATGCCGGCAGCGGCATGGGCATAGCGTTAACGCGGTATACGTTATCGACACGTCGCATGGGCTACGAGCCGAGCGACATGACGCAGCGACACGTCATCGCCTGCTTCTGTGCTGACTGCAGTCAACGGCATCACACCTTTCCTGTCCAGCTGAATCCTTTTAAATATTGAAGTCGTCAAAATTTACTTTTCCTGCTTCTAGATATAATGACTCTACACCGGTCAACGCTCCAGAGTAGAGCAGACGAGTCCGCCGACGAAGAGTGTAAAAACAGTTCGTAATTTTAGAAACATTACTTACCAAGTCTTCAAAATGAAGCAAATTTAAAGGAAAACGGTAAGCCACCTGTCGCTTGGACGTTACTGAAATGCTTGAATAATTGCTTTTCTACGGAGTCGATACTGGGATCAAAGTGTTAATATCCATGAGTTGTCGTGACAAAATATCTTTTTAGCTCTTCTAAAATGTAATTTTATAAAAAGCATCATACCTACACTGACTGCTTGCCTAAAATGTCAGCTCTTATTTTAGACTACATCTTCTTCTTCTTCTATCTATTTATTTCTATTCAAATTTATATAAAACTCTTTTTTTTGAAGCTGACTGACAATCAACGCACAGGCTAAACTATAACTAGGGTCTAAAACTAGGATCAAAGATTTTAACCAAATAATGCGTATGCTCCTACCACGCGAGCAAGGCCGCGGGCGACAGCTAGTCTAAAATAAAATTGTGGTCTACAATACATTATAGTATTTATTTTGATGCCTGACCTGAGTGAGAACGCTAGTATTGATATAGTTTTAGTCTATTAGTCTCCGCAAAAAGACAGTCATCTCATTCTTAGATAACCACCTTTCACAAATAAGAAAAAATACGTGATTTTGGATAATCTAGTTTTTGGTTCATTTGTAGAACTACTTGCAATTGCAAACTTCATAATGATGGGTCTTCTAAAAAACTTACTCTACACCACTTTTTATGTGTATAAGTATTATTTCATGCAACGATTAATTTCATGTGTAATTTTATTTGTCGTAGCAATGATATTCCATAAATTCATAGTGTCGTTAACATCACTATGGCAAAGTATGTGTTATAGGATGGTTTTTATCGCTGAAAGCGATCACTTACAGGTGGTAAATTATAGCCTACAGGCACACTTGGCAAATATCACCAACACTTTTTTCAACAGAGCACTAATAAACCTTTGACACATCAAAAGTTAAAGGCCAAAGTACCAGAAACAATAAAACCTTCGAAGATCAAGTTTAGTATTTCTTCGGATTTATGAATGAAGCCATCAAGAGTGAAGCGACACTTTTACGATATATTTCAAAAAATATTTTAGCAATAGCCTACGGCGAAATTCGGCGAACACAAAATATCGTAGGTACGTGAACTTGAATGTTGTTAAGGGGTGGTTTGATCGAACATGGAGCAATATTCACGGCGACGCGAAGTCTTATAATCAGTACAGTAAGGTCTTCTTTTTCTTAAACCCAAAGAAAATTAGGACAAGCCCTACAGTTCTAGGACTTTTACAAGCTGAGATTACATACCTCAAAAACATTACAGTAACGAAGAAATTTAGTTTTAGCTTCATCACAACTCAGTTCCTTATTATGCCTAAACCTACAGAAATCGTACCTATCTAACTAGGTAAGTATGGGACATCTGTAGGTATAGGTTTTTTTTAGACCAGACTAGAATCACACAAAGATAACCAATAACTTTAGCACTTCTTTGTAGAACTCTATCATAAGTATAAATATGTTTATTGTCCAAAGATCCAAGAAAGGATAAAAAGAAAACTTACATGTAAAAAAAAAATCTCATTGATATTGTATCAAAACTCCTTTTCAGGATGTTGTTACGCTTTAGCCAAACTCTACCTTAAGTTGGTACTCCAAAAGCGTGCATTACGAGTGTTTGTGCAATTCGAGATGAAATGTGATCCGATTGATGTCTTTGTTCAAGTTCGTATGGTTTACGGTCTGCCCGAGGGCTTCTGACTTTACACACTATGAAATCACTCGCTACATTGTATTGTACATTGTGCCTAAATGATCCTGTTAGGCTTGCAGGAGCTGATTGGGTCTTGACCCCTCACAACACCTAGTTCTATGGCTAGTAGTGTAAAGCATGTATGAAGATAGCTGATTGCTCGTGACGTCATAGCTGTGATGTCGGATTACGACCCGGTTTTGTGGAGATTATGCTGGTATGTTCTAGACCGAGCGCTAAGCTAAGTCAAAACTCTGTTGAAGTCAAGAATAATAAACTTTCGTGCAACTCATCTCTTCGTTTCAGTATGGGCTAAATTCTGACGGTCTATAGACGAGTCTTACAGGGCTTCCGAACAATGGTCGCTACTGAACAATAGAGCAACGTAAAGTCCTTCTCTGTTACTTTAAGTACTAGTATTGTATTATATAATCTGTGCTTTGAGGAGTTGGGCTGGCTGGGGTAAGATCAGCAGGGAGACAGCGCACAATAGACTCTGGACGTCTATTCCCCCTACCTTGATATATATAATAATATTTTTTTTAAATTAGTTTTTTTTAACTACATAATAACTTATTTTGTACTATAGCACTAAGGAAACCACAAGGTTTATAGGGATACTGCTACATGAGTCTACATAAGTTAGAAAGCTCAGTCAGCTCAGTCAGTAATAGCTCTGCCTTCCATGCTGGTTGTGGGTTCGATCCTAACTAAGAACAAACATTTTGTGTATAGCAAACGTAGTTGTTTGTTCTGTCTGTATGTGTTTACAAAACAAAATGAAAGTATCAGCAATCTGAAAAAAAAATTAAATCAAAGGGTTTATTTGCAACTACGTAATAGTAAGTTACAAATAGTTTTCAGTTTCCATAGCTTTGCTAAAGAGTGCGTTGTGTGAAATGCCCAAGGATATAATTTATTTTACTTTTTAAGGCTGTAGTCTGAGACAATCTACCAATCAGGAATCGATTATAAATCGCAAGTAACATTAAGTAAAAGTAATCAGTGGTGATACGTCTTTCTTTGGTGGAAATATTGTAAAAGATAAAATATGCTATACGTACTTTGTCATTTCATATATTTGCTACAAAGGCGGATTGGTCCTCCAGACAGACCGATCTACATATTATAACATATTTCAGCACTTCTACTCCAAGTATCTTTTGGTGATTTGATGGCATTCGAACGTCATGTAATTTGATATTACGCATATATTTTACTTGACACTGACAAAATTGTCTATCGAAATGACGGAAAGAGGCCATATAAGTAGAAAAGAAGAAGTAGACATTTGAATACCCGATGATGCGAAGATGACCATATTTTCAATGCATACAATTTTTATTATCTCGTACCAATAGGCTAATGGTGGATAGTGACAGAGATTTTTAACGGCGTATAGGTCGCGTCATGTAAATTGAACGCTGGCGGTCAAGCTGCGTAGTAAGCAATTTTGGGGTCTATTTGGTGGCATGAGGCACCATTTTTCCATGCACAAACACACCCCCTCCGCTGTTTCCAGCGTTCTTTTTACATGACGCGTATTATATCAGTATTTGGGTGAAAGTTTCATAAAATACAAAGAAAGTATTCCTAAAGTATGGTTTAACCCAAATCCTGAGTAAACAACTCACGAACATTATATCTAAATATCTTGATGCTTTGAAGTAGGATAAGCTCATAAAAGGCTTTGAGGAAAGGATTTAAGAATAAGAAGAAATATGTATAATAATAATAGGCCTTTACATCTATTGAAGATGATTTATACAGCGTCAGGAGGCAACCTATGCCTACACTTAACGGGACACTGTGTAGTGCCTAGGACAATGTTTTAGATGGAGTAGGCTTGCCTAGCACCTATGCTATCCTCTCAGCCTAGTCACCCATATCCACAGGAAAGACAAGGTCAATACGTGCGGAGCTGACTAAGCCAAGGGTTTCCTCACGATGTTTTCCTTCACCGTTAAGCTCGTGTTAATGCGCATATAAATTTTCCGAAACGAAAAATCCATTGATGCACGAAATATTGTATAACCAACCAAAAAATCATAAAAATATTAGTTACAGCTTTCTCACGCGTTTCAAAATAACTAACAAAAGTCCCACAGGACTTAATTAGGTGCCAAAACGAGACTCGAACACGCGTGAACACCATCAAAACTACATGGCCGATTAATTGCTATATAAGCGTCAATAGGATCACTCGAGAGATGGCTATAAAGAAATCAATCAGTAAATTAGGTATTTCAAATCAATAAAAATCAGAAATAGCCACAATATTGGTTGGGTGACGTAGATGTAGAGCTGCTGGATGTGGTATGGTGGGGCTCTCTAGATTTAATGGGTTTCTCGCTTCTGATACTACCTATGATTAGATTGAAGTAGAAACCAATCTTAGAATTTTTTGTCATAAAATCTCGAGATCCGTTTTCAGATTCACAGTACTCCGCATAAATAGCTTATATTGTGCTATACCACCACCGTAAGAGCAGTCAGTCTGTTGGAGGCTTTTAATTTCAAAGTTACCTACTTATCTATCACTTTCCCGTTATATAGCATTTATTTATAAAAAAAAAATCCTAGATTAAACTATGTACCTACTTTTGTTTTTCGGGTGAATATAAACCGAAGAAAACCAGAAATATTACCTACCTAGGTGGTTATGTTGTAAACAAACTTGGCGTGACCTTCAAATAATTTTCAAACCGATTTTGTATTGACAAGCCTCGTTCGTCAGACGTCAACTACAGTATAAACTATTCTGAGGCTACGTCGAGTTTAGACATAGACATAGACATAGACATAGACAGACATTTATTTGCTTATAATGTAACACACAAAATACACCTACAGAACTAGACTAACAACACTACAAAGAAATAAAAGTTACAGAGAAAGAAAAATGAAGTGAGTGCATTGAGTAGGTAGGTAGCTAGGTAAGCTGGCAAGTGTTTGTGTGCTACAGCAGCAAACGGGTTTCGACTCAGCGTATGCCTCACCACCCAAAGGTAGTTAGGCGCTGTTATTCTGTCGAAACCATCAGCCAATAGACCCTGTGAAAAAACCATTGTGTAGTGTTCATGAAGTGTGTTGAGGTTTGAAAAAGTGTCGGGATGTGAAAAGTTATAATGTGTCTGGAAGGTTCTTCTGGTACGCCAGTCTCTTGAGAGTCTGGTTATAGAGAAGAAACCCCCCAGGGTGTGTTAAGGCATGGTGTTGGTATGTGGGCGATGTTTAGTAGTATATTTCGCAGTTTATACTGAGCACTCCGAGTACTCAGACAGCTAGTGCTAAGCTCATGCCACATCTAGTAGCGTGTATCTCAATGAGGTCGTATAGTTCTCAAAAGGCGGTCCGTGTGAAGACTGCGGTGGGGCGGCACGTTTGATGGCACAGGTGTCTTGACCGTAGGCTAGTTTGTGATACTTATTCATCGTTGCGTTGATATTACACTTCAATATGGGCTAACGAGGAATCTGAAATACAAAACAAGGCATATTTTATCGAAGTCAGAAATATGAAATAAAATCATTTTAGTATAGAGCTTTTGTGAATCTGAATGCGATAGATGAAGCGCAATAATTGACATCTAGAATTATAAGCAACTATTTTTACACGAGATTTTTTTTTACAAAAATTACTTGCATGTGCTGTTTCCACCAAGAAAAGTTTTGAAGCAAAACTATAACAGATCAAGAATGTTACGTGTACTTCAGACCACGCTAGTCATTTATTGCTTCAATTTAATTGTATGCAACAAGCAAGAAACTTGTATTATGTAAACGGGCCTTAAGGGATGAAAAAAGAACCATAAGGCTTCATTGCTACACTTTCGAAACCCTAAAAACCTTATCTACCTAGCCTTTTATAATACGATTGTGGGGTCAAACTACCCTAAATTGTAGCCATCACAACAGTAAAGAAGATAGGTATACCTAGGTGTTACGTAATAACAACAGAATATTATCTGCAAAAATGTCAGCCAAATGAATAGGTCATCTAAGGCCGCAAGTGCACTTACAGCCACGGCCGAAGAGGCCTTTGGTGTCGTGTAGATGTCGGTATTCGCTAGTGTGCAAATGCCCATTTCCAAAATTTTACGAGTTTGAAATGTTATAGTCACTTATCACGAATCCAGAATGACTATCGTTCCGATATTCCCGTTAATTGAATGGGAAGGCTTTTAATGTATGTCCGACACGATCCATACAAGAATAAAGATCATACAAAATGCTCCGGCTGTTTTCTAAACAGTACCTAGTTAGTAGCTGACGGCAGGATAGTAATCCTCTTTAACTTGACTTGCCGCGACCGTGAGGTATTCGTAAACATACCTATACACAAAATCATTTTTTTTCTGCTATCATTCCGTTACTCTTTGACACTTTTAAAACCCAAAAACTAAAAAGTTTCAAGTCTCTCGGGGTTGCCAACTAAAAGTAACGAAAAAGGTCAAATGTCATTTGGGGGAGGCCAACGCTTCCATGCAGTCGAAGTCTATTCAAAATGTCATTATTTCTACTTTTCACGGTATTTGGGAAAGTCTCGGAAATTACCTTAAAAATGGGGAAAATTTCTCAACCAAGCAACACTCCTCAACGAATCACACATAGGGGATATCACTTTTTCTACTTTACAAGTTTAACAAAACACTCCTGTCTATTTACACAACGCAACAAAGAATCGGCAACAAATCAAAGATGTTCATGTTCAATCGAGTGAAAGTGGTTCTTTGAACACAACAAAACAACCCTATTGTCCATTATCAGATTAAGTAGATCTAAGTGTCATGTTGACAAACCAATTTACCACTTTTTTCATGCCACCCTCATAGTTGAAAAAGAAAGTATTTGTGAACAAACGGATAAGAGGATAGACCACCAGTTGTGACAAAAATTGGCAAAATATTTTGTTATAATCTGCTTAGTTTTGTAAAGATTAAGATATCTTTTGTTGATAGGATTGAAGTGAGAGGGATCCTAGAGCTTAGCTGATTTAAATAGGTACCTAACCCTACTGATATAAGTCACCAAAGTATTACTTTTCGACTCGGAAAAATTACTGTACTTGGTTTAATAAAATCTAGTGATTTATTATATCTAAAAGGACTTTGTTACAGCTACTTTACTTAGGGTTTCTTTGCTATAAAAGTCACAAAGTGTCAGTCAAACTCGTGACTTTTATTAGATTCCAACAAAATTCCAATCATATTTTTATTTAGAGTAAGGGGATCAGGTTAAAAATGCAAAAAGTATATCTAAAACTGTTCATCCAAAGGTTGCCTGGAAGAGATTGCTTTAAGCAATAAGGCCGCTCATTGTACCTACCTCCTAAAACTTGACTGTATTACCAATTATGGTGTTTTTTTGTTATTTTGTTTACATATATGTGGTGTACAAAAAAGAATATTCTATCTATCTATCTAAAACCCACACGGTTTAAATTAGGTATCTCTAAGGTTTGTGGTTGTAATATAGCGATTGTCTTTAACTGTGAACGTTTTTAAAAAACCCAAGGCTGGTTAAGAATCCCGTCTTTGATCGTTCTTACAATAAAGCCTCTAATTCACATAGTATGTGCGTTATCACGCCTGTGATGATGAAAGAAATCGATAAACCAATTGATACAACAAATAATGAATAAACACTGGATAATTGAGCTGTATTGTTTTCATTGAAATTATTGTTGTCATAATAACATAGAGCACTGTGATGTCTTTAAGATAAAAATTGCAATAATTTTGTACCTTGTAAAGGTCAGCTTATCACGCGTGCAAAAAATGGCACGTCCAAAGTTTCGAATGGATCCGGTTGCAAATAGGTATAATTATTGTCTACTTTGATATTATTAGTAAACAAAGCGATTATGAAATTTCTTTACTTATACCTACTTAGTAACCTAGAAGATTTTTTTTTGTGAAATGGATTTGAAAAATTCTGTTGATTTTTTTCTAATATCATATATTTTTTTTTTATGATAAAAGTAATGGAACAAGCTGATAGCTCACCTGATGCTAAGTGGTAACTTCTGCCTATAACAATGCATTACCTCACAGAGCAAGTCCAATGAGGACGTACCCCGTAAGACAATGCACTGCGTCCATCACTCTGAGACGTAAAGATCTTGAAGTCTCATGTGCCTGCGTGCATTTGCTTTTACTTAGTTTGCTATCCAATTAATTTAAAATTATTACTACTGTAAATCTATTCGATTTGAAAATAACTCTATTACCTCGACGGTAAAGGCCAAAATCGAGCAGTATAAAGTTCTGCTAAAATATTGTGAATTTCAGTTGTGCCACGCTATGCTAGTGCGTTACAACATAAGCTTTGTGGGCGGTGGGGTGGTATGCAGTTGAGAGGCAAGAGAAATTTAGTCAGCAGCTCCGACATGGCGTAACTTAGCTTGTAAAATAGTTTCAAATTAATGTACCTTACTGAAAACAGATTTTGATAGTTTCAGCATGTAGGATAATGTAGGTAACTGAAAATGTGATAATGTTATTATTTCTGAAAATCTGTAGAGGAGGCGTATAACCAGCAGTGAATCTCAGGCTGATTATGATGATGATGAAAGCTGAGTCATATTCCGAATTAGTTGATTAGGTACCTAAAAACTTTTGCACGCCAATCTCTTTGGTAAAAATATGCGGCACTTATTTATACTTTTACATCTTTGTACATAAAGTACCATATTTTTATGCAAATAAATGACTTGATTGATTGATTGAAATAATACTAAGTCGAACTCAAAATACGGTTCAACTATTCCTATCTTTACCACCGCCCGGTATATTAATAACTGGGCTAAGTAGTTATAAGTCTGACTGATAAGGGTACACCTAATTACTTTAGATATTACTCACTTTTTCCCCAAACACTTCTTGATATTCGTCAAACAAATTGCTCAATAACTAGGTATTAGTTATTTTACTACCGCAAGTAGCGCTTTAATACCCCGCCTGAGGCGTTGATCATTTTTTGCGCGTGCGCACCCGAATCAACCACCTTGAATCCAAATGTGTGGGCACTTCGGTAATTTATTTTTTATTCTTTTCCATCCAATAAATTACTCATACGTCAAAACTTTAGACGTGAAGGGCTTTCTGCTTTCGGCGTCCCAGAGGTGATGTATTGGCCCGTGTCACAGCACCTTTTATACTATAAATTTGTATCTGCCGGTTAAATAATTGCCCGTTTTAATGAACCGTTTTACTAATGAGTCGGATTTATAAACAGGTAACTCATAGGATAGGATTTTGGACAGTAAAGGCAGATCACAATTTGATGAGGGTACTGCATTGTTGAAAATTATTACTAGAAGGAAAAGTGTATTTTGATGGATAGTAGGTGGTGGTGGTCTCGCCCCCTTTCCCCACACAACCGACGTCAAGTCACAGAATATTAGTACAAGGTAAAATGTTGTAGATCCCGATAACATATTGGATAGTGAACCCATTAGTGGAACTTAGGAAAGCTATTTTTAGGCAAAAGCTCTTACCTATTATTATTATGTTACTATAGGTAGGTATGTAGATTAGCTCATTATCTCAGAACCTAGGGGTGCTATCTCTTTGAGATGCGTTCACAAAACAATACATATCACCCACATGAACTTTGAGCACGGACTGGCACAATGCAATTATCTTGTGATAAGTAAGTATTTTGTGAATGTAAATTTGGCTTCGAATTTGGCAAATATTTTTGAACATGTTGTTTTGACACTAGGGGTGTCTAGAAATAGTTCTTCTTCTTCTCTTCAGTAATGGCCTGTGTCCGTCATTTCGACAGACAATTTTGCCAATGTCAAGTGTTAAAATTGTAATAAATAAGTCAAGTCAAGTCATTTGTCAAGTCGGCTGTCGTTTGTTTTGAAAAGAAAATGGTGGATTTTCTCTTCAAAACCTAACACGAATTTTCACATTCAGAAAAACCACTTTACACACATTTGTTCCAATGGCTCACACTTTATGTGACGACCTAAGTATTATTGGTTAAAATTCCACCAAAATTAAACAACAATACTCCCAATAACACAAGAAAAACTATTAAAATAAAAGTGCTATGTGTCGTTTCAAAAAATGTCAAAACTCGTGTCCTCTAGAAACAGTTTGTAATCCCGGGTGCATTTTTGACACTTAGAAAAATAAAAATGTTCTACGACTTGGTTACGGATTTTCCATGAGGGTTGATGCGTATGCGTGCCATAAAATGGCATTAAATGAATCCAAATTAAAAAATAACAGATTTACACACGCACGTACACAGGTGACGTAACTTTTTAAGAAGTACCTACCTACTTTAAGGTTATAAATTTTAGGTATTTATTAAAAAAAAGTTCTGAACGGCATCCTAAAATCTTTTTAATTTTACCCTCAGAACTATTTCATGGTCGGAATTCAGTTTAGGTTTAACATTATAAGTAATCGTACCGTATAACACTGTTTTAGTATTTTGTTTTATTAATTCATGAGACAGAATTATGAATATTTGGAGCTCAACGAAATAGTTTAAGAGCTTAGGAGGACGGTTTATTAGTCAAGTTTCTGATGAACAACTTAAGCTGAAATAGATATAGCTACCTTTGAGCACTTTTGGTACAAGTTGTGGTAAAGTCTGGCAAGTTTCTATAAGTTTCTGACAGCAGCAGCAGAAATACATTATTTGATGGACATTGTAGAATTTTTAAATATTTTTTTATTAAGATTAAGACAAGTATTCTAGCATAATCAGGAGAGCAAACCAAAAATGGTTAGATAAGGTAACGTAGTGTAAGTTAAAAAACATCCAGATATATTTTTTTTATTTACCAGTTCTTTCAGACTAAGTACTTGACGTAGAACTGTTATTTTATATGATTTCAAATCAGTAGTTTTTTAACACTCTGTATGTATATGTATAAAATAAATAAAGTAGGCATGAAATGATAAACATACCTTAAGATCTCTTATCAAGTATTTAGCACCTACCCTAGATCCTTCAAAGATCAAGAGAGATAGCCAGCGGCAAAAATTGCACCATTTCAGTATTATATGATCTGTATACTATTAGATCGGTTATTTTAAATGTAAGTAATACTCACTTTTAAAGGATACGAAGACCAACCACCGTGTTCAGTACCTAAAACCTTTCTGATGATATCAGCAAACAGTACTCTCTTCGTGCAACTTCGATAACTTTCATGAATGTGATCAATTGTTATTACTTTTCCATTCATACCTTTGTGACCTTTTCTGATGATAAGCTTGTGTTTTTATAGAACTAGGGACGGTTATCTTGATTAGTTGGGTATAAAAAGGTAGGATTCGGGAGAAAGGGGCACTAGCAAACATGGCTCGTCTGCTGCTGTGTGTGTTAGCCCTGTGCGCTTTGGGCGCTAACGCCGATCCGTCCAACAAGGTAGAGAAATGTGAGTATTTTTTGTCTAACCCCTTCTAACGCTTCAATAAAATTCAATGTGTTTTTTTTTCAGTTTTTTTTGAGACTAACTTTATTAATTTTTTAGTGAGCCATGAGGTTCTTCTGCAACGCCAGGAGGATCTAATGATTCTCTTTTACCACATCCATGAGCCCATCCACGTGAAGAAATGTCAAGACATCATCAAGACCTGGACCCTTGAGGAGAACACCAGCCACTTTAACGTAAGTTGATAAAGCTAATCTTATACAATCCCTGTTGTTCAATAGTCAGATTGGCGTTAGAGTTCACACAATTTTGTTTCACAGAATGTGACTGCTGTGAAGACTTACGTTGGTATGCTCAAGAACCAATGGTACTTGCCCCGAGCCGTACCCTACGCGGTTTATGATCCCGTTCATAAGTACGAGACTGTCACCCTCTTCAACATCCTCTACTCCGCTAAGGACTACGAAACCTTCTACAAGACTGCTGTCTACCTGAGAGATATCATCAACGAGGGTCTTTTTGTGTACGTCCTCAGCGTAGCCATCCTTTACCGTCCAGACACCCAAGGCATCGCCATCCCTCCGATCTACGAAATCTTCCCATCGTACTTCAACAATGGTGAAATCATGACCACCGCTCAAAGGATTAACACACACGGCCAAAAGTACGTTGAAAAGTTCCCGTCTACTTACCTTTGGGATAACAACGTCGTCATCAGGTGGAACGCTACCACTTGGCCGTACTATTCCAAGGACTTCCCTATTTCCTACTTCACGCACGACTACGGGCTAAACTCTGCTTACTACTATTACAACTTGATGTACCCATACTGGCTTGGAAGCGAGGTGGTCCCTGGTCTTGCCCACGACAGACGCGGTGAGCTCTGGTGGTACATGCACAAGCAGATCCTCGCCCGTTACTACATGGAGAGACTTTCAAACGGTCTTGGTGAGATCCCAGACTTAGGTAAATCTGTTAGGGATGGATACTTCTCCGGTCTTCTGTACCATAATGGAATTCCATACCCGTCAAGACCTAACAACTTCTATTTGGACCAGCCTGAGTTCACGGAACAATATGAGCCTGCTCTTGAATACGAGCGTCGCATCTGGGAGTCTGTCGACAAAGGCTTCGTTATGAACGTAAGTCAACGCCATAAACTATTACTGTAAAATAAACCTTGTCATCACATTACTAAGAGTAAATTCTTTTATTTATAGAGCCACGGTGAACACATCAACATTCTGACTGAAGAAGGCCTCAATATTCTTGGTAACCTGATCCAGTCCAATGCTGATTCTGTCAACTCTCACTACTACAAGGACTTCCTTAAGCTATGGAAGACCATGCTTGGTAACTCCGTGTTCAAAGGACACCAGTACTCTCACCAGTAAGTAAACAATTACTCCCTTTTATTTAACTTTACGTTTACAGAGCTTTACTGATTTATGATTGTTTTTTCAGCTTCTCTCCTCTGGTTCTACCTTCAGCTCTTGAGAACTATCAAACGGCTCTCCGTGATCCAGCATTCTACGTGCTGTGGAAGCGTATCATGAAGCTGTTTGAGGCTTGGCAGTTGCAGATGCCTCGGTACACACCTGAACAGCTTACTTTCCCCACCGTCGCCATCCAGAAGGTTGAGGTCGACAAACTGGTCACCTACTTCGACCAGACATACATGAACATCACCAGCCATTTGTGGATGGATGATCTTGAATGTAAGTTTATGACTAATATTAGATTCTCCCTTGATTGCTAAGAAATGTGAAATATAACACCACACATATGGAATACCTTTTTGATCATATTTTTTTCACCTTTTAGCCAAGGAAGTGGACGACCACGTCAGCGTGGTTGTCCAGCACCCACGGCTCAACCACAAGCCCTTTAGCATCAAAGTCCACGTCAAGAGCGAAGTCGCCAAAACGGCTGTTGTGAAATTCTTCATCGCGCCGAAATACGACAGCCAAGGTTTTGAAATCCCTCTGCATCTGAACACTGAGAACTTCTGGCAGCTTGACGAGTTCACTTATGACTGTGAGTATTATATACGCTGGACATAAAGTACCCGTTATACATTATTAGTTTTCTTCTTTCTTTCTTGTAGCATGCCATCTTGAGTTGTAGCATGCCATCTCTATTTGCACGCCAAAATCGGTAAGACATTATGTTGTGTCACCAAATTATGTACCTACAACATCTTTATTTACACATGTTTTTGCAAATAAATTATCTTTATCTTTATCTTCTGTAGTTAGAGCCTTAATGTTTTAATTCATGCTGTGTAATTGTTTCATAGTATCTGCTGGTGAATCCGTGATCACTCGTGAATCTTCCGCTATTAACTGGTTCGCCAAGGACTATACCAGCTCATTCGAGGTCTTCGAAAAGGTTATGCAGAAGAAATGGGTGCCTGACATGAGCCAGTCTATTGAAAAGTTCCCCGCCCGTCTGCTTCTACCTAAAGGTTAGTTCACATTTTGTTTGGCTGGCGCCAGGTTTAAGCCTTACACACGTTTACTCGACTTGACTGACCTAAGACTTACACTTTTTTTGTTTACGACTGCTACGAGGCCACTGCACCGCTGCACCCAATGGAAACTATAGTTTGTCCAACAAAACGAACTAATAGGGAAATCAAGCGCTGAACATCATTGGTTGGAGATAAGGAACTTAGGGCGCGTACACGTTGCGACCAAAATGTCAGTCCGATTCTGTATCTTGAGTGGTGCAGACGTATAGTTATAAATCATTTTGTTTTACAGGTCGCGTCCATGGCATGCCTTTTGTTTTCATGGCATACATCCACGAGTACCGCGCGCCCAAGGTTCCCTTCGCGACCGGCTTCGACCCTACTGTCTCCCTAGGCCTGGGCTCCGGCGCTCGCTGGACCCTCGACGAGCCTTTCGGCTTCCCAACCAACAGGCCCCTCTACCACTATATAGTCAAGAGCATTAAGAACATGTGGTTCCAGGATGTCCAGATCTTCCACAAGCACACCCCAGAAATTGACGTCCCCCACACCGAATAACTTCGTTATTGAGTCATGCTTTGGTGATAATGTTTAATGTCTTTATGTATTTTTATTAGTGTATGTATCAATTGTTAATACATAATATTTATTTAGTATACATGTTAAAATATATATAAAATTTAAATATTACATACATTTTCTGATTTTAAAAACCTCCTCCCCTCTACTCAGAAATGTGTAGCACCTGACTCAGAATGTTTACTTAGTTCTAATTTCTGACACTAGTGTTTATCAAATAGAGAAGAATATTCGAAATTGGATCATTCTAGAGTAAGTTTCTGACTCATGAGTAAACATGTTATCACGAGGGTAATAAAAACCTGGGAAAGTTTGGTTATGATTTTGTTTTCACTCTCAAACTACGTATCGTTTGAAATGGAATAGATATCATCAATCATCATCATCATCAATATCATCAATATCATCAATCAATATATATAAAACTCTTTTGAAGCTGACATAGAATCAACGCACAGCCTAAACTATAAGTCCTAGAGGTATGAAATTTGGAGGGTAGGTTCCTTATATAGTGTAGGGGCGCACTAAGAAAGGAATTTTGAAAAGTCACACTCTAACGCGAGCAACGCCGCGGGAGACGGCTAGTGAGTTATAAAAGGAAATGATTAGGTAGTGTAGTGCTTAAAATCAATAGCTTTAACTTTGATGCAAAATGCATCAAAATGTTGTTGCATTTTTCTAAACTAACCTAATTTGACAATGATGTTGATTCAACAAGAGAATCGGTACCCATATTCGCCATATTTAATTTTGTATTGCAATAAAGCTCTATTGCCTTCATAGGGTAGTAATTACGGCTACTGCCAAGTCACAAATACACTAACGCCATCTCTAATGGTTGAAAGTGTAAACTACACTGAGCGCCATCTTCTGTAATGCGGATGTACCACTCCAGGATCGTGAAGCTTGCTTAGCCTAATTCTAAATTTAATCTGCACGAGCTTTCGTAGCATTTGGTACCACGACGGAACACTAGATGGCGTTTCAAATGTAATAAGTAAAATCAAAGTTTTGAACTAAGTGCTTTTATCATAATTATAGGTGTTTCTGTATATATGTAGTATGGAGGTGATATGTTCCACCTATCTAGGTACTCCAAATGATTCTAGTTTCTTGAAGTCGAAGCGGAGCGTCAAATAACCCATTCCTGAAAAAAAAAACTCGAATGCATCAATATTACACATAGTAGGTATGTTATAGACTTATATCTGTATTAATATTCTGTGCCGCCACGACTTCTATAGATGATACTAGCTTATATGCGCGACTTCATACGCGTGTAACGGTTTTTTTTGGCAATAGGTAGGTACCTATGTCAAGTTCGAGTTAGTACTTATTCATTACATTTACGAGGAAGACGAATCATTCCACCAAAATATCTGTCATCAGCTTAGGATGAACCTCGTAGCAAATAACTGCTTTTGGTTTAAGAAGTTCAAGCTGTATCTAAGAACCAACGCATAAGTTTGCTATAAAATATAGCCTTTATTTGAATCAGGAAAAAGGGCTTCTAAATTGTAAAAGTTTTCATTGAAATTGGTTAAAGCATTAGCCGTGAAAAAACAAACAGACAATTTGATTTTCAGAATCAGAATCGTTTATTTAGTGGATCTGCCAGATCATGATAGATCAAGCCGATGGCCCAGCTGATTATTACAAAAACTACTGCATATAATGATGCATTGCCTCACTGAGCGCGTTCACGGAGGACGTGCCCTGTGTGTGATGCATTGCACTGTGCCCATCACTCTGAGACAAAATACTGAATCATATCAATGCGAGCTTTACTGCTTGGCAGCAGAAATAGCACATTGGTGACACTTCCCCGGACGAGGTTTTTCACAAGAAGCTCTACTACTGGCTACTAAGACTACCTACCTAAGTAGTAAATAAATAAATATTCACGGACAATTCACACTACGCCTTCTAGTCCGAAATTAAGCAAAGCTTGTAGTTACTATGGAAACTAGACTGATTAAATGTTTGTCTGATCGACCCACGACTCACAGCTCAGCTGGAATTAGCTCTGCCTTCCGTGCTTCTATGGGTCATGGGTTTGATCCCCATTGAGACAAACATAAATGTCTGTTCTATAACTGGGGTGTTACTATGTACCTACTAAGTATAAAAATATAATATGTATTAACAAAAAAACATGTATTCATATAAGTATTCTATCAGCAATCTATAGTATCATAGGTTGCGTCATGTAAAATGAACGCTGGCGGTGAAGCTGCGTAGTAAGCAATTTTGGGGTCTATGTGGTGGCATAAGGCACCATTTTCCTATGCACAAACACACCCCCTCCGCTGTTTCCAGCGTTCTTTTTACATGACGCGTACTATACCTATAGTAAATACCTACAAGCTTTGCTTAGTTTGAGACCAGAGGGCGTTGTGTGTTCAAGAGTATTTATTTATTTCCAAAAATTTCTGTTTTCTATTATCTACATACCTACTCAATTGTAGGATGCTACGGCTGCGACTAATGATAATGTCAATGGTGTTGGTTGATAATAAAAAAAAAAACATACCTACCTTGATTATCATCATTGAGTAATGAGTACTTATCATCGAATGATAGGTGAGAGGTTATCATTGTTTTGAATGCGAAAGTGATCTTCAGATGACTGTCAAAAATGCATCAACTTTAGATAGTTCTAGAAATGCATCACTAAAATAAAATAATAAAGTAATTTTTACTGCCTTATTAAAATGTAAACGCCTTCGAAAGCGGATGGTGGGAGGAAGCTCGGGATAGAGAACGTTGAAATTCTTTGGGGAGACCTTTGCCCAGCAGTGGGACAACTTAGGTTAAATAAAAATTAAAAAAACTAAGACCTAGATTTGATTAGTCTGTAAAATACCAACTTGAATAAAGAGGCATCTTGGCCCCACAAGCATGACAAATGATAAATCACACAGATAGTGGTCAAGGCTTCTAGTGTTTCAGCGCATAGCTTCTAGATTTAGAAACAGGAGCTAAATTGAACAGTCCGCGGAACTGGATCACCCAGCATTGGCAGCGCCTGGATCCGCCTCTAGGAACACGTTTACATCGTCGGGGGTTGATCAAAAGGTATACTATATAGTTGGGTTAAATAGTAATTAGTTCCATGTAAAGAGTTGTGCTTCTAGCTTTGCTTACTTATTTACTTACATGCTGCCGCCCGCGACTTCGCCTATGTAAAAGCCTACGCCAAAAGTAGCCTATGTGTTAATCCAGGTCACGGACAATATATACTCCAAGTTTCATCCAAATCGGATCAGCAGTTTTTACGTGAAAGAGTAACAAACATTCATCCATCCGTACTCACCAACTTTCGCGTTTATAATATTAGTAGGATTCTAAGCTAGGTAAATCAAAAACTTGATTTCCTTGCTTTTACCCACGCCGCGCGACATAACCTACGCGGATTTAGTTTTACCACAGAACCACCCAGAACCCCCCCAGTGCCAGTTGCTACCTAACTGACATCTTCAAAAGATAAACCTATCCAAATAGTTATAATGAGGTCAGCGGTAATAAATAAACAGAGCTATTTTATCTACATGAAGTTTGCGATAGCACGGAGCTGGTATAAAATGGGGAGGCGATGGATGGGAAGGTACAGTTGTTCACTCGACTGGCAGCAATGAAGACTGTCCTGGTTTTAGCGGCCCTTGTGGCCATAGCTGTGGGTGGAGCTGTGCCTCATCATGGACACTTCGACAACATCAAAACAAAGCCGGGTAAGATTATTTTTCTAACATTCCCATAACACCCTTTTCTTACTGTCACACATAATGTTGGACGAACTATATCCTTACGCCGTTTGTCTACCAACGCCGGTTCCGTCACGGCACCGGTAATGCACTACCAGGGCAATATAAAACACGTGAAGGGCGGGATGTGTGTGATGGCCTTAGAATACCCGAGATTTTAAGTATCACGATATCTCAGAAGATGTCTAATATATCTTTAAAAGCCTGTTCCTTATTTAGCTCTTAAAAGTGTCACTCAATCTGTTTTATTTATTGATTTTCAGTCGATGCCGCTTTTGTTGAAAAGCAGAAGAAAATTCTGTCCTTGTTCTACAACGTAGAGCAGGTCGACTCTAAGGCCGAGTACTACCAAGTTGGCTCCAAATACGATATTGAGGCTAACAGCGAAAGCTACACCGTAAGACCACTAAGACCATAACTACTAACATAGCATGATGATAATTATTGTACTTATGCTTTGTTTTGCTATATTTAAAACTGGTTTATTTTTCAGAACAAAAAAGCTGTGGAAGAATTCTTGTACACGTACAGAGCTGGTGTTCTACCCAAATACCACACCTTCTCCATCTTCCACGACAACCTCAGAGTAGAAGCCATCGCTCTTTACAAGCTTTTCTTCTACGCAAAGGACTTTGAAACCTTCTACAAGACCGCTGCATGGGCCAGGGTTTACCTTAACGAAGGAGTTTTCCTTTACTCTTACTACATTGCTGTTCTCCAACGCAAAGACTGCGATGGATTTATTGTGCCTGCTCCTTACGAAGTCTACCCTGAGATGTTCACTAACATGGCACAAGTTTACGAGGCCTGGCGCATAAAGCAACAGGGTGGTATCAACTTCCCTGAAGTAGCTGCTCAGTATGGAGTAGTAAAAGAAAACGAAGACTTCATCTTCTACGCTAACTACTCAGACTCTTTGACTTACCCCAATGACGAACAGAGGATCTCATACTTTACTGAAGATATCGGTTTTAACTCTTTCTACTACTATTTCCACGCTCAGATGCCTTTCTGGATGAACTCGAACAAGTTTGGAAGCTTGAAAGAACATCGTGGAGACGGATACTTCTTCTTCTACCAGCAATTGTTGGCTCGTTACTACCTTGAACGTCTCAGCAACGGTCTGGGTGAAATCCCATCATTCTCTTGGTTCTCCCCCATCAGGGTTGGATATTACCCAATGATGAGCACATGGAAGTATCCTTTCGCACAGAGGAGCAACCACTTCATTGCTCACAATGAAAACAACTTTGAGGCAGTTCGTTTCTTGGACATCTTCGAGAAGACTTTCTTCCAATACCTCCAGAAAGGTCACTTCAAGGCCGTTAGTATTTCTTTCCATTCAAAGCATTTTATTTGTTCAATATTATTATACTTATGTTTCTATAATAAAACTTTTCATTTTCAGTTCAACCAGGAAATCGACTTCCACAGCGCTAAAGCTTTGAACTTTGTTGGCAACTACTGGCAGACCAACGCTGACTTGTTCGGAGAAGAATATACCGAGACATACCAGCGCTCATACGAAGTTACAGCTCGTCGTGTCCTCGGCGCGGCCCCTGCACCATTCGACAAGTGAGTGGTTTCCTATAAAAAAAAGCTGTATTTTTTCTGATGATTACTATTCGAACGGCTTATAACTTTAAATCTATTTCAGGTACAACTTTATGCCCAGCGCTCTCGACTTCTTCCAGACCTCACTCCGTGACCCAGCGTTCTACCAACTCTACAACAAAATCTTCGACTACATGGTCCAATACAAACAGTACTTGAAACCATACACACAAGAAGACCTGCACTTCGTTGGAGTTAAGATCAACGATGTCAAGGTGGACAAACTTGCCACTTACTTCGACCTTTACGACTTTGATGCCCTTAACATGGTCTTCAAGGACAACCAGAAAGAATTCACTCAAGACTTCAAGATCCGTCAGCCTCGTCTGAACCACAAAGCCTTCACTGTCACAATCGACGTGAAATCTGACGTGCCTACCGATGCTGCTTTCAAGATCTGGATCGGACCTAAGTACGACTCTAACGGCTTCCCCATGACCATTGAAAAGAACTGGCAGAACTTCTTCGAGCTTGACTGGTTCACACACAAACTTGTCCCAGGAATGAACAAGATCGAGCGCAGCTCCGACGACTTCTTCTGGTTCAAGGAAGACTCCCTCCCGATTTCTGAGGTCCAGCGCTTCTTGGACGAAGGAAAACTGCCCGTGGACATGTCTGAGGACTACAATTCTATGCCTGAGAGGTTGATGCTACCCAAGGGTGATAAGGGTGGTATGCCTTACCAGATCTTCGTGTACGTGTACAAACACAACTCTGTTGCTAAGGACGTTACTGACAAGTTTGAATACATGAGCAAGATGTTGGACGGTAAGCCTTTCGGTTTTCCTTTCGACCGTCCCGCTCATGCCAACTACTTCAAACAGCCTAACATGTTCTTCGAAGATGTTATGGTCTACCACGAGGGAGAGGAGCACACCTACAAGTTCGCCACTCCGACTTACAAGCCTAAAGAACTGTAAATTACCCTCGCTTAGTAGTTAAGTAGATGATCTTTTACTTTATATATTTTTGTTACAAGAAATGTTATAAATATTGTATTTGTTAAAATATAAACTTATTTATTTAATTTTTATTTTTTTCTATGCGTTTTCAACCGCTATACAGCAATAGGTTAGTTAGGTAGTTAAACTAAACAAAAGCCACTTCTAATTTGTTGAATTTTATATAAGTCCTTTTTGCATTTAGGCAACTTACCCAGCTAGGTGGGTACCAATGAATTTATTTCAAATCCTCTTTTTTTGCAACTCCAAACAAAAGAGATGATAACCAATTTAGCAGCATTTTATGTAAAGAGTAGACCCCTCAGCCACAGAGTATATTAAAGTCTCGGCTACCTATATTATAGTCTACTTACCTAGAAATAATAAAATATTTCTCAAACATGCTTGGAAATTAAAGCATTATTTTGACAACCTTCTTCGAGATAAATCGAAAATGCAGTACTGGCCAAATACATGCGAGCAGCGGCCGGCAATAAATGTATGAAAATCCATTGCCGGCGTGTTTAGCGGCCAAATAAATTACATACAAAACTCATATCTGTCGTGTAATTTAAAAATGGAACAATCTTTTACTCCATTACATGGCAACCAAGGAGGTAACTTATTCAAAGTTTTATTCGAATTTCGAACAGGCTATGAAATAGAAAGCTGATTATTGAAAAAAAAAAAACAAATGAACACTGTAACTTCGTTGTTTTGAAAAGTAATTGTATTTTCAACTAAAAAGTTTTGCCTAGGTACTTAGTTTTAATTTCCGCGCATTATTTGAGAAAAGTACTATACTATAGCCTTGGCCACAACTAGGCAATGAAGGACTCACGTTTTTCCCTCATTGCCTCTGTTGCGGGCCGCTGCAGTAATGTACTATTCTTGGACATATCACGCAACGCTCTCTAGTCCCAAACTAAGCATCATAAATATGTAGATCGCAGAGCCATATTTTATTCCGAGATTACGCGATGGAAGAAGCAGATGTCCCTCCTGATATTAAGTGGTAGCCTCAGCCTGTAGAATTGCATTGACTCACTGAGCACGTCCACTGAGGATTCGCTCTGTGAAACATCGCACCGCGTCCATCACTCTGTGGTGTATAGATAGATACTTAATAGTCTTATGTGCCCGTGCATGTGTCTTTCAAACCGGAAGACAGCAATGAGAGCATAACTGCTTGGCGGTAGAAATAAGCTGGTACAGTGATGGTACCTCTAGTAACTCTTTCAAAAGAAGTTCGGCTAAAACTACACTTCTGCTAAAACCTGACCTAGACCTGCAACTTAAAGCTCATGATCAACTCGAGAGACCCAGCTGTTTTAACTCTTCGGTGGGTAACAGAAGAGTCAGTATCAGTACGAATCGTCGAGCTATCTATTCTGAATCGTATGACTTAGTAACCAATTCTGGTGACAGAGTTTTTACATCGCTTTAAGGCCTCCGTCGTGGCTGCACATCAACAATAGCTTGACTGTACAACGTTGCAGTGTAACGCAGCGGCGACTGATCAGATTTGTTGGTGCTTGCTCCCACAGAATGATAAAACGTAGTTTGTTAGTGTTTTTGTTATACTGCGCGGCCGCCTCGTGCTATGACGCGGGCTCTTGCGATGCGATGGCGTCACTGCGCAGTGTAACAGAAACATTATTACCGAATCTTCGTTAATCATTATTCGGAGTAGAAGCTTATGTCTCTTTTGGGATGAGAACCCTGAAAACCTTTTTTGGTTATCGAGGGGATGGCGAACACTCAGGCGAACAAGCGAATGTACAATTGTACATCCCATTCACCAACTACCCCATCACTCGCCCGTGACCCGCTGCGAAGATGATGTTATGTAGGAAAGGGCTGCAAATACAACCGCCCTATCGCCTCCGGTGTTACGCTGCGGGTAATTTTTTGGAGACGTTTTCTTCCTCGCAGCCCGGGCAGCTAAGCCAAGGCTCTCAGTTCCGCATGAATGAACATACGGGTTTCCGAGCTCTGGCCGCTAGCAAAGGTGAACCTCTGGCAGTGTAGGTGCACGCCGAGCACGCCCCACTTCGTGTATCCAGCCATGATCAAACATTTTTTTTTTTTTTTTTTTTTTTTTTTTTTTTTTTTTTTTTTTTTTTTTTTTTTTTTCAGTCTCGTTTCGGCATTCGAACGAGGTGGTCGTGTAACTGCAGCGGGTATTGAGCGCGCCGTCTTTCTATTGTCTATCGGTTCGCCTGTGTGCGTCGGGTGACTACCTGGCAGCCGGGCAGCTGATAACGATGCACCTAACCCTAGTGCATCAATAATTACTCATAATGGCAGAGATTGAACATGAAAATAGGTTTGCTATATTATTACGTAGCGACAGTTGTGAAGAAGAAATTATAGAAAATGAGAGTGAATTACAAAACATAGAAGAAGCTGTGGTTGAGATGGAGGCACCAGAAATTGATTCGCGCAGACCGGCTAGTATGGGAAGGGCTGGAACAAAAAGACCTATAGAAATGGATGAGCTGGAATGGACAGAAATAAAACCAAAAGAAAAGAAGTTTAATCATGATGATATAGAAATGTATATTTCGTCAAGTGAGAAGATGCCTAAGCTATTTGCATTAGCAAAAATCTTTAAAACACAGTGTCTGACTGATATTGTAAAAGTTAAATTTGTTAATCCTTTTAAGGTCCGAATTGATGTCAGTCGTGAAGAATGCGCCGCTAAATTAGAAACTTGCCAGGAACTATTAAAAAAAGGATGGAGAATTAACCGTGCTATGGAGAAAAATCTTTCTTTTGGAGTGATCAAAAATGTAGACATTGATATGGAAGATGAGGAAATATTAAAAAGCATAACGAGTCCTCAAAATGCAGAACTATTATCTATTTACCGTCTCAGGCGACGCTGTACTGATGGAGATGGGTGGAAAGTATGCGAATCAGTACGTCTGTGTTTTAAAGGATCATTTCTTCCTAATCACGTCATGGTAGATGGAATGCGCATTAAGGTGGACCCTTATATTTTTCCAGTTTCACAGTGCGCCAGATGCTGGAAACTTGGTCATGCTACTAAAAAGTGCCCGTCTAGTAAAGTTACCTGCCCAAAATGTGCGCGTGACCACGAGAATTGTGAGACTAAATCCTACAGATGTGTGAATTGTAATGGCAAGCATATGGCTATGGCGAAATCATGTCCTGCGTTCCTGAAAGAGAAAAAGCTGAGGGATATTATGGCAGAGTTCAACTGCACCTACAGAAGAGCATTGACGATGTATGTCTCCCCCCCTCGCCAGGAAGAACAACTCCCCGAAAAGAAACCATATAAAGAAATGGAACCGAGCTCCGAGTACCTAAAAGACTTGTTCCCAGAATATTGCCAACCCTCGACATCAACATTTGCAGATGTGACAAAAACTAAGCATCCCGCACAGGAAGAAAGAAAGAAGCAAAGTTTTCACCAACATAAAAAGAAGCAGCAACGTAGACCCTCTTCACCGTGGAATTGGACAGAAGAGCCTGAAGAGGAGACAGCTGATAATGTTAGAGACGCCAAACATCCTCCAAACGATGAAACCAACTCGGAGAGATTTAGTAACATTCGGGAACTACTGAGGAGACTGAAAGATATTTTATTTTTAAGAGGTGCAACAATACAATCTAAAGTGAAGATGGGAATTAAGTGTTGTGTAGAGTGTTTAGTGTTTATGTTCGTTGACTTTATTCCAGACTGGCCAATACTGCAGACCATCTTTGACTTTTTCTGTCAAGATGGATAACACACGTTCAAAAGTTATAAAGCTAAACATCATCCAATGGAACGCTCAAAGTTTGCGGTCTAAATTAATTGCATTTGAACAATTTTTGTCTCAGGAAAAAATCCACATTGCTGCCCTTAGTGAAACCTGGTTGACACCTGACGTCTCTATTAAGGTAAATGGGTACAACATATATAGGAAAGACAGAGATGGCGGATGGGGTGGAGTGGCGATATTGGTTCATAAATCCATTAAAGCTGTTGAATTTAATATAGATAGCATCAACTCTGGTATAGAAATGTTAGGTATAAGACTTCACAACTGTGACCAAATTCAAAATTTAATTTCATTATATTGCGCTCCACTACCATTTCGAACTACCCAACGCGACTGGGACCACTTACTCTCGACTTTAAAATCTAAAACATTAATTCTTGGTGATTTTAATGGGCATCATACGAATTGGTCGTACAAAACTGATCAAAGAGGCTCACAAATTTTTGACGCACTGATTGACAGCTCTTATATTACGTTAAATAATGGACAGTATACACGACTCAAATTGGTGAATAATGTTTTGCAGAAATCTTCTCCCGATTTATCCCTCTCATCTTCTGATATCGCGTTAAGATTGAATTGGGTTACCTTAAGTGAAACTCTGGGTAGTGACCACTTAATTATAAAAATTACATCATGTTTTAATTCTACTACAGATATAACAAAAAAAAGAAACTTCAAACAAGCTGATTGGTCTGCTTATAAGGAAACATTAGAATCTTCTTTTACCAGTTTTGTTATGACTAATGACCTTCAACTGTCTTATAACCGGTTTGTAGACTGCCTCAATATAGCTGCTGACTCCCATATTCCCTATATTAAAATAAACCCTAATCCCGAAAGTAAATTTGCCCCCAAGCCCTATTGGAATGTTTCTATATCTAAAATTGTCGCAGAACGACGTCTCGCACTATCTAAGTTTCGAAGAAATCCCACTCCAAATAACTTGACATGCTTACAAAAAAAAGTTAGTGAAGCCCAATTAATAATTCGCAAAGCCAAAGATAAAGCGTGGCACGATTATTGTTCTTCAATAGACGCTTCTACGTCTCAAAGCGAATTATGGCGTAAACTAAAGTGGTTTAAAGGGTATAATGCGCCACGATCTCACATTGATAAGGATAAGGCGAACCAATTACTGCAAAGCTTAACACCCGATTACGCTCGCCCACCAGATCCTATTTTCGCATCTCGTAATTATAAACTAGGAATCCCTATCTTGAAGCAGGAGGTAGAACACTGCATGCGACGTAAAGATACTTCTCCAGGGTGTGATAATATATCATACTCGATGATAGCTAATCTTCCGGATAATGGTAAAATTATTTTGACAAAATTATGTAACGAGTTTTATAAAACCGGTTTTGTTCCGGTACAGTGGCGCGATATTGTTATTGTCCCTATACCTAAGCCAGGAAGAGACATCCAATCCATCTCAGCTTTACGTCCAATATCTATGATTTCCTGTCTTTGTAAGATATTTCACAACATACTAATCAGTAGATTAGAGTGGTTTGTTGAGAAAAATGATATTTTGTCTCCTAACACAATCGGCTTCAGAAAAGGATGCTCGACTTTAGACAACATTACTAGTTTAGTAACACGCATACAAGCAGGTTTTTTACAGAGGAAGTCTACAATAGCTTGTTTCATAGATATCGACAACGCCTATAACAATGTTGACGTAAAGGGCTTATTGGACACTATGGATAAAATTGGTGTAGGTACTCAAATGTGCCGATATATATGGAATTTTTTAAAAGAAAGAAATTTAAAAATCAGATTTGAAAACACTTTTCTTTGTCGAAGTACTTGTCGTGGTTTGGCTCAAGGGGACCCGTTTTCCCCCCTCCTATTTAATATTGTGACCGTCTATGTGTGTAAGGAAATTAAAAACGTAAACATTTCACAATATGCAGATGATTTCGTCTTGTACGTTAGTTGCAATGATACAAATAATGGGGTCTTAAAGTTACAATCAGCTGTAAATAAATTAATAATCATTCTCAAAAACGTAGGTCTAAGCATTTCACCAGATAAAAGTAGGGTGTGTGTTTTTAAGAATAGTATTTTTAGAGATCCCATCAATCTTACAATAAATGATTCATCGCTACAGATAGTTGATAATTATAAGTATTTGGGCCTATGGCTAGATAGGTCATTGCGTTGGGCGAAACACATCAATGAAATAAAAGAAAAGGCTTCGAAATTTATAAACATCTTTAAAGTTCTAGCTGGATCAGGTTGGGGAATGCACCCTCGTCATTTGAGGCGTCTATACATAGCTAGCATACGTAGTAGGTTAGATTATGCAAGCTTTATCTACGGAAACAGCTGTAAGACACATTTAGGTAAGTTAGATCGAACACAAAACCAGTGTATGCGCGTTATAGGTGGGTTCATACGGAGTACTGCTATACATGTCATGGAATGTGAACTATATCTCCAACCTTTGAGTGTGCGTAGGTATTATCTAGCCGGTAAATACTGGCTAAGAAGAAGGTCATACGCGGGAAGCGAGATAATCCACTTATTAGATGCATTAAATAGTCTTAGTGAAAATGCTTTATGGAGACGCAGGGCAAAACCATTATTAGTCATGATTCACAACCATTATAAGGACATACCCATTCACTCGAGCCATAAAAATGAAATGTTTTCTTTAGATCAATGGGTGAGCAGTGTGGATATTTCTAATATTAAGTTTAATATTGATTTTGTGAATAAACCTAAGCGTAGCTATAATGCAGACCAACTGAAAAATCGATGTGAAGAATACTTGTCTAGCGAATATAAAAACTATTATAGAATATATACAGATGGGTCGAAAGTTAATGACATGTCCGGTCTGGCCATATTTGATCCACAAACAAACAGTGCTATAAAAGTGAAAATTAAAACTAAGATTTCTATTATGTGCACCGAGCTAATTGCAATTGCAGAGGCAATATCTTATATAGATTCCTTTGAGGCGGGATATTATGTTGTTCTATCGGATTCCAAAAGCGCCATTCAACATATCGCTCGGTGCACCACGAGGGTGCGTGGTACACCGATTGCGTACAGCATTTTGGAATCGATTGATAGTCTTTCGGCTAGGGGCAAACATGTCTCGCTTCAATGGGTACCGTCTCACGTGGGCTTGTCCGGTAATGACGAAGCTGATCGTCTTGCCGGAGAAGCGCTTGTGGATGGGATCACCATGGATTTTTTACCATATCACAGTGACCTTTTGACCTTAGTAAAAGAAAAATGTAGGAATAACTGGAAAGAGTATTTCGATGAGAGGTCTCTGACCAAGGGCATTTGGTATAGAACAATACAACCAGGCTTATCTAGATCACCATGGTTTGAAGGATCTAGTATGGTCAGGTCTGACATTGTCACTATGATGAGGCTCCGATCAGGACACATTCCGCTGAATAGCTTTGGCCACCTCATGGGTAAAGTAACATCTCCAAACTGCACGGAATGCAATGTGATCGAAGGAGTATATCACATCGTCGCGGAGTGTGTCCGGAACGAAGCAGAGAGAAGAGCTTTTGTTATTAAATTTAGTCATGAGTTGTTTTTCGTTGGTAGCTGGAATGCTGTTTTGACTTTTCCTCTAGCAGGAAAAGCCAAGGATTTGATTAAAATTGTTAAACTGGGAATCAATCGTAGATAAGTTTGTAGTTAGTAGTTTTATGTGCCTTGTCGAGGGTGGCATAATCATGTTGATTAAACCCTCACTAATAAATAAAGATTAAAAAAAAAAAAAAAAAACATTTTTCAATCTAAAATAAGTAGAGCATCCCTTTTTGATTGGCTTTCTATTCTATTCTAGTGAAATATGTGCGGAGTGCGTTTTATGACTCATTCTAAAAATTTCTTGCGCGTTCTCCTTTCTGGCTCAAAAAATTTAGCTAGTAAAAAAAAAATACACAATGCATTTTTTCGATGCATGATGAGGTGAAAGTTTATATTTATCGTACGACTTGCAAAGATAAGGGTAAAAATGCCTATTATTGCTATCAAGTGTCAGAGGTGCAATAAACACTTTTGGAGCAAGAGGATATTATGCAATTAAATTATCTTATCAAAAAAAGTGTTGTGTATTCTACTACTTTCCAAAATTTTTCAGCACCTTTTACACTAACTCGTATGAATTTTTTTCTAGCAAAATTATAGTTAAGTACCAAAGGTACATAACTAATTTGACGTCCATTTTATTAGTTTGAGAGTTTTCGAGTGATTGTTTATGAAATGCTATATGAAATGAGGTGTCTTGCGGCCCCGGGCGAATACGGAATGATTGTATGATGCAAATCGTGCATTGGGTATTCCAACCTGGATGACAATAACGAAAAAGAAAAAAGTTACACCAGCGGCCTCCTATGACTATGAAATGGAAAAAGGTTTTCAGTAAGCCCAGCCCTCGGGGAGACCCTTGAAACCCCTTACAATATGTTTATGAATTCCATCGTGAGTTTCAATAAAAATAAAAATAATTACACTGTGATAGATAAGGTTAGCTTTCAGTGATCTGATGTTTACATTTTTTTGTTATTACTCAACCTTTAATTATGTTGATTGGAGGCTGAACTTTCAACTCGTTGTTTCTACGGTGATTAATTCAAGACATTATCCGATAGCGTAACTCTATATAATCTGGGATACAAATTATTTGCGACAGTTGGCGGGTCGCTTGCAGAAGATGAAGACTGTCGTTATTTTGGCGGGGCTACTTGCCCTAGCGTTGGGAGAGTTGGCTGCCCCTGCTCAGAACTTCAAAACTAAAAAAGGTAAGTTACATGCTTTTTCATACACCCAAAAATATTTTGCGTACCTATTGTAGTAGTGTTTTTATTTATTTATTGTTTTTAATTTCAAAAATATGTGAATTGTGATTATTTAAAATTAAATTGTAATGGTTTTGTTTTTTTACTTGTCTAACAGTTATGATCTGCTTTAAGTGTCCAATTATTAGGATAGTCCTGATAAGATCATCAAAATAAACCCAATTTAGCTAAAAATTTTAAAGGGGGTTGGTTTATGCTAAGTTTTTAATTTGTATTTTTTTTCTGTTTCTTTCCCAGTTGGTGCCGAATTCCTCGAGAAGCAAAAGAAAGTTCTTGGCCTTCTAGAAAATGTTTATCAAGTGAACGATGGAGCCGACTACTACAAAGTTGGTATGGAATGGGATATTCTGAAAAACACCGATTGTTACACAGTGAGTATGCCTATTATTAGTTCGGGTTATTGCTAATACCATAGGGATAGTCTACGACGGATTATAATAAAAAATATTTGTGGCGCTTACGGGTTTTTTTCTCGTTTATAGACATAACTAGCTGTCGCCCGCGGGGTTGCGTTCACATTTTGTACACATTTTGGTTAAATGTGAGATTTTTTAAATTGACAGGAGTTAGGTCTCGTAATAGGTCGACCACAGTTCCAAACTGGATCCGGATAGATTTTGATAGAAGTCGTGTAATTTTGAAACGGCGGCGGTGGTCAAGAGTATCACTACTGGCTCTTTTAGCCGAGTCAGTTCCCCTCAATGCCAAATTTCTTCCCAGAGAATGCCCAAGGTGACGAACGCTGTAACTCTACATAAAGATAAATAGGTAAAGATAAATTAATTTTGCAAGGTATAACGATACATCCTTCGTAAATAACAGTAGATTCATTAGATTTAGCTCTATGGCTGGATTCAAGCGGCCCATGCCTACTTTATGCCGGTTCTTATATCATCGATCATGGTGCTACAATACTTAGGTATTGGTTTCCATCACTATATTTAGCCAAACACATAATTGCATGCATTCGAAACCACAACTTAAGTGGCGTAGGGTCCCTCAGTACCTTTAGTAATGTATTATAGGTAGTGATTAGTTTTCTCTGATTTCAGAAACCGGAGGTTGTTGCAGAATTTAAATCTCACTGGGAAAATGGATTTTTACCCAAAAATAAAGTGTTTTCTATCTTTTACGAACATGTGAGGGAAGAAACGATTGCTCTTTTCAATCTCTTTTACTACGCAAAGGACTTTGACACTTTCTACAAGACCGCGGCCTACTGCCGCCTCCATCTAAACTTCGACCAATTCTTGTACACCTTCTACATCACTGTTCTGCAGAGACCAGACACTCAGAACCTCATTCTTCCAGCTCCCTATGAAATCTACCCAGAGCTGTTCCTTAACACGGACGTCATGAACAAGATTAACTACGTCAAGGACCAAGAAGGCATTCCATTCCCTGACCAGTCTGTCAACAATGGTTTAGTCAAAGAAGATGGAAAATACGTCTTTTATGCTAACTACTCTAGCAGTTTTGTTTTCAACAGCGAAGAACAGAGATTAACCTACTTCACTGAAGATGTTGGCTTAAACTCTTACTACTATTGGTTCCACGCACAACTGCCTTTCTGGTGGAACGGTGACAAGTTCGGGCCTTTCAAAGAACGTCGTGGAGAAGTCTACTACTTCTTCTACAAACAGGTTCTTAACCGATACTACTTTGAGCGTCTGACTAACGGCTTGGGCCCGATCCCAGAATTCTCCTGGTTCTCCCCGATCCCAACTGGATATTACCCTCTACTCACTACCAACGACTACCCGTTCGTGCAGAGGCCCGAATTCTACAATGTAAATGTTGAAGAGAACTATGAAAATATTTTGTTCTTGGATGGGTTCGAAAAGTCCTTCCTTCAGTTCTTGGAAAATGGACGTTTTAAGGCGGTAAGTTTTATAATTTTATATTTTGAGATTGTTTAATAGATAGGTACCTAAAACGTGCCTTTATTTTGTCTACACATAGGTAATACTATATTCTTTTTACTTTAGTTCGACCAAGAAATTGACTTCCATGACCCCAAGACGCTGAACTTTGTCGGAAACTTCTGGCAGTACAACGCTGATTTGTTCAAGGAGAACTTCACTACGTCTTACCAGCGCTCGTACGAAGCAACTGCTCGCCACATTCTTAGTGCTGCTCCTCGCCCTGTTAACAAGTAAGTTAAAACATCTTGGTTTAATGGTACTTCCATTAATATCCAGCTAATCTAGCTATGTAAAATGTGATTGGTAAATTATCACATAGCCTACAAGATAGCCTCAGTAACTTAGCTGGCAACTGGTGCCAGTAAGTGGTAAGGTGTTGCAGAGACTTAGCACGTGGTACGTGGCTGGTCAAATATGTATATTTATAAACCTACATAAAATGTCAAAAAAAAAGCAGGGTGTTGGTTTTGCTTAAAATTTGTTTTCATTGTCTTCAGATACACCTTCCTGCCTAGTGCTCTGGACTTCTACCAAACCTCAATGCGTGACCCAGCTTTCTTCCAACTGTACAATAGAATCATCAATAACATCATTCAGTTCAAGAAGCAACTTTCTCCATACAAGCCCGAGAGTCTCGCCTTCACCGGAGTTCAAATCGAAGATGTGAAAGTAGACAAGCTAGTGACATTCTTTGACTTGTTCGAATTCAACGCCACTAACGGTGTATTCTTTGGCAAGGAAGAACTTAAGTCTTACGCGTACTCCTACGTGGTTCGTCAACCACGTCTTAACCACAAAGACTTCTCCGTCAAGATTGACCTGAAATCTGAAGCTGAAACCGAAGCTGTCTTCAAAGTCTTCCTCGGACCTAAATACGATAGTAAGGGCTTCCCTATCTCTATTGAAAATAACTGGAACCACTTTTACCTTCTTGATTGGTTTACTCACAAGCTGGTGGCGGGTAAGAATGAAATCACCCGCAACAGCAACGAGTTCTTCTTCTTCAAAGAAGATTCTGTCTCTACTGACGCTATCATAAAAATGATGCAAGAAGGCACCGTGCCCATGGATATGTCTGAAAAATTCGACCACCAACCTGCACGGCTTATGCTGCCCAAAGGTACCAAGGATGGATTCCCCTTCCAGTTCTTAGTTTTCGCTTATCCTTACACAGCTCCAGCCAAGGAGTTTGAACCTTTTAAGAAGTATATGGTCGATAACCAGCCTTACAGCTTCCCCTTCGACCGTCCCGTGTACAGTGGATATTATTTCAAACAGCCTAACATGTTCTTCAAGGATGTCTCTATCTACCATGAAGGAGAAATGTATCCTTACGAACTGAACGTTCCGTCTTATTTCGGACACCATCACACCAACGAAGTTCCTAAGTAACTTATGGAGAGAGAAAAACTATAAACCTAAAATCTTATTTTATTTAGGGCTGTTTTAGAGACCTTAACTAAAATTAGTAGGTAAAAGTGTAAAATAAACGATTCTATAACAAAAAGGTTTTTATTATAATACCCCGTCATAAATAAGGCAGGTAAGATACTGCAGCTAAAACCTTTTAGGTAGTATTTTTATTAGAAAAGAGAAGATGTAGGTAGAATATTTACTTAAATAAAATATTATTAGGTATGTGTGTTGTTACAGGCAAAAAATAAAATGAATACTACTTATAATATAACCAAAAGATACTTAAACCAGGTCAAATCTTAAAGCAGACTAGATAGGGATGATTTGAAGTGATCAGATTTGATAAAAATGGAGGAAAAACTGAAATAGGTACACCTTAACAAATTTTAACAAATATTTTTAAAAACGCCATTTTATTGCTAATTCTTTGCACTTAGCTCTAGCTCTTTTAGTACAAATTAGGAGAGAAAAAGGTATTAGAGACGTCATCTGATCGACGTCTATGGTTAATTGTTATGTTATAAAACTTATAATTACTTGCACTCTCCTTAAAACCGGTAGCCGGTCTATGGAATGGAAATCCTAAAGGCTTAGCATCGAACAGTTTGACCGCTCTTCTATAGTTAAAGTTATTTGTTGGCTGTATCCAGTCATCATCATCATCCTCAGGCGTTACCATGACAAACAGAGTCAAATTCAAGCCATTTTCCAGACCACGAGGAAGCAATAAATTATCAGGGAATTTATAAATACTATACAAATTCGACTTGGTAGCTAGTTCAGGGTTCAAAGGAACCGTGTCAAACATAGAATCAAAAGAATGCTTTCTAGAAAACCTAGAATTCATAACTGCAGCGTTTTCTCCTTCGTATAACAGTACCAGGAACGTGTCAAGCTCAAAGAACTTTGAGTACTCCTGCCAACAATTAGTACCACATTGTGGACCCAAATATATTCTGACTACTGCCAGTTTCTTAACCTTTGCTTCAATTACCAATCTTATTTCAAAAGGGTCATGTTTTAGTCTTCTTTGTTTCACTCCCAAGTAAGTTTTTGAATCATCTGAATCATCTGAATCTTTTATTTTAGTATTTCGAGCGTAGTCCAAAGTGAATTTATACGAATAGAAATATGTGGTCAAATTTAGTTCTGAAAAGTCTTCATTGACTATTTTTAGGTCTTCGGTCTCATACTGAGTAAGGTCATATGGCTCCATGGTATTTTTGTATTCAGTGAAGTATTGAAGCATGGATTTGATCAACATCCAGTATACAGGATCTCTAAGTGAAGTTTCAGGGTGGTGAAGAAGTGACGGAGCTGGATTATATCTGAAAATATTACGAAATTACAAAAATCTACTAAAAAACACATTCTTGCGGTAATGTTTTACAACTACCTTCATGTACTTACTTATCAACAGGAAATCTGTTGTTTCCATAGCCGAATACAGATCTTACAACTTTAGCTGTTTTAACTCCATCTAAGTTGGCACGAATCAGCCTAGATAGTTGTTCTATGTGACTATCATCCGTCATGTTGATTGTGGTTCCATTCTCCTAAAAAGTAGAAGGCTTTATTTATTTTCTTTTATAATAAGTATCTCTTTCTTTCTTTTTATACATTGCTCTTTTCGTAGTACTTAGCAACGGACATATTTAGTCCAAGCGAAGGAAGTCATCAATCTAGTTCTCATAGTACAAGCTTAGGTTAATTTGATGCTAAATGGTGCTATGTGAAATATTTAAGTGTTATTTTCTTGTTGCACTGCTTATTGGTTTTATGAATAGAAAGCTCGATTTGAATTGGGTAGATTTAGATTAGCTAAAAATAAGCACATTAAATACCCAATTAGATCTGCATGGCATCAGATGAGGTAGTGCTCAAACTGCTAGGTTAGACCTATCTTGTATAAAAAACCTACATCTACAAGTCTACTTAAAATATGTACCTTTTTACGAACACCCTTTGTTATTTTATATGAATTCAGTCTTACCATAATTATAAGTCCTCTGCTTATGCACTCCTTGATACCAATATCGATCGATTTGAGCAATGCTTTTTCACTATCCCATTTCTCTTTAGCACAAGATCTTGTTGGAAATGGAAGACCGTTCTTGTAACTCAAATAAGGAACATAATCACTCCCATCTCGGTCAGCGCAGGGCGGTTTCTTGGGCAAATGCTCTTTTTCTAATAAATATCGCGCCATAAGCTGTTGATGTGCATAGTAGTAATTTTCGGCATGCCTTGGGAAGTTTTGATCAAGTTCCTCGTTCGACATCCAGAATGGATGTAGCAGATGCAAGCCCAAATAATAACTGTTCAGTGCCACATCTTCTCTGAAGTAGTTGATTTCTTCGTCTATTCCATTCTTTTGCAGGTTCCACCCAGAGTAATTACTATTGATAGATATATAATACCACGGTTTGATAGGTTTGATAGAAGGAAACATAGTATAGTCGTACTGATTCACGTCAGCGATATCAGGATCAATCACTCCTCTCTGTCTCATATCATCAAGAATCGTAAAAGCTTTTGTGATCGTTTCAGAGTTTACAAAAAAATGTGGGTTTAAAACAAAAGGTGGTAGAATATGGTTTTCTGGAGTGTTGGAACCATACAATCCACTCAAACGTAATGCATACACATACATTTCACTGTTTATGTTTTGCTCAGCCCAATCTTTTAGGGTTTTATAGTTCTCACCTTCGACTAGTTGAAATAATCTGAACAAAGCTACGGCTGCTTCTCTCATGTCATCATTATAGATGTTGAAAGTTAACCCTCTCTTTGTGACGCCTTTTTCTACCCAACCGTTGAAGTCTTTCATATATTTGTTGTCCTGAAATGTTGAAGTCAGTGAATTTACGATGGTTCCTTATGCTACGATTAGAATACCTATCAGGGTTGTTAAAATACTTTTAAAATTATAAATAAAAACGTTTTTTACCTTATCGATTCCATCTAAGAGGGGTAGAAAGATTGTCTCCTTTAGTTTAGTTGGTTTTATTATATCCGACGCATATCCGGGTACGATATTCATTAGCAGTTTATCTTCATTTGGTAGAATATCTGAAGATGAAACAGTGCTTTAGCGCAAGTAAAAAGTATTTTTAATGTTCAATAATCATGAGTCAAGCCGAACACGTACCACAGTTAGTATAGGCCCCGACACGGTTTAATAGCTCTCAGCGAAAGCTGAGGGAAATATAGTCTAGCTCTTTCACTATGCGCAAAGCACCCTCCCACTTGCCCGTCATTAAAGTTCAGAGCTATTTAGCCCTGTCGAGCCTGTACAGACCTACCTAATAGTATTTGAGCATTAGGTACCTACTAAACCGATGATAAATATAAATACAAATTTATTTATTTCCTAATAAAATGTTTGAAATCAAGGTACAACCCTGTCTTCTGATGAGATGATCCATTAATAAAATATTCGGCTTACCTCCTTCAGCAACTTTGGTGAACTCTCCAAACTCATCGATAGCACCGAGCACACGACTCAAAAACATAAACCACAGAAACATGGTGACATTAAGTCGTACCATAACAAAGACAGATTCTTGACTACTGTTAGTAAATAGTAAATACGGCCTTATATGGATACGGGGGTCAGCATAACTATGTTTCTCTTGACTCAATTGAGATCCTCGCGTCGGTTTAATAGGAACAATTTTTCATAGTACAGTCGGATGGACAGAGGTTTGTGATTATGCAATTTCGCAAGAGATCTTACGAAAAATATCACCATAAAAATAACATCTATTCATGTTTGTAAGAAAATTCCTGTTAAATAGCAGCTTGTAAACGTTGAGATAGATAGATAGATATTGCACACCAAGAAAAGAAGAAAAACAATAAAAGAGAAATATATAAGTTTTAAGTATGAGGTACAATGGGCGGTCTTATCGTTATAAGCTTAGTGCTATTGGTAACTTTCTTTTAGCAAAGACAAAGAACAAACTTAAAAATAGGTACTTAGATAAGAATGCTTAGGTAGTACTTTCAGTCATGACCATGACAAAACCACACAACTATGCTCAAGTCTCGCTCTCACATAATACGGTAAAGTGATATAAAAATCACAAAGTTAAAGCCCAAAATGGTTTCGTATATACATTACTCTACATCGTTAGTAACAGCTTTGTTTTTTTGTAAGCCAATTGTCCACAAGACGGTACAATATTCACAGGAAACAAAATGCAATTGAACAATTTTCCAATTGCGACTCTTGGAATAAGCTAATTTCGGTCAGGAGGCAATCCACCGCTTTCAACGTGACATACGTGTTATATGCTAAGAATATAACACGTTGTGGAATTTTTATATAACTACTGCCGTAACAACTCACCACTGCGGAATACACAGGATATATAAATTAGAAGTAAGCGTCGATTTGCATCATTGATCACAATGCAGTGGCGTATCTTACCGTTCCATTTAGTGAACTAGTATTTAGATACCTAGAAATTTGAAAGAGCAACTGCATCCGACGAATCTTTGGTAAACAAATTTAGACTTTCTAACACTTCGTGTACTTTCCAGTTGCAAGCTTGTTGTTGGTTGATATTCTATTCTTTCATCGCCAGAGGAGACAATCGAAATGTCAATATTTTTTTTGTAAATGTACCTAGACCTAATAACAAATATTCTGTTTGCCACATACAAATATTTTGTTCTTAGTGAGGTTCGAACTCACGACCTACAGCACGGAAGGGAGAGCTATTACCGATTGAGCTGTGACGCTTGTGATGACGCATGTTTGGTATTTGGGTCAGGGTTAAATAAAATCATTTAGGTAAACTATTTCATATATTTTTTTGTTTTTATACCAAATATTGAGTGCGTTATAAATATTAGCATTTAATTGTCATAATTCGTTCTGGTGAATTATTCCGGAAATAATACATTGGAACGAATTTGATTAGTACATAAAAAGTACAATTTCTTTAATGTACATAGTCCATCTATATTCTTATAATATAGAATCAAGGGTGCATGGAATAACAACTATGCTATACCGCATACGGATTTGTACTAGTCTTAATAAAATTTATTATAAAATATCTAATAATACTAAAATTTTAAATAAGAGGACGTTAGGCTTAGTCTCCAGTCATCATCTCCATGAATTCTGAAACAATAAAAATGAATATTATGAATAAAAAGTACCTGGATATTTAGTTACGAACCAGTAATCTCCACGTCGTCAGAAAGTTTGAAGAGCTAAAGGGGCAATTGCGTTTGGGAACTTCTGATACGATCAATATTTCAGGAAACCTCAAGATATCCGTTTAGCTGTGTCTTTTGGTCTGTATAGGGTATTATAATATATTATCTGTGGTATAGGTCTGGTTGTAAAAAAAATATTATTGAGAGTTTTTTGTGACATTTTACTGAGATTCAAAATACCTACATTCTCGCAAACAAAGATTATGATATGATTAGATAATTAATTATAGTTGTACGCTATAAGTGTTGTATGCAAATACACTTTTCTTTTTTTCGTATGCATCGTAAATTATTTAAAATGCCAAGCATGCGGTATGTTTTGGTTTTAGTACGTGCACTAATGTAATGTTTTGCTGTTTTGTTAAATTTATGAGGTATTTGATCTTTGAAAGACATAACAGCTGCACTTCTAACCAACTAGATTCGCAAATTGCGAATATTTTTTCGTCCTTCAATAGTAAATTTCTAGATTTGCTGCCAAAACAATCTCGATATTTATTTGTTGAGTGAGAAGTTGAAATGAGTATTACTAGGCACCATTTTATCAAAAAAAGCAAGGATAATTCAAAAGCTTACTGTATGCAAATATTCGACCAATCTGCATTCTGCATGCACCTACCTATTTAGATAAAAGGCTAGCAATCTAGGGCCAGTACATGTTCTATGACACATTCTTTCATGGCTAGAGAATAGAAAACTAATTAAAATGTATAGAAATTAGGTCACGTGGACTTTTTTAAGAATTTACCATTTGGGAGGTCAACACGATTTATTTTGATAAGATAAGGAAAACTAGATTTTGTATCACTAATACTGTGTTTACAGTTTAGTAATCTCTCTAGTAAACTCTTCACTAAGCATGTGCTATAGTAGCTTGTGACATCTATAACGCTGGTCTTTAGTTTACCTATACTGGGACCTAAATCTAACACATTCGATTTACAAGTGTATTCTAGATATCCCCACAAAAAAAAACTATATCAGTGTTTTTTTTTTTCAGAAATCCCTACTGGCTATATACGTCGTAGCATGATGCGGTATAGCAGTGGCAATTTATTACACTGTTAGTTTTTTCATTCAAAGCCCGAGTTTGTAACTACCTACTTTAATTTTAATTCTTGAATTATCGCTTTTGAGAGTGAGTTTGTAACTCCTTCAACTTTTTGATTTATTTCAGAGTGAGTTTGTAAAAAGCTTACCATCGAAATCGACGGTTCCGGAGCCGTCAGTGTCAATCTCAGCGATGATGCCGTCAAGGTCCGAGTTGCTAAGCTTGTCGTCAAGGGCAGCCAGGATTTCCTTCAATGTGGAGGTGGTGATGTACCCGTTGCCTTCACGATCGTATAATCTGGAAGTCAGAGGTAGATAGGTTAGCTGTTTAACTGATGAGTATTTTATTTTGTACAAGGTGCCGACCGCGACTTCGTTCGCGTCCCGTTGGATCCCGTTGCGGAACACAGCAATGCGAGCATCGGTAATTGGCGGCAGAAATAGGTACGGTGGTAGTACTTCCCCGGACGAGCTCTCACAAAGAGCTCTACTACTACTGTTTAGTACCTAACTAGAGCTTAAAACGTACCTGAAAGCTTCCTTCAGTTCTTGTTGCATAGCTTCCGCGTCCTCTTCTTCTAAGAAGTGAGAAGCAATATTGCAGAAGCCGTCAAAGTTGATCTTACCCAAACCTAAAACAAACACAACACATGTTTTGTTTAACAACTGAGTAAATATAAATATAAAAGGTGTCCTATTTAGGAACAAGAAGAAGCATAATATAGCTAATCTTTGTTTTAATTATCTGGTAGTATGTTATTAAGTAGATACATATTTAGAAAAATAATTATTTTGAATCTTTCGACATTGTAGGTATGTTTTTATTTTAGTATGCATATTTATTCTTATTCGCACCACTCCTGACAGGGTGGTTAATGATCATGGTCGTCATGTAGGGATAGTGGCAATCTTTCTCTATTCCCAACAAATCTACCTACACTTAGTTGGATTTCTTTAGTTCGCAAAGAACAATTTCTATTGTTTTTGCCTACATTTATCTTATATAGTCAAATCAAAGTAAAATAAAAGGTTTCTTTCTTTCTTTTTTCAGTTTGTTCAAAATTCCAAAATAGTATCGTAACCTATTTCCAAATTCGTTTTAAAGACCACCCTGTAGGTTTAAAAGAGACTACTCCACTGAAATGTTCACGCGGAAATAGCATCATTGGCTCCTGCGTTGAAAATATTCGGTATTTTCAACGTTATTTTCGAAAAGGTGTCATAGCCTCGGCACGTGTGGACGTGGAATGATGATTGATCGCTGTACATAGCTGTTTGCGATTTGGTTATAAGTAACGTTCATTGTATCGTGTGGAGAATCTTTCAGTTTCGGCTCAAGATTGTCTGTCAATAAGACGTCAATCACGCTATTTTTGAACCGTTTTGATGTTTGAGTACCTTGAGTACATGCAACGCTTTTTGGAATAACAGGAATGGAATTTTCACAAGGTTCTAAAAATAATTGTTGATTTTGGTAGTGTCTTTGATTTTGGAATTTCTTCTCAAAATCAATATGATTGACTTTTTATTAAGAGTTTGATGGGTATAAAATTTTGTAATTAAATTAGTTGAACGCTTATCTACATACAGGAACAGGCTCTAACTAGGTATATTTCGTATCGGGAGAGACCTATGTCCAGCAGTGGACCGATATAGGTTGATGATGATGATGATGAGATATATTTCATTTTGGCAACTGTCAACAAATTGAGAGAGACAAGTTGGGCAAAAGTTTGTGACTAACAATGATGACTTATCATCATAATTTTATAGTAGGGAAGGTAGCATTAGCTAGTACAACTAACTAGAACTAATAGAAGTTTTATTTATTGCCCAGTTGGGCAATTCTCTATAACCAACAATTACAACCAGTGTTACGAATTACAAGATGCAACTTTTCTTTTAGGTAGGTACTTAAACTGCAGTAGACAAGTTAAGCCAAAGCCTTTGTCCAGCCATGATGGTAGACTCTATATTAATAGTACAGTAAGTACTTACTTTCTGGGTCATTTTCGGCAATAAGAGCCTGGAGTTCAGAGTCGTCGAACAACTGACCCATTGTGTTTAGGATGGTGGAGACCTTAAGGACGTCGATGTAACCCGACTTGGTGGTGTCGAACATCTGGAAGGCCTTGCGGAGCATGGCCATTTTCTGGTCATCGTCTGTGTCCTATGGGAGAAAGCAATTGTAATAAAAGACACGCATCTTACTCAGTACCAATAAACACAAATTTACATAGTTTTTAAAATGGCTTATGTATAGATTGATAACTAAGACAGGGCACTATTTATAAAGTATTATCTGTGGATGTGTTTGCATTCTGTCTGTCATGGTAAAAACAATTATCAAAATGCATGGAAGTTGTTAAGATAGATTCACAAGAAATTCCTGAGAAAGGAATTTTCTATTATCTACTGATCTCCAATATAACGTCGCTATTGGCATTGGCTTTTTGTTCATCATAGAGACCAGCAACATAGTACGTACATCTGCCAACGCAGTTGCAATTTTACTAGGTAAGTAGCTATATCGAGTAAGGTAAGATCACAGATCATATAAGATGACATATATATGTAAGATCGAACCTAACTTCTATCATAAGTCATTCCGTGAAGGACATAGCCAAACGTATCAACAAGAAAAATATTATCACGATCTTGATACAAATGACATTGTAAAAAAATTCTATAGTCAATTCGCGTTCATGTGAAATCAAATAACTCTCAAAAGTTTGTGTCAAACTAAAACAGAAAGTTGAATATAGAAAAGACAAACGCAAAACGCATAAACAACATCAATTTTTTACAGGAAAAAAAACAATTGAAAACTTTATTGGCGAAGTGCCTGAGGTGAGTGTGAAAAAATCTCAAGATCTCATCTAATCTTTTGAAATAAAATAAATGAATGAACATGTAACATATTTGTAATTTTATAGTTCAACACTTTGACAGTAAAATGTCATTATCGGTAATTGACGAGCAATCACTATAAAAATACAAGAAAGTGTTAATTAACTGTAAAAGTGTTTTATCTGTCAGGCGTTTTGTTAAGTCGAAACTTAGTCACTTTGAACCTATGCACCAAATACAGCTTTGACTTTGCATATAATACCACGTCATATGTTATCCTTCTATACAAAACTGAACAATTGAAATCATCAGAATCATCACATTCACTTTCACTTATCACTTTCACAAGATCCTCACCATGGTGTGTGTGTAGGGTTTGCAGTTGTAACAAGAACCGAATCCGAGTGCGAGTGTTGTTACACTAAACTTTACATCCGTGTGCCACCCATATTTATAGGATTCCGGGCAGAATGTGGAATACGAAAATAAGTGAAAAGCTGCCTGTATCGTTCTCTGTCATGCGCGCGAGTTGTGACGTATTATACGTCAGTGGATATGAGGATATACATCTAGAGGTAGATAACTACTGACTACTACAGTAAATGAAATGGTTCAGCGCGTCAGGGCCTAGTTTTTACCCATGCCGCGATGCACGAGACACTGTAGTACCGTGGCTGGCTTACCCTGCCTAGCTTCTATACTATTCTGTCAGACTAGTCTCAGCTGAGTCAGCCAGCATTAACTAAGAAGAAAGAAGAAAGGCATAGTCAATATAATCATGAGACTCACTAAACCACAGTGTCCTCACAAGACGTGAGTCAGAGTGATGGACGCAGTGCATTGCCTTACAGGGCACGTCCTCATTGGACTTGCTCTGTGAGGTAATGCATTGTTATAGGCAGAAGTTACTACTTAACATCAGCTTGTTCCATTACTAATATCATTAAAAAAAAACTTATAACAATTATTTTTTCTCTGTGGAGAAAATGTAGAGCATCGGGGGTTTTCAGTTTGTGTATGTATAATTTGGTGGGTGAGGTAGATAGTAAGCTACCGTATTTTTTGTCCTGTGTTACACCCTCAAAGCTTATCCAACTACGTAATCATCGAGATAAGTCTAATTCCACATTCTTCCCACAGGAAATAGGCAGTCACAATTATTTACGCTAATTGACTCAAGTTTACAGAAACTGAAATCACGTGGGTCTAAGATCATCCGGATAGAATTATTTTGTTGACACCAGCTTAGAAGAAATTTCACAGCTTTCAAAAAAAATGATAAATACGTTTTTTAAAACTGTGTCGTGTACTAGTCGAGTTTTTGATTGGATTTCGTGTAAGCGAGCTTTTGATGAGCGTGGTAGGTAAATATGTCTCACCACACTTTTGGATCTATAAATTTTTATAGTGTGTTTATGAGATTCTGAAGAGCCAATTTCAAAAAATTTACTTCTTTGAATTTGACAATCTGTTGACAGATCAATTATAGTACGAGGCCAATGTTAACTCGACGGCAAGTACTATTTTGTAAACAACTAGTTTGATAGGGTTGAGAGCTTTTACGTACCCATCTTTTAGTTTTTTTTTTTATTTAAGAATTCCATCAAGCACACAGCTTGATAATATTTATTCTATGACTGTGATGAGTATTGGAATACAATCGAATCGATTTAATCGATCAATCGATTGATAGATCGGCATTGTTCGATAGCAATGTAAAAGGTGAGACGAGGATTACTAGACAAAGTACTGGAGTGCCTCTAAGAGTCTAGAACTATATAACTACCTATACTTATAGCTATGTTATCTTATTTTATTGATTTTTATTTATTTATTACTGAAATAGACATGACTAAGTGCAGGAGATATGATGCCGTTTTAATTTAGAATCGAAAATTAGTTCAGGCTGAGTAAGATAGATTCAAATAAACCTATGAATAAGTGAGTCAAACTGGTGATTCATTTAAATTAAATACAATACTAAGAAAAACTAACTACTATATTCGACGTTCAGTGCAACCAGGATTTACGAACGTGTATGTAGAAGTTTTGAACTAATAGGCTCTTAAGAGCTCTGAACGGAATGGGCCAAATATTTGGTTGGGATTTCTGAAAAAAAAACAGAAATCTCCACTGGTAGGGATTTCTTAGTGGGGATTTCTGGAATATATCAGAGTAAACTATTTGTAACTCTTTTAGGTCTGAAGATGTCTTAATGGTGTTATTAAAAGCATGGTTCAATCAATACCCATGGATCCACCCCATGGCTAATACCTTTAGGAATCGTAAAATGCAAAATGACGGGTTTCTAAATGTCAAATTAATAGCTGACTTGAAATTCTTTCTATAGTGAAATAGCGTAATTTAACAGGTGCTACTTAGGCTTACCTAGGCAACACACTGTCTTCCAACACAAATAATATATCCAGTACCCGCACTGGTTATTTGCGTTGGAAGACAGCGTGTTGAAAACCTATAAGTGTTTGTATCCACACCAGAACCTATAGGTGACTGTATTGGAATTGGAGTGCACTCCAATTATTTATACATAAATGCACCAGTATACATCGAACACGAAAAGGGAATCATTATTAGCTAACAAATAGTCCGAATTCTCAATCTCAACAGTTGAAACAAAACAGCGCAGATGGATGTAAACAAAACAGGTACTTGAGCTTATAAAGTGGCCCACTGAAGCAGGAAATTCCTTTGATGCCGTCGATTCAACAGTTTCCATGAAAATATAACGGCGACGTCACCTTCAGATGTCGGCAACATTTGTTCGTCAAATCTGGTGCTGCTGTGCTGCTTTGATCTTTTGATGAGGGCTGCTTGGCACGAAAAACATCTCAATTTAGTGGTTTATTGTGACAAGGAATTTGCACCAAAGCGATGATAATGCAGTGATTGTGCATTACTTTTAACTCAATAAATTACACTTTTCTAAAAATAATACAGCTAATATAAAGAACTTGAACTCACTTATGGAGGTGTACTGTATTATGGAGAGAATTCAGAGTAAAGTATAGTTTCGTCATAGGTTGAAACTATAAATAATAATAATTGACATCAAACTTGGCTTCGAAGATACTAGTTTGTATTCCAACGCGAGATAACAGCAGCCAAAATACGGTCATAAGGAAATGAAAACAACATAACCGCTAGTTTAAGAAACAGATGATGGAAATGGGATAATTATGCCAAAACGTCCAGTTTTCGACAAAAATCACCTACGATGGTTGGCAACCACTGGCGCGTGAAACGGGTTATACATGCGCCCGCGCAGATATAGACTGCCGGTGATCGGCTATAATTTTTGTGTTCCACTCGCGCCACAATGAAGCGTCCGGAGTAAAAGCTTCGAACACGTGTCATGCCTTTCAATGAGGTTAGGATTACGATACGACTGATCCACTGGACTAAAATATATGATGACTCTATCGTGCAACAACGCGTTCTTAAACAAATGATTATATTGTTTTATTGTGTAGTGACAGGTGGCTGTTATGATGTTGTTCGACATTCTGTAGGTAGTTATTTTATTACCATATTGTGAATACCGCATTGCGTAGGTACCTACACGCATTGGGTTCGTTCAGAGACATTTGTTGGCAGCGTGTGTAGGCGCCACGACGTAAAAATGATACACCATGACGAAACACAGGATATCCAAATGAAGTTTACGCATCTTTAAAAAATATCGTTTTGTTAGTATAAATGATGAACTTTTCAATACTTAAAGTTAAAAATAATTATAATAGTTTGCCAAAATGTGATGTTCGGAAATTCTTTTGTTTGTATTTGATTTACCCCAGTAGATTTATCTATTCAAGCGATTTTGGAAAATAGCCAGTTCTAATGTCTATTTGCGAGTTTCAGATTGTATTGGTTTGGGTAAATGAGCCAAATTGATTTGTTTTGATGAGTTTAACCCTGATTTTGACCTACTAGAGTATTTTAAATGCATAACCGCTATACAAACTAAAACAGAATCAGAACTACTTATTTTTATAGCTGTCACTTTCTTACAAATTAGGCAGTTAATATTTTCTAAAAATACACTTTAGTAAGTATCTTGCCTACGTACTTATTTCTAAAATTTATTCCTCAATTCTGTATTAAAAATAGTGACATGCTCACGAGGGAACATCTTCGTGTCGAGAACGATCTTAATCTGGTGTAGGAGGTAATGACTCTTAATACAGATTAAGATCATTATGTTCAATGAATTACGGTCCCTTGTTATTACAACTATGATTTTTTTACAACTCACCTGACCCTGGTTTTTTGAGTGAAGCGAATTTGTTTTTACAAATAAATAAATCACTCTGCTAAATAAAATTTACAGCAGCGTATACAAAAAAGCGGCAGTTTGATGTGGTTTGGCAAAATAAATAAATTTTATTACAACTAGATCCGGCGGAAGAGTTTTAACTTCCATCTCAATATTGTATGGTCGGTTTGAAGCTGGCGCCTCACCAGAGCCCCGAGTTTTTTCAGCATTTGTTTTGACTTTCGACTCGAGTGTAGCACACGTAAACGCATTCGCAAAGCGAGAGATTTTGTTAGGAATAGCACAATTCCCAAATTTCCCGCTAGAGGCACTTATCCGGTTTTCATACAAAATTTATTTGTATTATGAAAATGCGTTTGCGTGTGCTATACTCGAGTCGAAAGTCAAAACAAATGCACAGGCTTGAGGGCTCAGGCTCCGAAAACTATGAAAAAACCAACTAGATACTTACCAGGTGTACCCAGTTTATTGCTAAATAAACTCTCGTAAATCATAAAGCTAATAACGATATGATATCTCGAAGTTTTGAGCCGAATCTCCGGGATCTAGTTAAATTTATTAGGCGATCCGTAACCGACAACGAGAAATTTATAAGCTAACATTCCTTTATGAAAATAATTGGGTTTCACAGCCAAGCGCAATGTTTTCGTAGTTCCTGAGTAATGTGAATCATTGGTGTGAATGGCGCGGAATGTCTGCTAATTTCTGGCACAGCATCCATAATTTTGGTTGCTGTTATAACAGGTGATACTTAGTGTCTTATTTAGTTACGCTTAGAAAAATATATCCGTCTCTAATTTTACAAAAATATACCTCTCTGCAGATGGTATTTTTCTGTAATACCAAAATATATTTATTTAGGAAAATAAATAAGTGTAAGTATGTACTTATTATGTATTGTTTATTTCAAAAAAATTGTTATCCTTATTGTACAAAGATAATATGTACCCATTTTTTTATTTTTTTTTCATAAACTATCTAAGAAAGGCTATAACAAAAGTTTTAGCAACGAAATCAATGATAATGACAGCAGACGTGCGTTGTGATTTGACAGCCACTTTTCATTCATTTCATGACTTGACTTATATTATCACAACTTGATATTGGCAAAATTGTCTGTCGAAATGACGGACAGAGGCCATTAATGAAGAGAAGAAGAAGAAGTGGGAGGCGTCGAATCCCGTAAGATAAGTTTTCAAAGTTCACGGAGTGCGGCTTGTTTGTAAGGAGCCTTAGTAAATTTTGTGTTGTTTACATTGTATATCCACTACCTATACTCTTAAAATATATATATTTTTAATTTATTGTGTGTTTAGAGAACACATTTACAGCCCGACTTTGACGACGTGTTATCAAGTTTTATTAATTTAGAATCTAACCACGTAAAAGTAATAATACAAAGAGAGTATAAATTATTATTATTGCTATAAAGACATTTCGATAAAAACTTCACATCTAAAGACATGAAATATTGAATACATTTTTAAAAACAATGGAGGAACAATAAGAAAATTAGCTTGAAGAAACCTTGTAATCGACTGTAAAAATATTTTCTATTTGTGTCCTAGCCGTTGTCACAGTGGTGACCGATGGTTTTTAAATTTTCCACGATGAAAATAGGGAAAGCGCGAAGCCGTTGTAAAATATCTGGAACTTATCCAAAAATAATGATAAAAATCGCGTGAAATAGCAATAATGTGCATCGACTATCTACTAGCGTTTTGTCTTAATATATTTAAAATATTTGAACCGCTATAGGGTCTTTTTCAGGCTATGTCCATAAACCTAGTAATTGCTAAAGATACTTAGCAAAATAAAATAAAAAATGCGGAGTGTGTTAAGTAGGTTATCTATATTTAAGAAAATTATTAAACAACACTTTACAACATCTAGAAAAACTATTTATAAAGAAAAAAAAAGACAAGCTATGATCATCTTGTCTTTGATAGAAAAAAACGCTGTGTTAACTATGTTTTTTCGCTTAGCTTAATAAGGAATACTTAAAACTATAAAACGTTTCCGTTTACATTTCCATGGAATCGGAAATAGAAGTTCCATACAAACGCTAACATGATGTCACACGGTGTGAAAGGGCCTTAATGCATATTACATGCTAGTAGGTAAGTACATTAGTTCTTCCTCGATAGTCTTGCAATGGCAATGTGAAAATACCCAAAGCCATTGAAAACAGCGCCATTGGTGTACTTACAGTTTACACGTCAACATTATAACAAAAACTATAACTAGGTATAACTATTTCAACCTAATCTGTATGGATGTAAGCCTCAGTTCTAGTCGTTTTCATCTGTTCCTTAGATTTTTCTTCTCTGTCTACTTCTTTAGCTTTTTCTTCTTGAAGCTTTTTCATATCATCTTCATTCAGCCAATGAATAACGTAGTCGTAAATTGTAAAAGCTTCTTGCTTTGGAACCGATAGCTTAAGCATTGGGATTACCCTTATTTCTTTATTATTTTCGTCTACCTCTAGTACTTTAAAAGTTTTCATACTGTCAACATCGTCTGCTTCTTCAGTGCTAGTGTTTATTTCGTCTACTTTGTAATTTTTTTCAGAGCCCTCCATATCTGGTATCCTAAAAATTTCAATATGTTTTACTGCGGAGGCTCCCGCAGATGGTTGCGTGGGTACTACTGGTGGTAAGGTAGGAACTTTGTTAGGTTTGACCGATAGAATATCTATATTTTTCTGATCGAACTTTTTGTATGAGTAATCCGATTTTTTGTACGGTCCTTTTGATTTATCAATAGTTTTTTTAGAACTGTAACCAGATTGAAGGGGTGTGTACATTTCTTGTACAGGTTCTGGGGCATCGTTCTGCATCTCCAAATGTTTATATTCTGTTTGCAAAACGTCATGATCGTTCTGTTCTGTTTCTGGCATATTGATGATTTCAATAACCTCTGGCACTTCTATAGGTACGTCAATTGGTACTTCTGTGGGTACGTCCTTGTTTATGTTTTTGTAATCAAATTTTTTATATGATGAATAGTCTGATTTTTGGTAAAAGGGTTTTGAATTGAATCCGCCATTTTTCTTTGAACTGTAATCGTATTCAAGTTTAAGCTTCGGTTCTTGGAGCACTTGATGCATATCATCACGTACTGGAACTATAGCATCTATGCCATATTGCCCAGCCCAAGCGTTAGGCTGCGCTGGTCGGATGTAACCACCTGCTCCACCAGAGCCTCCATTACCAGTAGCTTTATGGGTAACCATCGTATCTTTGAACATAAGATTTGGAAGGCCTAATAGCATATTATCCTCTATAGGCAAGTCCAACGGGTACAGTTTTGACATGATGGCTTCATTAACTTCCATACTTGTGGCCGTGTACATACCAGTCAGAGATGTTTTCATGTATGGTGCCACAAAAACTAGAAGTTGAAGAGGTAGTCCTTCAGGTGTGCCCTTTGGTAAAACAAGCCTTGAAGGATACTGGATTTGCGAGCTCATGCTGTTAAGAGGCAATGAGTCTAGTCCAAACTGAGCATCTTCAACCTTCTTGCTGAGGGTTCGGAGAGACACGAAATCTGATGAGAAACTCATATCTGCAGACGACCGTGTTACGACGTTAGATCCCTTCTTCAAGTTGATATCAAAGCAATCTAATAACCCAAACAAGTTTTTGTTCTTAGAGAATTCTCCAGGCGCTACTTTAGGTCCAAGGTATATTTTGACTAGTCCCTTTTGAGTTACCAGTGATGAAACACTGATTTTTACAGTAAAAGGTTTGTTGCTTAATCTAGGCTGGCCAATCTTTACTTGGAAGGTAGTATCACCGTTTCCTATTTTGAGGGCGTCGGTAATGTCAAATTCAAAGTAGTCAAAACTAGTCATCATTTTTTTAACTTCTACATTGACAACTTCTACGCCAGGGAAATAAAGTTCATTCTTTGTGTACTGTGGCAGTACCTTAAGTGCGTTGTCTATAAGGTCAACAATTTTTTTGTTAAGTTTCCAGAACATAGGATCTCTCAGTGAAGTCATGTAGTGCTCCAACACCGAGGGATTTCTGAAAAACAAACACTGTTATATAATGTGTTTTTATTTGATGAGCTACTATCAAATGGACTAAGTCATTGTTCAGCTTTGCCAGCTTTTACATCGCAACAGATGTATTTTCTTTTAGGCTTTTTTGCTTTAGCCCAAACTCGTGCAAACGAGAAAGGAGGCTTTTTGCTGGTCTCAAAATCTTAAAAGTGGTTTACCTAAGTAGCTACATATTAGCTTTTTAAAGCTTTATTTTAAAACGAAATTGAAATACCTATAGGTAAGTTTAATTTAATTACCCGTTGTTGCTGAGAGCTTTGCCAAGAAGTCGCCGTGCCAAAGAGTCGTAACTCTTCTCGCCAGTAACTAGGATCTCCATCAAGTGATTCAGTATCTGAGTTTTATTATATCCGCCATCCCTCTGAAAATACCGCAACTTGTTAAAGGAAAATTATTTAATCGCTTCGTAAAAGAAAACATGCGCAAAGTTAAAATATCTTACCATGTGCCCAACAACTATTGCCAGGTTAGTTTCAATGGTTTTTAGCATTGCTTTGTCTTCGTTTTCTTCTACAACCATTGGTGCTGTTCTGTGGATGAACTCGTTTCCATTCGAGTAAACCAGCATTGGGTCGTAAGGTATATCAGCGATGATATCCCAACCTATGCCATCAATCTCGGCCAATCCATTGGCGTACCTCTCTAAGTTGTATCTTGCTGTCCATTGCTTCATCCAGAGGTATATCATCTCACCATACCGACTGTTAATGTCGACGTCTGCAGTGCGCCACGGCGCGTCTTTCAACATACTCAAGAAGTAGTAGGAATTGAGGCCAACGTCCTCACGATAATAAGCCAGTTTTGCTTCATCGTCACCTTCGTAAATATTGGCAGTGTAGTTGGCGTCTAGTGTGTATGCATTGCCTTCGTCTCGCACACCTGTAGATTTCGCTATATCCTGGCCTGCGAGTAGTGACGAACCTTGGATAATGATATCTTTGCGGATGAAGTAGTTCGGGAGCAGTTCGTATGGAGGAGGCAATGTTAATTTGTCCGTGTCTCTCCTGTTTTCAAGAGCCATATAAATTGCATCCACGTAGAGTCCACAATTAAGATTTTGTCTGGCCCAAGAAGCTGCTTTGTAGAATAAGTCGAATGTTTTTGCGTTTTTCAGGACATCAAATATAGTTATTAGCTCAGTGAGGTGATCGGGATTATATTCTGTAAATATTTCTCCCTTTGCCAGAAAACTGTTTGCTGATTTTAGCTGCTGCAGTTTTGTAAAGCAGTCACCATCCTGAAAAAACGTCAACCATTTTAGCTACGGTTTAATAAAATAATAGCGTTTGTTTGATTGGAAAGTTCTCAACCTCAACCACTAGGTAAACAATAATCTAGAATTTTCCAAATAAACTCTGAAATCCGAATCGCTTTTTTTTACCCGCCGTGGGTTAAAAAACCTCGGATTCCCGTCTGAGGTCTGGTATAAAATCTAAAGTACAGGCTCAAACTGACATTAAAATATGAAAAACTCCATGCTCTATGAAAAAAAATACTAACCCAGAAGTCTGCGGCGGTTGCCGTGGTCATAAACTCCTGAGATAACCTCACAACTGTGGGGTTATCGCTTATTTCGCAAACGTTTTCAAAAAGAGGAAGCATCAGCTTCTGCATGTGAATCCATCCAGATGGAGCTGTAAAAGAGAGACAATTAACTTTTTGTATTTACCTCTTATATCCTTGCCATAAAACTAAGCCTGTGTGTATAAAATTGTGATCTCTATACACCTACCTATTTATGCCAGATATTAAGCGGAACTTTTAACTTTTATTTTTTTATTTTTCTGACAGGCAACCACATCCCCACGCTTTCGGGATACGATTGTCATCAGCTCAAACCCAATCTAAAACTACTCTAAAATTCGCATCAAAAAATGACAAAAGTCTGAATACTTGCTGGATTTCATAACTTTTGTTATACAAACCAAAACTCAACGAGTTGGATGTCTAAAAGCTACGAGCTACGTCTATGGCTTGGACTTACCCAAAGTTGGCTCCTGGATAGACGGCACTGGTACATTGATCAGATACCCCGACACAGTCACAAGCGCAGCCACCAGAGCTACTAACGTTTTCATCTTGATTTGTCAACTAACAGGTCTTCAAAAAAGCACATCCATTTATACTGTTCAAAATATAGATAACAGTTCATTGGACCAAAGTTACGAATGAATGTAACTTTTGTACATATTGATAGTAAATGTCGTTGTCCTAACATCTAAGTAAACATTTTAGGGTTATCCAAACATGCAAAGGGTTAAAAAAAGAACTTAAATTCGTCACAGTTCCACGCCCTAAAGTCCCATAGGTAATAGGTAGCCCATTGGCTGATACCTACATCGACATGACACCAATATGTCAGTTTCTTTATTTAAAATATCGGAGTCAGCGTAAAACCGTTTAGCTTTCCGATTTCGACGATATCGTATGAGTATCCAAAGTAATTTCACTAGATTTGTCTAAACAAACCAGTGAACCAATATTTAGCAGACCAATTCCAAGGTCAAACTTATCATAATATAAGTACAGTCAGAAACATAAGTCGAATAACAACTTGAGCTTTTAAAATCCAAGACAATGCAACGAAATGTTTCTATCTTTCAAATATAATGATATTATTATGTCCAGGAATATTTATTTATTATTTATTTTAATATAAATATAAATTTACCGAATAAACTTTTGCAAAAGTTATAAAACAAAATGTAATTCAACAATCTTAAATTGTAAATTAACATTATGCTGCTGACTGTACTTATCTATCGTATTAGTCAACATAGGTTATCATAATACCTAACCTAGTACAGTAAGTATGATTAAAAAGTATAAACTCAATCTTAAAAATAGTAAGTAGGTATTTATTAAGATTATAAATTCTTTTTTCTTTAATGATAAAAGTAATGGAACAAGCTGATAGCTTACCTGATGTTAAGTGGTAACTTCTGCCTATAACAATGCATTACCTCACAGAGCAAGTCCAATGATTATGATGATGATTATACGATTTTGGAATTCTGAATTTATTATTTTCTGTTTTGTTTTAAACATGCTTATGTGTTTCATGTTTTTGTCCATTTCTGTGTCACAAATAATTGTAGGTACCTATTTTTCTTTCTTTCTTTAATCTACTTTTCATGACGACAGTACACTAGAGGTGACTAGAGATAACATGTTGTTACTAAATATGTAATTAATTTGAACTTGATATAACTGTTATGGCACAGTGAACTTAAGCCGTAAATATTTATGGTTGCACAAAAATCCCGATATGAGGGGTTAGGATTGCCTGGCCCCGTTCTGGCGTGGTCCCGATGTAGATTACCAAATAGTTACTATGTTAGTGGACGGTACAACGGTAGACAGTATTATGTTTTTTTTTTTAATTTACGAATGAGAGCATGCACCATTTCCAAGGACGACGTCATGGATAGAACGAAGTGGAGTGCGAAGAAGGCTGAATCACCACGGAGATGAGTAGTCGGGAAGACAGAGAGAGAGTTAATCATTTAGTTCTCAGCCGGTCTAACCAGCGTCTAAGTTATTCAGCCAAATGAAGGTTAGCTATGGTTAAGTATTATATAGCAAGAAGCAAGCTCGTATGAGTTAGTGGCCAACTCTGGTGACGGAGTTCTAACCGGGACCTACTGTTTAACGTGCCCTCCGAAGCACGGATGTTATTATATGATCTGTGGGCTGGCTATGGCCACTTATTGCATAGCTAGCTAGATTACGCAGCACGGTTCTGCACGGCAGTGTAATAACGTAAATGTAGGGAACTTATGTTTTGCTCTTGGGTTAGACTCTTTTAAAATGGGAGAACAGGATGAAAATGATAATCTCCACAGGTAACTAGAGTGAATAGGTGGATTATGGCTAAGCATGCTCCACCTTATATAGGCTGCAGCTACACTTAGATACCATCAAGTATGCTGGCAGCCACATGCTTGAAGCATTCCACTTTTGCGCACCAAAAGATGTGCACCAAGGACTTCCGCATTTACGCTCTTTCGTATTCCACTTCTGCGCACCAACCGATTTTAAGCTTGGTGCGCAAAAGTGGAATAGTTTTAAATACCTAAAACTATTCCAGTTTTACGTACCAAGGATAAATTAGCGTCTACTGATGGGGCAATAGCTCATAAAAAAATACTCGTAAGTCAGTCTACTCCCCGCAAAACAGGAGTGAGAGACGTGTGGGCAGAGACTCGTGCAGAGAACGGGCAGCAGATGCTTTTGATGAACTTTTCTGATATTTCACATTGTGTGTTTTGTCAAACACCACCCGCGCCCCTGTAAACTTCGTGGGGAATTCACTAGCTTGATGGCTATCAAGCTAGTGAGACCACTCCCCACTTGTATTTTTTTTTACTAAACCGTTTGTCCCCCAACGCCGGCACCGGCACGGCATCGATAATGCACTACACAGGGCAATGAAAAACACGTGAACGGCACTATGTGACGGCAGTAGTGTTTTGTATTACACTTTATCGGTGCCAGCGTTGGTGGACAAACGGCGTCAGTCTCCTTACTACGCTACTCAGTCTTTATTCCTTAAGTCTTCTGCCTCTTCTTTTTCTTCTTCTTTTATTTATTTATGGCCTCTGTCCGTCATTTCGACACTCATTCGTTTTTTTACTTCCCATAAAGGGCGTTAGGGAAGTGCCTCGCTTACAATAGTTACATCGTGTTTTGTCAGTTTCGATCGAAATTGAAGACAAAACACTGTGTAACTATTCCAAGCTACGAGTTTATTATTAGAGGGTAAAAAAATATTGAGTCCCTAAATTAGTATGTCAGTGAGTTGACGTTCTATGTTATATCTTACTCGTTTGTAAAATTACCAAAGCAGAATAAAATAAACATTTTTTAAATAGATAAGTAGATTAGGTACCTACCTAGTACTTGTATACCTACTGTGTATAAATTAGTGTATCACTTTACAACGACATCTAGCGCAAGAGGCGTGAACTACGGCGCTGGCTAAAGTCCCCGGTTGGTTTCTTTTGAATAGGGCTGACTCTGTAGCCTGTTTTAGTAGACTTCAGCTAGAGGTCACTCAAATAGCGGTATGTCCACATTTTGATATTTTTTCAGAGATGCACCCCTACCACAGATCAAAACTATACTAGCCACGGTAACTAGCCACTGTGCCCTCATAGCTCTGAAAGTAGGGCTCCTAGTTGAATGCAGGTTTCTTTAGTAAAAAAGTTAATTTATATGTGATACTACCTTTTTTGACACTAACTGCAAGTCAACAAAAAACAGTGCAAAAAAAATAATAGGGGTCTACTTACTTATCTCCGTGACATAAAAAATCCTATCCCTAAACAGTTTAATGGTATATTAAAAATAAATAACATTATTGCTGAAATCTTTTTATTCATTTAGATGAAATCATTGCCGTATCTTAATTTTTACCTAGTTACATTTTGTGGTAAAATTTAGGTACTTAGTATTCAGTGGTGCGCACGTTATTCATGTTAATATTGGTATCAACGTAGAGGTCAGAGGTGGTAACCGTTCTGTCGTAGAAGAGGTTGTAGTTTTTCAACACATACTTGTTCCACCTTGTCTTCATGTCGCAAACCTGTTGCTTGTGGAAGATGGTCACATCAACAAACTTCATGTTGGGAGTGAAGAATCTGGCAACATCGATGTCCCTGTCTAGAGGGAATCCAAGAGGCATTTTGTCAAGGAAGACAGTCGACCTGAAGTCGACCACGAAGTCCTTGCGGTTCGTGTCGAAGATGTTGTAGTCAACGTTGTCAACCAGCCTCAAGGGGCACACGATGACGTATAACACCATATCCATACCACCGATGCGACCCTTAGGAAGCAGCAGCCTGGTTGGGAAACCGGTGTTTACATTCCTGAGGTCCTTGACAAGCAGATCCTTAATGTCAGTGATGGTTTCAAACTTCTTGACCAAGTCGCGAGTCATGAAGCGGTCGCGGACCAAGTTGTGCATATCGAAAGAGTTCCTCACAATAGTGTTCTTTCCATTTACGAGCTTGTACAAGAAGGAGTCGAGCTCGACAAAGTTAAGACGGTTGAGGTTAATGTCGATAAGACGGTTCAGGTAGTCATATTTAGGTCCTAGGAAGATCTTAACAACGCAATCGGCAGATTTGTCTGAGAAAACATCAAGGGTAACCTTGAAGGGCTGGTGGTTCAGGCGGCGCTTGCGAGCTAAGATTGTCATGTCGGAAGTTGTCCTCTTAATTTCATCTTCAGTCAAAACCACGGCGTTAGTGATATCCATAAGGTAGTCATCAAAGTATGTAACCAGTTTATCAACAACGATGTTGTCGATTTTAACTCCAGGGAAGTAGAGTTCTTCGCGAGTGTAGCAAGGCAACCGTTTCTTGAACAAGAGAACGAGGTTCACAAGGCGCTTCTGAAGCTGGTAGAAGACAGGGTCACGAAGAGCAGTCTGATAGTTGTCCAAGACGCTAGGAACGACGAAGAACCTGAAAAAAAGAAAATAAGTTTTAATTTTAGTTTAAAAAAAAAAAAAGGTGACTTTAATGTGGTTCTACACAGCGCCAGCTTTGTGCCGTTAATATTTCCTGACGGCTTTCTGCTTCTAACCAAGTCAATGGCCATGCCGCTGGGCTATGTGGATTTACGACGAAACTGAAAAACTTTAATTCTTACTGGTCAGATGTCAAAGTGTTGAGTCCAAGCACCGACTTCATGATGATGAGAAGGTAGCGGTATGCACTGACGCAGTTCACATCTAAGTGAGTTTTGTCAATTTTACCGAAGATCAGTTTTCCAAGGACTTCGATGTCTTCAGGTTTCGTGAGCTCCAATCTGACACCGTTGATCTAAAATATAAGGCAAGTTTAGAATCTAAAAGTTATAACGTATTTAAAACAATCTTGATTATGCTCTGTATTTTTTCTTACCTCAATGTAGCCCTTGACGATAGCCTCCCTGATAATTTGCTCATAAGTTTCAACAAGGTTGATGACGTTGACGTCTCTGTCCTTAACAATGTACTGATCGTTCAACCTCACCGGCAGCTGAACACCATTGTGCAACACCATCCATGGCCAGTATCCCTTCCTGATGGGTTTGTACCATGACAGCTCGTTGATGACTCCAAGACCGTTCGACAGGCGCTCCAAGTAATACCTGGCAAGTATCTGCTGGTAGACGTACAGAGTCAGCTCAAATCGCCTGTTGATATTGACCTTGTTCATGGTCATGTCGTTCATCCAGAATGGATAGTCAACGTGGAAGTAGTAGTAGTATGTGTTGAGGTCAATATCTTCAGTGAAGTATCTGAGCCTGTCCTCGTCGTTCAAGTAGACGCGCTTGTCGAATATGTTTTCGTCAATGATGAATAACCCTTTGTCGGTTTTCCTGATTCCGTAGAAGTCGCACAGCTTCAGGTCAAGAAGGCCCTTCTTCATCTTAATCAAGTAAGCCTTCTGGATGACATCGGCACGGACGTAGTAGTAAGGGTAGATTTCATACGGGGCAGGGAGGATGATTCCCTTGCAGTCCTCACGATGACGGCAGGCAACGGTAAGAGCGTAGATGAACATTCCTTCGTTCATGTTCACGCGCATCCAGCATGCGGTCTCAATGAACGAAGCGAAGTCCTTGGCAAAGTACAACAGATGGAACATGGTGACCGCTTCCTTCATTTGACGGTCGATGTTAATGGTGAAGATTTCTCCACGTGGTAGATATCCCATCTTTATGATGTTGATCGCATCCTTGACAATGTCCACTTTCTGAAATTAAAAATAGAAATGACGTTATGTGCTAACTCTTAGGCCAGGAAAATGCAATATAATATAATATAAAAACAGATTTCATTGAGGAAAGTGACTTACGGTAAAGTAGTGGACTTTTTCATCAAGGTTGAAATTTTTGGCAACTTCTTCAATATCCTTGTCGATGACCGGATCCAAGATATGGTTCATCAGTTTCAGTATAACCAACTGCTTGCCTTTAAGGTCTGAAACCAATTTAAAGATGAGTTAATACGGTGTTACGTAGACCGGAAGTACAGTAACCAGCTGTTGTATTCGTCGAAGGCGGTTTGCCTATGTTTGTGTGCGTAAGTTCTAGAGCACTCAGGTATGCAGAGCTCCCAGGAGATAGAAAGAGAGGGGGTGGAAAATTAATGTAATGTGCATTGTGCATGCACGCACCCTCACCACCAAACCGCCGTCGTCGTACAATAGAATAAAAGTTATTAGAATCTATTTGATAAAATAATAGTGAGTTAGAGCTTCAAAATAATAATGAGTTTACAAAAGTCCAGCAAAGGATAGGAAAGAAAAAACTTACCAAGGTTGACAAGGTTGTCCACAAGAGTAGTTTTAGCCATGGCCATGGAGGCCAGGCCTAACACCACCAGAATAATAGCTCTCATCGTGCAGCCAACTCAGTGGGAGTTCAACTGTGCCTCTTCCAACTGTCTTCCTCTTTTTATACTAGCTGCATTTTTATCACTGTGAAAAAATGTTTTCTTTGTAAAAGTCAAGAAAGTGTAATTATATACATTGTATTGAGATAGCTTATCAGGACTCTAATTGGAGGGTTGGTAAAGAATTTAGAGTTCCAGGTTCAAATCGAAAGCTCTACTTTGTAGTGAATACTAACAGGTTTAAATGTGCAAGGAATTAATGATGATAAGTATCCCGTTTCTTTAACGCACCATCCCTTATGGCTGATTTTAGTATAGCTAGAGGACATAAAATTTATCCAAAATACATGACTGTTTGACGACAATTATTCTATTCACATCTCATCGTGTCAGGGGTCACTCTTTGCCCAAAACCCATGCCCCGAAATACGGGATCTTGATGCGCTTAGGACATTTTTTAGATTGAGTTTTTAGGTGGACGACTGGCTTGTCCAGGACATATACTATCTTCTCAGCCTGGTCAAGTCAGCCTGATCCACGGAAATATAAGGTCAATACGTACAGTACTGACTAAGCCATGAGTTTTCCTTCACCACTGGCAATAAACAATTACGGAGGTAGTCCTAAGTTTCTAAAACTACAAACAAACGGAACCTTTCCGATACATTTAAAATAAAAGTAAATCACACATTGTATTGATTTATTGTTTTCTGTAGGAGATCAATGAATGTTTAATGTTTATTGCAATGCTAATCAAATTGCAAACAATAACAATATATTCAACTTTCACTCGTAGGTATATTCTGCTGTTACTAAGTAAAAGTAAAGAAAAGAGTTTTTCAATTGCACTCTTGATAGCTTGGTCGTGACTTTTTGTGGTAGAACGCTAGACCAATGGGTAAAACCCAAACGTGCCCTATGTATATCACTAGAGAACAGAAAACGTCGGTGAAGTTTCAGAATGGTAACGTAATAATTTCAGTTCTATTGCATTACCTCGCAAAGCTACCCAGGGCGTTTCTTATACCATGTGCGGTATTTCCCTGCGTTCCCCTCTCTGAACAAATAGATAAATCTAGTCTCATGTCATTATTGGCCAATGTGCTATGGCTATTTTTTGGTTTGGTAATTACCTCAACTAATCCTCGCCTCGACTCGACCTCGAAATCGTGCTTAGGCTTTGGATAGTTTTAGTTCGCAAAATGACTACCAAAGAGGTCGAGCATAAGCAACTAAGAATATGGGCCTTAGTTACCTACCTACCGTTATCAATTCAAACTGGCCTCCTTGCTGCATGTTTATAAGAAGAGTAGGCTTGCCCCGCACCTAAACAAACCATCGCCTCAGTGGGCCAAGTCAACCTAATTCGCAGGAAAAACAATACTAATCTGTAAGAATTTCCTTGAGGCATTTTTCTTCCGGTTGTGATCTGCTTCCTTGATATGTTTTTCTGTGTGAAAAATGTAAGATGGTGTTCTAGTCTGTAGCAATCCGACCTTCCGATCGGGAATCGTGGGGTTTTAATCTGGTCGTGTGTTTTTCTAGGTACGTCAAAAATTGTGGGCTATCTCTATAGTGCTTATGACTCTACATAACTGGCCCAGTACACGCCCGTGACATGGCTTGGCGCTCGGGTAAAAAGTAAACCAACCAAACAGCTACAAAGGTGCTGCGCAAAAAGTATATAGAATTTTAGAGGTGGTTAGATGGTAGGTACCTGCCTATAAATACCAGAAATTATCTAGAAACCTCTGGAAAATGCCTTTGTCCAGCAGTGTATTTCTAGTATGTAGCCTACACTGATAATTATGATGATGATCGATCTGCCTCTTAACTGAATCGACATACTACCATCACTAGAGAAAGTACCAAAAATTTATGAGATAGCCACAATCAGCCACATGACTTAGCATTTAGAAATGTCATCTCTTTTTTTTTATTTATTTAACCTATATCGTCCCACTGCTGGGCCAAGGTCATAGACTTCCAATGTTCTCTGTCAGCCGGATGTCTCCCGATAGGTGGGCGAACATCTCCACACCTTCGGTCCCTGACGGTCATCTCATATTATCATTCTAAAATATTTGGATCCCTTTTCTCTATTTAGCAATTAGTAAAATGTCACCTTAGCTTTTTTTTTTAATTTTTATCATATAAAAAACACTTATCTTATTTTGTTAGCCCCAAGGAAACCACAATGTTTATTGGGATACTGCTACATGAGTCTTTATGGCGATAGCCTTACATTAGGTAGGTTAAGTAGAGTAGGTAGGCAGGTAGGTACCTCTAAGAGCTAGGGCCTTTGGTCGCAAAACCACAGAATATTATAACGCAAAACGGAAAAGCTGCTATTTTGTCTTACTCATAGTTCCTCCACTAGAGTCTCCACTATTTTGGTATCCTGTCCCACTGGACCTATTTGTCATGCTCAATGTCGTCACGTTTCCATTTCCACCCTTACGTAATGGTGGCTCCAATGTAATAAGGATCTATAACCTTAGCCGTACTTTACTATCTTCGGATCGGTTTTTTGCAAATGAAATCGGCAATTTCGTTTGCGAAAATAATACTTACTTAACTTCTAGATACCTAAATTCTAGACACAATAGAAAATCTGTCTATAAAATGTCTCGCGTACCTATCCTATATCTTAGTTCCGGCTGCACGCCACAATAAGGCAATTTCCCCTAACAACGTCTAGAACACTTTCCCGTAACACGTCTAGAAGATTATTATGAGCTTTATGCACTTTAGATTTACCTATCTAAATGTTGGTAACTAATTCTGATACCATATCTCCGTCGAAATGTAGGAGATGAAACTCTCACAGAATAGCCCTCACAGAATAGCTCATCAACTAAATGTCTCTAGGTAGGTAAGTGTTATAGCTTCTACTTCTTTCACTATTAAAGTTATTACTACTATTTAAAGAGAGAACGAGTTGCCTAAGTCAACTTGATTATAAGCCATTATAAATAACAATAGTAATAAATTCATGAACACTCCACACAACGCCTTCTATTCCCAAACTATGCTAAACTTCTACTATGGGAACTAAACTGCTGATAGAATACTTTTTTTTTTGTAAGTACGTACTCATAATAAATAAATATAAATAAAATAAATATTCACGGACACTTAACACAACGCCTTCTAGTCCCAAACTAAGCAAAGCTTGTACGATGGAAACTAGATGGCTGATAGAATACATACATACATTTTTTTTTTGTAAATACATACTTATAATACATAGTAACACCCAGACATAGAACAAATATCTATGCTTTGCCATACACAAAAGTTTGTTCTCAGTGGGGATCGAACCCACGACCAACAGCAAGGAAAGCAGAGCTATTACCGACTAAGCTGTCACGCCTGTCGGATAAAAACTTATCAGAGACCGTAATAAAAATTTAACGTCTCAATTTGTTATTACTAAGGTTAAACCCTGGTCTAGGACTAGTTAAGTTACAAGCATCTTTAAGATTTTCCTAAAAAAAATCTATTTTATTCGTAAAAAACCTACATAGCTCAATATATTAGTGAATGAATACAACCAAATAATTGAAAATTGTTTATTGTTGTTTTTATGAAATCATCGGAAATTATCTAAGCCTGTACTAAGCTAAGTACTTGAAACATTGAATCACTTATGATTCCATACGGTTGTCGGTGAAACTGGTAAAGTCCGTGCGAACGTTACTGTCAACAAAGAATGTTCCACCAGTTGTGAACTTATCAACCATGTTGAAGTTGTTCAGGACGTATCTGTTCCACCTGGTCTTCATGTCACAAGTTAGCTGCTTGTGGAAGATGGTAACGTCGACGAACTTCATGTTGGGAGTGAAAAACTGGGCAACATTGATGTACCTGTCCAGAGGGAAACCAAGAGGCATCTTGTCGAGCAAGACTGTGGATCTGAAGTCAACAAAGAAGTCCTTGCGGTTCTGGTCAAGAATGGTTAGATCAACATTGTCAACCAACTTCAAGGGGCACACAATGACGTAGAGCATCATATCCATACCACCAACATAACCTCTAGGAAGAAGCAGTCTAGTGGGGAACCCAGTGTTCATGTTTCTCATATCCTTCATGAGCAGATCTTTAATGTCGGTGATGGTCTCGAGCTTCTTCATCCAGTCACGAGTCATGATGCGGTCGCGAACCAGGTTGTGCATGTCATCGGAGTTCCTCACAATTATGTTCTTGCCATTCACAAGTTTGTAGATAAAGGAGTCAAGTTCTACAAAGTTCATACGGTTCATGTTGATGTCGATAAGGCGACCAAGATGGTCCTTCTTAGGTCCCAAGAAAATCCTCACCACACAGTCGACGGCCTTGTCCGACATAACATCAAGGGTTACCTTGAAGGGCTGGTGGTTCAGACGGCGTTTGCGAGCAAGGATGGTCATGTCAGAAACGGACTTCTTCATTTCATCTCCATTCAGGACGACAGCATTGGTGATGTCCATCAGGTAGTCATCGAAGTAAGTGACTAGCTTGTCAACCATGACGTTGTCGATTTTGACTCCAGGGAAGTAGAGATCCTCCTTCGTGTAGCAAGGTAGGCGTTTCTTGAACAGAATAACAAAGTTGACAAGACGCTTCTGGAGCTGGTAGAATACGGGATCACGCAGGGCTGTCTGGTAACTGTCCAGAACAGTAGGAACAACGAAGTATCTGAAAAAAAAAAAAAATTACTACCTACTTAGTAGTGAGACACTTTTTGTCAACTTCATAATACTTAGTATTTTTTTTATATCTATAATTTTTAAGTGCTTACTTGTCGTTCGTCCAAGTGTTGAGTCCAAGCACAGACTTCATGATGATGAGCAAGTAACGGTAGGCACTGTAGCAGTTGACGCAGTCCATCTCAGCCTTATCAATCTTGCCATAGATAAGTCTTCCAAGGACTTCAATGTCGTCAGTCTTGGTGAGTTCCAGTCTCATTCCGTTGATCTGAAATATTTTATTTGAATTTATTTTATGAATAGCTTACATGCCTATTAAAAGTCAAAATATAATAGGCATTGCTTACCTCAATATAGCCCTTGATGATGGCTTCCCTGATTATTTGTTCGTATGATTCAACCAGGTTAATGGTGGCGACGTCATTCTCACTAACAACTCTCTGGTTGTCGAACCTCATAGGGATCTGAACACCATTGTGCAGCAGCATCCAAGGCCAATATCCCTTCCTGATAGGTTTGTACCATGACAGCTCAACGATGTTTCCGAGACCGTTAGAAAGACGTTCCAAGTAGTACCTGGCAAGAATCTGTTGGTAGACGTACAAAGTCATCTCAAAACGTCTGTTTACGTTAAACTTGTTCATGGTCATGTCCTTCATCCAGAATGGGTAGTCGACGTGGAAGTAGTAATAGTAGGTGTTGAGATCAATGTCTTCTGTGAAGTATCTGAGTCTGTCTTCGTCATTCAAGTAGACGCGCTTGTCATAAACATTCTCGTCAATGATGAAAACACCCTGGTCGGTCTTCTTAATTCCGTAGAAGTCGCAAAGTTTCATGTCCAAGAGACCCTTCTTCATTTTGATCAGGTATGCCTTTTGAATGACATCAGCGCGTACGTAGTAGTAGGGGTAGATTTCATAAGGAGCAGGGAGAACGATGCCTTTGCAATCCTCACGGTGGCGGCATGCGACGGTGAAGGCGTAGACAAACATGCCTTCGTTCATGTTCATACGCATCCAACAAGCGGTCTGGATGAAGGCTGCGAAGTCCTTGGCGTAGTACAGCAGATGGAACATGCTGACGACCTCCTTCATTTGGCGGTCAACGTGAAGGGTGAAGATTTCTCCACGGGGTAGTGTTCCAGACTTCATAAGGTAGACAAAGTTCTTGACAACATCGGTTTTCTAAGCAGAAAAAAAAAATTTTTGCTTCCTCAAATCAAGTAAAAATGCAAAATAGCAATAAATGCTTGGATTTTACTTACGGTGAACATCTTAACATTATCTTCAAGCTTGAAGGTGGTACCGAGTTCCTCGATATCTTTGTCCAAGACGGGTTCCATGATATGGTTCAGCATTTTCAAAACAAAAATTTGCCTTTGCTTCAGATCTGCAAAAGAGAATTTTTGTACAGTTGAGTTAAAGCAACCACATGGCCGCGGGATGCAATGGTAGACAGCCTAGTTGTAAGATGTACTTACCCATGTTGAGAAGATCTTCCACAGTCGGCCGAGCCATGGCCATAGAGGCCAGGCCTAGAACAACCAGTATGATAGCCTTCATCGTGCAGCCAACCGGGTGTGAGTTCAACTGTGCTCCTCCAACATCTCACTGGTCTTTTATACTAAGAGATAAAAAAACAGTTGATAGAAAGAAGAAAGGGTAATGTGTAATAAAAAATATGCGGCGATAAGCTATCAAAATGGGCAAGAGGTCAATATTTTCACAATCATTATTGACAACACGGTGCAGTGGTGGGGTGATGTTTTTTGTGTAGTTCTACAGGATGTTCCGGAACTAATATGAACAAAGTGATTCCTTCTGGGGACTAAACTCCTAAATTTTTTTATAGATGTCCATTATTGTCCATGAAACTAGTATTTTTAATACTTAAGTTAAATTGACTACTCTTTTTCCCACTTTGTTTCCATTCCATTTTTGTTGTTTTCTAACCGACTTTAAAAGAGGAAGAGATTCTTAATTAGTTTATTTTATTTTATCTCAAAACTCCCTCGTTTATAATTAGATTTTTTTTATTTCAAAGGACAACTTCCAGATTGGTCCATAACAATTTCATCAAAATCAGTGTCAAAATAACTGAAAATATATTGGATGCATATATTTTCAGTACACGAAATTGCGTATTTTGCTTGCCTGTAACTTTTCAACACCAATGAACTGCCATCATCACCATCATGTTGAAGCCGGAAAGTAGTCAAATTTAAGTCGATTTTCCTAGTTTTTTTAACTTATAAGTTATCTCGTGTTTTTATAAATAACAATAATGTTATTGTGAACCAAGCCATCAATCATTACGTTATTTATTATTATAATATTATCTTCTAATAAACCGGGCAGTGCCACAGTGAATAAAAATATCTTTGGTTGGTTAAACAAAGAACCTGTCTGTTTTAGTTTAGGTAATATTATTTTTTAAATTAACCCTTAGTTACCGCAATGTCCCAAAAATGTCATCATAGGTGTTATGTCCATTATAACATCTTATTTTCGTAAATAAGTTTATTGAGCTTGAAAAGACATGTACAAAACAAGTGAAGTAAAATATATCTACCCACAACTTAGCTTTATTATCAGAAGTACCTGCACTACAGATACAACAATATAGGAATTAAAAAAAAAAACTAATATATCGAAGAATTTTTCAGAACATTCGCTGTTTGATTTCCAGGTTATTGTTTAATAAAAACCCTATTACTTAATGATAAAACTCGCCTGCTTTTTTAGTTGATTTGTTGCTTCGGAAAATGCCTAAGGGCGCTCAATAAAATAAACATTCCAGCAGTATTTTCATGACAAAACATTTTTATGGCATAATGAGTGAGGCTGCTTCATGGAAATGACAGCTATGAGCCGAGCAAAAAATTTTCCATGTAAAAAATGAAAATGTTATTGAAGGTTTTTGCAGTCGAAAAAAATGAGAAAAACCCTTTGCATTTTTATTCTTTCATAGGTATCTCTAATATCGATATAATAATGAGTCGTAACATGGTCGATGCTTTTGTCTTGTAACAACTTTGCCGTAGGCCAAAATTGTCGTAGACCAATAACGTCACTAGATAAAATATTTACGGTATTAACAGCAGAAAAGTTAAGTGTTGAAAAATACTCAAATCTGTTTGTGTATGTGTGGTAATAATTTTGAGTATGTGTGTGTAGTTCCAAACGTAGATATAATATGGTAGGTTGGTTGACGTTCTATGGTCCTAATAACCTTTTTCCAGTTTCAAAGTTGGCAGTATTTTTTCTCCCAAAAAGACAAAAATAGATCCTAAAAGCATACCTAGAAAAAATACACTTTGAAATAAAAGCAAGTTTATAGATAAGAACAATTTTCCTAGCCTTTATACAGATGATAGAATCACCACTCAATACCCGGCAGTAAGAAATAACTAAGGAAGCACCTCTTCCTCAATTTAATAAGGAAACGAGGGGACCGCAAATTACCTGCAGGGACCATCAATTAGTCCCTACTAATCCGACAATATCGCCGAGGATGTAATACATTGCCTGTTTTGTCCGTTTGAACGCTTGCTTGGCGTTAACGAAGCCAGCGTCGGATAGCGATTTAGAGTTAAAGTAGGACGTTTCTTCAGTTTTGTAACATACGTAGTAACATACGTAGTAGAGGCCGATGGGCAACTCAAGTGACCATGCTTCGTCGTCTAATTTTAATTGTGTCTTGGAGAAACAATATATTATTATCTATTCTACAGATGTGTCTAATAAATAGAAAGAAAGTTATATTTACTACAAGGCGTAGAACCATTTAGACATAGAATACTCTTCATCACTCCTGGGGTCTTATGCTAAGTTCGGCAGAGATTTAACTGTAAAAGAAATTATGTCATATCTCGCCCGAACTGAGCTTATGGCTCCTGGTTGAGTAATTCTGTAAACGTTACAAATTATAAGCCACGAGTCTTACAAACATCCAAAATAAATTACATTTGCAATAAGTTTAGCGAAAACTCCTAGCGTAGGGTTTAGTTTGATCAACAGGTAATAATCTATCTACTGTAAAACTGTAAAAAAGTCAAAAACTAAAATTAAAGCTATTATGGATAAACTAAATATGCAGATCTATTAGATGAACGATTCTGATTCCGAAAATAGAGTTTGTCTGTTTATTTTTTCGCGGAACTGAACCAATTTCAACGAAACTTATACGATTCGGAAGCCCTTTTTCCGGATTGAAAAATAGGCTATATTTTATTGAAATGAAAGAAGTGGACTCTTAGATACAGCTTGAACTCTCTAAACCAAAAGCAGCCATTTGCTACGAGGTTAAGCGTATGCTGGTTGACAGATATTTTGGTGGAAAGTTTCGCACGCGTACGAAGTCGCGGGTACTAGCTAGTTACCTATACCTAAAAACTTTAGTACTCTGACGGTTGGAAAGCCGTATAGTTTGCTAAGAAACACTCAAATAATGACCGAAAAATACTAGGCAATGTTGTGTGAAATTTGAAACCCGAACTTTATAGCCCATAACGATTTGGGGAGGTAACAAATGATTATCTCGTGAGCTACGCGATTTATGGTGAGACGGGTAAGCTTTTAATCTTCAATTTATATTTATTAGAAGTGTAAATTGTACAATTAGTTACGATCGTGACCTACTTACTTCATTTTCGACATAAACAATGAACGAAGTTTTCAAAAAAAATCATTTTAAATTGTAACTCCTATCAGCGGTGGGCTACTCTCGAACACAGTTCCAATCCGGATCCATAGATTTTGACAGAAGTCATGTCATTTTTCATTACAATATGACACGAAATCTGTTACAAACGACAGCCGACTTGACAACTGACTTGACTTGACTTATTTATTACAATTTTAACACTTGACATTGGCAAAATTGTCTGTCGAAATGACGGACACAGGCCATTATTGAAGAGAAGAAGAAGAAGAAGACGGCCGGATCCAATTTGGAACGGCGCGGCGGTGGTCAAGAGTTAGCCCTACAGATTATTGCAACAAAACTTTTTATACCATTCCCCCTCTAAAAAGCTTATTTTATTCACAGAAAACAGTGAATAAAAAGCCCTTTTACTCACTGTTTTGGTGTTTGAATGTAGAACACATTAATATATTTGACCTCCATCTAATTATTGTTTTTGCGCAAGGAGGTTGTATAGCATTGGCTTTACAACCTCCAATCTTACTTTTTCTCGTAGTCATGGTATAAAGTATAGTATGCAACTCTTGAATAAAACGGATTTATACCGAGGGCCATGAACCACTCACGTCGTTCAAGATCCTTCAGTTGTTAGAATCCTTCACTTGCTTGTGAATTCATATGGCCCTCGCTTTAAATCCGTCTTTTAATCACTAGTTGCATATATAAAAATTAATTTGTTACTTATAATATACATCGATTCAATTCAGTTCATTTTAAATAGGTAGGTACCTAAAGCAAACATTGTAAAGCATCGCAAAAAATAAATTACCAAAACAAAGACCAAAGGTGATCCGATATCGAAAATTTGTTTTAGTAATAAGATAACATGCACTTATGTGTTGGTGTGTTCGATAGGTCAGTGTTCTATCGCATTATCAGATATTTGTTTATTAGACCTGAGAATTTACTTTCTAGAGGTTATATTTGACTCATAGCAACAACTGGACGTTATTGGAGCGTCTGATACTGGGTTTATCATTTCTGCGTCTCGACTAACCGTAATTTTATCATCGGAAGTTTTTTTTTTTATAAGACTTCCTAATAGATACCTACTTAAATTATTCCGTCCGTTTCACTGAAAATCTTCGTTTAAGCATTTTACTATTCTGATCGGATGCTGTCATACGATTTAATACTTTGTATTTATAAAGTTGTGATACTAAATTGTTAAACCAACAAAAAAACTAACAATAATATTATTGTTACTAAACTACACCGAATTTGCGCGGATCCCGAACTGGCAGTGGTCGGTGTGATCAATCACGATTACAGCTCTAACCTCTTTTTGAAACAGATTTTATCCTTGGGTTAAAGCTCCGATTCTTGAATTACGATGTCCGTAAATAACCGTTATTTTTTTAACCTGCAACTCCATTTTGCTACCAAAAAACAGTCTATTAAGTTGATGGTATCACTCATCATCATCATCATCATCATCAACCTATATCAGTCTACTGCTTGACTTAGGTCTCTCCCAAGACGCGCCACTGAGCCCGGTCTTCGGCTCTTCTCATATCCAGTATTTGCCAGCTACATTTCTCAGACTGTCGTCGCCCCACCTTGCCGGAGGGCATCCTACACTACGCTTGCCTAAACGCGGTCTCCACTCATGTATTCGTTTGCTCCAACGATTGTCGGTTCTACGGCAAAATGGCCAGCCTACTGCCACTTCGGCTTACTAATCCTCTGAGCTATGTCGACCACCTTTGTCGGATAACCTCATTTCGGATTTTATCCTTTGAAGAAACTCCGAGCATAGCCCTCTCCATAGCTTGCTGCGCGACTTTCAGCTTGTGGACTGACCCTACTGTCAGTGTCCACGTTTCGGCAGCATAAGTCAAAACAGGTAGCACGCATTGGTTGAAGACCTTTGTCTTCAAGCATTAGGGGTTGGACGACGAGAGAACTTGGCAAAGCTTCCCAGTTTCATGGTATCACTGATGATATCAAACTCATGTCACTGACAGTGGTAACTCTGGCTTCTAGTATAGTTTTATATAATCTGTGCTCCGGCATATGCTACGCAATAACTCCTAGCCTAAAAACTCCGTCACCGCAGAGTTGGCCACTAACACATACGAACTTGCTTTGAGTTATAAAAGCGCCTGCGGTTTTTAAGACCTTCAATTGCCTCAACTCCGTGTCTTTTTTAACGACTTTCAGGAAACTATAGTTTAAGGATAACCTTATTTGTTCGAACGAGGTCAGCTGAAGATAAAGAAAGCTCGTTTTTCAATTATTTCAAGGATATTTATATTTTCAGCCAAACGCAGCCAACCGCTTCATAAAAAAATCAAGATCATCATCATCATCATTAATATTTACTTGTTTTATGTCTCTTTCACCTGATTTTGAGCAATCCCTAATATTCACCCACTTTCGGAGTCCGGGCCGTCTTCACATCCTTCGTTTTGCAGTCACCATTCGAGAAACTTTTTTCCTTTGCGTTTGTCAAACTGTCAGATGCCTCTACGACCTGCTAATCAAGAGCAGTTTAGCTGCTTCGGTTGATACATGCTATATTAATCTGGTTTGTTGCGATTTGGTGTAGAAGCCCTTAAAGTCAGAGTATTCTTTACGACTGCCTCGTAACTTCGAATTTAAGTAATTACTTAAGTGCTAGAACGTCTGCAAACATAAAATCTTGTTAAATGTCTCCGAAGTGAGCTTGTTGCTTACTTCAACTTGAGTAATTACCATCATGATTTATTTGAAGCAGCTTATTAGGTTTATACAGGGTGAGTAAAAAACGAAACCCGTAAACATCCGACTAAGTTTTTTGTTCGATTACCATGTCTATTAAATAGTGTACTTAATTCACCTAGGTGACTTAGCCCTGGTGAATTAAGTCGACGGCACCGGAAAAGGCAACAAAATAAAAGAAAAATTTAATTTACGTAATGGACTTTTTTGAATAAAATATCTACCGTCATCTACACACTCTACACTAATTGGCTATACTTACAAGATGTAATTATTTTCACAATAATAACATTTTCACATCCAGTTTCCCATTCATTAAGTAAAATTTAATTTTATAGCCATTCGGGAAAGTCTCCGGTGTAAATTGATTAAAAAGCACTCAATTTGTTCGTTCAGCAAAAATTTAAACAGCTCTATAATTACATAAACTTTTCACCTTTATACTGAGCAGTGTACTCGTAGGAGAACCAGAAAAATCAGAAGATGAGTGCTATGAATCCATTTTTGTTTAGAACGGAGTTTCTTATTTACCTACTTCGTACATAATTGTTAAATGTTATAAAGGCATCAAGTATTGTTTGATGTGGAAGGTACTCTATTATCTGGCAGCATTTTTGTGCTGTTTTAGGTACATTGCACTTTATGTTTGTTTGCACAATTAAGGTGTTTCATTTAATTATCATGGCTGGCCACAAAATCTTTAAAACAAAGAGATTCTGGATCTGGTTTGCGTATTCCCAAATCCCAGACCAATCTTGTTTTCAATTCGCCATTTTCAGTTTATATGTTACATTTTACAACGATTGTGAATCCGGATTCATTTCCCATGTTCAATGACTGGTTATGTAAAAGAATCAAAATAAAATGTTACAGCATTCTATAGAATCAAAGCTATATTTGTCTCATTAGAAATGAGAGAAATAATGGCTTAAATGTTTTACAAATTATAATAAAAAATTAGATAGAACGGTATAGTAAACAATTAATAAAACGTGGAACACACAGACGACGGGTGAGGGTCGGGTGCGGGTCGGGTGTGTGTTTATCCTGTTGAATTTAGACAGATCATTACTAACAGAATACGTGCGCTAGGTCGGGTGTGGGCTAGATGAAACTTAAATAGGTCAAGCAGCTGACCCGCGCCCAAATCGCGCAAATCCTGTGTGCTTTAGGCAGTAATTGCGACTCATACACACGCTAGATCGCAAACTTTGTTGTATCTCGGGTACGCTGCTTGTACGGTACGTTTACTACCCGTTCACACTATGCCCATGCCGCTGCCGGCACTATTGCCACGGACTTATTGCCACAGCAACATCGCCTCTATTCTCATTAGGGAGCAAGGGCATGAACTTGGGCCGGGAGCCGGGACAGAGGCAAGATCGTGTTCACACTATGCTCGTGCCCACTTCCCTGCCAAGTCCCTGCCGACTGCGGCATAGTGTGAACGCAACATACGACTGTCAGATTTATTTGTGCTGAGCCCACAGGAATGTCTAGCTTGATCAAGCACACCAGTATAAAGAGATTTGAAAGGATAAATACCTCAAGAAATTGTTGAACCAGCAATATTTAGACCCGCATTTGCGCCTAAAGTCGACGATGCGATGGTAAATCTTAAAGTAGTTTGCTAACTAAAATAAAGGCATACAAGGGTCGGGCGTTTGAACACTGATTCTGACACGACATCTATACGTTAATAGCGTAGAATTAAAGTATAAAACTAGTAGCTTTAAGGTTAGCTTTCAAAGCTAAACAAATATTTAAAAAGAGTTATTTTATTCCGCCAGTGGTTTGTCGATGGTCGGTATCGTGTCGTTGTCAGTATCGGCTAGTGTACAAACGAGCTATATTGTAACCTTCGAAAATGGCTTATCAAACCGAATTAGTTGCTATAAGTTTTGGGTTCGCAAGTTAAATGTAAGTTTGGGGACTATACACCTATAACGTAGAATATTAGGTAGAACCCCAAATCATATGATACTATAGGTAGTACTAACGTGTGGAATAGCCACTTTTGATTACCCGCTATCTGATTCCTCACTTCACTACTTCACATTATTATTTAGTTTGAGTTCAGGAAGAAATGAGCTATGACTTAAAGTACGAAACAGGCATTTAGCTATTTAGGGCATATAGGCCGAATTTTCCAGTACTTTGGGCATGTTTCCCGCAAAAATGCGGATAACATGGAAAACCTGTTGATGACAGGTAAAGTAGGAAAGAGGCCAAGAGGGAGGAGCCCAAAACACTGGTCTGACCAGGTATAAGAACAGCTGGAAACCCCAGTCAACGTCGTCATCCATCAAGCTGGAGACCGGGGCAGGAAAAACATATTAAAAAAGTCCTTGCACGAATTCAAGATACCCAACAAAGGGGGAATAATTGAGGAGGAGAAGAAAGGCATGTAGGCAATAACTTATAGTAATATCAATAGGCGCTTCTTGTGTGCGTAGTAGAAAGTTCTCAAATAAATCTTTTTGACTTTGATGGATGGAGCTATCCATAAAGTTTGGGCATATAGAAATGATAGTCTATCGGATGAAATAAAAGTATTATACGGCCTTTTTTACTGAAAAGTTGAACCTAAAGGCGGAATGTGACACATAAAATAAAAAATAGCAATATTATGTAGTAAAAAAATCTAAAATGTAGGTAGGATGACTGTGCTACAGATCTACGAAGGTGCTACAGGTTGTAGCACCCTCTACATTTCTATCCACAGCATGCTACGAGCGTAGCACGTGTAGCTAAATCGAAGCGAAATCGGTAGATTAGGTTACACAGCGCCATCTAGTCCTAAAGCAACTAATTATTACTCGTATTTGTTGAAAATCTTCCAGCCCAAAATATTCTTTTTACTATACAAAATTGAAGTGTTCTTATAAATGCTTTATCATAGGCAGACTTTTCTTTGCCAATGAAAAAATGTTATTTTATAGCACGAATTATGAGACATTTATGGTTAGGAGACTTTATGAGACATTTCCTGTATTTTAAGCCGTGATTCATCGCTGTCTCAGTAGAACTAAAATCAGTTTCATGATATCCATGGTAGCTTAAAATACGGGTGCGTCTACTCATTATTATTCAATGTCAAACTCACTGCAATTTTGTGTCCTATTACAATAGACATACGGCTTTTTAGGATTCCGTAAAGAAAAGTTTTAATTAAATTACAACAAGCGATGTTCTCGTTCTCATTTAAAGAAGACCTTGTAATAATACCTCTGTGTGTCTGTGTGAAGCCATAAAAAAAAGTTGGACGACGGTAATGAAGAAAGTTTCTATTATTCTTTGTCATACTTTTTAGCTATTTTCTGTTTGTATCATGTATGAGTAATACTCTCATATTTATTTCACATCTTAATTTACAAAAAAGTTTACAACATAATATAAAAAATAAACAACTATTATAAAAAAACTAAAGCGACGAGGAATTCCACTTTTCGCACCAAAAACTTGAGCACCTACACGAATCCACTTTTGCGCAATCGATTTTAAGCTTGGTTTAAAATAGTCAATCCAACACAGAATCACCCGAATACCTATACATAGTTCTAACTTGGGTTCCCAATCACGTTACCACACAATGTTGCAACATGTTGACATTGTTGTTCTCACACGTCGTCAGCTAAAAGGGTCACGTATAAACTCAACCGATAAATCTTTTTGAGGGCAAAAAAATCGTGAATATTTTCCCAACCAATAATGCGAGTCTGGAGAGTCGAACTATAGGTACGTGGGTGGTCTACGGAGATAGTTGCACGTAGTTTTGAGAGTATGATCCGGTATCTATCATAAGGTTTTGAGTACGTACCTACTAGCGTGGTAAATGAATAGAGAAATGAAATAATATAGGCCAGATACTTGGCAGGTACTTCTGGAAAAAAATATCCAGAAATCCCCACTGGTAAGGATTTCTGGAATATATCTGATTTTGACCGGTATGTATGTATGTAAGTATGTTCATCTGTCCATCACCACGGCTAGCTATTTCAGATGAGATTATTTTCTTATTTCATACTTTTATGAGAGTAGTCGGGTTTTAGTTTTTTGGACTTAACTTTTAATGTAAACAAACCAGTTACGAACATTTCAAGAACTCAAATCAAAACCACAACCCTACTGCGCTGGACACGTTGGTGCTATTTCTAGGCAAATGAGCGCCAGACCTCCATCAGCTGGGGATGACAGTCGGAATTACACTGTTGTTTTTATAATCTAGATTAGGAACGGAAATTACACAGTTTTACAGGGTGGGGTTTGTGTGATATTAAATAAATCTCGAGTACAAATTTCGCACCCGTGTTTTATAATTCTTTTAAATTCTTTTCAGGATTCCCTGTATAAGAATTAATAAGAAATTCCTTGCATATATAATATACCCTTATAATACACACACAGTTCAGTTCATTGCTCTTTAAAAACAAATAAAACCTCGAGGCAAACTTGTATTACACACGACTTCAGAGATATACCAATTTTATCCGCCCTGAGGAGGTACAAGATATGTTATTAGTAGAATTTTTTAATATATTATTGAAAATGTACATCATCTTATTTATACTCTAGATTTTTGCTAACTTATAAAACAGGGCAGTCTACGTTGTATTTTTTTGCGATCGAAAGTACAATACTTAAACTCCACAACCATATGTCTAATGGAGTAGTTTAGAACTGAATTGAGTAGTTTAAGAGTAGTTGCAAAAAAAAGTTTTCTTTACAAAAAATTTGGTACCTACGTCTTAACAGTACCTATAATAATAATAATAAATTCTTTATTTCAGAAAAGAACTTAGTACAAAAAGACGAAAAGAGAAAGTCTAACTTATTACAAAATGCTTGACATTGTACATAGATTAATGATATGTAGAACTAACATTAAGATATAAATCTTGTAATATAAAAGATATAAAGTTTATTAAACACATTTTCTACGGACATATTCAGTAAAAACTCACAAACAGATTTCGCTCAATCACTGGCGAATGGCGACTCAATGGCGTTAGAAAATAGTAATCTTGTAGGTATAGTACCTATGTAGCAGAGCAAATAGATTTTACGACGTGGGGTGGTCCAAATAAACTGGGCGACATAAACGTTTTACTTCTCGGTAGTGGACCTGCGTCATCCAATCTTGAAACAAAGAAACCTTAACATAAAAGATATACGTACCAAAATAATAGAAATAATAGAAGTGATTGCTTTGACCATTTCAAAAAATAATTGCTTATCATCAATATATATAAAACGCTTTTGAAGCTGACAGAGAATCAACGCACAGCCTAAACTATAAAATATAAGAGGTATGAAATTTGGAGGGTAGTATCCTTATATAGTGTAGGGGTGCACTAAGAAAGGAATTTTGAAAAGTCACACTCTAACGCGAGCAACGCCGCGGGAGACGGCTAGTAATAACATAAAGTCCGAAAAAACCTATTTCAGCTAGTAAGTTCGTATGAGTTAGCAGTCAACCCTGGTGAGAGAGTTTTTAGGCCGCCTTAGGGCCTCTGTCATGGCTTAATTCTAATTTCAGCTGATAAAAGAAGACGAATTCTAGAATTTAGTTCAAAACAATCAACATTTTTTATTGTAACGCTTATGTAAGTATTTTCAGTTTAGCTAGGTATCATTTTGTAGCACACTAGCAGTCGCCCGCGGCGTTGCTCGCGTTCTACCCTTTAGAGTGTGACGTTTAAAATTCCTTTCTTAGTGCACCTCTACACTATATAAGGATACTACCCTCCAAACTTCATACCGCTAGGACTTATGGTTTAGGCTGTGCGTTGTTTCTTTGTCAGCTTCAAAAGAGTTTTATATATATTGATGATGATAATAACTAAAATAGATGTTGAAATAGATGTTGTTCTCTTGAAATTAGAAATCTATTACTTACTTAGTTTGAAAGGGTGTGAAAATATTGTTTCTCAAATGGATGACCTGTCCGCGCTGTAACCGCGAGCTAGAGAATAGAAAAATAACCAAATGGACATACACAAAGTATACACGCACGTCGTACCTATCGTAAACTTAATGTAGGTATTTTTTTTAATAAAAAGCTTTAGTGTAAAATAATTGTTAAGTATATACCTATTTCCAAATAATAATTACTTAGTGGTAGGTATTTTTCGCCGACTAGTTGTTCACTGTAATGTTGCTAAATGCATTTTATTGTTTAATTTAGTGCAACCATAACAAAATAGGAAACTAAAAGCTATTAAAAGTTATAATTGCTTTTATGAAAGATTAAATCTATTTAGCCAACTTTGTGTACAAATTTTGCACTGCTACAAGTACCTAACTACATCGTATACGCTGGCATTGCCCAGGGGGCAATCGTTGTCTCATAAAAACCTACCAGGTGTAAGCCTGGCAGGTTTTCTAAACTGTTTTCATACTAAATCATAGGTATTCTGTAACTTAATAGTGACATGAGCGCGTTTCAGCGCGTTTTTTGCCGTCAAAAGCTTCTTGTTCGTATATATGTGGCCACATCGCTTGACTTATGCTGAGCAGCGAAAGCAGTTAAGAGCTTGCGATATGGGGGTTGTTCGTCATTGAGGTAAACTCTCAACCCCAACTGTAATTTCGCAATTTACGCATTGTTAGTGACACAATGACCAATTTGCATTTTCAAATAGTAAGTAGTTGGCGCAATTCTCTGTAGTACTAGTTGGCTTTCCGGCTAGTTTGGCTACTGTACTAATTTGTGATGATAAAGGCCGACACTGTTTAATAGCTCTAACCTAGAATAAAGAAGAAGTGAAGGGATGCTTTGCGCAGCAAAATAAATTCTATAGAATTTCCTCTCTACTTTTTTATTTTATTTTGTATGTGTTTTGTGCGTTTAAATAAAAAATAAAAGATAATTAATAAAACCACTATTAAACCGTGTCAAGACCTGTACTTCTGAGAACAAGTAAAGCTACATTCGAGGCCAATGAATTCGGGTCACTGGCAAAATATCCAGGGTTTATGAGAGATGAACTGGTGCGTCTGACTGGACACCAATTTGTGTTTGGAACCTGAACATATATTGGCCCCAGTGTATTATTAAACTTTGTAATGAGGAATTTTTCAGGATTCAATAAATATTCACCGAATTTTTTTCATAAACTTGCAATTGAAACACCAAAAGAAATATAATCATTTATTATTTCAATTTCTTTTGCACAATTTGGAAATAATACTACAATATAAGTGTATATTTGCATAAATTTATATAATTTTAACATTAAGTATGATCTACATTATACTTTTACGTGTTACAGACAAAAATATTTTGATAATAGGTACATTTATTTCGTAAGATCTCTTACTGAGCAATATCAATTTTAGTGAAAGGTAATATCGAATGAAAAAGGACTGAAAATATAATTTATCATACGGGATTATGTTATGTATTTAAAACATTTATATAAGTTACATATTACTTACTGTTAAATACTTAAAGATATAATTTTCCATAAGCCGCCATGTTTCATTATATTTTAGAGAAAAGATTCAATTTCAATAGACTATAAAACATTGAGATGTTTTAGAATAAGTATTACAGAATTATATTACTAGTATTTTTATGATAATTATGGTTATTAAATAGTGTTTAACTGCAATTTACATCTATTTTTTTGGGTTATTCCCATCGAGCCCACCGGCCGGCCGGCCCACCAGGGGACCAGATAGGAAAAAAAATCCCATCGAGCCCACTTATTTGTATAGTGGGCTCGTTTGGAATTTTTTTCCCATCCGGCCCACCAGTGGTCTGGCCGGTGGGCTCGATGGGAATAACCCATTTGTTTGAAGGTAGGTAGACGCAAGGGATAATTAGGTACTTATCTGTTTTTTAGTCTGAATTTTAAAAAAATCTGTGAAAACTTTTAATTAGCCAAACAGTTCACTTGAATCTTTATTCATGTACATTTTATTGTGTATTAGTTTTTCTTTCTGAAATAAAATTAAATACCCTTTTTATATTTTTATAAAACCTACTGACTCATATTTTTAATAATACTCACCAATTTGTCATTACTCTTCACTCGATAATTTGTGTAAGTACAGTCAGCAATGTAATTAAAATGTTATGTTTTTAAATAAATACAGACGTAAATTGTTATAAGCAGTTATATCATTAAAACTAGTACCTATAGGTATAAGAATATGAACATTTACATACCTAAACTCTCGCAAAAGTTATAAAACAAATAGTCAAAAGTCCTAAAACACTAGTGAAATATTTTAAAATCTACCTTCTTTTCATATTTAATTCAAAAGGTTTCTTATTATGTGTGTAGGACTAAAACAAATTGTGTAAATTGGCCACTGTAAAAGGTTTGTTGATATGTATATTGGAGGGGATAGAGATACGAAATTGGACTTTTACAAAAGCTGAGGACAATGAAGCTCAATTTTAATAATAATATGAAGTATGTCTTTAAAAAAATGGATATTTCGAACTTCAAACTTCAACAAAAACTACTAAGTATAAAAAAATCTTTTTTCAACCATTTGTACCAGAATTGCACCATTTTCAGAAGTGTATTTTTTTTGTAACGTTTGGGCATAGATTAGTTATTAAAAATATTTAGTATTATATTTTAAGGTTAACACGTATATAGATAGACATAGAGTATAATATCGTAGTTCCGTTTAGTGTGTGAGTGGGTGCCATTGTTTGACCTGTTCCATTGGAGCGGCGAGCGCTGCGTTCCAATGCTGCAAGGCGCGGCCGCGGGCGAACATGTACGAGCCCAGAACGAACTTACCCACCAGGCGGTCTGAAACAATACATCAATCTTAGAGGTTTATATTAACTCATAGCATACATCAACATTATACAGGATACTTCCAAATACTTTGGGATAGATCCAAAAAAGAAACTTTATTATTCTCAAGAAAGTATATAATCTTAGTTATTTATAAACAATGCAGTGTTTAAACAATGATTTGGCATGAATATCTAACTTACTCAGTTGATACCATAGAACTTTTGTGAAAAAATAACTTGCCTAAATTTTTGAGAGAATCACAGAGTATTCAGGAACATACATTTAAACTTATCCAAAACTAAACATTTTGCAAGTATCTACTTCGACTAGAGTCCAATCACTTCTAATAAATAATGTGCAAAATAAGAGCAGCTATTTGATACGCCTACACTAATAAAACTTAAAATAGAACCTCGGCTAATTTTCTGACCCGGTTTAGACAAAAATCTGATACGATCGGCATCTCCTAACAAAATAATCACCTGTCGCAAAGTGGTTCCATGTTTTACCTCGTTACGAAAATGGAGCGTTGGCATATTCCTAACCGGGAAATATTATGGTTAGTGCCGTGAATACGAAAATGAAAATATAACGCTGACTTGCCAAACGAATGCGGTGATTTTTATGATAACATGTTCCGCCACTTTATAAAAAACCATTTTTTTATACAATACAGGGTGTTACCAGACCACCTCCGAAAACGAAAGGGGGAGCTACAGCACACCAAAACCCAACCAAAAAAAAATCAGTTATCCTGAAAAATAATTATAGCCGGAGAAAACAATGTTTAAAGATTTGTATTTATTTCGCCAGCCCGCAATGTACGCATTCACGTAGGCAAGGTCGAGGCGTAGTACTATTATTTATTCTGTGTCGTAAGTGCCTACTAACGTAGGTAGGTACTAACGTACGTCGCGTACTTGAATGACCCGCGATGAACTCTCAGCTGTTCATGCTGTAGTAGACGTAATCTGCGTGCTGCGTGTACATTGCTGCTTTATTTATTTTATTTGTTTTTTTGCTTTTTTAAATGAGATAATTAGGTAGATATGTCTTATTATGTTGTACTGTGTGTATGTAACTAGAAAAAAAATTAATAAGAGATAGTCAAGTCAATTTTTTTTTCGCGATTTTTTTCGCTTAATGTTTTCAGTATCATGGTCTGATTGGAACCTCCAAGTTTTCGGAAGTGGTCTGGTAACACCCTGTATAAGTAACCGTTTGACTACTATTTGACCATATCAGAATTGCGTTGCGTTTGGCTTTATTAGCATTTCATTTATGGTGCCGTCGACTTAATTCACCAGGGCTAAGTCACCTAGGTGAATTAAGTATACTATTTAGTAGACTTAATATATCAGTCCTTATTTATTCATTATAGCTGAACAAACTTCTGTCAATCATCGGGACTCAATATTATTATGCTTAGTACTTATGTACACAAGGCTTTTCAGACTGGTTGACCATATTTTAAACATAGACCGTGTAGGTGTCAAATGTCCAAGAATAAGAATTTATTATTTATTTATTTGATGCGTCTTATTTGAGTAACCAGACGAAATAGCTATTACGTAGGTATAGGTTACTAACCTAAGTTTATTTAGTTTTCTGTTACTAATTCATTCTGACGTAAGTAATTAGCCAATATCTGATGTGCATAGCTGTGGCTACCATGATTTTTGTAGAACTTCTGAACCTATACCTTAAGAATAATGAGAAACAACTACGCTTGAAATGCAATTTAACCTTTACTTAGTTCGTGTGGGTGACAAAGTTTAAGTAGCTATCTTGGCATTTTTAATAGACTCCATTTTTTTTATTATAATAATGATAAAAACAGCCAGTTATATCTAACTTTATCTTTTTCGATAGTTAAAAGCTTTTTGGCTTCTCTGAGAATTTAATCTCGTGCACTCAAGTATTCATAAATTGTACTTGTCAAGATGAGGTGGCGCGCTTCGTCTGCAATATCTTAGCCTTGAGGTAACTACAGAGTTTATGCAAACGTAGCTAGGTTGATTTATAGTCAAAGTCAATACGCATTTAATTTGATTCAGCAAAATCACAGGCATGACCGAGCGATAACCTTGTACTATGACAACAAGATTGCTGATAGAATACATATATACGTTTTTTTTTTGTAAATACTACTTATAATACATAGAAACACCCAGACACAGAACAAACATCTATGTATGGCACACAAATGTTTGTTCTCGGTGGAGATCGAACCCACGACCCACAGCACGTAGGGCAGAGCTACTACCGACTGAGCCATGACGCCTGTCATCAAATAGTGCTAATAATAAGGATTTTATTCCACTGTCAATTGGTAATTTTTTTCGAATTCTTTGATTTATCATATTGAACTAAGTAGGTTGAACTACGATGTTATTGTTCAGCGGTAGAGAGTTTCAGAGCAATCTACCAACTTGTGACGGCGGAAGCACGAACTTTAGTCACGTTTGTGTTCACACAGAATACGTGACTTTGATGCTTATGAAGCCAGCTGTCTGTCACAATGTGAAACATGTTAGCTCAATGAACAAAAGGCATAACTTTGTACCCTTGAAACAACTTTGGCGTGACTACTAGACCAAAGAGTTCTTACAATGTTTTTGTCAATTTTATAATCAAGACTAGAACGCGAATGAATTTGAGTTCTTGTATTTAGTAACGCTGGTTTCATGTTTGACATTTAAGGGTTCCTGCGAGGATACCTAAGCCCATAGACAGAAGGCCCAGATCTTACCTTTCATATAAATGGAGTATGGCTGCTAGCCTATACAGTAGCACTCATTCATCGGTTTTTAGTCTAAAGTGGAAGTACTCGGAGACCAACGCTCTGCCATCTTCAAACTCTTGACTTTTAAGTGATCTCAGCCCATGGCCTGTTCAAGCAGTCTTACCTTTGGCATAAACGGAGTGTGGCTGCAAGGCCTGCACAGTGACGCTGGTCGTATGAAGCTCGTCGGCCTTCAGTCTAAAGTGGAAGCATTCGGAGACCAGCGCGCTGCCGTCCTCACTGACGTCAACAGCGGCGGTGCGTCGCGCGCGCACGCCTCGACATGCGCGCTCTTGCGTCACTCGGACTACCATTTCCCGTCGACTTGATGAGGGGTCCAGCTGAGTGTGAAATCAGAGGGTTACAAAATATTGAGATGAATTTATACAAATAAATAAATAAATAAAATAATAAATATTCACGGACACTTAATACAACTGGAGGATGAGAAAGGTTTTAAGTTTCCATTCTATCTTTGAGGATATCTAAATCTAAAGAGCGTTGTGCAAGGCACATCCAAATTACACTTGTTATTAGGGACATCTGTAAATGTGCAGGGACATTATTAATTAGTGCATTATTTATGCACAGGTAGGTGGTACAAAAATAGTCAATCCTTGGTCTGTCTAGACTAAAATCAGTAAGAAGTCCTTTTCTTGCCATGTTTTGCTCGAATAATTTGAAATTTTTTAGACAAATACAATAATTATCTAAACTTCTAAAGTCAAATTGTTGACTAAAAGTTGACTGATTGATAAATAGTTTAATTTTATCTCAACGAAGCCAATCTACTACTTTTTAATCTGTGTTCAAAGTTTGTTAATGAACTTAAGGCGTGGTTTCCAGGTAGCCAATGCCGTCTACAAACGGCTGTTACTTCATCGTCTGGCTATATAGCTTGTAAAGAAAACTATGCGTAGAATTCATATTAACTGCTATATTCTGTGACCGGAATTGAAGCGTACGCAGCGTACAAGGCGTCGATATTGTTAACGTGTGTGCAGATACATATGTCGATCCAGTGCACACTGTACCATAGAAATTAATACAAAGCAACAAATCCATTCGCTCCGATTCCGAAGCAGTGGACGCGTAGCATTACTCTTACCCTACCCTTAGGTATATATATATAGCTGTTGCTTAGCTATTACTATTTGTTTGTTTCTTGTACGTATCTATAAGTTTCCTATATTTTCTATGTCCGTTCTGTATTCTCTGTGTGTATGTCAAATAAACGATCTATCTATCTATATAAAATAAGTCCACTGGAAGTTTTTGAATTTAGTCCACGCTAATATGACCCTAGATAACCAAGTTTTTGGAAACTAAGGGTTAAATTATCGTTATCTTTCTGCCATGAGCTATATTTGATAGCATAAAGTTGAGCAAAGTAAACGTAATGACTAAACGATTACGAAGCTGAATAAATAAGATTGTTTTCGGTTATTTTAATGATCTATTGCCAGTTACTATCTTGGGAAAATCCAAGTTGAAATTTTCACAATCCCTAGAGAAAAGAAAACCAACCAAAATGTATGGAAATGACATTTCCAAATCCCAATTCCCGTGACAATTTTCTTTTGTTTGTTTTGTACCTACCTTTAGATTTCGAGCTTCTATGACGGTGACGGTGAGTCGATGCAGATTCTCATTGTAGAGTAGGGACACTAGTATCTCTCCCAGGTCTGAAGGTGGTTCTTGACAGTCCTGTAAACGGTCATTGTTAGTTTCTTGTGCATTTTAATATTTGTTATGAAACTGTAGTTCGCGCGCTTTTTTGAGTCAGACCTATTTATAAAATTATAGGGAGGCCAGAGGCTGTGAGTCAATTCTCGCGTTCCTGCGGTATAATAAAAGTGATGGAACAAATCTCTAGTCTACCTATAACCATGCATTAGTTAGATACCTCACAGTCCTAAAAATAAAGTAAGTAACTTAAAAGATACGTCTGTATGTACTTTGTATTCAGATTTGACAATTATATCTATTGTGAGCCTGGACACCTAATCAGCCTATGCTCAACCACTGTTAGGTATAGGCCTCCTCTTGGTCATGCCATTCTTTCCGATTCTGCGCCAATCGAATTCAGTCCACTCCTACTACAGCCAGATATCGTCCGCCTATCTGGCTGGTGGTCTGCCTCGTGACCTATGACTGGACCACCTGCGTAATATTTAAAAAAAACTTACCTTCTCAATATCAAGCTTGTACAATTGTGGTTCTTCATCAGGTGCTACTCCTTCCAGCTCAGTCAGAGGCAGGATGATGTGGCCAATCAATTGCTTCCCCTTGCCAACCCTTCCGGTGTCTACCACTGATAGTTTCAGTGTGATTCCTTCTATTTTTCCTGGTGGTATCTAAGGGAAATTAAGACTTTGTTATAAAAACATTGAAATTAGTAGCACACATAAAAAAAAATGCTATACTCTACAAATAGAAGGGTGGTACCACGAAACGGAAAAGGTGTTAATGTTTAAAGGTTTTATGTCTGTGCCCTCTTAACTGTGAAAATAGGGCTCCGAATATGAGTGTTCTGTAAGAAAGGTGATCTATGTGTGATAGTTCTTAGCTACGCTTGGTGACAATTGGTGAAGCCGTTTCCCAGTTATGAGAATATTTTATCAGCTGCGTCAGCAAATATAGGTGCATTTCAAAGCGGTTTTTTTATAAAAATCTACCAACAAAATTGCATTTCAGCAGCATAATATTTAAAAGTATTAGAAAATCTATCTTAAGTTGCGGGTAATATGGCTGAAAATAGCGAGGTCTATTCTCCCATGGAAGATACGCGTAAACCTCGAGGCGTTTGCTCAAGACTTGCGTGTTACGAGAGTACGGAATTGATCTTTACTCTGAGTGCAAACGAATTGCGACAAGAAAATGCACTTTGTTTTCTAGCAGGTAAGAGTGATAATCTGGAAAATATCTACGTGTGGTCGTAGAGGTGGAGTATCACGTAAGTTTTTGTTTAAATCTCTTGGGGATCATTACTTTAGCTTACATCGAAGATCTAGAGCAGATAGGTACTTTTCAATGTAGCTACTTTCATAATATCCTACAATAATACGTATACTTACTTACTTTCCTAAATTAAATATTTTTTCATGAACCTATTTTGATAGAGTAAGATTAAGTAGCTAAATGCTTTTTAAGAATTCATTATTAAAATACAGTTTCAAAAGAAAATGAAAAATTGTTTGTTTTCAGTTATAAAGTTTTGATATATTGTTTTATTATCTTTTACTTGTCTCAGATTACTTTTATCTCTACATAATTATCACCAAAGTAATATGAAAGTTACCTGTAGATTTAATTAACCCTACACCCTACGTAATACACCAAAGTATTACCACTCTACTGTGAATGAGTAAAAAACCCTCCAAATAAAGCTCGCAAAGCAACGTTATTTACGACAAAAGAATAAAACTGACACAAATTAAATGACCCAATAAATTATCTAGATTCATGTTCGTGCAAAGAAATGAGGAACGCTTATTCTGACAATAAATGTCATGAACATAACAATTTGTATGACAAAGTTCAGAAGCAATCAGGCGATGGGAGCCATCATCGGCTTGTTCCACTACACGTCACAGTGATAAGTAAAGAGACCACTTTTTAAAAAAGTTACACGTCTGCAAAAAAACAGCTCTCCTTATCCACATAGCCCGGCAGCTGGGCCGCCTGAGTCTTTGCTTGTGACAAAGCCGACGGCAATGACACCGGGTTTTATGAATACTCCAAACAGTGAGCTTTCTTTTAAGACAATACTAGTTTGTCTTTTGAAAGACTCAAAACATCGAAACCAAATTTTTTTTTTATTAATTTAATATTTACAGACAAAACTTAATATAAAGAACACTGCAAAACCTTATAAGTTTGTCTCAGTGCCTGCAGATACGTAAGCCATTACTTTCAAAAAGTGATTCTGTACATCAATGTATCCATCAATCGATAATACTCAAGTATCTTTATACACCAGCGAACCATTTAATCATTGGAAGCAGATAGCCAATGATGAAATGTTTGCATCGCTCATTATTAGCGGCCATGCGCACTAGCTCTCATGGCCGGGTTCATAAAATCTCATAAAGTTAACTGGAAAGAATGTGTATAGCTGTGATGGGCTAGCAGATCCAGGGGGGCTGGGAGACTTAAGCGCCCCCAAAAGCTACGGGTCTACCACAGGATGCATCAGAGTTTGTCAGAGCAAACCCTATTAGCTGGGTCAACCCCCACTTAAACCTAAACCCTAGATCTGTCACTGAAAAAGTGGATTGGGTAAATATGTTTGCTTCGTGAGGAACTGGCTCAGTTGACATGACATTGACATAGTGCAAATGTTAGAAAATATATAACAATTTACTAGGCTTTTTAGAGAGGTACCGTTCTTTCCATACAATGACTTTGATTTGTTTTCGAATCTTTAGCGATTGTAGAGTAGAACGTCGCACTTTGACTAAGGCTTCTAGCCGCTGGCTGTCTAGTATGTGAGTGCCCTTAACAGCATCCGAAACTGACGTCAGATTGAGTTTCCATTACGTCGATATAATTAAACCGATCGCGAATATGCTAAAATGAAACTGAAGTGCGTTCACGCCAGACGTTTTATGGACATGAATATGCATGTTAGATTTATTGGGTTTGGAACAGAACCTTGTTTTGAACGGTCGTAAATTACATAGTTATTGATCCGAAACATATCTTATGATATAAATATGAAAAAAATATGGAACCAACACCACACAAGAAAAAACTCTGTGAAAGAAAGCTATTTCATACATTTTTGTCAATCATTTATCCATACATTAACTTTTTTTTTTCTTTAGCGATTGTAGATAGATCGATTATTCTTTATTGTACACCACTTAAAAGTAAACAAAATAACATAAAAACACAAAAATTGGTAATAAAAAAACAAGTTTTTGAGTTGTAGTGTTTTCTAAGGGCGCTAACACTGTAAAACAACTTTTTCCAAGGATAAACATTCTTTCGGTGCTTTTACTAACCTTACACAACACTTATGGGCTCATGGTGGACGCATGAGTGAATACAGTCATTACGTCACTAATGACAACTGCATACAAAGACACTCCCTCTTTTTTACCGCCATACAGATAGTGCACCTATAAAGGGCTCCTTTTCATTACGTTAATAGGTAGGTAGTATATCTCTCAAACGGTAAAGAAAAACATCGTCTTTCATTCGATTTTAGATAGAGTCTACACTCTATCTAAAATCATGTCCTAGGCAATACAGCGTCCCGTTCATAAGGCCATAGGTAAAACGTGGCCTCTGACGCTGTCTAAATCATCTAAATTAGATTGTACCTACTTCTTCATTGAGTTTACACACTGGCACGGTCAAAAGTCAGAAAAATAGGAACGTGCCAACTACCTGCAAGTTATCGATAAAAGGCAGGTCGATAGAATTCTATCGATATTCATCGATTATTACTGATTTATGGTTTTTTTATTTAGTAATTTATCGTTTTTAAAAACATTATAACTTATTTTGTACTATAGCACTAATGTTTATAAGTTTAATGCTACATGAGTCTTAGCGTCAATAGCCTTACAAACTACTAGTAGGTAACTACTAGGTTAGATATGTAGGTAGGTAGCTATAAATAGAATCTAGCAAAGTGGGTTATTAGTGGTGTATTTACAAAAAAACTATACATATTCTATAAGAAATCTAGTTCCCATAGTACAAGCTTTGCTTAGTGTTCAAATAATAGTAACCCTCACACACGCTATCGATGTTATTTTGCGTAATAATATTACTGACATCACTAGCAGGTTCCGTAGGTAGTAATACTTGGTACTTGGAAATTCAAAGGCACTCAGAATCTGTTCGGAATTGCATTGAGTCGGTGATGATAGAATCACTAACGTAGTGGCTTCACTAACGAAGTGTAATGTATTGGTAGTATCATCATACTGACAATATTCATTATCTAGGTAAATTCATTGAGGCACTCAATGTATATGAGTATGTTACTGTTGCATGGTTGACTGACTAACAATAAATAAAATATACTATAACTAGCCGTCGCCCGCGGCGTTGCTCGCGTTGTACCCCTTAGAGTGTGACCATTTTACACAACACCCTCTAGTCCCTCTAGTCCAGTACCATGAACGAAAAATCTATAAACATCCAAAAAAATGTTATTAAATAATACGAATATTTTTAGTACTACCATAACACTTACTAGGTTAAAAATGGAATGGTTTTTCAGTGGCCTTGCTCAGTGAGGAATTGTTATAAGCAGAAGTTAACATTTAAAATCTGCTTATTCTATCACTCTCATAAAAAATATCCATGATTTTTGTGTATCGATTCGGATACTTTAGCTATAAGTGAAATCTTAGTTACAAAGAAAATATATCCATACAGATATGTAGGCAATTCTAATAATATTAATTATGAAAATGATCTTTAAATAATATTACTGAAAAGAGATACAATTGTAGCGCCATTTATCTCGCTACATGAGAACTATCCTATAGATCGCGCAAACGAAGTTATCACGGAGTTTGAACATAAGTAATACTACCGAATACCATCCATAGGTCCTCGGACCCCGAGCCACAGGTCGCTCGGCGTGGAAGATCTTCCCTTTTCGTAGGAGGACACATATCCTACAATGTTTACCTCACAATGAGCTAAGTTACAAAGAAAATAAATCCCGACAGTGTTTTAATCCTAAACACCAGAAACCGCCGCCCACTCTAACGCTTAATTGAAATTTATGCGTGAGTAACACAGCCCTACGTAGACCTAAATCAATACTCACACATCCATAGAATAATACAGGCTGTTAAATGCTTGAATCACGTTCCTAATCCTCTGAAATTCTGAAAATATACCGAGGCATTTCTTTGTTACACATTCATGCGAAAATATGATTTGCGTACGAGACCGATATAAATTGAACATCCTTCGAGATACCACTTTGAATTTATTTATAAATCAGTAAATACAGTTCTATTTTTCCGATTTTTGTGGTACTTAGGTAGGTTCGTAAAACCGCGAGTCTGAGGCTTTGCCTAAATTGACAAAATTGATAAATTAGCTTTTTACCGACCAAGTTGGATTTCGAGTTTACTGTTTGATGTTTTATTCGAGTTTATGTCATGGTACAGTGAGTTTTAATCAACTGAATTTCAGCAAAATAAACTGAAAGTTCAAACGATGTTGAAACGTAAAAAAACCAGTATCCAAACAGAATGTTTTCGAGAAATAACCAAATAAACGTTTGTTTTGTTACAGGTGGAAAAATACCTATAGATATTATCAATACCGGATTTTATTTACCTTTGGCACAGATATAACTATATAATACTATAGCTACACATCATATAATACTTACTCTATAGCATAACTTGTCGAAACAGCGCTAAATTATGATGGCCAATTTTATGGATGGATCAACACCCGTCACGGAGATCGTAGAGGAAATTTAGCAATAATATGCAGCCTTTGCAACTGCAACGCAGATCCAAGCGAGACAACTCATTTGCTATAGCATCTGAAGTCCAGACATACTAGAGGTTAAAAACTCCTGAACTATAACTATTTTTTGACAGGCGTCATGGCTCAGTCGGTAGTAGCTCTGCCTTCCGTGCTGTGGGTCGTGGGTTCGATCCCCACCGGAACAAACATTTGTGTGTTGTAAACATAGATGTTTGTTCTGTGTCTGGGTGTGTCTATGTAGATATTATAAGTATGTACAACAAAAAAAAATGTGTGTGTATATGTATTCTATCAGCCACCTAGTTTCCATCGTACAAGCTTTGCTTATTTTGGGACTAGAAGGCGTTGTGTTAAGTGTCCGAGAATATTTATTTATTTTACCAATGGGAACAAACTAACAAGGCTACATTTTATTTAGGTTTTTGGGTTTGCTATATTTGTAAACAAGGACAGTACCTACTGGCTAATTCATATCGCGTTTCTATATCCTGTCAAACGAAGCTAATTGCTAACTCCAATGATTGATGAATTAGGTTACCCTATTAGCTGATCTGCGAACCCGTAGGCCGTAGCGCTATTGAATATTGATAGAAAACTTAAGGAACTGATATCAGTATCAGTTCTTCATATCAGTTCCTTGGTTAGATTCGCATAGTTTATTAGGAGTTTTAAAATGACCTGGATGGTTTTAGATAAAAAAAAAAATCTAATAATTTTGCAAAAGATTTTATGCCTTCTGTAATGTTGCTAATTAATCGCTGTCATGTTTTGTTTGGCCAATGATGCCTCTATAAATCTAACGCAGTAATTGTTCCAAAAAATATTAAGGGACATATTTGCCTTACTTGATAAATGAAGGTTTCATCGTAGAAAGGATTGCATGTCTTCTTCTTCTGCTTGGTTTGAAGCGCTCTTCTTTCGTCGGGCATCAGTTGAATCCTGAAATAAATGAAAATGAACCTCACGTTGCATGTTTACGCTACAACCAATCTCCATGATATCATAATATCAAGCTGATAGCGTAGTTAGTTGATGCAACCCCATATCAAAGGGGATGGTCGTGGGTTCAAATTCCGGTCGACCCATAACTTTTGATGTTATAATAAATCATGGTAATCTCCATGAATTACTAATATTTACCTAGTAAGTGAGTTTTACAACATATAAAAAGGAGCAAAAATTTAGTTTTTGCTCTCAAGTGTATTTAAGATAAAATTACAACAAAGCCTTCACTCGAAATGTTATAAAAATTAATTATAAATTAATCTTTCAGTGGTTCAATGATAGCAGAGGTAAGCTCACTAAATATTACGGTTCAGAGAATATGGTATCGTCTTGGGAGTTTTGAGACAGTGTAATGTAACTCTGTGCTAATATACTTTTGGTGTAATAGGTGAATTTATGAAGCTGATAAATGAAATATACTGTTTTAGATGAGGTCAGAAAAATAAATATTGAATTGAGACACAGAAATATACACGAAATTTTATTACACGCAAAGTATTATAACCTTTGTATTTTGATTTGGAAATTCGTGAGTACTTTCCCTGTGTCGTGATTATCAGTAAGAAGCTACGAGTACCATGATCATCATTAATCATGCAAGGAGGTTTAGCTATTGGTATCGAACCCGCATTTCTACCTGTGAAGTGTAAAGCCAGTTAAGAAATACAGCATGCTTATTTATTATTCTACTCTTTTTTCTCATTTTATTGTATGTAATAAAAAATAAATAAGACTGATTGATTTAATTATACAAACTTATTTCATAAACCTTGTGGTTTCCTTAGTGTTATTGTATAAAGTATGTTTTATATATTTAAGTATATACAAAAAAAAAATTGTATCAGTAAATAAAGTAAATATTTTTATTCACAAAGAAAATTACAACTAATACATTATTTACAATATTTACAATATTTACAAAATACACATGGAACAGTTGAGCCATCTACAAATCGTTGCAAACGATTTATAGATAGCTCAACTGGTCCAAATCAGTACCAGTAAATAAATAAAAATACTCTAAGATATCGCTTACTCAAATTATCAAACGTTTTTGGTCGTTGACACGAGTAGGCTCAAGTCGGGCGTTTGAGGGGATGTATCAAATTAGGTAAACGTTTGCGGCAAGAAGGACTTGTCTGAAGTATTTTAATTCATACGAGCTATAATAATAGTACGTACAGTAGCAAGTAAAGTGGCGTGTAGAGTTACATTGCGTGGTAACCAAAATTGTACTCCGGAACAGTGCTGCATTGCCACGCAGTGTAACTGAATAGAAATGTAAACTCCTTTGTCTTTCATTATAGGTTTGGTCTGACATTTAGCGAACATTTGGAAACATAATAAAGACTACGCAGGTACGCAGTGCGCCGACTCAAAGGGCGTTGGAAAACATAGGGTTCTATTTTCCAAACGGAGGCTGTCACGTACCTTTCTACTGATAGGCACAATTAAAATGTGTGTAAAATGGTTTCTCTGAATTTGAAAATTCGTGTTAAACGACAGCCGACTTGACAAATGACTTGATTTGACTTATATTATTACAATTTTAACACTTGACTTTGGCAAAATTGTCTGTCGAAATGACGGACACAGGCCATTATTTAAGAGAAGAAGAAGAAGAGAAGAAGAATAAACTGAAAATCTGTCGAATACTGAGTATTAGCTGAAAATTTAAAGGCTAAAATAAACACGAGTGTTTAAGTCTTTGTATAAATCAAAGAATCATTTTATTTGAGTCACTCCACTTTGCGCAATAAAATTTTGAGCGCTAAGATTTTCCGCACCTACGCTTTTCCACTTTAATGAAATTTTGCAATATTTTGGTGCAGAGAGCGGAATGCCTTTTCATTCAATATTAAACCTTGTATAAATGTAATAAAATGTGTTTTAGAAGTTTTTCTGTAGAGCACTTGTATTTGTGAGATTTTGAACGATAAGTGACTCTTTAATTGAGCATCCTATTATTTTGACACTAACTACACGTGAGAGCCAAAATTTCGAGTCCAACGTTCCATTCGAACAAAAATAGCGTGTTAGATCTGCCTCCCAAGAGAGAAAGGTAGTAAAATTAATGATAATCACTTACTTGATGTACGGATCGCATGCGTTGGCCAGCGCGGGGGTGCGGGAAGGGAGGTGTTTCGCCTTCAGGATGTGCACCTGAAGCCTTTCTGTCACTGCCTCGTACTTCAACGTGAACCATACTCGACCCTATAGATAGAGAGATAAAGCTCATTTTAGATGCTTGGATTGGTAATAATTATTTGTACTCCAAGTGGACCAAACTCCACCTTATGAACAAAGATATAAATCTCATTGAAGATACTTGGTTGAATAATTTTTCGTACTTCAACATGAACCAAACTCAACTCTACTAGAAAAGATACAAAGCTCATTATGGATTCTTGGATGAGTAATTTCTTGTACTTCAGTACGAACCAAATTTAACCATTTTTATGTACTGTTTCTAAAGCAGACGGCGCTTTTTGATTTGCAATGAAATGCTTTGTAAAATTGGACGCTCAGTTTTTTTTAATAAACTTCTGCTATGAGCGTAGCTACTAAACTTGAGTGTATACAGCATGTTTGTTTTCATTTACACCTCATAACAATAAGTAACATAATATTATATCAGTAGCCTCGACTCCTGGGAAATCACACTCTGTATGTCATAAGTACGATTTCGGGTAAATGATGTATATTAATGTGTAGTGTACATGATTAATGTATTGTAATACATAGTTACAGTTACATCGTGTTTTGTCTATTTTGATCGAATTTGAATGTGCTTGGCTATGCAAAATAAAACACGGTGTATAGCTATTCCAAACTAATACCTACATTAAGTTTATTAATAACATTAATTGTGCTAAAGCTAAACCTTTTATATACCTACCTACCTATCTAACAATTTAAGTTGGTGTAGGTTAGATGTGGGTGTGAATTCAAAACCTGCTAGAAGTTAAGTGCACAAATCCTTGCAAAGTGTAAAGGGCAAGGATTAAGCTCTAAGGATTTAGATTATCTTTCAAATCTCTAGTCAAAACCTGAGCAAAAGGTTAACACGAAAATAATGAATAAAAAATCACAGTTTAGATCAAGTTACGGGTTGCAGCTTGTAAAAGATCGAAGAATTAAGAATTTAACAGAGGAGATGGCTTAAACCATCAGAGGAATGACATTTTAGTAAAATAAGATAGCACTGAAGATATGTACGAATAAGTATGTCTGTTTACTCTCTTTGGAAATAATGGTTGATTTACCACACTCTTTAGTAAAGTACAGTTACTCCACAGTCGAATTATTGTTAGTGTGAACCAGTTTTTGCAGTGTATATTTTGTTTTTAGGCCTCTAAACTTAGATCAGCTTAATATTTTCATATTTCGACGAAAACAGAACCCATGTGGAGTTACTTTGCTATAAAACCCTAGGTTTTCGTCCCTATAACACTACGTTATGAAAATATGAGCGTAAATATGGGGTAATCTTTCAAAAAGGGTCGTAAAGAAGTAATTTTGACGGGAAATTAATGTGTGTAGGCGGATACTTATCAGCTTAGGATCTAATTAATTCTTGGATGACCCTTTTGCAGGGTCTGTCAAACATGTGGCTTTTGAAGCTTGATAAAATGAGTTTTGAAGATTTAGACGTTCTGATTGTCCTCTAAGAAAATGAATGTTTGTTACTCTTTCACGTAAAAACTACTGATCCGATTTGGATGAAACTTGGAATATATATTGTCCGTGACCTGGATTAAAACATAGGCAACTTTTTATCCCGAAAAATTAACGGGAACCAACGGGACGCGAATGAAGTCGCGGGTGGCACCTATAGTAGACTATAAAGTTGACTAATGCATCCCCGTATCAAGACGAAGGCCGCACATCGTACTGGGTTCTACCTTGAATGTTATAAAAATCTGGCTGGGGGAGCAGTAACTACTCACTGACCAAATTCTCTTTAAGATATCAATCATATAAAATGAGTTTCAAAACGTTTGCAACCATAAAATATGAGTCACATTACGAAAAGTATGAGACCACCATCAATATTTGTCTTTATTTAATTCCTTTTCGGCCCAATTTGATATTCTTTAACATTATTTCCTCGGCCTGAAGAACGCCACAGCTATAAATTACATTCCTTGTAAAAATAAACTCAGGCCCGCCAAGTTGGGAGCCTTAGCATAAATATTCATTAGGAAGACTTGGCTTGATCATAGGAGTTTGTTGGTCTCAATTATCTAACTAAAACCTAAATGAAGGGCATTCAAACCGATGCAGTAATTACCAACCACGCGAAATAAATAATACCTATTTTGAATTTCTAATGTTGCATACTCAATAAACGAACGAATTCCGAAATGAGCGGAATTCCGCGCGTATTTACAACGTAAGGTAACGAGTAATAGACAACATTTTTTGTGTCCGATACGAAGCTTTCGGGATATTTCTATTTGCGGAAAGGTGCGGAATTCCGCCAGTGTTTGCACGGACCTTATACTTCTATTTTCAAACTGAGGTGTTCTCAAACAAGCTTTACCTAAGAAGGGTAGGATTGTACAAACGTGATGTGATTCAACCGCTAAATGGAATCAGGAACGACAGGGCCTAATTAGGTTACCCTTTGCCGGATTTGTCGTAAAACGGGTTTTAATTTATGCTTATTATATTTTAGGAGAACTTGACATTTTGTGCTGTATTTATGCCACGCTTCAGTGCAGAGAGCAGTACCTCTATCACGAACAAATCTGACAGTCGCCGCGTAAGCGTATATTCGAGTTATATTGCGCGTCAATGCCAGCTCGACTGCCAACCGTTGTAGTGTCACCGCGCAGTGTATCTCGGATACGCTAGCGTTACGATACGTTTGCGATTGTCACATTTATTCGTGATCAAGGCACAGAGGTTTACAGTTCTATAAGAACTGTTAGGAGGGAAGTACTCAGCGAGGTACATTGCGCGGTAAAACGGTAGCACTCTGCAGTCGTATTGTAAATACCACGCTATGTACTTTTACTGCACTTATGAGAGCTATGGCTTTTAGGGCCAATTTACACTTCTATAAGTCAACTGAGCGCTTCTAGGTGGCTTCCAGTGGCTTGCTTTACATTACACTCTACATAGCTCGTCTCAACAACTGTCTAGTGTGTAAAGACTGACTGAAGTAACTGGTAATCTTTGAAAATACAACTTATTGTAAAGAATATACAATAGAATCAGCTTAATACGATCACGCTTACCTTATACGTTTTCTCGCATAATACGCCATTTTACGCCATTCCCTGCTACTTGAGACATGTTTTCATACATTTCTTAACGCTTAATACGATTCGTCATCTCGTTTAATACGCCTAATAAGTTTTTGCTTGGGTCCCTGAGAAATTGTCTTAAACCAGTTTTACTATTATATAAATAACTTACAACATGTCCTTCCGGCCACATAAGGTCCTCGTCCAGACAGTCTGATTTGTAGAGCGCTGGATCCAGGACTCCTAGGTCAGCTGTGTTTGCTGCAAGAAAAAAAGATTTTAGTTTTGAATTAAACCACACATAGTAACCGAGAGCGAGTTCAATTCTTTTTATTCTCTCGAGTAACTTGCATATTATTAATAAACTTTTCATAGAGTAAAATATTAATTAATAAACGGTGGAAAAAATTGTCTAACAAGATACTTGATTTTAGTAACTTTAGAAGCGTTTTTAAAAATGTTAAAAAGCATTTAAATGTAAGCTACAATGCTCGAGTTTAATCGAGTTCTGTTAATCAAATATAAAAAAAAAACTTTTTATTACCAACATAAAAAAGTATTAAAGAGTCCTGAAAAAGTCTGTTACGTGAGTTATATCGCAAGTTTAGTAGCCAAGTAATGATAGTGTCAAACCCTCTTTTTGAGCGGATCTTTTTAGATATTCTTCGACTCTAGACTCCTAGACGATAAGTTTGAAGTTTATCATGTACGTGTGCAGTTTCACTTTTCCAGAGTAAAATAATAAAGTAAAGTGGTACACGAGTCCAGAAAGTATAAAATAAGGTAACTTTTCGACTGCTATACCAATGTTCAACCTTCCATAAAAGTTCTATGGCAATCTGCGTTTTTTGACGTAGTATTATACTATTTTGCTAGGTAGTATACCTTTACAAAGAAAATACAGATAAATTGAAAAATGGCCATCAAATCACATTATTTATACAGTTGCAATCATAAAAAAGCTAAGCCGATATCGATGTCCACAAGTAACTAAATATTTACAGACGATTTTGTAGCTATCAATCCAAATATCACAAAGCATAACTGTATTCCACGTTGATCAAAATATAAAATCCTGCAAAAAAAAAAGATTTCAGCTGAAATTCACTTTTACCCTTCGTCCACTCACATTTTATTTTATCATTGCGTTTCCGAGACTTTTTAGGATAAGTGAATTCATTGACCTTTCCAATAAATAACTAAATCATCACAAGTATCCAGATTTGTTCAGTGCGTTCCGGACTTGGGCGTATTAACACACTTCGTTCAAGGTTCCAGACCATGTATGTGATACATATTTTCGTTTCATTGCTCTAAAATTGACGTAATAAATCTGTACTAGATAAAACAATTTTGTTGCGAAATTACTCATTATGTTTAACCTAGTAATTAATATTTATACGACTGAAACCCAATTATTATTCCGGCATCTCAATCACGGGCTTCAAATACCTTGATGTCTTTGTGAAGGGACTTATAGGATATTATTATATCGCTAATTTCCCTTATAATAATTCTCTTGGGTTTCTAAAAATATGCAAACAGCGAAGCAGGGGAGTGAGCAGAACATACTGTAAAGAAAAAATATACTTGGACGTTGCACACTACGCCCTCTAGGTCTAAACTCAGCAAAGCTTGTATCATGGTAACTAGTTTGTTGATAGTATACTTATCTAAGTAATTTTTTTTGTAAATACATTCGTAACAATACCTAGTAACACCTAGACATAGAACATCTATGTGGCAACACAAAATGTTAGTTCTAGGTGGGGATCGCATTACCGACTAAGCTATGATGCCTGTCTATAAGCTAAGTAGCTGTATTTTTACCCACAATATATTTCGATACGAAACAAAGCTATAAAGCACTAATAAAATTAATATTAAGATACTTAAAGTTTTAGTAAAAATATCTCTGTGGTTATTCATAGTTATTTCTAAGCTCAAAGAATCTTATAATAGAAATATTTTTACCAATAAAATATGAAAATATCATCCCTAAGCTTTGACCGTCGATTGATCAAAGAGTAGGATTCAAGGCTTCCTTTGATGTAGATAACGTCGGTTTTGGTTCGCGCCTCAAAGATAATAAGGGATTTTATTTGCAGCATTGAGTATTTAGTTATTTTGACATTTTATTTGACAGCTCAAGGTGTTTCCAAAACATTTACAAAAGAAAGTAGGTATATACCTAAGTATTTTATCAGCAATCTTGTTCTGTAAGCTTTGCTTATATTAGTTTGGGATGAAAGGGCGTTGTGTGTAATGTCTATAATTATTTATCTTATGTAGTTATTTTCATTGTGAAATAATAAATACGCTTATATTTATTTTAACCATTTAATATTTTTTTCGTTATCACATCAGGTATTTTTATTCGACTTTATTGTTCGAACAGAACAATAGTATTGAATTATTGTATTTATTTGTCTTCATCGTTGAGCTTCCATTATTCGATATTGACGGTAATAACGGTATTGTTGGCATTTTACGCTTTTGCGAGCGACATTCATAAAAATATTGTGCTATTTCAATAGGGAATACGCCATGACAATAGAAAAAGAATGAAATAATCATAGCTATTGCAATAAATACCAATAATGATGATAAAATTTGACGTAAAAAAATCTTCATCTATTCGTTGATACCGACCTACGAGTTGAAAATTCGTAGCTCCGTAGAGCCTCTACGCTGTAGCACATTCTACGAGGATCTTCCACAAGATGATGGCTCAGTCTCTAGTTTTTTTGCTGACGTGCAGCCGGATATTTCAAAATGATTCTTGTATGCATTGAATAAGTAACATTTTACTTTGAACGGTCAAACTAGAAACCTGATACATTGGTGCCGTTAATCATAATATTTTCAACGAATGTAAAACCTTACTTCAGTATGAGTTACGTAGGTATCTAATTAGGCTTTTAGCAAAAAATTAAAAACAAATTCACCAAAGTTCATTCACCAAGAGGAATGAGCACCAATCTTGAAACTTCCTTTCTAACAAAGTATTAAATGTCGTCCACTGAACCTACAATGTAAACCATATTTTTACTGATAAAATAGCTCTTTATTAAACCGCAATAAGCCACGGAATGAAAGTGTACGGTTATTTTAATTAAATATGCAAAGCCCGAGCGAGCTACGTAAAGCAGGAACTTGCGCTTCATATAAAATTATTATAATTTTATGTGAACAATCTGCGGTTGTGAGACTAGATTTTTAATCCATCGGAATAAAAGGAAAATAATGAGTTTTAAACAACGTAGACACATAAATAAGAACATTTGGAATAGGATATGAATAAATAATAAATAAATAAATAAATATTCACGGACACTTAACACAACGCCTTCTAGAAACATATTGGTAGAATAAAACATATTGGTATTAAAATAGGGGCGGTATACTTTCACCGGGGGTAAATCACCCGAGTGCTAAGTACTTTTAGTAGACTTGATTCACCGTACACTATTTAGCAAACTTAATTCACTCAGGTGATGCCTAGGTGAATTAATTCCACTGCATGATAGACTTAATTCACCCATGCACAGTACTCTAGTGGGTACTGCTTTTATTGGTAAATGCAGGTAAGTAGGTATATGAAATAAAAATAAACAAGCAAAAAAAAAGAATAAGCCATACCCAAGTTTCATCCAAATCCAACTAGTAGTGGCAGCGTGATTGAAATAAACATCTAAACAGCTAAACATCAACTTTGACATTTATAATATCAGTAGGCTTTTAGTAGTAGGATGCATGTTTCAGTGTGAGTCACGCTTGATGTGACGTGACTTACATATACACACACACACACCCTTGTGTCACACTGATAATCTAGGCTTCAAAAATGAATGCAACTTTGACAGATTATGAACGGCTGAAACATAGCCATGAAAGGTGTGGCGGTCACTGAACCCTAGTGGACTGGATAATTACTTCCACCTCGGCCCGAAATAATACAAAAATAGTTCAACGTTCTCACACCTCAGTTGAGTTTGTAATTGTAAAAGATCGTGGAAATCGGACGGACAAAAACACCCACAATCGTACTTTCTGTTTAGCTACTTTCGACAATCGCAGTGGTAGTATTCCACACAGTGCACTGTTTAACCTAGATCCACAAATGACAGAAGTAGTCATTGGGCAGTTCAGAATGACACTATTTCTGTCAAAATTCAGATCCAGTTTGGAACAATGCTGGCCGAGAATAGCGCTACTGGAAATGTGTGGGAGAAGCATAAGCTTATCAATATATATAAAACTCTTTTATTTATATATCTCTTGTCTTTTGTGCTGTCAGATGTAGGTTTGATTCTCATCCAGAACAAATACAAAACGATTAAAACTAGCAACTCCGGTTTGATCTTCGTTACCTTGACGGAATTTACGTGAACATCAAAATTTACTTCTGTACCTCTACCACGAACAAATTTGACAGTCGCCACCTTAACGTATTCGAGTTATATTGCGCGTCAATGCCACCTCGACCGCCAACCGTTGTGGTGTCACCGCGCAGTGTATCTCGGATACGCTAGCGTTACGATACGTTTACGATTGTCACATTTATTCGTGATCAAGGCACTGAGCCCGTAGTCTGTGCATTTGTTTTACTTTCGACTCGATTATAGCACACGCAAACGCATTCACAAAGCGAGAAATTTTGTATGAAACCCGGATAAGCGCCTCTAGCGGAAGATTTTGGAACTATGATATTCCCAACAAAATTTCTCGCTTTGCGAATGCGTTTGCGTGTGCTATAATCGAGTCGAAAGTAAAACAAATGCACAGACTACGGGCTCTGAACTTGAAAAGTAACTCGAATTTACATTCATGCTCGAAAACTTGGAAACTTTACACGAGACTTTTTATTAAGTTTAGTTAATTTCAACCCGAAAACTTTCACTCACGGTCCCACGAGTAATATTAACCGACAGCGTAACACATTGCAGTAATTAAGTTTACCTTTATAATAGCGAGTGGTAATATTTTACTACATTTTTTTTTAATTTAATTTACGATGGCTATAAAATTACGGGTTTTGGTAATTCGTGGTCTATGATTCTATTGACTAGCGTGAATAGTGACTACAATAGAAGACAATAGAATCACATAGAAAGGCTCCTCTGAACTATCAAAGACGTGAAGATCGCGAGAATTCAGTGGACTGAAACGAGAAAACAGCTATAACTTTAACACTGCAAAATTAGGTTCGTTTAAAAAAAAGCGACAATCGAATCGAAACCAATAATAGCTTTTCTAGTTTTCTATGTCTCATCACGTCTTATCTTTTGATCTACACTATACCTATAATACCCTAAGAGCTGTGGATTTTGTTAAATAAATAAAATAAAAAATAATAATTAAACAACAAAAATAAATAAATATTCTTTAAGAAAAGTTCGTATTACCCAAACCACAGATCATAATTATAATACTGGCCCAAACTAAGCAAAGCTTGTGTTATGGGAACTAGGTTACTGATAGAATACTAACTTATTATACACTAGCCGTCGCCCGCGGCGTTGCTCGCGTTCTAGGCCCTTTAGAGTGCGATTTTTCAAAACTCATTTCTTAGTGCGCCCTTACACTATATAAGGAACCTACCCTCCAAATTTCATACCTCTAGGACTCATAGTTTAGGCTGTGCGTTGATTCTCTGTCAGCTTCAAAAGAGTTTTATATATATTGATTGATGATGATAGTAACACTCAGACATAGAACAAAGATCTATGTTTACAACACACGAATATTTGTTCTCAGGAATCGAACCCACGACCCACTCGGAAGGCAGAGCTATTACTAAGTGAGCTATGTGGCGCCTGTCAATTACTTGTATAGGTAGTACGTGCTTCTGTCGGTTACAAGCAGTAATTGTTCAATTTACCTGTGACTCGGAAATATCGATCGGAATCCAGGAGAAACCTCCTCTGAGGCTATTAATAGGTACGACTAGGTTAAAGCGTACAATTTGAGCATTGAGCGTCTTCTTAGGGTGTCTTAGGTCACTTAACAAGGTCTATTGTGCATGAGGTACAAGTTATAGAAATCTGGAATCCTTTATGAACAAGACTAGCGGGTGAATCGAAAACTACTTTTCTCTATACAAAAACCGAGTTTTTGGTTTTGCTATGGAAGAAGAATACCAAAAAAAATCCGTATAGATGGAGTCCTATAGGGTAGACAATCCTCTAAGTGTTATTGGGGATTCTAGGCGACGGTAACCGACTACCATTAGATAGGCCTGTTTGTCTACTACTTACATTAAAAAAACACAGAACTTATCTGTGCACAATACGGACTACGTCAGCTGACTTAAGGCGGACGTAGTCTATTTTACATCCGACATACGTAGTACGTACCTACTGTTACAATGCCGGACCATAATATTGTTGTCAATTTATTTCGTTTCGATCTACGTCCACGCACGGGGATAGCAATAGAAATATTTTGTGTATCGATAAAAAATAAAATCCGGCTATTGTGAGAATGTCCAATTACTGCTGCAGTAAAAGCTTTTCAAAAGCTGCGATAAGCCTTATGACGTTGACTGTACGAGATATTTTTCGTACAGTCAACGTCATAAGGGTATGGAAAAAAGTTCCAAAAACATTTATGACTAAAAACTAACAATTTACATAAAAAAAAAAAAAAATTATTTGTATTTTTTTAATTATAAAGAACACTGTAAAACCTTATCAGATTTGTCTCAGTGCCCTCTGCCTATTATGTACTGTGTAAGAATGATTAACTAAAAGTTATAAAAAAAATCTTTTGGCTATTTAACTGGTGCTAAGCTGTTGAGTTTATGCAAAGGTAACTAAACTACCCCAAGTTACCTTTGCATAAACAAAAAATATATTACCGAACACGTGCCCTGCGAGGCATAGCATTCCGTTCATTATTTTGAAACGTGAATAATTGCTAAAGCAGTATACTGAAAATCAGCGCTATACGGACATGATGTCCGCATAGCATTTATGCTGAGCATACCCCCGAGTGCACCCAAATTTGAAATGTTATTAATTCTAGCTGGGTACATTTATGTTTCGCATGCACATTATGTACCTACCTATGCCTAGCTGTTTATGTAGCTTACTAATTTATGTATAAGGCAATAAACTATTTTTCTTTCTTTCTTTCTTTCAACTACGTAGGTACAGTTTTGCATAGCACCCTATATTCTATACCCATCGCTGAAGGCGACAGAATTAGGTGCACGGTGTTAGCACTTCACCGAATTGTTTCACAAGAAGTTCGAATACTAGGAGTTGGTATTAAAGTTTGACAGGCGTCATGGCTCAGTCGGTAGTAGCTCTGCCTTCCGTGCTGTGGGTCGTGGGTTCGATCCCCACCGAGAACAAACATTTGTGTGTTATAAACATAGATGTTTGTTCTGTGTCTGGGTGTTTCTATGTATTATAAGTATTTTACAAAAAAAAAACAATATATGTATGTATTCTATCAGCCATCTAGTTTCCATCGTACAAGCTTTGCTTAGTTTGGGACTAGAAGTCGTTGTGTTAAGTGTGCGTGAATATTTATTTATTTTTTGTATTTATATCTAAATTGTAATGTGGACTGTACAGTGTACGTACAACCTTTCAAAATGGATGTTGTACAAATGGAAAGCGTTCAAATGTACCGATCCGTAAATCTCTTTGCGTTTGTAGCTTGTTAGATTTCTTTTTTCCTTTTAAAAAGGTTGGTTTGTTAAAATAAATAGCATCATAAGTTTAGATGATGGGGTTGAGATTGGCTCATCACATGCTAAATCAAACAATTTCCTAAATAAATTGGATTGCTCTACCTCCAAAAATCTTTTAGGCAATTTGTTTATCTTATCACTAGACGACGCACTTTAGCATATTTCATATGCTGCAAACGATGAAATACAAATGAAAATCTATTACAATTTTATGTTATAGTCACACGCTTTTTATGTCATGAATGTTACCATGCGTAACGTTACGGTCATGACGGATTGTACTAATTATGTATTTTTTTTTTTTTTATGATAGAAGTAATGAAACAAGCTGATAGCTCACCTGATATTAAGTGGTAACTTCTGCCTATAACAAAACATTACCTCACAGAGCAAGTCCAATGAGGACGTGCCCTGTAAGGCAATGCACTGCGTCCATCACTCTGAGACGTAAAGATCTTGAAGTCTCATGTGCCTGTAATTACACCGGCGCCCTTACCCTTCAAACCGGAACACAGCAATGCGAGCATCACAGCTTGGCGGCAGAAATAGGTGTATGTATGGTCATTCGGACATGTACGTATCGTGTGTTACGATGTCATGAATGTTATTTGTAAAACAAATAGTGGCCATACACATATACACTGAAGGTTATACTTATAAACACTGAATATTTAAACATTCGATTAAAATCTAGTTGTACTAAACACACACTACATTACTCTACTCACTCTACTACATTTTCTTCTTTTTAATGTATTTTAAGGTACCGACTATAGTCAGTTGTTTAAAAATTATCTTTGTTGTACAGAAATAAGAAACATTTTACTTTGAATAACATTAGTTGTTCGCTCAGTTTTATAATGTACGGTATTGGCACAATTTATAAAACTCGATAGCTATTAATTTTTCAGCTCTGAAATGCTCTTTTCATCCGTAAAAACTTTCCTTGGAATGTCGCAGAAAGCCTTTTGAGCGAGTAATAAAGCTTTCGGTCCGTAAAAAGGTCAATTTTGGACTTGAAAGTTCTAAGCTTTTATAAAAAGAACACAAACCTTTGTGTAAATAATGTAAAAGAAAACGACGAAATCAACTTACACTAAAATAATTTAAACAATTTTGTAATAAATTAGAAAGAAAAATAAAAGATTTTATTAGTTGCCCCAGAACAGTAAAAAATAATCCTAGTAATGGCATTTTGATTTGAACACGTATAAAATCATCTAAAGATAGAATTTATATATAAAAAATCTAGTCTTTGACGATTGAACTAAGTAACTTATTTATTCCATCGTTCCACCTACAATTTAAATAATTACGAACAGAAATAAATTAATTCAACGCTCGTGTAATAAATTAGCCTAAATTAATTACCATAAAAACAGTATTTTAATCAAACACGTCATTCCAAAGCTTGTAAGTTCAGCTTTTACATTACGGCGTCAGAGGTAAAGCACGAATAAAATGTGACAATCGAAAGCGTTATTCGAGATATACTGCGCGCTGGCCTTCCAAAATTCGGCAGTCGAGCTTGCGTTGACGCGCAATATGACTCTAATACGTTAGATTTACCTGTAACGCGGCAACTGTTAGATTTGCTCGTGTTTACCCCCCAGGTAGACTAAAGCGCAATCACGCGACGCGGACTTTTATAGCGATGTAATATAAAACTTGTCCAATACACAATAGGGTACAAATTGTGTTGCATTAAGTGGAACGTCGAGACGCATCCCGGCTTAGCTCTACGAAAAACTAATTGGTACTCTTTTATGTAGTAAATAAGTTCCATATTTTCTGTAATCGCGTCGCTGTCGTCGATCTGACTGATTAATCTCACCAACACAACTTCTGGGAGGTCAGCGCCGACAACTCAGTTACAGTAACTGTCATGTCGGTGTCGTGTAGATGTCGTTATCGGCCAGTGCAAATAACCCGTAATCAACTTTGTAGTCCATTTCATTTCTAAAAACTGATTCAATTATTTTTTTTTCAGATTGCCTTAGACTCGAGCTACTAATTTTATTATATTTGTCAGTAGCTAATAATTTTTAGTATGCTCTAGTTAATTCAGATATTAATGTTTATCTCGAGTTGTGTAAGAGATTATCTTATTAAAAATTAAATTAAGTAAATCTGATACTTTGTAAAATAGTTACTTCAGAGGGAACTTAATTAAGTTAGTTATTAAAACTACTTAAATCTTAGATATGAGTATCAAGGAATCGTTTTGCTATTTTTGAAACTAATTATGGTATTTTAATGAAACTGTGCAAGTAACTTACCAAATAGACTCACCGTAATTATAAAACGGTCTATATAATCATCATCATCAATATATATAAAACTCTTTTGAAGCTGACAGAGAATCAACGCACAGCCTAAACTATAAGTCCTATAGGTATGAAATTTGGAGGGTAGTATCCTTATATAGTGTAGGGGTGCACTAAGGAAGGAATTTTGAAACGTCACGCTCTAAAGGGTAGAACGCGAGCAACGCCGCGGGCGACGGCTAGTGACTAATAAAATTATTGGTATACTTAGAAAACTAAACCAAATTGGATTGTCGAGCAACAAAACTAAAAGTTAATAAAATCTACGAACAATTTCAAATGAATTTTCAAAGGAAAAACAACCAACCGAAGTTATCATTGGAAAACTGGATTGTGGTGAACAATCAGCGAGATTTATATTCGAAATTCCGTTCGGAACAAGTAAGCTTTTTGGCTTTTTTTATAAACAAATATTTGTGGCCAGAAACTGGAGTATACAACTTCACTTAATCTATATAGGCCAGGCATTTAATAGTATGTATAATGTAAACTATGTACAAAAATGATATCGGACTATTTCTTGGGTAGAACAATTTTTCCCTCAACAACAATTCCAGGCCTTGGTCAACCATACCAATCCACTCAGATGACCATAGATGTTTTGCCTGTAGACCACCTTAGTCTAACTCTGTGATCCACGGGCAGTTTTTAGTAACTATAGTCCACCTCGCGTTCCCTTTGTCTCCTTTGAAACCTGTGAGAGTTTCAACCGATGCGTTTGGGGAGTAAATTGAAACATCACTATCGTGATTACCTCTTCGTGTTTGGAAAATGAACATGCTCGTATTGCTCGTACGTCACATGTGCCGAAAATAGAACGACCCTCAAGCGGAATGTAGGTACGCGCATAGTTTCCCAAGAGAACTTGTCCTTTGAATACTAAATCAAGGTTGAATGGGTAATTTAAATCTGTGCATGGCTTCTAAATAAATAAACAAAAATTTTTGAACATTTCATTTCGCTTGGGGCTAAAGGCCCAAAAAGATCAATGAACAGTCTTGCACAAAAGCAACCACTGGGATTTCGAACACTAAGTGAATTACATCATACTGAAGTACTTGTACTATGTACAGTCAATATCACAAGTGGAAATTATAGTTTTTCCGTTTTTTTTTTATAAAATCTATGCAATGTTGTTGGCCGTTTGCTGCTCAACCAACCAATGAATCTTTTCCTTCCACTTAAACGTTACACGCGGTCATTTTGAGCAAGATTTCGTTCACACGCGTACTAGAGCGAGCGTGTAAACGAGCCTATTCGAGGATTTACCGTATATGATTTATTTATAACATTGTTTTCCTTATTATGCGCGTGACAGAAGGGAATCGGCTCTGACTGAAAGCGCTAATGCGGAATGCGGAATCTTCTTGGATAAGATTAAGATTGATTTTTACCTACCCGTAACGTGCACCTTAAATTTATTCGTGGGCAAATAAAAAAAAAACTTAAAAGCTACAGAAATATTTTTCTGCAGACTAACAGAATTCGTATTTTCGACTCGTTTGTGGACCTCGGGAATCCGTACATTTTATTTGGAGACCCGCATCGTGTCTCTCACGTGGCTGCACGGGTTAACGATGTCAAACTTCTTTCACATTATGCTACCGGGCATTCACGAAACCAGATTGGTATGAGTATGAAAAATCTTTAAAATTCGTCAACCATAATAATATATTGCAGTATTTTTCGTCAAAAGATACACAGTGTACTGTAGCCACTTACTCCCAATTTTATGCAAATTTCAAACAATTCAAAATGATATTATTACACGTTATTAACCATACTAAAATATCAAACTTTTGCAAAAAGGTATAGCACAGATGGTACGGTGTTCAACATGAAGTTAGATAAATTGTTTGATTCTCTGGATTAAAAAATCTAATAGACGTATGTCACCATAATATTATCAAGACCCGGTCTTTTATTTTATCTTGTAGGTTCTGTGTATAGTGTATATAGCATAATAGACAGCTACACACCAACCTCACCAAAACCACTTCAAACTCTCTCATTACATAGGTACCTGGAGAATGTATCGATTCATGTTTTGGAAGTTCAAAAATAAACTTACTGAATGAGTTGGAGCGCAGTTGCGTGGGCATCGGCGGGCTGAGCACGTCACTAGCAAGGCTGCTGACGCTGACGACATCACGAAGCTCGCCGAGTGATGACGAACGCAGGGTCGGGAGGGAAAAGTTCACCTCCTTAGTCCTGAAAGGTTTTGATTGGTCAAAACTCAAACACTAATGTTCAAGAGAGGCTTAATTCGCCAAACTGTTGAAAATCGGCCTAGCATCGGCCTAGCACAGGCCTAAATCTCGTTTATGAATTCCAGGTTCTGTAAGTTTTTAATAAATAAACATAAACTGGTATAATTTTTGATGACAAAAATGTGGACGATTAATTACTTAATAACTCTTAATAATCAATTTCAATTACCTATGTTTGTTGACACAATGTAGTCAGTAACTACTCGCCTATTCGTACCTTATGAAATTAAAATATGAAAAGTCGAAATGGTTTCTTTTCACAAAATATACTTACTAACTCTCTTCTAGCTCGTATTTTTATAATCTAAAAGAACACTCTTGAGTTATTGCAGAAAAGTTTACCGTAATTTACATTAAATACAACTGAAGTGAGAACCTCCTTTTTTGTGTGAAGTCAGTTAAAAATACAATAGCTTATCTTTAAAAAGTGTTTGCAATATCATTTTTGCAATGTGGAAGAAAATTCGCATATTTTGAACAACATTTACCTTTTCTAAACTACTTTCTAGAGTATAATGTAAAAACAAATTTCACCCTACATCGTACGTAAATTCGAGTTACTTTGAACATTGTAGATAGCCCTTTGATCTAGAGAGTATCCACTGTCGTGTTTTGTTTGCGTGTGCTGTATGCTGACTGGTTTATAACTTTTTGAACTTACGGCGAATAACAAAGTAACATTGTTACATGCAATTTGGTGGTTTGTTGCAAAGCAATTCTCAGGTGACAGCAATGAAACTGCTTTTGGTTTCGTGTCGGAGGCAGTATGATAGCAGTTATTCATTTTAGTAATGAATAGATCTAACTCAGTTAAAAAGAATGCGTTTTTTGACCTTTTATACTGGTCTTATACGCCCTCAACCACCCACTCTTTCCGTCTCTTATTTACTGCCGACATTTTATTTCTAAGGCCTTTAAACTTTACTTTCACACCTTTACTTTTACCTTTACATCTAGACCTTATTATGAGCATTGAGTATGCTAAACAAAATTATAGAAAACTAGCCGTCGCCCGCAGCGTTGCTCGCGTTCTACCCTTTAGAGTGTGACGTTTCAAAATTCCTTTCTATGGATACTACCCTCTAAATTTCATACCTCTAGGACTTATAGTTTAGGCTGTGCGTTGATTCTAAGTCAGCTTCAAAAGAGTTTTATATATAGGTATTGATTATATAAAGACTTTTTCGTAAAGAAGTGGTTCTAAAAATATAACCACGTTTTATAACCATTACAGACACACTTGCTTACTACACTGTGCTGTTGTTTGAATAATAAGTAGCTTCACATATACATATTACTATCACATGTCATAATATTATTATACCTAACTCAAAGCGATGACAGCTGCTAAGCACCCTATACTTTCAGTATGATAAATGACTGTCGAAAATGTACCTAAGACCTTTCATTATGAATAGGTGATAAAATAGTACAAGGGTATTCATTTCAAATAGTTTAGTATACATTTAGGTTGGAAGGGTTTACTTTGTGTAATTTAAAGTAGATTCTAGACTAGACTAGATCGTCATTATTATTATTACTAGCCGTCGCCCGCGGCGTTGCTTGCGTTCTAGACCCTTTTAGAGTGTGACTTTTCAAAATTCCTTTCTTAGTGCACCCCTACACTATCTAAGGATACTACCCTCCAAATTTCATACCTCTAAGAGTTATAGTTTAGGCTGTGCGTTGATTCTCTGTCAGCTTCAAAAGAGTTTTATATATATTGATGATGATTTACCTACCACCCGAAAGTTCTGCGTTTCGCTGACTCGATTTTTCGCGCCTAACCAGTGCACGCGTTTATTGTCAACATAATCATATCAGCCTGTAGAAGTCCACTGCTAGACATAGCCCTCCATATTAGTCCAGACAGAGCGACTTTGGACTTTAGGGTAGATCGGGTCGTCCGTTCTACACTCTTTCTCCAGTTCCCGTTTTTCGTGGTCGCTATTCAAGAACTTTTGCGTGTTATTGTTCTGTGTGTTATCGCTAATGATAATACACAAATTTGCATACTAAAATTCTTATCGCATTAAAATATAGCGTATAGCGCTCTCGAAAATCTATCACTGATTAAATTTTTAGAAACAATTCAGTAGTTTCAAAAATAACTTACAAACAAACAAAACTTTACCTCCTTACTCATAAATTAATCTGATGACGCTGTAGTTCACTTAATTTATTGTTATAAGTAAGGCTTCAACTTGGCTTATTCCCATCGAGCCCACTATGCAAATGAGTGGGCTCTTATATTGGTTTTTCAATCTAATAAAGAAACCTTTCAGTCTAGACACGTACCTACCAATACTCAAGATTTTTTGCACTTTGTTTTTCTCAATCCAGACTTTCAAAACTTCGCTTGTTTTGAAAATTGTTCACAACTTTGTAAAACTAATCATTTTAATTTTTATTTCATCGCGTGTTTAATTACTTTCACTGTTGTCTCGTCCACAATAAAGCTCTTAGAATTTTTAAGCGTCTAATCTTGTCTTTGAAGATAATTAATTTTATTTAAATTAATTTACATTAGCGGACATTCATCCGACGCCATTTTAGTTTAGACTAATCAAATCATCTTATCTAAACACGCCCATCCACTGCGTTTTCTCAGCCCTTTATCTTTGATATTACCACTGCTGGATGGAGAGTGGAGAGTCGAAAGCGTGAAAAATATACTCGTATAAGTCGAAATTATTGACTTTTCATACAAAATATCGTTTCAAATATTTTATTCAATTTCTATTTTCTATCTCTACACTGTTCTGTCACACGTATGAATGTAAGGAAGAAAATTTCCTATCCTTAACACCGTTTTGATGTCAAGGTTCGCTAATCCTACCCTAGTTAATAATCTGTCAAGAAAATTAATGAAGATGAATTATTATTGTTGACCTGTAGAAAGATAGAATTGCGTGAATGGAGGTTCCTTCGTTAATCTAGATGAGGAAATGGAAAATGTTTAAAAACTGCCTTGAATTTTTTCAAGGAAAGGTTTTTCTGGAAATGTTTTAAGTCGCTCCTGGTTTCTTTCAGGAAAATTTTCTTTAATTATGAGTTCGGTGGTTTTTTTTATAAATCGTAAAAGTTGTATGCAAATTTTGGACAGAATGTTTGGTTTGTTGACCTTGTCTTTCCTGTGGACATGGCTGACTAGTCTGAGAGGTGATAGGTGCTGGGCAAACCTAATCCACCTAAGCATTGTCCCAGGCACTACAGTGTCCCGTTAAGTGTAGGCATAGGTTGCCTCTTGATGCTGTATAAATCATCTTCAATGGATGTGAAGGCCTAAGATGAGATTTAGTTTTTTAGAGTTTGGTTTTTAATAACAGATTTTTTTTTTTTTTTTTTTTTCAAAACTTACATGTAGCATGGTCCAGAGATATCATGAGGCGGGTAGACGAGGATCGGCGGGGAGGGTGCGGGAGAGGGGCTGTTCTTGCGACGTCGCGCCACGAACACGCCGGCCATCACGATCAGGAGTACTAGAGCTGCGCTTGCGCCGCCCAATGCTACCAACACCGCCTCTACAAGAAACGAATGAAGATGATGATGTTATTATCATCTTTATGGGTATAAAACTAAACTTAAATAAAAACGCTATTAGAATAACAAGACAATTCAGGTGGGCGATAGGCTTGTTCCATGATTTAGTTTTATTGAAAAAATATCTAAATAATACAATAATTATTTTTAAAAGTAGAGCCAGGTCAGAGAGCACCTATTTTGACTCTACCCTAAAACACAAAAGGGTTATATTTATGAACTTTCACAATAATTCACACACGGGCCTTAAAAACATTACTGCCCTTCTGATCTAGTCCTTTTACGTAGCTGAGAAGATGGATAAAAAGAGGCAGTTGAGAAGTTCACAGTAAATTTTATTCAAATATATTTTCTCCGACAACAAGCACGAAAATGCAAAAAAACTATTCAATACAAAACTTTGGTAGAAAAACGAGACCATTTGGCTCGCCCAGATTCTCTTAAAGTCGATGAGGGAAATAACCAATGTATTTTAAAGAAGCCGAGTTTTATAACGATGTTGTAGCTCCCGGTTTTGATCACGAAAAATCCAATTTAGGACAATTTGCACTTCAAAGAAATTAGCAAAATCTACAGACATCCATAAAAAAAAATTCAACGCAGTAGGTAGCTATGGCTACCTACTCATAGTTGCTCTAGCTAGATTCTTCACTGATGCAAATTTTAATACATAAATTATACACCACTAGTAACATCATGATAACGGAAGGACTTAGATGCTAATGAGCACTCTTTGCACCTTAGGTATTCCGTAACCGAAATGAGCTTTGGTAATAATGCATTTTCCAGCTGATTACTTGCTAGCGAGTATCCACTAATTTAAAAAAAACAAAAACAAAACATAATACTAACAACTTTTCAAGTAGGTATTACAGTTTTTAAGAAAAGAAAATAACTCAGCGCGAGCAAGTTATAATTTCAGTAGATATACACGTCTTACCTGTATTAATGTTCTAGTTATTTTTACGGTGCAACTAGGTTAATATATTCTTAAAAAGAAAAAGTGGAGGCAAATTATTAAGTTCATTTTACAGTGTTAATTTGAAAATCTTTTACACAAACACAGAATATACAATGATACACAAAACAGCCATTGGAGTGTTGCGTTGAAACTGTGCTACTTAAAATTTAAAGGGTCATTGGTATTTATCAAAACCTACTTTTAATACAAAAAGTGTTCTTCAACTTACGATACATGCCCTTCACTTAAGTAATCCAATAAAAGATATCACGAACAAGGATTCTCGTGGCGCAAAAGTTTCAGCGAATAGCTCGAAGGACTGAGCATGATCGAAGAAAAATATTATACTTTCTACTTTACCCCGAAAGATGAAAGTAACGATAGACGTAGCCTAAAGCTGCAGGCGCATTTACGGCGAACACTGGCCCGGGTCAAAAAAACCTCTATCATAAAAATTTGGACTCTTGCACAACTGAGTAACAGTTATTGAATTAGTCAAAAATGCTACGTAACACCCGACCCCTGGGTTTTGTGTTCTGGCCATTGACCACCGCCACTAGCCGCTCGCTTGGCCGCCAAGTGCGCATGTAGTCTTAGTTTAACACAATAGACTAGAACTAGCACTTTTGAAATTACGACATAACTTAATGGCGTCTGAAACGTGATATGCCATCAACGTTTTATGGTGTTCATTAAACGTGACGTATACTTATTACTCCAGGCACTTGGGAAAACAAACTTTATTCTACAATAACTTAAGGTTTATCGTAGAAAATGTAGAAATTCTAATTTGTTTTGATGGTGAGGTGAAGAAGGAAATGGTCCTTGGAGCCATCTCTCATTCCTACTTAGACGGAATAGAATTTATTTGTCAGAAGAATTCTAAGGTAAACCGGTAAACATACAGTGATTACTAAAAAGAAATGGATGCTAGAACTGACCACGCGTGGCATCCAGCTGTCCCGGCTCGAGTAGCAAGAGAATAAATCTTGTTTCTTGTATTCATGCCACTCAAATAGCTCACAGTCAGATACGCCCAAAATAAACATGGACGCAAATAATGATAGCTTGGTAGGTGTCTATTCTCCACCTGCCTTTACTACTTTACAATTTTTTTTTCTGTATAGAGAGGTTTCTCTGCTAAACCGTTAATTATGCCGTAGCATAAACTAACTGCACTGCATCAGCTCTTACCAGTGGATCCAGGATTTCAGCCTGAGAGGGGCTTGATCCAGCTATTAGGGTTCTTCCTATACTATCCTGGCATACTGCACTCTTGAGCAGACCAGACCTGGAACCACTAGTGGTTCTTACCTCGCAAATTCACAGCATTAGCGATAGAGAACTCCGAGACGGAGCTAGAAGTTGGCTGTTCGAATCGGCCACGCGTAGTGTCTATCTGACCCAAATCAAATAGATGTGACGTCACTGGCTCTTCGTAGTCGTTCTTCTCATAGTAATCTGCTGACTTCGGTTGGTCTTCTCCGGCGTAATCAGCGTCGTAATCTGGGAAAAAAATATGCTGGGCCTGACCAAGTAAACTAAAGGTTACATAAATAAAGGAGTTCGAAGAATTGTAAAAAATAAAGTAGGTGGATCTCCGAATGAGTCAAATAGCTACGATCGTGATACTTTTATAAGATCATTTCTGCTAGCGTAACAAAATGTTTAAAAAAATATGGAAATGTCTAATTTTTCGGAGAATGACCCTGTATTTGGTCCCATACTAAAAATATAAGAGAAACACTTGCGTTAACGGAATATAACATTAGTTTTGTTTGGCTGACACTTTCAGATTCAGCTCAAATTACCTGTGTTGTATCTTTCTTGTTCTCTCAATATCTCAGCAGGGTCCACTGGAGGGGCATACCACGGCCTCCTCGAGTACACCTTCTTGGTGTTCACCACCCGCTCGCCGACATCAACGTTCCGATAACTCGACGGTGAGAGGTTTAACATCTCTAAACATCGAGTGAAACCTGTGGAGACAGAAAGAGAAACTGAATTATGAAATTTTCTATAATAAGACTTATTTTCTGAACACAAAAGGTTACGTAAGACATGAGTAGGTAGGTATTGTAGGTGGTAGGACATTATTGATAACCTGTTTTGCGTGAGACTAGTGCCCGAGATAGTTTTGAAAACCTGTATTATGGGTCACTTCTATACCTATTACCTACCTACCTTATAGCCAGTTATAGCCAATCTTAGTACATACTTTCTAGTTTAATGTAAGTATTTATGTAGTTTTTTTTATGACTGTACCAAATATTAATGTCGTAAATAAAATTCTTACTGACAATGTCTACATTGTTTAGATAAAACATTCGAAATGATACAGTTATAATACAGTATTAGAAATACCTCTATGTTTACCTTATACCATGATTTGCTAAAGACAAAAGACATTAGATGTACCTACTAATAAAGTATGTAAGTTTGTATATTTACTAGCCGTCGCCCGCGGCGTTGCTCACGTTCTAGACCCTTTAGAGTGCGACTTTTCAAAATTCCTTTCTTAGTGCGCCCCTACACTATATGAGGAACCTACCCTCCAATTTTCATACCTCTAGGACTTATAGTTTAGGCTGTGCGTTGATTCTCTGTCAGCTTCAAAAGAGTTTTATATATATTGATGATTGATGATGATGATTGTCAACATATTAGCCACATAATGTCGCATCCGCTTTGTATTTTTCTAATACTTACGCCTCAAAGAAAACTATTTCCACAGAGAATCCCTGAATTATTAAGGTAGGCAAAAACCACAAGAGCCTGTACAAATAGCCAGATTTAATTTAAATCTTAATATTTTTCCGCAAAGAAAATGCTAAGGTAAAATAAATTCAGGCTTCGTTTGTGAGAGTTTTATTCCTTGGAAAATACAAGGGCTTTTTTAGTTATTAAGGGTCCTGGAAAACGTCACACTTCAAGTTGAACAAGGATTTTTTTGAAGTCTTCTTGTTTGGATAGGATACATAAACAAACTCGTACCTAAATATTATTAGCAAAACGTATGTCGGAACCCGTACTGAAAGCCCGTATAGACTGTATTATTTGAAACCCTAATTCGATTAAAAAAAATTATTTTAAACTATAACTATAAGTATGAAATTTGAAGGGTAGTATCCTTATATGGTGTAGGGGTGCACTAAGAAAGGAATTTTGAAAAGTCACACTCTATAGAGTCTAGAACGAGAGCAACGCCGCGGGCGACGGCTAGTCATAGGTATTGTATAAAAAGATCTAGTATTCGTCTAATATTTTATTATTTAAATTTTAAAAGTAACAAAAATAATAGAGTGTAGACAATAGAAACGTTCATTTAATAAAATAACAGTAACTCACAAAGGTATTTCTCATATTTTTCATAGCGAAGATAGTCTTCAGAGTTTCAAATTACCTAGTTAAAAGATTGCGTTTACTGGTGCATCATTATAGAAATGAAAATAATCAGTAATGAAGAAAATGGCCTAGGGAAGGGCACTTGTACACTGGCGGATGCCGACACCTACGCGATAACTAAATGTTTCAATGCAATTATGCCTGAAATTCCTCAACAGATTTGTAGATGATAAATATTCATCAACTCTGAAAACCACATACTCTCATAACTTTTCGCCAAGAACCATCCGAGATAAATTATAAAAAAACTGCACCCGCTTATTGTAGTTATTGTTGAATTAGATCTGAATTACTTTCAGAGCTACGAGGGCACAGACAGACACACCCTCGTCAATCTTATAACACCCCCTTCTGTTATTCGGTCGGGGGTTTCAAATAAATACTAAACACCCTCCAAGATGAGAAACTTACAACGGTTCTGAAAACTTAAGACTACATTTTCCGCTCTAGATTTTCCAACTATTTATTACTCTGCCTAGCTTATTGCCTAGCTTTGTTGACCGACGAAGCGAGGCTGTGAGCATTAGTTACGGTTACGGAGAACTGAGTAAGTTTTATTTTTCATCATTAAAAACAAATGGTTCGGTGTGTTAGAAATAAAATAATAATTATAAAAAATATATTGCGAAAATATTTTTAAGATAAAATTTACTGAAAAAGTTTGATTTTACTGTTCTTCTCATCATTATTTTTAGTTTGCTTTTTGTAAAATTTATAAACATTTTTAGCAAAGATTTACATAATAATTAAAACTGAAAATAAAATCTAATGCTCTGCTGAAAAAGAGCAGGTAATAACTGGAAAGGCGACTCCTTAAGAGCCTTTTCAGGAGTTATTTTATTAAAATTCCCATTACAAAGTTATACTGTAAAGCTCTGGGGTATTATAAAGCCGCAAATGTCAAGGTGTTTTTGTACTAAAAAGACGATATGATGCTTTAAATATAAAAGTACTTGGATTCAGCTTGTTTAATAGGCGGTCATAATTTTTTTACTAAATATTAAGAAAATACAAAAGAATTTAAATGTAGAAATATTTTTATAACACTATCAGATTCCTAGGTATAGTAGAACCTACATTTACTAAAACCTAACCTTTTAAATATTCTGGTTTCTATTTTACTATGTAGAATCTGCTCATTGCAAAATCACAACGAGCTAGCTCTACAGTATGGTTTAATTATTCTGTTAGAATTAAATTTACTGAACTAGCTAAAAATTGAGAGCTTTCGTGTATTTTATTCATTTTGTTATATTCATGAGTTATTAATCTAATCTTTTTAACGTGATTTTACTAAAATATTTATTTATTTAAGGAGGATCTTTATAATAATGTATTTAGTTTTTTATTCTTAGAGTGGAATAAAATATAATAATCTAATTGTAATCTTGAAAAAGTTATCACAAAATCGAGTAAGCTTTTTTTTCTGTAAAAATTTATAAATATTTTGTTATCAAAGAAATGTTTAGTAGGTGTTGTAGTAAGTATAATACTATATTTGTATTTGTAGTTTCCTTTTTGCAAGATATTTTCTACTGAGTAGCCATACAACTTTTGGTTTGGTCCTTGTGGCTTCGGTAATTGAACCCTTTTCGTACCACGTCAATTAACTTAGGTCCAAATTGTATTTTAAAGTCTAAATAGACCTTTTAACGTACTGCCAAGTGTTATATGGAACCCAGATAACTCCCCAGACATCCTTCCAATGTTAATAGAATAGAGATGTCCTATGAAGTTGTAGGTACCTACTACGTAATGAGTTTGGCGATTGTTTTGTCGTCAGACGAAGCCCTTTTATCTGGCGATTTCTGCGAAAAAACTGATGTGAATATATAATTAAGTTCTATATTACATGGCTTGTTTTGTGAACGTCTACAAATTAAAATGCGTCTAGGATAAAAAAAAGTTTCCAAATGATTATAAAGCTGTTATGTGATTAGGGTCTACTTACAAATAGATACAACTCACTAGAAGGTAGTATTGTACTGTTGCACAAAAAATAAATGCAGACAAAGTCACAGGATTTCTACTAGTAAACCAGACAGGATTACAGCGACTTTAATAAATAAGTAACTAATACTAGTTTAGAAATACTTGAATCTTTTTACAATGAACGATTTAATGGAACAATAGTTAATTTTACTGAAGGAAAAACATGTTTACTGTGTATGAGTGAACACAAAACTCTCTTGACTCACGTACGATAATTATCACTTTCGCACCTCAACTTTACCCAATCAGCTAAAATCTAATTTTGTAAATTGAATAAACAAATCTGAAACAATTTCCTAACACTGTCAGGTAAGTTTGGTTACGAATGTTCGTTAGTAGAAATTAACAAATTAACCAGATGGTAAGGGTGACCTTTTAGCTCTTTTCACGCTACCACAGGATATTGGGGAGCTAAATATATAGTACTTTATACGCTTTAATAAGTGATAACGGACAACTGCCCATTGTGAGATCTTTCATTCGGGTTCTAATGAAATAGTACAGACTATTTGAAGAGATTTGAAATGAAATTATGTACCTAACCTTAATAACCTCAATAAGTACTTTAATTATTATATCAACCCATTTAACATGTATCGTGAACTAACAAAATATGGAATACATTTATACATTTGAAAAATAAATGAATTGGAATTTTTTCATTTTTAATACAGTATGTGTACGCTGCCACGCCCACACCGACATTCATATTATTCAAGCCACTGAAATGTCGGCGTAGATGTCTGTATCGGCCAGTGTGTAAACGCCCTATGGTTCACGATGGTACTCAATAATGTAAACAGAACTTTAGATCGATTCTAGCTTATATAAACAGCTTCAAGAGACGATATAATGCTTGAAACATAGACAAAAGCATAGTACTAGAGATGACAATGATAATACGTCATGTCTCAAATGGAGTATGACGTATGATAAAGTAGAAATGACGTCATATTTGACTCCGGAAGAATTGTTGTGCAAACAAAAGTAAATGTGACATCGATGGAGCGCAACCTTCTACGTCAGTATATACCTAGTATAGTATTATATGATCTGTGGTATATACTAATAGCTTGAACAGAATTTTATATTGTACTCGAGGTAATCAGAAATTATTTGTATTGTTTTTGCTAGCATAATTTATTTTAATAATAAAGCTTTCATATTTTTCTTTCTATAAATTTTTTGTGGGTAAGGAACGAACGCAATTTTGTTAAAAATACAAATCCTTTGAGCACGTTAATTGCTTCGCCTTTTGTGGATGTCAGCAATTCCTAAAATATGGTATTAAAAGTATTTTTTTGTGATCTGAGTGCAAGCATTAATGTATACGATGCTAACAGCAAAGTGTAAAAATTCAGTCAGAAACGGTAAGAGCATTTCAAACGATATGACGAGAAATGAAACTCAAGAGTAATTCTAATCGAAACATTTCAAAATTATTGTTTGTCTACTATGATAAAAAAATTAAAAAATTGAATATGCAGCACGAGAATACTGTAAAAATATTTTTATCTCCAATTCTTAGTTGAATGAATGGTAGAAGAACTGTTCCAATCACCTATTCAAAGAAGCTCTTCCATTTATCCTATGAATAGATAGGGGATAAAACATTCATTACAAGAACTTACCTCGACAAACTAGGATTATGGATTCAATACTGTTGGATAGCCATTTATAGGCTATAGTAGACTTCAAAAGTAAGTAAGTATTATAAACTTCTTTATACAAACGGACATTGTGATATCAAAACAGAATTGGGATTTTCGTAATTCAATCAATTTCAAAGATAAAATAAAAAAATGGTGTTTTTTTATTTAGAAATATAAAAAAAAATCTACTATCTATAATATGCTAATTACACACTTTTCACTAAAACAATTGCTAAATAATAAATAACAAAACAATATAAAAAAATTACATTTTACCGACTAATTTTAAATTTTTTTTTGGAATTCTGTACAGGCCTCCATAAAAACTACGAATAATGTACCTATATGGGTAACCTATATAGGTGACACGTGAACTATATTTTTAGAAATTACATTCCCTAAACGATCAGTTTTCTATTCTCTAGCGATTGGAACTTGGATAAAGAGGATGAAATAAATAACTTGCAACTCCCATTTGATAGAATATCCGCCCATGCTGCCTGTTTGAAAATGTCTCAGTAAAATTGCTAATCAATACAACCAACCCACACTCGGAACGTGATGTGAATGTGACTATGTGTCCACTGATTAGTCTCTAAACACAGGGTGTCAAAAAACTACCCTCAAAAACGTTACCAACAGACAAAATGATTCTCAACAGATCGCCAAAATGAGTTAAAATTAAGCTATTTAAAAAAAATATTTAATATACGGTTAACAAATAAAGCTATAAAACTTTTACTCAGTATATTATGTATTACAGTATTATGACTCAGTAACTTCTTATTTCACCACAGTATCATAATACATTTTTAGTAACAAAATTTTTTGTGCCTAGTCTTTCTTCCTCTCTATATTCCTCTTCAAGGTAGTAAGTATTCTAGTCTTTGTCTTTGATATTTAGTACAAACCATTTTAAAAACGTTATTTTTTCTTACAAATAAACTTTTATTTCAGAGAGTTATTATTTTACACACTGTATCAGCTAATTGTAAAACTAATTGAATCTGTTTTTACTCGCCTGGGTACAATAGTTTTTGAGTTCTCGGCACGTAGCGCTAATATGACCTTTCTTACCTGGCTTTCGTAAGTAAGCTTAGAGCCTACGACTTAGTCTGTTTGACGTTTATTAGCTTTGTTGGAAGATCTATTAACAGATAAAACATGAAATGAAGAATTAGGCACGAAGGAGTTTGGCTCATCCCAAAAAAAAAAGGACGATAGAGTTTTTGATGGTCATCATAACGAACATTTTCAACAAGACTAAGCAGTCTTGTTTTACATGTGAACAAAGAAATATATTGTGATATTTATTGACATTCACTGAATTTTATATTGCTCCATGTATAAGCACTTACTTTCAATCCCTTTCCTTCCTAACCCTTTCCTACTGTGTAAAATAAGTTGAAGAAAACAAATATCTTCTGTATAAAGTTACCTGAAGTTTTTGTGTAAACATTTTCCTGCTTCAGGTTAACGACTTGACCTCGAGGATGGTCCAGGACAATAAAGTATTTCCTCAATAGAGAACCCGCGGAGAACATTAAACCTTTTACCAGTTGCCTGCAGTCTGAGTATTCTCGTATTCATGGTTACAATATTAAAAAGGACCTTCTTACGAGTACTTTACTTTCGTTTTATTACGCCATACTTGTCTATTCATAGTCACCGGAATAATAAAAGAAGAAAATAAATAATAAAAATAAATAACAAAAATATTCATGGGCACTTCGCACTGCGCCCTAGACAAAGCTTGTACTATGGGAACTAGATTGCTGGATGTAATACTTATATAGGTACGGTTTTTTTTTTTAAATACCTACATTCCTATTTCGAATCAAGGCTGTATTTTACTAAGATAACATTTTAAAAATTAAGTAAATCTTGAAAAATGAGATCCAGTTCATGGTACCTTGGTAATTTTTTTGACCGAAGAAAACCCCTTGAAGAATTTTAAAACATCTTTTTTGAAGTAAATGTGATAAAAATGTAGCAGACACGGTTTATATTCCGGAATATAGCCAGATTTGCATGCAAAAACTACTGACATTTTGAATTTGCATTTGAAAAATATTAAATTCCATAGCACTCCGAGCTAAAACGACTTGGATGGAAAAAGATAAAGGAGCACTAACGGTTGCAAATATTCAATTGAAGTTGTTTCAATATAAAATGTTAATTATTTGCAGTCCACACGAGCAGCGACAGATTCAGAATTTCAGCTTGGGCGGGGCTTGAACCAACTACTCAACTCTGATAAACCATGTTTTTAAGCGGGCTTGAGCTCCTAGCCCCCATAGAAATTCGCCACTAAACACAAGTTTCATCTAAAGCTATTTCTATACAGTGTTCTATTTTGTCGCTGTCTCTAGGCTCTTAGTATCGCTAAGTAAGCAAAGTCCAACAATGCTCATCTATTATGCACGTACTACTTGCGCTAGTTATGTCTGCACAAGAAACTTGCAAGACGGTACTGCAGTACAAGAAGCTACTGAATAAATGGTTGGTTAGTCTCTTAGCTTAGAGTTTTAGTTGGTTTAATGACACTGAACCCTTCAGCTGTCTTAAACAAACCAAATGCCTTCAAAAGCAAGCAAGCTCGTATGAGTTAGTGGCCAACTCTGGTGACGGAGTTTTAAGGCCGCCTTAGGGCAACAGTCGTGGCTTAACGACTGCTAGAGCCGGGACCGACAGTTTAACGTGCCCTCCGAAGCACGGAAGCGCCAGTCTCCAAATAGTAACCGTGCAGAACGTCGCTTATGCGTCGATAATCGGTGAAGATTGACTAAGCAAGCTACGCCACGAGCGCATCAGGAATTCAAGAATTTTATGGCTTAGTCCTAAGCATTTTTTATGATCTATTTATGGCTGTGTTTCAACTGGGTCGAGTAAATGATACGTCCAGAATACTGCACTGTGTAAACATGTTTTATAGAGATAGATTCTTTATTTACTTACTTTTGAAACGCCAGCGAGCTATTTTATCCCAAGAAAACATGTTTTAGCGAGATGGCTTCCGAATTCTTATTCTACTCGTAGGTAACCACTACAGCAAGTTATGTTATCTCCAGGAAGAATGTTTCAGCGAGATTCTACAAGATTATGTTGGGACTACGTAGGTAAATTAGTAAAGATAGATAGATAGATATATTCCTAAAAATATAAAGATGATATTATAAAGATGGATCGTAAGATTTTTTTTCACAGTTTCCTAGCTATTTTATCTGAGGAAAACATGTTTCAACGAGATATCATCCATTTGTACAAGAATTCTGCGAGATTACACTTTTCAGGACTGTTTCTCGAGATTCTGTTGACACTACGTCGGAGGTGACTGATACATTAGTAAAAATGGATCGAAAGCAATTTATTTTCTTTTCTGAGCAAAGCAAGATATTTTATCTGAGGAAAACATGTTTCAGCGAGAAAAAATGCAATAGTAAAGATGGTTCCAAAGCAATTTATTTTCTTTTCACAGCTAGCTAGCTATTTTATACCAACATATAGAAAACATGTTCCAGCTAGATAACTTCCGGATCTGTTTGTATGTTGACACTCATGCTACATCTGAGGTAACTGTATTAGTAAACAGGGTCCGGAGCTATTTCCTCCGGCTCAATGGCTGTTGGCGACCTTATAGGATCGATAAACAATTTTGAAATGGAATATGCTCATATCTTCAACGCACGATAGTTAGTAGGTATCTCAACGATGTTACAGCGTAGCTAGGGTACCTAATTATACTTTCACTAGCCGTCGCCGGCGGCGTTGCTCGCGTTCTACCCTTTAGAGTCTGACGTTTCAAAATTCCTTTCTTAGTGCACCCCTACACTATATAAGGATACTACCCTCCAAATTTCATACCTCTAGGACTTATAGTTTAGGCTGTGCATTGATTATCAGTCGGCTTCAAAAGAGTTTTATATATATTGATGATAATGTAAATGTACGAGTTGATTTATTTTTTACCCGCCATACGGTGAAGCAAAAAGGAGGGTTATGATTACGACCGGTATGTGTGTTCATAAAGTTCAAGTTCTTTTTTTTTTAATCAATATCCTTAGTCAATTTAGTCATTTCATTACACATTGATACATTATTGCATATACATATTACTTTCATATTATACATTCTGTTCCTTTATAACGCTTATACGCCATACGGTGAATCGAAAAGTAGGGTTGTGATTATGACCAGTATGTATGTTCATCTGTTCCTTCATAACTCCTAAACTACTTATCATAACTTTACAGGGAGGTATCATAGCGTCCTAATTATTATTGTCCGCTGGTGACGTCACATTAAAACATGGCGCCTATCTCATATACCACCATATACGTAGAGAACATAAAGTCATCAAGTAAAAAATATGTAAAAAAATCATTATTGTATCCGGCTTTTCTGGTTTTAAAAAAAAATATAAATTAAGAATGATATATAATATTTGATCCTGGTGAGTGAAGGAGCTAAATTCTTTTTCCAAGCAAACTATTTTATGATGTCCATAATTCTAACGTAGACGCACCTAAAAGCAAGCACTTTACGTGCAACTACCATAAAATTTTGCTTTGAGCCTCGATATGAAATCGATAATACTAAATGCACCATTCAGAATCATTATAAGAAAAGGGCTTTTACGATGCTCTTTTGTTTCATTCAACTCGTATTTTTACGCACACATTTACTCGTACAAGCACAAGGGCTCAATTCCACAGAAAAACGCAAACGCAACTGAACCGTAGCCTTTCATCTGTTTTTTGGCTATTTGTGTATTCTACTATCGTGAATAACGACCCGGCTGCACAGTGGCCTTTCAGCTAAGTGATCGACTGAGCCATAGTTGGAATGGAATAGAACTTTGAGCCCCTGACCGAATAAAGACGCTATTCTTGGGTCTCGATACTTGAATATTCTGGAAAGCAAACTAGCGAGTCAGAAAACGTGACATATTCGTAGACTATCAGGGTCAGACTAATTTAATTCTGTCAAGAATATGCAAGATCAACTTATGAAAACCGAACACTAGTTTAAGTCTAAGTAATAATAAAAATAATTGGAAACTTTAATGCCAATATAAACAGTTTAAATATTACGTAAGTTTCACACTCAAATCAAATTGACCTCATGTGATGTGTCGATCTTAGATTATCTATATGATAATGTAAGATCGACACGTATCGACATTTTAGTATGCAAACATGTTTCACCCTGAGTGCTTTAACCCGGGATTAAAATTGGTCAGTCCACACCCACACATTCGTGACCACTGACACCAACCCACCAACCTGACCCAGATTGATACCGAAAACGGAAATGACGTAGGTATTGCCAGATGATTGGTTTTTTTTTAATTGGAAACTGCTCTCTAGAAAAACGTTTATCGATTTTACTATCGGATATTACGGAATAAGAGATAAAAAGTGCGTTGAATTTCTATTCGGTTTTAAAGAATTGTAATTAGGTAGGTAAGAGGCCTACCGAAACTAATTATAAAATAAACTGATTTTTATACAGAATTACATATTTTCAATATTCCAAAAAAAGCTAAGATTTAGAGCATGTGTAAAAATGAAAAATCTCTTCTTGAATTCTTGAAATTCTTGAATTCTTGAAATCTTCTTAAATCGTTGTTTTGATGGAATAAAAAGTATTTTACAAAAAAATAAAATGTTTATGTATATTAGGTACATATAATCAGCAATATACCTACCTAGTTCTAATAGTAAAAGCAAGGCGATGTGCGAAATGTCGAATATCTATTTATATAGATACATAATGAAAGGCATGCCAGTGTACCTAAACAAATATAGGTAGGTTTACGTAAACTCTCCAAATATCGGTATTTGCGTCGGACACACGTAAACCCAGAAAAACCACTCATGATCTAATGAAATGTATTATTGCCGAGAGTATATTTTATCTCTAAACAGTGATATTATGCGACTGAGATGGGAGTATTGGGAATCAGATTGAATTTGGAAGATTTGATCATCCAGACGTAGCTTCGGCCTGCGTTAATAGATTCAATAATTTTCTTACTTATTTATATTTCGATATTTTTCTTTTGTTTACTTCATAGCTTTGCTACGAGTTTTTTCTGAGCCCTAAGTTGTGCTTATAGGATGACTCCCTACACAGTTTACTCGTACACAGGGGTGCGGTAAATTTGATAGAACACGGTGTGATATGTCTGAAAAAAAAATATTCGTCAAAAACATCCTGCTGCTCCTTCTCTGCGCGTTCCCTCGTGTACACGTCCTTCATCCCTGTTTTAAATTGCAGGGATAGATCTGTTTCAAATACCTAGGTACCTCATAAAATTTTCCAGTAGAACATCTAGGTATAGGTACTTAATAGTACCTATAACTTATTTAGGTATGTCGTCGGCGCCTTCCTAAATTGCTATTTAGGAAGGAATATGCTTATTAAGTTACTTTTGTAAAGATATTATCTAGCGCCAGCAAACCAGCGTACATAATGTAATAAATGTTAATAACCAGACCTTTGAATCTAAGCTAAATGATTTATACAGCGTCAAGGGCCATTTTTACCCACGCCCCTGATAAATGGGCGGCGGCGGCGCCGCTGCAGTGCTTGGGGCATGATTAAGATGGAGTTTGCTTGCCTGTTAGCACATAACCAGCTGTCTAGTCGGTATCTAACGTCATAGTCAAACGGTGAAGAAAAACATCAGGACAAACCCATCAGCTTTGTCAGTTACGCGCGTCTTGTCTTTCCTGTGGAACCTTTGTAAAAAATATTATGATGAAAATCCGCGACGCAAAGTAGACATTATTTAAGATTTTTAGAAGGCTTACGGAAACAAAGAGAAAAAGTTTCAATTCCGCAGAGTTCATAAAAATTTATGAAAGTACAATCAGCTTAAATTAACTTACCCAAAAAATTTTATAGCCAATTTGTAAAACATTTTTCCCAGACAAAGCGCCAAAGGATAACTTTTTGTGGTAAATAAGTAGGCTTACGGGGTTTACACCGTTACCTAGCTACTTTTATCAAAAAATAACACAGAGTTATCTCACTTATTGTGTTCTATTGAATGATTGGATTATGTTAAATTTGTGCTTAATTCTGCATCTTTACGTAAGCAATACCTAGACAATCATTGTTTTTTTGATCTCAATTCTTAATTTTTCCTATAGATTTACGATACTTGATCCTGAAAATAGTATTATTTTGAAAAATTATGAAAAACGCTGGCAATAAATAAATGAAATTCTCATAAAAATATTAACTAATGCTGACTGTACAATTTACTAACGTAAGCGCCTAGAAAAAGGCGTTGGGGTATTTCGATATGAGCTCAACTGTAACATATTGGTTGAGTGTCGGATTAGGTTCAATGTTCAGCCATGTGACGCCCTTATAACTTTACGAAAAGATTGAGGATTTACGAAATTAGATTCAGAGTTTCGCTTAGGTATACCTAACAAAAGTAATAAAAAAAATTGGTAGTTCCAATAGGTAGTTAGTCCACCAAAAAAGTTATCATAAAAAGCTAGTCAGGTACTATCAATTAATTTTAGCAAAATTAATTATTACAAGCAAAATAATTTTAAAGATAATAAACGTTTTTACACTGCCACCGACACGACACCTACATGATATCGAGGGGAACTTATAATCTCATACATTTAGTACTCCTATAAACCACATCGTCATCATCATACCACACCATGCCCGTGACGACAATTTAATCCTTTAGTTGAAATCACTGAAATATCGTTATCGTGCAGCTGTTAGTATCGGCCAGTACTATACACCCTTTCTTTAGGCAGAATTAAAGTACCTATTCAAGGAATAGACAGAGTTTGATAATGATTTTGATTTGATTTCTAACAAAGGTTTTCAGTACCTTTACTTCGAATCAACGACAATACAAAATCAGAAACTGCTCAAATGTTCACAACAAAGACTATTTTCATTCGATTCCACGTTTGTGAGATACTAAAGAGAGACTTGAAAACCCCTGGTTGAAATTTGAAAAAATCAATAAGTTTAAATTACAAAAACTCTCTGAATGTGAAAATTAGTTTTCCAGTTTTGAAAAAAAAAAACACCATTAATTTCTCTTTAAAACAAACGACAGCCGACTTTACGAATGAGTTAACTTGACTTATGTGGAATCGGATGGGGGTGGCGAATTCGAAACACTTTGTATGATAGTCTTATTTTATTTTTAGATAGTTTTTACACAACGCAGCTTCGTCTTTGCCGGTAGCCATATCACTCTCATTCCTTTTAAAAAATAAAACATTCAATCATCTTTCAGTTCTTTCACTCGCTCCCAATCTTTCTACGTTCCATTTCACACACAAATCTTACGTTCCGTTCCCTTCCATAAAATCAACTTCCTACACTTATATTATTTCAAATATATCACGTGACATTGGCAAAATTGTCTGTCGAAATGACGGACACAGGCCATTACTGAAAAGAAGAAGAAGAATTAGAAAAACGGTGAAGAAAAACATCGTAAGAAAAACCATTCCTCTCCTCACCCTTTTTAGGTACTCCTCTCGTTGGCTTAGTACCTACCTTACACTACCTACCACCCACATAAGGTAGAATTACTAAACGTGCCTAATTGATGAATAATTACGTTAATTATCATCCGATGACCAAATTGGCTGTAATGCGAATCGACAGCATAGAATACCTATACCTACGGGGTTGGTTGTTAAGTTTACGCAGATAACGCAAAATTAAACAAGTAGATAGATCTATTTATATTATTTAGTTAATAAAATAAGTAAATTAATTGTCGACTCAAAACGATAAATTATAAACCAATGTTAAATTATTTTTTAATTATTCAAGACAAATAATTAAATTATTATTTAATTATGAATAAATAGTAGGTACACCCAAGTGAATCTTATAATTCCTATATTTTTAAGCAACCAGTTGCACCTGAAAAGCTTACAAACCTTTAATACAGTCAAGAGCAAAAATTCCAGGTCATCTATAAAAACATGAATATCGTGGAAACCATGAATGCTACCTTAGTGAAATATGTGTTTGATAACAGTTCATAATAATACACATTAAAGAAGCGTATTTTTTTGTTTAATTGCATTATCAGCTTGCATAATTACAATAAGCTATAGATAAATAAATAATAAATATTCTTAGACATTTATCACACAACGCTCTCTAGTCCCAAACTAAGCAAAGCTTGTACTATGGGAACTAGATGACCCATAACGTTTGCTATCGAGTGTACGTTATATTTTTTTAAACATTTCAACATTTAAAACTTACCTCGTATCTCATCCACGCCATACATTTCAGTTCAAAAAGCACAGAAAGTCTAAACATTTACTTAAATCACATAATTCCTATATCTAGGGTTTTAGGGTTCAACTTCACACTGGGATCATGCATTCAGTCATACTACTCCACTCACCTTCGAAAGTAAATCACAGCTTGTTAGAAACTAACACAAACATGCGACTAAAAAGTGGTTCTTACATAGATCACTCCGTTTCGAAAGTTCTTCGCGATGTAGGTACACGTAAGACGTGCGTAGGGTGGTTATACCGCCGAGCTACTGGACTGGACCACTGGATCAACTACTGAGCAGAGCTTTCAGTGCGCATGGCATTTTATGACTCTACCTCTACCTGTAGGAACGGTTATATTCAGCTAGACATGGGTTTCAGACAGTATAAAGAAAAGAATTAGAACTATTTGAAAATGTCACTTATACAGCATGTATCTACAATGGCGACAAAAAATTGACACACGGGTAGAGCTACTTATTAGTATTCGTAAAAAAATAATTAAGGTACAGTCAGCTGCACTAGAATGTGTACAATTCGTAATTTTCAATGTAGGGCCGCAGCATTGTTATGGGCTTTGACGGTCCCAATAATAAATAAATAGGTAAGTAAAATTATCAACTGTGTTAATATTTTTTTAGTTTTTACCCTGTAAATGTCTATTTCAATACGGTGACACTAGTTTGAAAGTTACGAATCGTATACCTTCTAGTGCAGCTGACTGTACTTTAATTATTTTCTTATGAATACTTATAAATAGCTCTACCCGTGTATCAATTTTTTGTCGCCATTGTAGATACATGCTGTATACTATCTTATGTGATATTATTTTTGTACACTATAGATACGTATTTAATTTTTATACAATTATTTCCTACAATTATTAATATTATTAGTGTTGTTCAACTAAATCATGTCCCAGATACTAATGCAGGGTCCCGTTCATCAGTGCATGAATCAAAAGTGGCTCCTGACGCTGTATAAATCATCTAGATTTGCAAGACCTTGTCACCTCCTACAACGATCATATTATTATTTACTTAGGTAGGTACCTACTCTCTTCTTCTTCCTCCTCTCTTATCCCACTAGGTGGGGTTGGCACATTAAGTTATTTTCTTCCATTCTCTCCTATCATCCGTTAACGCAGTATTGATTCATCTCCTATATAGGAATGCATATTATCATCTTTTACACAATCCATCCATCTTTTCTTAGGCCAACCTCTTCCTCTATATCCATATCCATCCACATTCATACTACTATTAGGTAGGTACTCTATCTGTCTAATATTACAATTTTGAAATATCTACTTACCAATATCCTTGAGACTTTTAGGTGTAAATATAGGTACCTAGTCTCCTTGCAATTCAAGAGCTTTCTAAATAAAAAAGATAAACCCAAGAAACTACATTCTGTGTACCTACTAAAATGAGGAAAACAATCCAACAAGTGATATCTTGTACTACTGGAAAGTATATTGCGCACTGTGTAGGTACCTGGAGGGCAATCGTTGTCTCATAAAAACCTGCTAGAATTCAGCCTGGCAGGTTTTCTGAACTGTTTTTATACTAAATCATAGGTATTCTGTGACTAAATAGTGACATTAGCGCGTTTCAGTGCATTTTTTGCCGTCAAAAGCTTCTTGTTTTCGTATATCTGTATATCTGTGACCACATCGCTTGGCATTATGCTGGGCAGCGAAAGCAGTTCAGAGCTTACGATACGGGGGCTGAAACCTTTTTCCATTTACCTGAGAGCCTCAGCCAATACGGTAGAAGTTGTAATGTGAAAGTTTCTCCGACATGACGAAGTTATATGCGGGCTCTGGGACGTTTCTTGTTTTATTAATGTGAGCATGTTAGTTAAAGTAAAGGATTGTATATTTTCGTTTAAAAACTAAAAGAGCGATTTGTAAACAAACATTAGAAATCCTTTTTTTGATACAAAAAAATAGACACAAGAGTCTATAATCTCAGTTAACTATTTGATACCAAAGCCATAAATACATAAAAAAAAAAAGAACTTGCTAGTACTATCATCATCCACTTATCACTCTTCTTCGTAGACCCTCCGTAGCACTGGCGTAGCACAAACGGTTTTCAATGTCTGCCAACTTGTAGATTTTATTTAATAAAATACAAGTTATTAAAGTTTTTTCTGTTCATAATTATTGAACTGCAATTCATTTAAACTTGTGGCGCCATCTATGGTTCACTTGGTGTAACCATTTCGCGTGCTAGTCTACTATGTGCTTGGGCTTATTAGGTACCATTTCAGTTTTTCTCTCATTGAACCTAGTGGTTTCCACCCTGGCCATTCTGACCTCTAGACTTGTGTCTAGTTTTTATTGCTACAAAACCTACTTAGTGACAAAAGAAACACATGGCAACATTTGAGTCCTTTGTTTTGGTAGTTGGGCACGAATAAAACAACAGTATTATTTAGTTATAACTATTATATATTTCAATAGTATCTCTTATAATTATATCTATTTCTCTAACGCTCCGCGCTCATATTTGGTTTGTCTTAGTAAGACGAATCAACAGTTAGTCAACTTGAAAATCAACAGGCGAACAAAGGCCTAAAAGACATTAAGTAAAAGGGCATAAATCAACATAGGCTCTTTTAGTCGTAAGTAACCAATCAACCACTTTGCTTCACAGATTCGGACCAACAGACTAGTGATAGAAAATTGTTGATAGATGTGAAATAAAACTAAGGTTATGTAGAAGAGATTCATTTCAGAAAAGACTAATCGCCTCGCCCTTTTACTTGAAATGTAATTGAAACTCAAATACTGATTCTTACAAGGTTAATATAAAAATCTATACTATTAGTGGGGAATGTTAACTTTGGTATAAAATATTAATTATAAACAACAAAAACATATTAAATCAAAGACACTCGTGAACAACTTAAATCGAGGCATAAATTAAGAAATACTGTTTTAATCGATAGCCTAAATTCCAGTTAAAATATATTTACAAAACTGGTTAACTAGTAACTAAAAATATGACGTACTAAAGTTTAAAGTTGCTAATAACATTTCAACAAAGTTTTTTTAGTACAACAATGAAGGGCCTCAAGTAAAAATATCGATGCCGTAGACTTAATTCACCAGGGTTAAATCACGTAGGTGAATTAAGTATACTATTTAGTAGACTTAATATAATTGGTAGTGTCACATCTAGAGCGAAAAAATCATGACTGTTGGTGACATCAATGTAGGGTATGTATTATTTGCACGGAGCGGGCGCCTTTTTTAACATTGTTGCGTTTTACTTTAGTTTAGATGGTATTTTTAGTTTCATAAGTATGTAGCGCGTCATACATATAGTCCGTCAATGTCTCAACCGGATACTGGATGTGTAGGAGGATCTTGCGGACACGAGTTCTGACATTTTTTGAAACGACACATGGCACTTTTATTTTAATAGTTTTTCTTGTGTTATTGTGAGTATTGTTGTTTAATTTTGGTGGAATTTTAACCAATAATACTTAGGTCGTAACATAAAGTGTGAGCCATCGGAATAAATGTGTGTAAAGTTGTTTTTCTGAATGTGAAAATTCGTGTTAGGTTTTGAAGAGAAAATCCACCATTTTCTTTTCAAAACAAACGACAGCCGACTTGACAAATGACGTGACTTGACTTATTTATTACAATTTTAACACTTGACATTGGCAAAATTGACTGTCGAAATGACGGACACAGGCCATTACTGAAGAGAAGAAGAAGAGGATCTTGCGACGGAAGTAATGTTTTATTGACTCTAGCTTTTAAAATCTCCGCGACGTCTAGCGCCATCTAAAACCCACGCGCGGGAACTAACGATGGCGTCCCGCGTCCCGCCAATCCCTACGAGAGTAGAATATTGTCGCGCGCGAAAACGTGTATAAAACATATTTTTGCCCTTGTATTTCCTTCTTATTATTATCTTGCTTGTCTAAACGTTTTATTATATATTTTAAAGTGTGCCCAAGCATTTATTCGTTCCCCGAACCCCCTAAGAAACTTGTAGCCAGCCGGGCATAGTTAAAAGTAATTAAACTTTGTTGTAATGCTATAGCAACTTTCAGAATTTTCATGACGCAAGATCGAACTAGTAAAAGTAATTGCAATGCGCTTAGAAAACAAATGCAAAAAATGTAGCTATTTAAGTTATGTACTGGGACATTAGATAATCTTTAATTCGACTAAATATGAAATATTTTCTTTAATATTTTTCTAACGCACCATTATTGTGACATGCGATATAAACCAAGGCTTATTTTAGGTACCGTTTTCTCTAAATCCTAACGCAGATAATTTTATAAATTTCGAAGTTTTACTACAATATTGAGATACTATATCTATCGCACTACAAAAGAGTTGTTAAAACTCATACAAAGCCCGTAGTCTGAGTTTTGATTTGTTGATCGAAACGAATATAGTAGCGACTTGCGAAATATTTTGTATGAAAACCCGATAAGCGCCTCTAGCGGGAGATTAGCAAACGATTTTTCTCCTTACAAAAACTAGACTACGGGCTCTGTTGTATGAATTTCGAACAATGACACCGTAACATTGATAGAGTTATAAATAATTCGATACATTTTTTCTATGAAGACACAGTCATGTAGTATCTAAATTCAGTTATTATATTACACATTTCTCTAAGAAAAAACAAAACGTCTAACGAATTTTCTTTGTTACTATACTAGGCACTACACACAATATTGACTGACCTAAAAGTATTTAGTAAAAGGTTTCAAAAACTGTAAAACCGTAATCTGCAGTTGAACCATAGATTTGGTTGCCCGATGTTGAAAAACTGAGAACCATTCTGTTAAAATATTTTTTAATTTCAACTCGGTTTTTAGTAGTAAGTAATAATTATTACCTTGAAGATAGATAAAAAGATCTTCAGATATTAGTAGGTAAGTTTCAAATGATGCTTAGGTATATTATAACACATAATTACTAAATTATTATAGTCTACATAACAATTTTAGTTTTGGTACAACAACATAATATATAAAACGTTCGAATTATATTCTCTATAGTTATCTAAGTTATAGAAAATCGTTTATACCGAATATGCTTTCAGTAATCAGTCAAGCCATTATCTAAGAAGTAAATATTATAATTAATATTACACTACCAGATATCAGGAAAATAAATTATTTACATAAATAGCTCTTATATACCTAAATAGGTACATATTGCAGTTTCAACATCTAAAAACTGTTTATATTATGGAAAAATATACTATGACCATAAATAAACGTTCTCAAACAATTGAAATTAAATTATTGCACGTCTTTACTAATAAGGACTATAGTTATAAAGCAAATATAAAAAAAACTGTCGGTATTATAAGTACCTATAAGTTATAACAGATAGTTAGTAATAGGTTTATACAGATTTGAGATAACCTATAGCTGAATTTTTTAAAGAACCCAACTAAAGCTTCGGTAGGCAAAATACTTGGTAAGAAAAATATACAAGTAAATAATTTTGAAAAAGGGAGCACGAACAAATTTTACTCGAGTCACATTGCGCGTCAACGCCATCTTGATTTTTGATAGTTGTAGCGTCATCGCGCAGTGTATCAGAATCTCGAACACGCTAAAGTTACGATACGCTTACGATTGTCACATTTATTCGTGCTAAGGCTTCAGATCTAGGCTTTCCATTCTCAGAAAGAATATAGATTCACTAATATTACTTCGTTAGAATCACAAGCAGTGATTTTAAGTTTAGAAGATGTATCTCTCTTTACAACACCTAAGTACACACAATAAGCGGTATACAGAAAAACAGTCAAAGAAACAACTCGTAAGAAAACGTATAAGAGTGAGAGATACCACACTTCGCTAAATAAAAATTGTAATTCTTTCTCACTCTTAATTTTTTTTCTAATTGAAAAAATTAACCTGCACTAAATCCTTCCACACTGGTTCTTTTTGAAGTTTTAAACCTATACTATACATACATAGATCTTTGAATTCTTTGAATTAAAACCATGAAGAAAATGTAGCTCCAGCAATCATAATTATAGTGTTTTACAACTAAATCACTAGTAATATGAATTTGCCGGTACTTTTTTACCCTTGGTAAAGAGTAGTATAATATACTTTTTTACCATTGGCTGTATAAAGTTATATGAAGTTTTCGGTCTTTTTTACCATTGACTGTATAAAGTTATATGAAACTTTCGGTACTTTCATACCCTTGACTGAATAAAGTTTTATGAATTTTCGGTACATTCAAGTGACCCTTATATTTATAAAACTAAATAAAGATTGTATTTATAACGTAGTGAACTAAAGTATCGGTACTTTCCTATAAATAAATAATGATTTTAATATTTACGCAGTGGAATCGTGTGTTGAAGGGTTAGGAATGACGGTGCCCGTGACTTGTTGGTCGCGTAATCTTCGCACTTCTTTAGCGGCCGCCGCGAGTTCCGATTGTAGCGCCATCTCTCGTTCGCGCAGGCATTTTATTTCGTGTTGCCATGTCTGTAACAAACAAATATATTGAGGTTAAGATAGCGCATTAGAAATAGTAGAGATGTAGAGATTAGCTTCCGCCCGCGACTTCGTTCACATCTCGTCAGATCCCGTTGATTTTCCGGGATAAAAAGAAGCCTATGTGTTAATCCAGATCACGGACAATATTATATTTCAAGTTTCATCCAAATCGGATCAGTAGTTTTTGCGTGAGAGGGGAACAAACATCTATACATCCATCCTTACAAACTTTCGCGTTTACAATATTAGTAGGATAATATGATGTAAATAACTTACAATATTCTGTTTCAGTAGATCCAGTTTGTCGTTTTTAAGACGGCAAACCTCTTGTCGTAGCTGATCAGCGTCAGTTCTTGGAGCTCCCATATTCTCTCGAGTGGCTGCTTCGGCCGACGACATAGATTCTAGGCCGGTGTCACTGTCTACGTACACTACCCCTGTAAATTGAGTTTTACTAGTAAAGAAATAGGTGAGAAAAATCTCGATTGGTATACTAGAGTGTGCCAACTTTCCGTCAAATTGTATGTAAATTTTCTTGAAAGGAAAATTTCTATCACGGAAATCATACCCTTTAATATTTAGTTGGGCAATGATTTTTAGGGTTAAAAGTAATCCAAATATTATATTGAGTGTCGTAGAACTAGTATCCTATCCCGAAGAGGAGCGATTCTCGATTTTACAACTTTTGGTGAATTCAATGATTTCTGAATTATCCTCGTAACTTTATTGAATAACTTTTTGACTTGACTTTTAATGGAAATATGCGACACTTAATGCGTAAGATAAGTTTAATAGGTACATTTAAAATGGCGGACAATAAAGCTACATTAAATAGTCACAACAGAGTTTCGTAGATTATACAAATCTGCGTCCCTGTCACTCACGTTAAGTCATACGAAGTTTGAAAGAGATCAATGTGACGGGTAACATACGAGTAACTACAAAATTCCATTGTGACTACCCTCTAAAGTTAGATATTGATAATTACTGGTCTGGTAGGGTTCTGAGGTAGTCAGGCACAGACATGTGGTAAAAAGGTTTCATTTTAGGTTTATACTACAGCAATGGACATTTGCATGCGCTTGTTATACCTAGAATAGACTAGAATAGATCTTACTGAATATCTACAGAGGGCCTAGTACGAGTTTTGGTGTGTAAATCTGGTGTGAAACGTCTGACGCCCAGCACACCAGTGGGCGCTGATTTGTATGAGACACTGAGCGGATTCTTTGGGAAGCTCGATATGCGAGCACGGCCTTGGTGTAGACCAAGCTTCTCAAAAACACGCTTAATGTCTCTATACAAGTAAGCGCCCACTGGTGTGCTTGGCGTCAGACGTTTCACACCAGATATAAAACACACCAAAACTCGTATTAGGCCCTCTGGTTAAAAAAAATGCAAGAGGAAATTGCATGCAATCATTTTGAATGTTCTAATAAGTCAAGGTAGATACGTGCTTTAAATTACAATCATGCTCTACAGAGTCTACATAAATCACAAGAGTTGTACATCTAATTGGTAGATACGACATGAGAAAAGATTTTTCGCATTCTAAACCAATGTAACCTACTCATAAACGATCGCTCGGGGCTAGGCTTGCTTAGTCAATCTTCGCCGATTATCTAAGTTAAGCGACGTTCTGCGCGGTCACTATTTGGATGACCGTTAGTGGTATTTGCATCTGAGCGCTTCCGTGCTTCGAAGGGTATGTTAAACTGTCGGTCCCGGCTCTAGCAGTCGTTAAGCCACGACGGAGGCCTTTAAGGCGGCCTAAACACTCCGTCACCAAAGTTGGGCATCAACTCATACGAGTTTGCTTTGGTTCATAAACAATTTTTTTGTGACTTTTATTTGTTTTGTCAAATCGATGCTCAATGCAGGCTTGAGTGTAGGTTTAGAATACGAGCCTCGTTCTACTAATCTACAATTACTATACTCTACAGTTACAGGACTAACCTGTAACGCTTTTGCCACAACTCAACCAGTCCTTGTCGTCTATTATGGAAAGATAAGTGTTCGATAAGTGACACACACTTTTAGTAGGTTACCTATCTACATAATACCGCATTTGCACTAGGTAGGGCTTTTTCATCCAATGTTAAAAAAATTGTGGCTCGTTTTGGGATTGGATTCCACTTTTAACCATTTCAACCGATTTTAACTAATTTGATCAATGATCTTACTTAGATCATTGAATTTGATAGTTGGGTGGAGGGCTAAGGGGGCAACTTATGACGTCACATTTAGGCTAGATTTAACAATAAATAAACATCCCAACTAATTGCACCAGATTTTAGCTGACTTCAACCCACTTTAACCAAATCCCAAACTATTATATTCAAATCTAACCAATCAACTCACCAAGCAGGTTAAAATCAACGAAACTATGATTGAGTGGGGCGACTCGTGACGTCACATCCGGACTGGATTTAACAACACTAAGTCCGAACCGCTTTTAACCAAACTTCAACTAATTTTAACCAATCAACTCACCAAGTGGGTCTAAATCGACCGAGTTGAGACTGGAATCGTCACTGTGGTCGTTGAGCGGTGGGCGTGGAGGGGCGGCTCGTGACGTCACATCCGGACTAGATTCACCGGAACCGCCGGCGGAACGGACGGACACTGCTGACGCTGATGATGATGCTATTGATGATTTTGAACGTCCGCTCTGGAAATAACATTCAGAAATTTTTATTATTGTGGTTGTTCAAGTTTTTGTAACTTTCGCAAGTCAGAGCTGTTCTAGTGCGTTTTTTTTTTATTTGACTTGCCTCATTGCTTATTTGATAGTAGCTCTGCCTTTTGTGCTGTATGATGTGGGTTCAATTTCCATCGAAAAATAAAAACATTGTGAGATGAACATAGATAGTTAGGTAATGGTTCAATTCTAAGTTCTAGGAGTCTAGGTTTTATTTTTAAGCTTGATTAACCGGATTTAATTTTTTTCTTTGTAAATTTACAAAGAAAAAAATTAAATCCGGTAAGAAATTTAATGTCCAAGCTTTGCTTAGTTCGGAGCTAGATGTCGCTGTGTGACAGACTCTACATTATTAAAAAATATTATTAAAAAAAACTTACATTAGGCGTATGAGTCTCGTTTGGCGTAAACTTATTCTTATTGAAATGGTTCTTAGTGCTGCTGTCGCCTGATAGGTTTGTGTCCACGCTCGGTGATCTGCAAACAGAAACAATTTTTTCATACAACTTTGTAAAAAAAATTTGGTAGTAATCACAACACTAGAGAGACTTTGGTTGATTGTGCTTCACTATTTTATTCAATTTACCATTGGTAGGTAAATAGGCAATGTCTTTAATTGGTAAAATCATTGCAAAAGCTTTACAGAGGTTTACGCTTTGTTAGATAGCTTGAATTACTCTATAGACCTTTAAATAAATACGAATTGGGCTTCTTTTCGCTGAGTATCAAAATCATCTTGAATCGAAATGTTCTAAATCAAGGGGATTTTGAGTCTCAGAATCCTTAGATTTCAGCACTATAACCTGTTTTTGACACAACTATTGGTATAATCCGATAGCCCAGCTAATATTATACAAAGTTAGTATCTAAGCAGTTACTCACCTCACTTTATAGATGAGTGCTTTCTTCACAGTATCAATAAACCTAGCTCCCGGTCCGTCTTGTTTCGGCGTTCCTTCAGGCTGCGGCGAAACTGCACCAGCGTCGATTCTCAAGCCAGCCCCAAGAAACTCAGTCGTTTTATTCTTCAGATCATCCGCCAGGTTCTGCAGTAAGGATGCCCGAGTGCGGAGTTCAAGTTGCGCGAATTTCTCGGCCTTGTAACACGCGTTTTCGGCGTTTATAAGTTTGGTTAGGAGGAATTCTTTGAATTCGCGGCCCTTTCTGAATATAGACGGCTGGGGGAGAGTTGGGCCGAAGAATGGTACGTCTACACGCGCTGTGACGGCCACTTTGTACCTGGAAGTAATGAAGATTAGGTATTGAGAAGAGGTCGGAAAGTCAGTAAGAATTCAGACTAAAGCTTTAAAAAATACCTACTCTAAACTTGTTTGTGAAAAAGTTGAAAAGCTAGCAAACGATATATTCCAGAAATCCCCACTAAGAAATCCCTACCGGTGGGGATTTCTGAAAAAAAAAAACGATTTATCCACTTGTAGGGATTTCGTAGTGGGGATTTCTAGAATATATCTAGCAAACAACGCCACTACAAAATTACGCATCGAACCCGATATTGATCACACTTCTTTAACATTTTTTTATTTTTACCGAAAACATCAATTCCCCAAATTCCGCTTTAAAATCTTCCAAGACTATAACAGTTTCATCCAGTGTATCCAGTAAAAATATAATTAGACAGAAGAGAATCGTTTGCATATAAATAACAGTGAAAACTCCATTCCAGTTTCCGAAACATTTTCTCAGTTTCATGCAAATGCATTGTCGGAAAGTTAAACTCACTTGACAAGTTAAAACGAACAAGAAATTGAAAAAGTAATTTTGTTTACTGGTTTTGTGGTGAAATGAAAGATACTTATTTTTACTAGCTAGCTAAAGTAGCTAAGTTGGACTATACTATACATACATACAGGGTGACGCACAATTTTTATTTTCCAAAGTGTTCGATGAATGTTTTTGTGGAAGTTCGATTCCATAAGAAAATCTATTCCACTGTGACATTTTGCTTGTGAATCATCGTTTCGAAAGTAAAATTGTCGGATTCGAGTTTTCACATTTTTTGAAACAACACATAGCATTTTTATTTTAATAGTTTTTCTTGTGTTATTGTGAGCATTATTGTTTAATTTTGGTGGAATTTTAACTAATAATACTTAGGTCGTAACATAAAGTGTGAGCCATTGGAATAAATGTGTGTAAGGGTGTTTTTCTGAATGTGAAAAATCGTTTCAGGTTTTGAAGAGAAAATCCACCATTTTCTCTTCAAAACAAACGATATCTGACTTGACGTAGACTTGACTTGACTTATATTATTTAAATTTATCACTTGACACTGGCAAAATTGTCTGTTGAAATGACGGACACAGGCCATATAGGTTGAAAAGAAGAAAAAGTAAAATTGTCGGCAAAGCAGTAGTAGGTTTATGCAAATATGTAGATATTTACCTGGTCTCCCCGCCGTCAGACTCCAAGGGTGTGATCACGATGAACGCGTGCAGGAAGTGAGACGCGATCATATCCGGTGTGAAGGGGGTCGCTTTCTCCTGCAATTTACATTTAAACATCAAATTAATTTACACTATAAATCAAGAAGGGTGGCACAAATACAGACCTAGTTAGACTTTTTGTGAAGGGCTCGGTGAAAAGTCTAGGTCTGTGAGGTAATTCAATGCATGTGGCAACAGAGTTGCCACATATAACATTATGTTACGATTGCAGGTGTTTCTTGTAAAACAAATGTCTCTAAGTTACAAACCTGGAACACAATAGCCACAATATCGTTTCCAACATGCCGTTTTCTTTGCAGCTGTTGTGCGTCGCCCGCTGTATGTGGCAACAGAGGTGCCACGTGGAACATTATCTCTCGGTTGCAGAACTTCTCGTAAAATGCTTCAGAACCGGTGTGGCCGTTCATTATGTCTAAACCGCCTCTGTAACCTGAAATTAGACGAAAAAGTTATATCTAATGACGTGGATAAGAATAAAAAGCGTTATGTGATAGATTAGATATGCATGGCACCATAGTGTAGAGCTTTTGTAACAGATTTCGTACGGGAAGTATTGCCACATCTATTTCTGCTACCAAGCAGTGATGCTCGCATTGCTGTGTTCCAGTTTGAACGGCAATTAAAAAAAAAACAAAAGACAAGAAACGAGCAGCCCGTATAAAAACTTTACGGTGTTACATTTTGACTTGCAGGCTGCATTGTATAGATCAAATGATGATGCAGTTACAGGCGAGACTGACCTATCCAGACATAAATCTTAAATCTCTGAGTCATGGAGGAGTACGAAACTTGGTCCACCTATAAGATTTCGTCTTTAAAGGTTCAGCAGAAAAAAAAGTTTTAGCAGGCTTTAAACCATGGTCTTTATGATCAAAGGTTTTAAAAAAAATGTGAAATAAAAATTGTCTACCTACCAGACCTTGGAATGAAGGTTTAGTTCGGAGAATATAGTCCAATACCAATATTTAGTTTATGTAACTACCAGGTATCGAGAGGAATATGTAGCAATTCCACAGTAACTGGTCACATTTATCAGCATAAGATAGACAGATGCGTTCAGCACATGGTGTTAGCTTGGCAGTGACGTTTGGCAGCGTGCCTGCACATCAACCCCTATGGAATGTGGAGCAGTGCTTTACGATAAATGGAATCGGATCAATACGAACTGCATGTCGAGTTACTGGCCAATTCGGGACTTAGGTTTGGCATTGTTCGACCAAATCCTTAAGGGGTATTTCAAATTAGATATTCTAACTGTTGCAGTCAACAGGAAGTAATCCCAGAATTCATGAATGATGTGAGGCTCTTCTAAAAGTGTATTCCGGCGCTGCACTAAGAAAATGCCGGTTAAAACGCTTCGGAACACTGTTCAGAGTGTTCAGTTCAGCCTCTGTTTATGAATTCGGGAGTATGTAACTATTATCTTTGTAGCTACTATAATAATGTTATTTGATTTGAACCAACTTACACAACTGCATAACAAAGTTTTCAGTGATAATTCAAGACATTTTGTAAGTCACTTTATCGATAAATTTTGTCCGAACGTTCCCTAGAAGATCCATAAAAGGAGCATGCTTGTGCACGAAAAAGAATTACAAAAGCTCTTGTCCAAATCAATTCTTACCTTTATGATCTTTCAACTTAATCTTCTGCCCCAGCATTTCCAAAAACTCGTCAAACACCGGTGAAGTTTCATTATTTCCAAACAGTTGCTCCTCAGTCGTCTGCCCGTACTTCTGGTAAAGCACTCCGAACTTGAAACTGTTCACTAGCACGTGCTCGTCGTAAGCAGATATAAGCGACGACATGTTCATACACATAACAGCCATGAAGTTGTCTACATTGACTTGCTCGTTCAGCATTTTGGCCATCTTCAGAGGGGACGGCATGATGCCGGATCCTGGAAAAGAAGCAGTTTGTTAACCACAGGAAAGACATTCGTTGATTTTGCATTTGATGGGAAGAAAAACAGCAAAGATGAACTAAACCAATTTTTTTGGGTGATGAGATATTAACTGCTATGCTTTTGCCTGAGACGTCCTGGGATAACTAGAGTTCTTAATTCGTGGTGGCAGACAGAAGCCAAAAGACGTCAATCCTGACGTAAATAAAATGGCTTTATTTATTTACTTCTTCACTTCTTCGCTTTCACTTCTCACACTCGATAGTTGTAGTCCCGGTTTGTTCTACCTAGAAAGCTGATAGAAGTTACGGTTCCACACACGGAGACCACAATCATAAGATATTTCAGTTCACTTACTGATGGTGGGTGTAAGTCCATGCATGGTCTCAGTACGAAGCCGCAGCAGTATCCTGGTGTGGTCCTGTCCAGCCATGTGCTCGTTCTTCAGGGACATTACGACTGGGCCGAGGACCTCGTCGAATCCGACCAAGTTTATGTGCTCCTGTTGGGCAAGAACAGTTTGGTTAGAATATTTGTATATTGTAACACTTACCTAGACTACTTGTGGATGAATTTTAGTTAGATTCTTTGCATCATCATTGTATACTGTGATGTCAATCACAGCGAATACGTGTAGCAATAACTTTCAGTTTGATAAATTAACAAAATACAAGAAATAAAATTAAAAACTGTAAATAAATAATAAATCTGTAGGTACCTATTTTACATGATTAGAAGTAGGTATTAATTAAATAAGCTAGCAAACTCAAACAACGACTGTTGATAACCTAATTATTGGTAAATCGACCATATTTAAACCCATTTATAATCAGTTAGCACCAACATAGCCACTTCTGTGAAACGACAAGTAAATAGGTAACAGGAAAAACTAACGAATTACGAATGAAATAACCAATATTGCTCGTCAAAACAACGGTAAAATACAGTCGCACCCATCTGCCATAAACATGGAATTTTTAGTTCAGGAGCCATAGGAAAAGTTGTAACGTCATATCATTCTGCGGTATTAGGTAAACAGTTTGCACTAGAAATAACCACAAGCGCAGTATATTAACTGTAGATAAGTAAAACATTGCAGAAGTCCCTGGCTTTTATTGTTCTAACTAAATAACTAGACGCAAGTTAGCAAGTTCCTGTGTGAGCAAAGCTGCTTTTGTCACAATAACTGGTACCTATTGACCTAAAGTGGCTAAGAAGACGTTGGCGAGACGATCTCGACGTTCACTAAAGGGAATGGTACAACTCCGTCTAAGATGAGGATGGTTAGAGAATTTAGTGGCAGATGTAAGACTTGTTGTAAAACACGAGTTTTAAGACATAACCTAATATCAGTCCACTGCTGGACGTAGGTATCTCCCAAGACGCGCCACTGAGCTCAGTCTTCGGCTCTTCTCATCCAGTGTTTGCCGGCTACATTTCTCAGATCGTCGCCCCATCTTGCCGAAGAGCGTCCTACACTACGCTTGCCTCAACGCATAGCATTACAGAAATGTATGATGTAAAAAACGCACCACTGGCTTTTGCTCTGCGAAATATGATAGGAAAGCAATATCATGGCTAAGGTTATTTTTGAGGGTAATGATGGTCTCGGCTAATGTGTTTTTTATGGTGGATGGGTCACTTGTAATTTTCGTAATCTATAAAATACTGTGAAACCCCTGTATTACGCCTATACGGGGTAAAAAAACGTGAGTATAACAAAAACGCCTGAAAAAACATCAGAGCCCCAAGTCTGTGCATTTGTTTTACTTTCGCCTCGATTATAGCACATGTAAACGCATTCGCAAAGCGACAAATTTTGTTGGGAATTGCACAATTCTAAAATCTTCCGCTAGAGGCGCTTATCCGGGTTTCATACAAAATTTCTCGCTTTGCGAATGCGTTTGCGTGTACTATAATCGAATCGAAAGTAAAACAAATGCACAGACTTGGGGATCTGTTCAACTTTGTCTACTCTTTGTAATAAGTGACGCAAGAGAAGATAATTAACGCGCTAGTAAGTAGTTTCCTTAGAAAATAATTATGTATGCTAATAAATAAAAGAGCATGATGAGAATGCAACACAAAGGCAAATAAATAAAGTTCAACTTGTAATTGTTATCAATATTTACAATAGAAATGAGACCTCTGATTAGAAATTCCCACGTGAACCTGACATACCTAGTATACTTAGTTACATACCCAGTTTCTAGGGACATCAGTTATTATGGTATTGTATACCTACGTAATTATAAAACAATACTACATAATATTATGAAGAGGAAAGATTTGATTGTTTGTTAATAAGCTATATCATATTCTGTAAAATAAGCTATATCGTATTTAAAAAAAAAATTAGGGATCCTTATTATGGCTACTAACTTCAATAATGTAACCTAAGGTGTAAAAAAATTACCTAACAAATTCCTTGCCTAAAAATTTTTTAAAATACCCGTTTGAAGCCAGGAAGGATCGCCTTAGACATTTTTGGGGGGTTCTACTAGCGTCATCGATAAATCTAAAGTTATATTATCCAGGCTCTCACTTCAGAAGGCTCAGAAGTTAATACTCTATTACTATCGGTAGGTAAGATGAATAAAGGCACCCATGACATCATATCTCTTTATGACCTACGTTATTATGATATTAGTTTTTTTTCTTACAAGGTCGTATGATTCACCAAACTTTTTTCATGTTAAACGTGCAAAATCTACATATTTAACGGTTCCCAACTCGCTCTCTACGAGGCGCTTACCGTGACTTTTTAAAACCATTGTTCTTTGATCCTTGATTATACGAGCACTATGATCGTCACTGGAAGGAAATAGACAGTACCTACAATGTACCTAGAAGATCCCACGATTCTCTTGTCATCTTCGTACTCTTGTCCCACGCTAGGTGGAGTCGGTACGACATGCTTTCCTCTTCCACTACCCTCTATCAGCCGTCATCTCAGTGTTCATGTTCATTCCTTTCTTCCTCATATCTTTTTCACACAGAGAGGATGGCATAGGTACTGGGAAGCCTACCCCATATAAAGATTGTCCCAGGCACTACAGTGTCCCGTTATGTTTAGGCATACATTGCCTCCTGACGCTGTATAAATCATCTTCAATAGATGTAAAGACCTTCTTCACAAAATACTACAATCGATAAAAGGCCTTTCAAAATCCCTATTGCCAACAAAGCATTTCAAACGATGTTATCTAACTAGACAGCTTCAGTTTTACCCGACAAGGTAGGCCGTAAATGCCATGTAAATGTTAATTAGTTAAACGTATTGTAACGTCAACCTTATCCGTCAGACCGACCCTATTTTGAATTCCCATCCGTAGACCTTTCCCAAGGATGTATAAACATTTTATTTTGTACCTCCATTGTTTTCGTAAATCTTTTCAGATTTGGAAGGCTACAATTTTTAATCCATTTGGTAGAACTTTTACTTATTTACCTTTTTATAAGTCTGTTCTGTCCTTCTTTTTTTTATAAAGCAGCATTTCCGCGATCGTAATGCGCTGCGGTATGCGGCTCAACGCAGCGTACCGCGTTTGCTCTTCGCCGCTGACGCAGACTGCGACTGAACAAGATACCATACCAGATGATTTCCATGCTATTATGTGTCTGGCGCCGCATGTCGCATACCGCAGCGTTGTGCGTTACGATCGCGAGACCAAAGCTTAAGGCTTACAAGGAACAGTGGTCTTATTTATAAAGCAGTTCGTATTCAGCACTGCTTGCCGCAGGGAGCTATAAAACATGGAACATAATAATATCACGTAGGTAGGTGAGCATTGAACACGACGCTGAAATAAAAATCTGCCAAAGAAGCCGGCTTGTACCTAATTGCATATAAAAAGAATGTTCCTTCTATTTCGTAAGACAACAGCAAAATATGTCAACAAGTTGAATTTTATCATGATGAGTGTGCAATGTGTGCTGTGTATAATGAGGAACATGTTTTTGCCAAGGAAGGCTAGGTATAAGCATAATCTATGCGAGTTTGCATTTTGTTGCCAATACTAGAAAATGCTAGTTTTGTCATAAAATACCGAAGAACGAAATATGCAAGTTTGACGCTCGCGAGTTGACGAATAACACATTTTTACGCGCAAAATTCGAAATTCGCGGAATATTTCTTGTGTGTTACCAAGTTCTGTATCAGTTGGTAAGCCCTTAACCTTCCAGCTGCTCACTGGCTTAGAACAGGTTGACCACAAACCGTAACAAAACGAAAATGAATCAAAGAGGCGGCTTTGTCTCTATATTCTATACCTACTCGTATTCGTAACTCAGCAAGTGCTTGTTACAATAAAAAAAATCGTACTCAAAATACAAAACACACTTCCAAAATAAATTCCATCAATCTTACTTCAGAACACTGTCGTATCAGATTTTTGTTCAAAATATCAGGAATTTATTATATGCCCTTTTTAAGACGCCACAAAAACGCAAATTGAAAGCTAAAGATGGTAATTGAAAGGACGACGGGTTGATGCCCCTCTTCAACTCCCTGATGGATCACATCATTTGAGATGAAATCTTACATTTTTCTTCCTGATAGGAAATGGCCTACCAATGCGCGTTTTGGTTGCTAAGTAGGTCAGATGAAAACATTGATGCGTGTGAATTGATCCCTTTGAAGATTTCGATTGCGGAAAAAAAACATGGTGTTTTTTCAATTGAGAATAAAGTGGGTACTTCCGGTGACGATTCATCCTAATCAACAATCATTGAATTTTCTTCTAGATTAAATTTTTGATGTAAAGTAAATTATGGCACAGATCATTTTATTACTATGGCACCTACCATTTAAAACATCGTTTGCTCGGTATAAAAAATCTAAAGAGTACTTAAAATAACAAAATTCTGAAGAACGGTTATACATAGAACTCATTTGCACATAGCAGGCTTTATTTGGATGATTTCTGAGGCCATTTCCTCAAGCGAATTGTCCCAAAACCAATTTTGCGTTATGAATGAAAGCATTTTGCTTATTGCTCCCACTTTCCTTTGTCGGGCACATCCGTCATCGTCACTGATTGAAATGAGTGGATTGGATAGTCATTTATTTGGAGGTATTTTGTGATGGCATTGAAAGAACTTTTTGAACCAATTACGGTAAAGCGAAGGTTATAGTGTCTTTGAGACAAAGGCTGGGCAATCTTTGAAATAAATAATGATACCAATGCAAATTGTTTAACAAAACCATCCAATTATAATCGAGCTAAAATGGGGTCAAAATCTATCATTTTCAGTACAGTTTTAGACCGTACATGCTTTCAGAAAATCTGGTCGAGTGATACAACTCAGTTGAGTTTTTTTTAATGTAAACTCCTGCCATAGCTCCGGCCATTTGCACTCTGCAGCTAAAGGTTAATCTTAAATAATGGCTATTTCCTCTGTGGCTCGAGGCATTTACATTTGTGTCGAAACCCGCTATCAGCTCAGCCATCACAGCGTCGCATCCATCTGGCCTAACCCTCGTGGTTGGATATGTACATTCAGCTATTGGGCGTTTGACACTGGCAATATCGTTGTCGGCGACGACACGGTGTAAAAACGTCTAGTACGACAAACAGACGATATCGTGGTGCTAATGGGCAGTGAAAAAAAAGGGGGGGGGGGGGTCAAATCTCTGCCGAACGTAGCATAAGGCCCCAGGTTTTTAAGTATACCCCGTATCTTGTGTAATTATGTTAAGTACACAAGGGTAGAGACATCAAATTTCTAAGCCTTTGTGAAATGCAATACCCACTCCGCTTTATTTCGTTACATGTTTTGCCACTTTATGGGAACTAACAAAGATAATGGTGTTTGGCAAAGAGATTAGTTGAATAACCTTTGCCTACATTATGTGGGAAAAAAACTATAAAACAAAATAGCGTGAGAGTCGGCCATTTGCATTTACGAAACAAAATAGTAAACAAATGGACAAATGGTCATAATAACTTTGCAGTTGGCAATACCATTGGAGTTATTCTGTACGCAGGTACTCGTAGTAAGCATAAAAAAATAATGAAATCAGCACCCAAAATCCAGGAAAAGATATATAAGACAGCTATACATATAAACGCTGGAAAGATAACACTCGAAAGAGTATAAGTTTCCTATAGCGATAGGGAAAAATGGAAAGAGCTGAAGGGGGCCTATTATGCCATAAGACATATTGTGAATATTGTAAATACTGTATTAGTTGTAATTTTCTTTGTGAATAAAACAACAAAAGAAGTAAAAAAAAAAACATTTAACCAACACAGCAGGTAATTATTGTATTTTTTTGACTAAACAGTTAGTTGGAAATATAAGGGCCTAGAGAAAAATCCAGTAAATGGACCACTTGGACAAAAAAACCCTCTTGAAAAAGAAATAGCACTAATTATAAATAAATAAAGGATGATTTAAGCTGCATACCTACAGCACATTTGTCTTAGGTTAATTGTTAACATTTAAATACTTGTGTTTTATTATCTTATTAAGTTTATTTTTACAAAAACTTATAATTTCATATACGTTAATTGCAGCAGTAAAGCAAAAAAATCTTGAGATGAGGAATTGTTGATAAAACTTGTTTTTCTGAAAACATTACCTCTATTACGACAAAAACAAATCTTCATACCCAAAACACCACTTCCGTAAAATATACGAGGAACGTCATAATTTATTTTCAAGTCACAACCAAAAAAGCTCCGTAAACAAAATAACAGAGCAGAAGCAGCAACCTTACATATTAAATTCAAATTAAGCATTACACTAAACTTTATACGTGAATAAACTTAATTTTTTCGTAACAAGACGACTGGGAGATCGGCGCTGATAAGCTTACATACTGGGAGCTCAAATTGCCCCAGAGCCACAGTGTAACACATAGTTTACAAACCACCACAGCGTAGTAAGTAGTTAGTGCCAGGCCCGGCGCACTCCGCCCCGGTGTTTAGGTATGCATCTATAACATGTACCCACGTCGTCTATGGGTCGGAGTCCAGCGGGGCTGTTTAGTCGGCTACTTAGTACTTTATTGCGTCTAAGCGAGAGTAGCTACTTGCTTGAACGTGTTGACGGAGTCAGTCTTCTGTACTGATATTCTGTGTAAGTACTTAAAAACCACAGTGCAATGAATAGTCAGTGCAGTAATCGCAGCCATCTACATGGTGAGAAGTCGACGCATCAGGCGTGAAGTTACGCATTGCTGAACCCAGACGCTTTCCCACTATTTTATTCTTACATAAGTATAGGCCCTTAGGACGTTAATTGGTGGACGCAATTTTTATTTCATATTTTATTTCTCCATTATTACCGGCTCATATTTTTATTACAGTTCAAGGAATATTCATGGTGGACTGCGCAGGAATTTATTTGCATCATAAGTGTGATTACGAGACTTTGATGATATCATGGAAAATTGTTGCATTTAAAATGTGAGTAGGTATAATAAATGAGCCCGTCTATAAAACCAAATACCGCATTATTTCATATTTTATTTCCTTCCCTTCCTCTATTCTAGTAAGGTAGGTCTTGGTAAGATCGCAGGCAGAAATGAATGACCCAAACATTCCCACAATATGTACCGACGACGTGCGTACAATTTTATTAAAGCCAACTAGAATTGAACCCATAAACCTCAACACAATGCCGCTGTCGGTTCCCACGAAACTGCAACCAATCAGCTCACAATAAATTAATGTAAATTCTAGGCGTACTTTCTATCAAGAACTTTCGAGATGGTTCGAGCTTATAACTTCCTTCAGTTGTAGACCCGAACTGCTTCTAACAATAACCCTGGTTATGATAACTCGTGCTCAATCATTTTGTTCAGGGAAATGTCAAGTTACCGCAGGATTGTGGTGCAAGTCAGTGTTAGCAGACAGAAAGGCTCTAGGCGTATCAGTTGCGGTTGGTAACTTTAGCAACTAACATTACGCGATGCACTCGGCCCAAGTTATACCCAGAATTAATAGTGCCCTCGCTTGCAATATTGCTACCTACTAAAATTTACATCTAACATGTCTGTGTATACTCTAAACATGTGTTTTATTTACTACATGACATAAGGGATAATTCCAGTTTTCCCCTGGGTCAGTCCTCTGCGTAGGGGATTTCTGGAACTTTTTTCCAATAATCCCCTTAGCGACCTCAGCGATTGCGGGAAAACTGGAATAAAATTCCAGAAATCCCCTTACGGGTCCATATACACCGTTGGGATTGCATAAGGAGCAATATGGAGCTCATTTTCGGGTAATAATTTAGCGCTCTTTTCATTCAACATAATGAAAGTATGAAATAGATTCAAATTCTGTGTTATAGCTGAATTCCGCGTGTAAATTGCGTTCCGTCATTGCCAGTAAAAATTTCTACGCTTTAATAATGGCCCTAATTCCGCTAGAGGAACATTCGTACTCAGAGGAAATTACGCGCGCGGAACTCCGCGCTTAACTCAATCTATCATTATTTTCATCAGAAAAGTATCATTGGCAGAGAAGGTAAACCGTTTCGGGATAAATCGCGGCGTTTAGTCAAACAACAAAATTCATAAGCTCTTTATCAAAAACAATGACATTTAAAATATCAGATGTCACACGAGGCGATTATGAAGATTCGAACATAAAAAGTACAAAAAGCACGCGTGGGTATGGGAAAGTTCACACGTGATGCTAACCGTACTGCTGCTCGTAGTACGAGTGGTACGAATAAAGTAGAGGCTACATACAAGCGGAGAGATTATATGAAGGTAAAGCGGGTTCAGAAAACTTCTGAATCTAAAATAAAAACATTAGTAAATAAGTAAGTACTAAAAATGCACCAAAGGCCGCGGCAGGCTACTATTACTAAGATGACGCTAACAAAGACACATATTTTAACCGAGTTTATGACTATGAGGCATAATTTGCAGATCGAATTGAATACATCGGTAAAGATCTTACAAAATTATTAATCTCTGGAAGGATCAAAATCAATTAGCAATTTTTTAGTAACCTTTGGTGGTCAATAACGGTAAGTCAATAAAATTCAATTCACAAAAGAAGCTACTTTCAAATTATAACTTGACCTTACCGACCGTTCATAACAAAGTTTAACCGGAAAATAGTCGACTGACTCCGTTAGAAAGAACAATGATCCAAGTCGAATGATTTTCGTAAATAGAATCGAATGTTTTTAAAATTGGATGAACTGTGAAATCGCTACCGCTTCCCGCTTACTGACTCCATGGTTGTGACCTCATCAACCATGGTATATATCAACTGGCATTGTACCACCATCTGAGAAATATAGAGCGTATTGTTCTTTGAATATTAATGGCAAATGTTTACAATGTAATTAAGGGTACACTTAGGTTTACACTAAAGGTAACCGCTTTCTCATTCATACAAACTAAGACAGTTTTATTTTCTTTTCTGATAATTTTTCTTTTGAATTGCAATAGTGATTGATTGTGGAAAAGCTAGGACCTAAGTAGTTTTGGTCATGTGGAATACTTAAGATGTTATTGATATTCGTGTATTTAAATAGATTGTAACTTGACTTGGAGGAAGGAGGTAACTAAATTGTAAAGTATCTATTCAATAACTTAATATATATAACCGCAGATTATTCCACCGTTATCATCATCATCAATATATATATATAAAACTCTTTTGAAGCTAACAGAGAATCAACGCACAGCCTAAACTATAAGTCCTAGAGGTATCAAATTTGGAGGGTAGTATCCTTATAGTGTAGGGGTGCACTAAGAAAGGAATTTTGAAAAGTCACACTCTAAAAGGATCTATAACGCGAGCAACGCCGCGGGCGACGGTTAGTGTAATTAGTAAAGTAGCTTGCTCTATAAATTCTTTTGTGAACTTTTGAATTGTGATAAACTCTAAACGGTAAAAAATTCACCAACATTTCTAGTAACCGTCAAACATAATGTGATGGTGCAGACCTGGAGATGTTTCCTTGAAAGCTTATCTAAACAAAACATTGTCACCTAAGATTACAGAAAAAAGCGAAAAAGTTTTAATGATAAAGACCAAAATGTAATGATACAGGGGAAAGGTAACAAAAGTCGCAAAAGCTACTTCAGAGACATGAAATTTGATAGTCGGAAGAGAGAGCAAAAAACAATTTCTCTTAGCAAATGGGAGGCCTAAAGACCGTAATTATCATAACCGAAAACAAAAATTGAAAAGACGAAGGTCGTATTCCTCTGCAATTGATTGCAGTAATTACAGTACTTCATGGTTATGTTGGTATTCAGTAGACTGGAAGGTCAAGGCGTAAAAGGACATCGACTTTGGCGTGACATACCATGTGTCAAGGGAAACGTGATCAAGTAGACATGACGAGGGCTCGAATATTTTATAAGTGCACTTGGCCCGTGTTACTGAATAATAGTGAAAAATTTAAGTGGCTAACACTGTCTAGTTTCGGTATTTTTTAAATCCCACACAAAATGAAAATGTGCTCAAAAATAATATCGACAGGATGAAAATTGGTTCAAAAAAACTATAAGGTGCCTTTTGGTAAGATCGGCGTAATATTAAGTCCGGATAAACCGATAAAGTAACTAAGCAATTATCATTTAAAAATATCGCCAAATTGCTTAGCATCCGTGTTCAAGTTTAAATCTTCGCGCGCAACGAACCCTTTAGTACCTACGTGTGATGTCGTCAAAATTTCTAATGCCCTTCCATGACACCTGTTAAAGTTGTAGTAAACGTGTCCGTCGAAATTATTGATTTTTATTACCTACATCATACCAAAGTCCCCTACATGGTCCTGGATCTACGCCGGATATTCATACCAGCTAATTTATACATTGAGGAAGAAGTTTCCATCACATTTGAAGCCGTGGAGCGCAAATAAATGCATCGGGATTGCGCGTCACCAGGGTGGTCGAGAGTTCAAAGTAAAAAAGTGCAGTGTGTGAAAATAAGTGAATTTACTTTAGAACCCAACACTCTAATCAGGTATAATTAGGTATAATTCGACGTAAAATAAGGTTAGTAAAAGTTCTTTATTGTTATAATCGTAAAATCAATCATAAAATCAGTTGTGTAAAATCATTTCAAATCGTAAAGTTTGCTTGTCAGTTTACCGTAATTTCATTTGATGTAAATTCATTCTGTAACCAAACATTGTATTTAAAACATTAGGTATTTTATTGTTATTCATTTAACTTTATCAGTTTCTAGGTACTTTGCCCGATAGTTAAGTACATTAGTAAACCTGTTGCCTGTATCAGTTCCAGGTCGTCCGTGCCTGTCTCCCAGAATGACCGAAGAAAAGGAGCTCATCAAAAAACGTGGCAGTATCAAAGGTCGAATTACTGCATTCGCGAATTATCTTACAACGTTGAGTGCAGCGACGCTGAGTTCCTCGGATGCCAGGGAGTTACAATTGCGCATCGGTAAGATCGAATCTTTATATGACCAATACGATGAGGTACAGTTAAAAATCGAGTGTAGTTCTGACAATGCCGACGTTCAAGTAGCAGAAAGAACTGATTTTGAAAGACACTATTATCGGTTAGTTGCCGATGCTCAGGGAATGTTAGATACCTACAATAAGGATCAAGATAAAATAGAAACCGCGTCAAGTTCTCGTTCCAATCACAAGCTTGTTAAATTGCCCACTATTCAGTTGCCGAAGTTTGGAGGTTCTTACGAAAAATGGTTGGAGTTTCATGACACCTTCTCAAGTTTAATTGACAACAATGATCAGATAGACGAAATAAATAAGTTTCATTACTTGAGGGCGTCATTAGAAGGTTCGGCTGCTGTGGTGATTCAATCTATTGAGTTTTCAGCTACTAACTATTCAGTAGCTTGGGACCTCTTGTGTGAACGGTTTGACAATAAACGTTTGTTAATACAAAATCATGTTTCAGCCTTGTTTAACATCGAACCGGTCACTAAGGAGTCCTCGGCTATTCTTAAACGCGTGATAGACCAATTAAATAAGAATTTACGTGCATTGCAATCATTAGGTCAACCCATTGAACACTGGGACACTCTTTTGATTTATCTCGTCACGCAGAAGTTAGATGTGAAGACATTTCGTGAGTGGGAGGAACATAAAGGTACTTTATCTAAAGATAAGCCGATTAGTTTGAAAGCGTTTCTAGAATTTATGCGTAATCGTGCAGATTTAATTGAGACGATTGAGTTGTCGCAAAATAATGCGTCAAGTAGTAAGCAGGCGTCAAAAATAAAAGCTATGGTTTCTTATCAGAGTAATGACAATAAAAATAATTCTTCGTCGTCAATGAAACCTTGCCCTAACTGTAATGATGATCATTATTTGAATAACTGTCCGAAGTTTCTCGCTTTAAGTAGTGATGCGCGATACAAGTTATTGCCTTCATATAAGATTTGTTTCAATTGCTTTCGTAGTGGACATTATGCCAATTCATGTAAAAGGCCAGGTTGTAAAATATGTAAGCGTAAACATCACTCACTCATTCACATGAACGAGTTTAGTGCAGCAAATCAGCTGTCTACGTCTATACCTACAGGTACAGCTACAGCTGATCGCGATAATGTGATTCGTACAAACAATTCTGTGCCTACTGTGGCGAGCTCCGAAAACTCGAGCGTTGCACTTACGGGAAGTATTATCAATGCATGTGAGGAATTAGGTCAGTGTGATGTTTTATTATCCACCGCATTAGTGAAGTTATACGATTGCGATAATCGTGAGGTCATTGCCCGTGCGATTCTGGATAGCGGTAGTACTTCGTGTCTAATGACCGAGAGATTACATAACCAATTGAACTTACCAGCTGATCGCACAGATAGGACCGTAGTAGGTATCAATAATAAAACATCGCAAATTAGTCAAATGTGTCGCTTACCTATAAAATCGTTATGTGATAGTTTTTCAACAAAAATAAGTTGTTTTATTCTGCCGTCGATTACCGATAACGTTCCCGGGTGTCAGATTGATGTTAGGAACTTGAACATTCCATCAGATATTTGTTTAGCGGACCCTCAGTTTTATTCGCCCTCCGCCATTGATTTAATCATTGGCGCTGATGTTTTTTGGGACATTTTAGGTTCGCAAAATATTAAATTAGGAGATGGAAAGCCGATACTTTATGAAACTAGACTAGGTTGGATAGTTTCCGGTCCTGTTAACTGCGGCCGCGTATCTACTTCTCCACAAATTAAATGTAATTTTACTAAAGTTGATTCTACATGTATGACTTCCCACTGTTCTGATGATGACATTCAAAACCAATTAATGCGTTTTTGGCAGCTTGAAGAAGTGAGCCCTCAGTCATCTCATTATTTTCCAGAGGAGAAGCAATGCGAAGAACACTTTGTAAAAAATACAACTCGCCTCGCAGACGGTCGGTTTTGCGTTAGGATCCCATTAAAACAAACACCGAGCGTGTTAGGTGATTCTTATCAGCGAGCTAAGCATTGTTTGCATTCATTAGAGCGCAGACTTAAAGGTAATGATTCATTTAGTAAAATGTATGTAGACTTTATGTCTGAATATGAATCGTTAGATCACATGACAGAGTGCGAACCGATCACCTCGGTCCCTCATTATTTCATCCCTCATCACGGCGTCCTTCGTGAGAGTAGTACGACGACCAAACTACGGGTCGTATTTAATGCAAGTAGTCCTACTACCTCAGGAGTTTCATTTAATCAGATTCAAATGATTGGACCTACGGTACAGGATGACCTACTATCAATCCTTGTAAGATTTAGACAACATAAATATGTTATAGTTGCAGACGTGGAGAAAATGTATAGATGCATAGTTGTACATCCAGATTGTAGACCGCTGCAACAAATCATTTGGCGTGATCAAAATCAACCAAAGTCAAATATAAAATGTTACATGTTGAACCGAGTAAGCTACGGCACTGCTAGTGCACCGTATCTTGCTACTCGGTGTCTAAAACAAGTAGGTTTAGACTGTAAGGACCCTAAAATATCTGAAATCATTATTCACGATTGCTACGTTGATGATTTTTTGAGTGGAGGGGATGAGTTAAGTGAAGTTTTACATATACGCAATCAGGTTACAGCCGAGCTAGCCTCAGCTTGCATGCCTCTTAGGAAATGGAAGTCTAATGAGCCTCAACTATTGCCAAAAACTGATCAGTTTTCATCGGAATTCAATATCGGAGATACCGAATCAAGTAAGACGTTAGGCCTTGGGTGGCACTCAGTGCATGATCATTTCTATTTTTCCATCAGTCCCACCATAGCGAAAGGGAACACAAAGCGTGATATTCTATCGGTCATCGCTCAGATATTCGACCCGTTAGGACTCATATCACCTTGTGTTGTCCTCATGAAAATTCTATTACAGAAACTGTGGTTGCAAAGACTGTCTTGGGATGATAAATTGCCACCTGAGATAAACCAGGTATGGGTCGAAGTTGTCGACAGCCTGCCGGGTCTGAACTGCTTACGCATACCGCGACGCGTCATCTGTGACTCATATTCCTCTCTGGAACTTCACATTTTCACAGATGCGTCCGAGCGTGCGTATGGCGCATGTATTTACGTTCGAAGTACTAACGATAAAGGTGAGGTCTCAGTCAACTTGTTAATTGCTAAAAGCCGAGTCGCGCCCATCAAGCCCACAACGATCCCACGACTCGAACTCTGCGGTGCCCTGACTGGTGCTAATTTGTATGAAAAAGCCAGCACTGCACTGCGAGCTCAAATCAAGAATGTTGTTTTTTGGACAGACTCCATGATTGTCCTAGGTTGGCTTAAAATGTTACCAGCTAAGTTACAACCGTTTGTGCGTAATCGCATTGCCGATATTTTAGAAAAAACTAGCAGCTGTACTTGGAGACATGTTCCGACTGACGAGAATCCCGCGGATTTAATATCGCGCGGTGTCAATGTTAGTGCTCTCCAGTCTCTCACATTATGGTGGCATGGACCAGATTATTTAAAACGCGATTCCTCGCACTGGCCTGCAACTCCAAGTACTGTCGCCAAGTTGCCTGAAACTCGAAATGAAGTTTCATTACATGTAAATGATTCCGCTTCACGCGAACTTATTAATTTCAGTCGCTTCTCAAATCTTTCTAGGCTTCAGCGTACCGTAGCCTATGTGCTAAGGTTCATTAATAATTTAAAGAAAGGGACTAAACGTCAAACTGATTATTTAAATACTGACGAGTTAGATAACGCATTAGTTTTAATATTGCAGCAATCTCAATTGCAGTCGTTCCCTGAATATAATATATTGATTAAAAAGCAAGATTTGCCTACTAAAAGTTCACTGATAAAATTTAATGTTTATTTAGATAAAAATAATTTAATTCGCGTAGGAGGTCGGTTAGATAATTCTAATTTTACGTTTGAGAAAAAGCACCCTATTATTCTACAGTCCACACATCAAGTTACGAAGTTGTTATTTGAGTTTGAACATAAAAGGCTAATGCATGCTGGCCCTCAACTTTTGTTGGCTACAGTTAGGGAAACCTATTGGCCAATAGGTGGTCGCAGCTTAGCTAAAAAATGTTTCCGTCAATGCGTACGTTGTAATCGTATGAAGGGTAAAACGTATAACCCGCTGATGGGTAATCTACCACAGCAGCGACTTGAACCAGGTGGATATCCATTTGAAAGTGTAGGCGTGGACTACGCGGGCCCAGTGGCTGTCGCTAGTCGCACCGGTCGAGGTTGTAGGCTTATCAAGTCTTACATAGCTGTTTTTGTATGCTTTACAACCAAAGCGGTACACCTGGAGTTAGTGGGTGATCTAACAAGCAATAACTACCTACTAGCATTACGCAGATTCACTTCGCGCAGGGGTAAACCCACTCATATTTTTTCAGATAACGGTACCTCATTTGTTGGCGCATATAATGATATTTCGAAGTTTTTAAAAAGTAATTGTGATTCTCTGGCTTCAGAGACAGCTCAGGACAGCATCAACTTTCATTTCATACCCGCGTACAGCCCTAATTTCGGAGGTCTCTGGGAGGCTGGTGTCAAGTCGACAAAATATCATTTAAATAGAGTGCTGGGAAATTGTAATTTAACGTTCGAGGAGCTTACTACTACGTTGGTGCAAATCGAGGCGATACTTAACTCTCGGCCACTCTCTCCGTTGTCGTCGGACCCAGAAGACTTGACGCCTCTCACGCCCGGCCATTTCCTTATCGGCCGCCCTCTCACTGCCCTGCCAGAACGGAACTACCAGGACTATCCAGTCAACAGATTGACACGCTTCCAGCGCATTGCGCAATTACGTCAACATTTTTGGACAAGATGGAGTAAGGAGTACATAGCTGAGCTCCAGCAGCGAGTCAAATGGCGATCTTGCAAGTACTCCCTCAAGATTGATACTCTGGTCCTACTGAAAGACGATGGCGTCCCCCCCTTGAAATGGAAGCTTGGACGTGTCGTAGCTGTGCATCCTGGTCCCAGTGATGGCATATGTCGTGTTGCTGACATAAGGCTGTCGAATGGCGTCGTACGGCGAAGCTTCAGCAAGATTGTCCCTCTGCTGCCTGAAGATGATGTCTCCCGTTGAAGGACGAGCCTTCAACGCGCGGGGGCATGTTCAAGTTTAAATCTTCGCGCGCAACGAACCCTTTAGTACCTACGTGTGATGTCGTCAAAATTTCTAATGCCCTTCCATGACACCTGTTAAAGTTGTAGTAAACGTGTCCGTCGAAATTATTGATTTTTATTACCTACATCATACCAAAGTCCCCTACAATCCGGCCTTACTATAACGCCGATCTTACCAGAAGGCACGATACTTCTGAATGTTGGCATCATTTTATGTAAAACAATGACAGCTAATGAATGTGAAGTCATCCGCATAATTAGCACCGAACGGTTGGCAGCACTGGTTTTATTTGCGCACAGCAGACAGCGTGGCGCGCGATTGGAATGCGCACACGTTTTCAAACTTTTATTTCGTTCTGCCGACCACTTAAAGAAAGTGTTCAACGGTCACGGAAGCAATTTAATCCAGCTGAATCGTTTTGTACTTTTTCGAATTGCGAATTTTCGACGATGCTGCACCGAGCAAACGTGATTTACGACATTACTGTCATAGCTATTACCTCTTACCTCACTGTTTTCTTGTTTGCTGTTTTTGGGAATATTTGAAGTTACTCGTTTAAGTTCAAATTGGAACTTTTCAACAGGTTGTTTTAACAGATTAACAAAGCCATTATTTATACCAATGATTCATCGCAGGTCAGACACCCAAAGCCTTGAATTGTTTTTCCTTGTCTGTTGCTACAAATTAAAATGATTACACTGCGGCTACGTATTGAATTGCTTTGGCCAATCTGATATACAAATACTTATTAAGAATCAATGCACTTTTAAGATTCTTCAGCCAGCTGTAAATAAAAATGCACTTTAACTGGTACAGCTTAAGGTCCCTTACCTTGCCAAGGAAAAACTTCCTGTAGTACTTAGCGGTGTCGTCGGTGTCGATGTTGGGCCGCCTGCAAAGCTGTCGGGGGGTGCTGGGCTGTGCTCGAGATTCAACTTCGTCTCCATCGGGTGGAGTATCGTCCACGCCGTCGAGCCAGTAGCCACCGTTCGGGGGCTGGACGATCGCCGGTGGAGTTCCTGAAACAAGAAGACTTGAGTAAAGCAAGCTTGCATGAGATAGTAGCCAACTCTGGCCACCGTCATGGCTTAACGACTGCTAGAGCCGGGACCGACAGTTTAACAGATGTAAATGCCACTAACGGTAACCCATCCAAATAGTAACCGCGCAGAACATCGCGAAACTTTGATAATCGGTGAAAATTGACTAAGCAAGCCTAGCCACGAGCGCTTCGACCTGAGTAAGACCCCGTTATTCTTATCAGTGTCGATAGAAACAGCAGCTTCATAGAATAGGTTCTGCAGCTAGAACACCCGACATTACTTTGTCTCCAGTAAGTGGCAGGGTGTCAGATTAGTTTGGAAGTACATTATCCTGTTCCTACTCCGAATGAGAGCAAAATATTTCTGCGTTTTTCTTTCTTTGGTTAATTTTTCATTTCAGGCCGGAGTATAAATTATTTATAGTTGCAAATACAATACACAACACGGTTGTAACGGAAGAGGATATCATAACCTCACAAGCATTATTTTGAATACAATTATGTCATGTATGGGGAGGTTTGTTGACAATGGACGTCCTATAATAGTAAACTATCAACGAGTCCATCAAACTATGGCTTGCCATAACGTGGAGTCCTTATAGTACCCCATATCGGATCACAGAGATTTATTTCAAATATTCATGCTTTTTATGGGACATAACTAACTGTTTGTCGTCTGATGTCGAGCAATAGACAAACGCGGAAGGCGCTCAAACCCTAAGCCTTAGGATATTGCCAGGGAGGAAATTACAGAGCAAAAAATTTGTTCAACCCCGTCGGCGGGGTCGTTGCATACAAATTGTGTTTACTCTGTCCGAGACTCGATCGCTTCCACGTAAGCGGGGAAGTACGTAACAGACTTCTTGTAGGTTCTATTAATTTAACCCTTGTTTAACAATTTACTAAGAAATTTCGGTTTAATAGAAGAGTTGCCACGTAAAACAGTGCCTTGATCACGAATAAATGTGACAATCGCAAACGTATCGTAATGCGAGCGTATCCGAGATACACTGCGCGGTGACACTACAACGGTTGGCAGTCGAGCTGGCATTGACGCGCAATATAGCTCGAATATGTTAACGCGGCGACTGTCAGATTTATTCGTGATCAAGGCACAGAACGCTAAAATGACAGATTCTTAAAGGTGAAGCAATCTGTAACCCTTCTTCCTTTATTTCAATAGTACCTGATTTATACAACCTTTGAGGAAGTCACGATATTGACTTTTTATAGCAAAGCCTTCAAGAGAAACAAAGATTACTTCGTTCCATCATGATCTCTAATCACGAAGCACTTATTTATGGAAATAAGGTATATGGCGCGTGAACAGATTTGTATTATATGTATTGTCCGTAACATTTCAGGCATTATTATTTCTAACTCTTTTAGTCATAATTTTTAGCAACTACCCAGTAGATTAAAAAAAATAAAAAACATGTTCTAAGCTATTTTTTTTTCAAAGTATAGTAAAATTTTGTATTAGCCTTATTCATTTTTATAATACAAGTGTTTGGAAATAGTATAGTCTAGGCTCGTATGTTTAAAAAGCGTGAGTGAATCCACTGAAAACTGTAAATAAAATAATTATCTATTTTATAATAGTCTCGATTTCGGACATAGGATCTATTCTATAGGTAAGATACCTACATCAACCAATGATTAAAGAATCAGCAACCAAGCCCTCCCCGGACCGCAACTAATTTCAAACAGGCACGTCCTAGAGGCTTTGTCCAGGCATTTTTACATGGCTTTGAATAGTCTAGTCCTGTGGGTTTCATTGTTTAACGTTCCTTTCATGCAGACTCCAGGATCTGTTGCCTGTAGAATACTATAGACCTTAGTGAGCTCTGCGTAAAACGGGGCGGACATGTACGGTGTTATCAAAGAGGTTCTATTGTGTCTGTGTGTGTGTTTACATATTCTCTATTATATGAGAACTCCTATAGCCATTCTTTTATATGAATCTTCACCGATTATCTAAGTTAAGCAACGTTCTGTGCGGTCACTATTTGGATGGGTGACCGTTAGTGGCATTTACATCTGAGCGCTTCCGTGCTTCAGAGGGCACGTTATACTGTCGGTCCTGGCTCTTGCAGTCGTTAGATTACTTAGTACAAAAATGAAAAGAAAATCCTTCTATTCACACAATCGCGTTACAAATTTTTACAAGCACGAAACTTTCTGCGGACAAACTATTCGCATACAAACTATCAGTTAATCTGCTACTGCGGTGATTTCCCAAGATCCTTGCTAAGTAATTTAATTAATGCTTTAATCAGCTAACTAGCGCATGGCAGCGATTTTTTCCTTTGAGTGTTGCTTGTCGCTGTGTATTTGCCGCTCAAAAAGGGGTAGACTTAATTTCATTAGTGCTGTAGGTATATTTTCCTTTCTTCTGTTTAGATTGGATGTGACAAGCTTTTGAAACTACACGGTTATGAATATAGTTTTCTGAACATAACTTTAAGACTTCACGTTGTGAAGAACGAGTTATTCTTTCGGACTACCGTTATCTCGTCCCACTGGGACGAAACAATAACTTCAATTTTATTTATATTTCTATAACGGTTTCGTCCAAAAGTGAAACATGCAGTATCAGCGACAAAAGTTCCGATTAATGACATTTATTCAAACTACCTAATGAATATAATATTTCTACATTGAATAAAGATATTATTAAATAGATCACGGTTTTTTTTTCGGTTTACGAACCTATGTATGTATCTATATCTTTCAATGTTTCATTTTGTGGTCAGTGGTTGAGTTAGTAATCGTAACTCTAAATAATGCTGTCGTAACTCGTAAGTCGTAACGCACTTTCACACCTCGGTTTCCCAAACATTTTACTTTCTCTGAGGTTGGCAACAATGAGTTCTCTATTTTATTCTTCTCTTTTAAATACTTGTTTAACTTTGTACATGTCAGTTTCAGACCAAACATGCAAAGGTTCTTGCTTACATACCGCAGAATACCTAATGGACTAAAAATACTAGTGAAATGTGAAATGTAGATTTGTTCGCTAGCAAATTTGCATTCTACTCTCTCGTTTTAATAATTTTAGGTTATTTTTTAGTGTTTGACACTGTCCTATCGAAGCTTTTTCTATCTTTGTCGTTCTTAATATACAATCCGATGAAGCATTCCACTTTTGCGCACCAAAAAGATGCGCACCAAGAACTTACGCACCTACGCTATTCCACTTATGCGCACCAATAGATTTTAAGCTTGGTGCGCAAATGCCCATTCCATTATGAGTAGGTAACTAACAAATCTACAGTTCGAAATCGTGTCTGAGTGTTTCAATTCAAATGAGTTCATAAGTAATTAGAATTTTCGGAGGTCCAAATTGTTTTGAAATCTCCCAAAATGTTTCAAAACACGGCTTGTGTAATTTGTGTGGAATGGCATTCAAGTCGGGTAAGTAGCTAATTGCGTTATAGTCAGGTCAATAACCTCATGACGTTATTCAAAATAAGAAAACAAAAGCTATTCTTTTTTAAAATTTTCAGGAACGATTTACTCTTTTTTGAAATGACAGCATTCTAAATTCAATTGTTATCCAGCACAATAGAGTGTAATTTACCATGAACGTTCGATCGCAGAATGCATTTACCGTTGGATTTTGAAGTTTACTTTTCTATTTTTATCGTCGGTTTATATTAAACTATCAGAATAATCAAAAAAGTGGCTGAAACTCTAAAAATTTTTGGGGAAAAAATATCGCGGCCGTCTCACCGTTTCACTTTATGTAAGTAACTTGTAGATATGTATATTATATTAGTATTCATATTATTAGCTTTGTATTTTTATCTTTTTTTAAGTAACACGAACCTGCCTCTATAGTACCCTCTCTCTAGCCTCAAAGGTTTGCTGGAAGAAAACTCTTTTAGGGTTAAGTTCGTCTTTGTACATGTCCGCTTTTTCTGTTTTTTTATCTATCAAGTATATTGTATAAAATAAAGAATTAAGTAACTTACCAGGTTTCGCTAAGGTCTCTTCCAGCAGTTTCTGGCTGGCCTGGCAAGCAGCCGCCGCCTTCCTCTGCGCAGAAGTGAACCCTGGTGAAGAAGGTGGTCCATGGGGAGCCGGGACTCTACCTTCCGCGTACGAATGCCGGTCAGCTACCGTCACGGGGGCGCCTACTGACGCCGCTCGTCGCTCAGCTCCCGTTCTTGACACCTGGGGATAAGGTTCAGATTAGCATCTATTGAAAGAATACCTAGACCCATTCCGATCTATAAAATATGTTTAGATATAACTAGAAAAAACCGACTTCCATTCACCAACAGATGATAATGATCATGGCAATTCGTTGGGATTATTTTGACCCAAAACACCACTGAAGAGTTACAAGAAAACAAAATATCTTATGTCTTATGATTTCGTAATTCTTGTTCATCCAAAGGTTGTCTGGAAGAGATCGCTTTTAGCCATAAGGCCGCCCATTGTACTGTCTGTTTTATGTTATTTCCTGTAATTATGTAATTTGTCTTTGTCTAAATAAAGTGTTTATCTATCTATCTATTTTTTACTGTTATATTTATTTAAACGCCAAATTACTGCACCGATTTCATACTAACTACTACTTTCCTACCTAAATAGTACCTTCACCTACGTGTAGGGTAAAATTAAGTGCAGTTCAGGTCCGTGTTTCGTGGAATATCGCTAGAAAACTATGCCCACTTATTTTATTCTTACACTCATAAAAGGCTTACGGAAAGTGCCATTTTACCAGCACGATAGCTTAAAGATTACGTGTCACCATGCCACAACTAAATGGGTTTGAACTCCCCTGCAGGCACCCGTAATGTTGCCAACGCAACGGACAATCTCGCTACAAACATGTGCAATAATTGTTTTACCCCAAGAATTACAGAATCAAGAAATAAAAAAATACTTACAAAAAAGAAAGAAGAATTTAGATTAGATTAGATTAGAAAATTCTTTATTGCACTTTTAAAAAATCGTACAAAGGCGAGTTTAATGCTATTTAGCATTATTTACCAACTAACCTGAGCGTAGTGTGGAGATGATGGTAGTGATTCTAATGTAAAACTTTAAAAAGAAACAACAACGCCTTTAAAACTACATTTACAGCCTGAATTAAAAAAAAATACGAATATGTCGTAAACACCGATGGTTTTAAAAGTTCTGGACAAATGGAAGCGGTAAGACGATATTTTAACCATAATTTCAATGTTTTATGACTTTCAGTAAGAATGAAATAATAGATACATTTTTGTGTACTTAATTACCGAAGGTCTTTTTGACTTTTAGAAATCCACCCGACATTGACAAAAGTGCTATATCTAACCAATGGCAGTAAAGTTGGCAACATTCGCGAGCTGTTAATGCTCAAGTTTCAAATAGGCTTGTTTCGCAGAAGCAGAACTCTCTAGAAAAGCTTGACCTGCATTGACGTCACAAACATACAACATTGTTGCTCTATAGAAATGCTCAACAATAAAATATTACACAGGGAATATTAATTAAGAAAAATCTAGTCTAAATATCATTGTGAATTCGTGGCGCATCATCAGTTTTTTCTTAATTTTATCAAGACATTTAGGGAAGGTAAGGGAGGGTTGGGCACTTTTTCCAAAAAAACACACAATTTTTTTTTATATATAATTAGGTAACATTTACTTACTAACCTAACCTACCCCTCAGCTCGAAATTTTATAAAAAGAGAATAAGTAAAAGTAGAGTTGGTACAAAGTTGTGGAATCGTACGGTACTCGATAGCATTCGTCACAGTTTTTACGTTGACAAGGAATTCGCAATAACATTACAGTTGCATTACGGCTTTGTCAAAATAAATACATTGCAAAGAATGTTCTAGAGAAAATTCGTTTCCTAATAATTAGATAAGTCTTGAATGTATGTCTGTCTGTATTGACTTTTTTTCAAATGTTATTTAACACCACTTCTTATTCAGTGTTTCATATATATAAGATATAGATAAACAAGGTTTTCACATTTCAAAACATTGTGTTAGTTCACGGTTCACGAACCAGTTTTGCTCAAATGCCACTTAATCATAGTAATCTAGATGCAACAACGTGGCAGTAACTAGTCGAAATCACTGGAAGAATCGTGTGATTTAAGTACAGGCGAGGGCAGTAAGCGTAACGCATCGATCGTTGAACTTGCACCGTGGGATTCCATCATTGTCGATTTTGTTTGTAACTGTACATAAGAAAAATTACTCTGCGGTGAATCAAAACTATAGAACCACAAGTAAGTCACATGATCGTGAGAAGCGGACGCGCTCTGAAAATTCGATATCGATTTGAAAATGGAATGCCCAATGCCCCATAAATTGTACCGGCCAGCGATAAACACCATCAGAAGTTTAAAATTGGAAACTAAGCCCGACGGAAGCATTAGTGGAGTCGTTGACAGCGCCTGGCAACTTGCGCCATTTCCACTTTGATCAAATTAATCTGACGTCATTGAAGACGTCAGGTTTGAACACAGAACAGCCAAAAATCTATTTAACCAGTTTATTTATTTAAAGTATAGGTCATTTAAAAATATTGATTTACGTGTCGAATTAAGTGTTACGGATATCATGAAGCTACTTTGTACATTAGTTAAGGTAATCTTCATTTTCCATGTAAATTACACTGTCAGATATTTTGAAACGGAAATACAAACTAATGAAATCGTGCAAAAACTAGAATAATTATGTAGGTAAGTGCCGAGCACTCTAGTTATTGATATTTGATTGTAGTACAAGTTTACACGAAGGCATAATAATTATGCAATAATGTAGGTACCTATGCAATCAAAATTTATTTATTTTACTGCCCAGAAGAACTAAATAATACTGATTTTCTGAATTTTAGATTTTTTTTTTGAAACACTCGAATCACAAAAATATTATGGATTTTTATAAAATGAGTAAACATCTTTGGATAAATTTTGCAGTACCTAATCATATTCTATTGACAACATTTTATTTAATTTAATATTAATTATAATCTGAACCGTATTTAATTTACCATGCAATCAAAAATTTCCGTTGCTGATCAAAAAAATATTTGCTACTGATGCTACTGATAATAATTTACTTTCAAATTATAAATTATCTCGACATCACTGAATAATTACTACAATTTTCAAATAAACGACACGAAAAATTCCCTTTGGCTCATTAACTTGAATAAATTTACGAACCGAACTATTTTAGGAAAACCGAACCGACTAAATTGGGCATCTTTTAAAAAATGGGGCATCAATTTGAGGCGTTAAAATGTTTAAAAGTATTTTTATTTGAAGAGTGACAGCGTAACACTACGCTTTTGTTGAAATCAAAATGGGAGAAGGTAAGAAAATAAAATGTTGTGCCAACTCCATCCAATGGCATATGAGCCAGAAAGAGAATAAATGGGTTGAATTCAGTTTAATGGCTAGAAGTAGATGATGTTTCTACGAACACCTGAAATATTGCTAGGTACATAAAATCAAAGACTAATGATAGAAGTCTTTTTTTGATGACTGTAATATTCCTTAGAGGTTCTGAAACCAACAGAGTGAAAATTATCGAACCAAATAATTATACTACTGCAGGCCGAAATAAATACCTACAGATATTATGTAGATAGGTATAAATTGTATAACTAATATGAATAACAATGAACATTATGTGTCTGAACAATATAACAGGTATACTACGACTTACCTAAATAACATAGGTATCATTAATTCAAGTTACCACCCCGAGCATAAGACAAATGAAACAACTAAGCGTGGTGTTTCATTGTAGTCGCATTACCCTCGAAAGATCTTAAACCAACCAAAATGTTTTCACACCTGGAGCTTGTAATTACTTAAACAGGGGTAAAAAATTACTGTATAGCAATATACAAGGATTACAAACAAAGAAAGTTATTTTTTGAAGCTGCTTTTCTTGTTCAATGGCATAAAAAAGAAATTAGTAGATTCGAAAAAAAAAACAATAACTCTACCCTTTACTCACTGTAAAAATGCGTATTTCAACTTGATAAAATGTAGTTGAATAAACGAAACTAATAATGTATCTACGATAGAAATAATTACGGTCGGTTTTCACCGCATCTGAAATAGAAACAAACTATATAGTTGCGTACCGAATTCTATATTTAGTTCTAAACTGTCGCCGATCCCTGCTGCATCGAGTTTAGCTTGCAACTATTATTAGTCAATGATGCCGCATATTTCGTTGAATTTAGAATTTCGATAGTATAACGAATAGTGTAATTTGTGTGTTGTAAACATAGATGTTTGTTCTGTGTCTGGGTGTTTCTATGTATTATAAGTATGTATTTACAAAAAAAAATGTATGTATGTAGTCTATCAGACATCTAGTTTCCATCGTACAAGCTTTGCTTAGTTTGGGACTAGAAGGCGTTGTGTTAAGTGTCCGTGAATATTTATTTATTTATTTCTTTAATTAAATGCATAATGTACCCTAGCTTGGTACGAACTACTCCAACTCATTCGATAATAAACTTGAATAGAGTTTACCGTGTTTATATTTTACGAGTTACAATATTTACTTAGAATATACACTTAGAAAAATTGTACGGCTAACCACACACTATACCATTAGATATTGTAAGTGAAGATGATGAGTTCAATGGCGTCCATTCCAATCAGTTCTCCTAGTCAGTGTGGTAATCCGAAATTCCTAATCGCATTAGCAGTATTAAGACGCTTCACAATTCAGTCAAGGACGCCAGACTTGTTTCACTGTTTGGATTTATAGACTATTCGACTTGGGCGAACTAATTTTCTCCTAACTTTAGTATAAGGTCAGTGTTTACAACCACATTGTTACGGTGGTTTTAGGCTTAGGCGTCATATACTAAACTGAAAGCATAAAGGTATCATAAAGATAAAGCATAAATGAGGATTGTTAGTATTTCTTTGTTTTCGTACGTATTCCCTTACTTAGATTTTACAAAGAAAGAACCAGTGATAGGTAGTTTTTTTATTAGAACACTAGCCGTCACCCGCGGCGTTACTCGCGTTCTAGACCCTTTAGAGTGAGACTTTTCAAAATTCCTTTCTTTGTGCACCCCTACACTAAATAAGGATACTGCCCTCCAAATTTGATACCTCTAGGACATATAGTTCAGGCTGTGCGTTGATTCTCTGTCAGCTTCAAAAGAGCTTTATATATACTGACTAGCCGTCGCCCGCGGCGTTGCTCGCGTTCTAGACCCTTTAAGGTGCGACTTTTCAAAATTCCTTTCTTAGTGCACCCCTACACTATATAAGGACACTACCCTCCAAATTTAATGCCTCTAGGACTAATGGTTTAGGCTGTGCGTTGATTCTCTGTCAGCTTCAAAAGAGTTTTATATATATTGGTGATTGATGATGATGATGTGATAAAACAGACAGGATGGTTTGCCTTATGTGTGTACCTTTGCCTATAACAATGGATTACCTACCTCGCACAGAAAGTGTACTGAAGACGTGCCCTGTGTTGCATGCATCGCGTCCATAACCTTGTACATTAATGTGAAAAATACTCAACTTAATTGTTTCAATTGTTTTTATGGTTGAACACCTGATGCAATACAAATAAACGTTGACCCTCATATAAAACTAGAAACACAGCGTCAGTAGGTACTCACAGTAGGTATGTAATTGTAAATTTAATTTTGGTTAGGGTCGCCGTCATCGAAAACGATGTGACTATATATATATATATATAGGTATGTACCTAACCTACCTTCTCGCTGTACGTACTCCATTTCGCAGATGGTTCTAATTTCTGTTATTGAAAAAGTTGTAACTGTTGGTCGTATCGTAAAATGTTGCAGTTTAGAATTACGAGTATAATGCACCCAAGAGACCAGACACATAAAAAACATAATTGTTTTTAAAAGTTGGATAATAAACTCTGCAAGGTACCTAATCCTTATAACCTCCAAATTGTCTACTTTCCTAATATATGTATACCTACTTAGGTAAGTTCATTGAAGTTTCCTCATCTTTGCTATCTACCTAATCAACGTATCTTGAAACTAGTCGTTATTTTCATGGATTCTAAATGGGACACTGCGACAAAACTTTTTGATTAGAAATTAAATCGATAGGCTATAACAGAAAATTGGATTGAGAAGACTCGCACTAGCAAGGGAAAATCTAAAAAGGTCTGTCACTAATAAAACCAAGACCTTAGGTGCAATTTCAAGAAGCGCTTGCACGAAAGTACCAAATCACCTACCCAGACATAAAAATCAACAACTTTGCAACAAACACGACACTCGATACTTACCGGGTGTTGTGCCGACATAGCCCAATGATTGGTTTGTGATCGAAAGCAAATTGCAACAACTCTCCCCTAAATTGTATAGATCGAGGCAGGAACGTGGCAGTGTCGAAATGCATAGCACGAATAACCAGTAATGTAAAGCGAGTTGTTTGAAACTGTAGCCAGCGTTGAAATGTGAATTGATTTTGAAGTTTGACGGAGAAACAAGAGGTCTAATATTAAAATTGGTTGCGTACCGATTTCTATAACAAATGAGTACCTAGGTAAGTACATACAGGTAAGTAAAATATCAGGTAACTACAATGTTGTCCACTGCAAATTATAAAAAAATAGGTATCAAAATCAAAACTTGCACAACTTATTGCATATTAAATCCCATAAATTTTATTTTATCGGCACAAAAACTGAGTTGCTGATGGCTTACAGTTTTTAACAATGTTATAAACTTTATTTATGTTTGTGAATATACTTTTTGAGTTAGCTGGCAATAATTTATCAGTTTTACCACAGAATAAATAAAAAAATATTTTTACTTTTAGGTACGTCAATATCTTCTAACCCCTTTCAAATTTCGAACGAGTTATCAACCCGCCAGGAATCGAGGACGTCACAAAAATTATTCGAAAATGGAAAACGAATATTCCAGCCAGCAATGTCATTATTTAGTTACATTTTGCACCGGATTGCGTCGCATCGCACGCCTGCAGTGAAAATATTTTTAATAATAGAATTTTCATCACAGTAGTGTTATCGGGTACTAGATGTGTCGTAACAGAGCTTTCTCGTGTTCATTACACAGAGGGGATGTCTACCATTGTTTGGAGTCAGATACTAACGATATTGCGACCATTTACTCGTTCTACAGATAGGGTGTTTCACACAGTTTCAACCGTATCAAGATGAGGCGTTTTACCGTCACTTTGACTGACAGCTGGTAGGTCTGTTCCCTTTGAATTTCGAAATGTGTAAGTTATTGTGTAGCTCGCACGAAAGTTTCCTAAGAGTTACCCTATCGAGATAAACGCAGTGGCATGATATATTCTAATAGACGGGTTATATGTACGCCTTCATCGTTGCACCAAAAATTGGCACAATTATTTTACCTACATAGCTAGAAATGCATACAGCTATAGATGTTTGTTCTGTGTCTGGGTGTTACTATGTATTCTATCAGCAATCTAGTTCCCATAGTACAAGCTCTGCTTAGTTTGGGATTAGAAAGCGTTGTGTGATAAGTCCAAGAATATTTATTTATTTATTTATTTATACTAATGCGAACGTCATACACCACCGTCATACGCCTGTTGCTAAATTAGAGGTACACAATATACTCGGTCAGCTGTGGGTGATCACTGATCAGTTCAGGCGGCTGTGGTGACGTGCAGCTGCGACGCTGCTTGGTGCGCGAGTGAGCAAAAGCAAGGCAATTACCTTAATTTTCACTTGTCATATTAAATCGTGGGCAATGCATCTATACACTATAAAAACACTGGCTGGACGGTATTTTATTAACACGTCTAACAAGTTGTAACATGTTCACGTAAAATTCTGAGTCACGTAAACAAACCCTTATCAAATAAGACATAACCATTGAATGGGAGCCTTTTTGTGTAGAACGTTTCAGATAAGTTCACGACTATAATTTGGCGTGTCGATTTTATCTTTGCGACTGCTGGGGCTCATTATGAGGGTTCGTTTAGACATCAGCTTAAACTTCGGCGTCAGGTTGGCGTGTTCAGGTAATTTTGGATGAAACAGCGCTAGACTAAAGTCAACTTCAACTTCTTAGCGTTTGCGACTTGTTGTCACAATTCTGCAAGTTGCAATTGAATGAATCAGCCCCAAAAAGATTTGTAAATGGTTTCATTCTTACATATTAATAATTTTCGTGGTAGGTACCTAGATACCTAATCTACGAGTACACAGGTTGGTAAGAAAGAAAGTTTGTCAATCCGATTTGGCGGTACAGACAGTGTTTCCAACTGTAGTTTTTCCCATTCTGTATTTTTTTTATGTGCTGTGGACTACATAGTCAGTCAGACTCTACCGCTCAATGATTGCTACTTTTATTTGGTTAAAAATGTACAACCATTAAAATACCGAGCTAATAAGATATAGTGTTCCAGTTCTTCAGAGAATAGATAGGTAATAAAGAAGCGTGATCACATAATTTTGCCTACAATAAGCCAGATTAAAGTTTCGTGGCATGGAAAAGGAATATTAACGTTCCGATTCACGTTTTAATATAAGACAGAGCTAGGGCTTTCACATACAGTGTGTAATAAGACCACTCCCGAAAACTTCCGAGTTTCGTTCCGAGTTCCGAGTTCTCCGAGATAGGTTAAGTACATCCGTCAATATGAATAACTTTTCTCATGGGACCAATTCCACTTTTACCCCTCGAAGTTTTTGGGAGCGCTTTTATTACACCTGGTATAGGGTTAAACTGGACCATCACCTAAAGAAGTCCATAGCTGGGAATATACACTCTTAATATACAGACTAGTTTTAAGACTTCGCCATCCATCTTTCTTTGGTGTGCTCCAACGTATGAGTGCACTGGCAAGACATCGCTTCAAAAACAAAAAATCCAGATTAGGACCTATGGCTCAGACAGCGCCGGGGTTGAACTAGTTACATGACGTAATAGACATATTATTATACCTACCTATGTATATCTACACAATGGGATGTGCTGTGTGAGACAAAAAGGGTTTCGTCTCAGTATTAAGCTACACCTAAACCTAACTAAGTAGGAAACCAACATTACCTACACAAGTAGGTACAGTGCGGCACTGATTTTCAGAGGGGTAAAAACCATTGAGGTATAATGCACTGGTAAAAACCCGGATATGGCAACCCTAGCTCGAGAAAACTCTTCCTAGATCCCCGTTGAGTAATTGCGTTTATCGGACCGTTAAATGAGCGTTGCAACCTTTAATCAGGTTGGTTTTTGTTTATTTCATTCCGCAAGCCGTTTGTTTACCGATTCTGTATTTTTTATTGCCTTTGATTGCTAATTTGATTTCTTTATTCAAAATGTAGGGCGACATTTGAATATGGAATTGGATAAAACGGTATGTCTCAATTTCTCTATGTACCTAACTTATCTATATCGGTATATATTATACCATGATACAAATAGGGTGAATTGCCTCCTTCAATGCAATGCTTAGAAACAAGTTACTACTAATCGATACTAGTTTGTTACTAATCTAAAACGGTTGAAATATCGATTTCTGTTTGACAAAGTGAACTATATTTTTTTTTCAATATCGATAAAACTTAGACGAGCAAAAAACTGGAACAAATGAACAAACAAAATTGTGTATTCAATCATGCAACTTTTTGACAGAATGTGTTGCGATGACAAGCTGATGACAGATGGGCGTTTGATAGCGAACGATTAAAAACTATTTGAAAGGTTGAGCGAAAACACGAGCGACATAGGTTTAGTTCAATTCCGATGAATTTATATTTCGAACACGGACTTATTCAGTTGAAACTATTTACAGTAGCTGTATTTTTTTTTTTGTAATAGGTTCACAAATTGAAACATACGCATAAACCTTAAACCTAAATAACATCATGATGTAGAAAAATCATTCACGGCGTAGTTTCTAAAAACAGTGAACACAGCGTACTTTGTTTTTTTTGTTTGAGCCGTGTAGTCACGATTATCATTTGTTTTTTCTTTTCATAATCCGATGAAGTAGCTTATTAGTCTTTATACGCATGCTCGTTAGACTAGACCTAGGCAAAGTCTGTAATAGCATTCATGAGAAGCGCGGTGCATGCGAAATTAGCACTGCAGCGTTTTTGTTCAACACAATGATGCAATCCGAGAGCTCAGCAGTCGCTTTGTTAAATACTCCATTCGCGATTGTGAATTTTTTGAATAAAACCAGATTTGCTTTAGATTTATGCAAGAGTAGCTGGTGCCCGTGACTTCGTCAACGCAGGATTAGAAGTGCTATTTGCTATGCATGCGAAATTTTTAGGTGTTTCTGAAGAGTTCACGTCCCGTTGATTTTCCGGGATGAAAAGTAGCCTGCGTGTTAATCCAGGTCACAAACCCTACCACATGTTGCTGGGTGGTGTACGTATCTCTGTGCGGTCAAGGGTATAAATGACAGCTGGATAGTTCATTAGTTATCGAAGGTCATCAATCGTCTGATGCTATTAAAAGTTGATTCATAGAGACATTATAACGATCTTCAGAAGTCACTCAATAACAAACGGATACGCGGTACGCAATTGCGTCACATCTGTAATGTCAAGCGAGAATTAGCTCTACGAAGAAGTATTTCATTGCGTATTCTGAGTTCAAAATGACAACGGTATGATTTGAATTCATCATCATCATTATTTCAGCCCATTTGCACCCACTGAGTATAGGCCTCTTTACTACGCCATTCTTTCCGGTCCCTTGCGAGTTTTGCCCATTGGTTTCCAGCTCGTTCTAAGATGTCATTTGACTATCGGGCGGGAGGTCGGCCTCTTGGTTTACAAGAGAATTCTTTTTTTTTTTCAGATCGTCATTTTTTTATGATATAGAGCTAAGAGTTTGGCTGCTAGCACACCTGATGGTAAGTGTAGCTGCAGCCTAAGGTGGAGCATGCTTAGCAATAATCTACCTATTCACTCTTTTCTTGAAAATTCCTAGGTTATATCGATCAGGAAATACGATAGTGGCAGAGAGTTTGTTCTGTTTTCGATCTATTAAAAGTACCTACTAGTACTTTATGTTTTTTTTTATATTGCGGTATTATCGCTATTATATCGCCTCATACCTACATAAGTATATAAATCTTATCAAAGTAATATTACTTATCTCAAACTCTATCTCTAAAAATCTCATCACATGCTTCACTGACCCAGAATGTTCTTGAACAAAATGTCTTTGTTCCGAACTACAAAATGTGTGACTTGTGACAAAAAGGAAAGTTACTGGCCGATGGCAAGTCAACCTCATGATTTACATGCTTGCTACCGAAACGCTCAAACCGTGGTAACAGGTTGTCCACGACAGTTACTGTTATTCGACACAGTTTGTCGTCCTAATATTATGCTTTATTACGGCGCCATTTTATTTAATGGTCGTGTTTTGTTTTTGCCGGTTTTTGTGTAACCGGTTTTTTTCTAGCCGGTTTATAACCGCAAAACAATGAAGTAAATGTTAGACTTGAATCTTGACCTAAAGATAAATATGTAAGTACATAGGTAAGTAGATAGTAGAGCTATATTTAAAATTATCTGACACTGTACCTAATTATTTTTATTTGACTAAGTAAGCAAATGCCGACACAATCCTATTTCCTACTATATTTATATTTATATAAACGCGACAGTTTATGAGGATGTATGTATGGATGTAAGTTTGTTCCTTTTTCACGCAAAAACTACTGATCCATTTTGGATGAAACTTCGAATATTATAACGTGTCCGTGATCTGGATTAATACATAGACTACTTTTTATCCTAGAAAATCAACGGGATCCAACGGGACACGAACGAAGTCGCGAGCGGAAGGTAGTAACAAAATTAAATGATAGATGTTAACAGCATTGTTTACATTAGAACGGAACAGGATACGACAAGAGAAAGCGCGTACGAAGTGATGCGGCAAAATTCGACGAAGGAGCAGAAACACGGTAGCACAATATTAACGCATAATCACAACATAATAAGCTGGCAACACTGGCAATGCGTGCCACATTGTTGTCGCGTCAACAAAGGTGACGTGCGTGAACATGAGTCCGGAATTTGAAACTCACGACGTTCTCATTTTGAACAGAAAAACAAAGTGAATAACTTTGTTTTTCTGTTAGGGTGTGTAAATTCGAAATTTGAAAATGCGTAGGAAAATGGTCGTGACTTGTGTCTAATTTTACAATAGAAACCGTTTAATTGATTTGTAAAAGGGCTTAAAATTTGTCAAAGTTGTTGTTCGAGTGTACAATACTTTTTCTACTTTCTATTCGCCGTGTGGTTTAGAAACATTCAACAATAATCAATTCACATAAAGAATTCAAGACTAAATTACTCCAATTATGCATTGATTGTTGGTATCCATCAATAATACCGGAACTGACACAGAAAGTACAATAAGTACTCTAAGTATACTTTTGGTATCAATTACTAACTAAAAGATCATTGTAGAAATTATTTTAAAAAAATGTACAATGTCATCATTTTCAATTTCATTTCATTTCATTTATTAATTGCTTACATAATGTAATTATATCTGAAACTAATATAATTATAAAAAAATCCCTCTCTAACTGTCAAAAAACTTAAAAAGAAAAAATATTGACATAAATGAAAACTGCACAGAAGTGAACAGCACTTCGTCAATCGTCAGGAAACACAGACGAACAAAAAAAGGGTTAAAGTGGAAAATAGCGTGTTCAATCCCCAAAATCCGGCGGTCTGTGAAACCGGCTCTATATATCCGTGAATTGTCTAAATCCAATCTGACGCCCTATGGATCGCATAAAAAAAACTACACAGGAAACCACATTTTGGAATCGACAAATGAAAATAACAGTTTGATATTGAGATTGGTGCGGTCATTCGCGCCCGTTTTGATTGGGCTGCAAACTTTTAGGGTTAAAGGTAGACCTTTGAGTACTTTGTAAAACAGGCAATTATGGCGTTTAGCTATATTATGATACCCAAGAAAACTGCTAAAAAAGATTGATTTTTAATAAACAATTTTACCTGGCACGTAAGTATTCTAAACAGATTGGTCTTTGGCGCAAGCTGAGCAGCAGGCCTAGGATGCGCACGCGAGATATTTGTCATGTCGTTCTGTCAAAATGTAAGCATTTTGACAGAACTATCTCGCGTGCGCATCCTAGGCCCGCTGTTTGAGCAGAACGGGATCTCTCCCGTTCTGCTCAAACAGCGGGTAGTAGTCCTTTGCCCAGTAGTGACACAGAAATGAAAAAAAAAACAAGTATCGCAAAAAAATATTTAAGAAAGCTTTATTCAAATATTCTAATGTCATAAGATAACTTGGAAATTACACAAATAAAATAAATGGTAGCCATTTTCACACTTTATAATTTCTCACGCAAGACTCGGTCACAGATCATATAAATAAGATTTGCACGGTCAATTTACGTAAACGACGTAAGTCATTTACATAGAGTTTCTCGTCTTTTTCGATCGAATTTGAATGCCAAAGACAAAACACAGTTTTCATCGAGGTAATTAATACAAGGGATAGGGTAGGTACGCTAAAATGTTACGAATACAAACACTGACGTATACGAGTAAGTAGAGCGCAATCGAGTTTTTGTTTGTAGTCCGATGCTTTTATCGTCTACTATAGCATGCATTTTCATCACAAACGAGAATCTCTCTCCATGTAAATGGTGCTTCACTCGTTAAGTTTCCTATGCTATAACAGGCGTAACTTTATCAATTATTACTTTGAAATTTATGTTTTTGTTTTCAAATCGTTTTATCGAGAAAAGCTGTAGGTTAAACAAACAGTATTTCTATGGTATATTAATTCGGTATTTTTAAGCGATTCATAATTTCCCTATTGTTGTGTGTTGGTGAAAAAACTATTATTGCAAAAAAAATCTAGCATCAACGTGCCAAAATATACCTAGACTACTTTTCTTTAAAATGTTCTATCATCTATTATAAATAAATATTCACGGACACTTAACACAACGCCTTCTAGTCCCAAACTAAGCAAAGCTTGTACGATGGGAACTAGATGGCTGATAGAATACATACATACATTTATTTTTTTTGTAAATACATACTTATAATACATAGAAACACCCAGACACAGAACAAACATCTATGTTTACAACACACAAATGTTTGTTGTCGGTGGGGATCGAACCCACGACCCACAGCACGGAAGGCAGAGCTACTACCGACTGAGCCATGACGCCTGTCAGATTATTGTATACTTACTTATCTTATCTTTCTTAGGTTAGGTAAGAGTTTAATATTTTTTCAATAATATCTAGCCTAAGGTGCTTACGTGCGCCAGCCGATAAAATTTTAGTTTTTTTAATATAAAATCCAAATGCTTTCCATTCATCTTATGAAGAAAATATTCTATTCTTTGCTTTTCCAGCCAGTGCCAGTAATCTGCATTGCAACGCTCCAAGCGGGTGGTATTGGGAATCGTATTGCATCGTATCTAGGTCGTGAAAGAATAAACTTCCCGCCCCATCTAGAAACCTCAATGTAGTTTTATTATTTTCTATTTTACGTCCGTATAAGCGTACACTTTAAACAATAAGGTACATAATTTTCGTGTACCCTTATAATATATGCTTCACAAAATGTGTATACTCTTAGAACAGCAGCAAGGTAGACTTTGACTTAACAAAGCTGCTGTACCTACTTATAAATAGAAAAAATAAAAAAGTTGTATTTACTTTCAGAATTTTTCTATGTTTTGGATATAGAACTTTTTTTAGCTTATTAGTTAACTTATTTGATATTGTTGTCTCTGACTAAGGCATTCAGCCATTATTGTGGTGTTCTGATTGGAACGCCAATCGGTTTATCAAACAGTTAGAATATAACTAGCAATGTTGTTTAAGAAAAAGTTATGCATATAACTACCTACCTCCGGAAGACCGGGCTCAGTGGCGCGTCTTGGGAGAGACCTACGTCCAGCAGTGAACCGATATAGGTTGATGATGATGATGATGATGATGATAACTACCTCCACTCCCCCAAGGTAGATAGACGGACGTCTCGTTTAGTTACCTACTCTAGTAAGAATCAGAACTACGCATGACATATGATTCGACCAAATAATTGTTGATTTAGGAAGAAAATACATAGTTGATTTATCAAACCCTATGTATATATCGGTTGAAATAATGCTGAATCAACCAATCTTTCAGAATAGTGCAAGGACAGAAAATTGAAAAGTGCAGACGTGACGTCCTCAACCCATACTCACATGTTACTGGAATTTGTAACACCGTGGTACCAATACATTGCGTAATTTTTGGGTACATATACCAGCTGTTCTACAAATACGGGTGTAATGTAAAGCGCACAGCACCTTTGTCATCAGTCCTACCTAGACTAACGACTAGCGTTTGCAGGTAAGCGGAAGTTATTAGCGAGGTCGATGACACCGCCCTATGCCGGCGCCCGCCCGCCCAAACAACGTCGAACGTGTAATACGTTTTTTGTAATTCAGTATTTTTATTGGAGTTTTATAGTGTGATAAAATTTATGATATCGCATAAAATCCTTATTTAGATATTGATGCAGACACAAACCTCGCATGAGGAAGAATATTGTGTAAATAAATAGCTAATATCAAAAATTATTACCTACATTTACATCACAGTTAGCCTCATAAGTTGATTAACAATTTATAATTGTCTATGTTTTGGAACTATTCCAACGACAACGCTGCGAGATTCTAATTTCAATGATAGAGCTGGTTAAAACATTTTCTGACTGCATTTACTTGCAATTTGTGTATCGACTTCTGTTACTAACTGTACCAATGTACCTACTTTAATATATTACGAGTATTTATTTTACAAAAGTTAGGATTATTTACCTAATAGTGAACAAAAAGTTCACTAATACCCGTTGACGAAGATTGTCAACGGGGATTAGTGGAATAAGCCAAATAATCATCACACCATCCTCAATAACTTATGTTCAATAGTTCAAAGATTAAAATTTTAGTTTTCCATGACAGATTGTTGTAAGCTTATCGCCGTTGCTAGAGTATTGTTTGTGGAATGCATCCCTAGTTTAACTAAATGTCTAATATCCTAGATTAGTGCTTGTTCAGAATTACTTAAGTTGAAGTTATGGGTTCAAGTTTCAATCCTACCAAGCCTAACTGTAACTTAAGCTAAGCTGGGAAGGAAATTAAACAACTTTGTAGTTGATGCATCTTACGAGTAGTCTGAAGGATTGCCGTAATTACCTACGCGGTTACTAATAGGTACAGTCAGCAACAGAAGTTGGTTATTACTTATTAGTTGGTTGTTTGGGATTATTGACTCTAAAGCTACATGTCCACTGGGTTGGAATCGGGGCGTACGGAGCGAAAGGATTTGTTGCTTTGTATCGATTTCTATGGTACAGCGTGCACTGGATCAGTAGTCTGCGCATTATTGAAAATACAGACGACGATGCCTCGTACACTCTGATTCCGACACAGTGGACGCGTAACTTAAGTGCTCTATCACACTGGCGATTTGCGAACTAGTTCAAAGAGCCCTAACTATAATTTTTAGCACAATGCGATAAGAGCATTAACCATAACATTACACCGTAATAGATATTAAGTTACTGAAATTTATTTACAAACAGTATTTACAATATTCACAATATTTACAAAATACACATGAAACAGTTGAGCCATCTACAAACCGTTGCAAACGTAATAGGTACTTTTCATAGAGTTTGAAAACAGAACATGAGAAATTACTAGTTTTCAGTCATACAACTTAATTTTCAAGACAGCGGTGAAGTGTAGTAATATTTGAAACTCAAAATCAAATTTATAACTAAAAAGTTTCATAATTATGAAACAATACACAGCTTGGTCCATAAAATTGAATAAGCAAGTTGGAAACACGGGGGGTGTTACCAAGAAACTTCTAGATATTTCTGAAAATTTACGAAAAGAGGCCATTGGCCTACATCCAAGCTGTTTTGGCTCAGTTCTAAGCTGATAATACTATCTTAGGTCACTTAACTCAGCTCCACTATTCAAATCAGCTCAGAACGTAGGTAGCTAAGTTTACTATCGACTAAAACTTCCACCTACCAAGTACTAAGACCCACTAATTGGCGGCTTTATTGAACACTGAAATTTGTCACTTCAAATCCATTTGCCAGAGTAAAATAACCTTTATTAGGTTGAATTTAGATTGAATTTAGTATTGGTTAGTTCCGTAGATTCCTCAAACTTTTGTAGGAGGGATCTTTGCCGAATCTCACCCCCAAAAACTCATGAAGAAAAGCTAAGCAGTCCAACGATTTCAACTAGCATTTGATTAACGCAACGCCTGAATCCCTCTCTAGACGGACCTCTACATCGTTTATGAATTCGAGTGAGACTTCTGTCGTACTATGTGTTATTCTGTGGTTAAAAGTTCTCCAACTTGAGGTTTCAAACTCCCATTTTAAACTAGAAATGAGCGCGATAGGCGCCTTAAAGTTTTACAATAACTTGAGTTATAGTGAGGGCAGCCTTACAATTTTGTTTAAAACTACTTATAAGATGCATATTTGACTTAGTTTACTACTCTCCTGATAATGACTACCTCTTATTCGTTACCTAATTCGCATAAAAATTTTAACAAAAAAAAATACTAAAATTTTGAAGTGAAGCTTGAAATGAAAGTTTATTTTTCCCACACAAAAAAGAACTTAGATTTTAGTAAATAGGTAGGTAAGGTACCTATCAAAATTATAAATAGGATTAAAAATTTTGTTTTTTTTTATAAAAATTGTAAATTATCCTCACTGCAAAGGGTATTTATTCGTATATAGGCTTATTGTGTCAAAAGATTCTCATTTTCATATAAATCGCAAATAAACTAGAGGAACAAAACCAGTCATAAATAATGGACTTTACCCAACCTGACCTTTCTAAGCTCTTCTTTAATAGGATCCCCTTAAACAAGAGACATACGAAAACCAAACAAAAAACACAAGTATGAAGATGTTGTAGCGATAATGCAGACTATATTCATAAAATGCGGCGGAAATCCAGACAACTGTGATTTCATTCAAGAGATATTTAGTGATTTCGTATTTCATTCGAATGCTACTTGTCTACATGAAAAGGAGCGTCAAACGTATAGTTCTATTTCACCCCAAATTACACTAAAAGACCCCTTGATAGTGCAATTACAGTGGATTTACATGATAATGTAGGTCAAGCCATTATGTTTAGTTGAGGTGTGTAGCTTATTATTATCATAGCTAGGTAGCTAGCTTCTAATTAATCACGTTTTTTTTGAAGCAACCCAAATTCTTGACGTCCAATACTAATATTCAGGCCTTAGAAAGGATTAGTTGGGTTATAGCTTGCATAATTTCAATAAGCTAGCATTCATGGTTTCAAAAATATTCAAATTTTTATAGGTTACCCAGAATGTTTGCTGTCGAGTGTACGTAAAATTGTGTGTTTGAACCTTTTTGTACACAAAATAACGGTAGAGAATTATGTACGAAATGAAAAATTCAACGGAGAGCGTTCAACACATTGAATAGAGGCCTCGACGCAAAGCGAAAAAAAGGAAACTGCTGACAAAAATGTACTAGCTAACCGAAAATTTAAACGTATATAAAAAACCCCGTGGATATTTATTTCGTATCGTTTTAAGAACACCACACACTTTTAATCAAAATTCGTCTAATTACTTACTAATATTACTTCGGTTATATTACGTACTATATTGTAACGTATCGCATTTAACAAGCAGAGGGGGGGAGGGGACAATCGTTATCTCATAAAAAAATGCAAGGTTTAAGCCTGGCATGTTTTTCTGAACGGTTTTCATACTAAATCATAGGTATTTTGTGACTAAACAGTGACATTAGCGCGTTTCAGCGCGTTTATTGCCGTCAAAAGCTTTTTGTTTTCGTATATCTGTAGCCACGTCATTTGACATTATGCTGGGGAGCGCAAGCAGTTCAGAGCTTGCGATACGGGGGCAGGAGAGGTTATCAGACCGTTTATACTCGTAAGTCTCTTTCTCTCAAAATCGTCTAAGCGCACGCATGAAGCTCCCTAGTTTGTCCACTTCCACGGAAACAGACTGCAAAGCTATTTCGAGCGTAATATTTTGATTGCCTATTTCCTACGGCGCGTCGCTCTAAAACAAGCTTGAAATCGCTTGACTTTCCCATAAAAAACCCAAGGAATTGCCATTTTCACTTTTGTTCTAATTTTAACCAAATATTGGCCGATTCCAAGCTGACAATTCCATCCAGGTTTGTCAAACTTTGAATTTCCAAAGACTATTTGAAATTCAATGAGACTTTTATGTTAATCGTTGAGTTTCCCTTGCTTTAGCTTACCGGTGCTGCATTGTCCCAAAATACCTGTAACAGAACAAAATATATTGTTATTCACACGTAACAATTATCACACAAAAGTGTTACAAATACTTAAAACTTAATGAGAGCATCTAATTCAAAAGTTGTGGTAGATAAGTCATAAAATTTATAGGTTTAATTTAATTACATTCAATTCTAATTAAATATATTCACTCTATCTTTAGTTTATGTATATGTACAGTATTTCGAAACACATCAATATTTCAATGCAAAATATCTTCTCCAAATAAAGTCTAACATACAAACACCACTAAATACATTATTCCTCAAGAATTTCAGTCACGAGACGGCCATATCTCAGACATCTTATCGTCCAATATTTATGCACGAGCATATAAATCGAAGAAATAAAGGTATGAAAGCTTATCTGAAGCTGTATTGGTACCATAAAACACGTAAAGTGCGATCGCTCCTGTTTGCTGAAGCGAGTATTTATATATCTGTATTTATTGCTGTACGAAAGAAGAAAGTTTAAGCTGGTAACAATCACTGGCGCCAGCCACAGACAAAGGCAAATCAAGTTATAGTTTGGCTACAATGAAAAATTATACAAAAATTTGCATTGCGTGAACTTAATGTAAGTGTATTACTTATTCGAAATTATTTCAGTTAGGTACCTGCTATATTGTCAACACAGCTTGTATAAAATACGTGGTCCCCAAACATAAATTTAACCTCATACTCGCCAAATCTGTAAGCAATATAGAGGAAATATACTGTTATGCAAGTATGAAATGGGACAATAAATATCAGAAATAGAATGGTGTATTTTGGAACTCGTTCAAAACCTGTCTATATTGGGAAAATTGATTTTAAGTGAACGTTAGGGAACGCTCTCAGGTGTAAGTTTTATGAACCAATTTTTCTATATCATATTTTATATTTCTTTTTATTATGTTTTCTGTAGTTTTGCGCCAAATTGAGATCTTGTATAGTCATACGAGCCACTGCTTTGACATGATGACCACGATCACTCTGCAAAGAGTGACACGACCAAGAGAAGAATTAAGTCATATTTCGGTGAACAAAATACAAATTAAATAGATAAATTAAGTAAAGGGGAAGAAAGTCATATTACGAGAAGACTGCTAGACATGAATGTGGACGGATGTAGAAGTAGAGGTAGGCCAAAGAAAAGATGGATGGACTGTGTGAAAGAAGATATGAGTTAGAAAGGAGTGAACACCGAGATGACGGCTGATAGAGGAGAGTGGAAGACGAAGACATGTTGTACCGACCCCACTTAGCGTGGGACAAGGGTAGGAAGATGATGATGAAGTAAAAAGTATAAATAGCCTATCAAACGACAGTTATTACAACACTCAAGACAAAATCAATATGATATTTATCTAATTTGCTTTTGTTTCTCGGTAATGATACAATACGGTGTTACTATTCCACACTATCTTTGTGAGTGTTTATAGTACGTTTCTGTTTAGTTTTGCGATAATGGATGGACTCCATTATACTATCACGGTATAGAATTTCACAATTTTCCGTCACAAGGTCAATAGTCAAATTCTTTGTTTTCGTATCGTATTGATGACACTCGTATACAATCGTATAAATATCTTTTTATTCATTTAATGGACAATATTGAAGAAAACATAGGAATTAAGTATCACAAAGCGCATAATATAAATATTTCGTTTTTTTTTCCTTATATTATAAGTATATACGAGTATATTGTATAAATGATAGCAGAATCGGCCAAAAGAATCTTTTGGAATGTGCAAACGAGGACACCAATTACAAAGATAACATCGAAGGACCTCCTAACGTTAATGGAGGGGAAAGATTGCGATTTTGCGAACGACAATGGATTTTATCTATGGCTCAACCTATTAAAACTGAAGATCTTAAAAATAGCGGAATAAACGATGTGTATTATAACTCATATTAAATAAAGCCGTAACAAAACCAGCTACAGAAAAAAGTAGAATGAAGCCAAGATTAAGACGATAAAAAAGTACTTGAGGTCAATAACAACCACAAATCAAAACACGATGACAACAATAACAATAAAAGTGAAAACACATAAAGTATCGAAAGCGAATCAAACAGTATTACGACAGCAATAATATTGCAGACTGAACGGCAACCGAATAAGGTACAATAGAAGGCGTAGTGGCACTGGTAGCCAAATCCGATGACAATAGCTTCGAAGTGAATTAACTAAGCGCAATAAACAGTAGGATGCATGATACCACCGCGGACGTTTTGTCTGTGACAAAGGCTGTTCGAGCGAGATAGGCAAGCAGCTTACCGACTGGGATGCTATTCAAATACTCCATAGAGAGCGCTACATAGCATATAGCGATATAAATAATATTACTGTTATAAAACTGTAAAAAAGTCAATAACTAAAATTAAAGATATGGGAAAACTAAATATGCAGTTCTACTAAATAAACCATTCTGATTGTAAAAATCGAGTTTGTCTGTTCGCGGATCACGCCTAAACTACTGGACCAATGTCAATGAAACTTATACAATTCAGAAGCCCTTTTTCCGGATCGAAACATAGGCTATATTTTATTAAAATAAAAGACGTGGATTTTTAGATAGGTACAGCTTGACCTCTCTAAACCAAAAGCCGCCTTTGGCACGAGGTTCATCGTATGCTGGTTGACAGATATTTTGGTGGAAAGTTTCGCACGCGTACGAAGTCGCGGGTATCAGTTAGTAATAGTATATAATATGCAGTTTACTTTTTAAAACCAAACTGTAACTTACGTATTTAATTATTGAAAGAATGCTATGAATTTCTCGCCGCAGCGGATACAAAATGAGTAAATTACTTCAAAAATAAACAAGGAGCTAAGTAATGGCAAATGGAAAAGCACCATTTTGTAATGTAAACCACAGGAAAATGTTTCAAAAAAGAATAAAATGTTCTCATTTCGACGCAACTTCCTTGCACCTGGCTGAGGGGACATTCTCCGGCGACTTTACAATAAGCCGTCTTACACCCGATGTCGTAGAATAAGCAGTTTAGTGCAAATCAAAGACCGCGGATTTGCGGAAATCCTCTTACCTTTCTCGACATCTATTTAGCGACAAGCACAAACCCTTGTTTCGTGTAGCTTTAACATATACCGTACTAGCCGTCACCCGCAGCATTGCTCGCGTTCTAGACCCTTTAGAGTGTGACGTTTCAAAATTCCTTTCTTAGTGCACCCCTACACTACATAAGGATACTACCTTCCAAATTTCATACCTCTAGGACTTATGGTTTAGGTTGTGCGTTGATTATCAGTCAGCTTCAAAAGAGTTTTATATATATTGAGGATGAGGATTGATATCCCTGACACGGCTCTATGGTTTGTACGAATTATTCTATATTACTCGTAGCTTTCTGGTTTCATCGTTTGTGTGGATGGTTCGTTTAATGAAAAGATGATCAAACGTGGAAACCACTCAAACAGACATGAGGCAAACATTTCATCCCTAATGCATAAACGAGTGGCACACGCGTATTGCAATTAGGCCAAGCTGAGCCAACATGGAAACATACGGTTAAGGTTCCCTAGAGTCCGTTTAATATGATTAACTTTACTATAACTATAATCTTTATTTAGTTACCATATGATAACTAAAATAATGTCCTAAACCAAGCCGTACTGCTCTATTCTTAAGGCGTTGGTAGTAAGGAACTGGCACTTGTTTAATATATACTTTTGATTATTTAATTTTCTACTCGCAGTTGCAAAAAGAAAAGCACCTACTTCATTAAAAAATATTGACTGATTTCGGAAAAATAAATTAGTTAAGTTCAGAAAACTGAAGTAATTAAAACTAACCTCACCGAATATTGCACCGTATGTTTTCATCTTAAGAGGGCGGTAAGCATTCTAGGCTCAAGGTGGAAACGACGCACAAGAGCAATCATTAAGGCTGCTGAAGACCAAACATTTACTAGCAAAAACTACCAGGAAAATAAACCGTAATTTAGTTTTCATTTTTTGTCCTGAATAAAACTGTTTACAGAGTATTTTCTGTAAAATATTTTGCAACTGTTTTCGCGTGTTTGCAAGCTCGCAGGTAAATTTGCAGTTTTATTTAGTAAAAAGTAAAAATGTTGGTGACCTAACATTTTTCCCTGTAGGCACTGAACAGCAACCGTGTATAAGTTCCAAACCAAGGTAGGTATGTAATGAAACAAGTGGGTATAATAGAACCAAGCAAATTTTATTGTCACATACGGATAGACCCACAAAACTCAAAACGCTTCAATAGCGCGTTCTAGGATCCGAACAATTTTAGCAGCGCCATCTAGTTCTGAATTTAAGTAACATGAGCATAGAACCTTTTCTAATTAAATAAGTACTGCATATTGGTTATGTACATGAAAATAAATACTAAATTAATTTCACATTAAACAAACCGTTTTGTACCAATATGTGATACAATGCAACGTTATATAGATACCTTGCTCGATATAGTAAGAGATACGGTTATATTTATTATTGTAAACAAGCATATCAACACTGGTGATAAGGTATTGAGTGTAAGTGAGTTACGACATCGATTCGCCCGTGAAGTGGGTCTTAAAGCTTCTAATGTGACGTATAGATCTCATTTACAAACTAATAACTTCATACGAGAGAATTATAAATAAATTAGAGCATTAGAAGATAGAGTTATGAACAGTTTGTTAGTAATTATTTAATAGTAACTTATTTTAGTTAGTTATTATTTAAGTACAAAAACAAGAAACAGTTGTCATATTTAAAAGAAGGCATATATGCATTGAACATACAATTCTATAGGTTATACTTATACACCGATACGAAAATTGCATACCTCAAATGTAATTCCTGCTTAATGATAGAAGAGAAAACAACAGTTCAGTGAACACAAATACGTTATATTACGGTAATATAGCCGTTTTTGCTGAGTTACATGCATTAAAGGTAAATCAAGTTGTTACTATACAAGCGGCTCAAATTGAGACGTTAGATGTTATAACGCCGACGCTGAAAGGCATAAAGAGCTCACGGCATACGTCAGTAACCGTAGCGATAGTAATATAAATGGAGAATATAGAGTTAATGTTAAACATTAAACAAATAGACAAATGAGTAATAAAACGCAAAATTATAGTCAATCTACTAAAGACAGAACTTTTAATAAATAACAGGCATTTACCGCACGTAAAATTCCCACTCAAACACATACAAGTACTTTTGCCCCATTCAGGAAATCGTCAACAAGTTAAAGCAAGGAAGGAATCCAATCAGACAAATTATCCTATTCTAGTGGTTTTGAATGGTTCATTTAGTATTGAACTTTAAATAAGTTACTGGGAACGAATTGAAGTAGTGATGTCATTCGTGTTCGTTCAACCAGTACTTACAAGTTAATGGCATCGCATCATCGTATAGATATCGGTTACGATGAACAGAAAGCAGGTAGCTATTATAGAAATATCAATCAACAATCAATATTTCAAAAAGTATTTTTTAGCTGGTGAAATTTCAAGAAAGCAGCACATCATAAACCTAAGACTGACTAAGACTGGAGCTAATATCAAATGAGAAACTATTTTATTATTTTTTCTAGATTCAACCATCTGTAATTATTCAATCGTGCTGGTTGACTGATCTTAGATTGCATGACGTGGATCTGTTGAATGACCGTTGTCATCAGTTCAAAGACTTTTGTTCTTCGTCAACTGTCTCGGATAGGGAAAATCACTCAAGCAGAAAAGGTAGCTCTGACTGAACATTTCAATGACGAGTTCTTTCATTATTATGCTCGTATGAGTTTGGCATACAGATATATGAAATGGTAATAATAGTTTTGATCTGGAAAATGAATCACAAATTCACAATATTATATATTTTTTGTTAAAATACGGTGGTTACTCTGCAGCGAATTATGAATAAGGAAAATATTTATTTGGTTCTATACTTGCATCGTAAATCATGTATTATTGAGATTAATTTGGAATGTACCGTATACGAGTGTAGTGGAAAGTTTTATGTGTGTAAGGAAAGTCAATTTCGACAGTATTGCTACTCATTGCTATACAAGATTAATGTTCCATCCGAGAATAGAAAATAAGTAAATTGTTTTGCAGACATCTTAGAATACCAAAGTACTGCTTTGTTCTTTAGACAAATTTAATAACAAAATACATAAAAGGTTTTTATAATTTTCTTTGTGTGATTGCTAAGGAAAATTTATATAAAACTAATTATTTTGTAACCTATGAATATTTCAAAGAAATCTTCTATAAGTACCTACCTACATCTTTGTAAAATATATTTAACAAGCTCCTTGTGGCTGGAAAAGTTGAAAATGCTTACTAGGTCACAGTTCTATTCGAGGAAGTCACGTCCGATCGATCTACCCGTCCAAATGCAGTTTCCGAAAATATACTTGAGGAAACGACCGACGTCTTTTAACTAACAGATAAAAAACACTTTAAGACGATTATGGCTACATCGTTAAATACATAAATATAAGGAAAATATACATTCTTATAAAATTGAAAAAAGAAGTGACTTACGTTTACCAACAATATTTCTTGATGATCCATTTCAAATATACACAATAGCAACACACAACACACGTTCGAACATTTTAAAAAGATACACTAACTGGTCAGAGTATACGGAAACGCCAAAATCCATGAAGCGTGGTCGGCACACTTAATAACGTACTTACAACGTCATACACGCTGTAATAGACGGCCCGCGAACAAAATTGCAACTGGTACGAGTAACCAAATATTACTGGCACAGTTAATATATGAAGTTGCAATAGCATAAGACGTACTAACAAGCGCGTATAACATTGAATATAGCAAACACTATACATCAGAAGTCATTGAAGTAGTCTCTTTGCCTTGCGGTTTAGTTTGTCCATCACATGTCTTTGTTACCGAGACCTTCAATGATTATAATATACGTTTTTAACAGGATTTTAATAACATATTGTGCTCACTTTATACCTCTTTCAAGTTTATATAAAAGGCTTTTTCAGTGGAAGGCTGACTTGTGGTTCTCAGAGTTCAAGATCCGACCTAGATATAGAATACGCCTTTGAATATCATATTCTCAGTACAGACGGCGCGTTTGTGTACGATGAAGATGAACATTGCCCAGATGCTGAGAAGTTTTCAAGAGCATGTTGAGTAGAATCATGAACAAGAGAACTTTGGAAGACCTTTTCTTTGAACTAACCGCTATTGTAGGTGATAATTTGCAACCTAAATAAAGTAAACATATGATAGGAAGGTGACACATGAACCGCTGCCTTTTCTAAGAAGTGTGACATTGATATTGAAAACGAAAACATGAGATGAATACGGTTTTTTTGTCCGACAATACTGTCTAGACAAAAAATATTAAAGGATACAAATGCAATAACGCCAAGGAACATGTGTGAATAAGATTGCAATGAATTTACATACAATTGCAGATATTTAAAATTGAATAAGTGGTAAAGTAGTGAATACTGAATAGGCTCAATAAGGAGTGGGCGCTTATTATAAGGACTGCATATTTGTCACCAGCCGGTTAAGATAACTCTATTACTCAAGGTAGTTAGTAGGTACTAATATTACTTCTATACTTACCTAGATAACTTGGGTTTTAAACACGATACCTTTTTATAGATCTGTTTCAATATGGCATGTTTCTTCATTCTTGTTTTTAAATAGAAACAAATAAATTCCAAATGTGTTATTGCTTATATCATAATTTATTGCATCAGTTAAAAGAACATTACCAGACTAGCTCGTGTTAGTTAATCGACATTGTTTTTTGGCTATTGAAAATATATTGTTGCACTTTTCATTGCATATTCTATTTGCACACAAAGTTACAGCACTACCTATTATTCAAGCCACAAGACTATTACGTACTCCAATGAGGTTAGATCACATTGCCATTTCAATTTTAACCTTATTACTATAGATTTATGGTCGAGTTGTTATGTTTCTAAGGGAAAAGGCACAATGTCTGGTTTGAACACTGGCAATGATAGGCACCTATGAGTCAGATAGTGAGGCAAACTTTATACCTGTCTCTCGAGGCCCGTTTTATTTATAGCTGTTGCCTATTTATTCTTAATAGACCTACTGAAGTTATAATTAAGTCGTAAATACTTACATGTACCAACGACACTAAAAAAATTATAACTACTTTCAAAAACGAAAGAATCCTTCCGAAAGTGGAAAATCAATTTATTGTGTCTCGTTCACATAAGCTAGTGCAATATTTAAACAAAAAGATGCAACAGTTCAAATATCCGCACATAAAACTATAGAAATACATAGTTTCGAAACCAACCATCAATGAATCACCCATCAAAAAGATAAATGAATCTTTGATAACAATCTCGGCGAACCACAAAGATCACTTAGTTGCCATCAAAACTTGATTTCGGAAACTGAACTTGGTGAGTCATTATAATGACTCAGTAACTGATCTGTAACTTTTTGTAAATGGGGGTCGTTTTGTGATATAGAAGGGTTGAATTTGAAACGGCATGAGGTGAAAGCATCAAATATCAAAAGCACGCTTTTAAAATTTAGTAGGGGAAAGCGTAGAGAGGGTAAAAACCTTAATACAATATGTATGTAGAGTGTGAAAAAGCAAATAACAGAACTGAAGTACACGCAAACAATGTACCTATAATGCTAAGTAGGTACTACAAAACATACCAATCCATAATACCAACCACAACTAACATAAAAATGCATAAATATTAAATCATGCGCTGTCCATTAAGAGCAAAACAATTATTTTGGCGTCAACGAACTAATCGCAACTGCCAATCAGTGTGATTTTATAATAACTGCTCGTTGCTTGTTATGGCACCGCGGTAATGAGCGTCGAGTGGCTGTTGGCACGGTAATAGACGGGCTTTTGGATAATTTGAATAATCATTTAATGGATAAAAGAGATCTTAATTATGTATGAGAACAGTATTATCAGCAGCCCATTAAAATCTACTGGATATCACTTTTATATCTTATCTTTGCCAAAGGTTTCTAAGATCTATATGGTCCTGGGCCTAAGATTCTGATTTTCTCCCTTAACTCCCGTAACCTAATGTAGTATTGTATTTTTATTCTATTAGTTTTAATTCCTTTCGGCTGCAAACATCAAAATTATATTTTACTTGTTTTATATAGGATCTTTTCAGATGTAACGGAACTCTTTGCTCTTAGGCAGTCAACATTGAAACAACACTACGAAATTTAGAACTCTTCAAATGGTCTGTCAAAATTCGGATGCGAGACGGCCGTCAGTCTAAGCTAGATTTTCGATGGAGAAATACGATAAAAAAGTATATTTTTCAGGCACTATGGCTCAGTGAGCTTGCTTAAAAACCCTCTGGATACTTGGTAAAACCTTGAACCACGCCTAGAACCCTGAAGCCCTAATAAAACGCAACCAAAAGTTTACAGAAGCGGCTCTACTCCATCACCAGCTCCACATCGAGGCCGAGAGTGAGACTCAAATTCAACAAGGTGTTATTCACCACACTCCTCGCCGTGGCCAGAGTTGGCCCCTCCATCGGCTGTGGTTAACTACATTGACCACCTTCCTCCCTCTCCTCTTGGGAGGACCCCTCATCATCGTATCGCGACCCAGTCTTCCTAAATACATTCATCGAACCTCGACCACTGCCACCTTAAATATAAAATCCTCGAGTGATAGTGATCGTGTAACAAAAGTGAACTTTCTAAAGGACATTAGGTACTTGTAAGTAAGTCTTAATAAAACCTGTAAACACCTACTTGCCCCATTTCCTTGATAGGATCTTTCAAAAATTAAGACAGGTAGGTCTCTTTAAAATTAACTTGTGGCGTTCAGGGATCTCTATTGATCCCTGTAACGTTACACTAACCAGCACTGGATATTCTCATAAAGAAGATTTGGGATTTATTACATCACCTCACCATAAAATTATGCCACGACATAGAAAATAAAAGTGAGTTCCCTAACTTTGCTCCATAAATTAGTAAAGCAGCTTTCATACAAGTATTTCAGCAGAACTGAAACTAAAGTCCACTGCGCCAATTCAGAACCCGCAAATTAAATGTTTTAATTAGTTTTTAAACATCCACCAGCCTGAAGCGAGTGCGTCGGGTTAACCACGCGATTAATCCTCCTTCCACAAAAATAAACCTTACCAAATTGAAAGTAAGGTTCAAAATGATAGTTATTGATCACTGACATCACATAATTCACGTAAAATATGGCCTTCTCGAAATGACTGTTGAACAAACAGAGACTAAAAGTAAACAGTCATGTGATATTAAGTATTGTCAGTGCATTTTGTGAAAATACTTAATTTTTGTGTAGGTGGTACGCTGATATGGGAGAAGTCAGTTGATAATCGGGTGGTCAAAGAACTCTAAACAGGGTTGGCCAATAATATACAAAATAGTTTCATTACAATATGTGTCATACTGCATATATTAATTCAATATAACATTAAATAGCTTCTGTGTTACGAATGCACAAAACAAATATTGAAAAATCATACTCTTGCCAATAAACTTCCAAAGAGTAACTCGCTATACACAGAAATCCTTTTATAGATATCCAGGATTTTAGCAGACATTTCCACAATACGAGAGACATACGATAAGTATGCTCAATACGTTATTCGTATATTCTGAAATATACCAACTGGATACTGGAAATCGGCTGCATTGAGCGAATGGAATATTTTAAAGAAAGTCTCCAGTTTCGATACCATCTTGTTTGAGTACGGACTAGGTACGATGGATTTATGCCAATACACGAATTTTATGAAATGAAAATAAAATGTTGCAGGCGGCGTCAATAATAAAATTTGAAACAACTGAAATGGGAGTTTAAACTTTGTTCATATTTTATTTACTATTTTAAAAATCTAACATATTATAGAGAACGTATAGAGATTTCACTATTCATGACATTTAAAAAAATGCATAGTCACACCAATAGTAATAATTTGCAGTAATGACATACTGGTACATTACATTACGAACGTCATGTTTTTTTTTATAATCACAAACAAGTTATGGATTTAAAGCTATTTTATATTTTGAGTGCCTTTTACCTCTTTGTTAATGCAGATGAGTTAGGTATTAGGTTCAAGGATTACAAAATTAAATCAGTGACTAATATGGGTTTTTTTAATGATAATCGAATATTTATTAATATTTTCCTATAATGCATGTATGTAAGATATACCTACATCACAATCAAATAAATGTGTAATATATGGGTATTACATTCTTAGTTAAGCTGTCTATATATATTTATGTTTGTTCGATAGTAAATTTTATTTCATGAAAGGTATTAGTGATATTAAAATGTAGTATAATAGGTACGTAAGGATAAAAGAATACATTACGCGACAGTATTATTATTGAGTAACAAAATAAGGATAAAAACTGCTGATATAATAATAGATGAGGTATACCTGAATATGATTATGAAAATGTAGATATTATCAATTAGAATTCCGATGAAATTACAAATTATATTCAACTATCTATTAATTCTAATTATCAACACGAATGTTCTCTTGTTAGTTTTTTGGTCGGTGTCAGCTATTGGAATGTTTTTAGCGTCCGTTACGCACGCATGCACTAATGCCAACCCTATATTCAGCTTGCAAGGTAATTTTTTATCATCATTTGTCAAAGATAATAATGATATTATTTAAAAAAAAATATATAAGAAATGTTTGGACGTAATTGATTTGTAAAACTTTTGGATTTGTGTATGGCAAAACATAGATGTTTGTTCTATGTCTGGGTGTCTACGTATTATAAGTATGTATTTACAAAAAAAATATGTAGGTATATAATATGTATTCTATTAGCCATCTAGTTTCCATAGTACAAGCTTTGCTTAGTTTGGGACTAGAAGGCGTTGTGTTAAATGTCCGTAAATATTTATTTATTTCCCCACTGACTCTGAAGCTAAAAGTAGCGACCTATAATAAAACATACCTAAATATTACAAAAATCTAGAGGAAGTGTGTATATTGACGTCAATCAGTGTTATTTTCCTGTAGGATGTTGTCCATTCAAATTATACCAATATTTTAATACAGTGTTTTTAATTAATTCGTTCCCTTTTAATAAAGAGGTAAATTTATAAAAAATAGGTCACTCACAATCATGTATTGGTTCTTTACTATATTTTTTATAAATTAATTTATATTTAATCAATACAATTATGTATACCTACTAGATTAATTTTAAGAGTAAGTATTATTACCTTCATCGAGATCACACTGTATAAAAATTACAATTACAAGAAATAAATAATTTTCATTGGAAAATGAGAAACAGATCAAATTTTTTTATTCGATCCATTATTTCGTGAATGGAGAATGCGAATGACAGCTGTTGCAACACCTGCGCACACGCAACTGTTGTTATAGCAACTGCACAAAACATCACACATGTAAAAGTTTTAACAGTCATAAAAATATTATTATGTATAATAATATTATATTGTGAAATATAAAGAACAAGCTTGTCTACTTTGCTATTAGTTTTGCATGTAAGTAAAGTAAGTAGGTTCATACCTAGATGCATAACAGACTTAAAATGTACGTATAAAGTACTAGTGTACAAAATAGATACTGTGCCTAGTGTCTATACATTTTTTTAGGTATGGAAAAATTTATGCAATTAAGTACATACTTACAGAAATGTTTTTCATACTTAAATAAAATTTTTGGTAAATTTGAAGCCTGCATCTAAAAACTAAATAATCGCCCCAAAGTCTCATGGACACTCAAACTATGAAAGCAAATTATTCAACTTTATAATGCCATGTCACGTCAAGTTACTCAAGGGAAACAGTAATTGACCTTATGTCATTGTTTACACCTACACCTATGACCTTTTCTGTTGAAATGCTTATATAAACAATAAAATTAATTACTATTAGTTGTGCCGAAACATCATACAATATTCAATAGTTTCAGAATCCATAAAAGTTATACAACATTTTTTTCTTTAATTTTAAAAATAAATGTAAAACGATTATTAAGACTATGAACGCGGATAAGCACACGCATGGGGGACCTACATTTATAAATTATTCCATCAATTCATTACTAACAAGTCTAGGAAAAATATAAATTGCGTGGTTGCTTATTAGAGAACCCAGCTATTTAAATACCGAACTTAATTAATAAAATCACGATCTCCGTTTTTATTGAAAGTTTTACTGAACCTATAATATTTTTATTTCTTAAAATTCATCTGAAAAATTTCCAAGCTATTATCTCCAAGGTGATGTAACAATTTAAGGGTACTGTTGACAATAGTTATGCATACGCAGATTAAGGACCATCCGAAGGTCACCCGACCTTGTAATACATGTTTGGCAGTCACGATGAACTCTATCGATCGCGTTTTTAGGAATTACAGCATGCAGAGTGATGGGTGTACATATAAACTGATAAAACTGGCATAATTTTGATCGATAGTTTGTGTCCTGAAGTTTGTGTTAGGGGTGAACGAAAATTGTGATAGGTAGTTAGAGCAAAAATTACACAGTGCAATGATATCAATCAATAGAATGGATGGATGAAAGCAAAAGCTGGTTATACCTTAAGGTAATTGAGAGCATGAAAGAGAGAAAGAAATTTCTGGTAGTGGAAGCGAAGCGTAAAACGTTGCACTTGAAACCAAAATTAACAAAGAAAATTCAAAGATTGAAATTTTTTTTTTAAACTAAATTTTTTTAAATAACATGTATATTGCATCGATCCTGATGACCCAGTTCCTCAGTCCAGTATACTTTTACTTTTGAATACAGTTTTTGTACGCAATTTGCATAAATACGTGCCTGCTATTCAAAGACACGGATGATTAGTTATCAAGCAACACTATTACATTCAAGTTCGCATACTTAACATACCTACATTTTTACGACGTTATTTAGGTCGCGATAAGCGCCGGAAGACGACCAGTTTTCGCAAGATACTCCTTATATGTATGTAAATATCCGGTATTTATCGTCAGGTTTTTAAGCCTAGATTCATCGAAGACTTTGCAAAGAACCTAGCAGGTATTTACTTTTTTGTACAAATGGCTTAATTTGTTACAGCAAAGAAAAATCTGATGGTAAAAGGAGGTTAACAGCAGTTGCATTAAACATGCAAGAACACAGCTCTACCAAGTTCTAGGAGAGTCAGAATGACGCAAAAGATACAACTGCTAAGTCAGGAGACTCCAAAAGACATGTTAGAGAAGCAAATCAACTTCATGACTTCCAATAGAGATATATTTATCGATGGGCGAGATATGAAAAGAAGCTAGGCCACAACTGTGGGCAAGGCAGGTAGCCAATGATACACACACGTCTGCCAAGGCGAGCTATTTGTAAACAAACGTATCTTGATGACTCAATTAACTGCATGAAAGTTTGTAATTCTTTACACCTATTCCGATTGACGGTAGTAAATCTTGCAACGTTTTTGATACGTCTTTGAAACTACCAAACCTCTTATGTATTAACTTTCAGATTTTAAGTAGATTCTATATAAAAATATATAGTTTGTAACCAACCTTCGTCTATGAATAGAAAGCTTGTTTAGGGTTGAAAAAATTGGTACACTGTAAAAATAATGTTCTAGTTTTAGTTCCTCCAATGGTTATTGATTGAGGCTAAAACGATATGCATGTTTGAGTTATCTCATCTAAGTCACAGGATACTTATCGCATCGCGACACCCCGCCGAAATCATGTCTGTAATCAGTAACCGATAACATAGACACGATTTCAAGGGCAACTACGATGCTTTTACGCATTAATATTTACAGGATTCACAATACAAATACAAGGAATATTAATAAATTCATATATACACAATATTGTTGACGAACAAATCATAAATAGAATTTTGACGAGTAAATTTATATGTCGCAGAAATTTGATATTGCATGCAAATTCATATCATTATCGTATTTGCGCATTATCATCATTGTACCAAACACGAAGTATTTACAAAACTAAACAGTGGTTTTTAAATAGTAATGAATATGTACATACTTCGTCAGATAAAGGGGATCCGACCGGTGAAATGTCTTTGGAGTTCTTTCGTCTGAGAACCTTCTCCACCACCCAGCCATTGAGAGATCTCCTTCTGTATGGATTGTTCATGTGCAGCGCCATTTTCACTTTATTCAAACACTTCTACCCACATTCACAACACCATTCAATTCTAAAGTTTCTCGCACTAATAAAAAGTCCCAACAGTATATGAAATTTTTCAGTATATTAAATTTAAATTTGAAATACGATACGTTTGCTCGTGGTGGAGTGCCAGAGGAAAATGGTGGCACGAAAAGTTTATAGTGGTATGTAATGTACTCGACCGATATCGGGAGGTGTCTACCAGGAAAATAGGTGTGATAGCGGGATCATTTGCATATGGTGTGCCAATTCAACTGTTTCTATTGTAAGCCTTTTTTCAATGCCGAAAACTGGAAACCTTTATTCAGTAGGTTTATTCATTTTAGGTAAGCGAGAGAGCGGTAGTAAGGGTTTAGGTAAGAATCCTGTTCTAGAAACAATGTTTTGAAAAAAATATACACGCGCTCGGTCACGTATATTTAACAGTTGAAAATAACATCGAACATAAACTAGTATAAAGGTAATATAGCAGAGATCAACGAACATAGTATGAAGTTAAAGGTAAGCAGGGAACACGATCAGGGTTTAAAGATACTATGATACCTATGAAAGTAACAAAAGAAGTAGCAGAATAGGTGCAGGTGATGAATTATTAACTAACGCTAGTACGCTAGAGTTAGTACAACTCAAGTAAACTATAGAAATACGTCGTGAAAAAGAGTTCGTACTCATTATCGCGTCAATCTAAACAATCCAGCTATCATTGAAAAATCAGTACAAGTAATATCAAACCTTAATCCGACAGAATAAGTACGAGAATGTCATACAACTACTCGGGAGTGTAAACTTAAGGCTACATACGGATTTACCCTCGTCGACGGAAGAGAAGTTAATGAACGTAGGAAAGTCTAACCAAGTACGGATATAACGAAACTCGGTAAAGATAAATACATTTGACACTCGTAACATGAATGGGGCAAAATATATAAAAATATAGCAACCCCATAGTATTTTTGTTAATAATGTTCTATAGATTAATGATAATAAGTTCGGAAGTAAAGATAGGCATTTATTAATTAGAATATTTTTAAATATACTTTCCCATATTATTTGTATAAATGTGATTAAAATACAAATTATTTGGTCTTATTTAGTTATTCAGCTAAACTCATATTGATAATTATTTTGTGGTTCTCGATATTATGTTTATCGATTTTCTACGCCACACAAAGTTTCAGAAAGATATTGAATAATATATGAGCTTCGTTCGCCTTCAATATTCACCCACATATACTATCAAGTAGGTATTGTGCATGTGGTAGAGCCAACATCGATTGATTATTTCAGTTTTATTATGCTCTGTATAACTGTATATACAAAGACATTCATTTATCAACTCAGTAAACATTATCTTCGAAAACACTAACCTTACGTAGGACATCAAAAGTTCCTTCCAATTCTTTCGCGATGTCTCCTATAAAATAAATATGTATGAAATCCCACAAAATGACTTGTAAATTCAGCGCTGAACATAAACACTGACCCGTGTCACCAAATGGATCCAATCGACAAATAGATGGCGCTGTACTCATTTTCAGGATGAGACTCAAACCCGAATAAATTGCGAAACCCCTAATATATCTAGGCGTGTGGTGAACAGCGGGTACCATTAATATTTATAAGGAAGAGGTAAAAAAGACAAAGACCCTTCACCGCGGGTTATTTAATAAACTGGCTCGAAGGCCTTCAGTCATCAGCTCTTGACAGCGGGTCTCACTTGAGGAATTGTTATTTAAGCATTTTGGTTTAATGTAGCGTTTGAATGATGGATTGATGAAGCACGTACGAATGTACTTTAGATTACTACATCTCCAAAAATGCTTGTTAAATTGCGCCCAAAATATACTACTCGCAAGTATAACCTAATAATCTCTCAGGAAAGATCTCTTTTACTGCAGCAATCTAATAGAGAAATGCTTAGTGCTGGATTTGAAAGCCGATCACGTCTTCAAGCGCTACAATATTTCAGTGTCTGAACGTAAATATTACTTCTTATCGGGACGAAATGTTGATCAAGTTGAACCTAAAATACAGTCCGATTCACAAGCTAGTCGAACTATTTTCCACCGGTCAAAACCGAGAGATTTCGATTTCAGTTTTCACAAATCATGCCAAATAAAATTCAGACTACGGGCTTGGAGCACAGAACTCTAATTCAAGTGATGTAAAATTACAGAATAGATGTAACAAAAATCAGAAGTCTGCTCTAAGCCAACCTGAAGTTACCTTTGGAAATTCTACGGTTATTTAATTAAGATGAGTGCTTGGTCCAAGATGCTTATCTATAGATTATGTGCTCTGGTTTTACTGCTGCGCTGACGTCACATAAACAGTCGTTAAATAGAATGAAATATTCTCTACATGCAAGGTAAATATTTCTCTTTAGGCTAAAATATGATGTATGGTGTATAATTAATTATGCATTTATACAGGAAGGTAAACTTACACCGGGTGTGATATATATATTCACGGGCATTAACACAACGCCTTCTAGTCCCAAACTAAGCAAAGCTTGTACTATGGGAACTAGATTGCTGGTAGAATACATTTATATTTTATTTTGTAATACATAGTAACACCCAGACAAAACAAACATCTATGTTTACAACACACAAATGTTTGTTCTCGGTGGGGATCGAACCCACGACCTACAGCACGGAAGGCAGAGCTACTACCCACTGAGCCATGACGCCTGTCAGGATATGAGTTTCTTGATATTTGAACCCAAAACTCATATTTTAAAACTTAAAAGCTTAGCTAAGCTACGTATAAAGATGAAATTTTTATGTTCAAAACACTATTTCTACTCTAATAAATTTTAAAATTTCCAACTTTCCCAGGCTTTGTTCACAAAGGAATTTCAAAATTAATAAACTTAGTCCGCCTTCCATCCGCTGTACAAAGTAAAGCTATCCAGCATAAATAAAAGAGTAATATGGAAAGTAAATAAAAATAAATAAAAACTTACTTGCTAAAGAGTTTGTAAAAAAAATTAGTACAATTAGTATTTTTATGATCTGTGGTACAATTGAAAAATTTAGTTAATAGTATTTAAGCCACATTCACCCGTGAAAATTTTCCTATTTCTTATTAAAAGCATAATAATGTAAAAAAAACTCTGCCCTCATATCGCAAGCTCTGAACTGCTTTCGCTGCCCAGTATAATTTCAAGCGACGTGGCTACCAATACACGAAAACAAATTTTGACGGGAAAAAATGCGCTGAAACTGGCGAATGTCACTATTTAGTCTCAGAATACTTATGAGTTAGTATGAAAATAGTTCAGAAAACCTGCCAGGCTTAAACCAACGATATAAATCAACGATTGTCTCCCTGTTATTTCTGGTTTATCCCATAATAATGTGAGAAAAAACATTGAGTGCATCGGGGCACTTCTTTTTAAGGGTTTCCGCTTCGGAAACTTTTCAATCGGACGGACCACTTTACGGACGGCAAGTTTATCCTTTGAGATTTGTTTGCTCCTATTTTGGTAACCAAATCGAACAAATAAGGGAACAAAGCTTTAGCTGAAGTACCATTTAAGTGGCGAGAATGAATGCACCGCGATTTTGTTTGTTACATTTGTATCTCGCAAGTTTTTATCCAGCAATGGGTTTTTCCCGGACGTGAATAAGAATAAGATAGTAGCACATTATTTACGCATCCTTTATGTAATCTTATAATTTGTTTTTAGATATTTTCTAATATAATTTTTATATGAAGTATGCGTATAAAAATAATACTATTTTAAGCATAATTAACACTTTATGATATACTAGCCGTCTCCCGCGGCGTTGCTCGCGTTCTACCCTTTAGAGTGTGACGTTTCAAAATTCCTTTCTTAGTGCACCCCTACACTATAATATAAGGATACTACCCTCCAAATGTCATACCTCTAGGACTTATAGTTTAGGCTGTGCGTTGATTCTCTGTCAGCTTCAAAAGAGTTTTATATAATAATATATTGATGATACAAATTAGCTATCTAGGCATAATTATAACATGTTTTGAATTATTAATAGCAATGAGTCTCAAAACTGCATGATGCTTGTATTGAATAATGTATTAAAGATTAAAGTTAATGTATCTCGATCAACATTGACTATTACAATATTTGTTTACTTTCTAATAGCACAGTAAATTGCACTTTCGCTCAGAACTTTTGCATGTAATGCGAAGAGAAAAGTTAGAAAACTATAACATTTTGTTGTGACCGCAGAATGTGGTTTAAGTTAATTTGATCAAGTGATACTTTGAAACATACTTCTATAAGAGAAAATGATAACTTAGTAAGATTTCTGTTGTATGTAAAACAATAAAAGCAAATTAATAATAAATAAAAATACGAAAAAAACTGATGCAAATTCAACTTTTTTTTTTACTTTTTTAGAAGTCAAATCAGATTAATCATAACTATCTATATTAGTACTCAATCCTTGAGCAAATCTTTCAGGATTAAGATAGTATGTTACGCCCATACTTTCTAAAAATAACCTTAAAAAAGTGATTTTGCTTTCGATACCCAATGGAATGTATTACTTTTCACTTTCTACAGTAGGTACATCGCAATGATCATTTCCATGATGTGTCGTCAACTAGAGATTTATGTCCAGTCATTAAAGTCCAAATTGCTAGAGCAATCTAAGTTCTACTAACGACTGATGGTTTAAGTAAGACATAAACCGAATTTGAATGACGTAACACGACCTTGCCATCATCATGACGGAAGTAATTGCATGAACGTGACCATATTGTTTTTGTAATAGGCAATCGTGTTAGGCTGCTTTTCCATCACAGATGTGCTAAGCAGAGCCCCAAGTCTGTGCATTTGTTTTGACTTTCGACTCGAGTATAGCACACGCAAACGCATTCGCAAAGCCAGAATTTTTTGATGAAAACCGGCTGAGCGCCTCTAGCGGGAGATTTGGGAATTGTGCAATTCCCAACCAAATTTCTCGCTTTGCGAATGCGTTTGCGTGTGCTATACTCGAGTCGAAAGTCAAAACAAATGCAGACTCGACTAAGCTACGAAACTACGTGACCATTTCCACCAAAACTAAGCTAATTTTAGCTACGAAATATACGATTCTTATTGGTCAAGGCAACACACTATCCTAATAAATAGACATTCTGCAAACTGGAGTGAAAGTAAACTGATTTCTTTATTATTTACTAAACGATACTTATTTCAGCTAACGGTGTCGCATTGTATCTTGTTCGGTACCGCAATAAAAATTTATATCTTTATAAATGGTCATCATCATCTTCCTACCCTTGTCCCACGCTAAGTGGGGTCGGTACAACATGTCTTCGTCTTCCACTCTCCTGTATCAGCCGTCATCTCGGTGTTCACTCCTTTCTTACTCATATCTTCTTTCACACAGTCCATCCATCTTTTCTTTGGCCTACCTCTACTTCTACATCCGTCCACATTCATGTCTAACACTCTTCTCGTAATATGGCTTTCTTCCCTCCTATATCTTTATAAATGGTATGGACCACAATTTGATAGGGGCTAAATACCAAAATGTCTGTTATATTTTCTTATGAAAATATAATTAGGCACGCCCTCTTAACGATTTTGTAAGTAGGTACGTTAAGACTCTACCATAAAATTGAGACGACGATTGTACTTGCCCATTTCACCAATTACCACCAATTTTCTTACCTGGAAAATACAAAATTAACTGTTAAATCAAGTAAGTCAAAACAACGAGAAAATACAGACAAGAACAAAATTCCTGAACACCCTGGAATCTAAGATAAAGGATATCCAGGAGATTTTCATGGCCAAGGGTTTTGAAGTGTATGTGTAACTGCGTGTTTCGACTAAAAACGTTCACAATAAAACCTCCACAACACAATCCTTACAAACTATTTGTTTTTACAATCAAGAAAACCCTTATTATTATCAGCACAAGATTCAAAATGTCAAACATGCACAACGGTTTGACGGTGAAAACGCAAATCGATATCTTCACAGAGTTGTGCATATTTTATTGTGAATGTTTTTAGGTGGAAACGTACAGTAAAATTAACTTAAAAAGAACCAGTGACTCAAAACAAAAAATATAGAGTTAAAAGAAAAAATGTCGTAATTAAAGTGCTGTAGCAATGCGGGTACTCTGTTCAATGAATAAACCTAAAAACAACAGTTAAAAGCGACTTTTGGGTAAACTGCGGTTGTCCTAAAACTTGGCACTCGTTTTTCGTTCAAAATTAAGTTATGGTAGTCAACGATTTACCGAGTTTAAATATGTTTTACTGCTAGCAAAGTTATAGTGAACGAATTCAGGCTTTCATAATTTGATTTGACTAACTGTTAACTATTTTGAAATACCCAAATTAACATTGCAATAAGTTCATTTTAGTACACAACATACATACCTACTTAAAGTGCATTTATTTTCAAAACAATCCATATTTTTATTTTACTTTGTAAAATATAAAGTAGTTACCGCATGTCACAGTGTTCTGAATGTAGCTCTACATACGATAACTATTTTTTTATTTTACAAAGTATAAATAAAAACAAAATGGCTTGTGAAATCCGTAAATACAAATAAAAACTAAGTAGGTATTTTTTTTTATGTATGTACAATATTTACATTATGCCTGTCTAAGATTAGACTACTGCATTATTCATAATCCTACCATGGGGCTATGCATGGGCTATGTCTCACTAAAACAGCTTTATAAGTAGTCGATTGACATCTGCCAGAAATCTGTTGTCATAATTTTTCCCTTTGAAAGTCAGTTCCCACCATAAAACGTTTTATAAAACCCATAATCTCCCGTCACGGCCCACTTTCAACATAAAAACAAACACGCGTAAAGTTTACCATAAACTATATGGGACAGTTTGTAAAGTATAGGCCTTACTATGTGTTTGAGAAGAAAAGTCAAACGAGTTCGTTGAAGAAGGAAAAGTCGAACCGAAAGCGACATTGCAGTTAATTCACTGACCGTAACAGATCGATTTTAGAAATCAGATTATTATTTAATGTATTGTATTTGTCACCATGATTTAACATTATCATCAAAGTGATCATCATTTGGATGACCAAAATGTAGCAGTAATGAATGAAAGTTTAAACTTCGAGTCAGCGGAAAAAATAGCGTGAAACGTTTTAAAGACTTTCTTTAAAAACCTCCGCATTTCGTTATTTTTTGGGTCATTAAAAATACATTAACCAATAATGAGAATATTTGAACTTGGGAATTTAGAAGTAGCTTTGTGAATTCGTAAGGTATTCCCGCTGATAGATAGATAGATAGAAAACTCTTTATTGGACACCACTTTTACAGAAATTATAAAATAAACACTGAGTTCATAATACTTATGTGAAGTACAATGGGCGGCCTTATCGCTATGAGCGATCTCTTCCAGGCTTGACTTCTGATAATTAGTGGCGAAACTTTAATGACCAAGTTTTTCACCAAAAGCACCCAAAAGCCACTTATGTTAGGACAATTCTAAATGATCCTTACTTTCTAGGGGTATAGGGATTCGTATTTGTGTTCTAAAGCTTTGCTAATTACAATAGCTGCTAAATCTTTTGACATCTCAGATAGGATTTTTTTTAATGGCTATTTCAGGAATAATCGTTGCGACTTGCGGTCGATCTCCGAGCAATGATAAGGTTCGTAGTAGGGGCGATTGCGAAAGTGGTTCGAACAATAAGATCTCGATGCTTGAAGATGCATAACGAAAGTAGCCACATGTGTACCGTTTGTTTACGCCAGATCTGGCAGGAAATTTACCGTTTATAGTCGCATTAGGATCAAACTAGAGATGAGTGAGGGTGAAATCTATAATTGTAATGGGACTGTAATGTATCTACAAAAAAAAACATACCTATAATAAGGTACTTTTAACCTTTGGTATGCTGGAAGGCGGATTCACGTGAGACAACATTTTATTGGTATCCAACATTCAGGCATATTTTTGACTTAATATCTTTTTTTGATGACGTACCTACTTCTGCACGAAATAATGGTACGGAGCGATGCAGTAAAATAAATTCTTTGTCTTAGAAAATTGGGGTGTTTCTTGAAAAACCGTCCAAATCTCAGTCTTAGCTATATTAAAGTTTGAAATTCACAACATAAAACACAAAAGAAACTTGAGACTTTGAAAGTTATGAAAATAGTAGAGTAAAATATTTTCATTCTGTTTTTCAAATTAATAAGTAAAATATTTTATATTTTTCATATAGCTTCTATAAAGGTACATGAACTTACAAATAAGAACTCGTATATCTATATCAAGTTGAAATAGTACTTCGTTGCAGGGCAAAAAGTCCGCGGCAATAATGCCGGCAGCAGCATGGGCATAGTGTGAACGCGGTAGTACTTAGAGCACACAGTTAGAGCACCTACGCTATGCCACCTAGAGCACCGATAGGTTTTATTTTTTGCTCTACGTAGAATAAATGTAATATAAATTTTGCACTAACTCTTGTAATATTCTTTCTAAACTATAGTATGTTGATAACTACTCAAACTTTTCATTCATTCATTCATTCAAACTAAACGCTTACATAAGAAAACCTAACTTCAAAAGAAAATTTTCCCAGGGCCCTTACCTGGGCAGTGCAAATAACCGTTTCGGATCAGAGCGCACCCCAGGCGCACTTTTATTAGCATTAGCTGACTTGGCAAGTTCCGAGCACCTCGCTCTTATAGATCCTTCCAACGCAGTAAGGAAGATGGTCTTCATAAGTATTTTTAAGTGGGTTCGATCCCCACCGAGAACAAACATTTGTGTGTTGTAAACATAGATGTTTGTTCTGTATCTGGGTGTTTCCATGTATTATAAGTATGTATTTACAAAACAAATATGTATGTATGTATTCTATCAGCCATCTAGTTTCCATCGTACAAGCTTTGCTTAGTTTGGGACTAGAAGGCGTTGTGTTAAGTTTCCGTGAATATTTATATTTATTTATTTATATATATTTTAATTTGTCCTTACTAGTACATTCCAATACATTTTTCAATTTCATTGTACTGATTGTAGAATGTCAACTGTTTACACCTGTTTGCTATAGGAAGAAAAAGTTACCCCTGGTACAACCCAGGTGTATTATGGTAGGTTGCTTACTTGTAGAGAAAGTCAATTAACAAAAACACAAAGATGCTACTGAGAAAGCCATTTTATCGTTGAAATCGATCGCATAATAAAAGTTTAGACTAAATATTGATATTTGAGTTCATTGCCCGAACGAAATTAATATGAAATTTTCCCGAAATGGTTTATTATTTTCACAAAACTACTGATATTTAACTGCTGGTAATAGAATATTCAATACTAAAGCTTGAATATTCTATTAATCTCCACGCAACATGTTTCCAGAATGACTACTCTACAAAACCATGATGGTTCAGTCGCTTTGAATTACATAGCACGGTGTCGTTGCTTCTCCGAAAGAGGATTTGAACCACCCACAAGGCAGACGCGCAGTGTAACTCAAACGTTACTAGCGAATCACTTTATTGGAGTAGATCTCAGGGCTTTCCATTAGTTCCGAAGTCCTCGATCTATTATGCATCCCTCCATCTCCGATACCACTTCTGAAGATGACGATGCTGCTCTAATATTTGGTGCTATTTACCTCAGCCAATCTTGTAGGAGATATTATACCACTAGGGAATAATCGAGAGAGTTCTATGGGCATCACTATAGTGAATTTTGAATATTTTATATTTTATAGTGAGATTGCAATTGAACAATTAGGTAAGGAGTAGGTCCATATTCAACTGTTCATCGAATAAAATACTTAATTTCTACAATATTAAAGTTTTGTAGCGCCATCTATCTCGCTACATGAGAACTATCCTAGATCAGTTTCTATGAATTTTTGTCTCAACTATAGACAATAGCATAGGGCGCAGTTTAACATAGAAATAGTAGCTTTGATGACAAAAAAATCATAATTCAAAGAAAGCATTGTGTCTGACAGTTTGAAAAGCTTTTGCTCAAACAAAGATGATTGATTTTCTTTAAAATGAGTTCACAGCGACTTTTGGACTGATTTATATTACGAAATTTCATTTTTTTTTATCAAGCCTGTTTTAAGTGTCTAGAATTCCATATTTTTTTTTTTAGCATAATCTGCGTTTTGTGGGTTAAGTACTTCGCATGTGTTTATTTTGTTGTGACTGTCTGGATGTTATATAAACCCAGGACATAATAACATTATTACATTTAATTTATTTTATTCCTCTTTACAATCGTAATTTAAATTAGGTAGGTAGATAAGGGTTAGTAGATGTACGAGTACATCTTCTAAATATATAAAACTCTTTTGAAGCTGACTGACAATCAACGCACAGCCTACCCTCCAAATTTTATACCTCTAGGACTTATAGTTTAAGTCCTAGAGGTATGAAGTTTGGAGGGGAGTATTCTTATATAGTGTAGGGGTGCACTAAGAAAGCAATTTTGAAAAGTCACAACGCGAGCAACGCCGCGGGCGACGGCTAGTTACATGTATAATATTATGAATTTTATGCAATACTGTTTTTATAGTCATGATATATTAATATTATTATTTTAATTAATAGTTCTCAGTGTGAATGAGCTATAAATAATTTTAATAGCAAAGAAAAGATTTCATTAAATATACTTCACGACGAGCTTATCAAAACCAACTGATATTATTATCAACAAAGATGTCTCCAAGTCCAGACTCCTTTGTGCTCTTGGTACTTTCTAGGGCATACTTGAGGTCAATGACCTATTATAATTAATTAATAATTTATGAAGCCGTGTGCCTATCTCTCCAGAATCTTCTTTTGCACTGATTTTAAGTATTCGTAGACGCTGGATCTAGACTAAACGAACTAACGTATACAAGTAAAACCCATATCATAGCAAAATCAATTGAACACTGATATAGACAGAAAGATTAAAAAAAAAACAAAGAATAAAAGAATAGAATAAAAAAACTCAAAAAGGTAGACACAACTTTTCCAAATTAAATCGCAAATTAAATACAATACTGTAGTCTCGCGCACATGTACTCAACAGCTTCCTTAATTTGATGGTGTCCGAATCGTCAGTAACAAAAATATTAAAATCAAAAGTGTCAATTGGGACAAATTGTCCCAAAATATTTTGTCCGAAACGTCAGCAAGTCCAAAACTCATGCGACTCGCTCGATTGTACGCTTTCGTTCGTTTTAATTCTCTTGGTCTGATCTAGAATTATATAGAAGCTTTGATCTTATAACAAACTATATCAATAGGTTTGAGGTACTTAAGAGTTCAATGAAGTTCAATGGCCTAACCTCTTGAGTTGAAAGTACCTAGGTTGAAGGACGGACTATTTATTATAGAAAATAATAAATTGCATTGTGTGTACAAGACAGGCGAGAAAATTAATGTGCTTATTCGAGATTTGGTTTAGTTCTATTTACCAACAAATATTTTAGCTTTTATATGAAAATTCACCAAATATTTTTATAAATCAAAATTAGTTTTTCTGGGACCAAAACTCGGAACTTTTGCTTAGTAACAACTTTGTAGAAATGAACAAAACCTACTGAGGGGCAAATCGTTGTCTCATAAAAACCTGCCAGGTTTAAGCGGTAGGTTTTCTGAACTGTTTTCATACTAAATCATAAGTATTCTGTGATTAAATAGTGTCATTAGCGCGTTTCAGCGCGTTTTTTTGCCGTCGAAATCTTCTGGTTTTCGTATATTTCCACGTCGCTTGACATTATGCTGGGCAGCGAAAGCAGTTCAGAGCTTGCGATATGGCTGTGGTGGACACGAAAATAACGCAACTTAATACTAAGAAATAATATTATGCTTCACTATTTTTCGAGTTCACCGAACAAGAAATAGAGCAACAGAATAGAGATTATGAAACTGCATCACGAAATCTAAATTCTTTACAGTAGAACAAACGAAGATCGCGATGTTCACACAAAAGAAAAAGCCATGAGAGAAAATGTAATCTCACGACTTTTTCACATCGAACGAGTAAAAGATGCAAGAAAGAAACCATCATCATCATTTCTCTGCATTTATTGTACCTTGAACCTATTTTCTTTTTATGGAAACAACAAAAATCGGACTTCACAAAATTAAAGCCAAATTTTTTGCAGAAAAGTTTATAAATTCTTTTTCATAATTCATAGGTTTTTTTACTTTCGGATATTTTAGTCTAGGTAAACCAGAAATGCACAAAAGAGTAGCGTCAAGAATACGTTGAATGAGAGCTAAAAAAAAATCCAGGTAAAGCTATATATAGCAATAAGTTACAGTAAAACGACTCTATTAATTAATTACACACAAAACCCGCCTTAATAACACTAAGTTAATTAGTTTTGCATGACTACGGGGGAGTAATACGACGTTTTCACAAAGAAAGCGTTGCCGGCTGAATATGCAAAGATAATGTTTGATCAGATATTTTATATGCAACCAATCGTGACATACTGCATTATGTTCCACTGGATGCAACGCCATACTTCACCTTCTAGTTAAACAATGCGGTATGAAAATTAACTTTTGAACCTAATACCGCGTTCACACTATGCCAATGCCGCTGCCGGCATGAATGCCGCGATTAATTCCGGAATGATTGCCACAGAAACATCGCCTTTATTCCTACACCGCGTTCACACATGCCCATGCCGCTGCCCGAATTATTGCCGCGATTAATTCCGGATTTATTGCCACAGCAACATCGCCAAGTTCATGCCCTAGCTCTTGGGTGAGAATAAAGGCGATGTTGCTGTGGCAATAAGTCCGTGGCATGAATTCCGGCAGCGGCAATGGCATAGTGTGAACACGGTATAAGCAACGTGTAAAAGTTTTTTTTTATGATAAAAGTAATGGAACAAGCTGATAGTTCATCTGATGTTAAGTAGTAACTTCTGCCTATAACAATGCATTACCTCACACAGCAAGTTAATTAACATAGACAAGGTTAAAAGGTTATCAATCGTTTTTCAGTAAAATAGAGTAGTGCAAAGCTTTATAAGCTAAAAAAATTCATAAAAAAGGTCACGAAAAACAAAGTTACTTTATCTCACGACAGTTTGGAACCGGAAAATAATATAAAATCCTGAACTTTATTAAATGAAACCTTTTAATTTTTATAGGCCTATTAAATAACCCTTTGAATACTAATGAATCCTTAACCAGGTTAACAAGATTAATGTGTAAGTTACTTACTGTAAATAAAAAATTTCACGCCGCATTTATTAATAAAAATTCAATCAAGTAGGTATGTAAGTATTGTTGTTAGGTATACACTATTCAAGCACGTAAGATTAGTTGATAAATAACTAAAAAAATTACGATTTGGAAAATTATTTTTTTATAAAATTAAAAGGATCACGGCCGGATGCAGCTGAAAGGTTAATGTAGAAAATAGTTGGTCCAATTTTCTACAATGACATTATTAAGAGTGTATCTATAGTTCAGTAGGTACGAATAATTAGGCTTTAGCTTAAAGCACTTGTCATATTCATGTATTAGTTCATGATCCTAGATTAGCAAATTATCGTAGAGCTTACTATGGATATGACAGGTTAATAGAATAATACTGATAATGAATAACAAATAATATATCAGCATCTTCAGGTTAATAGGGACTTGTCATGTTGAAATACATACATTGCGTCTACTCGACCAAAAAGTTTTCGTTGACATCTGTTGACAGATGATGTTAAGAAAATTGTCTCAAAGCAACTTATTTGTACAAATTACTTCAGCAAAAACATCCAACATCCAACAAATCAAAACTTTCCAAGTTTTCAACAATCAAGATGGCGCTGGCGTCAAAAGTTCTCTAATGCCCGCTTTGTGACGTCACAAAGGAGTTCATTCACAATAAGTTGTATTACTTTAAGTTTAAAGTTTCATCAAATGCTTTGATAAGAACGCTTCTACTTTCGAGAGTTTAGAATCGCAGCGAGGGAGGACACTTGTAAACTTTATTCTAACTTGTTTTGAAGATTCTAAGCTGTCCCTTAGGGCTTTAGCTAAGTGATTCTTGTATTAAATTTGGTCTAAAGCTGCAGAAATTCATACAGCCACAAACAAATATGGGGTTTTGTTTGTTTACTTTAGGATAGTATTATATGATTTGTACTTTAGGTACGAGGTATATATTTCAAAATTAGCATTATCAATTTTACATATTTGCAATTACTAATGGAGTTTAAAAGGTTTACACAACATAATTGGTGAATCCTATCATAGGCAATTTTCAATTTACAAACCCGAGTGAAACCCAATTTGAGTATTGAAAATGTGAGGTTAGGCGTAGGTATAATATAGCTATTAATAATATTATACACATTATTTAGGCTTCATAGATCCTCGAGTCTGAGTTTCATTTGGTTCATTCGTGAAAAGTGAGTCGTAATTTTTGTATGTATAAAAACAGTTTAGTGAAACTAAAAGTATTCATCATCAACCTATATCAGTCCACTTCTGAACAATGGAGATAGGTCTCTCCCAAGACGCGCCACTGAGAAACGTCACAGAACAGAAGCCACAGGAAAGCAAAATACGCAATGTCGTGTATTTGTTGTATGACGTGTTTTTTGGAGTTATTTTTATTTAACAGCCAAAATAAAAAAAAGGGATCAATCTGGAAGCGCTTAGCTAATACTTACCCTTTCAAATAAACAAAAATATTTCAAATCGGTTCATATATGATTGAGTTCTGAGGTAACAAACCTATCAAAAAAATACAACCGAATTGAGAACCTCCTCCTTTTTTGAAATCGGTTAAAAATAAAACTCAGACTCCGAGCTCTGAATACCTTAAACGCAAAGGAAGTGAGAATCTCTCGTATCAAAGATTCTTATGTATGTGCATAATTCAGTGAACGGTCTCGTCTCAACTGATTCCTGCATCATTGCAAACACGAAATTCGTGACGGCCAATAGCGCTACTCCAAAGCAATACAGAGCATACAGTTATGGTCCATTTTCTCCTTCGTGTATAGGATGCGTCAATTCTAACGGAATAAATGTTACTACAATCGAATGAAGTGTAAAATTTTAATCTGGAAAAGCAAGCGCAGACTAGATTCAGTTTTTCATATATTTATGAGGTTTTTCGCGCGATGAAACTGTTTGAAAAATGCAAGTGTACATATGGATTCAGTTATGGCTGTCTAGAAGCTATATTTCGCTTCAAATTGAAATAAAAACGTCGTAAGCAAAACATAAGCAAGATTACTTTTCTAGATTCCAACAGTTTTGGTGAGATATGCTTTTTTATATTTCTTTTACAAAAGCTTTTTGGAGATATTAGATTGGATAAATAAGTCCATCTATGCCAAAATGTTTTGTAAACGGGTTGGGATTACAAACTGTGGTTCAAAGGTCTTTTTTTTTTTATTTAGCTTAGATATACTAATAGATGGGTACCTAATACTTGTACAATAATTATATTACTGTCTGACCAAAACGCAGACTAATTAGACATTTTACATGGACCTAAATTTTTAGCAAAAAAAAAAAAATTAATTTAATTTAAATTTTAGAAAATTTAGGTGTCCGTTGGCTCTTTTCTTATTATCTGTATTTACTTAAGGCGAAGACTTAGTTTTTGTTTTCTTTATTAGGTGACGAGAAAAGAAAAGGTGTGGAAACATAATGAAGACCTGCATCGTCAACTCAAAGATGCGCTCGTGGCGTAGCTTGCTTAATCAATCTTCACCGATTATCTAAGTTAAGCGACGTTCTGCGGTCGGTCGGTGAAACTGTCGGTTCCGTCTCTAGCAATCGTTAAGCCATGACGGAGGCCTTAAGGCTGCCTAAAAACTGCGTCACCAGAGTTGGCCACTAACTCATACGAGCTTACTTGAATGAATGAATGAATGAAAATACTTTATTGTACGTAGGTACACCTTACAAACTAATATACGAGACAGATTATATTACATTACATTACGTACAATGGGCGGTCTTATCGCTAGGGAGCGATTTCTTCCAGACAACCTTTGGATGGAGTGGAGCGTATAAATGGGAAGGTCGGCTAGGGTGTAACTATTTGATAAGAAAACATTTTATATAATAACGAGATTAAAATAAAATAAAAAATACTATGATTATACCTACTAAGATAATATAATACTATACTTGCTTCGTCAACTCAAACCCATTCATCATCCATCTGTCAATGCTATCTAAGGTTTTGCGGAACGTTAACCTTTTTGCTGTACAAGTTTGTGATGCGCATGACTGGCCACACGTGAGAAATACTTTCCAGAACTCCATTAGGAAGTTTTATAAAGACTTGACGGAAATATTTCGTGTGATATCGTATCTTGACGTGTCATTTAGTTTGTCGTCAGCACTAAAGTAACTTCAAAGAGGTTCCTTAAGTTATTGCTTAAGTTGACTGCGTTTGAGAAGAAGATTTAAGCTCAATTTATATGTACATTGAGTGAGTCAGACAAGTGCCGTGGTAGACGAAATAATATACTCGTAAAGTATGTCTTAACGTTCTTAATATCGGCTTAAAGAACTTGATTATTATTACATTATTAATTATTAAAGAACATTACAGTCCACTTAAAATGAGCTTAAATTATAATTAAGTATGTATAAATAAAAATAAATAAGTACCTAAGTATAAATAAAATGTTGGGGCAGACCGTTGTCCAGCATTGGGATGATATAAGTTAAAAAAAATGTCCTTGGACATTTTACACAACGCCCTCTAGTCCTAAACTAAGCAGAGCTTGTACTATGGACTGTAGATCACTGATTGAATACATAAAAAAAAATTAAATACATACTTTTAATACATATTAATACTTAGATATAGGTATATAGGATATAGGTATCGTATTTTCATATAGGTATCGTAGAGACTAACAGAAACATTGTATAAAGAAAACATTATTTTGTCTACCGTCGTATCTAACACGCTCAATATCTATACCTTTACTAGGTCGCCTCCATTACCTGCGTGGTCTTAATATGAGAACCACTTAGGCATTACAGTAACAAGTCTAAACTATTTCATTATTCTAAGAAATGCAGTTGTCTCTATTTTCACTCTATTTATAATCCGAGAGTGAAATGCTTCCTGAAGTCCCAATTACTATGTTATTGAGGAAACATAAACTATTCGGATGTCCAGACTAATCTTTGAACTTTTCTTACACGTTAACTGATATTTCGTCACGTATCACAAACTATTAGGTTTTCGAGGAACGAAAATAAAGTTGATATATTTATAACAGCATTTATAATTTTAGTTTTTTTATTGTTCTCTTTTCAAATAGTTTCCCAAGCGTTATAAAAATAAATTCATTCCAAACGTTAAACTTTTTTTTTGGTCTTTGGTAAGTAATCTCTTTTCTCATTTATAAAATTGTTTCTGGCCAGTTTTTATAAAAAAACTTGAAGAAAAAAACGGAAAGTATTCGCTACACAATAACAAACTAAACAGTTTATTGATTGCCATTACTACGGTGTTCTTGTTCTAATCACTTTGCCCTCGAAACCGAGTTCTTAAAATCGCAAAAATTATGTGAGGATTAAGGTTCATTTAGACGGAGACAGTGACTAGAACTAGTTCCCAAAACACTTCCAACTACTACCTGTCTAATGTCGGGTCTGTTCGAAAGTAAAATGTTTAGGATCCAAAAAGTCAAATGGGATCTTATAACTGAGCCAGATTCTGAAGACCTGCTATTTTGCAACTCCATTTTTAAAAACTTCATTTTTTTAGAAAAAAAAACTGACACGAACGTATTGGTTGATTCTACGAAGTAAACTACTCCCAATGGTAAATAATGCGAGTATGATAACTTTAAAAAGCTTTTTTATAAATTGAGAAATAGTTTGAATAAAAATCAGTTTTTAGCTACATTGAAGAATTCTAGGCAGCCACTAGAACTGTCTAAAAGCAACCTAACTCGTGTCACTGACCGGGTTGACAACGCCGGACAAATGCCGTGAAATATTTGTCAAAGTGCCAAGTCGCGTCGAAACTTTTGAATGTTGGAAGCGAAGTGTTTGACCGTATTTCCGAATTGCAGTTGTCATAATGCAGTGTGTACGTAATCTTGAAACTAGAGCAAGAAGCCTAGAATCAGCCATAGAGAATCGAGTCGGATAATCATATAAGTATGATTTTCGGTGAAGGTCATGAAGTAAAGAGTTTGGCATATTAACTAAGTTTGAATAAAATCGTATGTAGAAATAGAAATAGAAATAGAAATAATTTATTTTACGCAAAAACACAAAGATACAACTAAATAAGCATTAAATTAAAAAGAATGATGCGTAAAATGTCAGTTGTTTTTGTCACTAAGTAGGTAAAGAGGCTATTTACATATATTATGGTTTAAATTATAAAATCAATTATTACTACGGGACTGAATAATGTATCAAAGTTATTAATTAAAATTATTAAAAAAATATAACAATAATTATACTACGTAAGTACATCAAAATAAAATATAAGTGGGTTTGAAACTCAACTAGTTCTTCTTCTTTTTTACCTATATGGCCTCTGTCCGTCATTTCGACAAACAATTTTGCCAATGTCAAGTGAAATATTTGAAATATTGAAACTAAACTTAATAATATTTAAACGTAATTGTCATCTATCGCAATAAATAATGAATACCAAGTAATAGAATCGAACGCGTAACCCAAACATCGTAAACACACATCCCAAAGACTCCCCTAAGCCGACACTTCATAATAAACATCAAGATGGGCAAAAGGATCAAGAAAATACAATTTCGTCTCAAATGTGTCGGCCCATCTCCCTATGGTAATGAGTTTAGGGCTGACACCGCGATTTGTCACAGATGACGTCACAATCACAACTGTCACAGAAAAGAAAGTGGACTATCACGCCTTATCGGATTACCGGCATCGTTTCCTTTATTTGAGTGTCATTCACTGTGTTTTTATCAAGATTTTGATTGCCTGAATTGTATTAATTTTCATTGATACTCATGTTATTTTACATACTGAAAAAAATCTACGCAACTGTACTTGAATTCAGATTTAAATATGAGTACAATTTCAGAAGAATGTGTCTCAGAACTAATAATTAGCACCAGATCTGTGCCAAATATCTTAACGCGCGTGAAAACCCTAGTGATATCCATCGAGAAAGTAATTGGAGTGAGAGATATTGCAACATACTTGTACTAAACCGTGACGCGATTCTTTTACGACCTCTTCCACTCTCCTTGTGTAACAGGCGCTTTATTTTTCCAACGTTTGGCATGAATCATGATTAAGTAATTGTATTGTTATCATTCGATATTTTACTTCTTGTGAAGTGATACAAAGTTCTACGAAAAAAATCTAGTTTCCGTAAAAACAATTACTAAAGACGAAATATTCTTAAGTTTATATTACTATTTATTCACAAAGAAAATAACAACTAATACAGTATTTACAATATATACAAAATACACATAAAACAGTTGAGCTATCTACAAACCGTTGCAAACGATTTATAGATAGCTCAACTATATTATATAACTTATATTTTTTTCGGATATTAGTTTTTATGGTGCACAAATTTTATATTTTTTTAATTCATTATCTAAATATGTAAAGTCATCTTTTTTGTTGACATAAAAGTGACAGCAACAGAATAATACTATAGAACCGCTATAAATGAACAAAGGATTCTAAATACGATCTATAACTATGTAGATATATGTATAGCCAAGCCGCAGATTATATAACAAGCGTATAAAGAATGTCATTTTGATGCATTTTCAGTGCTGAAAAGTAATGCAGTCAGTTTACTGCATGCCTTCTCGTAAATATGATTTATTATTCTCAATTACGCTTCAGCGCCATTTTTACAGCACAACTGTTGCATAGAAAAAAAAATTTAATTAAAATGACTTATTAGGTCCTTGAATATTCATATTTATATTGTTTCAAACAAGAGATAACCGCAAAAAGATAGAGTTACGAAGCGAATAATCTAGAATTTCTATATAGATTAATCTAGAAATCTAGAAGTCATTTATAATCATCATCATTATATTCCACTGTAATACTATTTCAGCGGGTAGGTAAGTATTAAAAAAAGATTTTAGAAGTAAGTATCTACTATTAATACGTAAACAAAACCTTGACAAATATAGAATAATATATGTATTTATATGTTTGTTTAATTTAGTAAGAAATATAATTTAATTGTACACACTATATTGAAACTGATAAAAGTGCGTTAAACCTATGTACTAACAACTAATGTTGTAATGATACAAATATAGACCAAATAATTAGTGCAATATTGTAAAATAAACAGGTAAATTAAATAATTAATAACTATAAACAACATACAATATTTTCCTATAATTATATTAACTAATTCCAGATAAGACATAACATCATAATAATTTGTTTATTCCCGAAGTTGTAAGACGTATTTTTAAGAGGAGGCAATGTGTTGATTAACTGCAAGCTGCCGATGATGATGAAGATTTATTTAAAATTATAAGAAAGTGTTCGTTTTTTTTTTTCTCTTAGGATTTTTGTAGATTTCGTTAAATAAACAGGAACACAGATTTATTAAGAGAAATCACAAAATTAACTACCATTAAGCATTACAAAATAACTAGGTACGCATCTTTCAGCAGTGTATTATAAACTATTTAGCATTGCTATTCAGCGCGGTAATGCAGCCAGTGTCTTGGGCATGCTTCCGATTGGTACTAATTTGGACCAGTTGAGCTATCTATAAATCGTTTGCAACGGTTAGTACATAGCTCAACCGTTTCATGTGTATTTTGTAAAAAAATTAAATACTGTATTGGTTGTAATTTTTTTTGTGAATAAAACTTCTTCGTATTATTTAATATGTTCAATATCAATATAAATATAAAACACCTAAAATAACCTTGAACGATGTAATTAGGTGAAGTGAGATAAGAAAGCCAGCATTTGGCAGAACATCCGCCGGCCTAGAGAAGTGATTTTCACTATTCGTCACATATTTACATAATACGTGACTCATTTTGAATAGGTTTCTGCAGCTGCCATAGTTGGTTAATTCTCTTAACCTTTGATATGAAAGAACGCAGATCCACGCGAGAACAATAGATTTTCTATTGCGTTTAGAATTCAGGTATTATGCTAAAGACTAGCCGTCGCCCGCGGCGTTGCTCGCGTACCCTTTAGAGTGTGACGTTTCTAAATTCCTTTCTTAGTGCACCCCTACACTATATAAGAATACTACCCTCCAAATTTCATACCTCTAGGACTTATAGTTTAGGCTGTGCGTTGATTCTCTGTCAGCTTCAAAAGAGTTTTATATATTAAAAAAAAAAATACTAGCCGTCTCCCGCGGCGTTGCTCGCGTTAGAGTGTGACTTCTTAATGCGCCCCTACACTATATAAGGAACCTACCCTCGAAATTTCATACCTCTAGGACTTTTAGTTTAGGCTGTGCGTTGATTCTCTGTCAGCTTCAAAAGAGTTTTATATATATTGACTAGTGGTTGCGTTGCGCGCGAGCTGCAAGCAGCTCGCGTCTTTTTTATATGCCGTATTTTTATCAAAAACCCCTAAAAACCCCTACGAAACCCTAAAAACCCCTCAATCTCATTCGGATACCCCGTTGGAACGAAGTCAATCGGTTAAAGTTTCGAAAACCGGAAATGACACGGCGGCCATTTTGAATTTCTGAAATGTCATAATTTTTCTGAAATATACAGGATACAAGCTACCTGTCAGTGAAAGAACGGTAGTCATACCTTAAACTTGGTAGAACAAAGTAAGTCGCCAAAGTCGGGTCTGACTGAAAAATTCAAACTCCTATAGCATGCGGGGTTGCCAGCTGCGGGGAACGAAAATGATCAAATGTCATTTGGGTGGGCCCAATCTTGCCAGCTAGTGGAAATTTTGATTCAAAATGTCGTTATTTCTACTTTTCACGTTCCCGAGGGAAAGCGGGGAAACTACCCTAAAAATGGGGAAAATTTTTCAACCAGGCAACACTCCTCTACCAACTGCACAACCGGTCCATACAATTCATCCAGGTAGGGGGTTGCCAACTACCCGATATTTCGGTTTGAAAATCGTGATTTTTTCGAAAATCGCAACTTTTTTACAAAATGGCCGCCACGCCGTCCGCCATCTTGGATTTTTGAAAAGTCATAATTTTTCTGAAATCTCAAGGATATAGGCTATCGTTCTGCATAATCGGTGTTGCCAGCTTTTGAGTTTCGTAGAACAAATTAATCCGCCAAAGTCAAAAAGTCCCAAAAACTAAGATGTTGCAAGTCTCTCGGGGTTGCCAACCAAAAGTTACGAAAATGGTCAAATGTCATTCGGGGGAGGCCAACGCTTCTATGCAGCCCAAGTCTCTATTCAAAATGTCATTATTTCTACTTTTCATGTTTTTGGGGAAAATCTCGGAAATTACCCGAAAAATGGGGAAATTTTTATAACCAAGCAACACTTCTTGACGAATCACACAACCGCTCGGTACATTTCAACCCCCTAAAATGTTGCCATCATACATAAAAATGGTTTTGAAAATTTAGCAAAAACCATGACTTTTACAAAATGGCCGCCACAGCCTCCGCCATCTTGGACTTTTGTAAAGTCATAATTTTTCCTAAATCTCAAGGATATAGGCTACCCACCCCTATACTCGCTGTTGCCAACTTGCAAGTTTCGTTGAACAAAGTAATCCGCCAAAGACAACCCTAAAAAGTCGAAAAATTCAAATCGAAATAGCGCGGCCGCCATCTTGTTTTTTTTTTTTTTTTTTCACCAATTCCCCAAATCCCAGCCTACAATCAGTGGGATGACACGCTCGGACGCCCTCTATCTGTCATAGTTTGCGAACGCGCAAATCAACACCGGCGCCATCTTGGATTTCGAGAACCGCTATAATTTTCCTCTACTCGTTTGGTGTTGATACACATTTTCTTAGAACATTATTGTGGTGTAGCTCCACTCCTTCTGTCTCTCAGGGCATGTCAATCAGTGAGTGAGTCAGTCAGTGGTAGTCTAGCTTTATATAACTATAATTGATGATTGATGATGATGATGATTGATAAGATTAATAATTTTTTGGAAATAATAATTGGGAATTTGTTGGAATGTCAAAAACTGAGTTATGAGTTACAAAATCCTCATGATATTTTAACTAGATTTATTATTTAATTGTTACGCAAGGTTGTCCTATGTAAACCGCAAGGTTTCCAAATACGTATCTATTCCATGAAAACGCTGACGAGGTCCAAAATAGACAATTCAACAGAAACTAATATACTTATTAAGTATAAATAAACAAAACATATAGAGACCGGTTCAGCTATCTGCAGATTATATAAAACAATCCATAGATAACTTAATTATTCAAAATAACATTTTCATAGAACCTCATAAAACTAATGAAGGCATTTAAAAATTAGTTTCCGGGAAGAAGTAAAGATTTGTAAACATTACAAAACTAATTTTACCTTGGCAGTAAATATCTAAGATGAAAACATAATCAATATATATATAAAACTATTTTGAAGCTGACTTAGAATCAACGCACAGCATAAACTATAAGTCCTAGAGGTATGAAATTTGGAGGGTAGTATCTTTATATAGTGTAAGGGTGCACTAAGAAATGAATTTTGAAACGTCACACTCTAAAGGGTAGAACGCGAGGAACGCCGCGGGCGACGGCTAGTTGATCATAAAGATAAGAGTTTCTAAAACATGCAAACCGTCATCTTCAACCAAAAAACGGAAACTTGGTAACTTTATCTTAAACGACGATTAAACTAGATCAAAAATAACCTTATCCGCTAAATTAATATGTCCAACAAGGCTACAATTATTTGGAAACCAAAGTTTAATAGATTGCCAACAATAACAATAACAAACTAATCATTTGTATTGAAATGAACGATGATTACTATAAAAAGGTGTAAACAGAATTAGCTAATCACCTTTCCGAAATTAGCAACAGTATGAATACTAAAATATACAAAATTAGAGCAAACAAAGGGTAGTTAGTAAAATATTAATCAAAAAAATTTGTATGGAATAAGGTAAAAGTACCTAAAACAAAGTTAACCAAGGTTTAAAGAAATATAATAAATAAACAAAATAAATATTGAAGAAAATGTGGCAAGAAAATTTGACACAAGATTATAACAGATGGAGAAAAAGTTAATAAAATTTAAAAAAAAAAACAACAATTACCTACACTAAATCAAATATTTGTTCCATTCCAAATATACAAAGCCAGAATGTAAATAAAAAACCAATTATAATAATTAATCAAATGTTTGTTCCATTACAATACAAACACAAGCCCTATGAAATAATCAAAACAATAAATTGACAGATTTACGACTAGTCCTAAATTACCATTTATTAGACGACGTGGTCTAGCCAACTCAAGTCATACTCATACATAAGATCATCAATGACGTAATGGTCAACACGACTTAAAGTGATATTTTGCATTATTATCTTACCTAACAATGACTATTTCGAAGTGATTGACGTGTTTGATTGCGAGTAACTGACACATAACTTTGATGTTCTTGGAGACTGCTTAAAATTCTTGTTTCTGGGTTTTGTCGGTACGACTTTTGAATGAGTCTTACTCATCGTTTATAGAAAAAACTAGTGTGCCGAAAGGATTTGTATCTACCAAATTATAAGTAGCTTTTCAATTGAATGAATTGGTTGCGATTTTGTCAGACACCTTTACAAAAAATTTTTTTGCAGTTTGTACAATGTCGGCTTTCCATGCTTTCCGTCACCAGTTCATAAGAAAAATCTTACCTCTTTCTGATCAGTAGGCGTGCTAGTCCTGACTCCTGTCAGGTCCTTCCACCTGAGCACCCCCATGACGGCGTGCCGCACCCAGGAACCTCGCCTCCCAGTCCTCCCGTTAGACAGTTCATCCACCACACCACATAGAACAGAGTTCACGCCCAACTTCCCAGTTCCATCCTTATCACCCTTGAGCGCCACTTCGCTGCTGATAGGAAAGGACCTCCGCTCCCTCATATAGCTCAGAGTCCCAGCCAGCTTGCTCAGCGATCCCCAAAACGCATCGTTACACACGCACAATTAATCATGTTAGGTATCCGACTTCAAACGAGATAAATCTTCCGGTAAATCGTTTATTTTTATTACAGTTTTCGGGTCACCCAGCTGCGATCGTTCCCATAAAACACCCAAAACTTTTTCAATTATGTACCTACACCTAACAAATTTTCCGGCTACACTCTGTCCAAACACCGATACGAGTAATCGGTGTTTAAACTTTCACTTGGCGTCCTCGATGTTGGTTGAGTAAAACTTTTTCGCTGGATTTATTCGCGAAAACAACACTTCACTGAAAATTTTCCCGTGGAATATTGGCAGAAAATGCAGACAGAGTTCATAAGTTCATTCACAGTTGTTCAATTAATCGCGATGTGAAAATAATTTGTGCTGACAGAAGACGATCGAATCGCAACTATTCAAAAATCGAAGAGGCGCAGCCACGAACGTCCGCACGGTTTGCGTTCCAAAACCGAATGGAGCGGCGCGTGCCACACGCTTTCAAACAGTCAAGCCTTGCTGAGAAACCCCCCGTCTCTTTCTTCGAGGCGATATCACTAAACATAAGACAAGGATAACTAGTAACATGAACCTTCGGATAGAAGACAAGACAGGTGAATGTAACAGCCGGGGAAGACAACAAAAAAGTTTTCAAGCGTTTCTAGTGCGATTTTCTATTGTGTGCGAAACTCAAGCCTATAGAAATGGAACTTGAGTCAAGATCAATCATTGTAAGAAAAACTAAGTCAGTGGATGTTTTTTAAAGTCAACTATGTTAGTTACAGACTTAGGTATTGTGAAAATAAACAATGAATACTTACTTGATAAGCTCTTATTATTTCTCAAATTCAGACAAATATAGGTAACTTTGAAATGCAAAACAGTTTTACAAAATAGGTCATTCTGGAACACCTTTCTTTATGCTTCAGAGTGTTGGACGCAGTGCAATGCATCACACGGCACATCCTCAGTGAGGCAATGCATAGTTATAAGCAGTGGTTAATACCATTAGACATCAGGTGGGCCATCGGCTTGTTCCATCAGTAAGTTGTAGGTATAAAAAAACTTCAGATGTAAGTACTAAGATAAAAATATAAATAAAAGTAGTGTAAGTACTAATTAAATAAATGTATACCTACCTACGCCTTCCGAAATAAACCGTTTATCAGTAACTAACTTAAAATAAACTAAATCATCAAAAAAAGACGTTATACTTTCCCAAATTCGGAATAATGATGTTGCGATTGCGTGGGAACTTCCGGTGCCTACCCTAACCCACCCCCACTCTTCAGCGAACTACATTATAGCCTCATCTGTTCCAGTCTTTAGTAACTATCATATAATCTACAGCGAGAAACCCCAACGCGCAGTGACTATCACGTCATCTGTGGCTTCGAGCACGTACACTCACCGACATTAATTTGTTAACAAATCTATAGAATTTTTTTCAAACTTGTTACTCCCATTCGCTAACTGTAGAGAAGCGCTTGCAGTTGCTCTGTAATTTTCTGATAATGATGTAAAGTAATATTCTGACGGGTAACTGTAAGAAGTACTCTCATTATTAAATTAAAAGACTCAGATTACCTGAACATATTCTAAGGGAGAGACTAACTCTCGATCTCAGCTCTAGCAGTCTTTAAGCCATGACGTATATTTGGATGGCTTGAAAACTTTGCTACTAGTACAGTGCCGTGCCGACAGAGCTCCTACCTATACGAACTTTTCGGGCACAATGTCGACATGCTAATTTACTTTTTTTTTTTATAAAAGATTCTGTAAAAGATTTTATTGTCGATTTATCTATTTTTTTATTAAAGACTAGGTGTGCCCGGTCGTCCGCGTGGAAAAGTGTATTTTGGGTAGCATTTTTAATTACTTCCATACAACATTTCATCCCCCCTTTCGACCCCCTTACAACCCTTTTTTCGCATTAAAAAGTAGCCTATGTCTTTTCTCAGGCTCTAGACTATCTGTATACCAAATTTCATTTAAATCGGTTCAGTAGTAGACAGACAGACAGACAGACAGAGTCACCTTCGCATTTATATTAGTAAGGATTCTGTAAAGATTCTCTTACAGTTACAGAACCTAACATGTCTTAGTCTCAAAATCCCCTTTAAGTTTTTCCCCTTAAAGGGATTCTGAGACAAAAAGACCCTCGATTTCGAAAATTTAGAATCAAAGGGATTTAGATAGACACTTTAGTCTCATAATCCTTCTTGGAAAAAATATACCGTAATAGCTGTATTTTAATTGTACTTGCCTACTACTCAAATACAGTGTTCTCAAATTGCTGAGCAACTTACTCCACAGACTGTCAATACCACTCAATAAGTAATATCAAGGAACCTGGCTCTCAACAAGCAAACAAAGGGATCCCGGGAGCCTGACGGGCCATTGCCAGCTGCTTCCGAAGCCTGAGAACCACGAAGACGGAACACGATGCCATATTAGTGGAGGAAGGATGTGGTACGGGATAGTGTAGTGATCGACAAAAAACTAAAGTATTGTAAAGTTCAATATTGGCATTTTTTTTGTGTTCTGGCGCATGAGGCTTTTGCTAAGTCTTTTTCTTCTTCTTCTTCTTTTAAACCTACATGGCCTCTGTCCGTCATTTCGACAGACAATTTTGCCAGTGTCAAGTGGGTTCTCTGAATATTTTTTGACACATAAGAGCACGTCACTTCTAAACACATTCCACTTAGTTCAACAAAAAATATGGTTAACAAAATTGCCAGTAGTTTCAAAATAAATATTTTTTATTCTATTTAAAATTGAGTTATCTGTCAAAGAGAAATTATTTGCAGACGACGACGTCTATGTTTCAGAATACCTATAAGACTATTTTAGGAAGCAAAGTAATATTCTAGAAAATTTTACTTCTACGAAATAAATATCACAGAGACAAATGCTACCCTACTCTAACCTCTAAATGGCGTTCATTCTCGTTCGTCCCACTGGGTAGTCCAAGTGGTGGGACGAATGGAAAGATTTCAGTAATAACTTCCAGTTCGTCCCACCAACATGTTCACTGGGATTCAATGAACAGAAATAAAACTGTATTTTTTGACGCGGTATACATTTATTTTAAACTAGCCGTCGCCCGCGGCGTTGCTCGCGATCTACCCTTTCTCTTTAGAGTGTGACGTTTCCAAATTCCTTTCTTAGTGCACCCCTACACTATAATAATATAGGGATACTACCCTCCAAATTTCATATCTCTAGGACTTATAGTTTAGCTGTGCGTTGATTCTATGTCAGCTTCAAAAGAGTTTTATACATATTGATTGATGATTGATGATGATTGATCATTCAGAACAATAAAAAAATAAACTAAAAATATACGGTCAATAAAAATCATCAAAGAATAATAACATGAAAGTGATTCTTTACTATGTAAGCAAATAATAAATTCTATAATAAATTACAAGCACCAAAAAGCGATTAGTTTGCAACACCCAGTTGTAGCACGATAGTTTAACTGCAATTAATGTAATCCGGCCACAAGAAACATTACACTGCCTAGCCTATTTCCGCGCTCACATTGTAATAAATATTTGGTTAACCACGAAATAATGATTCCGAGATTATTAATAACCAGTCACAAAATATTCTCAATGAACGTAAGGATTTTATACCTACCACACCCAATCCACTTATTCACACTCATTCTTGTAATTCTATTTCCTAAGTTCTTCAATAAATTCATCGTTTTAGCAATATTATTTTTTTACACCTGACCTAAAAATTTTTCTTTCGATTGTATGTGTTTTTTTCTGTTCTAAGAAAATGGCACCACTTCAATTTTTTTTTTGCTTGATAATAATAGCTTCAATGTGGCGGAAAACTTCAGAAAACAATATGTATGTAAGCTATGTGCATCCGACAATACAATTGAAACTAAAAAGCTATAATACAAAGCTATGAAAATGTTGCTAATGTGGGAAAATTCCAAAGAAATTCCAATAATTGGAATTATCGTGGACAGTGACGTTCCAATAAATTGAATGTATCGATGCCAATGACTAGGACCAATCAAGAATCAACGGATCTAAACGGAAAAAAACGATGGCACGTTTTTGTTTTCTGGTAGGTGGCGTGTGACAGAGATAGAGAAATATATAAAGATAGAATTTTTTTTTAATGTGATGATGATCTTTACTTTAAACGTATTCAAAGAAAACAATACATACTAGGACTTTATGGTCAGTTTTGCAAAGATTTTAATCGAATAGCGATGACGTCATATTTAGGCTGATGAGATGTTTTCTTTCCCAAAGGATATTCCTTACTCTGACGTGTACTAACCCTATATGAATAAAATGATGATTTATGGATTACAATCGTAAGCTCATAAAATCGACGTGTGTACAAAAACAATCATTGCAAATATCTCCTTGAAAATAATTATCATTCAAAGAACGATATCCCTCGCGTCTAATCAGTCAAAATAGGTGACGAGGTCTAGTCTAGAATACATAATAATCGTAGGAATCAAACGTGATTCGTGACTGATTGGACCTAGGAGTGCCAGGAGTGCTAGGAGGCTATGGGGATGCAGTTTTGCATACGCAAGATCACGTAATCTAGTGATGGGGGAATTCTAATAGCGATTCATCGATATCGATAAACTTTAAAATTTTATTTTTGTTTTGATGTTCGGTATCACTGAAGTTATTATTATAAGTTTTTTATGCCCTTGGAATGTAGGTGTTACCCATGTTACTGACGAAAAATAAAAGATTTTTACGTTGACACAATCATCGTCCTTACCATTCATTGATTTGACGTGGCTAATGTAAGAATCAATTCAGATACAATGTGGAGAACAATGAAGATTACATTTTATAACATCGTCTCAGTATCATTATAATAAAAGGTTTTATTTTTTTTCTGAAGACATTGTTTTGAAAAGAATTCGCGTAGTATAGAGTAGGTGGTTATTAAGAGTTAGTAAGGGTTGATAGTCCAAACTATCCAATTGCTTCTACCTACTCGCACTCAATAAACTCAACTAAAATGTACAGATCTACACGAAGATAACCTTGAAACGTCTTTTACTAAAATTATGTAAATAAATAAATATTCTTGGATATTTCACACCACGCCCTCTAGTCCTAAGCAAAGCTTGTACCATGAAAACTAGTTTACTGATAGAAATCGTGACTGTGTAGTTGAAACAATGATGTTAGTTCAGAAAATTTATAAATTGACGGATACACAGGTATAGTATTAGCAAAATTCAAAAGATCGATATCGATAGACCGTCCAGGTCCAGCACTAGTCGATGGATGATTATGTAAGCAATGCATCACTTATGCGAGTGCATGCGCCTCATTTGGCGGTCGTTAGAGCAGGTACTGCTTTCCTGCCACCAGCTCCAGAAAATACGAGGTTTCGCTTCAGTTGGAATTCGAGAGACTGCCACGTTTTTTTTTTATAAAAAAAAACACTTTTTATGTGGTTAGACCTATACCTACCGCTGAAGAAATAGAAGTATGGTATAGGTACCTAAAATATATTCTATTTTTATGTTTACAATAGAAAATTTCTACGAAATAATATGCGAATCTGATTCGGTAGAGGCGCATACAGACATCATAATATCTTTCAAAAAACATTTGTATGAGGAAACAATGATCAAAGTCTTTAGTTATTATAACTAGGATAATAACTAAAGACTTTGATAGGATGACTTTAAATGACTTTAAATTTGATGACTTTAAATAGGATGTAGGTTAGGTAGGTAGAGTATTCTGTGTATAAGAATCATGAAATACATTTAAAAAAATGAGGATTTCAAAATGAACTTGCAGTAACAACACATGGAACTATCAGAACAAGAAAATACTTTGGTACAGTAAATCTCATTCTCATCCGCAGACTACTATGTATCACTTTTAAAACTTAACAAGCACCGCTTGTTGCAAGTTCCTACATACATAAGTAATTGTTCTCTTCACTGTACTGTTTTCTCCTCAGAGTAAGAGTTGTCGAGGACGCTAGCCCAAATGAAGGTATGAACAAAGTCCGTAATAGACCAACGGGGATTTGGTAAACGATAGAGAAGTAAACACCTCCTCCAGTATCCAAAACGCAACTGGATTAAGTTCATGTTTAAATTATTGCCACCTATTATTAATTACTAGCCGTCGCCCGCGGCGTTGCTCGCGTTCTATCCTTTAGAGTATGACGTTTCAAAATTCCTTTCTTAGTGCACCCCTACACTATATAAGGATACTACACTCCAAATTTCATACCTCTAGGACTTATAGTTTAGGCTGTGCGTTGATTCTAAGTCAGCTTCAAAAGAGTTTTATATATATTGATGATTTTAGTAGTAGCTCTTTGTGAGTGCTCGTCCGGGGAAGTACTACCACCGTACCTATTTCTGCCGCCAAGCAGCGATGCTCGCATTGCTGTGTTCCGGTTTGAAGGGTAAGGGCGCCGGTGTAATTACAGGCACATGACACTTCAAGATCTTTACGTCTCAGAGTGATGGACGCAGTGCATTGCCTTACAGGGCACGTCCTCATTGGACTTGCTCTGTGAGGTAATGCATTGTTATAGGCAGAAGTTACTACTTAACATCAGGTGAGCTATCAGCTTGTTCCATGAATGACCTTTATCATTTATTTAAAAAAAAAAACTCTTACTACTGGGTAAGGTAAAAAAGTGGCAGTGTAACTTTAAGTGGTTGCTGTATATTTTGTCACTTCTCTGAGGTTCCCCCTTCAAGAAATGCAATGGTCATTTATATTTCAAGACCATGTCTGGCTAGTCGCGTTCCCTGCAAGTACTAACGAGTTTTCTGGTTTTTGGATTATTTTAAAGTCATTTCTTTACTGTTCTCTAGTGATTAAAAAACTCGGTACGAAAATCTCACTGGGTAATAAGACGCTTGGATGAACGGTTTTTGTAACTCACGCCGTAACATATAGACTGGGAAATGATACCTACCGTCTTATTCATAACCTTGAATAGCATAAATGGTAGGTAGGTATTACTTCATCTTCTGATGCAACATAGACATCATCCAAGAGAAACCTGGAGCAGAAGCTAGTATTTCACGTGCATTGTTGTCTGAAGAAAGTTTTGAAGTGTGAATGGTTTGAATTTATTTCGTCAACTGATTTCTCGCTATTTTCCAATGATTTCGTTCTACCGGATAGGTCGGTCGGTTAGGTACAAATACAAATAATCTATTGATAACACCATAGTTACATGAGGTGGGTTCGAATCCCAGCCGTGCATTAATGGATTTTTCGTTTCGGAAAATTTACATACGCATTAACACGAGCTTAACGGTGAAGGAAAACATCGTGAGGAAACCCTTAGTTTAGTCAGCTCTGCACGTATTGACGATGTCTTTCCTGTGGATATGGCTGACTAGGCTGAGAGGATGGTATAGGTGCTGGGCAAGCCTACTCCATCTAAAACATTGTCCCAGACACTACAGTGTCCAAGTGGTAGGCATAGGTTGCCTCCTGACGCTGTATAAATCATCTTCAATAGATGTAAAGGCCTATTATAGTTACATGTCACGGAGTTTTTATAAGTAGGTAGGTAGATTTAGGTAATATTCACTACTTACATCAAACGATTGCATGGTAGAACAGCTATTACAACATCAAATTCACGAGTCCCCTATTAACAGGCTGTGAAGCCATAAAGCAAGCCTGACCCAATCTCACGAAGGTCACTCATTGTTTGACCACAAAGATCTCTGGTAGTTCCATACGATGGATGTGGCATTGGATGTTGTAAACAATTGTAATGCATAAAATGGCCTTCCGAAGTATTTGTAATGTAAGCTCATCCATGACATCAGAAGTTGGTTCCGATTTTCAGGACTATTTTAAGGCCTAAAATTACGTAAAACCTAAGAGTTGAAAAGCCTTAGAAGCCTTCGAAGCATAGAGGCGCTTAGACGGGAATATAATGGGTAGCCCATCGAAATTAGGTGTAGGAGGATGGTCCAGAAATATCTGACACACGAAGAATGCCAATTATAATATGCTTGAAAAATGATTAAAGTACAAATTCGAAGTAGTAAATAGATACTGGCCAATTTCAAATCTAGTGCTATACTATCTCTAGGCATTTAAATTAAAGTAAGTGAAATGTAGCAAAGTAGGATAAGATAATAATATTACAGAATTTTGGACGCGATGAAAACGCAGTACCTAAGAGGTTTCGCTTTTTCCAAAACCTCTACCAATAAGGTAGAGATTTAATACCTTCTCCGAAAATTGTAATCCATGTTCAATAAGAACTTATCTATATTCTGTGTCCCCGCCTCGCTGAATAGGATTGAAAAATGCATTCACTATTGGATTGGATTTGACCATCATCGATTCAACTCTGAAAATAGATCTGAATGAACGCCGTTCTATTTTTGAATGTAGTAAAAAAAATCGATCGATATTTTCTAAATAGATTAGATTGTTATACATGCAATAGTTCTTAGTTTTGTAGCTTAGATTTTTGTAGAGAATAATTATTAACATGCAGGTAGGTAGGTACGTAGGTATGTTTTAATTTATTGACATTTGAGTAAAGTTCGAAATACAATTCGAGGTGATATTTAAATGATGTATATATAATATTTATTTACATTTTAGCCAATAATAATTAATTAATTATGTTGTAGTTTGGTCATTTCTAAATATAGAATGAAGCTACCCAAAGGAGGCAATTTACAAAATCAAACTTAATTTAGCACAATTGGATTGACCTCAAAAGAGCTGCACCAATTGAAATGTAACTAATAGATGAACTCAAATACCGAGACTTGGTACCCTACCTACACTATACACTTATTGTACCTACCTACTCTACCTCAATAAACGAATTAAGGAATCGCGAACAAAAATGTTTGCAAAACTGGACCCAAACTTTGCCTGTTGTTAGTTCGAGACGACTCTATCTTCAACATCAGGAAGCAATTTTTTTCAACCCTTAAACTAGAAGTTCCTATTACGGACTTTGAACTCTCGCTACAGTATACATTTTGTAAAAAAAAAAAAGTTACAATTTTTTTTTACGAGTATGTCATCTAGTTTCCATCGTACAAGCGTTGCTTAGTTTGGGACTAGAAGGCGTTGTGTTAAATGTCCGTGAATATGTATTAATAGTATTTATTACTTATGTTAATGTAGGAAGTTGTCTATTAAGTTGTTTTGAGTTGGTCAATTTTAGTATTCGGTCACTTAGCGGTTTGTTTTTGTCTCGTAGAGGGTTTTATGACTCGTATGATATACCTACCTACGTATAAATTTCTTTGTTTTGTCAAACCACAAATCTCAACCAAATAGTAGCAATAATAATTATACAATTTTATGCATACAAACCCATTTCTTATAAATATTCATTCATGCTAATCAGTGTCGAAAATATAAATACTAAACCAAAAACGGTTGTTTTAATTTGGAGAAAATAACTAATACAGCGAAGGAAAGTAAATTGTTTTGTTTTCGGTAAAATTTAAATTTGTTATTTTAATTAATTTCCCTATCTCAGGACTCACAACGTACCGAATCGTCACAACAAAAATGATTAAAATCAAAAGTGACAATTGGGACAATTTTGTCCGTATATTTTGTCCGAATCGTCACTAAGTCAACTTTGTAGCTCTAAAAATAGGCTCTATGTTTTAGGTAATCAGTAATCTGGATACCTACAAGTAAAGGCGGGTTTATCTCCTCTTAAAAGGCCGGCAGCGCACTAGCATCACCTCTGGTGTTGCAGGTGTCCATGGGCGGCGGTGACTACTTTCCATCAGGTGGCCCACCTGCTCGTCTGCTAGTTATAACATTTAAAAAAAAAAAAAAAAAAAAAGTAAAGAAACTCAACGTATAGATTCTTTTCTTTAGATAAGGCCGACTAGGTACAGCTAATTAACGAAAGTCTGGGCCATCAAGTCCTAGACACTTCCGCTTCTTGTATTCGTATCGTAGAGTTAAGAGATTTAAAATCCTGATTTACCAAAAATACCCTTGAATTTTCACCTTAAATCAGCAACGTACAATGCAACTCTACATTATTGAAGTCTCAAAACAACAAACTTTACTAAAACTAAAATTTCCAGTAGGTACCAGGTAAGTCCTCGTCACGCCCACAGCCCGGCTCGGTACAACTGACCCATTCATTACTTTCTTTGCGACATGGTCCGCTTACCACCCCCGTATTCAACTTGCTTCGCAACTTCCGTCGATTATTTTAGAGTTAACGAGCTCTGTGTGTTCTGACCCTTGAAATAGATGCAGAATGCACACTTGTGTGGCGAATTATACAGTTTTCTATTCAAATTTTAAATTTCTATGCAGGGACTTTTACGTATAAATAGACTAGAAAAAACCTAAATAGGTACCTACTTAATATTTTTATTACCTAGGTCCTATGTTCTGTAGGCTCCGGAGTTTTATCTATCTATCTACTTACGAATAAATAATGCAATTTCCGATATCTATTGATTTGATGAATAATAATTTTAAGTTTTGTTTGAACAGATACCTGCTAAAAATTACCTATTTCTTCAACAAAGCAAGTCACTGCGAGTTTTTTCATAATAATTTTTATGAACCTTTCCAGAAGTTCTAGCACAGCGCCATCTAGTAGTACAACACAGAACTAAAATGACGGTCGAGCGAGTAAACTTACGCGCGCGCGGAATACGAAGCGTGGTACGCTCATGTTCTAAAAAGAACACGGCAATGTCAACAGATGGCGCTGAAAACAAATTTCTCAAGCGGGACGGTTACTGCGTGATTTGTAAAAGTAAAAGGCTGGGATTCAAATCATACCTGAGAGAAATACGGTGGAAGCACTGCCCGCTGGTCATCCAGCCGGGAGCACTGCACTCGCTCCAGAAGCTCGAAGAGCTCGTGTTGGGCTCGAGCACCGGTTGTCGAGGTCCATGGCGCTGGCACGTGCTGCCGCCTAGAGGAGAAAAAGGGAACTAATTAGTAAGGTGTAATGGTGACTATCAAGGATGATGGATAGATCTACAGACGTAAAAATTGAATGAGCGTGCGATTACAATATTTTGATTGTTTTTTATTGGCCCGTCGCGTAGTCGTCGTCACTCGTCAGTATGTTGTCTGTATGGAGTAGTCAGTAGGCGTACGTACGTACGTACCTAGAGTACTTATGCACTAGGTGTATTATGTAGCTAAGGCAACCTACACGGTTCAGTAGGTATACTTAGATAAATGAAAATAAACACAGGGCATAAAATTCATATCCATTTAAAAGCTTTTTTCGTTAATCTTACCCCCGGAGTGTAAAAATAAGGCCTAATTTTATTCTAAGTCGTAGTACCAGGTCATCCATCATTCAAAGTCATATCGATCAATGTCTATAGATACAATGTCCCGAAAATCCCAGTTCTTCGTTCAGCACCGGACCCTAGTTGCTAGTGTTGCTACAACTAGACCACGGGTGGTCTATGTAGATAGATAATTATTTAAATTGTATGGAACAGATTTTTTTCGCAGTAGGTACCTAACACTAATGGTTCCATAGACAATTATCAACGTGGTTAATATTGATGGGTGCTTTATGCTCCGATGTTTTCAGGAGTGGACTTATTACACCCTCTCTACCTACTCTCTATTGATTTGAATTCAATCAGTTAATCGGGTATTCAAAAAGAGAGAAAAAAATAACTTTGCAGTTGAGCTTTTCTAATAGGATAATGATAATTACACCTGGCTTAAATTTATTGTCTCCTTGCACCTTTTATGAAATACAGTTTACCGATAATTTTAAGTTAATCTAGGTAAATAATCTTAAAAATCCTATTAGTTCAAATCTTAAATTTGGAGAATCGTTCAATTGAATGATGTAAGTTTAGATTTCATTTAAGATTTAAGACTAATGCATAATAATTATGATAAGTTTTAAGTAAGTATACATGTACTTATTATTAATAATAAGTATGATGTAAAATATTAAACCCATTTATTTATGTAGCTTCTACCGGGTGAGCGCAGCGAGCAGATGCTAGTAATTTAGAGCCATTAAAAAAATAAACAAACAAACTGATTACGACCATTTAGCAGCACGAGACCAGAGAAAATTAAATTAAAATTTCTATAGATGTAATAAACGATGACATCATATTTCAAATTATGAACCGGTTTCAATTATTTATCCAAATAATTTGGAGAATGGACACGCTCTGACCCCATCTGTTGGATAAGAGAGGAAACTATCAATGGTTCGAGTCTGTGATTTATGGAGCAATTAACTGACCATTCATGGCACCCCTCGGAGTATTAGGGTTGTCATGTGCCAAAAGCCTGACCGAAATGCGAAGAAGACAGGGATGGCTCTTACGAGTTTTCTTTGTCATCCCTATTGGAGCGTCTCACGTCAGCGCGTCGGCTGCGCAGGGTGAAGGGTGTCAAAATCTGATAGGGTTTTTGTTACACGTAGAGTCCGTCTTCTAAAACTAAAGCCTTACTTAGCTTTAGAAAACTTCAAAGCGCCATCTTAATAATTCCAGTAAATGTATTTGCTTCCTTTCTTTATCTTCCTTTACAAGCAAAATAAAGTAGATCACAAATCTATACCATGTTTACTGGACAATCAGATATTGAGGCATGTCCGGCCTAATTCCTAGTAGGTATTCCCCTCGGACATTGCGATTCGAACCCTTCGGGCTACGATGATAGCCGTAACCGGTATTCGGCAACTCAATCAAGCAATGTTTGTTTTTCGGCTTTGCGTAATTTATGTGATGAAGAGCTCTATTGTGAGCGATATAAAATTGATTGGCAGATGTTCTGTTTGTTTTCTTATAATTTTATGGGTTGAAAATATGGGTAGTTTTTACTTGATAAATGGAAGCCCAAAAACGATTATCAACAACAAACACGCCCCTTTGAAACATATTATTCAAAATCGAAATACATATAAGATAAATTCAATATTTAGATGAGATGAGATCAAAACGCTCTACCTACATAAAAATACTTAGTATAATTGATATAATTATCATATTTTGTGACCAAAATGACAAAAATGACGAAGCTTTCGAACACGTTCTTGACTTTTTATCACTCCGTATCGCCATTTATAATTCAATAACAAACCACATTGTAGCAAAAACTAGCAAAATGTTTATTTTGCAAACAATTAAATATTGCACTCGAAAATACTTTTTTCTTTGCGTGTAACTAGTCCTATTTAAACATAGTGATGTGTATGCAAATTTGGGGCAACTTGTGCTAACAATACATTGTTATTCTATACTATTTCATACCGCAATAAAAGAGTATACTTACATGACAGTGAATAGGTGTAAAAATGGCACAGTAACTATTAATAATAATAATAAAAAGCTTTTAACATAACAAAGCGTAGTGACGCTGAAGTTAAATACAAATACAAAATCGTTTATTTATACAAAAGTGTACATGACAGGAGTAGGCAATCATAAATAGGTAAGTAGGTACATGCATATATATTACAAAACAAAAATACAATTACTGCTAAAGTTACCAGAAGGTAAGTATATCGCACGCAAGGGGAGTAAATCGTTTCAAAAGATATATTATTGTATCACTAACGAATATGAAGAAGATCCTTAAGAAATTCGTGAGCATCTAACAGATTAGATGATTAAACATGAATGGACATCTCGCAGAATATAAACAGAGGAGTCTATTAAGAATAGTTTAAGAGTATCAAACGGTAGTAAAATCAGACAATGGACAGTCAAATAGGATTATAATCGACGATGCGGGCTATAAAAACTAGAAAGCAAGCGTGCTATAGTTAGTTATATCATCATCAATATAATTAAAAAAACTCTTTTGAAGCTGACAGAGAATCAACGCACAGCCTAAACTATAAGTCCTAAAGGTATGAAATTTGGAGGGTAGTATCCTTATATAGTGTAGGGGTGCAATAAGAAAGGAATTTTGAAACGTCACACTCTAAAGGGTAGAACGCGAGCAACGCCGCGGGCGACGGCTAGTCATCAATATAATATTAAAAAAACTCTTTTGAAGCTGACAGAGAATCAACGCACAGCCTAAACCATAAGTCCTAGAGGTATGAAATTTGGAGGGTAGTATCCTTATTAGTGTAGAGGTGCAATAAGAAAGGAATTTTGAAAAGTCGCACCCTAAAGGGTCTAGAACGCGTGCAAAGCCGCCGGCGACGGTTAGTCTAAGTATATGAACGATGATGATCATGATGAAAGATAAATGATTACTTCCGATGATAATAACCCAGAGCTTATTAATTTTGATAAAAAAGAGACCAATTCACACGTCTCCGAGCCACATGCAGCAATCAACTTGATTTATACACGGATAACGTATTTCACGGTCTTGGTCGCGCATTGTTTGTTTATTTGTATGAATGAGAAAGATTACTGATAAGTAAATTTCTTTAGCATACATGGTAGTCAACCAAAAATACTTTTAGATTCAATTAAAAATTTTAATCTCTTTTATTGTTTTTGCATTAAGATCTAAAAAAATAATTTCACACGATATGCTGGTAACTAAAATAACAATTTGAGAATGTGAAAAGCGCAATTCGAAATATAATTTTCATATTGGCTCTGTTCTATTTTCATACGTCGGAAAATGATTTTTGAGCCAAATGGTATTTACGTTGCTGAATAAAAATAAAAATATTTTTGCTCAAAGCAGAGCTAGAGCAATATCCGCGAAACAAAATTCATTTTGTATAAAGCAATCAAAATATTGTTTCAATACAAACAAGTGCTAGCATTGGCCCATTAGTAAACTTTGCTTCAAACTTTGATCCATCTCTAATCGAACTCTGGGGACAAAATTTACTTACAAAGTTGAGCCTAAAATAAACCAATCAACAGAGTGTTCTTATTTTCCTTTTCTTTTAAATAAAAAAGGACACATGCTGAAAGTTTCTAAGAGTGAATGTGTAAGAGAAGATATAAAAAATATTACGTGGGATTAAATTTATCACGACGCGTGGGAAATGATGATCAAATTTTTGTCTTGCGATCAAGACAATATGATATTACATTTTTCTCAACGAAGATGACAAATTCATGCCTTGAATTTGTGGAATATTCTTTCCAGTATTTCTTATGACTATCCTATAATATATGTTTATTGTAATATTTCCAGATTTTGGCTGTTTTTTTTTTTAATGATAAAAGTAATGGAACAAGCTGATAGCTCACCTGATGTTAAGTGATAACTTCTGCCTATAACAATGCATTACCTCACAGAGCAAGTCCAATGAGGACGTACCCTGTAAGTAACCTGTAAGGTGTGCCGTATTTCACAAATTTTGGCTCCGTAAAACAAATTTTATTTTGCATGTGTGATGGTGAATTGATTTGTGACCTTGATTGGTTCAAGAATACTATCTTACTTCAAGCTGAGTCTTCTGATAATTCAACCAGTTCTGTAAATACGTTCCTATTCAGTATAGCTTTCATCAAAGTTGCTATTCAGCGTGGTAATGCAGCTAGTGGGTACGCTTCCGATTGGTACTGTTTTGCATCAGTTGAGCTATGTATAAATTGTTTGCAACGGTTTGAAGATAGCTGTTTCATGTTCATTTTGTAAATATTATTACCACTGTATTTTTCAGTCGCAATTCTTAGTGTGATTATCTTAATATCTTATTATCAAACATTCCCATAACGCTTCGTCTCCCAAGATCATGTAACAAGATCGATGTCAGTCACATGCGCATGCACATGACAGACACTTGACACCGATGTCCTTTTATTGATATATCTGTCGGTACGTGCTTTCGATGCATAACATGGTTTTTAGATAGCTCTGCTTTGCTTTGGAATCAAGACATGTGTCATGGAACATCAATGTTGTTAATATTAATACAAATAATACAAGAGAACGAAATCGAAGAACTAAACTCGTAAGAATAGACCGAATTGTTCCAGATCGAGATATTTTAGCGTCTCGTGCTCGTGATTTCATGTTTTATGAAATTCTAAAACAGATTGTTAAAGTTTTTTCCTTCCTAAACACCAACATACACTTGAAAACGATTCACACGTTGCCAGACAGGTTTAAAAGCCTTTTGTCAAGCCGAAGTACGTCGTCTGTCACCATCGTAGCTTTTATAAGGAAGGATATTGCCGAGGACACGAGTTTTGACATTTTTTGAAACGACACATAGCACTTTTCTTTTAATAGTTTTTCTTGTGTTATTGTGAGTATTGTTGTTTAATTTTGGTGGAATTTTAACCAATAATACTTAGGTCGTAACATAAAGTGTGAGCCATTGGAATAAATGTGTGTAAAGTGGTTTTTCTGAATGTGAAAATTCGTGTTAGGTTTTGAAGAGAAAATCCACCATTTTCTTTTCAAAACAAACGACAGCCGACTTGACAAATGACTTGACTTGACTTATTTCATACAATTTTAACACTTGACATTGGCAAAATTGTCTGTCGAAATGACGGACACAGGCCATTATTGAAGAGAAGAAGAACCTGAGTTATTATTTTGTGAAATTTTCATTCTAATTGATGACTTTTTATATAATTTAAATATGTATTTACATTTACAAACTAATTCTAGCCTACTAGTATCACAAAGCACAAAGTTGGGTTAATTAGGTATAACTTTGTGTTTTCAATGTTGTAAGAATCTATGTGAATCTTCTATTTTATGAATAACATCGTGGGAATTTCGATAACCTTGATGACTCAAGTTGAAGTAAATTTTATTTTAGTCGATGACCTAGGCACAGTTTAGGCATCGGCAGATTCGGCAGTCACCCACCCAGCCAGTGCTTAAATTATCGTAACATTTGTACGCCATGTGTATGTGTGTATTGTGTATTGAACAAATGCAGAAACATCGACGATTTAGTACGTTTAGGATGAACTATTCATCTTGTAGAAGCCAAATTATAACATTTTTTTTTATTAGAAACTTAGAGTTAAACAAAAACACAGGATAATTTATGTTGCAACAGCCGGCGGTGAGCATAACAATAGTACTACAAACTACCTACGCATTATACCATGTTATGTACCTAGTAAGTAACAATATTGCGTCTATTTATGTATTCCTATTACCCTGCTAAATTAAAATGCAGTTTGACTTCATTAAAAAAATACTGAAACTCTTGCAAATTAAATTGTGCTTCGAAACTTTTCATCGAAACTAAACTATCGTTTAACTTCTTGAACTAAAACTAAAAGCTCGATCCAGTCGAAGTTGGCTGCCAACTTTATTCTAAAACTATGAAATTTTTACTGACTTCCAAACGGAGTCTCAATTTGTTTTATTTTTAACTTATAAGTGTACTTTTACAAAAATATTTTTGTTTTCTTTTATAGTTAAAAGAACTAAAAATCGATCAATCACGTGAAGTGATACTATTGGTGGATTTTTTCCACACATTGTACATCTGCCATGTACTATGTACATCTTGGGTCAAAGTTACTACTACAAAAAAAAATCGTCGCATCGCAATGTTGCCAGTGACAATAACCGGAGCTGTTTTTTTTTCTCAATTTGAATTTGGAATTTATAACAGAGAAGCATTAGCAACCATCTGAGCAAAAAGCTCATTAATTTTTTACACCAAATTGAAAATGAATGAAGTTGCACAAACACAGGCCGCCACACACAAAAAAATTACAATAATTTTGCAACATCTGCACTGCGTCAAAGTTAGCAGACAGAATGACAAAATGTGGTAACTTTGTTTAACGCCATTATTATTTTGCCGAAATTGTTGTTCAAATAGTAAGTAAATAAGTAAATGTGATTGGTCAGTATAAATATGGTAATTTCCCATAAAGGAGTTTGGGCATCTAAGGTCCCGATTTGCATACATTTAGTAAATTTTTTAGATTAATTTTGTTATTTATAACTTTTGTTTGGTTTTATCATAATCTATAATGCAGTAGCAGTCACGAAAACGCAAAATAAAGTAATTATTTTGACGTAAACACCTGTAAATACGATTAACAACATTGCAAAAGACGTATTTTTTTTTCAAGTAAAATTTATAATAACTAATGATTCCCGCTGCTTTATAATGACATTATTACATGTTTATAAACTGCATTGCAAGTGTATTGTAACAAACAAAGTTCCATCGTTGCAAGTTTTAAAAAATATGCGGGACCTGGGCTCTCTCCAATTTGCCCCAGACCCTTACCATATTTGACCTGACGAATCACACGGAAGACAATGTATAAATAAATAATCTAAATAATTTGTGTAGCTTCCATGATTATATAAATTATATTATATTATATTATAGTAGTAGTAGGAGAGCTCGTCCGGGGAAGTACTACCACCGTACCTATTTCTGCCGCCAAGCAGCGATGCTCGCATTGCTGTGTTCCAGTTTGAAGGGTAAGGGCGCCGGTGTAATTACACGCACATGAGACTTCAAGACCTTTACGTCTCAGAGTGATGGACGCAGTGCATTGCCTTACAGGGCACGTCCTCATTGGACTTGCTCTGTGAGGTAATGCATTGTTATAGGCAGAAGTTACCACTTAACATCAAGTGAGCTAGCAGCTTGTTCCATTACTTTTATCATAAAAAAAAATATTTAACGAACTTATACAACAAACCTCTTTGCTAACAAGTAACAAAACATTCTCTAACTTATTCGGACTCATTATTGGTCGTGTGGTCTGTCACCAAACATCGATGCTTCTTTTTTTTCCAAGGGTGCTTCGAATGAATTTGAATTTCGAACAACTCAGCATGTGCAGGTAGGTGTTTCTTACCGTATTACGCCGCAGGTTGGATTGACAGTAAACACGAAATTCACAAACTTACCCACATCGAGTCGCATCGCAGCAAAATCTATTCATTACATATTCATAAAGTTGCAAACTAGGCGGGTGTTGTACGTGTAACTTAACTAACTTAGCTATAAGTTTCATATTACACGGAAGGTACCGTTTCAAGTCAGGCTGTTTCAGTGTTTTGAACTCGGTTAGGGTTGTCACTTATGATATTGATGATTCAAATGCGTTCTATTTTTATTTTATTAACTAGCCGTCGCCCGCGGCGTTGCTCGCGTTCTACCCTTTAGGGTACGACTTTTCAAAATTCCTTTCTTAGTGCACCCCTACACTATATAAGGATACTACCCTCCAAATTTCATACCTCTAGGACTTATAGTTTAGGCTGTGCGTTGATTCTATGTCAGCTTCAAAAGAGTTTTATATATATTGATGATGATATGATGATATTGATGATGATGTTTCTTTTATTATGTATTTTCTTGTGTTTTGTGCCTGCTATGTATGTACACGTACATTGTACTCTACGCATCTCGTTGTCTGAAAATAAAGTTATTATTTTTATTATTATTAGTGACATTCTGAGATGGCAGAGAGGGCATCATTCGTTACTGATTTGCACTCTAAGCAAAAATAACTACCATAATTACTTGCATGGCACTAGCATTGTCAATGATTGGTTAGTCTTTGATAACCCCAGATGCAATATTCACTTTTACTTCACTTTTGGGTTTCAAAGCAAAAAAATAAGAAGAGTTTTTATCAATTCGCAAAGTATAAAACAAAACGGGAAGAGGTTCTCAATTCAGTGCGTATTTTTAGACAATTTGAAATACTTCATGAAAAATCATAACACAATTACATTTCTGTCAATCAAAGAACACAACGAAGTAAAGAGTAAAAAGCAGTCCGTAAAATGAATTACACAAAAACAGCGCTTGTAATAAGATTTCGTTCTGATGACAGGGACGCATTCAGGGGGGTAAGGAACGGCTTGTTGAAGTGCAGTGTAAATCGGATACTCGAAGGACGGAAGTTAAGTGGGCAGGACGACAGTACCAATACGATTATTTTTTTATATAAGAAATCTTCTACCGAACCACCTCTGGTTACATCGTGTTGGCGTTACATCATTCCCTTTCCAGATTAGCAATTGATCCAATTATTTCGAATTTAGTCACTATTGTGACATTTTTTTTACATTAGTGACAAAATCTGAAAATATAAAAAATAGACTATGATAAAATCACACCCTAAAAAGTATGAAAATAGAAAATATTTTTATCGGTAATGTTCGTTCGTAATGATTTCCGTGGTCGTATCGTATGCCACCTATCCTAACAAAATAATACACAACTTTATATCCAAGTTTATTTACGATGCATCATTGTATGTCTCCGTAACCTCTGAATACGTAGCACTTAAACACACCCCTGTTCAGACATAATAAATCTTGAACGATGAAAGCAGACACAAGCAATGTTTATTGTTTGTTAGTAAATCTCGTAAACTTGGACTTGATATTTCAACTTAATCTTGAGCGTCTGTGAAGCACGAATTGTCTAGACAGCGTTGTGAGAGTTCACAATGTATGCCTCGTAGAGACATATAGTACTGAGAAATGCTAAGAAAGGAAGGAACTACGCTATGTTTCTTGCCAGCCTCTGCCCTGCAAACCATTGAAAACCTTTGCATAATTTTCCTGGCATTTCTGTCGGGACTACTAGAGATAGTAGCGTCAATTTTAGGATGCAGTCCTCCTAGAATTTTGTTGTTAGAAGGTGTTTCGAGCGTTTTAAAGTAATCCTTGTAGGGATACATTTTTTTTTTTTTGTAAAAATGTACTTTTATGCCAAGTTTAGCGTGATCATATTATTATATTGCTAGTACCATAGAAGAAATGCTAGCCTTTTCGTGAAAAACTGACATAACTTGACTGTCTTGAAATCTTGTATGTATATAAGTATATCGTTTGGAAGGATCAAGAATACGAGTTACGAGAGCGAAAATGCCAAAAAAAAATACAATAACTCGGTTGCCAATTTTTGGATACCAGCCTTATTACCCCTACCTACCATCATATTAATGAACCTCCTTAGGCCACCATAAAATGCGTTTATAAAACCAGAATCAACCAACACAACTAAATTTAAAAAAAAAACGAGTGATTCGAAATTCAAACATTATTTGACTCTACCAAACCGAACCTATGATTCGCGTTGTCGCGTGCCGCATTCATAATTTGAAATTCAAATTAAATCATCGCATTTATAGCCATAATTATGACCAATAACAGATCATATTATCCACAGAATATAGTGCATAATGGTATTTTATAGAGAGTACAAAAAAAATTATTCGGTAACACAGGGACGCGAATCAAAATTCATAAGTTTAGAAAGGTGTAATGATGGTTTAGGAATAACAACGCGTATAGTAGTAGGGTACAGTACAGTCAGCAATACAAGTGGATTATAAAATTAAAACTCGAATTAGATACATTTGTGTGTTGTAAACATAGATGTTTGTTCTGTGTCTGGGTGTTTCTATGTATTATATGTATGTATTTACAAAAAAAAATTATGTATGTATTCTAGTTTCCATCGTACAAGCTTTTCTTAGTTTGGGACTAGAAGGCGTTGTGTTAAGTGTCCGTGAATATTTATTTATTTATTTTTATTTATTTAAAAGAAATATTAGAAAATAGAGAATACAAACATTTAACATTCTGTTACAACGTGGCTAATAGTATTATAATATGATCTGTGATCTGTGTTATTCTTATAACAGGAAGTACTAGCTGGTATAATTAATTATTAAGAAATATAATACAAAAGCCTGCGGTGATGTAAAATTTTGACCGTTTTTTATTTTAATACTAGCTGATACCCGCGACTCCGTACGCGTGCGAAACTTTCCGACAAAATATCTGTCAACCAGCATACGATGAACCTCGTGCCAAAGGCAGCTTTTGGTTTAGAGAGGTCAAGCTGTATCTAAGAATCCACGTCTTTCATTTCAATAAAATATAGCCTATGTTTCAATCCGGAAAAAGGGCTTCTGAATGGTAGAAGTTTCATTGCAATTGGTCCAGTAGTTTAGGCGTGATCCGCGAAAAAACAAACAGACAAACAAACACACAAACTCGATTTTTGAAATCAGAATCGTTTATTTAGTAGAACTGCATATTTAGTTTTCCCATATCTTTAATTTTAGTTTTTGGCTTTTTAACAGTTTTATAATAGTATAGATACCATTATTTTTGTTTAATTTAATCTGACTTTTGTATATTTATTTTCTAACTGTCTGTACCACTCGTATGGTTTACCAAAGGTGTAATCAATTGAGGATAATCTACTATAACGGGCAGCTGTTTTGAATTTAGAATTAGATCTAAGTATGAATAAGAACTATTGTTTTTAAAGTCGATCGATATTCACTAACATAATTATAGGTATTGGAAAAGATAGGAGCGACGACACGACATGTAACAGAAAAGATCGATACAATCCAAATTTAAGACTGTTGCAAGTGTTGGATCATCGTTTACGTGGATATAATAATAATAATAAATAAATATTCACAGACACTTAACACTACGCCTTCTAGTCCCAAACTAAGCAAAGCTTGTACGATGGAAACTAGATAGCTGATAGAATACATACATACATTTTTTTTGTAAATACATACTTATAATACATAGAAACACCCAGACACAGAACAAACATCTATGTTTTACAACACGCAAATGTTTGTTCTCGGTGGGGATCGAACCCACGACTCACAGCACGGAAGGCAGAGCTACTACCGACTGAGCCATGACGCCTGTCATGGCTCAGTCGCATATCTAAAATGAATTAAAATAAATTCAAAAAAAAACATTACTTTTCTGTGATATCACTCAGACAAGAAGAGTATTTAAGTGTTGTACCTAATTTTTTTTTAAATTAAGAACCAGAACACGTTTTCACTTCTAACTATTACGCAATTCATTGAGAATTAAATTTCCGCACTTTGCCAGGCTCCTTTCGAATCAGTTGACTCAGACTCAGAGGAGAAAAGCGATCGATTGTAACTCACAGTCGTTAGATGGATTACAGTGGTAAGGGACAAAATAATAGGGGTGTTAATAGTAGGCGCAAGCACGCTGCAAATTACAGGTTCATTGTTTTTCAATAAATTTTCTGCTTTGTATTAAATTCTAAGAATTTATAATAAATACGAATTAGTCATTTGAGGATGTAATTACTGGTACTTATATATTACTTGATGGTATTTTGAAAAAGGTCTATTTAATTCGCATTATTTTAATAAATACTAACTGTATTTGTGTTTAGTAAAATAAAGTAGGTAATCTACTTAATTTTTTGTTTTAAATACTTACAAGTAAGTAGGTTAGGTAGGTACTATCACTTTTAAAACCAAAAAAAAACGGACTACCTATCGATTCATCGAACACCGTCGATACGAAGTCCATAGAAGTATAATAAAAGTAAGCTGAACTTAATCGAAAAATTTCATGCCAATTTAGACTTTCCTTCAAACATAATAAGATCTATATTATTTTTACGGAATATGAGATAGATATCTATACAATAACAATTTTTATTTATATTAATAATAATTGTAAAGCTTGTGGAATAAATAACTTGAGTGAAATAGGTATACATACATAAGTTTCTTCATATATCTGCGTCTCGCTGATAGCAACGTATAAGATTCCTTCTGCCCTCCCGTGGCCAAATATTTCATTTTCAACTTGGACTTCATTCGGCGAGATGTCTCATTCACTCGAATATAACCTCTATTCACTAAATTCACTGTTGATTCTAACTAATTCTTCTTTGCACCTCCTATAAATTAGAGAAAGAAGGTTGAAGGTTTTTACAAAAGCGAAAAAGCGACTAAAACTAGTTAGCGGTGGAACATATTAGAAGGAACTGGCACACAAAAGCCTATATAATTTATAACTCATTCGTAAGTACAGTCGACAATAAAAGTGCACTCTATTCTTTTTCTTCTCTTCTATTATGGCCTCTGGCCGTCATTTTGACAGACAATTTTGCCAGTGTCAAGTGATATATTTGAAATATTATCTTTTATTTTTTATTGAAAATGTGCAAAACAACTGGTTATAAGAACACGAGTTTTGACATTTTTTGAAACGACACATAGCACTTTTATTTTAATAGTTTTTCTTGTGTTATTGTGAGTATTGTTGTTTAATTTTGGTGGAATTTTAACCAATAATACTTAGGTCGTAACATAAAGTGTGAGCCATTGGAATAAATGTGTGTAAAGTGGTTTTTCTGAGTGTGAAAATTCGTATTAGGTTTTGAAGAGAAAATCCACCATTTTCTTTTCAAAACAGCGACAGCCGACTTGACAAATGACTTGACTTGACTTATTTATTACAATTTTAACACTTGACATTGGCAAAATTGTCTGTCGAAATGACGGACACATGCCATTATTGAAGAGAAGAAGAACTGGTTATAATTTTTGACAACCCTACCATAGTTACACCGTGTATTGTCTTGTGTGTTGACATTGACAATCAGAATTTCAAATTCGATCGAAAGTGACAAAACACGGTGTATTAAATATGCTCAACTTCTTTGACTTATCTTTTCTTTTTTTTTCAACAGACTTCTTTGTTAATCAAATCTGACCCGGAAAACATCAATACGTCATCGATTCGTCCACATGTTCACATCAACTGAATTCGAATCCCAAACGTTCAGTAGGTAGGTAGGTACCTAGTATACAGACCTACTTGTATCTCTATTTGTTGGAATTTTTAATTTAATTTTTAACCACTTTTGATGTTGACTGTACTTTACCTACTTTTATATATTGAATCATAATATAATGATAAAACAAGGAAAAGGTCATTATTATTATGGGAACACGTCCTCATTGGACTTGCTCTGTGAGGTAATGCATTGTTATAGGCAGAAGTTACTACTTAACATCAGGGGAGCTATCAGCTTGTTCCATTACTTTTATCATAAAAAAAAAATTGACGGGAAGATGCAATAAGGGCCAAACTACATATCAGCAGTAACTTCAGTACTATTTACAAACGACTCTGCGTAATACATACAAAGAAATTATTTTAAGCTGTGAAAAAGAAACAAAGCAGTAAGTCATAGCTAATATTAGCCCAACAAAAGTAATGCATTATGCAAATCTTTGTCCCGCGGGAATCAAACCCGTACACTTGTAACTCTGTCTCCTGAGCTTATCAGAAGTAAATAGAAGGAAGAGCTTATCAGATGTAAGGAAGGAAATCAAAATGTAAGTATTACCACATTCGTCACACTCACAAAACAAATCATGCAAAAAAGCATTTACACGGCAGAGAAAAGAAAAGGTGTAAATGCGGCGTTTACTTAATTCACCTAAGTTAATTCACCTAGGTGAATTATGGATATTATTAATCACTAATTTTAATTGAACGACGTAAAGGTAAATGTACATATAACCAACACCACTTCTAAAGAAAATACAGACCTACATAAATGTTCTTCATCATAGGTACCTAATAGGTTGAGTACCTACTCGAGAAAAAAGGAGTAGTTAGAAACTGACGAATAAAATGGAATGATATTTTGCGGTTAAGTCAAAGCTTCTAAGTACTAAATGGAAGACAGTAACATCAGCAATATAGTTCCTATAGTATACAAGGTTTTTTTTTTTAAATATTCACGGACACTTAACACAACGCCTTCTAGTCCCAAACTAAGCAAAGCTTGTACGATGGAAACTAGATGGCTGATAGAATACATACATACATATTTTTTTTTGTAAATACATACTTATAATAGGTACATAGAAACACCCAGACACAGAACAAACATCTATGTTTACAACACACAAATGTTTGTTCTCGGTGGGGATCGAACCCACGACCCACAGCACGGAAGGCAGAGTTACTACCGACTGAGCCATGACGCCTGTCATCAGTGCTTTGCTTAGTTTGGGACTACAGAGCGTTGTGTGTAATGTCCAACATTACACACAACAGATATTTATTAATACTGAAGTGAAAAAAATACATGAATGTTGTATCTCGCCTACATACTCCAAAAATCCAAAAACCGCAAGTGCTAAGAGCACCGGAAAAGTATTATCAGCCGTTATAAACCGTATCACAAACGCATAAGAGTCATAATCGCATCTGTCATACAGGAAAACGAGACGTAAACTATTTTGAGAATATTTACAATACATGCCGAATATAGTTAGCACTATGCATGTTTACAGGTACTAAACACAGCCCTCATATCGTAAGCTCTGAACTGCTTTCGCTGCCCAGCATGATGTCAAGCGATGTGGCCACAGATATACGGAAAAACGCGCTGGAACGCGCTAATTTCTCTATTGAGTCACAAAATACCAACGATTTAATTATTTGCTATACTTTTGTACCTACTTGTCCAACCACTTACTCTGTTCTGCTCCTTCCTGTCTGACTTACTTTCTTTTCTTCCTATTGTATCTGTGTGTTTGTACCCAATGGGTTGAATAATTTCATTTAGTATGAGACTACGATTGCCCCCCGGCTTTTAGGTACTACCTCTTGTTTGATAGCCTAAAGAATTGATAACTAACGGTACCTCCCTCAGTACTCAGAAGACAATGATTATCTATCGTTACAAAGCATTTTTAATGATCTTCCAAACCATAACCGTTAAAAAACTTCGAGTTTCGAGTTTCATTCTGCATGAGTGCGGTTGAGCCAACCAACGACAAAGTAAGTATTTCACAATTTTAGTTTTCTGTCTTCTTATTTAGAAATAAAATAGCCAAGAAATTATAACTTACTAACTTTAAAAAGGCGTGTCATAATACGTTAGTAGATGTACTTAGGTAATAAACTAAATAGCTATAATATGATTAAGTTAAAGAACGCCTTGAAGTCAATCAAGTCACATAAGCATAGCATTTTATTTTAAAAAACCGTTGGCCATGGCAACTTAACAGTGCCTTGATCACGAAATTCACGAATAAATGTGACAATCGCAAACGTATCGTAACGCTAGCGTATCCGAGATACACTGCGCGGTGACACTACAACGGTTGACAGTCGAGCTGGCATTGACGCGCAATATAACTCGAATACTCTAACACGGCGACGCGACTGTCAGATTTGAGAGGTACAGTATATAACTTCAGTATTGCTAAGTTTTTGTACTCAGTTGAACTCATTTTGACGACCGCCATTTCTGAGGAAACCAAAACTTTAGCGCACTTAGTAAATGTTTGCTTAAAATTTGCATCAACTGTGTTGTTAGTTCCAAAGGATTACGCTCAGCTCGAGATGCGCTCAAATTATGCAGTGTGTTCCATTGGCTGATTTCACACTGCTACAGACACGACATGACACCTGCACGATATCGGCAGACAGCTAATCTCACTTGGTACTACTAGTAGACGTATTCGCAGTAGACCTTAGTTGAAAAATCGACACGAGAAGGACACAACTGCACACTCAGCTCATCCCGCTGCCGGAATTATTCCGGACTTATTGCCACAGCAACATCGCCTTTATTCTTTAGGGAGCAAGGACATGAACATGCCGGGACAGAGGCATGATCGTGTTTAAACTATGCTCATGCCCACTTTTCTGCCGACTGCAGCTGAGGAAACGCAACAGAAGAAGGAGAACAAGAGACGCATTCACACCGTGTTCGCGCCGACACCTAAATTCATTAACAATGTCGGTATCGTGACGCTATCGGGTGTGCAAAAGTTCAATGGGACAACTTCGCTTCAATTTTAAAGTAAATCTGTTAGTATGCACATTTTAATGTGAAATAAGCCTACCCGCACTGAGCGTGTTGCTCAAACTTTTATTATGCGGGCACAGTGGAATTTCTAACCAGCGCAGCGTTTATGCACCTAGGTGCCTTAACTCAGGTGAACTAAGTTAACTGCAGGAGATTTTTTTCTAAATATTTATATTCTGATTCGATGTTTTGAAGAGATAGAAGGTAGTGGAAGAGGCAACTTCGTACCCACTAATGACGAATAAAAAATATACCTAATACCTAACCTTACCTACTCTAACAGTGACTATAAGTGCTTTGAGTACCTAGCTACTACTATACCCAGCCCAATACATTAGTAGCAGTTCGCATAAGGTTGCAAAAAAGTCACTCTGTATTGTTAGTAGTATTGTAAATCGTTTTACCGTTAGCGTTGGCGCACACTTGACGACAAGACGTCGTTGTCATGTCTTTATTCTTTTGTCATTATTCTTTTAACCAGCATGCAGTCAAAAGAGGGTATTCGTTATTTTTTTTCATAAGCTGTTTTCGTTTCTAACTTTTATACCGTTTTGCTTTAGTTATAACTGAAATAGCTTTTAAAAAAAGCATATTGTAACAAAAAAGCTCTTTAAAAAACTTGCTTTTCAAAAAAAAAAAAAATTCTCAATCTTCCTAACTACACGACGCGACGTCTTGTCTTCTAATGTAGTTTGACGCTTAGATTAGGTAAAGTCCTTGCAGTATATTTATCAAACTACTCTATTTAGTATTATTCCACAAATCTATTTTCGACAATGCAAACTGTTTACAACATTACCTAATTACAACTCCGTTATCTAATAGTAATGTTGCCAACTGCCCTTTTGTCGCTACCCGATTATTTAAGCGCATACGTTCGTCCTACGCATCCATTGTTCTCTGAACTTGACAACTTCATTACCATGAACAATGTCTTTTAAAAAGCTTCTCATGGGTGAGATGACGTCACATTTCAATACTACCAGTCTCAAAACTGAAACATCGGGAAAACTAACGCATTCATAAAATTAATCTGCAACTGCTGCATCCCAGAAGCCCGCAGTCTGAGTTATATTTCGTTCATTTTGGAAAAGTTAGAATAAAAAAACCGGCAGTTTTTGTATCGAGAAAAATTGTTTGGTGAAAGTGAAACCAACCCGATTTTTTACCATACAAGAACAACTCTACCTAAAGAACTATAAAGTTCTACACGGTATTAGCAAGCAACTAATTCTTGTGCTAATAATCTTTTTACGATAAGTGTGGGAGTTGTTGAAATAGATATACAATAGACTCGAATGATTGAGTGCTTATGACGCAAGATAGTGTCGAAAGGTATTGCGAAATTTCATTCAGAAGCGATTACAAATCTATCAATTTTGCAAATAGATACACGAAGTTTTGTATTGACATTCCATGCGAGGCAAATACTGGATTGTGAGCTTTGCTGCGCTGCCGAGTAGTATAAACTCAAAATGTCAATATGAGCTTTCCTGTCATTTTGCCGAGAAGACCATTTGAAGCCTTTGTCGAGTGAAATGTGTATAGCTTTTTGAGTGCAAGAGTTTGATCTGATAGACGTAATGTATCCGATCCGCACCTTTGATATGTGGAATACTAACATTGCATGTGGTTTTGCTCGGAAAGTACTAGAAAAAAGTAAATTTTATGCTTATGTTCATGACCCGTATTCATTTTTATTCATTTTCAGTTTTATCAAAGTCGCAAGGCACAACCGATCTACAATTTAGAATAAGTTTTGTCTCGCTTTGACTTAGAATTTTATCATTGTTTTGCGATTAACTTCTTTTAACGAAGAAAAAAATGCTTTTTCAAGGTTTCTCGGCAGTAAGTATACATTGTATAATTTCTCCATTGTTATGAATCTATGCTAAGGTTAAACAAGCTCGTTTTCTAGGTCTTTTCTCACACAGTATTAACTTTGGTTTGTATTTTAATACATTTCTTAATTAAGCTATTTACCATTCTTTCATTAACTACTCTATGCAAGATTTATTTGGTCATTATCACACCTTTAACCTTTTGTTTCTTAAGCCTTCATTTAAATTTTAGACTATGGGTAATTTATCTCTTGTGAAATAAACTATTAAAACTAGTTCATTCCTAAGCGATGGCCTTCTCTTGTTGTTAGTTTTATCATTTATCATACAACAAACCAAAATTTGTCCTAGGAGATACGCCTTCGAGCATCCGCCGTTGATAGTCTATCAATACTAGTAGATCATAGTTCAAATTTTAGTCTTACGCTAGATCCTGGTTTGTTTAACTGTTTGTAGAAATTAGTGGATATGGAGAAGTCCCAAAACTCCTCAGCAGTGCAATTCTACAGTCTGATGATGATGATGATGATGATGATGATCTCACAAATCATCACCAGTCGCACTGACTGTTTTCGATTGGCAAAAAGTGATGACCTTTCTAAAATCTTTGGATTGCTAGCGTATTTAGCATAATACGAATAGTTCAAATTTATTTTCAGCGTGATTGGTTAGGAACATGAGACAATTCATAGTTCAAGCTAAATTAAATCTTGAGTTAGTTGAACTAAGTTCATTTTAACACAATACCGGTTCTTAGAATCGAGACTTCATAGACTGCATTATCACTGCAGTGGTTGCCAGCAAATAAAACATAGGCAGAGCATGTGAAACAAAATGTACTATCATTTTGAGAAATGGCGAGAAACAGGTATACATTTTGATACCAAATAGTAGTGCTAAGTGCATCATTATTTATTTTATGCAGACATATTTCAATGGCAAATGGAGATATGCCACAAGACTTAAGTAGATATAAAAAAATATTATCTGTTTATAATCCTTGGTTGCACGACTGCATTAGTATAAAAATAGACAACACTAATTTTGCGCTAATATATTTCTAAATTTTATCCGTGTCCGACTGTCAAGGTATTGTTTTTTTAAATATTTTAGTTATATTATAATTATTGATGGTTAGAAAGAAAAACCGCAAACGATTGCTTACTACTCAAACCTTACAAAATAAATTAAACACGTAATTTTTATATTTCTTGAAATAATGAAAGAACTCTTAATATCAAGTACAAAACCTATACACGTTACAATAATAACACCACAATCTGGCAATTAAGAAAGTTACAGTAAAAATAATAATAGTAGCATATTTGGTAGCAAAAGAACAGTAAAATAAGATAAGATTTATTAGGCTTCTACTTTCGTTTTCACAACATTTATCTTCATTCTAGCATCGACTGTGGCGGTAAATTACCTATGTTAAATATTTAAATTTTATGCATTTGGACGTTATACAATTTGCGCTTGCTGTGTTTTACACCCAGGCATAATAATTTGTGAATAAATAAATTATTAATTTAACACCACAAGAGCCATCATGGCACAGCTCCTTGTATATTTATAATCATCTTCTTTAGACTTAGTAAACCGGGCCATGACCACTGGGCCCAGTTACTGAATTACTCGACTAGACTTTGATGAGACAAATTTGTCAACATCCGAATAAGACCAAATCTTTTAGTTTCAAAGCAGGGTGTTAAGATTTACTATGACAATTAGATATGAGTAAATGCATAAGTACCTACTTGAGTTTTCATTTAGGCTTGATAAATAAGAGCATCCGAGCTTGAAATTTTTACAAAGCATGGTTTTTCTTGGGGCGGACTGGATCTGCCTTGTCTTGTCAACGATGGAAAATCAGCTTGAATCCACAATAAATCTACCAATCTCTCGTTATTATACAATCAAAATATCATCAAGTAACAAACCGTTTGTCAATTGTGACACTTAGCCTGAGTTATTGTCTAGGTGGGATTCGTACTGGTACAAGGCTAACCGCTCCTACGCATCACGTCCACTGTAAATCTAGATTATGTGGTTCAAACTGGCTTGGGGGTCCAATCTAAGTAAGTGATTCAAGTGGACACAAGAACTAGCTAGTGGAATGTTAAAGCGTTTAAATGATAAAGTTTGGTTCTCCTAATTTTTTATGAATTTGTACTCCCACAAATCTAACAAAAAAAGGTTTTTTGGCACGCTATATACTTAAGGAAGAATGTTGTTAAGAGAAGCTCTCAAACATACGTAAGGTAAACACAAAAGTAAGTGAACTTTAGCAGAATAACAAGCTTGTTTAAGTTAAATAATAATCAAAACTAAAAGACATTCTCCCACTTCTGGATCATGCCAAGATATACTTTAAAGTTTGAGAATTACTGGTCTAGACAAAGCTTGAACTCGGACAACGAAATTCAAGTGCCAAATATCACACTCGTGGGTGGGTGCAACGGCCGACATTGTGAAATGTTATACATACATTATGTACTCGTATCAATAATCTCTTGAGACCTTGAATAAGATAGAAAATATATCTGTTTTTTTAATTTAAGGTTTTTTTTAATAAATAGAACTTAGTATTATGGTCTATTGTATAAAAAGTTTATAAAGAGTAGACATTGGGACATTATCAAAGGGTCAAAGGTGATCAAAGGGTTGGACGAATGGAGAAAACAATTTATTGGAATTAAAAATTTGATCGAATTTTAAAATTCTAATGATAAATTGCGATTTTATATTTGTTTTACTCATATATTTCTTCACGTTGATTCACATCCGTATATGTATTTCAAAATGATCTTTGTATGTTTAGGAATAGGTAACATTTCGCTTTAAATTACTTAAGCAGTCCAGATTATTTCTAGGTTAGACGATCTGTCTCGGTTGGAGATTGATATGAGACCAATAATATAAAAAAACTGATCTACTTATAACGCCGACTGTACAAAGGCGAGTGCTCCACTACGACCGGCAAAAGCAGTCAATAATCTTTTCTATTCACCCGTGCCTTACATTCACCTATGTATTTTCTATTCACCTACGTCTTCCTATTCACCTTTAGGAACAAATCGAAGGTATTAATTTTGTCTTAGAAGATTTCCGCTATTTTCTTCGCGTATAAATCTCGTGGAGCACCTCGGTTTCTCTATTACCAACGAGTATAAAGGTTTTGTTACAGTACCCGCGGAATAATGCTGCACTTTTTTTTTTAGTTATTGGCGTCGCTCTGTTTGTGCATTTGCCATTTTGCATTTGGGTAAGAAGAAGAATGCTTTTAATCCGAAGTGTTTCTGTCATGTGTCATTATTTGACTGATTATGTCTTTTCTTCTTCTTCTTTACCCTATTATGGCCTGTGTCCGTCATTTCGACAGACAATTTTGCCAGTGTCAAGTGATGAATTTGTATGTATAAGTCAAGTCAAGTCATTCGTCAAGTCGGCTGTCGATTGTTTTGAAGAGAAAATGGTGGATTTTTTCTTCAAAACCTGAAACTACTTTTTTTTCGAAATGTCTTTTCTTGTCGAATGACTTGACTTACATTGTTTCAAATATATATCACTTGACACTGGCAAAATGATGGACAGAGGCCATTATATAAGAGAAGAAGATTACGTCGGACAGAAAAAAAAAAAGAAGAAAAGTTTTTTGTAAACTAAATAGTTAGGGCTCTCATATTTATTTTTTAAGTCTTATAGAAACCTTGTATAAACTTATAAATAAATGTACGAATCCTAAAATAGCATAAGATACCGTGGATAATATCTTTTTGGAATATATTAGAGTATTTTTTCAATATTTTTTCTCAAATGCATAAGGACAGGGCGAGAACTGAATCGTAACTAAATACTTAGACCACATTAATTACTATTACACAAGTATTTATCATTATAAAACTTTCAAAGGGTTCAGAAACTAGACTGTATGTTGAAACTACTAAAGTTCAGTTTCCCGTAAAACGATACCAATTAGTTGGTGCCAACATTCCTATTTGATGTTAAATGTTTAAATTGCAATTGTGCAGTCAGTTTTGGGGTAATTTCTAGATCAAATATTGCTATTAAATTTCAGTAGACACATTTATGCAATATTGAAACCGGAAAACAATGAGGCCACCTATTACTCCTACTAATCTAGCTAAGCTACCTCCTAACCTACCTACAGGGAGGGAATAACCTATTATTGACGCCCTGGGGACTTATGCTCATTTCTATAGAGATGACGTCATATCTCAGCCGAAAACTTTTTGTAATTTTCGTCATTGTGACTTCAATCCTATTAGAGTAAAACTTCTACCGAAGGACCGAAGTGATCATAGGTCTCTTGATTCCGTATGCTAAAGTTCGGACTCTGATTCACAACAGATCAAAATAAGGACATTAATAATTACTATTATAGTTACACGATTACCCCTATAAATCTATCGATTTATCCCGTTTGTTACTAGCGACGGTTATATGCAAGCGCCAAGAGCTTGTCTGCTGCAACAATATTTGTGTTTGCCAAACAATAATCGATATTGTATATATCAAATCGATTGAATCTACTTATATCATCTAATTGCGTACACCCACTATCGATTCACCATTCATACATGCCATTATATGCTAATGCTGATCACTGAGGCGGAACTTCGGAACAGGTTTCAAAGTCCATAAAAGGTCAGGAACCATTATATCTGACACCTTAATTGTTTGGGCAAAGTATGATCTAATGAACTTCCTGATCTAGTGATACTGATACCCATAAGTGGATGAACTTTTATTGGGGCAAAAAGTAATGTAATTTCGGGTTTCGTTTTGATTACATCATCTCAAGATATAGGAGGTTTAATTTGAGCACACGCGTTGCACATGACCCTAAATAGACTCTTAAGAAATCTTGAAGGATCTGAATACCATCAGATTTTGACAGAATCTAGAGTGATTTTTAGTCGAGGCATTTCACTTCCTCTAGCTAAGAAGTAGGTGCAGATGCTGACTGCAGACCAATAGGCAGTGGAGTCTACCATGCAAACTCCTTACTTCCAAAAATAAAGTAATTTCAACTCAGGCCAGAAATCTTTGGCCAAGCTCATCTAAGACTTTACCACCATGGTACTCATTGCGTGCATTAGGTATCTAGAAGTGTACAATTTTTGAACATGTCCTAACTTGGTAGAACCACTGCACAATAAAGCTTGCATTTGCTCAGTGCTGTTGTTGATCTGAGGAAGGTTGAAACCTTGACCCAGTAGCTAAATAAGTTAGCGCAGGCCATCAGATAAACATGAAGCCACGTAATTTTAGATCACTGACTCCGTCATCACATCCTAGATAGTGAAACTTCTAGAAAAGCACCATAAACTTAATCGAGCTGTTTTTTTAGAAAAAATACCCTAGTAGCGAGTCTTGTAGTATACCTCTTATTACTGGGTGCTGCTACTGATATTTAGATACTTAAGTAGGCAGGTCTGGTACGTTGGTACCTATATCGATCGACGCAATTGCTGAGAGTATGAGCAAACAAAGAAGGGTCGCAAAGCTATTCTTGTCTGCAGGTAAATGTTTGAACTATCATATCAAGCATCTGAGCCCTGAGTGATGGGTGTGTAGAACGCCTGACTTATCCTCTAAAATATTTTCTATTTTCTTTCTAATATATAAAACTCTTTTGAAGAAGACTGAGAATCAACGCACAGCCTAAACTATAAGTCCTAGAGGTATGAAATTTGGAGGGTAGTATCCTTACATAGTGTAGGGGTGCAATAAGAAAGAAATTTTGAAAAGTCACACTCTAAAGGGTCTAGAACGCGAGCAACGCCGCGGGCGACGGCTAATTCTATATGAAATCTAGATAGATTTTAGATCTCTGCAACAACCTACTCTCTACTCTACACTACGTTTAAGATTAAAGGAACAGTTGTCTTGGATTGTAAATTAACCATTTTCATTAGGATCTAGGATCTGGAGGTGAGATGTGGGCTTATTAAGCATCTCCGCCGCATCCCGGTGTTCGCAGATTGCAGTCACATTTTCATCTTCGCAAAACTAAGGACCGATTCGCAGGAGTGACATCGCGAATACGCGATGAGTACGGTCCAGGGATTAATAAATACAGAATGTTAAATATAAACCATTAAAAGTTACAAGATACGTTCTTTCAACAACAAACACAGAAATATTAGGAACGAGCTGAATGTTTACGTTGAAATGTGTTTATTTGCTCGACAAACCGCATCGTTGGTGGTTCCTGCAGTCAGTCCCTATTCCATTACGAACTTTAAACAAACTGATTCGAATGTAAACAGAAACAACTGCATCGCAATAAAATCGAGTTAAATCGATGCGTGAATCGATTAACCGTGACGCATCGATCGATTAGAAGCGTGGGCCAAACCAGCGTTTGCAAAACAGACTTCAAACCCGTAACTAATCACTGGTTTAAAACTATAGTTTATGGGCATCGTAATCGACCGTAAAGGAAGCATCGAGTTACTGGGTAGAAAGCGATTGTTGGGAAGTAAATGGCTTCGTTTGAATAAATCAAAGAAATAACAAATAAATCAGTCGTAAGCAAAACATTCGTTAACGGTTGAATTCCTGAGTTTATACAGCCTGTGTGCGCGGCAATGGGCTTGCAACATGCCAAGTATGGGATGTGATACTAACTACCTACGGCAAAGTATTACGGGTGGCTGAATGTCCCCTAAACATTCCTTGATAAGCGAACGAACTTTTGTAGACCATGATGATTTGTACAGCGTCACATGCCACGTTTTACCCATGCCCCCAAGTACTGGACGTTGGTAGTACCTGAATCTATACTATACCATTCTCAGGAAGAACTGGCTTTGCGTACATGAAAAATCCATTGGTGAACGACTGTTTTGAACCCACGGCCCTACGCCTTCTTATCCTAGACTTTGCTACCACTAGACCACCGGGTGCTCTCAGTACTTCAAGAAGCCGTGTAAAAATCTCCAGTAACCAATCAAGATGTCGTATATGTCAAAGAAATAGCAATCTAGAAGTAGACTGAGCCATCAGGTGAACTTGCAGCCAAACGCTTAGCTAGATATGTTACGATATGACTCTACCTCTTTCCCTCAGCCAGGATTCTGCCGTGCAACGGAAGAAGCTTACAAATAGATCTCTGATCGATATCAGAAATAGCTTAAGCTATTTTTACCAGGTACGAGTAGAAGCCTGTAAGTAATGAACACGGCTGCCTTGCCACTTGCCCGTCTTGCCACCGATACAAAAGCATGCAAATTACTGGAAATCCTTTGAAGTATTACGCAACAGTTATCAAGAAAAGCTTACCCGTCACTAAGCAAGTCTCTTTATAGAAAACAATGAAATAGTATTGTATTCCATAAAGGAGATGGTCAGAATACCTAGCGTGCCAAGTCCCAAGACAATAGCTGATGCCGCGAAGAATTCTTCAAACGGAATGGTATTCAGAAATCCTGTATTCTTTAGTATTTTTCAGTATTTTCCTATAGCAAAACTCCACCTGAGATTCTTTGTAAAAAAAATATTCAGTACACAAAGGTATTACATAGACATTGCATTGATACGGTATGTTCCTATCAATTTTTTTCGTTGTTACTGATGTAACTAGCTCGAATCTATGTAACCTACAAGTTACATACTAATCTTGCCGTAAATAACCAGTTGCCTCTGCAATGGAACACAGGTTACACAGGAATAAGGCGATTGAAGACGTGCTCTGCGAGGCAATTGACTGCGTCTATCACTCTGAGACATACAGGAGTACTTATTAGATTCTTGTCCTCGCAAACCGCAATAACCTTACTGACTCAATAACAGTCTGTGCTGTAATCGTTTCGCAGTAGAATAACCATAATTCCAAATGAAAATATCAGCTAAAATCAGCCATTATCCGCCCACTGGGAACAACTAAACGTTACCATTGCATTATTGTATTGCTTATCTATGTTTACATTAGTCTCTGGTTATGGCATAGACGAGAAATATGACACTAGGTAAGTAAGAGTAAATACGACTATGCTGAAATGAACGGTTGTTTCCTGAGACAACCTAACTCCTAACGTCGATAGTGGGATAAAATGACTTTGTTATCTTTTTACCATTACGAACCTCCAAAGTATCTAATGTTGTCACTCTTAGATGATACTGATGTCTCTATAATCTTTGTTGTCTATACTGTTTCCTTTTCAGTTCTTTTTTGGTCACCATACCTTAATCTTGCCTCAACGGCAAATATGGTTTTCTTACAAATCAGCCCAAAAACTTGAACCCCTAACTCAATGATGCCCATAATCCATACCATTTAAGCCATATCCATTTGTCCCATAAAACAGCAATAAGCCCGTAGATGACCATTCCATTTGAGGGCCACATTAACGTTATGAGTAGCAATTCATACAAGACGTGCTCAGCTAATTCCTACAATATTGGTTTTACGGGACCATGATTGGTTTACTTAGGGTTAAGAAGGCAGCGTTCACAATACCATAGCAATCGGATATACCATTGAATTTATAAAATAGAAGATTGTCTTTTAATTTCATTTTTAGGTGGCTTTTGGGCATGGAACTGTCAAAGTAGATAAAAAAATATAAACTTCCAAGTTTTGGAATGTTCTGGTGAATTTAAATGAGTGAGGCCACATCACATCAATCATTCTTTACGCAAGAAAATAACAATCGGTCAGGCAGCTTTTAGTCCCGGTAAATAACATGAACACCGACCTCTATACCTACCTACCTACCTACCTAGTTACTTAGAGGCTCTAAGTAAATAGGTAGGTATGCCAAATAGCTAAGTACAGATTTGCATAGAATATTGCAGCGCTGGTGCATGCAATTAGCTTTTATGATCGTTGGTAATGGTTGAAGTTCGCTCATGACGACCTTGATTTTAAACCAAGTACCTAAACTACCTAGTACCTACTTTACTTACTTACCTAAGATATTAAATTTCAGTTTTCTCAAACTTTATGTAAAAAATATTAAAAAGTGTAAGCACTTTTCAGTAGGTACAACTTTGGATTTTTTGAGGGAATTTAAATCCTAGTTCAAATATTGAAGGGATAGTGATTCTTTGGAATAATAATTGAATTAGATCCATAGACTTATTTTGTGTTTTCAATGCGGAATGAATACTCCTTTATTAGAGCTCATACGAATCATTTGAAAACAGAACGCTAAGCTCGAACTCCTTCAATTTCCTACAATTGAATCTTTCATAGAAAACTCCTTGCTAATTTATGATTCAGTAACTTTTTATGAACAAACAGATACTTACCTAGAGCATTTTCTAAGGTAAGTAAGCAAGGTATTCGTGCCGACTTCCCGGGTCACGTGGTCACAAGGCGGGTCTGATGGAGTGGATATGAGCCGTGCATTATGTACGTTGCTGAATAGGTGGGCTGAACTTGGTACTTGAACGTCTTGAACCGGTGATGCTCGTCATAATCAATTAAATGGGAGGGAATAGGATTCTAACTATTTCTGCCTTACAAATAAGCCTGCAAGTACCTACATACCACATTACCACATTGGCGGGGGTTACTGATACGATTACTTACCTTACCTACTAATACATTAAGTTGTATTTTAGTTGTTTCTAAAATATCACCTTCCTGTGCAAATAAAATCTATATTTTAGATTTTTAAATATCAAAATATGTAAGTAGGTTAGGTAGATAGTAGGTAGTGTAGTACCTACGTACCTATTACATCGAAAGTTTGACCTACAGCAGACATTGCATCAAATCATTGTGTTCGGAAGCCTGACCACTATTTGACCTTTCCGTTTTGATAAGATAAAACATCAAAGTAGGTACCTACCTACTTTACAGTTAAATAGCTTATTACTTATAAAATGGGTTACGAAGAAAGAAATGAATTAAATTCGTTTAATTCATGACAGGCGTCATACCTCAGTTGGTAGTAGCTCTGCCTTCCGTGCTGTGGGTCGTGGGTTCGATCCCCACCAAGAAAAAACATTTGTGTGTGGTAAACATAGTTGTTTGTTCTGTGTCTACTATCTGTACCTACTATAAATCTTTATTAAAAAAAAATTATCTAAGTATTCTATCAGCAATCTAGTTCCCATAGTACAAGCTATGCTTAGTTTGGGACCAGAAAGCGTTGTGTTAAATGTCCATGAATATTTATTATTATTATTTATGCCTGCCTGCCAGTCTATGAAGTAGAAAATAGGTAGGTAGCTTTATGAGTAGGTAGGTAGGTAATTACAATACATGGTGAAATACTGCGCTGTTATGCTAACCTCTTCTAGAGGTTAGTTGCATAATAGGTAGGTATATGTACATTAGGTACCTAGATTAGATTACTTAATTTACAATATTAGTGATATCTACAATTATTTTTAACGCTATAACTAATGAGTATACCTAATGCAAATTTTTATTCAATTTTAAATAAGTATGTAGTAGGTACTTGTAAAAAAACATAGTCTTCGTCGCTCCCTATTGTTTTTTTTTTTATCACTAATCGATTCTATCCTGTTGGAAGTCCGAATACAAACGTCTATTCGAATTAAACCGACCGTAAATTGATTAAAGGTTTACCTACAATGCGAATCCTAAACAAACCACAATGCGATTACGATTTAGCTGGCTCGAATCGAATCGAGCTAAAAGTATCGATTTTTACTCGATCACATCGATCATCTACCGTTAGCATGGCAAGCGTACCGTAAGCTGGGATGCCGATTTATCGATAATAAGGGCTGCCTCGTGCATTGCGCTCTAAAGTTTTTTAATCTACAAAAAATTTTAGTACTGAAACTAATTAAAAGTAACACTTAGATAAACTTTTTTTTTTTTTAAATCTGTTATTTATTACATGGGGTTTTGTCACACAGTAACTTAGATAAACAAACATGTCAAAATTAATTATAAATTAAGTTTCAAAATAAATTTTTAACTGTATATATTAAAACCAGCTAGAGTAGGTATAGGTGAGGTACTCGTACGTATTTTACATTTTGCAGTTTTTTTAAGATTATGAATAATAACATTCTTGAGAAAACTTGTGATGTGTCTCCCCCCGACTGCCTACAGCAGACGTCACACGTCACACGTGTTATGATTGCAAAATTTAATAAACGTTAAACGTGGATTGACTGTAAGTTTGACAACCCTACAAGATACTGAATGAAGAGGGCACAAATGGCACAGTAATCTTTAATCGATACAATGAAGGTTGAGTGTGAGAAAAACTTTTGGCGTACCTACTAGATGTTTTTCTACAGTTTAGGGATGCTACATTTTTGCAATAAAAACTGTCTGTGTTGCGGTACTTGCGATAAATTATTAAACCATGTTTTTGTAAAGGAAAATATCGAATTTATAAAAAAAATGGTGAAGTCGAACTTTCGGTAGTAACGTAGATCTATTCCTAATTCCTACGTAACTAGGTAAGGTACAAATTTATATGACACAGTCGGAAGGTTCTTTTTTTATATGTCCTACCTACATAATGAGTAGGATAAGGTATTGCTGTGTTCCGGTTTGAAGGGTAAGGGCGCAGGTGTAATTACAGGCACATGAGACTTCAAAATCTTTACGTCTCAGAGTGATGGACGCAGTGCATTGCCTTACAGGGCACGTCCTCATTGGACTTGCTCTGCGAGGTAATGCATTGTTATAGGCAGAAGTTACTATTTAACATCAGGTGAGCTATCAGCTTGTTCCATTACTAATACCATTAAAAAAAATATGTATATTTTTGGTATTGTGTAACTAATCAAAAAAAAAAGCTTATTCTATTTAATAGCCATAAATATTTGTAAGTACGTAGCCATTTTTACTTGTTCGTGCTTTTTGTGCTTTTTTTTAGCAAGCTCCTTTATAAGCAGACCGGACTGATAATGCTACCCGCCGTCCTATACAATGACTATATTCATGACCAAACAGCGGATAAAACACAAAATATTCATAATTTATGGTCACAATAGCAATGAAGCTGCACCTACTCCAGACTCCAATACACCCCAATAACTAGTTTTGTTCGTAACAATAACCCCTGAATAATGATTACATCGTATTTATTTGGATAAGATCGGCGAATGAATGAACAAAAGAACCGAATGAACTTTTTTGATTTGAATCGGACTTATTTACGGAAAAATCAGTCATATGAACTGGCGTCATATTGCGTACGTGTGTGTGTGATAGTAGGTAGCTGAGGTTGGTAGGTAGGTAGGTAATTTTACTAGTTTTCATGTAATTAAGTTTTGATGTTTCTCGTAATTAATTATTATTAATAATGAAACATTAAAGCGGTTATCGGCGCGCCTAATGAGCAAAAAGCTCCTCTAAGCTTTTATTGCATAACCCTTAAACTATTTATAGCGCTATAGCGTAATGCAAGATGAGATTATACGTAGTTTCTTGTTTAATGCATAAATTGCTAAACACTGCTTGCATTTTGCATACCATAGTAAAAATAGTGCAGTCGCCAATTCTGAAGACCTAAAGATATATTACGTCACGCACCAAAAGATATACCACGCGCGCGTCGCGTCAGCATAAAACTCTAAATAAAAAGTAATCGGATTATCAGATATTATTTGGTATCGGTTTACCGCACAAACCGATATAATTAAAAAAATCTTATTTTGACTATTTTTCATTTTCATATTATGTAACTAACCACATTATGCTTGAGTATTTTCATCATACATTTTAATGTTTATTGTCATGAGTCGTAAAAATTGAGCAGACCTAGTAGACGCACCATATGCCGGTCCACATGCTCATAGTTACCTACTTTGTTCCATTTAGAGATATGACAAAATGTTAATAGATAGTTAAACGAAATAATTTCAAACTATCGACAGCTAAGATTAACGATAAAACTAATAAAGGAGACATTGACTGACAAGCCGGGACAGACCCCCTCTCACTGGCTAAACAAAGTTCAGTCGTAAACCCGACCCTTACACCAATTTTAGCTCGACTAATAAATAAACTGATCGGATTGTGGGGAGCGAATCAATGGAAAAAAATTGTGGAGGACCCAATAACTATATTACTTTCGCGCGTGCGCAAAAATACTATTTATCAGCTCTTTCTAATAATAAAAGGTAGGTTTTGTACAATACGGACGCAGCTAACCCACGATTACCGCGTTATTGAATCCATCATTGACAGATGGTCCGACAATGCGTATTGTTGAGCCAATTTCCTATTGGATCATAGTTTTGGGGGCATTTTTGCGTATTCATGTTCAAAAAACTCGATATTTCATCCCATAACGATGACCGTTCCGGATTATTTTCAAAGCGTTTTGATTGCTATTATTAATCAACAAACTAATTGTATCACTTACATTTCAATCAACGCCACAAAGGTTGTACAAATAGCAAACATACTAGTAGTACTAGTCGGTATTCGTAAACAGATAACAATGTGAGCAATTCTAGAGCGTGATTCATTAAAATAAGAGTAATTTGCCTAATTGTAGGGTAGGCAGTGGTTATTAGTTTTTCTCACTTTTACTTACAATGTGACAGAGGTAGAAAGCATAACTATCTATTCACCAGGTGAAATCAATGTGAACGGGTAGCATGCGCTTGCGCCGTCTAAACATAAGCGGGTAATGTTGCATGATATTCCAGTAAAAACTAAGATGAGAGGCATTCAGCATGCTAATTGGATGAAAACAATTAGGTAATTTTGACGGATATCATCGTAAAGAATCTGAATAACAAACGATGTAATAAAATGTAAAGTATAGAATAAAATATTATATAGAATAAAATTGGTCAAGAAAATTCTAAAAAAGAAACGGGAGATAATAAAACCAAGTTGCAAGATTTTTTTACACATACGTAACTACTTATACATAGAATATAGGTAGGTATTTAAGATATGTAGGCATAGCCGATGAAAAGAAATTAAACAAGAGTCATTCCCCTTTATTACAAAATCGATATGGTCACGCTCAATGCATTTCTTTCAAGATAAACATTATCATTACACTTTATAGCGTGATAAATGCTCTTCAGATACCCTCTTGTACGGAAGCATCAGTTAAAATATGCAATAGCGTGCTCAACTACTAAATGATCAATCTCTTGTACACAATAGCGTGCCAATATTTGAATAACGACTGAATTTGAACATAAACAAACCTCTGGCTATAACTTATGAAGTCAAGCAAACGCAGTTGCGCTATTCTGAATTTCACACAACAAAGAACCGATGATTAACTGACAGCAGTTTAACAAGACATTTCAAAACGACATCCGTCAGCTGAAGATTAAGACGAAATCAAAATCCCTATTCATCAGTGATCGAAACTTTGTTTGATTAAAGAAAGTAGAGCTACCGAAGTGGATCGTAGTCGTTTTGCAACCTCTTACGGTGTAGCCATGCCATACAAATCGATTGACTAAATCGATGCTATCTTAAAGATAATCAAAACAGTTCACATCAATCGATAGGTCCCCTCTCTCTACTTACAATAGAGTTGTCGTTGGTGTTACCAAACCACCGTGTATGATGCTGATAAATAACTTGGTTGATCAGCATTCGATAAGAATTATTAGTTAGAGGAAAAACTCTGTAGCATGGACATTCCTTTGACACTGAACGTAGACATTCCCTATGATCCCTTGGAACTCAACAAGACAAGATCTACGAAACATTTCTTATCTGTTTTGTGGTTTATGAAGTACATTTCCCAATCGGAATCCGAGCAGTCTAGTAAACAAGTTTAGCATTGAAAGTGAAAGCCATCAAGCTGGGATAATAATGATCAATAACATGCGTTCAAGTCGAAGAATGTTTAGTTTAACCTTAATCCAGCATTCCGATAAGATTTCGGTCGCTTCTCCAGGACAGAAAGAAACCAGATTATTTTTAGACATTCACGTAACAAAAAAAACTAGTTGCAGTCCTAGCGATAAAAATCTAGTAATTATCGTTACGCGGCTTCCTAAAAAACCAGTTCTTGTCATTATACTTCCCGATACTTCAATAACAATTTAAACTAGGATTGAAGTAAGCATCGGAAATAATAAACATTTCTTTGCACTTATCTAGATAATTTATACAGCATCAGGAACCACTTTTTACCCTTTCCTCGATGAACAGGACGCTGCAGTGCCTGGGACATTTTTTAGATCGAGTAGGCTTGCCCAAACCTTATATTATTATGACTAGCCGTCGCTCGCGGCGTTGCTCGCGTTCTACCCTTTAGAGTGTGACGTTTCAAAATTCCTTTCTTAGTGCACCCCTACACTATTTATGGATACTACCCTTCAAATTTCATACCTCTAGGACTTATAGTTTAGGCTGTGCGTTGATTCTAAGTCAGCTTCAAAAGAGTTTCATATATTACTAGCCGTCTCCCGCGGCGTTGCTCGCGTTAGAGTGTGACTTTTCAAAATTCCTTTCTTAGTGCGCCCCTACATTATATAAGAAACCTACCCTCCAAATTTCATACCTCTAGGACTTGTAGTTTAGGCTGTGCGTTGATTCTATGTCAGCTTCAAAAGAGTTTTATATATATTGATGATGATTGATTGATGATAAGGAAATAATAAAAGTTTATAGGACATTTTATTACAAGCGTAAGCTGCGCTAATTTCCTTAAAAGCAGTAGCAGGTCAAAGGTGAGCTTCACTTCACTTTAAATTTTAATTGATGGATCGTGGTCAATTTCTTGCTCAGTGAGACAAGTCACGATTATGACCGACAAAGATATTTAGAAAGCCAATGTAGTGCATGCCACTTTTCTGCAATCCCTTTACTAAGACATTAGGTTTGTATAATTCTACCTATAAGCAAGTGGTCGTGGCTCCCGAAGAATCTAGTGATGAATTTGATGGATCACTGGAATCCAGAACTGAAAGATTAGCAGTTAAGAGGAGCTATCATCACTTTCCTACTTGTTTATTAATAATTTTGTGTGTAATTACGAGTATGATAATGTTTCTATGTTTTTTTTTATTCTGATATATGTTTAGTAAGGTGCCTTCTGTTAAGATCGGCGTAAGTGGAAGTCCGGTCCGGATGCCAAGCAATTCTGCGATATTTTTATATGATAATTGCTTAGTTACGTGATTTATCCGGACTTCCACTTACGCTAATCTTACCAGAAGGCACTATATGTCCAAAATAGATGTATTTTCTTTCTTTCTTTCACTTTTCTTTACTTCCAAATTTCCAATTAATCGACGTACAGAAATAAAAATGCAACTAAATACATAGCGGTTGGTTACCCAACCAGATGTTGCCCTGACGGTGACTGATCTTTGAAAGAAGAAAACCAGGTTCCACAATCTTTGATTAGAAATTCAAATGCAGCTTTTTCTGTAGTCCCTATGGAGCTGGTTGACTCATTATACTAATGCGAATGCGACCTAATTTCCTAATGCAAATCAGAATCGAACCGGTAATCCCTGGGTAGGCATTCCAGTTCTAAAACCTGTTGCATAAAAACGGTATCACGCCTGTTCTTTGATAGTACACATTCTATGGGAGTGAAAGTATCAAGTGTAAAAAGTATCGGTATTGTACCTAAGCATCTAACAAAAGTTCTTTTTTAAAAAATTTCGTTGCGTTTGTGTTTGACTGGACTTTTCATGCATAAATGCAGTAGGTGTTGTGGTCAGATCAAAGAATGCAAATTACAACCTTATGCCCATGGTTTTAAGGGATAGGAACAATGATATTTTCTACGAGGGTCACTTTACGTAAATAATGTAAATATGCTTGTGGGCGAGTACGTGATTCATTATCATAGCTTGCAGACGTTCCATGCCTAATAATGACCATTTTCTAAAGTAAAGGCACAATGCAATGCACATAGAATACTTGGTATAACACATATTCTTGTCCATCGCGACAGGTCTGCGAAAAACGCAAGTGATAAGGCATATAAGGCCGCGTATTGTAATAAAAAAAAATTGCAATGACTACTTACTAATAACTGTTGTTTACGCTTGTCGTTGTCGTGGCAAATTTAGATAAGAATAGAGAAGAAATAGATAAGTATCATGTAATGGTTAATGGAACATCTCTGAAACAATTGGCTAACTGTCCCTCGCTCAAAACCAATCACTGTAGAACGATCTTCAAAATTATTTCCTAAAGTGAACTGCATTGTAATGGCTTTTTTCTAGGTCTAGAGGTTTGCTAAAACACTAATCGGCCCGTAATTTTCGTTGAAAATAGAACAATAATTTTATTATGACTGACCAGAGTGACTAGTGATGTGAAAATATACATTTGACGAGTCACGAAAGCAAGTTTGGTTAGATCAGAGTGATTCGTGAAATGTATCTTTTCAAAATTGTCAATAAAGGTATTTAAATAAGGATCTAATTTAAATCAGTTCTAGTGCCTAGCGCAAACTTCCAATCATTTGTGGTATGGTAGTACTATAGTTATTAGTCCAATAATATTTGAGTCTAGGAAGTGTAGGAAGCCAAGCCGGACGATTAAAATTAGAAAAAGATTTTACGTTGCTTGTAATTTACATTTATTTTCGAGCACACAGTATTATTTACAAAACAAGTGTAGAATATCATTAAAATTAATGGAGCATCTGAGAAATCTCGTAAAATATAAGACGTAAGTATTTACAGTCGTTACAAAAATGAAATGCGAAGTTTATGAGAAGTAATTTCACGTTGTTTCCAGGTTAATAGTATAAGAGCTTGAGACTGGCTTTTAATAAAGTTATCTTAGATCTTGTTTAGTTTTACTGACGTTTGACTGAGGGTAGTTAATTACAACTCGCATATTATTATTATCTTACTTCCTACTATCTTTAACCTAGAGTTTTCAGTGTTTTCGTGTTGTATTGTAATGGTATAGACCGAAAATAAGCATATAAATACATGTGTACATTGTAGGTAACGTACGTAGATACACTTATCTTCTTTTCTTTTTCGTTGTAGAACACTTAATAAACTAATGAGTACGAGCTAAGTACTACGTAATAATTTGTTAATACAATGCTAATGGCCGATAAATATGTCACCGATACCACGATACGTACGACACTGCGATACCTACCTATCTACCTAAACCGAAAGGCAAACACGACTGATTCGATTCTATTGACCACTGCAGTACCTATATGCCATAGTCAGATTAGGCAGTTTGATAGGTGTAGGCATTATACTATAAGTATTTTGTACGTGTGTGGAAGTGTGCAGTTACTAATAAACCGAAGACAATACATATTCAAAGATCATTTTCCATTTCGCACGCGTAATCGGAAACGCATCGGAACTGCGATAAACTACCATCAATCAATTCTCAACTCTAAAGCCATTACGCACAACTACCAAAATGGCTTGCCAAGCTCAGATAATGACTTATTCATTTCTTAATTACTCAAGGAAGTTTGCGAATGTAGGGAGGAAATTAAAAAAATACGCGGAGTCATATTGCACGCGTTATTTACACCACCTATCTACTAACTAACAGTGTTATGTGAATGAAAGTGATACGTAGGTTAGGTAGGCAAAGTTGTAATTTTTCTACTATTAAACAGGGGTTGACAGACAGCTGGTGCTTGGTTAGTAAGCTACCGTGTCAAATTGATGAACATAGGTAAACGGTGTTCAACACTTTATTTTGACAGTAATGGTGAGAATTGTGGTTTTGTCATAATGACACTTAGAAGATGTGGAAATGTATGTATCTTTTCGGGTAGGTACCATCATTTCACAACCATGGAAAACACAGCCCCAGAATGTACAGAATTAACAGCCTTATAATTCTAAAGTAGGTAGGTACCTATTAAAAGCCTCCAATAGGTAGGGTAGGAGTTAGGTACCAAAATACTTAGTTTATGAAATCTGTAGGTAGGTATGTACACTACCTACCGATTATATTAGGTAGGTAGGTACATAAAACAATATGAGAGAGAAGAAAATGTATCGGAATGCGATATAGAAAGGATATAAACTCACAATATCAAACACTCCCTTTTTCCCCTCTAACTAGCTGGCGTGATCTCCCGCAAAGACGGATGTCCACTGGGTGGGTAGGGATGGAGCTACGAACTTACCTACCTACTATGGGTTCTGTAGTGTGGGTGCCCTATAGACCTATATAATTTATGGTAGGTAAGCTTAGGTCGTTAAAATAGACACAATAAAATAATTGTAAGTTACACACAAACACACAATAACAAACATGCAAATGCAACCAAATCAATGTTTAAAATTCACTGACCTGTTAAAAACACTGACGATCACCATAGTAAACAATCCAGTCAATGTGTTTTACACTAAACGTTATTATCCATCAGCACACAAGAGAAACGAAGCACATTTCCACTAAAATGTACATTTTCCCGAAGTCAACAAACGAAAAGTTCGAAATACGAAACTACACGACCGAGAGACGCGACGTGACCTCACACGGCGGCGGTCGGCAAGCAACTGGCGCGCTGATTGGCTGGATGGCTGGCTCGGATTCGTCGGTCTGCCGTCTGCGCTGCGATGTTCGGACGGAGATCAACGCGTGCGCATCCGTTGCAATTTATACTGAACTTGTTCAACCCTTTTGAATTTTGATGAATGCAATCGTGCATACATGGCATATCGTTTGGCTTTTGCTACAGATATAAATCAATGGATAGGTGTACCATCTTTTATCAATAAATCAATAAAAGTATAACTAGTAGGTTGTAGGTATAATAGGTCTAGGTGGTAATGTAGTGTTGTTGAGGCTTGACTTGAGTCAAACAACTTAGACCGGTAGGTTAGTAGGTAGGTAGCCTTAACCTAGGTACCTGCCTACCTCTTCTGTATTCCGTCTGCCTACTGTATACCTTACCTACCTACCTATCTACAGTAGCCATCCAAAGTAGGTACCTAGTAGGTAACCTACTACCCTACCTATAGGTAGGTGTCTAACCTACCTATGCCCGTATGCTTCTATGCCTAATATGCCTAGCCTATACCTAACTCCAAAGTGACAACAATAGAGCGCTAAGGAATCCGGCTAAAAAAAGCCGGTTAGCTGTTGGCCCTCCTAGGTAGGTATTCACTTTTCCAACTGAACGAATTTCGCAGTAGGTAAGGTGCAAAACGTAGACAGTAGACAGACAATTGCATTAGGTACCGAAGTACCTACTTTACTTACACCAATGTAATGGACAACAAAATAAGAAGATCAGATACAAACTCAGAATGGACCAAAAATTAATATCTACTTATTCTCTTGAGATCCAGCATTTTAATAGACAGGCTTAAAAATGATTTAAGTATCAAACCCACCTAATGGATGGGCAGGTTCGTCATATCATTATTATATTAACTACCTACACGTATACATTACAATATTACGTAGCAGAATTTGTCTACTTACTTACCTACTGTTTTATGATAGTCAGATGCCTTCTGGTAAGATCGGCGTAATATTAAGTCCGGATAAATCACGTAACTAAGCAATTATCATTTAAAAATATCGCCGACTTGCTTAGCATCCGGACTTACTATTACGCCGATCTTACCAGAAGGCACTATACTAGGTACGTGTTGATATACCTACCTACCTACTAACCTAGTCACTCCACATCGCAACCTCAACCACCTTCCTACTTCAACACCGAAAGTGGTTCCAAAAATAGAACATGTAAATGGATCTTGCAAATAGGTACTTAGGTAATTTAGGTGGAAGGGTAATTGTTGTCTCAGTATCACTATCACGGTTACGTCGGTGTTGGTTGACCGTCGATTTTCTTTAAATGGGTTATTGTCTAATTACATTTCACAAATCTTAAAAAATCTTACTGGTTGGGAACTATATATGTTGTTATATTTTTTATTTGCGAGTTAACGAACGAAACTAGCTCAACTTATTTATCACTGTGAGCGTTAGAGGCAAATTTTATTGAAATAAATTGTTTCAATTCAATTAAAGCCTGTGCTTGCAGTCAAAGTTGCGTCCCTATTCTCAGCGTCCTAATTCAAAGATCGCGAGATATCAATAGGGTGCATATCCGAAATGGGGTCACCGTTCTAGCACGTAGTACACCTGTAGCTTGCTAGGGAGCGGTGAGAAATTGCTACTGGCTCGGCTTGTTTGGTTATTCCACTTTCATTGCGATTTATGATTTGAAAGTGGCTATCTAGGCAATCTTAGACCCATACCATGCCCATACCTTATGATTTACAAAGACTTTTATTACTTTTCTACTAGTAGGTACTTATTCTTATTCAAATTGCTATTTATTATTTGTTAAGAACCTATGTATTTTTGTATTAAGCCACTAAGTATATAAATTCAAAACCTCAACAGGGCATCTGAGATCCTATATACGAAGCGAAGGGTCTACAATAAATCACAAAGGTCGTCCTCAATCAGACAATACTGCGTGATAAAATGACGTCATCACAATCCCATAACAATGGTTTCCTCAAATTCCAAGCACTAGAGCGGCAACCCTAGCATAAAAGTGTGTCGCAAAGTGCTAGTAGTGCCAATTTTGACAGCTAACCTTCCTAGTCCCTAGAGTGCCATATTGCTATCCCGCAGCTTAATAACCACTACGGTTTCTTGAAGCCTACCAAATTGACTTGTGTAAATGTGTAAAGGTTTACTTGCACGAGGACCAGAGGACTAATAAATGTGAATCTCTCAACAATTCAAAACAGATAGGGTTGCACAACTTGCAGCTTAGAATTTACGAAAAGGATGAGCTGCAAGAAAATCTAATGATTTCCATTGCAAATAAATTACTGCTGCTTTTTACAATCCAATCCCTGTAGCTATTCAAATCATAGAAATAAATAAACCACACCTGATCCTACACAATGCACATTGCAATGCGCATACGCAAGCATAACATCACGTCATTTAACCTTTAGTAACACATGTGATACTTAATGATTCTGATTTTAAGTTCACGGGAAACGTTGCATCGAAAGAATCGGTGAAGACGTGCAAAAAAGTACTAATGACCACCAAGCTTATATTACAAGCATTTCTTGGAAGAAACGGTGACTGTCATTGACCTTGCATAAGGACTACGCAAACATTGGTCATTCAGATGTATCACTGCTACTAAAAGGCGAAGTCCTGGTAGCTATTGTGATAAGAAAACCAAGACCAAAACCAAGACAACAAATATTTCGTATGTGGGGAATGGCGCTATGTTAATATAACCGGACATACCAGGAAATAATTTTTTCACAAAACGGAAAACTGTCAGTCTGGCTTCCGATCTATCAATTGCGTGATGTGTAATCTAGACTGAAATATTCATAGCGGTACTAGACTATTCTTGAAATATTGTAGCGTCATTATGATCAGTAGTCCACCGCTGAATGTAAACCTGCTTGTCTCCCGTTGTAACTTAGATGGTTACCTACGACTATCTGGATATTAGAGTAAGTTAGTAGCTAATGAGATAATTAAATTTTATAGATCTTTTCAAAATATCATCAATCAACAACCACTTTTTGTTGTTATTGGGTCACTAACCAGCCTCAAAAGCTAAGCCAAAGTAACCTGAAAAGAACCAGTACCAGTAACCACGAACGAACAAAAATACAACAGCACAATATTCTTCTCACAATTTCTTCGACAAAGTTCAAAGTCCTCGCGTCTTTGAGGTCTTTGTCGCAACATTTCAAAAGGGTCAGTGTGACCTATAATTAACTCCGCATGGTAGCTACTACAATCGTTTTTCAAACATGTTAGGGTAGATTGTTCGTTTTGCTTACCGTTTAAGAATTCTGACCTATTCGTTGCTAATTACTGGACATTATTATGTGGACTTTTTACTATTCAAAGCTTTCTCTATTAGGACACAGATTTCATCTGAGATATCATATTTTGACTTGAAAGTGCAGATAGTGATCTCTTACCGTTCAATCCAGTATCAACCACCGTATATTTTTGTTTGTAAATTACCTGCAAGAAGAAAAAGTTTGGCGTTAGAAAGTATTTAATGTGATAATAACAAGAGAAACGGGAGAAGTGGAGCAAGACACTATTGCTTTAATAACGAGTCTTGTAGTAACTTGACCTGAGGCTCAAGAAGTTCAAGATAAGATAAAGAAAATGTTTACAAAATGAAGAAAACCATGATCTGCTGCAATATTATTAGTAAAACGAAATACATGTAATCTAATTAAAGTACATTCTGAACACGATCTCAAGACATCCTTAAGAATGTTGATTACCAACGGTCTGAGAAATTATACTGTACTTGGTGCAACGGTAGCCGCATTCCCATTTATTACTTTTGAAACATCAACCCTCACATTAAACAGAATATCATCAAGATTTGGAATCACCTTTATAATCAGAGTCAGGTTAATTTTATTTGCTCGATAAAACCTGATCAATCTCTGAACAAAAACGAGTTTGCGTGCGAAATCTCATCTTAAAATGAGTTCACAGGGTCACTCATTATTATGCAACAGTTCATAAATCCTAAACCCACTCTGGTTTAGAAGTGAATCTGGTTTTTGCAACCGGACCGCATCACCTGTGATCTTCAATTGATGGAAAACATCATTTTGAGAACTAGTTTATCGTTTGCAGCTTATGAGACCATTGAAAAGCTAAATAATTTTCTGAATCGAATAGCGATCTACAATACTTACAACAAATTATTTATAAAGTTTAGTGAGTCCACTCATGAATAATTTGTTTTAACGAAAGGAACGGAAGTCACGGAGTCGAATAAAATAAGTTAAAAGGTACCTATCACAGAATTAAGATTGCAAATGTTTAAAGAGAACTCTGTGTAGGTACTCTTCACAGATTTAGGGAAACTGGAAGACAGTCCTTTTTCATTAAATTATACATGAGCAAGAAACACTTTACTTAACAGCTATCTCACTCCAACGCATTAATTAAATCTTAAAACGTTCAAAACCAGTTGAAATTGCTTCCTATAATTTACTACTGTTATTTCACACCCACGTGGTTCACAGATCAACAATTCTACCCAAGGCATAGTAAAGAAAGAGTTCTTAAACTCAGCGTCCGACTTTTTGGGTCTCCGGCTTATCAACACACAACAGCGCTGCAGCGTGAATCTGCCTGAGATTATGTTTTCAAGATGCGTGAAATGATCTCGATTGGTAGATATTTAAAAATAACTCCGATTTCTTTTTAGAGCGGAAAGTCTATGAAAAAGAATGCCTTGCTCGCAAACCAAAGTTTTTCATAATTCAGGCTGGAAAATAACCTAATGATTAATACTGCCAGATTGCTGTCCGGCTAATTTAAATAGCCGGATGTAATTTGCAAGCCCTATAAAATCGCTTTCTCCAACCAATTTAACCAGCTATGTTATACTGATTTCGGTTCCGTAGACCTTAGAGTGAGATTCGCTTAAAATTTAAGCTTCCGTAGTAGGCTTAGCTCCTAACCACTAATTAAGCTGCTATAAAACGCATTTATTTATAAATATTTAAATAGGTAGGTAAGTAAGTATAAAAATATAGGTACCTCTACCTATCTAATACTTAGTTGGGATTTTTACTATGGAAACCTCAAAATAGGTAAGTAGTTTATTTTCAGTTTTTTTTAACCCCCAGAGCTCCGACTGAAAGAGGCTCTTTTTCCACTTGGGGATTTAAACTAGAGGTGGGTAAGTGTACTAATATTCTGTGGTGATACACACACAACCATTAGAGGTACCTACCTCTAATGGTTTACCTAGGTACCATAATAATGAACCTATACTAGGTACCTACCTACCTGCCTACCTACAAGGTACTATGTAAAGTAGCTAAATAGAAGGTTTCACGAAAAGCACCTAACTTTAGAGCACCGATTACTAGAGCACCCAATCATCAATCTAACGTATACTACTACTAGGCCTACGTTATTAACAAATAGCAATCGCATTTGACATTCGTAAGGTTTTTCATTACGACGATGACGACGTTATTTGAAAATCGAATCCAAAATTCTAAAAATAAAAAAGAACAGGATTAAACAAGTTTGAAGATTAGAGGTTCTACCCCTCGGTCATCTGACGTCTAATAAAAAGGGTGACATATGATTTGGTTGCGCTAATGTTTACCGGACAATGGAGAGACTGAGATCACAAAGACCTGTTAAATATACACTGACCCAATGGCACCAAGAAAATGTTCTCACAAAACAACAATAGTATAACAAAAGGATGATATTATTCACACAGTTAACTCTTTATTTAGTTAAAACTAGAAAGAATAGGAAGATGAGTTTTTTCAGATGGATTCTACATAATGAGATGCGTGCACTTGTGTAGGGTAGTGAAAGTAATTTGGAACCAGATCGGTTTCATTTGAAACACGTTTAGCTACATTAAAAAAGCAGACTTAGACTACTTTATTTAGACTACCTAGGAGGACCTAGGTTAGTAGGAAGGTGTAGGTGTAGATCGTAGGTACTAAACCATACTATAATGCTAACTGATAACCGTGGAATTCACCCCAGGCTGCTGATGATGATCACATCACAGTTCTATTTTCAAAATGGTTTTTTTACAAGAACGAAGTGTTTATAACGTCAATAGATACGACCCCTTGTAGGTACAAAAGAAAGATCTATCTATCTACCTTTGCAAGGTGTTGGAGACAAGTGTGTGACGATCTCGTCAAGGCTAAGTTTGTGAAAGTGCGGTGACCGTCATGCAGCGGATATTGTATCCCTATACTCCCAACACACAATAGCTCTGACCTTGAAGAGAGGGGAGGATAAGTGGGAGGTGATTTGAGAAGATAAAAAATTAAATAAGGATAAAATAATATAGGATAGAAAGAGATACCTATAGGTAGATCATATTCCCCTCCACTTTCGACCGCATTTGGGCCTCTAACAAAGTGTAACAGGTCAACTTTGGTACCTACCAGAAACCAAACTAGAAGAATTACTAACCTAGGTATTGTAAATCAAGATCTAAGCGGTAAATGCCTTCAAAATCGTAAAGTAAACAAAGATATAAGTAGGTAAGTATAAGTACCTACATAGGTAAGTACTTTACTGATCACTTCTATTCTTCTATTGTATTATCATCGACAATCCATTGGTGAGGGATATTCCTAATCTCGACGAGACTTCTGTAAGTAAATTTTCTTTTTATATAATTCAAGAAAATACAAAAGTACCTAATATTATTATAACAATTACTGCATCCCGTAATTTCCGAGTAGGTACCTACTGCAAGGTATGTGCTAGTGCTGCTATGTCGCGACCGTAAAATAACGGCCGTGGCTTCTCAAGAAATCGCAGCCTAAGGGGTGTAGTTGTACAGCTATTCTTGCGTATAAAGAGACAATGAGACCCAAACAACGCCATAAAGCGCCCTTTTATCTTAGAAACTCTTATGAAGGTCGGTGACCTTTCATATCGCCCATTTCACCCATTTAGCCGTTTTGGGTTATTGTGCCATGAATATTGATGTGGCAATGGGATTGTTTGTAATAAGAACGGGAGATGGAACATCTTGTTTTGATTTCTTCACCGTTCTCCGCAACAGAAGTGGATGGAACAGAATGGATACGTAATGAGGAGGGATGAAAGTCATAATTATTACGAAAAGAGTTATGAATATGAGTGTGGCTGGGTATGGAAGTAGAGGAAGGCCCAAAAAGAAGTGGTTGGATTGTGTCAAAGAGGATGTGAATGTGAGAGGAGTGCCGACCCCTAATAGCGTGGGATAAGGGCAGGGGAATGATGATGATCTCCGCAACAAAAGCTCCACCATTTTGGTGTTTTGTAAATTCTGCAGTACATTACACGGCACGTCCTCAGTGGATGCGCTCAGTAAGTCAATGCATTGTTATAGGCAGTGGTTACATCGGCTTGTTCCGTTATTCAGTTGTATAAAACCTAAGAGATACAAACCCAAGTATACCTACATACCTGTTCCATTTTTGTCTCTTAATTTTTTTTTGTAGTTAGGGGGCATTTTCGCAGTAATTTCTGATGACACTATTTAAAACTGCTAAGTATGATTAACTATCCACTGAAAGACATTCAAGTCAAAGGTGAAATTGAAGGCATTACGACTGCAACTAACAATGGTGCCAAGCTTTTGTCTGCTAAGCGGTCTCGACGCCTTTGAAGCTAGGATTTGTGAGCTGTGGTCTGTGCTTTATTTAAATGCCTACGTAAGTACCTACTAAGATAATATTGATGGGAGCTTTTTGTGTGATTTTTGAGCTGACTCTGTTTTTTTTAGAGCTTAATCAAAGTTGTACCGACTGAGACGGCTACAGAACAAAGGTCTCTTCTCAAACATTCAGTAGTGATAAGTGACTCTTGTGTTATGTAAAATTCTTGAAGAAGACTAATTCAGAAACCAGTTCAAACTTAGCGTCATTTGGTTACCTTTTGTTAATTATGACCAGCATAATTGAACTTCGTCTTACAGAAAAAGGAAATCCAAGCGGACAAAATGCAAAACCTAGTTCAGAATTAATCAGAAACTTTATATCAGAGCGAATCTCGATGGCGTTTGAAATTAAAACGAATCGGTAAAACTGCGGCGAATACAGATCCAATCTGATTTTTTTCTGAAATCTTTATTAATTGCGTTTGATTGAAGTTTCGAGGCTAGATACTGGGTGTCGGCAAATCTTATTGCTTTCGGTATTCGTTTTGGTATTTCAAATGGATTCATTAAATACCTAAGTTATGCAACGTTTTGCTTATTCGAAATTCCCTTCACGCACAGCTAAGGTTTGAAACATTTTTTACAAAAAAAAGTAATTATTTTCTTATCACACCAAATAATTAAAAGTTCTGGATTCCATACAATGCCCTGTTCAAAGTGAAGTATTAAATTACATTGACCACCGCTGTTCAAATCAAAAGCCCTTCAAAACACGTTATAAAGGGAACCCTTTTTTACCCTCAGAAAAATAAAAATAAATGCATTGACACGAGCATGAACCGCAAGCTACAACACTGAGTATGAACAGGAGACTTACAAAGAGAGAGAGACGACGACGTCTGATTCATTCGAAAAGTTTTGCCTGATCGATATCGGAAACTTTCGAAGGAGATTTTGAAACGATATTACAAAATCTCCTTAGAAAGTTTCCGATATTATTATATCGGACAAAGCTTTCCAAATCTTACAAGGACAATTATTGAACTAGCTACAAACCTGCATTGTGATCAATTTCTACTGATTAATAAATATAAAACTTCTATACATAAAAACCATTTTGCGATACCCGAAATGGATCAATAAGTTTAAAAGTATTCTAAGTAAATAAGCGTATCTTGTAAGGTACTAAGTAAGTTTATTACAGCTCTAGAATCCAGTTTAAAGAAGAAACATCGACGCAAAAATGGCTATAGTAGTCGGTCAACCCAAAATACTCATCTCACGCTCTGTTACTTATTTCTGCTCCTCACCTTTACCCTTTTGTCACGTAGTACTTTTGCGTATGCGTCGAACGGGGTAACAATGCCCTTCCGATCCGATAAACCGGGCTTAGGAAGGTACATGAATTTCAGTGTAATTTTACAAAGATTATTGACACGCAAAGGTAATAAATGAGATTACAGGGTGTGCGTAATTTATATAAATCTTCGTTATGATGTTTAGCTGCTTTGAACTTTTGTATATTGTTTGTGATTCATAAGCAACTTTATCTAATATTATTATTCTAACTTTATTTAATGATTACTTATATGATATAATTAGTGTGCATTGTGTTGGTGTTCAATTAAATATGTAAATAAATAAAAGGAGAAGGTTAAAAATTAAAATTTAAAAAAATAAAAGAAAAAGGCTGTAAGTTGCTACTGAGAGCGAATACGAGTTTTGGTGTGTAAATCTGGTGTAAAACGTCTGACGCCCGGCACACCAGTGGGCGGTGATTTGTATGGAGGCACTGAGCGGATTCTTTGCGAAGCTTGGTCAACACCAAGCCAGTACTAGCATGCCAAGCTTCTCCACACTATACACTGAAAACTCGTACTAGGCCCTCTGTTTTAAACTCAGTCGCAAATTTGTTCGTGTGAACTTACCTACTCATAAAACCGGTTTCGAAAGTACCTACCTTTTAGAATTTGGACCTCAATATACCAACTTTGAATTGAACTAACTAACAACTTCGCATTTTAGTTTATTGTTTCAGCATCTAGAGGGCAGCAGTTACTGAATTACAACAGGCAATATTGAAACTTTTTGACTTTACTAGTAATGTTGAAATATTAGAACAGTATTTTAACAATAGTACCTAGCTTTATTTCATTGTCCGTCGAGGGCACAATTGTTAATTTGATATGTTATTACAAGTATTTGCATAATCTGTGCACTCGTCCGTAAAAACATTGTGAGGATAAGGGTTCAAAGTTACAGTGCTCAGTCAAAACGAACAGTGAATGTAAACTTTATTGTTAAAATTACAAAGTGCAAAGTTCAACAAACGTAATTTGGTTTTCAAGGGTTGGTATTTTACTCACATTATAAATCTTAATATTAATTAACATAAAGTTCAAAGTTGTTGTGTTAGTTTTCTAGGGTTGTACGTTGTACATCAAAAGGTCGATGACTCGATTGGAGTTTGCGATAAAATTTTGAGGTGTTAATTTTGACGTTGGTTTAGATTTTATCTTCTAAACGTTTGCATTCAAATTGTTAAAGCTTTTTATGTAAAAATCACAGGTTACGTGAAGTTAATTTATCTTTATTATGATTTTTTATTATGAATGAAGAATGTGAAAAAAAAACGCATTGGATAGGTGCCGTCGACTTAATTCACCAGGGCTGAGTCACATAGGTCAATTAAGTATGCCTACTATACCTACTATTTAGTAGACTAATGGAAATGGAAGTAAATTACTTATATGACTACATCGGCCACAAAATATAACGAAAAAAAAATCCGGCGACGACAGCACCTCCTACATAAACATAACTAAACATTTTGGCTACCGCAGCATCTGACACAGCACGCGTACGAACTCGCGGGTGACAGCTAGTTACTTGTATGAAGTCTGTCACCATCATGAAATATTCTAAAATTATTTATGTACTAAGTGTATTAAAATAAATATCTTACCTACGTTACTTTGCTTAAACTACAGTTTCTCTAAGTTGTGGTTTTAACCGCGCTCAACAACGAAGCTCTTTGTAAACTAAGCTGTGAGTCTGTGCTACTAGAAATGCAGATTATCATGATAATCTCTCTTCTGTACCGAAAACCTCTGTATTTTTTACATATAAAATATACCAAAAATACTAGGTAGGTACTTCCTTGAAGCACGTGTTCCCAGTTTGGTCAAATACCTTTGAAATTTGATGATCAATTACTGGAAAAATAATGCTATTTCCTGTAATTGTGCCCGAAGTTTTAAATTTGTGCCTATAGCCGTTTTTGAGTTATTCAAGAAATTCACTTTTTGCTAGAGTAACTTTTTTTGCTGAGTCGGTTTCCGTTCCTGGTTGAGCTGGCCGAATGAATGTTAGCTTTAACTCTTCAGTATGTTTCCGTCCGTAATTAAGTTATAGGTGCCTGTAAGTAAAGTACTTTGGCTTTCTTGAAGAATAAGTCCACTCACTGAACTTGTTCAACAAAGCAGTGCCACGTTCCCATACAATGTTATAGCCAAAAAAGTTGGGAGTGTGAACCGAAAAAAAAACTCACTGCAAAGTAACGTGCTTACTACAGCAAAAATACCCACAACCGCTCAATGTTAGGTACACTTTACAGACTTCTCACAGGATGGCCACATTGACACACCACAAAAGTTCTTATCGCACACAAACAAGAGCGAAAGTTGCAAAACAAGTAAAACACTCGCGATTTCTGCAAAAACTCGCAATAAAATAACGTCCGAACCGTGCGTGCTCTAGCCATAAAAATGGCAATAATTTCTGTACATAATAAAAGTAGCAGAATGTGAGAGGACACTTTTATTGGGCGATAAAATATGAGCATCATATTGTTGTTGAAGTGTCGTGTAGTTTTAATTCACCTTTGCCAACAAGCCGTAAAGGAAGTTTATCACCATTGGGCTAAGATTAATTTATTTATTGGACAAAATATTGCGTTCTTATAGGTAGTACCTATCTTGGGATCGGTTACTTTGTAAGTTTGATAACCTATGTGGTGAAGTAAACCCTAAAAGTTATTTCTACCTAATGGTGGATACACACTTACATACATGCTCGATGATTTTGGTCGATCTATCGAGCAAGTGCGAACGTCTGACCATGAAAGTCTCAAGACAAATGATCGATGTGTGTGTATACGCAGGGTCGAGCATATTTGTAGATAGCCATGCTCGGATGAAACATGCTCATCGAACATGTACGTGCGTGTGCATCCACCATAACAGGTAACTCTTCGCTTCTACTAGTAAAACCAGTTTTTGGCGTTAGGTCACAAACGGTATGGAGCTTTCACTGCGACTAAACTAAGTTAACAACGATGTCCAGTTGGCATTTGGATTTTGGATGGATGAACACGAAGTGGCACTCTCATCAGACTCGGTTTTGAAGAGCATTTCTGGCGGTGCTAGCTCGCCAAGCTATGACAGACAGACAAGAGTTGGCCACTCACACGAACTTTTTTAGGTGTCGAAGTATTTTTCTGATCAATATTTAGAATTTACTAAGCGAGCTTCTTTAATTTAGTAGACGAACTCAATTTCATTGGATCTACTTCCGACTTCCAGTTAAAATTACCTACTTCTCATTCAGTTCTCACGATCTTATTTCCTGTGCAAATCTGTAGCTTCCTGTGGTTTAAGATGTTCATGGCTCGTTAAAATCGGTTCGTTATCCGCTGACGTTTTATCCCAAAACTTGGTTGACTAATCCTAACTATCCTAACTTAATATTATAAATGCGAAAGTAACTCTGTCGGTCTGTCTGTCGCGCTTTCACGCCAAAACTACTGAACCGATTTGAATGAAATTTGGTACACAGATAGTCTATATAGAGCCTGAGAAAGGACATAGGCTACTTTTTAATGCGAAAAAAGGGTTGTAAGGGATTGAAAGGGGGGATGAAAAGTTGTATGAAAGTATCGTCATTTTCAGAGCTAGAATTAGCTTGAAACTTATTTTTTAGGCTGTTGATTCGATATAAATAAGGCTTTTAAAGTTTGTAAAAGTTTTACCCGATGCTACCCAAAGACATTATTCCACGCAGACGAAGTCGCGGGCACAGCTAGTTTTACATAAAGTTAGACGAAACCAAAGTCTGTAGAATCATCAATCAATATATTATGTACCTATATAAAAGACTTTTGAAGCTGACTTAGAATCAACGCCTAAACTATAAGTCCTAGAAGTAAGAAATTTTGAGGATAATAATCCTTATATAGTGTAGGGGTGCACTAAAAAAGTAATTTTGAAACGTCACACTCTAAAAGGTAGAACGCGAGCAACGCCGCGGGCGACGGCTAGTATTTTATAACCTGCACAATAAAATAAGTACCTAGATCACTTACCTAAGATTGGCTTAGAATTAGATGATCATTTCCTTTAATAATATAGGTAAAAAAAGCTGGAGCAAAAATAGCAAAAAGCGATGGAGTGTGCAAATATCATAACTTACGTATAACTAGGGGGCCAATGGAGGCCATTGTAACTTGAGTGTCCCACTTCAAATTACGACCATTGTCACCTTGGCCTTTTATCGTGTTTGCGACCTTTTTTTGCGAAGTTAGAAAAACAAACTTTTTGTTTTGTATCTGTAGCGACGTCTGATATAATTTTGACGATGGATGACATTACATGACGCTGCTAAACAATTTTCAACTTTGTAATAAAACTTTAGAGTATAAAATTGTCTGGAATAAAGTCCTCGTTAGTAATTTAATATGCGTTACCGGCAAAAAATATGCTCGAGTACCAGCTGGCAACACTTTAGAGTGGTTAATCTTATCGATTCAGTGATATATTGATGGATATTGGTGTTAATTGACGTAGATGATGGTCATTTTGTAAACCATCTGTTTTTTATCAAGCAGTTTATCTTTGAAATTCATTTGATCACAAGGTTTGTTTTGTGAAATGTGATAGGCTAAATAATGAAAAAATTATGATCTGCTGTCGCAAAGCTTACAAATCTAACGATGTACTTAGCCGATATCTGCATACTAAAAATATATAACAAACATTATGATATTTTTTTCTTATAGCTAGCTTCTTATAGCTGTAGCTACTAATAAAAAATATAGGGACCTATAGAAAACGGGGACGGATAGAGAAACCAGTTTTTTTTATATAAAAGCACTTACCCTAATAGTTTTTTGACTATTTTAGCGTACAGCTGTTTCCTGAGTAAGAGCTACAAAATACAAATTTATAGACTAATTGTGTAAAATAACCAGAAAAACCGGACTTCTCTTGATTCTAAAGGAGCAACGTTCAAAATGACCGAAAGTATACATTGGTTGGATTACATTTCAATCGTCTTTGAATATAAATAATTAGGTAAAAAATCGAGGTGCTTGCTTGGTGACTGTAAAGCCATGTAGATAAATGATAAATGCTCCGCACGTATTGAAGATTAGCCGTCGCCCGCGGCGTTGCTCGCGTTCTATCTACCCTTTAGAGTGTGACGTTTCAAAATTCCTTTCTTAGTGCACCCCTGCACTATATAAGGATACTACCCTCCAAATTTCATACCTCTTGGACTTATACTCGTAGTTTAAGCTGTGCGTTGATTCTCTGTCAGCTTCAAAAGAGTTTTATATATATTGATGATGATGTCTTTCCTGTGGATATGGCTGACTAGCCTGAGAGGATGGTACCTATATGGTGCTGGGAATAAGCCCTGGGCAAGTCTACTCCATCTAAAAACATAGGTCGCCTCTTGACGCTGTATAAAACATCTTCAATAGATGTAAAGGCCTATTATACAAATAATAATAAAATAATAATTACCTACCGAGTTTACTGTACCTACCTCAAGATACTTTATTAATTAATCCAATTATAAAACGTTTTAACGACATAACTATTAAAATTCACAATTCAGAACCCCATAGTTTTTGTATCGTCGATAAAGACCCTTTTACACCATAAATAACAAATAAACATTAATAAAATCAAGCCCTTATTTTCTTAAGACAAATAGGACGCCAACCTACTTTCTAAGGGTTCTTTGAAGGGGTTAGAAAAACTAAATTGGGTTACGCACAGTTACACTTCAGTAACGTCGTAAAAAAGCAATGAAAATGTTTCCTAAATCAAACGGCGGGTTCTGCGAATGTTTTATTTTGGGGCTTAATTAGTGGCATTTTGTAAATTTTAATTGACGCGATAAATTTTGCGACACGAATGTGACGATGCGACGGACGACCGGCTAATGGACTACGTGTGGCTTAATGGATTTTGTTTATGACGGAACCCTAAATAAGGAGTACGTTTTATGAAACCACTGAGTGTTTAATTAATCTATTAAAATTTCACACCGGTACTTTATAGTAGGTTTTTTTTTTTTTTTTTTTTTTTTTTTGTTTTTATAAATAAATAAATATTCACGCACACTTAACACAACGCCTTCTAGTCCCAAACTAAGCAAAGCTTGTACGATGGAAACTAGATGGCTGATAGAATACATACATACATTTTTTTTTTTTGTAAATACATACTTATAATACATAGAAACACCCAGACACAGAACAAACATCTATGTTTACAACACACAAATGTTTGTTCTCGGTGGGGATCGATCCCACGACCCACAGCACGGAAGGCAGAGCTACTACCGACTCAGCCATGACGCCTGTCAATTTGTAAAGCCAATGCCTTGTTCTGTGGTCCTGATGTTACAAAGATTTTAAAAGGTGGCCAAGACAAAGGTTTAAGTACCTACTTACTTTCTCTGTATATACCTACAGACTATTTACCTAAGTACTTCTTATTCTGTAATTTGCTCATTTATCATCATACTTCTTATTAGGTTACTTCTAAATTCAATAATGACATCGGTAGAATATGTCATATCATGCGCATGATGTGGAAACGGGTAGACGTATAGATTTTAATATGCTTGAAAAAACTTATAAATTATCCCTACCTTCTGAATCTCACTACTAGGAATCCTTATGTTATAGGTAACAAAAATCATGCGTGAACCTACATCCTAAAGAAAAAATTTTACTGATTAATCTGACCACAATTTTGTACCACGAGACTTGAACCTTCTTCAGCGTCTTAAGTCAGAGTCCCGCCATCAAAAATCAAACCACGATTAAACAGTTCGAATAAAAAGTCAATTAGAGTCCTTTTAATATCGCATCGGTACATTCGGTACCATCAAACGCTTAAACGAGCTCAATAAAAAAATCTCAAAAGAGACAGTTTTTTCCGTCGGAAATAATTAAGATATTTAGTAAAAGTCGTTAGTGTTTAATTAAATCAGAACAAGAGAGTAACGAAGCGTGGAGTCACGCCGGGCGAACAAACTAACTTACTTTTCACAAGTTATTGGGTTGTAAAGAAAAATAAACTTTGTTACATTTGAATAGAATCCAGTATTGTTTGTGTCCAATTGGCAGGGGTTACGTGGGAAAACAGAGATTTCTGGGAATTTTGGGCGGTTTTCATACGTCGCCCTACGTACTGAATTTGACAAAAAAATCTAGGTACATTTACATTCGCAATCGTATTACAGTAGGTAGTTTAGGAACCATGTTCGCAGTGTAAGTTTTATTAATCAGTGAAGCTTTTTAACTTTCTTCTAATACTATTTATTCCCTGGTTCTGCTACTCATATCGCCAGCGACGTGATTTTTCATAAACTTTTTTTAAGAACGTTTTAGTTTTTTTACTCGGTTTTTAAAAGGAAATTCAAATTGTTACAAGCATTATTTATAATGATAAAAATAATTGAATAATTGCGGTTGGTCAGGTAACTACTTACTAAATTAAGTGTAGGTACACTAGGTACCTACATATTAGCTTAAAGATGTAGGTATGGTAAATTAAGAATCATTTTATACATACATACTTAGAGTTATTTTAATGTCGGACTATCAGTATCTCATCCCAATGGAACGAAGTATTTCTATAAAAAAATTTCAATACAAAAATGAAGTAAGACAGTCATTAATTGTTTTCACGCTAAAATGCTTACAATATTTCAGCGATGTGGTTGGCCATTCGTCCGTGGGCGGGTTGTCCCATCTCTATTAGTGTAAGAAAACGTCAACACAGAAATAAATCCACATTCACACCTACAGTTCCTAAAAATAGGCACACGCTTTCATCGCAACCTTTGAACATCAAAGTCAAGGTAATGAGCGCGTCAGGTTGAACGCAGCCGTATACTTTCAGTAGGTATCAGTAAAAACAGCGTATGTATGCGTATCGCTAAAAAAGTTTACTTGAATATTTTTGTGTTCCTATACTTATGTCCTAAAGGTAGTATAGCAAAATGCGAAGTCATCTTCCAAGTTTAGATCTTCGGTCTGCGATACCTACATTATGTGATGTCTATTACCCAAACTGCAATAGCGACTGGTAAATTGTCAATTTGATTGTAATTATTCTAATGGTATCAAACGATAGCCAATCAGGCTGCTGTAAAGCCGGTTTATTGTCATAATCCCCACTAAGTTGTCCCCACCAGTGGCGATTATGACAATCTTCAAAAAATTGTTGGCGTTTTCCCCACTATCCTGGCTGGTGGGGATTATGACAATAAAAATAATTTAGGTTTATTTTATATTATGGAAGTGATAATATAATTGTACAGTGGTAAAATAAAGCCGTAAAACTATATGATGTAGTAATAAGTAGTGCCAACTTCACGATGTTGCAGCAAATAATTGACAAGCAATAAATATGACACAAATTGCAATTTGCTCGGGTAATGCAATTGGCACAATTTTCTAACTTCATTCATCTTGCGAGCGACGGGAGACAAAGGAAATGTTGTTTTCTTGCAAAAATAGAGGGATATTTTCGCTTTTGTAGGGCGACACAGTGACGTGTTTGTAGACTGTGTACTGTGTAGTGTAGTCAGAACAAAGTAAAGGTTAAAACTGTATAAATTAACTTAACTGAAAACTAGTAGTTTTTTTTGCAAATAGAATAATGGGTCTATCTTATAAAAAGTTGGAGTAGACATTATGTCTGGTTTACCAACGAATCAGGACATAATGTCAAAACTTTTTACAAGATAGGGCTAAATGTACATTTCTTTTTAGCTTTAGATCGCAGATTTTAGGGATGTCTCACAAATATTGCAATAAAATTGCAAGTTTCAAAGCCAAAACAAATTGTTTCTTTAAAGTGTTTTATTGATAAGAGTAATGTGTTGTATTTTTACAGGGAAACAGAATAAGCAGTCGTAAATGACACAAAGTGACAAAGGGTGATGTAAATGACATTTTTCGAGGAGCTATCAAGTTTCCAATGTTGGGTTGGGTACTGTGGGTGTCGTTCTCCCGGGACGGGCTTTTTATTGGCGATATGCGGTGAGGGCTCTGGCGTGGTCGTTTCGAGGTCCCAGAGTCCCTTGTCAAGCATCGAGGCCGGCAACCGGGGTGGTTTTAGTGGGTCGGTGAGTGTCACCATCCCCACACTACCTTGCCGCATTCCTCAAATGCGGCAATGGTGTCTGAACGCAGATTTCCCCGCGTTAACAAAAAAAAAAAAAAAAAAATGGATGATATGAAAGAGTGACGCTAAGAACACGGTTCAAGTTTGTCGATTTTTTATACAGTGTTTTTTTTTTTTAATTTTGTTTTTGCAAGATCAATAATTGAGTAGTTCATATACATACATACCTACAACTGTTTTTTTTTACCTTTGGCGTGGCAGTATTTTTACCTACTGCGAATTTCAAATACAAACGAATAATGACGACGGCTTTGTTTCTTATTAACTCTTGAGAGCAAGATAAAAAAAAAAGAAATGCAAGTAAGGCAGCCAGAAGGCAGGTGAAAATAGATCAACTTCACTTGAAAACGCACGCGCCCAACAAACGTCACAAAAATACAGTAAAAAACGCAGCCCTTTGTCAAATACCAACAAAAGAAAACGCAATTTTTTAATTTTGAAATTCAAGTATCCAACATTTCGATCTCATTGAAGCACGCGTAGGACAAAATTAATTAGTTCCATCAATCACAACTCTGAATGGTGTCAGTTCGGCACCGGCCCACTGGTTTTGAAAGACAAACTATCCCAAAAAAATACTGCAAACCCCTAAAAAGTGTGACATGATTCGACCATTGTGTCACAACCCTTCCGTTCAAATTTTGAAATGTTTCGTGAAAGTTTTGACTCTTCCGAGGCGTGTTGGCGCCTGGGAGGAGATGTTTTGAATATCGTGGTGTAGGATTGATAGGAGAATAATTTGGTGTATGACGTGGTTGTGTCAAAATACATAAAGAACCAAAATAAAAAAAAAATAAGCTTCTTTTGGTGCAACAGCAAGTGGTTCTTTTACTGGGCTTGATTCAAACGGTTTTTTAATGTTATAATCAGTTGTAATAAAAACGATTTCTTTGCAAACCCCTAATTAGTTACTACCTCACCTGTTCTTGATACTATTGGTGTTATTAGGACACATTATAGATAGATAGATAGATAGATATATTCTTTATTGCACACCAAGAAAAGAAGAAAAACAATAAAAGAGAAATAAGTTTTAAGTATGAGATACAATGGGTTATAATAAACTGAGATTTTTTTAGGTATCGAGAATAAGTATCAGAAGATATACATAAATCCTATTTCAACTAGATGGGGACCAACATTTTTTCTCATAGACGATGGTGCAAAAAATAGTCCAATGCGGGAGTCAAACCAGCTCTCTGCGTTTCAGAGGTCGTTCATTCCAACAGGTATTGTATTGCTTGGTTTATAAATAGGTAAGCTCACGGATCAGATTTTCTTCCAAACAAACACGGTTTGTTAGTATCATTTTCATAAAATACAATGATACTTCAAATTTGACAAATTGCGAATGTTTTATTCATAAAATATATATTTTTCTGATAGTTTATTTTATTTTAATATATCAGAACCCTTCAAATTCTGACAATACGCTGCGATGCAGACGTACAGACATTCATCATGGAAATATTTACATTTGTATAGCGTCAGTCATCTATCATTCGGTGACAATGCGCACGCGCCCTTACCTGACCTTTTTTTAATTCAGAAAAATTCGGAGCGCAAAATAGAATTAGGGAACGGGTTGAAAACTGATTGATCTTGAAAAGAAGAACTTTTAATGAACAAGGCGGCTGTCAGATTTGTTCGTGACAGAGGTACGATCATTTTCTATCGATAAGTTATTTTGTTACCATTAGACACTAGGTACGTACAATAATCGTAGTGACTAGTGACTCATACCTACCCACCTAACTTAGACAATTTTTTTATCGTAGAAAACAATATAAACAGAACAGAACATACACGGGCGGGTTAGGTATACTTCTGCTAAAATATATAAAAAAAAGTCAATTGTTTTATTTTGAACAGAACAATACAGATTAATTATTGCACTTGAAATAACAGTTTAACAATAACTTTAACCCTTCAATGGAATCTTAACTTTTGTTTAGATTGTGAGAAAAAAATAACCCTAAATTATCGAATCTTTTTAATTTGTACTCATTAGCATTTGCGGTAAGCTTTTGTTATTTTGTTTCACACATAAAATTGTTATTATAGAATACTAGCATCCATCCATTACGTTAGCCAGATAAAATATACGTATACAAAAATGTTAGGCTCAATTCGTTAATGTTTACTAAGTCCTCTAGCTAGTATGGTAGGACTAGAAAAAATATATATTTTTATTACTTAATTAACTAAGGAAAACTGTAAAATAAAGTAGGAACTACTTTGTTAGAAGTATTTAATTAACGATTGCGAAAAAAAAACAAGCCAGATGAAACAGTAGTAATAATGGCGAAATAGTACCACAAATACCCTATAAAACACTTCGGTGGAGACGCATACTAACAATAGCTACTAAGTAAGTATTGGATAGAACCACAAAACCATGGGCTTTGTTTTTTTTGCAATAAATCTATTGACAGAAGCAGTGCATATATTTTTTCACTAGCCCAAATGAATCCCCATTGATATAAAACGTGCTCTAGCAAATCAAACAGAGATTTGCAAACTTTTTCTTTTTTTGGTTCTTTTATTTACTCGAGCTACCGGCTTTTACAAACCAATAAAAACAAGGTAGAAAAGAAGAACCTATTGAAAATTAAACAAAAACAAACCAGTAGGTTGCTATACCTAATAAGTAAAACCAATAAAGCCATTGGAGGTTTCAACTGAAATCAAAATTTAACTTACCATTGTAATCGTTATTTTATTATTTATTCGCTTGTGCTATAAATTCTAGTTTAGTCTCTCTTAATTGGAATTTGGAAACTTGATCAGCCTCATCTAAAAGCACTTCTCATAAATCAGTTTCAGTTTCACTCCAAATCTACCTAGTATTGTAACAGTGTCTAGCGTGTTATAAATAAATCTATGAAACATGAATCTACCCCTATTTGAGATATTGCAATTTTGTTTGGTTCCTGTTTGGGGGTAAGCGGTGCATGTTATAAATAAATTAAATATAAACCGTTTGCATAAACAATAAACATCACGATGTTGCAAAACATTTATTATGTGGTGGTTATAAAAATAACCATAAATTAGAAATTTACAGTATGAACAAAAAATTATTGAAATTGTAAAATATTTAATTTTTTTATTGCATGACGTGGTTGAACCTGTCAGTTTACTAAAAAAATATGCTTTGAATATATTCTGAAAGATTTTAAATAATAGAAAAAAACTGCTGAAAATGATCCCTTTAAAATTTTGAATTCATATACCTACTTATAGCTCTACAAAATAGCAAGTCAGTGTCAATTAATATAACCTCCAAAAGCATTAAGCAGACGGCTTACGTTTCATCAACCCCAACACTATTTCAACTTGTACCGACTCTCGCCAAAGTAGATCGGAATCAGACGAGCCATAGTAAAAGCTAAATGGTCCGTGAAAATTGTACATAATCGTAAATAAAACAGATCAATAGTACCAACAAAGCGGCACTTAAAGTAACAAAGACTTGACGTGTTAAAAACCCTTTACACCTCTCTCTCTGAATTAAATGTCATAAATTTAGCGTCAAATCTGACGTTTACTATGGTCGCGCCGCGCACTCTCGCGTTTCCGAGTTTGAAATGATAGAATTTATTGTTCTTCTCTTACCACCAGTTTGTATTCTGTCCAATAACTAACGAATCTGTTGTTAAATAAAATAAAATACTGAGCAACTACACACATAAATGCTAGAGTTGGCATAGTTTAGAAATGTCTGAGACGACGCGATGGTCTAATAGGAATTTCAAGCATTTGTGCTAAGGGCATCCATAAAATTATAAATTGAGCAAATACTGATTAGCAGAAAATACCGTAATTCATCTTAATTTTACTGCGTCATCCAATGATCTTATTGTTGGTGCCATTTAAATAAATGTTTAGGCAAAAATACAAAGCTAGTCACTAGTCAACCCTTTCAAATCGATCTTTCAACATCCTAGTCATGAAAAATTCTGTGACTTTTAGATGAAGCATTCCTTTTTTGCGCACCAAAAAGGTGAGCACCAAGAGCTTCCGCATCTACGCTATTCCACTTTTGTACACCAATCGATTTTAAGCTTATAATCTTAAAGTAACGTCTATTACTCAACACAAGGCCAAAGCTAGACAAATTAATGTTCATAACTCACGACCCGTAAGAAAGAACAACAGAACCCCGCGTCATGGGTGTTGAGCAGGGACAATTGGACATCCGACACACGTTCCTTATTAAATTATAAAGAAAATAAACCGGTAAACTTGTGTTACATCCGGTCGGACATTTCTGTAACCGAATTAAAACTGTCCAATCCAATTCTGTGTATTTCTCATCCGCACCCGAAAATTTGTGCCAATAATGATGTAACATTTTTCTTTCCGCTCCTGGCTAATATAAATTGAACGGAAATTGTCTAATCCTACAAATATTATAAACGCGAAAGTTTACAAGTATGGATGGATGGATGGATGTTTGTTACTCTTTCACGTAAAAACTACTGATTCGATTTCGATGAAACTTGGAATATGTATTGCCAGTGACCTGGATTAACACATGGGCTACTTTTTATCCCGAAAAATGAACGGGATCTAACGGGACGCGAACGAAGTCGCGGGCGACACCTAGTAATAGACTAGTCTATTTTTATTTATTTAATATTATGTAATTTTCATGACAAACAACTTTAAGAACTATCTTATTTAGGTTTCATATCACGTTTTCTTTTTATGAGAGAGCAAACCACTTTGGTTTATTAATTTTATTTTACGACGTTCAAAACTGCGAGTTTTTAATAAACTTTCTTCTCATTTCACAAAAGACTTACGACGTTATAGTCTTCAGAAGCGCTTTGTTATTGCAAAGGGGAAGACACCGGAAAGGGACATGCCACGTGCCTAACCAGGTGGGTGACTTTTTTTGAAAGGAAATTACTTTGTAACCAGTTTAAGCGCCACACCAGATTTTTTATCGATGTTTTATTTATTCTGCTGCGTATAGTTTTTCGTCTTGGTTTTCTTGTCACTAAAGCTACCAGGGCTCCGCCTAATAGTAGCAATGATACATCTGAATGATGTAGCCAAATTAAACCAGCTTGGCTAGACTGGTTTACCTCGGAGGACTGACCCCAATTTTTTATTTTCTATTCCAAAATTGCAATCTCTAATAAATTGCCTTATTGTGTACTTACTTAAGTAGATGGTAAGTACAATAACAAACACACCTATATAAAAAACGATTGACTTTCGTAGTTCCATAGCTAACGACCTACACCAGATGTTAAACCATACCTTTATTTATTCCACTCAATAACTTTACACAAAAGACTTGAGACAATTTTCTTATAAGTAAATGAGGCATATCGGTGCCTGATTACAAAGTTAACGATCCAAGGTATTCCTTTCTAAATTGCTTGTTCAAAACCGTAATAAAAAGTTAAAAAAACTCGAGATGGACATAAAAACATAATGATATTAGGTTTCAACTTGGTAATATTTCGCTCGCCAACTATAATATTTATTCCAAGTTTCATCCAAATCCACCCAGCCCCGCCGTTTGGTGCGCAAAAGTGGATTAGCGTAGGTGCGGAAGTTCTTCGTGCGCATCTTTTTAGTGCGCTTAAGTGGAATGCTTCATTGGAATGTGACTCAGTAACATCTGAACTTTAGATTTTTGAGGACTAAGGACTAATTGGTCCCGCTTCAGCTACGCACGGGTTAAATTTATTACATCGTAGAAAAAATATTCTTTTATCTAGACGCAGAACTGTAATTATCTATCAGTAATAGTAAGTAGTGTTGTAGCAAACTCTGTTTTATCGTATTATTTATTAATAACGACAAAGCTTCGGTTAGCAAATTAGCTTAGTTTTCTAATTGATTCCCGTGGGCCTTCTGGCCTAGATATTGTTTGCTCCTAAGTGAATTACGTTAGTCACAGCTGAGATAGTGCAGGCAAACACAGGCAATTTAATGCTATACAATAGGTAATAGGTACACTCTATACACATGCAGAACCAGGTCTAATTGGAATCCGTTTCAGTAATGGATAATAACGTAGATTATGGTGACCGGTGTTTATTTTTTTCTTCAATTTTGTAGAATTATTTTGTTTTTGACTCAATAATATAAGAAAGCATCATTCAATGTGTGTGAGACCTGTTTTTTTTTTTAATAGCTTGTTGCATATGTTTTCTTGGTACACGCATTACTACTAGATTTTTATCGTGTTACAGTCACTAAAACATGAGCTTCATTAAAATTAAATTTATATTGAGGATAGCGCCATCTATGCCTTTACACTTGAATTAGATTGTAAATTAGCTAGCCATCTAGTGGAGCTAATTGCCACTACTGAAATTTGCTAGGTTAATCGATAGCGTGTAAACGTGGTACGGTAGTTGAGCAACAGATGGCACTGTACAATAGTTCGTGGTGTAATTTCTAGCTTTTGAGCTTTGAGTACTTTTAAAGTCATCTCAATAATTAAAATCCGTATGGTTCATTTATAAGTACAATAAAGTATGAATCATATTAGCCTTAAATAAATTCCTCACGCTTCAGTGTGATGTTAAATCAATAAGTATCTAAATACCTACTCCTTAATCGTATTTTCCCCAACATTATGTATGACCGATTAATTCAATTTCACGTTAGACCCGAAGCTTGCACGAAATGATGTAACTTATCTCTTTGAAATCGAGATAGTCAAACTTACATAAAAGGACCAGTATAATCTGCTCCCTTAGTGCCTAACAAACCTGAACACCAGCGGGTCTTGTTTAGTTGGACGATTTATAATAATTTTCTTTTTAAAAGATATTACTCCGGGGTTGGATGAGGATAACGAGGCGTTGTCTGTGACAGGTTATACCTTTGTAACAGGTGAAGGGAAGTATCAAGGTCGTGAGTTGTTATCAAGTTCTTGTTATAAGAACATAGCCTACTAAGCAAACTTATAATAACGCAGGGCACCTATAAAAAGTCTAAGGTTACTACCAAAATTTACAAAGTACCGGTAACCTTCGAACCATGCTTCTAATTAATTGACTTTTAGATAATGAGAAGATTCTCATTTTGGTGGCATGTTTTTTACCTCAAAACTCCGTAATTTATAAATTATAAGGCAATGCTTGAGGCGCTAATCGTAGGATTCCAACTCAAAAGAGAATGGACAAAAATGTATGAAACATAACCCTGAGCTTAAAGCTTGCACTAACTTCCAAAGCACTATTTCCCAGTTGTTTATGAAACTAAAGCATAAAGATAATTATTATGACGTAGGTAGGTACTTGGGCATGGGCATGCAAACGTCATATTCAAAATGAGGTGTGACCTGGACTTGATTAATGTATGTGAAATTAAAAGATTTTAAGAATTTATATTATGAACTTTATTACAATCGGGGTAGAACGGACCGGGTAAATACGGGACCGGGTGAGAACGGACCTTGTGTTGTGGTGTATGCACTTGATGCACTACAAATACAGACATCCGATAGTTTCTTAGCTATTTTAGAGCTAAGTACTAACACAATGGCTATAAGCCTACTTGCTGTGTGTATCAAAGTACCTTTTTTTTATGTTATAACTGGCAGACGAGCAGGCGGGTCACCTAATGGAAAGTTGTCACCGCCGCCCATGGACACCTGCAACACCAGAGGTGATGCTAGTGCGCTGCCGGCCTAAAACCTCTTATCTACGTGTAGGTACTTACTTCAATTGGTAGTCATCCCTTAAGCCAGACACAGAGTCGGTAGCATCTTAGTTCGTTCTCCCAAATGGCACAGATAAAATCAAACGACCAATAAAATAGTCCTGACCCCGATCCAAGGCCCCTGTATTATTTAGAAGAGGCCCCAATTACATAACTTTGTTGCGATCAGTTCGGAATGATATTTGAAAACGGTAAATAAATGTGATTTATAAAGGTCTTCTGATTAACATCGATAGAATTAATATGGCAGGTTGTTTAAAAAAGTTTTTAACATAGGAATATAATATATATTCATTCACACTAGCTGATACCCGCGACTATATACACGTGCAAAACTTTACACCAAAATATATAATATGTCACCAGCATGCGATGAATCTCGTAGCAAATGGCTGCTTTTGGTTTAGTAAGATCAAGCTATATCTAAGAATCTACGTCTTTAATTTCAATAAAATATATCCAATGTTTCAGTCCGGGAAAGGGCTTCTGAATGGTATAAGTGTTATTGAAATTGGTCTAGTAGTTAATACGTTATTTGCGAACAAACCAACAGACAAACTCCATTTTCAGAATTAGAATCGTTTATTTAGTATGTATGTAGTATGTAGTAGTTTATCCACATATTTAGTTTTTGGCTTCTTTATTTTTAACATATTCGCACTCGTATATATGTTTAGACATGCCTCTGATTATTCAATTTACAAAAAACAACAAAAGATCTGAGGGCACGTTTATTGCGCCTAGGGATGGTCGTGCGTGAGCCTATTTTATTCCACTTTCGTGAGAGGAAGCCAAAACAATTTAACTCACAAAAACTCGTTAGATGGCATGGTAGCTATTACGATTTGTAAAACAATTCACAATCTAACAAGATGATTACTAAAGAAATGATTTGAGTCCACTGAATAATTGAGTAGATATGTCACAGAACCGAATTGAGGTTCCTGTTAATTATACTTACTCGTACTTGCCCCATAACAAAAATCTTGAATTTGATTTAACGAGGCCTGAAAACAAATTTTCTTTGACAAACTTTTATTGGAAACTGTCAATGATCTGCTCGATTAACCTGAACTTAGTTTTATCGATCTATGTTTTAGCAGTAACCGGTGAAAATGGGCCTAAAAGCAGCTTCTTGAAAACTTTTGCTTTCAGTAGCGTATTACAGTTTTGATGTTTGAAATTCATGCTTGAGAGCCATGAGGATTATTTTAGTATACGGGTCCTTTTCAACCTCAATCTAATTACTCAATTTCATTGACTATCCGTATTCTCAGGCCTCACACATCGCTAATTGATCAGTTTTTTTCTAGCTCAGAATTTCACGGCTGGTTGGCTTGTGAACGGTGTCTGTGGTGAACTGTTGTTGTAACATACCTACTGCAAGTAACCGTACACTAGGGGCGGAAACTGGGCAAGGGGCAACGGGGCACCAATATGCTGATAAATAAATGTTGCCTACTCCTGGGGACATTCATAGCTGTGCAAGACGCACAGCGATTATGACCCAGGAACATTCAGCAATGCAAACAAACGAATTAGTGGACACGGCTTTATAAATGATATTTAATTATCGCTGGAACCAAAACTGCTAGAATTTGTAATCCAATTCCAACTACTGCAAAAAGAGAAACTTAATGTTATTGTAATTTATTTGCTCACATTTTTTTTTTAATTTAGCTACAACTATTAGGTAGCTCCGGTATGACATGTTGTCCCATACAAAATATTATTTTCCTAACTTACACATGTTCAGCAAATAAATAAATATTCACGAACACTCTACACAACGCCTTCTAGTCACAAACTACGCAAAGCTTGTACGATGGAAACTAGATGGCTGATAGAATACATACATAATTTTTTTTTTGTAAATACATACTTATAATACATAGTAACACCCAGACACAGAACAAACATCTATGTTTACAACCCACAAATGTTTGTTCTCGGTGGGGATCGAACCCACGACCCACAGCACGGAAGGCATCAGAGCTACTAACGACTGAGCCATGACGCCTGTCAAATGATCTTTATCTTTATTTTTAAATCGCAGAGATTGTACAGAAAATTTTTCTTCAAGATCTCCGCTCCGAATATAGATACCCCAAACAATTTCCTTAGTCCAACCCTGTATTGGTTTGATCTACCTGCATAATAAGATGATTGTAGGTTTGGTTGGACTATTTATTGTTCAATGGCTCAATCGTAACCACAAGTTAACATGGACATAAAATGGCCTGCTTATTTCAAGATTACTATATTTTATTGGTCTTTATATATTTTTTTCTTCGTCTCAACTTCAATTATTCAATGGTGTAATTGTACGGGATTACTTTAGTTAGATTAGAGCGTCTATCTGATTCACATTCTTTTTATTCTCTTTTTATTTACAATTTAGGGAGAACAAAAACTGCTTCTACTCGTATAATTTGGTTTTGCGTTATTAATTTAGTGACACGACACTAAAATAAATTAAATAACTACCTATAGGTTTTTAAAGATCCATTATTTACTTAGTAAAATTACAGTAAGTAGGTTAGTATGTAAAAAAATTTAAAACCTATAATGTAGTTGAATAAAACCTATATTTTTCATTTTTGTGATACAAAAGACATCAACGCGTCACTTTTTTTATGTTTCTTTTTTTTCTATAACGATTTGCATAAATTTTTCTATACTCAATGTACAACCTTCACACTTTTTAACTAATTTCAATGCAGATAAAACTATCCTACACAAAAAGAATACCCTACAGAGAATTGAATACCCGTCTGTTTTAGTACCATTGTTCTGGATCGCGCAAACGAAGTTTTTCTGCTAATTAGCGTATAACCAGGATTTTTATTGCCTTCTATGGATGTCCGTGTATACTTAGGCAACCAGATCGGGGTTTTCTGGTCAAAATAACCCTGTACACGACGAAGATGACTCTGGGAGGCATTACGTTTTAAGTAAGAGGTGTACTGGAGCGAATCCACGATATTTGTGGTAAAAACGACGTCGTGTACTTATTACTCGCTCTTGCGAAAGCCCAACGCTATTTTAACCGTGATCCTTTAGTTGGGTGTCCCTACTATAGTATATAATTTGACATCTTATTTTTTTGCCATATCTACAGGGAGTTCTCATTGTTCGCTATTAACCTTAATAATATGTTTTTATTTATAAGTAGTAATAACATTAAAATTTATTCACAAAGAAAATAACGACTAATACAATATTTACAAAATACGCTTAAAGCAGTAGAGCGATCTACAAATCGTTTGCAACGGTTTATCTGTTTTTACGCCTAATTAGAAGCAAAGATTTTGACTGTGACTAAAAACCACTTTTTTAGTAAGTTTAATTAGAAGTTCAATTGACTTAATTCACCAATGAAATAATATGAATACCACTTAGATATATCCAAAGCTTGTCCTATGTAAGCCACTCATTGTACATATTGTATTTTTGTTTATCCTGTGTGTTTTTAATATTTTTCTTTGGCTGAGTGTACAATAGGTCTATATTATTAGGTATTTGTTCCTTGCAAAGATTATTTTACTATTTTTGTGTGTAGTTAATTTTGCATTATTTGTTTTTATTTAAATGCGCTATCCTCTAATTTTTCCTCAAAAAACTTTTTTTATAATTTTTAAGAAAATATAAATACCTCCTAAAAACGACTAAAATTATATCTATTATATATTATTATATCTATATAATATCAAATAAAAATAATAGGAAAAAGTATCCCCTCCCCACTGGTTTACACCATAAACCATGTTGTTTTGCAGTAATGGCGACGTCAGGTCGCGTCGGCGGCAGTGTACTCGTATTTTTCATTCGCTTTTTACGACGTCGATGTTTTCGCTTAGCTCCTCGCTGTGCCGAGATTGAGATTGAAAATGTATGTATGACCTTATTTATTAGATAGAAAATAAATATAGTAAGTTGTGGGTGGTGCCTCGGTTGAACGTCTCTATTTTTGCGTTTCGTAATTTTTTTGAACTAACGTGTTCGTTCAGAAAACTATTGGTAATAACTACATAAACCCAAGTGATCAGGATTAGTTAATAAAGATTTACAGTAAATGGAACGATTAAAATGTTAGTTTTAAAAATTTACAGTACAATAGCATTTCAATGCCAAACCTTCATGCGGCCAATAAAATAATTATCATTTTTCTTGTGGATTTTTTGTTGCAAGTTTTTTAGAAAGTGTCGATTCTCTTCCTATCTACAATCGGTATAGAAAACGTCAAAATGTATGAAAATAGTCACGTGATTTTGATAATCCGAAATTTTGATTAATTTTCTAATCTCTAGTGAACTTAGAATTTTGGCTACATAGGCTGAGCTTAATCAGAAAGTAAAATATAACGATAAACATTCCCATAATTTAGCTCGCATTTTCATGGCTTTTGCGAAGGTTTTATCTAAAGCAAACGAAGCTACATTTTAGGAATCTGTTTGTGCAAAATTGTTTCCTAACTTCATGCCCCGAACGGGACAAACAACTGTGATGTCCCAATAAAAAGTTATTTGTGAAATTATGCCGGCGCCGTGGCGTCGGTTATCGTGCTAGCTGAGAGCAAACGGTCATTATTTTACGTCATATCGTCAAACTTGTTAAGGAGATGACCGAGCTTCTAAGTCAAAGTCAATTAGTATGTTTTATTTACTAAAATTACAAGGATTATTAAGAATTATCTTGTCCTAGGTGACTCTTAAGTGTCAGTTTCTCTCGAGCAATACATAGAAAAACGGGCAAGAAACTTACGGCTTGGTTTCTATACCTATCGTTTGTTTGTATGATCCTTTTTACAAAAAAATACATTCATAATAATATTCTAAAGCTCCAGTGTGGTGCAATATAACCTAGTAACATTTAAATGCAAGAGATTCGGCAAAGATTGGTCAATTTGGAATACAAAACGTTGCCACGTTTTAGAACCAACTGTATTTGAATGATGTGTTAATCCTTGTTAATTTTTAATAGAGTTTTTAAAAACAAGACGATTTCCTTTAATTAAAGTCTATACAGTAGACTTGACTATTGTTATACTTACAAACGGATCGCATATAATATGACGTGATAACTTATTGGAATAACTGCAGGACTATAAAATATTTACATCACTTAATTTCCTTTTTAATTTAAGGCGCTCATGTCCTGTGGGCTCAAAACTTACCCATTATTCTGCTGCTCCTGGTTTTCATCAGCGTCATTGCTGTGAAGTGACTCCAACATCTGAATCTTCAACATTGTGGATCACATGACAGATGACGTCACAGCACTTCGCTAGAAATGTCTTCAAAAATCACTGTCACTTTACTTTTCACTCACTTCTTTTCTCGGCTTATGTTCGACCTGTAACAAAATAACACTTATTACCCGACTGCGGTAAAGCAAATAGGAAGGTTATTTATAAATTTTGTACTGAGTTGGAAGAATGGTTGGAGATATTGGAGAGCTTTTATTCAGTTTCTGACTTCTTGAAGAAGGGTTCGTGTCGCTTCTACAACTATTAATAGTGGATTAATAGTTGTAGAAATAATAATAGTAATAGTAATAGTAATAGTTGGTAAATTGGCGTGCAAAAGTTTCTAGGTACCTACCCTAGAAACTTTTGCACGCCAATTTCTTTGGTAAAAATATGCGGCACTTATTTATACTTTTACATCTTTGTACATAAATTACCATATTTTTATGCAAATAAATCACTTGATTTCATTTGATTTGATTTAATAATGTTAATAATAAAACTTAGTATGGAACTAGTTGTGTGAGATGTCGCGGATGTACCTCTATCTAACTATATAGTAGAGGAGATCCAATGGGTTTAATCTAATTAACTACAATGATCCTTGAAATAGGTATCGATATACACCTATTAAAAAGTATCGCGATAACTTTGCCAATAACAACTTTAAAGATGTTTAAAGCAAAGCTACGTCCAAACTGACGGGAATGTAAAAACGGGCGGCATCGAGCACGGATGAAGAAGAAATAACGCTTCGAACTAAAAATCTTTCTTTGAATCGTGTTCGAAAAAAAATTAAAATCGATCACTTGTTTTTCGATCTAAAGTAGGTAATTTACAGGCGTCACAGCTTAGTCGGTAGTAGCTTTGCCTTCAGTGGTCGCGGGTTTGATCCCCACTGAGAACAAAATATTGATGTTTGTTATGTCTCTGAGTGTTACTATGTATTATTATAAGTTGGTATTTATTTACAAAAAAAAGTATAAAAGTATTCTATCAGCAATCTAGTTTTATAGTACAAGCTTTGTTTAGTTTGGGACTAGAGAGCGTTGTGTGATATGTCCAAGAGTATTTATTTATTATAATGAGCAATCTAGTTCCCATAGCTTTGCTTAGTTTGGGACTAGATGGCGTTGTATAAAAATGTCCAAGAATATTTATTTATTTATTATTCTCTGTAGTGGTAACGTCCGACTGTTTCCCAGTTGATTTCACGCCTCGGTTTAAGCATAGCTTTATTTTCCGATCCCGAAGAATTCTCATAACAGTCTTGAGACTTGTTTGATTGTCGTGTTGATTAATTGGAATAGTTTGAGTCATTAAGAGCGAACATTATTGAAAGTTTCGCAAAATTCCTAACAAAGTATTCACGCGAATGTACATACTACTTACTACTTTAAATACAAAGTTAAAATTTTATGGAATTATAACAGAAACTGAAGTTTGAAGGACTCTCTGGAGACCTCTTTGAACGAGATTTTAGAAGTACAGTCAACGATATAAGTGGACTGACAAAGAGAACACTGCCTAACATTGACACCTACACGATACCGATAAATTTGACGCGTCTTGAACAATTTAATTAGAGTAACCAACTAGCCAATTCTGATGATGAAGTTTTTAGGCCGTCTTAAGGCCTCCGTCGTGGCTTAACGACTGTTAGAATTATTAAAGTTATAATGTATATTCTGTAAAATAAAAGTACTAATTATTGGCACTGAGCTCGATTCTGTTGGTGTATTTTTTTAAACTAATTTGATAGCACTAACATGATAGCTGTCTTTGTCGTTTCGGTTCATGAGAAAGAGATGGCAATAATGTTATGATACAACAGAATCAGGGGCAATGTCTGTCTGTAAATGTATGATAACAACTGGTTATTCTAGAGTTTGTTATTTTTAAGAATGAGAAAGGTTTTGGTAACGTGTATTGTATATACTTAGTTCAATTATTTGGCCTCGATATAAGTGCTACGAAAACTCGTAGCACCCTCTACGGTCGTAGCTGGTTACGGTATAAAATAAAGTTATTTTTTTGTAGCTTTGTCAGTAATCTCACTCACATGTTTTTTTCGAAAATCAATCACTGCTCTCCTTTTACTAGCGTAGTATGTACTAAACTTTCGATTAGATATCTATTCTGTGTGTCTAGAATTCGCTTCGTAAATATTTTTTCTCCAAACCGTCTCTAAGTATTGTCTACCGAGCGATAAGCCACCGCTGCCGACCGACTGCGTCAAACAAATTCTATTTGTGTTTCACCCCCACCCAGATCCTTCACGCAGGTAGCAAAATGCATCCCCAAAACCGTCAAAAGAACGCAGTTTTTTCAATACTGATCCTGCATCGCGCAAACGATATTTTTCTACAATTTAAGTTTATTTAGAAGTTTTGGGGTATAGGCGGTGGGGAGTCCGTTTCTACGCGGGAATTGTGACCTTGTAGCACGTGAATGCAAGACACATAAACATTGGTTGGACGCGAAGTACTATCAGTATGAAGTACATCATACAGTATGGAGCGTGTCATGCCGGCCTCGAGCTGGGATGTTGGAAAGTGTAGTGCTCAGCACTCGACCCCACCGACGTAGAAGTTTTGACTTCCTTTTAAGTTTGAATAAGTTGACCGCAAGTTCCGTATAATGTGTCTTGCTCACACTATCGGAACGAGAGACGCTGGTTCAAATCCAGCAAGGCGCGTAACTTTTTGCAATAGAAACATTTTGTTTCCATATTTTTTTTACACTGGGAAATACTGAGTTAACTGTTATTTTGTTGTATACAAAGGTTTTTTATACAACTAAGTAAACTAAACCGATGACATTGCCAAGGAAGTTGTACGGCGAACTCGTTCTTCCTAGAAATACATGGAGAATATTTTACCCTCATCTAGTAAGACAAAGTCATAGCTGATATTCTTCAAGATGATTTGATGATGATGAGTTCATGACAATATTTTATTTCATATTGAATTTATGAAATTCAGTAGGTATTTATTATTATATGGTATATTATTATATGGTATTTATTATATGGTGAGATATATTGTTTTCAAAAATGTCGAAAAGCTTCAAGTCTCTTATCCTGCTCAAAATATCATACAAAAACCACTCAAAAACATCATCTAATTGTCCTTCATCCGGCAGACGTCACAATAACAGTAATATGTAATATCTTCAAGGCTTTAACGGCGGGAACACCAATAAATTGCCTACGTTTGTTTGGCTCAGGTGCTTTCTTGCGTCTGAATAATACAAAAGCTTCTACTGCTAAAACGTAGAAGACACAGTCAAGATGCGCTACATAGCTGGTTTGTTCAATCGTACTAAGACTCAGTAAACTTATGTGAAGCTTAATAATTTACAAGTTTAAAAACTGGATAAATCGACTTCAATTATACGTCTTCATCATCAATAATGATGGTGGCAGTTCATTGGGACTGTTCTATTTATAGTAAACACCACAGAAAGGCAAAATACGCAATGCTGTGTGATGACGCATTTTTTCCAGTTATTGTTATTTAACTGCCAAACTACTGAACCAATTTTGATAAAAATCTTGAGGTATATTATAGGTACACCCTTTCAGATAAATCGGTTCATAAATGACGGAGTTCTGAGGTAACAAACATACAACTAAATTGAGAATCTCCTCCTTTTTTGAAGTTGATTAAAAAGACTAGGTACGTAACAAACTATCCACGTCCCACACAAATGTATGCGTCATTGCAGATTCATGGACGAAGGGTGACACATTTTAAAAATAGTTTATACACTGTGGTTATATAATAATGTGCGTCAATGGGTATTTCAACCAGTTATCGACACGACACGACACGATATGCCCGGAGCTTTAGTACCAGACTATTTCAAAATGTCACACTGCTAGACGCTTTCACACCAACAACACTGACAACGTTGTTCGAGCCATAGTATTAGCACAGATCAATAATTATTATACGTAAGTATCGTGTCAGTGTTGATATCGGTCAGTGTAAATGTTTATTGGTGCCACACAATAAACATTAGTGCTATTACTTAAAAATACCTCTCAGCTTATTCAATGTTAAAAAACTGCTTAAAATTCTCCCTGTCACAATTTCTCATTATCTCAACAAAACGAGATGTCATTATCTTGAACAGTTGAGAGGGGATTGTAAGTGGGCCCCTAGTTACGCTTCTTCTTTTTTTTTATTTATGGCTTACCTATGTAAATAATAAACTTTTTGGTCAGAAAACTTATTTCTTCCAAACGTCAGAAATGTGATTATTCTCGACTATTTGTGATATTTTCTATTCTTGTGATCGTGGAATGTCAACTTAGTTAAAGAATCAGGTACGTTACATAGGTAGGTATGTATGTACCAGCTACTTTAATATACACTAGACCATCCAAAAAGTACGTAAAAGATAAGAAAGCGCCATTTTAGGTGTAAACGTGAGTGGGATAAAGCAAAACTTTTGCATACAAATGAAAATTTAAAACGGTTCGGTATGATTATAACTTCGCTTGCATGAGTTCTGTATGATAATCAACTATGTTTATTCTATGACGCTTAGATAAAAACATTTTACCTCACATTTTGAGTTCAAAGGATGTTGGGAATGTTTGCATTCGTATGAGTACTGCGAATACCTGCCACAGTTAATTTTAATATTTTATTTATATTCTGATTTATTTTTAAATATTCTAAAATCTAGACAGGACTTTATCAAAAAGGCAAAACTTTTTTTGAGGTCTTCTTTGGATTAGACAATAACTAACAATCGTAAACAAATCAATTAAGTATGAATTCTTTAGGTTAGAAGGTTTCGATTATATTCATGAAAGTATTCGAACTCGATGCATTTTTAACGAAAATAACAAATAATAAATAAATAAATATTCACGGACACTTAACACAACGCCTTCTAGTCCCAAACTAAGCAAAGCTTGTACGATGGAAACTAGATGGCTGATAGAATACACACATACATTTTTTTTTTGTAAATACATACTTATAATACATAGAAACACCCAGACACAGAACAAACATCTATGTTTACAACACACAAATGTTTGTTCTCAGTGGGGATCGAACCCACGACCCACAGCACGGAAGGCAGAGCTACTACCGACTGAGCCATGACGCCTGTCAACCACTTTCGCAAACAAACTTGAGCAAACACAACAAAATACAGACTCGGAGTGCGACAAAAGCTTTTTTTTAAATCGGTTAAAAACTATACAGCTGTAAAATTGAGCAACGCCAAAAAAATAACTAAAAGCAAAAGTCAAAAAGGGGATGTCAAACTCGCTCTTCTTCGGTGGTTAAGAGAACAGTAAACTGAACTCCGGCCTAGAGGGCAGAGGAGACAGCCCGGCATTAGCCTCTCCTCAGACCCCCCTCTTAAACGTGCCAAGCACTCAAACAATTATTTAATTTTGGAACTGCGATGCACAGTCGTGGCTCAGAATAAACATACACTTGTCTCAGATGTCACATCATACGACTATGACTTACCGTGAAGAGCTGGACACCCCCGGAGAAACCTTTTTCAAACTTCTATATAACCTCCTTGATTGTAAAAAACTGTAAGCGCGATCCAGAACTTACCAAAAAGTTTTTATGAAAATCAATACTTCTCAGTTGTAAAATTAAATAAAGAAAAAGATGGTTTGAAAATAACATGAGTGTTTTTGATAAAAACTTGCATTCGATATTCAAATTAAACAGAAATTATGAATTGTGAAGAATCATAAGAGAATACCGCACACTGGTGACATCTATGAAAGTGAATTAGCACTTTCTAAGTTTCTACAGAATGAAAAGATTTTTGAGGGTAGGCCTAAAGCTGAGAAAAATAAAGTATTCTTTGAAAACTTCAAAGTTGGTTGTCAAAAAACAAAGTGAAAAGAACGATGTTATTTGATAAAAATGTGGAAATGTGTAAGCAAATTGTACCTAACTAAAAAGTAAACAGTAAAATATCACAACAAAGCCTGGAAATAAAGTGAGATATTGTTCGTAAATATTGTAAACAGAAGTTAGAGGTAAGTTATTCGAAGGTTAAGTTTATTTAGTAAGGTAAGGGTGTGATCAATATCACCCAGCTTCTTGCATTTTTATATTATCCTAAGGCTGCATGTGCACTATAGAGAATAGCTGGGATGACCGGCAAAGACTTACGTCAAGACTTAGACAAAAATATTTGAACCTAAAGTGCTGTCCTGTACCTCTATCACGAACAAATCTGACAGTCGCCGTGTTAACGTATTCGAGTTATATTGCGCGTCAATGCCAGCTCGACCGCCAACCGTTGAGTGTCACCGCGCAGTGTATCTCTGATAGGCTAGTGTTACGATATGTTTGCGATTGCCACATTCATTCGTGATCAAGGTACTGAATAAGTTTCTAAGATTAAAGCCTCTTATTCATAACAACAATAAACGGCCACAATGAAAAGAGATTAAATACAACGGTTTGAAGGGTAAGGGCGCCGGTGTAATTACAGGCACATGAGACTTCTAGATCTTTACGTCTCAGAGTGATGGACGCAGTGCATTGCCTTACAGGGCACGTCCTCATTGGACTTGCTCTGTGAGGTTATGCATTGTTATAGGCAGAAGTTACCACTTAACATCAGGTGAGCTATCAGCTTGTTCCATTACTTTTACCATAAAAAAAAAATATCTATCAGTTTATTTAATTACTTATCAGAGGTTTATAACACGATTTGCTTACTCTGAGTCCAGTTATTTGAAAGCTTTTGCTAGATAAGAAGGTATTTTGCCTCATTTTACTAGAATCTTGTCTACGTTTCAGAAATTACCAGAAATCTGTGGGGATGTCTACTTGGTATAGTGAGCTATTTAAGTCTTTGTAAGGCGATGCCGATTTAATATTCTATTCTAAGTTTGAGCACGTAGTGGGTGTTCTAGGTAAACCTAATACTAGGTAAGGTAGGGCGTTTTCACACTATATCAAAGGAGAATTAGATGTCGCACATTTAGTAGGTACAAGACGCTTTTACACCGCCTTGGCACCGACACCGATTTGTTTGTATCACTGACGTGTCGATATCGGCCAGTCTAAAAACGCCTATATTGTAGTGAAAAGTTTGGCAACAATAAAAAAACTTAGTAATTTTTTTTTCACTTAATTTTCAGCTACAAAAGAGCGTCAAAACGCCTTCGGCACTGGAGTTGAGGTCAATGAACACGCACTTTGTGCCAATTACTCATCAGCCGTCAAAGAGGTAGTCACTGGTTTCAAGGTCAAGGTCACAGGAGCTTGATACAAGACCCTGCGCCTTCCGTCAAACAGGAATTAGACCAGCTCCATCAAACTGGCTTAGCGCGAAGACACGGACGCCCCAAGAAACACTAAACCAGGTTCTATTTAAACAAACTATCCAAAAAATATCGTTTGCGCGATCGAGAAATATCTACCTGCGTCTATTATCTAGGATTGGGGACAATAGAAAATGTTTGGGATCTCTATTGTTGTTGCGTTATCGTACCATTTTTTCGATATGTATTTTGGTCGGTGCAACGCTTGCAAGCTCGGAAGACAGTGGATCGAATCTTCGTAAGGGCAACTTTTTGCATGTTCTTCGAAGTTTGTTGTATCAATGTGGACGAGCGCAATCTACGCTAGGATTGAATTTTGGAAGCACCGCAAAGCTTTTTGTGGGCGTAGGATCAAATCTGAGGGAGATAAACTTTTTGGGTTTTTAAATGTAAATTGTATTTTACCTTATCTGCACCATCATTGTGTTTAACTACATACTATGAATGTTTGGTCACCATAATACGTTTATATACAAAAAAAATTACAGGATTTTTTTTTATTTCAGGACAGAATCAACATCTAAACAATAATTATCATGTCGAGCAAGATGCCCATATCTTGGTGCGTTCACACTCAGCCGCAATCGGCAGGGAGTGGGCATGAGCATAGTGTAAACACGATCATGCCTATGTCCCGGCGGCCCAAGTTCATGCCCTTGCTCTCTAGTAAGAATAAAGGCGGTGTTGCTGTGGCAATAAGTCCACAGTTAATCGCGGCATTAATGCCGGCAGCGGCATGCGCTGGAGTGTGAACGCGGTATATGGATGCAATGATCAAATTTATGCTGTTGTGGCGCAGCCACAATATCTTAATATAACTTATACGTATTTATTATAAATATATAAACATATAATTATTTATCTTACAAACTAAATACACAATACAAAAACATTCACAACACAAACATGCATTACATAAATTACAAAGCCAATACCACTTACCTGTTACGAGAATATCGTAATGAAGAGTCGTCGCGCCATCCCCGGTCGTGTCGGATCGTATCAACGCGCCTCAACGGTCACAGCCATGCCGAGAACAATAGGACTGCTATGCGCGAGCGCCGGCCGCCGCGTCGCCGGACCCGCCGCTCGCCCCTCAGTCTGCCACACGCTCTCGCGGCAGACGCACGCTCGCTTGCTCCAAAATCTTGCCTACCTTTTTCTCGCGCTATTACGCTTACGAATATTGTTTCCTTGCTTGTTTGTATTTCTGCATTTATATAATATTGTAGTGTCGATTAGACGGTGTACGTGTTCTACAAACCCATCGTTTTATTTGCCATCCTTCAAGATAAGCTACAGTTGGATAGGCAGATAGCACTACAGTTGGTGACCAGCCGACGTGATCCAGCCGTCAACCACTACGGAACAGCTGCCGAAGCCTGACGACTGGAGTTTCCTGAACACGCACAACCTTCTTCAACCATCAAGCCGATCTAACCGGATCATCATCTATCTACTTTCTCTCATCCTCCCAGCATCTATCAGACCATGCAGCAGCAATCATCAGCCAGCAGCCTCCGCAGTTCCATCGCAGCCGCATCAGTCAGCTTCCTGGACCTGCAGGCTATCGCGACATCCTCATCGTTGCTACATCCAGCACATGAATCCCAGCACCTGTCTCGACTCACCGCAGACCCGCCAGATTCACGCCAACAGCAACGCACCGCACCGCTTCGTCTCGACTCACCGTAGACAACAAGCGCATCTCGTTCCGTCTCGACTCACTGTGGACAATGAACGCTTCGCATCGCATCCGCTCACCACGTCTCGACTCACCGTAGACAATGAGCAACGCTGGCACAACCTGGATTTCATCAACGCTGCTACCAACGGATCGACCTCCGGTCTGGAAAGGGAGTGATGTAGCGCCATCTATCTCGCTACATGAGAACTATCCTAGATCGCGCAAACGAAGTTATCACGGAGTTTGAACATAAGTAATACTACCGAATACCATCCATTGGTCCTCGGACCCCGAGCCAAAGGTCGCTCGGCGTGGAAGATCTTCCCTTTTCGTAGGAGGACACATATCCTACCATGTTCTCCTCACTGTCATCAAATTATTACAATGATGTCATTTGAGATGGAATGCGGATTATATCTATCATCTATGTTTACTCATCATTCTTACCGTCATCTCACCCACACAGTTCAGTTTTTTTCTTTGATTTCGTAACATAACATAAATTCTGTGTAGCTCACTACATCACAAAAGTTATTAGTATCACAAACACAATTGGTACGTAAGTACGTGATTTATCGTAAATATATAGGTGCCGCAAAATAAATAAAAACAAAATGGATCATTTTGGAAAAAAAACAATGACACAAATTGAAAACTACAGGCTACAGTAAACTGTGTCGTACAATGAAGAGTGCTGCCACAAACTTATCCGACTCAGTGTTCAAAAAAGGAACTAATATGTTGGTACCTTACGTAAGAAACCAACAGAATTTGGTACGAAACAGTAATATTAAATATTAATAAAGTTGAATGGTAGTGTTTTGTCTGTTTCGAAGCTAAATACCTGTTTCCAAAGCTATTTTTGCAAATCTAGGTATACATATTTGTACAACATGTTCTAACAAGCTTCCTTCAACCAATAAGACTCAATAAGCAATCAGTAATCAGATGTCCTATTAAATTCCTAACTAACCTATTACCATCGTAATTCTGAGCTAGTAATCGATCAACATGGAGTTACGAAGCGAAACGATATTAATATCCGTACTTAGTAGTGATAGGATCGATATATCACTTAAGTACATGACACCTTCGTGTCTGCAGTGTTTACGCACTTATAAGTTTCACTGCGCGGTGACGCGGCAACAAATGCTCCATCCCGAATATCCAACGTCGAGTTTTATTTGCTTTCATTGTCAAAAGTTGAGTGTTTTTGTACTCGCTACTGTACTTAGAGATGTGTAAACACTGCTTTAGAATTATATTGCTTTCGATTTGGTTTCTCTTCTTAGATTTATTATGTACCTGTTTAGTTGTTCAATTGAATGTGATATTGCTTTGTGACACGGAGCGAGTGAAATAGTTTGAAATTGAATTTCAATGTAATCGAATTTTCAACAGATCTGTTTATAATTGTGTCCATTTGTGCAAAACATCTAAACATAAGTTCCTGTCTCAAATACTGGGTTAGAAAACTGAAAAACTTACAAACTTATCCAATTATGCGTAGACATTGAATAAGTAATGCGAAACGAATTTTTATCGACTCCCAACTTTCATGTCTCTGCGTGTACTTTTATGTTCTTTTTATTGGAGGAAAAAACTTTTTACATGGCTTAGGTAACTGATCTGTATCATAAAAGATTATTGGAATGGATTATATTATAACTTTATGCATTATGGTGTAGTTAAACTTTTTACTGACTTTATTTATATATCCACAGGAAAGACAAGGTCAATAGGCTGACTTGACTAGGCTGAGAGGGAGGTATAGGTAAACATTGTCCCAGGCACTACAATGTCCCGTTAAGTGCAAGCATAGGTTGCCTCCTGACGCTGTATCAATCATCTTAAATAGATGTAAAGGCCTATTATAATGTACTTATGTATTTTGAATTTATTTAAAGCATAGTGCCTATACCTATAAGGTATGTCAACTGGTTTACGAGCACTAAGTAGGTTGGCACATAAAATATATACGAACACTAGGTTATTTGGGAATATTATGGCATTGGTTTTATTGAGTTTAACTGGAAGACAATAAAAATATTACTATTTTGTAATACAGCAGTGTTTTATGAATTGTGTAAATCTAGATCCCGTACCGTAAGCTTTGAACTGCTTTCGCTGCCCAGCATAATGTCAAGCGATGTAACCACAGATATATACGAAAAACAAGAAGCTTTTGACGGCAAAAAACGCGCTACTGTCACTATTATACAGAATACCAGTCTTAAACTTGGCAGGTTTTTATGAGACAACGATTGCCCCCCAGAAATGTTTAGGTAAAATAATATAGTGCGTAAACTATTACAAAATGTCGCTATAAAGATCGCAACTAAGGTCATAAAGAATTCAAGGATAAATCTTAGAGTAAGAAGAGCCTAAAGAGCGTAGTCTGGTACCTAATTGCTAAACGTAATCAACTTTCAGAAGAAAAAATGTTCAACAAAACGACACGGAAATCCTGAAAAACTAAATAGTATTTATTGATTTGACATAAAGTTGAATTGGACTATCACAGATTATCGCCGTAGAAAACCAAACTGACATAGATAAGATAGCATTGATTGATTTCCATATTCAAATTATTCAACTAACGGATGCTAGTATGTCGTTAATTCAGTTTCCTATGCGTCCCTTGTTCATTCATACTCTGATTCGTGGGGTTTGTGCCAAGTTTTTTTTTTAACTTTGTTATTTTTATTCCCACGTCAAAGATAAAAACTTTTATATTGCATTAGAGTTTTTCATCGTCGTAAATGTTTGTTTCGAAACAGTTTTGTGACGAATTTCAGCTTTAATCTTGTTTAAAACTTATTTTCTCATCTCGCTGCTCAACATATATTATGTTCAGTATTTTCTTGTGTTCGTAATTTAATTATAAGTTCGCTCGTTTTTTGTTTCTTCGGCGTTTCGATCGTCTTATGTTAAAAAAATTGAAGATTAAGTACCTACTAATTATGATCTGTGTGCAATAGCTACATTAGGGTGCTTTTCCATCAAAACTAAGTCAAGCTACGTTGCTTAGGATGTGTTTGACATCTACCAATCTTTTAATATGAAAACAAACGATTCCTATTAGTGGATTTCAAACACATTCTAGAATAAATAAATAGCTACATGATTACCTAATCCCAAAATGGACCTTCCCTGGAGCAGTACGCAAATGTGATCAGAAAGGGTTAAATGAGATTGGACTTGACCTAAACTTTATATTAGCGAGTAAGTTTCCTCAATTTGCAACAGTAACGAGCTTTAGGAGTTATAATAGTTTGGAAGTTTTCAAAAGTGGAGTTAATAGGTATCTTTTAGGCGCTACATCGTCGACCACATCATCGGAGATGGTGGTCAAATGGTTACTTCTTGGCTTATTTTGAAGTCTTCTTAAAAAACGTGACCTTCATAATGCGTAAATAATGTTTTGGAAAAAGCCAGAGTTCTGTTTGTTCTTATATTCGTAACTCTGAAAACTGGGATGTTTGGCTGAAGCCAAAGTTTAGCAATATTTACATTTACCTGACATATTTTATTAATTAATTTCAAATGTTTATTGGTTTTTGATTGAAAACAAAATGAAAACCGTCTAAGGAAATAAGTAACTTTGAACCGTCGACTTTGCCTATACAGAGTGTTTTCACACAACCACCGACACGACATTTATACGATATCGTAGGCAGCTACTTTCATACATTTATCTAGTACCTACCTATTTATCCTTATCCAGACTACTGATACAAAAATTCTCATCGGATAGTGAGCTCGTTGGGATTTTTTTTCTATCGGCCCCACCAGTAGGTCAGCCACGGTGGGCTCGATGGGAATAACCCCGAACAAATAATAGAACTACTGATACTAGGCCATATAAATCCTCCTCTGACTACACTTTGACGACGTCTTTGTTTTTTTATACTTTTCGTCGGCAAACCAGCATACACGTGATTTTATGTAACACATCATCATATAATATTTTCGTTATGTACCCAATTAATTAAATGTGAGACATTTACACCCCAATGCGTCCTTTGAGCACAATAAAGTACTTTGATCATCACACCACAACCTCCCATGCTATTAAGAACCTTAATATCGTGTAATAACGATCAAAATGTACATTTTCGACCACCCAGAAAACTTCGGAGCAAACTTTCTATTGTAAAACATATTGTATGGCCTAGAACATAAGGATCAATGAGCATAGCTAAGGTCATAATACGAGGTTAAAAGGGAATATGGTCGTAATGGGAGGATGTTGATAGTTTATGGGCTATAAAAAAGATGCTTAGGTTTTACTCAAAGATACCTAATGGGTTTTTTCTCTAAACCCAATAATCCATTTTTTTTTTAATATGCATTACAAATAATATTTATATAATGGTTAGCTAGGTATAGTACAAGCTAGCTTCTAGTCCTAAGAACCTATACTACCTAATTTTTATACTGCTGTGTGAATTGATTCATTTGGTCTCTTTGAAGTTAAAATGTAGAAAGTTATACTTACAACGAAAATGTAATTGTCCTGGGCCCTAAGAGTACAATTGGGTACCTACATAAATTATACTACCTACCAGAACCAGCCTTTTGAGGTTTGAAAAAACTAAAAATTTGCCTTACGCAGTTTGCATGCTGCTCGACACAGACATATACAACACGATAGGATATCAGGGGCTGGAACAAAACTATCGTTGTCGGCGTCAACACGGTATGAAACCGTCTAAATATGACATTAGTCCGACATCGTGTAGGTGCCGTGTCGTTGGTTTGAAAACAGCCCTAAGCTTTATTGGTAGGTAACTCAACGGTTCACCCTCTTTACAGATTCAGATAAGTTGAGCGCGGCGAATCACATAAAGCAAATGGAGAGAAAAAGCCGTGGAAAAATCATGCATTCTTAATGCTTCAATTTGTTGAAGAAAAACATTATTTTATTGAGAGCCAAAATACCGGATTACACGATTCAAACGGGAAATTGAGATGATCTACGTGAAACGGTAAGCGAAGATAAAGATTGAGGATATACTTATGAGGAAAGTATTTCTTTATTATTCCGAACAAACACTTGAGACAGCCTTACTAATAAATTAGGTACACTTTTGTGAACATATTTTTTACGAAAATCGCACAAATGACCATCAACCACATTATTGTACCTAAGTAGACCCTGTCTACCTTGTCATAAAATAGGTACTTATTCATTTTGGTTTTGCGAGATACCTAGACTTCAGCCCTTTCTTATGAATTCAGCACATTTCAGCAAACTCTAGCTACTTCAGAGAGGAAACCCACTAATGCGATGAGATTTTACAAGAGCACTCATATATTTTTCTTTGTAATTTCCAAGAAACTGCAATTGTGTTACTCTTTTACTGAGTAAATTATTTTCTAGTATAGTTAGTCATGTCTTTCTGCTTATTTTCAGATTACAGCATTATTTTAAAAAGTTAAGGATATTCTTATAAGAAATTTTTCTTGTGTTTTTAATCATAGCATAGGTATACCTATCAGTGATCCAGGAGTTGTATGATTAAAACTGATGCTAATCGTACAAGAGTTAAACCCTGACCAAGTTTTATGATGACAGCATCATCAAACATCTTTACAGCCTAATTGAGATACTCCCCGATTGTTAAAAATCTGGTTTCAGCTCCAATATTAACTTTATGAGCTTCTGTTAGGGTAACCATTTTTACAACGGGGCTTAGACTCGTAAAATCACATACTTATTTTAATCTTATTGGACACTCTAAGATAAATACCGGTGAATGTACCTAATGACTGATAGGTATTGCGTTTATGCGCATTGCGTACAAACATTTTTCGAATAGAAAAGTCCATTGGTCCAACGACTGGGTTTGAACCCACGATATATAGTCTTGACACATCACCACGGCACGGCCCAGGCCTAAGGGCCATCAGCACGGCTTAGGCTCATAGGACTAAAATGCGATATCATAATAACATGACATTCTAAATTTTCATCATATGTCTATCGTTTTTGTATCAACTTTAATACATAAAGTCATGAAAATTATAGGTATCATCAATCATCAATATATATAAAACTCTTTTGAAGCTGACATAGAATCAACGCACAGCCTAAACTACAAGTCCTAGAGATATGAAATTTGGAGGGTAGGTTCCTTATATAATGTAGGGGCGCACTAAGAAAGGAATTTTGAAAAGTCACACTCTAACGCGAGCAACGCCGCGGGAGACGGCTAGTTATTCATATAATGATACAAAATAGTAAGAAGTTGTATCATTTTACTAGTGTATAATAAATGCATTTTATTGTACTACTTACACTTTTTAAAACAATAACATTAATAAAAGCATCACAAACTAATTTGTATTCAATAGTCGATCAACGACAACAATAACGATACGCGTCACACCATTCTGTCTGTCTGTCCTAAAATTATAGGCAAGCCGCCATTGTTGTCCGCCATCTTTATTCTGCGCACGCGCATGTAAAATGTTTTGTTAGAAAGTCACTAGGGATTTGTAATTGGCTCACGTGTTAACATTGAACGATTTTGGTTAAAGGTGAGAGTTGTAAAGTGGGAAGAAGTTCATTGTATTATTGAATGCAGATTGAAGTATCCATTATGAAAACATCATTGTTCTGAAGGTGATGATGATTGCTATTTTAAATATTGATCAGATATTTCCTGCCTGGTCGTCATCGTTGTGTTGAAGTATACTTAACATTATTCTAGAAACCTTTTCTTTCTGAGTGATAAACCTTATCATAACAAAACTTTAACCTCGTGGATAGTGTATTTTCTGTGAGAACTGAGTCGCACTTTATCCTAGTTTTTTTTTATTTCAACTGTAAAATAAAAAGAAAAACCAATGCCTGTGTAAAGTAAAAGCCACCTATTTGAAAATAAAATACCTTTTTAAATAAAATTAATGATACAAAATGCTCTTTAATTTGATATATTTTAGATACTTTGATTGGCAACCCAATTTGTATCAATCAACTGTATTAATACACATTGATACCATTTTCACAATTCCACGCGTTAATTACACAATGCCAATCATCCGTTAACGCGATACAATAACAGTAACGTTACAAATACAAACAAACGACAAGTTTTTATAACGTTCTCTATATTGTTTGTTTAGTTGAAATATTCTCACGTTCTAGTAGCTGGATATCATGGACTCGGTTTGACTGATTGTCTTAGTACTTTAGTGACTTACTTGATTATACTTCGAGATAATTATACGTATTCCAAACAGTTAGCGCATACCTCGTCGAAGAGTTCTAGTTACAATCCACTTTGTATTTTCGCTTCCATTTTCACACTTTCTATGCACTGCGGTTATCCATCGTACAAGCTTTGCTTAGTTTGGGACTAGAAGGCGTTGTTTTAAGTGTCCGTGAATATTTTTTATTTTTTTTATTTTTATACACCTACACATATTTTTTTTATATTTGGACACTTGCAAATATTTTTTTTTACATAGTCTAAGCAAACGTTTGACCACAATCTCACCTGATGTTAAGCGGTGATGCGGTCGACGGTGTAGCACATTTACCTAGAAGACTTGAAGAAATTATTGCACGCATATTCTATGAAATACCGTAAAAGTATAATAACTTTTTTGTCCACTTCATACATGGTCTGATATTTATGATACAAAACTATTATTGTATCATAAATAGCAGACAATGTATCAAAATGGTCCAACATTATTGTATCGAAATGTGTTTACCAAAGTCCTTACCTCGGTAATAGAATGTCACTACAGTATCACGTTGCAAGACACGCTTATCTGAAAATAGATTTTGGGTTCGTGTAGGTGAATTTTGTGAATAAAATGGATACGTCACAAACAGGAAATACGATTACGCTATCCTAATGATGTTCATGGGTTAGCACAAGTTTAGTACGTAGTTTTTAGGAGTAATTTTAAAGTTCAGACTCATTCTGCCAGTTATTTAAATAAATTAAAAAGATAGAAATGGTAAACTGTTTTTTCTAAAACAAATTGTTTTATCGTTTTCAGATTATCATGGAAAATAATTTCCCTTTGATTAAGACAACATTCACTGGTCACACATCGTCCTACTTCCAACCGTATACGTATTTTGAATGGCAAACTATTTGAGCATACCAAAATAATAATAATAAATAATAAATAAATTACACACAACGCCTTCTACTCCCAAACTAAGCAAAGCTTGTACGATGGAAACTAGATGGCTGATAGAATACATACATACATATTTTTTTTTGTAAATACATACTTATAATACATAGAAACACCCAGACACAGAACAAACATCTATGTTTACAACACGCAAATGTTTGTTCTCGGTGGGGATCGAACCCACGACCCACAGCACGGAAGGCAGAGCTACTACCGACTGAGCCATGACGCCTGTCATAAAATATGGAATTTGAAATAAAATATGGTAAGATTATATTTTATTTCACTGCCTTTTTGCCGATGTCTATCTTCATTAGGGATAAGAGATAAATGAGACATTTGAGCCTCTTGTTTAGGGTTCCTAAGTTTAAAAATAAATAAATAAATTATTCATGGACACTTAACACAACGCCTTCTAGTCCCAAACTAAGCAAAGCTTGTACGATGGAAACTAGATAGATAGATAGATAGAAAATACTTTATTGCACACCTTAACCTAGGAATTACAATAAAATAAAAAACAAAACTTAAATTAATTGTACAATGGGCGGTCTTATCGCTATGCAGCGATTTCTTCCAGACAACCTTGGTCGGAAAGGACTAGATGGCTGATAGAAAAAAAAACACTACAGTTCCACCATCTTCGTGTGCGCTCATCTACTGGTATAGCCAGACTAAGTACTGCCTACAAAACTGTTATTTCAGAAAAATATTAGTTTTGTGTAAGTAAATATTTTCCTGGGTACATTTCAGTGCAGGATTTTTGTATATTGTTAAGAAACATACGTACTACTCTCAAAGTGTAGAGAAATAAGTAATGTTTCCATTTTGCTGAACATACGTACAGTTTTTATTTACAAAAACATATTTCTGGGTTCTTTTTCACCCCGAAAAGCTTTTTCTTCATCCCATTCATAACTTTAGTATATTTTGATGCAATGCATGAATCTGCTCAAAATATGAATGCGAATCTAAAATGTAAAGCATTGAAGGCTTGGAAGTGAAAAACTTTATGTTTAAGTATTCATGAAATATTTCCACATTGTCTTTACGGATTTTAACCCACTTTTCATATTTATGAGTGTTTCAATTGGAATAACTATCATAAAACTTTGTACTTGTGAATGGAAAATGTTTATTTAGGTAAATATTTAACTAAAAAAATTGTACCTATTATTTTGTACATTCTTAACTTAGACCATTTATATAAGCCTATATATTGTTTTTTTCCCTTCATGCAATTTTAAATAACAGGTACCTACAGAATTACAACAAAGACTAAACATTTTCTTTTCTATGCAAAATTATTTTTATGAATATACTACACTGATATATACACTTTATTTATTTTTTCAGAGAAAGGAACTGAAGGCTGTAAGGAGTACCGAGGTTCACATAATATGAATACGGCTTCCAAGAAGCGTTTAGAGGATTTAGACCTACAAAAGAACTAGCCAGCCATACTGTAGGGAAAAAAAAACGTGGTAAGTAGATTTAATTGTAGTCATTTGAGTAGCAGTTCTTAATCAACCCAGTAACTTAGTATTTCAAAGTGAAACAGCTTCCAAGAAGCGTTTAGAGTATTTAGACCTACAAAAGAACTAGCCAGCCATACTGTAGGGAAAAAAAACGTGCATGGTAAGTAGATTTAATTGTAGTCATTTGAGTAGCAGTTCTTAATCAACCCAGTAACTTAGTATTTCAAAGTGAAATACTACTATAGTAAGTACTACAAATAGAACATAAATAGGAGCAAGTTTCATATTCTTTTTAGAATTTTACTTTTAACAATGACAAGAAAAGATAATCTAAGTACTAAAAGCTAACATCTTATTCAATTCACACCTCAGTCAATTTTTATAAATTGAATTTTATTTGAAAGCAACAAGTGGCCGGCCGAGTAACTTACTCGTGTCAACAAGTTTTGAAAATATGAGGCGCTCGGACGAATTTTCGCAGACTCACAAATTAACAGACAGTGACGGATCCAGGATTTCAGTTTGGTAGGGACTTATCCCAGTATTTAGGTTGAAGATGGGTTTGATCTATGGGCAAACCCTGAAATCCTGCATTCTGGCAGCCAAGTGGTAATGAAAATCGGAAAAGGTGGCATTTTCAGAATATTAGTTTGTTTAATCTACAATGTATTTAACTTGATAGGTAATAGCTGCCCCTCACCAACCCCTTACTATAGTTTTAAATGATTTGGGTAATGCTAAAGGTGTAAAAATATAACCAAAGTTTTTGATTTAAATACCATTACACTAGGCGGTCGGACCAGTGGTCCACCACTCCACCATGAGTAGACCTAATGTTTTTGGGGGGAGGGGGGCTTGAGACCCGGAGCCCCCCAGGGGGGTTCTGGTTCCGCTGGCGCACACAACCCGCTACCACGTGTAGAAGACATTGCAAATTACTTTCGAGTCAGCTCCAAGATTGAATTCTTTGCATAGTAATAAAGCGAGCAGTCTTATGACATGTGATTATAACAGACATTTTTAATTTCAAGAACCAAGGTTGTGCAAAAATTGTTTTTATACTAAGTTACTTTTTGTTCAGTCTGTTTTAAGCTAACATAAGTAGGTATAAGTTGTGGCTAGGCTTGCTTAGTCAATCTTCACTGATTATCTAAGTTAAGCGACGTTCTGCGCGGTTACTATTTGGATGGGTGACCGTTAGTGGCATTTAAATCTGAGCGCTTCCTTGCTTCGGAGGGCACGTTAAACTGTCGGAGGCCATGGCGGAGGCCTTAAGGCGGTCTACAAACTTGCTTGCTAGTAAGGTGTACTTTACTTACTTACTTTATACTTTTTTATACCATGTATATAGTAATTACGTAAATAAATAGCGTGTTACTTTCTGTTCGTGACGAAAGTAAACTGTTAACATAATTATGTTTCCGTTCTTGTACGGAAAATGCTACTGGGACCGTAATGTGGTCGTTTTAATTCTACCTTACATGGCTTACTTAGACAGTCTCAATAGTTATGTACACTGCGGGGCAATAATAACGCGACTGCGGAACGCTGCATCGTTACTACGCAGTGTAACTTACATTACTGATACTGGCAACAGTTGGAACAACGACATAACCACAGAGCATATAGGTAACTAGCCGTTGCTCGCGCCCTTAGTTAGTTATTTATTTCGAAGGTGTATATTTCTACTGTCGGTGTGCTGCGCCGCGGTGATTACATTCAGGCTCTAAATCAGCACTCTGACACATAGACAACACAATTTTGTGAGGTCATACAGCAGCTGTTGCAAACAGAGGTAACTACTCAGTATCGGTAAATTGAACTTGAAAACATAGCTACACACACACCACCATACGTACGTACACCACCACACCACACCGCTACGTCTTGAGCCCGACCAATGTAGGCATTTTTTTAATAACCCAATAAAAAAAAACCAATAAAAATAAAACCACTGCACTGCTCGCCAACGACAGGGAATTCATCCACACACCCTAGAGCCAGCGTGGTCGCGCACCGTCCGGTTTCAGAGGAATTTCCTCCCGCGAACACTCAGGTTGTGGAACGATCTTCCTGTCGAGGCTTTACCTAGTGACTACAACATGGGGCACTTCAAAAAGGGTGTTTTAAAATTCTTCAAGGGTCGGCAACGCGCATGTGATGCCTCTGGTGTTGCAGGCGTCCATAGGCTACGGTAACCGCTTCCCATCAGGCGGGCCGTACGCTTGAATGCCTACGTAGTTGTATAAAAAAAAAAAAAAAAAAACCCGAAAGAGCGCTACTGAAATAAGAAATAAGAAACATTTATTGTAGAACTGTGTACAGGAGATCTTAACATATAATAGTTTCAACAGCCTACCCATTCCGGGCGTACAATATATTAGTAGGAAATTATAATAGGTACTCTTCTAAGCTATAGTAAACTTTATTCACAAGCCATTTTTTTTATCTAAGTTTGAATAAATTTCCCTCGAGTTCTTTTAAATCGGTTGGCAAATTATTATATATTTTGATGGATACTAAAGTCATAATTACGAATCTGTACGTACCTGCACTACCTAAGGTAAGTACCTAATTTATTGTTTCACGAAATCTTTCCATTTTCCACTTCTTCGAGTCACGTAACGAAAAACGTGACCACGTGACTCCGTAAAGGGCAAACAGTCCATTATCCACAACTTCAGGTGCCTTTATAATCAGTGTTCCGAATTACCCCAAATTATACTGAAATGGGAAATTTACTGGAAACTAGTGTTTAATTTGCAGGGTAATTGTCTTAACAAGACATAGTCAACTAGCTTTCGCCCGCGACTTCGTCCGTGGCCCGTTGGGATATTATGACTAGGATTTTGTTGTGATGTCCTTATTATAAGTGACAAAATGGCAGCCATAGCAGCCATTTACATACGATATGGTATATTTTAATTTGATTTTAGTAAGATAATTACTCTTCTGAGTGTAAGCCAGGAGTTTACATTAATCCGATGCCCCAAATCAATCAAGTCAGTTTGTACTAGATGGCTGTTTGAATACCAATTGAATTTAGCTATGTTTGTTATAAAGGCAATGATAATGAATAAAGAAATGTCTTACTAAAATTACTACGCAAATTATTTAACATTTTTGGATACCTACTGCTTTATCTACCACTTTCAAAAAAATCCAAATTATAGTTACTTTAGCACATAAATAGAGTGTAAGCACATAATTTATTATTATAGGCAGAGATCTGAATTTTCCATAGTGTTTCTCATACATATCTTTAAAAGGTTTCATTTGTACTATTGAATAAAGAAAATTAAAAATATAAGTATGTTAAAATTATTCAAAATTTTGGACTTTTGCTAGACATTTTACTGGGTTGGAATACTAGTGATTTGTTACAGCAATGTACTAGCAATCGCTTCAAGTGCCCTTGGCATTTGGAGAACTAGGACTTGACAAACATCGGACCTAATCAATTCGGGACTTGGAAGGCTTGAGGGTTTCCATCGGACGTAATAGGAATGTTCAGATAACATTTTGAGAGTTCCAAGGAGTATCTATTATTGGAACTCTCAAAACTAGGATTGGATAAAAATACAAACGGAATAAACTATTTTCCTAAGAGGATTAAAATAAACTAGCCGTCGCCCGCGGCGTTGCTCGCGTTCTACCCTTTAGTTAGAGTGTGACGTTTCAAAATTCCTTTCTTAGTGCACCCCTACACTATATAAGGATACTACCCTCCAAATTTCATACCTCTAGGACTTATAGTTTAGGCTGTGCGTTGATTCTAAGTCAGCTTCAAAAGAGTTTTATATATATTGATGATAAATAGCCTTGGACATTATCACACAACGCTCTCTAGTCTCAAACTAAGCAAAGCTTGTACTATGGGAACTAGATTGCTGATACAATACATAAAATATAATTTTATTTTGTAAATACATACTTGTGATACATAATAAAAATAATATGATATAAAGTTTCAAAATACACGCGCAGAATTCAAGCAGTCTCAATTTTAAAAAACTCAATTTTACCCCATTAAAAGGCAGAAAAGTAAAATTAGTAAAAAGCTACTCACAAAAAGAAGTCAAAATCGAAACAGGTTTCCGAAATCCGCCTAAATATACTCTGGATACTATACAATATCTGACGGAATCTTGCGATATTTCAGTCGAACCTTTAATAACAAATACCATTCGCGTAAGTATGTGACCTTTGATTTTGCCCTAAGCGGCTCACGTGTGAATAAATAAGGCATTTATTGGACAATCTCATTTCTATTAATGTTCTATTTATTTCATGGCTTCTGACATTTTGGAAAATCTCTCATAAAACCTTTCGATAGGTACCTAGCTAAGTTTATACTACTCAACGTTTTATGACCTATCTACTTGCCGACAGGGAGACTATAGACGATTCACAGAAAATGCACCTTTTTTGGTAATAGTAAGTTTAAGTACCTAGTACCTACCACAGATCATATAATACTAATAGTAGTACCTACAATATAAAAATGTAAAGGTATGTACATGTTCACTGTGGTGTAGCCAACAAAACATTATACTATATAAAGCTACATTATCATCATCATCAATATATATGTGGGATTTGGACACTATTTGAAACGAATCTACACTTTATTTTACCACTTTCTTTAATTATAAAAAATCGTAAACAAAACAAAACATCTTCATCTTTGGAGTCCTGCCAACCTAACCTCAAAGCTCAAAAACAGTGTTACCACCTAAAACTTAAAAAAAACTTCTAAAATAATATAAAATATCCGACACGGCCGTCCTGATCAATCATCTGTCCCAGATGAATTGTCTTCTGGTGAAATCCACGGCTTCATGAGATCAGCTGAGGTAGTCGTGTTAATCGGGCCTTCGCTGTTACCGATCTTCTTCACGGCATAACGATCGTTTCTGTTACATTTTACTATTTCGTAGGGTCCCAAGAATTTTGGAAACAGTTTACTTCCTTGTGAAAACTGTGTCTTTTTTATGGCTACTAGGTCACCAATATTATAGGACTTTGCTTCTTTTCGTTTTTTATTATAGTTTTTTACGTTCTCTTCTTGTATTTTCTGTATTGATTCTTTAGCCTTCTTTCTAAGCTCTTCTCTTTTATCGTTAAAGCTCTTTATATTTTCTTCTTCTATCAATATTTGGAGTTCGTCGTCTTTATCTCTCATTCTAGTGCCAAAAAGCAGCTCAAATGGTGTCATTTTTATGCTTCTTTGGTATGTTCCGTTCAGACATCTTTGTACTTTAGACACACGGCGGTACCATTTAGTCGGGTCATCAGCGCTTAACTTACTCAATACGGCGATAATGATCTGGTGGATACGTTCAACTTGGCCGTTTCCTCTTGGTTGTCCAGTGGTAATCGTATAATGCACAATATTTTCATTTTTACAATAGTCTTGAAAGTCATTAGCAGTAAAAGCAGCGTTTCGGTCGGTGATCAGTCTTTCAGGTGAACCAAAAGTTTGCTGTTGCAGTCTTAACTTCTCTAAAGTTTCTTCAGTGGTTAAAGTCTTCACGGGGTAAATCCACGTAAACTTCGTATAAGCATCTACGACGGTAAGGATGTATTTGTAATTCTTATGAGTCGAAGTCATTGGTCCTAGATGATCGATATGGTATGTCGACAGTGGAACGTCACCCTTGTCAATCGGATGTAGGAATCCTTCTTTTTTACCTCTTTTGTTCGATATTAGAATGCATTCAACGCAATTACTAATTACTTTTCTTATCTTCTCTGTTAGGTTTTCAATAAAATATTCTCTATTAATCAGTTCTTCGGTTTTTAAGATTCCAAAATGTCCTCTTTCATGATTTTTTCTAATTATTTCAGTCTGCATCTTCTTAGGTACAACAATCAGATTAATTCCATCTTTCTTCTTGTATAATATTTCGTTCTGTATAATGTAGTCTTGGTACCTCTCTGTTTCTAAAATTTTCTTAATCAGTCTTACAAAGTCATCTTCATTCTGAGCTTTTCTTATACGAGCCGTAGTTTCGGTAAGCATGAGGCAAGTTGGATATCTGCTCAGTGCGTCAGCGTGTCGCATTCGTGCTCCTGGTCTGTGCTCAATCTTATAGTCATACTCTTCTAAAAGCAGGGCCCAACGAGCTACTCTCGGAGGTAAGTCTTTCTTCTGCAGCGTCATAGTTAGGGCTGAGCAATCTGTGATTATTTTAAAATGTATCCCCAGAAGGTACACTCGAAACTTCTTTATAGCGGCGACAATAGCTAAAATCTCTAGGTAGTAGCTATGATATTTTCTTTCGGCTGGAGTCGTTTTCTTACTCATATAGTGAATGGGATGAAGTTGATTGTCTTTAGGGCTTCTCTGTAAAAGAACAGCTCCATACCCATCTGCGCTTGCGTCAGTGTGCAGTTCGGTTTCTAAGTCAGGATTGTATATTCGGAGAACTGGTGAACTACACAATACTTGCTTTAACTCCATAAAGGCTTCCTCACATCTTTCATCAAAATTAAATAAAGCATCTTTCTTTAACAAATCAGTCATAGGCTTCGCAATCAGGGAATAATTCTTAATAAACTTTCTGAAGTATCCTGTCAGTCCAAGGAATGACTGAACAGCTTTTACGTTGTTGGGAATCTTAAAATTTGCTACAGCATTAATTTTCTCTTGCGACGGTCGAACTTCGTTGTTACAAATAATGTAGCCAAGATATTGAATCTTCTTCTTTAAAAAGTGGCATTTCTTCCAGTTAAATTCTAGACCAAATTCTTCACCTCTTTTAAGTACTTTCTCTAGTTTACTTATTGCTTCTTCTTCTGTTCTGGAAGGTATGATTAAATCATCAAGGTAAACCAGCAGGGTACCATCAATAATCAGGTCGCTGAAAATGTCGTTAATAAATCTTTGGAAAACAGATGGCGCTGTACACAATCCAAAAGGCATTTTCTGAAACTCGTATTGACCTTGAGGAGTTACAAATGATGTATACTTTTGACTGTCTTTGTGTACTCTCACATGTAAGAAACCATTCTTCAAATCAAGTGATGTGAACACTTTTGCTTCCTTCAACTTGTCAATCTGATCTTCTATTATGGGTAGAGGGAATCTTTCTTTAATCACTTTTTTATTCAGTCGTCGATAATCCATACACATTCTACGTGATCCATCTTTTTTATCAGCCAGAACTACAGGGCAGGCAAAATCTGATTTACTAGGTTTGATTATTCCTTGGTCCAACCATTCTTTCACCTGGGTATTCACAGCAGTCATTTCTAAGGGTGATAGGCGTCGTGGATTTTGGAAAACTGGATCTTCATCAGTTAGTATTATTTTCAGTTCAACGTTACTTTCCTTCTTCTTCTCACTACACTTGTACTCTTCGCACATCTTATGAATCCTTTCTTTGTATTTAGAGTCTTCAATATCATACTTTTTTTCATCGTCTTTCTCTTCCATTAAAAGTGTAAGGTGCATAATTTTTTCCACGAAAACACCATCGGGTGTAAAACATACTTCGAAGTCTTTTAGGATAGGGTTTCCAATTAGAACCGTTACAGGTATATCGCTATCTTGCACAACATGGAATTTAACGTCTGTGTAGTATTCATCAATTTCTACATTCGCTGTAAATACTCCTTCGGTATAAACTTTATTCTTCGCTATTCCGGTTATACACGTTGATTCTGTTTCATAATCTTGAATTTTTTGTTTAATCTTTTCAAACTCTGATTTAGTGATAAGGTTAATATCACTCCCAGTATCTATTAAGGTTACAAAGTCGTGCTCATTAATCTTTATCTTCTTATAGGGAACTTTCTCTTCTTCGTATTCATTTTGAATATTCAGCGTCTTCTTGGGTTTGTTGTTTGGACATTCAGTAGACTTGTGGCCAAATTCATTACATCTAAAACATTTTATTCCCTTCGGACAGGCGGGTGATTGATGATCTAATTCACCGCAGTTGTAGCATCTTTTCACATGAGTCTTACGGGTTGAATGATGTCCAGATGACTGTCCAGTCTGTGCAGGTTTATTGGGCACCTTCTTTCTGAAGTCACTATAGATGTCCAACTTCTTTCGAAAATCTTTCATGTCTGAAGCACCGTATAAAATAGTTTTATTGATCTCCAGGTCGCGGATACCATCAATGACATATTCCATCAGTGCAGCGTCTTCAACTTTGCCATGAAGTGCCAACTCTTTCATAGACAAGAAATACTGTTGGTAGGTCTCATCGTTTTTCATCTTACGAGAAGCAAGCTTCTTATGTATGATTGCACTGTTAATCTTAGGGCCAAATTCTTCTTTAAGTGCTTTCTTCAGATTGGCGTAGTCTTTTACTTTACCCAAAGATCGTAAAAATAACTTCGCAGTTCCATCTAAAAGTCTCTTTGCATAAATCATCTTCTCAATTTTAGTCCACTTCATGATTTGGGCAGTATCTTCAAATTCATCGATAAAAGCTTCGATAGGGTAAGTGTCATCTCCGGTAAAAACGGTCATCGACTTCTCTAAGTCCTTGAATGAAATCTGTACGTCTACGTCTTGTTCTTCATCTTCGCTCTCTTTTTCGTCTTTTTTCGGCGGCATCGTGGTTGTCAAACTAGTGTTAATCTTCAAATTCTTGGAATTGCGTCTTTTAGTCTTCGTACAAAATGATGGCTTATTTGGACTCATTTAGTCTTTAGTCTTCAAAAATTAATCTTCTTATCCAAATCTCAAGCAAACATTTCAGCAGAATTCTTCTTTAGTTGGCAATATTTTTTACCATGATATCCGAAAAGTAGTAGAATGCAACATCGATGGCAACATTTTTTACCATGACATCTGTGCCTATGTTCAGTCGTATCAGCTTCGGTAAAAAAAAACACAATGGCGGCACACCGGCACTTTTCATAGAATGACTTGCGAATCTTGCGACAAAATTTTGAGTCTTCAGTCTTCGATTCGCTCCAAATTTAGGTCAATCCCGGACGAGCCCCCAAAAGTTGTGGGATTTGGACACTATTTGAAACGAATCTACACTTTATTTTACCACTTTCTTTAATTATAAAAAATCGTAAACAAAACAAAACATCTTCATCTTTGGAGTCCTGCCAACCTAACCTCAAAGCTCAAAAACAGTGTTACCACCTAAAACTTAAAAAAAACTTCTAAAATAATATAAAATATCCGACATATATAAAACTCTTTTGAAGCTGACAGAGAATCAACGCACAGCCTAAACTATATAAGTCCTAGGGGTATGATATTTGGAGGGTAGTATCGTTACATGTATAGTGTAGGGGTGCACTAAGAAAGGAATTTTGAAACGTCACACTCTAAAGGGTAGACCGCGAGCAACGCCGCGGGCGACGGCTAGTTATCAATAAATCTATCTGTTATCAAAAAGTTCACAAACAACAAATTTTTCACTTATCAGACAATTAGTTTTTTCTTTTCCGACACAAAATCTTAAGCTTTTAAAAAAGGACGAGCTAAAAAACGCTGAAGAACTTTTTCCATCTCGGTTAAAATACTCATTTCTCATTTGTGCGAGTCGGGCTTTATAGAGCAAGAGATAGTGGTGTTTATTTTCACAGCACTTCTGTCTTTTTATGAGACAAAGATTGCACCCCCCCCCCCCCCCCCCAGTGGGAGAATGTTCAATACTTTGCCTTCCGAGTCCGATGGCCTTCCGATGGATATGTCATCATTTCGATAATATATTTTTTTTGTAGGATGTTTTCTGCAATGTCGTATGTAGTAGGTACATCATTTTGTTCTTTCATCAATAGTTTTCACAGCGCTTGCGATGTATTTTTTTTTAATATAATATAGTCATAGTTATTTAGTCATAGTTAATATAGTCTATGTCACCCGGGTATAGTGTAGCTTTCCAACGGTAAAAGAGTTTTTCAAATCGGTCCAGTAGTTTCGGGGCCTATTCAATGCAAATAAACAAACAAACAATCAAATCTTTCCTCTTTATAATATTAGTATAGATATAGACAACGCACAAAAAATTAGGACGGTTAACGGTTATACAAAATAAGGATTTTATACATAGTAAAAAAATGCTGTTTGACTCTTGGACTCCTGGGAGTGAAAGTAAATAATTCATTTAGAAGTTATCTTGGACTGCAAACTCGATGGGGTGAATTATGTAAATCAGGGTTTTATGATTTACATTTTTGTCAAGGCCGTCTGTATCATGATCTTTTAAAAACATATTTAAATTATTGTAAGTCTTAAGAACTCGATAAAGTCAAGTAATCATTTCCATTTTTGGGGTTTGTATTCGCCGGCTAGTGGGTTTCCTCTCGTGGTGATAGAAATGATGAAGACTGGATTCTCGATGTAAATAGCGTGAATAAAAGTACAGAGTTACAGAGATTGTGTTTGCGGTTAGCGTATAGGTCAAGTTGTGTGTGGTTGACAGTAATGTCAAATATAAAAAAATTGAATTTGACGTTTCGCGTCAAATTCAAATTTTTGTGCTTGTGCTTGTCGTGCTTGTCAACGTGCTTGTCAACGTTACCGGAACGTCATTCGAAGCCGCAACAGGGTTTCATCATCATCGACCTACCAACTGATCTGGATTTATACGTCCAGTTGTGGACCTTCTCAAGGCTTTCCAAGAATCCCAAGGCTTTCCTAAGACGCACCTAAGCTCGGTATTCAGCTCATAAGACTTGATTTGTCCTACGTTTGTAAATAAGAAGTAAGAACAAAATTATAGCTTACAGCCTACTTATGCTTAAAGCCAATATTATACCTATATTCGACATGCGAGTACGGGCTTGGTGTAGACCAAGCTTCTCAAAAAATGCGCTTAGTGTCTCCATACAAATCAGCGCCCACTGGTGTGCTGGGCGTCAGACGTTTCACACCAAAACTTGTACTAGGCCCTCGGGACATTTCACACAACGCTCTCTAGTCCCAAACTAAGCAATGCTTGTACTATACAAACTAGATTGCTGATAAAATTATGTTTGTCAACGATGCCTCTTTTAAACCTGTTTTAATTTCACATACACCTACATAAAATGCTAAAATGAGAAACAAATTCTGCTCCTCTTCATACTAAGTCGGATTATCCGCCCCCTTGAAATCCCCCTGGCGCCGGTCTGTCTGTCACATCCAGTACCGGAAATCAGAAGATAGAGCACGAACGAATTCTCGTAGACTAAGCGATACTACGTCGGTTTATTTTATTGTTTCCAGTTACACTGCGCGGCGAGTTACTTGCGTCGGACGTCTTGGCAAACGCTTACGTAGGGCACAAAACGCGACCACGCAATGTAACTGAAATGTGAATTAGTGGATCGTTTTTCGTTAGGAGATTCTCTGAAACTTTTAGCAAGTTTTAGCAACTTGAAATTGTGCTCTGAATGATGAATGATAGGTATTTTGGGAACAGAATTGTGTTAAACATTTCGACGTGAAAACTGTTGATTTTGGAACAGCAAAGTGCAAAGTTCAACAAAGAACTTACCTATGATTTACTTACAGAAGTATTTTTTCTTTATTTTTTGACCTCATTAGATAAAACCTCTTTGGTCTTTGACCTAATGACTATGCTGATACTCTACCAGCAATAAACAAATGAACAAAGATAATTTATCCATATTTTAAATCCTAATCAACCACTTTGAAGTAGCCGCTTTAAATCTTAACACATTAAGAATTAACAATAACAAACAAACAGTAAAAAGTTTACGCAACGTGCGGATAAGTTGCTGAAAAGTCAGTGACCCCTCTCGAGTCAGATGTCAGCGTCAGCTGAAGTGCTGCACCCTTTCGACACTGCGGCACCGGGTAGTGATGTGCCATTATACTCGTAGTTATCGATGGTTCTGTAAAATGGTGCCGTCACTGTTCTGAAGCCAATCTTGCTGTTTTCAAACACTGATACCTAATGGTGCAGTCACTATTTTCGATTAAGTGAACCATGCTACTTTCAAACTGCTTTCATAATCTAACGGAACGTTTTAGGTTCAAATGCAGTTTATTCCTGAAACTGACAGCGTAAATTATGATTGTGGGCTGTGGTTTTGTGAATGGAATTATCGTTTACAATTTGTGACCATCTGGGCTGTTTCAATCATACGTGCTATTTATGATCATATCGTAAATATTAATACACCCAAAACTCCCGGTTCTTAAAGTTCTTGAGAATACCTTATCCTTACCGGAATAAATGGCTGATTTTCATAGTAAGCTAAAAGGATTAAATGTGAACGATATCTACCCTATTTTATATTTATCGATAATGCCGTATCGAACATCCGCAGCACATCACTAGATCACCTTGTTTCATCTCCCGCTATAAATGACCAGATAGAAGCTGAATAGCCGCTTTGTAAGAGATATTGCCCACTTTATGGATTATACAGACACTGTAAAACCACTTTACGATGACGCAGTTATTAAAACAATTCCGTTGACATTAAACTAGATATAAAACATTACTAGTAAACAATGTTTTTTTTAGTAGCAAACACACTACGCCGGCCGAATAATGAGTTGTACTCCATTTTCGGCCAAGCGTAAGCGGCCAAAGTGGTCGGGGCGACTTGGCCGCCAAATGCAATGACAACTTTATCAATAACTTTTTTTTTAATCGAATGCCAGTCTCTGACAGAGCTTGCTCTACAGTTTTTTTGACGTTGACGCTGTAATTTTGTTACGAGGTGGCGGCTAGGGTGTCAATTTTAATAATACCGATAAAAAATATACTAGGACACGAGTTTTGACATTTTTTGAAACGACACGTAGCACTTTTATTTTAATAGTTTTTCTTGTGTTATTGTGAGTATTGTTGTTTAATTTTAGTGGAATTTTAACCAATAATACTTAGGTCGTAACATAAAGTGTGAGCCATTGGAATAAATGTGTGAAGTGGTTTTTCTGAATGTGAAAATTCGTGTTAGGTTTTGAAGAGAAAATCCACCATTTTATTTTCCAAACAAACGACAGCCAACTTGACAAATGACTTGACTTGACTTATTTATTACAATTATATCACTTGACATTGGCAAAATTGTCTGTCGAAATGACGGACACAGGCCATTATTGAAGAGAAGAAGAAGAAGAAAATATATTAGACGTGCATGATGCTTAGTTGATAGTCAATAATAAAGCAAAATTCAAAGTGCGACGATCTCATAATTTTTATTGTTAGTAAAACTAATTTAGAGACTAATCAAATTAATTTAATGAACATTACTTTTTTAGATCGTAAAATACCACGATCCCAGACTAAATTTTTATTGTCACAGAGAAACTCATTTAAGATTAATCAAATTAATTTCAAAAACTTCTAAGGACCGTCCTTAGGTCTAGTTAGTCTCGTTTATGTCCAACTAAATGATTTAGGCTAATTTATTTTAGCATTTTATTTTTAGTCTTCACGCACACTTGACGCCAGCCAGGCGGCCAGCAACCGGGGTCGATTATGAAGCTCATATTATCCGTTTGACAAATGTTGTCGTTAGAATTCATTTTAGATTCATATTTTTACTAGCCGTCGCCCGCGGCGTTGCTCGCGTTCTAGACCCTTTAGGGTGCGACTTTTCAAAATTCCTTTCTTAGTGCACCTCTACACTATACTATAAGGATACTACCCTCCGAATTTCATACCTCTAGGACTTATGGTTTAGGCTGTGCGTTGATTCTCTGTCAGCTTCAAAAGAGTTTTATATATATTGATGATGATGATGATGACAGGAGAAGACCATTGCAACTTGGTCGCATTATTTCACCTGAAAACGTAATCAATTTCAGGAGTATATAGGAACACAGAAAAAATATGAGGGTACCCGAAGGTGTAGGCGTAAAACACTTTCCAAGCTTCGTTTTCAAGGTAAGAATTGAGTTCGGTACGACTGAAGCAACCCCTATTTGCATAATGTAATTTACTGAGTGTAGCGTTGTTTCTTGGTATTCTACGAATCTTTTGCATTGGAAATACGTAAAATGAACGAGAAAAGAGTAGTGTTTTTACTTTCACCTATACCTTAGTTAGAAAAATAGGTTACTTTGAATTTAATTGATGATTCTGAAACCATATCCATACTCTTAACTTTCATAGCAAAGGAACTAGCGGCTATGAAATTCATATTTTATATTTGCCAAATGACTTTTATACCGTCCATAATTGATGGCAGGTATTTTAATAGTACAATTGGTTAGTACGGGTTCTGGCTGGCTGGTCACTGCGGTAATAGCCACAAGTGCACGTGCAGCCTAAGGAAAGTGATACCGTGTCGCCCGAACTAAAACAGTGCCTTCCGTGCTATGGGTCGTGGGTTCGTTCCCCACCGAGAACTAACATTTGTGTGTTGTAAATATAGATGTTTGTTCTGTGTCTGGGTGCTTCTATGTATTATAAGTATGTATTTACAAAAAAAAAATGTATGTATGTATTCTATCAGCCATCTAGTTCCCATAGTACAAGCTTTGCTTAGTTTGGGACTAGAAGGCGTTGTGTTAAGTGTCCGAGAATATTTATTTATTTTATATACTTTATACAGTAAACTAAGTTAGGAGTACCTTTCGAGTCGGTATAACATAAATAGAGAATTCGGCATAAACTATGATTGGCAACCAGACCCCGCCCTCATGTTTTATTCATTGAAGGGAATATTTTGAATTCACAGTAGGTACCTACCTACTCATTATATTTGTTAGTTATTCGTTACTTGTAATTATGTAGATTTAATTGAAATTAAGGCAGAATTAAATTACGAAACTTTGAAGTTACTTACGTTTGATTATAACATTTAGAAATTCTCAATGCTTTTGAGAATTCCAGCCAATTTTTTAGTCATTAGATTTAACAATAAAAAGTAATTTCGTATGTTTAAATGATTCGTATGTTTAGGCTAGGTGGGGTGAGAATCTGAGACATGTACCTGGCAAACACTGGATGAGAAGAGCCGAAGACCGGGCTTAGTGGCGCGTCTTGGGAGAGACCTACGTCCAGCAGTGATATAGGTTGAAGATGATGTTTTAGTGGCCAACTCGGTTTAGGCCTCTGTCGCAGGCATAACGGCTGCTAGAGCCAGGATCTCTTCGTAGCACAGAAGCGCTCTAATGAAAATGTTACTAAATTAGTAGCATTTTCATTAGAGCGCTAATGGTTACCCATCAAAAAAGTCACCGCATAGAACGTCGCTTAACTTAGATAATCGGGAAAAAAATGTGAAGACAAATAATAAAATGTATAAGTACTAAAAAACTTTACTAAAACATATTTTGAACAACAAATATGAAGTACTGTACGTTTAAATGTTCTAGGAAGTTTTTTATATAGATAACCTTTTAGCAAAACTGACAAACTACTTTTCGCAAAAAACCTATCGTAAACAGATAGATCACTGAACCCACCATTCGTGATACATTTCTGATAATGTATTTGTCTGCACGTGCACCTCTTGGGAAATCCCTGGAAAGGGTTATCGAATAAGTTAGGAAAGTTTCATTTTTAAAGTATCTACCCCGTTTACAGTACTTAAGCCGGTACTCCGATACAGAATTCGTTACTCAAGCATAGATTTAAGTATCAGAGATTTTCATAATAAAATCTATGCATATGGGTCTTAGAACCTTATCACACTGGCGATTCCAACCACGGCGAGCTCACCAAAAGAAGAGTTAATGTAAGAAATCTGTAAGAAATATTGGCTTTCAATGCGTAATCTCAATTTGTAAGTTAACTTTCATAAATATAAATATTGTTGCGGACAGATCAGAAGTTTAATATTTTTACACAATTAAATTGAAAGCCTTAAGTTTCGAAGTCTAAATATAAAAAATATACGACGCACAAATTTAAAATTTGTAAAAGACGTTGCAAATTTTAATACAGAATAATTACAACAATTTTCTGGCAAAAAAATGGTTTTGGCAACCACAGGCTACAGTCTAAACTGCAAAGTTTTACAGTCTCTTTTTGTTTAACTTTGTTTCGGTTATAATATTACAGAAGAGCATTCACCTTTGTCTCTAAGGATAAATTATTTGTAGGTACCTGTAGGTACTTTGTTACAAGCATGGAATAATAAAAGCGCATGTCCACACCTCGACGTGTTTAATTAATTACTGTGCGCAGAGGGCCTTATACGAAGGGTTATTCCCAATCACCCCACCAAGTTAGTCCACTTAAAGCGTTTTGCACTTTTTTCAAACTGCAATCAAAACTCTACCAGCTTTCTTACATAAGCTGTGAAAACTTTTTTCGTGTTCATTCGTAACTAAACGTTGGATACTAATTAATTTGGACCGGACGCTAAATTGACCTACGCCTAACACTCCCCTTTGTAAAGAATACACGCGAATCCTCAACGAAATCTCGCATCTGTCCGTTCAAGAATAAGTGTGAAAATGGCGTAAAGTTAGAAGAAAAGTTACATAAAGTGAGAGAACAATAAGGTCACCACGTCCGGTCGGGAATTAACAGTGCGAGATGAGTTTTATTGAGGGGTAAATAGTTCAAATACCTAGATGAAAAAAATACATTTATTGATCTAAACAGAACAAATGATCGATCCACTGATGTTGTATTAGCTCCTAACCAATTGCTTTATAGAGCACGTCTACCCAAATCTCCCGCTAGAGGCGCTTATCCGGTTTTCATACATAATTTCTCGCTTTGCGAATGCGTTTGCGTGTGCTATACTCGAGTCGAAAGTCAAAACAAATGCACAGACTACGGGCTCTGGTCATCGAGTTAGCTAACTCGATGACTCTGGTATGAGCTCGGCTGATGGATGGTAAGTGACTAATGACGTCAAGGTATTCTTAACCCTTCTATGGTCACTGGTTACCAGCAACTATGTACCTACTTATGTAAGTATATTGCAAAATATAAAGTTTTTATGTACCATTCGGAGGTCGCAAGAAATGTTCTTGAGTAGTAATAAAGTAAGCTACAACAAGATTTTAAATAAATATTCATGGACATTTTTCAGACAGCGCCCTCTAGTCCTAAACTAAGAAAAGCTTGTATTAGGAGCCTAGATTGCTGATAGAATACCTACTTCCTTATACATCTTTAGTAAATACATCGATACTTATAATACATACAATAATATTAAATACAAACACAAATGTTAGTTCTCAGAAGGAATCGAACCCATGACCACGGCATATTATAAAAACATTTTTGTTTACCTACACCAAAATGATTCATCAGATATGTCTGACCTCTGACCTTCACGTGCCCTTTTCTATCAGATCATGGGAAATTCATGGGAACTCTGATTTACTATCACCAAACTAATCTTATGCGGCGCCTTTGTGAAACACAAACATGTCACTGAAAACTAGCTTGGAAAGAATATGAGCTTTATTTATATAACTTAAGACTCAATATAGTGTGGCAGTGGTGCTCACATTGCTATGTATCAGTTGGTAGAGTCTTACAGTGATATATATAAAACTCTTTTGAAGCTGACAGACAATCAACGCACAGCCTAAACTATAAGTTCTAGAGGTATAAAATTTAGAGGGTAGTATCCTTATATAGTGTAGGGGTGCACTAAGAAAGGAATTTTGAAAAGTCACACTCTAAAGGGTCTAGAACGCGAGCAACGCCGCGGGCGACGGCTAGTATTTATAAATATAAAACTCTTCTGAAGCTGATAGAGAATCAACGCACAGCCTAAATTATAAGTCCTAGAGGTATGAAATTTGGAGGGCAGTTTCCTTATAAAGTGTAGAGGTGCACTAAGAAAGGAATTTTGAAACATCACACTCTAAAGGGTAGAACGCGAGCAACGCCGCGGGCGATTGCTAGTTTACTGTATGTAAGTGTTATATTCTCTGTGGAATTGATACAATACAAAGGTTGTTTTTCGTTTACTTTTGGCAGCCTACAAAGGAATGATAGGCTATCTAAAGTGCCTATTTTTAGAATAATCGCTGTACCAACAAAACAACTGTGTAGGATTTCTTTCGATAAACGAAACTTGTAAACATGCTGAGCCTGTAGTCTGAGTATTGTTATATGTTGTTACTAGCCGTCGCCCGCGGCGTTGCTCGCGTTCTAGACCCTTTAGGGTGCGACTTTTCAAAATTCCTTTCTTAGTGCACCTCTACACTATATAAGGATACTACCCTCCAAATTTCATACCTCTAGGACTTATAGTTTAGGCTGTGCGTTGATTCTCTGTCAGCTTCAAAAGAGTTTTATATATTTAGATAGAAGAAGAAGAAGAAGAAAATGTACAATGACACCGGCAAAATTTTCTGTCAAAATGGCGAATATATGCTATATATAAAAAAAGAGGACCTCAAATAAGAGAAGAGGAAGAAGAAAAGGGAAAAAAGGGAAATAATCAGGAACCTTCCTGAATTTTTCACCGTTTTCAGTATGTTTCCTGTTCAATAAAGCGGTACTTAATCAACGAGCATTAGAAATACGCTCCAAAAGAAATGTCCAATGAAAATGCAATAAAAAAACCGATGAGAAACAGATTGGATCGGCGACGGTGTTATTGCTATTATAGAGCACGAATAGCGCTCCTGTCTTGGGTAGGTATATGACGCTTGGCTCCGAAGGTTTTGTCCCTATCCATGGGATTGAGAAATACGGCAGAAATACCACCTTCTTTTTGACTCTGTTATTTTTTAGTTTACTAATTAAAGAATTATAATAAAATAGTTTGGGATTGAAAATATCTATAATTGGTAAATGGAAGGGTCAACTTGACGTATGTAAGGTTGCCTCTAAGTCCGTGTTACTCCGCTACTACAAGGTGATATCACGCTTAAATTAGCTGTATGTGTCTCAGATAGAACCTATAATTTAGTAGAGTTGCAAAAAAAAAGCTGAATTAAATTTTTTTTTTTAAAATGCTTTATATTTTTGAAAAAATCGACATGCTTACAATTTTGTAGATAAGTAGTCAATTAGTTACGCAACACAAAGAAATTGACTGCACACCTCCAAATAAATTAATATTCATGAGCATTTCACACAACGCCCTCTAGTTTGATTGTTTGCAATTTGTCGACGCGAAATGGGTTTTAGTTTGATTAATAGTTCAGTTAAAAATAAAGTTGTTTGGCACACGCAATCTACTTAATTATGGCAATCAGGCATAATTTGTTGAAATCCTCATTCTTAAGATTGTATAACTAGGTATTTCTTGCACGAAATTGAGTTAGGTAAGTCTCTGTAGATTAGTTGCAATTTCTACGAAATCATATACTAAGTAGTACCTACTTAAAAAGTACTTAGTAAAAATTGGTTTGAACCAAAAAGTCTTATTTTGTGTTGGATTGTATAAGCTAATAAAATATTGTTATACATTTTAAAGATACAAAATTAATTTCATGATTTGATAGATACTTACTTTTTTTTATAACATGCCCAGATTTTGATCAAAATTTATGCATCTGGTGCCAATAGGAATACTCCAGCGTCGCATGTTGAGGGCTAAGACAAGGATCTCAGTACGATGCTTATAGCATCGCAATAACGGGATAACAGGCTTAGGCACAACCATAGCGCACGTTGCAACTTTTATGTCAATACGGTTATAGCTACTTAAGGTGAGTTGAGTACCTACCTACCACAAACACCGTGCTAAATCTTTGATCTCGCGATCCTAACGCACAACGCTGCGGTATGCGGCTCAACGCAGTGTACCGCGTTTGCTCTTCGCCGCTGACGCATACTGCGATGGTACAAGATACCATTTTATACGTTTTCCATACGATGGTGTCCGGCACCGTATGTCGCATACCGCAGCGTTGTGCGTTACGATCGCGAGACCAATCTTCTTAATTTAATAAAAGTTTTCCTATGTACTATAAAGCTCATACCTACTACAATTTTTTTATCAAATTTATTTGGATAAATAGAAATAGAAATAGAAACAGAAAAATACAAGAAAAATTTAACATAAGTAGGTAGACTAAACTAAAACATAAGATATAAATAATAAATAAATAAAATAAACCAAAACGTAATTAAAAGAATACCTAATTATAATAACAAAACTAATCAAAGTGGTGGCTATCAAAAATATCGACTCACAAGCAGGATGAATAAGAAATGATGAATTAAAATAAAATATTTAATAAAAAATAAAAAATGTGACGTGTATGTATTGTGTTCACTTTCGATAATGTAAGGTATTCACAAAAACTTTGTTTATTTCTTTATATATTTATTATTCAAAAAGTTACAAAATAAACGTATTATAAAAAAACACTAAAACTTTTTTGTGAGTTATTCTGCTCGCCAGGGAGGGTGTACTTCTGGACGTGAAAAATGTTGAACTGACGTAATAAGGTAAGGTATTGAAACCCCTGCATGCCTGGTATGAGTCTCTGCCTACCAGCAAAGACGTGGTTGATAGGCTATTGGAGCCAGATGTTACAGAACCTATGCGTCTTCACCTTGACAGATCAAGGTGAAGACGCATAGGTTTAGAAGGCAAGGGAGATCACGACGACCGTCATTTAATTTATAACAAACAATGACAGATGTTAAAGTTAAGAATTGAAGCCTTGCCATCTCATACTATCTATTCATATTGCGATCCAATTCAAGATTATTTGTATTGTTACTATATTATAAGTTCCATGACACTTATTCCGTTTGAATACGGTCCATTATTTTCAAGCCTTTGGCACAATACAATCTCAATTTATGCTTGCTGTAAACTTCAGCATTCAGAAGGTCTAATTTCGTGGAAATACAAGACCCTTGGCATTAAATTCTGTATCTTGATTCTAGTTAACTGCTAGTTCCTAAACAAATATTATTTGAAAGGTTCATAATGTATGTTTAAGTTCGAGCACATGGTGCTCAGGATGTATCAAATTAATGTAAAAATGTCATAGTCGGTTCAGCCGTTTCGTCAAGATCGAAGCACAAATTGAACACCTCTTTGCTTTAATAATATTAATATGGGTTATCTTCTTATATATCTTTAAATATATAAAACTTTTTTGAAGCTGACTAACAATCAACGCACAGCCTAAACTATAAGTCCTTGAGGTCTGAAGTTTGGAGGCTAAGTATCTTTATATAGTGTACAGATGCACTAAGAAAGAAATAGGAAAGAATTTGAAAAGTCGCACCCTAAAGGGTCTAAAATTAGGGTCCAAATAAATATTAACCAAATAATGCGTATGCTGCTACCACGCGAGCAATGCCGCGGGCGACAGCTAGTGCATTTATAAGGCTGCAGGCGCACTTGTTGCCTTGGCCGTACTTTTAGTCACTGAATTGTTCAAACGTATAAAATCCTTGGAGTGACCAGAGCCGCTATCACAAAATAAATATTGTACTTCCGCTTAAAAAAAAACAAGTAGTAATAAGTTTATTCAGCAATTTTAAAAGTAAATATGCCAATTTGGGTACCAACATGTGCGGGTAGTCTTTAAATAATGTACTTACAATCAAAAACCTACTTTCCTAAAAACATTTTAACCCAGACTTGAGGAAAAAACTTGAAGTAAATAAGGCGCTGGACTCAGAACTTTGTTGTGATGGATTGACTTAGAAGTCTGGATTAAAAAGTTCTCTAATGGATTTCGAGAGAGTTCTGAAGAAATTAACTAATATTTCTTCAGAAGCTCTTAAATAAAAGAAACTTTTATTCCTTGTATTGTTTGTTGTCCTTAAAATTTTTAGTTTCAACCCAGTTCTTATAGTACGTTCTCATGTCTTTCTTTCAAGCTTAATTCCAGTTACTATTTATTTATTAACTGTATAATGCTTAAATATAAATAAAATGTACATATATGTTTTAGCACACCTAATTGTACAATCATATAATTTGCTATAAACATTTTCTATCTGACAGTTCTGGTTAATACTTTATATACCTACTTCATTCTCATAAACTCATAACCATGTCATATTTCTTTCAATTCATCTTTATCTTGGCCTACCTTTATTTTTCCAACTTCCTTTGATATGAACCTCATTTCGTACCTTATTCATATTCATTTGTATGTCACAGAAAACAACTCTACATCTCAAATAGTAAATTCACTCCTGGCGTAGCTTAATAAAAAAAAACAGAAAATACACTCTTATTTACTCTTATAGCGCGTGCACACTATGTCCAATAATGCCCATGCCGCTGCCTGCATGAATACCGGCATCAATTCCGGACTTATTGCCACAGCAACATCGCCTTTATTCTCACTAGGGAGCTAAGGCATGAATTTGGGCCGGGAGACGGGACACGAACATGCCTTTGTCCCGGCTCCCGGCCCAAGTTCATGCCCTAGCTCCTTAGTGAGAATAAAGACGATGTTGCTGTGGCAATAAGTCCGCGGCATTAATACCGGCAGCGGCATGGGCATAGTGTGCAAGCGGTATTACGTATCTTACGTAAGGCTCCTGTATAAATCTTCTGCGGATGAAATAGTGTGCCGTTCGTCACGGTCTACCTTTCTGCGCGTTTGTGATGATTCAAGTTTAGTAGTTCAGATAGTTAGATATTTATACGTTTATTGCATAACCTTGGATCATAATCATCTCAGAGCTAAGGAAAGATACGGTGAATTTTTTTACTTTTGATCTTTAAGATACACGATCTATACGACATTGCGTGTTTTGCTTTCCTGTTATTTTTCTGTGGTGTTTACAATTAATATGACAATCCCAATGAACTGCCTTCATCATCATCATATTATTATAACGATGGTGATGACGTATCAAGGTTTTTCAAGGATAGGTGTTATATACGCCAACTTTCTACTTAATTATATATTAAATTTACTCAACCACCACTCCATCCACATTCTACACACCGTTCAATCCAAGTCTGATGACTGATGAATTGGGTTGTATTAACTTTCCACTTTATTTTCGAACAAATAAACCTATTTCATAAATTTGAAAACGGAACGTAAATTAACAATGAACACTTGTTAGGCTCATACGTTGACCAATGACATGACACAAATGCACATGTGTCCATTCCATTCACAATGTCGAGTGCGGTCAATATAGAATAGGGTTGTTAAAGATTTTATTTTATCAATTCTCACCTAATTTCAACAGAAGGGGTTTCAAAGTTAGTTCTTAACTCAAACTTTTTTGTATGATGAAGATGAAAGAAATCGAAGTTTTATTCTAAGTTCAGTGTAAGTAGATAGACTATGCCTCTGTCATGATCATAAACTGTATATCCGGTCCACCCGATGAGAGTCAGTAAGTGGGTATCAACTTCTATAAAACTGAAACTAATGTGATAGAGGTTATCTGTCTTACTTATTTTCACTTAATTTAGTATCTACACTTAACTTAAAATTATTACTAAAGGGACTTATTAAACCTACAACAATAATGTTCTCATTATGATTGACTATTGTCTCTCTGAGAATGAATTCTTTAAGCCTAGTGAATAAAAAACGTACTGCGTTAATAATATACTAATAGGTACTATAGGACTTAGTCGAAAGCTTATTAAATTTTGTGTGTCGTAAAAAACTCATTGGACATATTTCTGTTATTTCAGATTAGACACAGCCCTATTCATCTGACGTCTGCCAGCTGTTTCATGTGCAAAGCGCAATTTCAGCGTCCAACAGATGTCGTTTGTTAACATTCATGCGTTCATTGAATTGCTATGCTACCAACCACTACCGAAAGGAAATTGTAACCGACATCCATTTTGTCGTGTTTTGATTTGATAAATAACATATTCTATGAGTGTAAGACGCCCTCCGGCTAGGTGGGGTGACGAACTAAGAAATGTAGCTGGCAAACACTGGATGAGAAGAGCCGAAGACCGGGCTCAGTCAGTCTTGGGAGAGACCTACGTCTAGCAAGGACCGATATAGGTTGAAAAATAACAACTCTCACCACGGCCGAACACTCAAACGCCACTTAAATTAAGTTCACGCTTAAATTATTGCCATCTCCTGCAAATGAGTAATGTCACACAGAGGCAGAGCAATTTTAAGTGGAGCTTAAATTTGAGTGACGTTTCAGTATTCCGGCCTCAGTCACTTTTAGTGTAATCAGTAGGTAAACCTATATCACACAAGTATAAAATTATATTACCTTGTAACTTGAAATTGTATAGGTATTTATATTTACCTATAGGCATATTTTAGTATTTCTAAATTACGTATTTTCACGTAGATATTCACACGAACTTTCAAAAGGTCTCTCTAGCGTACAAACTAAATATTCACATCATAATAGCTTGTATTCACGAAACTGAATGTCATAACGAAATAAACCAATAGACATAGCTATGTTCGTATAGCACACCACAACACGACCGAACCTTTTGAAAATTTAATTTTCATCTCTGAATTTATTATCATTCCCTCCCCATATTTAATAATTTCTGTTTGACCACGACCCTTTTGGCTTATATGACCCACAATAATTATGTGCGTAACGAGCTTCCCCGGAGAGTCACCTGAACTGTGACTATTTTACAAACATGTGGGCGATAACAAACAATAGTCGTTTAGAAGTTTGGGTAGTCGACAGTTTTGGAATAGCAAGTATTTATAGTTTGTATTAGTTTTGCGAGCTTTTGGGAGCCTGAAAACTAGTCTACATACGACCACTTTTTACAATTTTAATGATGTTAAATATAGTTTTTTGAAGTGAAATCTTCTTTAGCACCGTTGTGACTTGAAAGTCGATGAAACGAAAAAAGCGACAGATGACAGATGAGCTACTAGTTACTATTACACTTACATTTTGCGTAACAGATTATCTAAAAGTTAGTATTAGCTTCCAGAGGTGCTTCTAGTGACACAGATTCAAGTATAGTCACAATTGACTACCTAAATAGAATGTTTATTTTTACTTACAAGATTTTATACTTACCTACCTACTTACTGCATTGCATAGCGTACGTTTACCTACCTACATTCGTCTCATTATCTTGAAGCCAAAATTTTTGAATGCTTCACTTCTACCACGTGTGAATTGCACTCATGTTTTTTTTATATGTTTTAGGTTTGACATAGGTTGGCTACCTTTTGTTAAGTTGAAAAAATGAAGAACAATATTATAGTGCTTAATAGTCGTTAATATTATTTCTGCTGACTATACAATAATATTTCATTGTTGCTCAGTAATGCCGAGCCGTGAGAAATATGTAACAATGTCACTTAGGCTCCTTCAAGGGTCTAGGAAAAACCAATCATCTTCATTAACATCTCTCTTAAGTGTTTTTGCTGTACTAAGAAACTGCAATTTATCGGAACAAGGCAGTTTTTGTAACTATCAAGAAACTATAGTATAATTACGTAGAATTTTCTCAATATCGATTATAATGGCATTGTTCTGAACTGAATGGTAGGTAATGTTTAAACAAAATCTTATTATAACCATCATCTATGAGGTCAGACTCTTACTGCCATACCCAGAGACGTAGGTTAAAAGATAATCAATGGTTAGTCTATTGACAATGAGTGGTATATAACAGAGGTACCGGTAACTATAGTAGTAGTATTTATGTATTTTTAAGTAATTAGTGGACGTGCTTAGTGCGTTAATGCATTGTTGTGGAGGGCCCAGCGAAGTCAATTCCGCATGAATCGAAAGGAAAGTTAGGATTGATTCTTACATTAGGCAAATCTCTCATTTTAGGCTGTATAGTCTGGCCACGCATAAGTGAGCAAACTACACAATTTGGGGTTACCACATAACATCAAGTGGGTTTGCTTTTCGATATTCGTTGCGATCAATAAAACAAAACTTAGATTGCAGACTCAGCTCTATTTTTATAGAGGAAACGGAAGTGCTAAGTTCTTAACAAGTACCTCTCTACTATTATCTTTTTCCCCCCTTAAATATAGCAGCCATTTCCTGTAATCAGAGGTATAGGGCTAAAACTTGTGATAAGGCACGCTTTAGCAATCGGGCCCTAAATTGTAAAAGCACCCTCAGAAGATCCTTGATTGTGGATTACTGAATACTTCAGGATGTAGGTAAGTAGGCACTTACGGAGCTATGAACTTGAATAAAGTATTTTTTCGTAAAGATAAAATCAGCTTCCTAATAGGTACCTAAACCATAAAGGTAAAGGTTCGGGGGCAAATTGGATGGAGCACAGGTCCCACATTTTTTTTAAACTTGCAATGATGGAACTTTTTTTGTTACAATACACTTACAATGTAGGTTTCAAAAATGTAACAATGCCATTATAAAGAAGCGGGAATCATTAGATATTAGACATTTTACTTCAAAAATGCGTCTTTTTCAATGTTGTTTATTGTATTTACATGTGTTTACGTTAAAATAATAACTTTATTTGGAGTTTTCGTGACTGCTATTGCTTAGTAGACTATCATAAAACCAACAAAGGTTGTAAATAACATAATTAACTAAATTTATGCAAATCGGGACCTGAAATGCCTCAGCGCCTTTGCGTTTTGTTATGCTCAAAATTACATCAAGAAGAAAGAAACATTTTTCTACAAACGAAATTTTTATCACTATAAAATATTTCATAATAACACTGTACATATTTCACTTTTTTTATTTTATATAAATATGTTTTATAACCTATCAAAACTTAAAAAATAGTAACTGTGTTTTTTTTAGTAAAGCTACATCCATTTTGTGGTCGATATCTTCAGCAGCCTACACCAACAAACTAAATCAAAAGATTAAGCAAGAATTGATGGAACCACATTCAATTGCCTCATTCTAAGCCGAAGATTATAGAGGAACTCGACTGCGCGCTTGACGAGCTCTACATAGTTACTTTCGATCAAATTTTGGGTTATCACAATCCACAGTGTTGGTTACACAATACACATACAGGGTGTTATGAAACCACTTCCAATAATCTTTGAGGTGTAAAAGTACTAATCATTATCAAACTGTCCTATAAAAAATGCAATACATGGCAAAAATGTAAAAAAACATTTTATTTCTAGCTGTGTATATAATAACATATGTATACATACATACATACACAAACAAACTCCATTGATGCCAGATTTGACAACCCTAGTTTCAAAACACTGAGTACTGGCAAAGGAACCTTAATCCGATGTAAACATTTTCCGCTTTTTTGTTGTAATTTAACCCTTCACAAAAATGTTTACAGTAACCTTTACAAAACAACTTACAAACACCATCCTTAAGGTACTTTATTTGGTTAGTTGTAAATGGGACACTCTTTAACCCACTTTCGTCCCCTCGTGTCCTTATCCCTTCCTGCGTAGTGTTGCTACATTTCTGTTTTGCTATTACCTACGTCAGGTGTTATGGGGTACTTGTGTGTTACACGTTATGGGTGTGGGGCCTTTTTGGACGTTGGGGTGAGGCAAAAAAAAAAAAGCGTTGTGAATTTTGTAAAATATATCTAAACATCTAATTTTTTATTTTAAATAATAGTACTGGTAAGTATAATAGGCCCGATGGTGTTATATAAATCGTTGCTCAAGCATAGATTTAAGTAGAAATTTTCATACAAATATTTGTGTTTAAGCACAAAAAATCTGCATACGGGCTTTAGTCAATAAATTGTAGATGAAATGTGGATAAAATTAAGTATAGTTCCGTAAAGCTTCATTTTTTTTGCAAAAATAAAGACTTCACGTAAGTATACCTAAGCAGAACTTAGACAAAACAAGAATCAGCTTCGTCAAAACAATTTTTAAACCGTAGAAAGAAAGTTTGTTCATAAAATTACCTTTTCAGAGAAATATAAGCAATATTTTTTTCAAGTATCTTTCAAAAACACGTAATCAATACATTATTTCAACCCTACAAAGCACATCAATCCGAATTACGTCGCTTCTCATTGAAAGCGCAAAAGGGAGTGGTGTCTGAAGGAATTAGGCCATCAATCTCAACGAATAGTCATTTGGTTGGTGTCAACACTCACTACTGTCGATCAAGCCGGTCGCTAGGCCCTCCGTTGGTAATGTTGCGAGAGGAGTATATACATAATTAAATAAATAAATAACTAGTCTGAGTGACCATGGACACGATGAATGAATGAATAAATTGGACTACAACGGTCTATGTATCTACGGATATTGCATATAATGATGTTTTTTTGGTGTTTCTATGTATTATAAGTATGTATTTACAAAAAAAATAAGTATATGAGTATTATATCAGCAATCTAGTTTCCATAGTACAAGCTCTGCTTAGTTTGGGACTAGAGAGTAATGTCCAAGAATATTTAGTTAAATATTTATTTAAAAAAAAATATAATAAAAAACTAATTCAGTTGATAATATGTTTTTCTCATTGTATTGGTTAGAATTTTATTTCTTCGTTAGTTTCCAGCTATTGAGCTGATGAATAATCCGTTTCAACTAATATATACATGAAATATATAGGTAGTTATTTTTATTTCATCGTTATAGCTCTGACATTGAGAGTTTAAGTTGAGTTTTCTTGAGAATCGGCGCAAGATACGAAATGTTAGGGCTTTAATAAAATTAAGTTCAAATTGATTTATGGACAGATTAGTTCGAATTGGTATTAAATCTGATTGTCATCTTATCCAGTGATAGATCGATTAACCCCATTTCTATTCAAAACTTTGGACAGGCTCCGGATCAAGTATTAAATTACTTTCACTATTATTTTTTCTTTGTATAAATTAACATAGGTACTTTTATGCAGCTATAAATTGATTTTATGATCCCAAACCGTCTAGAACGATTTGAAAAAAATCGGTTCACACCAAGTCTATAATAAATGCAAAAGTCGATTTGTCTGTTTTTTTGTTCTTCTTCTTCTTCTTTACCCTATAATATGGCCTGTGTCCGTCATTTCGACATTCGTCATTTTGCCACTGTCAAGTGGTGAATTTTAAATAATCTATGTCAAGTCAAGTCTTTTTGTTGACACGAGTTTTGACATTTTTTGAAACGACACATAGCACTTTTATTTTAATAGTTTTTCTTGTGTTATTGTGAGTATTGTTGTTTAATTTTGGTGGAATTTTAACCAATAATACTTAGGTCGTAACATAAAGTGTGAGCCATTGGAATAAATGTGTGTAAAGTGGTTTTTCTAAATGTGAAAATTCGTGTTAGGTTTTGAAGAGAAAATCCACCATTTTCTTTTCAAAACAAACGACAGCCGACTTGACAAATGACTTGACTTGACTTATTTATTACAATTTTAACACTTGACATTGGCAAAATTGTCTGTCGAAATGACGGACACAGGCCATTAACGAAGAGAAGAAGAAGAAGAAGTCTTTTTGTTACGTTTTTCACAGAACAATCACGATACTGACACTGAAACATTATGAACATGACTTTATGAAAAAAAAAAGGAAAAAAAACATAAATTCCTTTGTTCAATATGAAACTATGGCTGATTGTCATAGGCCATCGCTAGTATAGAGTCTATAAATCACCGTTGCACTCTCGCGTGGCGATACCATTGGTAAGGCGCTTTCCACATCTAAGTACTTTGTAACTAAGCTACTTTTTACCGTGTGAAACTTTGTGTAGTGCAGATAGTGAATTAATTCTTAGCAGATATGTAGCTAGTGGATGTCTTCTCCGGAAAACGGTACGCAAAATGATTACTCACGCTGTTGATTACGATTAAACTTTGAATGATCCACTTTTCATTAATTCAATCAATACAGTGTCTATTTATATTTAAAGAAGATTTTTTGTTGATCACAATACTTATAAAATTTAATTATCAAAGTAATAGGCACGTCTTTGATGTTATTTACATTTTCTTCTGTATTATGAATGTTTTCCTGTTTCCCTTGGAAACTGTGCCAGTCGGCCAAAAATAATTTTTCCACAGTCTTTGAATTTTTTTTACGTTGATATACAACGTCTTTTCCTTATGAAGTTAATTTCAGATTTTATTTTTATCAAATATTTTATCATTGCTAAAACGATATCTTCTATCAATTTATCAGCTATTATACGTGATTTTATTACAAATACCTATCTATTTTTTCTAAAGAATCTTTAGCATTTATTAATAATGAATGAAATATTCGCTGCTTCTTATTCCTATTTTCATGTTATTTCTTCTTTATAGGCTTCCACTTCACAAATACTTCACAAAGTGAAATGAGGTGTGAAGGCCTCGCTTCAAGACTTCTTTCGCCAAACTAAGTATTTATTAAAAAGATATTTAATATAAATCTACGGAAAGTTTTGTCCGTAGAATTAAAATGGAGGATTTATACCGAAGCATTCCACTTTTACCTGCTCAAAAGCGCGAAGGGTAATGTCAATCAACCTTCTCGGTGGCACATTTCAACATATTACTAAATGTAATTATGCAAAATTGCAAAGCTTCACAACCTACAAAATAAACATAGCTCAGACGAGGGAATTTCTTGGAGATTTCTGGAAAAAAAATCCATAAATCTCCATTGCTACGTCGAAGACATGTTACTTCGTAGCAGTGGGATGTCTGAAAAAAAAAACTGAAATCCCCACTGTTACGGATTTCTTAGTGGGGATTTCAAGAATATATCCCAAAAATGTGTACCACAATGCATTGGTACAAATTTTTTGGTGGATTTGAAATTGGAACAAAAATTGTGCACTGAATTAATTCCGGTGGGGTTGTGGGCTACCCCACTTTCTGCTTGAATGGTACACTGAAACTTGGACCATTGGGTCTCGATAACGAGGGATCCGATACAAAGACTCATCTCAAGGCGTACTTGATTTTCCGTTCCACAATGAAAATATAATTTGAACCGTATTTTATTGCGAGGATATTTTTGGGCTTAGATTTCCAACGGATAAAACAAAACGGTTTTGGATTTAACAGTAGGTAAAATATTGATTTTCACGAGAATGTTGTGCCTAATGTAACGTTTTGTTGGTTGGTTTTGGTCAAGGTGCCGATACGACATCTGACGATATCGCCTGTGTTGGAGCTATTTATGTTGACTCTGACATATTGGTGTCGGTTTCGGCCAGTGTGCACACTAGAGGTGTCAAAATCGGTTAATTTTTTTTATTAGTTAATGTTATAACGATAAAAAAATATATCGTTATTTTTAATGATTAATTTTATTTGAATAAATATTCGATAAACTCCCTTAGATAAATTTATTTATACGCATGAGTGAATGATTGATATTAGCAGAGAGCGAGCACAGACAATTTTTCATAGACAAAAACATTCACCGTTCACACGAACGGTCCACAGATAAGAAATATAAGGGCATCCTACACAGGTTTACTTTTCATATTTCAATAAAATAAAAACTTTTTCTTGCAGTATTTGCAGGTAGCCAACTTTGCGACGCCACCGCCGCCGCGCCTGTACATTAGAATAGAATAGAATAGAATAATTTTTATTGCCAAAAATTATTCTATTCTATTCTATTCTAATGTACCGGCGCATCGGCGCGCACATTGATCGAAATGGTTCCATATATCCGAACTTATTCTCGGCATTTTTCACATAATACGACTTCGAAACAAACACTTTCTTCCATCTAACGATGGCGCAAAAATGCAAATCGCAAGTCTAAATAAATTTTCGTCTCTTAGGTCTCATTCATTCAATCATTGTCATTCATTCAATTTGCCAAAAATAACAATTGTATTCATGATCCTTGGATAAAAATTATATTGTGTTTTATTTTAACCAACTTAAAGCATACAATTGAATGCAGATCAATGTTGTTAAATATACACTAAACGACTTAATTATCGTAAGTAGTGGTTCATTCTATATTGAGCTTTATCTCATAGATAATAGAGTACACAGTCAAAAATGCAGATGAAGCCGGAAATGAAATTAAACGGCCGCTTCCCGGCACATAGCACTACCTTCAGGCCGGTCACTCTAATGAAAATATGAAAATTACTCATTATATCTAGGAAGCGTAGGTTCAAATTTCAATGCATTAAAATGAAAGAATACCTTCAGGCCGGTCACTAATGAAAATATGAAAATTACTCATTATATCTAGGAAGCGTAGGTTCAAATTTCAATGCATTAAAATGAAAGAATAATTTTCGTGGTGAGTTATAAAATTATTCATTATATCTAGCAAGCGTAGGTTCAAATTTCAATGCAGTAAAGAAAGTGAATAATAAAAATATTACCTACATACGTTCACCTTGTGTTGAAGTGAAATAACATGTGTTATTAAAAATATTCGAACACCGCCATTTTTTTTAACGAATGTTATTGTTATTTTTTTTTATTCGTTTTTTTCATTAGTTGAAAGAAATATTAAACACCTATAGTGCACACACCCAATAACTGTTCTAGATCAAATCTTACCATTCAAACATTAGCATTGAATCCCTGGTTTGGTAGAACTTTTTCTGCCGAGATTGCAAATAAAGGAAGATTTTCATGTCATTCTTACGTCCTATAACATTTAAAGTTCTGACCAATGTTCACTATAATCCATGTTTAATGTCTTAAGTGCAATTTATCAGAGAGTACGGCCTCAATGGACGTGCTCAGTGAGGCATTGCAATGTTATAACAGTAGGAAAACTAACTAACATCGTTAACCAAGGGCTCGTTCCATCATTGAGTAATTTAGTAAAAACTATAATCGATGATAACATTTTATGACGACGCTTGATACTATCTCAAAATATATATTTTTTTGATAATAAATTTACGTAGTTTAGATAGATATAGATAGAAAACTCTTTATTGTACACCACTTTTACAGAAATTATAAAATAAAAACAGAGTTCATTATTCTTATGTCAAGTACTTATAAGTTAGTTATGGGCGGCCTTATCGCTATGAGTGATTAAGTGTGATGAACTAATCAAAATAGCACTACTTCCTTACGGTTTTACGGTTTTCTAAAATTCGGTAAGCAGCTGCTGAAAAGAACTCCTTGAAAAGCGAATACTTCCGTCTAAGCGTAGTTGGAGCCATTTCCGCTCACTGTATGAGCTACCTATGATATAGGGTGGGAGATAACACAAAACCGGAAAAACTATCTACTACTAAATTTTAGCTAAGTAGATCTACTTGAAATTTTCCGCGCTAATAATAACACTTATGCACAACTTTTCAAAAGTGCCTGGTTTTCTACGTCTTTTATAACAGTCTGTTTTTTTAACAAAGCTTCATTCATTCAATTCCAAAACATGAAAAAAAAAGTCGAATTCAGAGCTTCTTCCTTTTTTGAAGTCGGTTAAAAAGCCGGTTCACTCCAGCGACCTCTACCTGTCTACCTACGCGGTGCTAGAGTCGGTTCGTTGCCTTCTGTACTGGATATGCCCCAGTGCATCCTGAAACTCCTGAAACTTCAAATATTACATGCCTTTATTTCACCTGAGCTTAATGAAAATAGTTTCACTGAAAACGCTTTTCAGTCTGATGCGTATGAAATTGTGCAGGGAACCAGATTTGATTGGCTAACAAAATACAATCAAAAATCGTGTTGGGTTTCCATAGTAAAATGAAATTACTGGAGAGATCGGGGTTTAGATAATATTGTGAAAAATTTACATTTTTACACTGTGTTTGTCACGGATAGTAGGTATTGCTTTGCCCACATTTCATTGTTAAACGATGAAAAATTTATCATTTTGGGATTCTATAAAATAAAAAATGAAATACATTTATTCAACCCATTGGGTACAAACAGAGAGAAAAAAAGTAAGTCAGACAGAAAGAAGCAAAACAGAGTAAGTGGTAGGAAAGTAGGTACAAAAGTATCGCAAATATCTAGTGTCAGAAAACAAAAATATATTTAAAAAAATGGTGCTCGTTAGTCCTAGTTAGTTATGTTTATCAATCTTTATGAACTCAATTTATTTGAAATAAAACACAATAGATATTTTTTTTTATAAATAAACAAGTCCAGGCTCCAGTCTAGTGGTAGCAATAGAAACCTTCTGATCCTCAGATTGTAGGTTAAAACTCGGTTGTGAACCAACGGATTTTTCTATTCATATTTATGTTTATGTACGCAATGCTGCCCAACGCGATGCTCTCAATCGACTATATCTTTCCAGTAAATAAGGCTACAGATTATAATAATACTATACATAAGGCTGACTATACTGAGAGGGATAGTATTGGCACAGATCATATATTACTATACGTACTGGGTAAGCCTACTCCTTTTAAATCTTGTCTCAGGCACACAGCGTCCCATTCATATGGGTAAAAAGTGACCCCTTGCCCCTTACGCTGTATAAATCCTCTTAATTCGATGCAAAGGCTTGATTGACTAGACTTTGTGTATGTAGAGCGACCCTGTAAGCTGTTTTTTTTTATTTATTTAGCCTATTTATGAATTTGCAAAGTTTGAATGGTATTTTAATAGAAAGATGCAAAATACTTTTTGTTGAATCAATATCATTGGTTATAGGTTTCATGTTTACATTGGCAAACCTCTATCGGAAGAAAAGTATTTTCATTCCGGAGGCTTATCGTAGATATTGAATATCGAGTGAAATATCCTTACCAGAGGAATATCATTTCGGAAAATGATTTGGTAAAATAAATAGTAATTTTACTGTCAGCCGTCTCAGCTTTGTTGCGTGTTTAGGTTTACCTATAGTTAGTTAATTGCTATTCTAGATAATCCTTGATTCATTAAAATGGACGAATATAACTTTGACTTTCTGAAACCGTTTTATTTTATTTATTCAAAGAAAATTATATCTAACTAGCCGTCTACCGCGGCGTTGCTCGCGTTAGAGTGTGACTTTTCAAAATTCCTTTCTTAGTGCGCCCCTACACTATATAAGGAACCTACCCTCCAAATTTCATACCTCTAGGACTTTTAGTTTAGGCTGTGCGTTGATTCTCTGTCAGCTTCAAAAGAGTTTTATATATATATATATATATATATATATATATATATATATATATTGATTGATGATTGATATAAATATTGATATATATATATTGATGATAAATACAGTATTCACAATATTAGCAATATTTTTTTACAAAATATGTACTTACACACAATACAGTTGAGCTATCCAAAAACCGTTGCACACGACTAGTAGATAACTCAATTCGTTTTATTTATTTACTTTATTCACCTAGGTGACTGCTGGTGAATTAATTCGACGGCACCACTTTTATTACGTTGATATCATATACATCATCAATAATTGTCAGAAAGTACGTGCCTTGAGGGGTAATATATTCAGTGTGAGCTAATACTATTAATACCTTTTCATTATTATAAACGCGCAGTGCATTACAAGTAGAATAAACGAATATTATATTCGTCCTAATTGGCTCAGTAAAATAACTGATTTATAGTTTTTTTTTACTGACGTTAGGAAATCAGACGTCGGCGAAACATAGTTAATTGCCGACGAAAAACTGATGCGTTTTCACGAACACGTTACGTATATAATTAACAAGCCGTCGCCCGCGGCGTTGCTCGCATTCTAGACCCTTTAGAGTGTGACTTTTCAAAGTTCCTTTCTTAGTGCATCCCTACACTATATAAGGATACTGCCCTCCAAATTTCATACCTCTAGCATTTATAGTTTAGGCTATGCGTTGATTGTTAGTCAGCTTCAAAAGAGTTTTATGTATTTAGAATAACAATGAAACTTACTTGAATTTTACTGTCAAAATATCACGCCAATATCCAAACTCATTCACGATTCACACACACGTTTAAAAATTTGAAATTCGAACTCACTGTTTACGTTTATCGGTGTCGGTAAAATAGACGTTACGCGCCGCGCAGAAGCGTGCGCTTCCTCCCCTCACACGTACTAAACTGAGGTCGAGCAGAGGCCTCAGCATGAATAATTGTGACAATCGTAAACATATCGTATAGGTAGCGTGTCCACGATACACTGCGCGGTGATGCTACAACATTCGGCAGTCGAGCTGGCATTGACGTGCAATATGACTCGAATACGCTAGGTTTACGTAACGCGACGAGTGTGTTTTTCTTTTCGTGCTTACCCCTCAGAACACAGATACGGTAGCAGTTCTAAAAGAAAATGATGTGTACCTTACCGTGGAAATCGCTTTCGTCACACGCCAGTATACTTACGTAGAAACTGTATCGCCATCTGTGGTATTTGCGTAGTATATGCCAAGTAATCTGCGGTCATGTTACTTTTTACAAGATGTACGTTTAGTAACCCGTGTAATAAGAGGCGGTTTGTGATGTAATAAATCATAAGCGTGCATTTGTGTGGTATTAGCGTTTACGGTTATTTTACGTAATGTTTTGCATTATTTTTACGGTAAAATTTTAGATTGCTTGTTCATTACCACGCGCTTCAGAAAACATCTAATTAAAAATGTTATTCTTGCACTAAATTATAATAATGTAGAGTAACGGGGTTATATTCTAGAGAGAATCTATTTTTATTATTTCTGACTTTACATACACAGAGTCAGCGAATAAAAAAAAAAAATTAAGGTTCCGCACTTGGCGTCCAAACAAACTGCCAGCGATCGACAAGGGTTCTCGACATACACACAACTATTATATGTATAAATACTACTACATAACATGAAGCTCAATAACTCTTAGTAACCGTTTTGCTAGTTTAAAAAGACAGCTATTTAAACATGAATAAAAGCACTCTGAAATTTTAGAGGTTTTTTATATTTGCTTTCTGTCATTCTGTCATTTTCTAAAAGCTTTCACACTAGTGTCGGCACTGCAAAGACAACGGTATTTTTGATCTAGCAAACTGACATGTCGGGTTTGGTATCGATCTGAGGGCCTAATACGAATTTTGGTGTGAAACGTCTGACGCCCAGCACACCAGTGGGCGCTGATTTGTATGGAGACAATGAGCGGATTCTTTGAGAAGCTTGGTCTACACCAAGCCCGTACTCCCATGTCGAGCTTCTCAAAGAATCCACTCAGTATCTCCATACAAATCAGCGCCCACCGGTGTGCTGGGCGTCAGACGTTTCACACACACTATACAATGAAAACTCACACTAGGCCCTCTGTGTAAACACCCATAAAACACCACTGTGTAAGTACACTCATTCAACGCCAATAAAAAAAAAAAAAAAAAAAAAGTACACTCATTTCACTGGAAGGCGGTATAAACTAGTGACAGTTCTCATTTCGCTATGGAAATAAACTCAATCCAATCCAAGGGGTGACTCCATAAGGCTTCAATGGAAACTTGAACACGATGATACGGCGTGACAGACAATGTGGCGCCGATCCGCATAAACAAGTTCTGGGACGCCCTAGAATTAGTATTGGAAAATTTCCTTGGTCTTGAGATAAGTTTTTTTTGTTTCGAGGGAGTGACAATCAGTCAGTAACATGCAAATGTCACTAATATAAAGATAAATAGAAGACGTCATTTCTTAACCTACCTACTCAGATCTCCGCCTTTTGTTAAAAGATCAGTAAACCAGTAAACGCCAAAAACACTGACATTGGCAAATTCGTGGCAGCCCTAGCCACCGAACAGCCATAGCAACAAAAGAAGAAGAAGAAGACGTCATGATAAATGACTTTTCTTGACTGTTATTATTTAAGATATCCCACTTGACACTTGACAGACTTGACACTAGCAAAATTGTTTGTCGAAATTACGGACAGATTAATAAAAGAAGAAGAAGAAAGATTTATCTTCGTTCAACTTTCGATATAGTCACGTTGCAATAGTTTAGTAGTCAATTTTACTTCCAATCAAAATAAAATCACATCCGAACTAAGAAAACTTGAGCATGCATTTTTGTAGTATCGATTCTAAAGTTACTCTACATGCATTGGATTTAAATGATTTACTGATGTTCCGATCGAGTGATTCATTCATCGATTGATATCATAGATGCGTGTTTTGTTACTATTTTGCATAGGAACCGATACTTTGCATCTATATAGGAAACTAGTTTTTATTGTTTAGTTAATTAGATAGGTACTAATTGTATCGATTCATGCAGTTTGGTAAACGGAAGATACTTTTTTCTGATTGTTAATAAGTCTGCAGTCTTGCTTTCAAATTCGAGTAAAATAATTTAAATAGAAGTATAGTGTATCGATACCAGAAATAAAATCGATACCGAAAATGAATGAACACAAAGTACCTATTATTTTCTCTCTAAAAGACATTTGGTTAGTTATTATAATACTAAATACGCCCATAGCAATATACGCTTTTACCCAGGTCGCCGTGGTGTTTAGTTTTGACATTTACTTAGTCGCATCTCAACGTTGAGAGGGGTTCATAGGTGAGAATTTTCTTAATCATGTCTCCCAACTCTTGAGAGACGCTTGAGAGGGCGTCATAAGTAAGACCCATAGTGACTATGGTTAGCGATTGAAAGAGAACGAGGTCAGGGAGAGACCTTCGTCCAGCAGTGGCTGGATGATGATGATGGTATTAATGGTACACCTACTGCAGTAATAAACTGTTTTATGTAGTAAGCATTTTTTACTAGATTTTAAATTAAGTAGTCTTGGTTTTTCAATTAAAACTCTTTTGAAAACTCCTATAAAAAAGTGCTACATTGTGACCATTATTGCATGTTTCCTAAACTCTACTTTTGCTCGATGAAACATTCTTGACAATACCACAGATCATACTATATTAGTAACAATACTAACGGATCCGAGGCAAGAGGGCTCGACCACCCCCCTGTCTAAAGCTCCTCTAAGGAAAAAAAAAAAAAAAAAAAAAAAAAAGGGTCGACCAGAGTGGGTCAGGGAAAGCTCTATGTGGGTTAAGCCCCTCTAAACGAAATCCTAAATCCACCACTGCATGACAAAATAATGAAAAATGTACGACTGAATTCCTTGCTCCCTCGGGCGTGTGACCTTAACAGTGTATTATTCATCTGTAGTCCTTGAAAATGTTATATTCAATAGAATATTTAGTAGACTAAGCGGTAGGTATTTGGTATATAAGGTCCGTATACACAAGCACTGATGACTCAAGGATAAATTTTTTGACAATGAGAATCTCTACTCTAATCTACTGCCTCACAAACCTCGTCCTTAGTGAACGTGCTCAGTGAGGCAATGCATTGTTATATAGATAAAGGTTACCACTTAACGTCAGGTGAATTATAGCAATTATTCTTATAAAAAAATCAATTTCCTTAAATTTTTTCTTCGTAAAATCTAGTTTATATTCTTTCGTACATTCCTTTGGTTACCAGATCATTGTTGTTGCTCAAAATCCTATTTTTTTTTTAATTTACCTAATTGAATTAAACCCTTGTTAATGCTAAAATTGTGCTAAAACAAAACACGATCCAACGTAATTGTTATGAAAGAGTAATGAGAAAACTCATTACCCTCGGCGTTACTCACGTCGCCTGAATTATTAATAGTTAAATTGTTATCCCATCAGCGCTTGTGTGAAATGTAAATAACGTGTCACCTTTTTCACGTTTCACTAAAACGGTGACCGTGAAATGACGGGCGTTTTTTATCATTCCCACCAAGCCACACAAGCTGATAGCTCACCTGATGTTAAATAGTATACTATTTAACATCAGGTGAGCTATCAGCTTGTTCATTACTTTTATCATTAAAAAAAAAAACTATTTACAATTTTACAGGTGAAGATATTATCATAAAATGTAAAAATAGAAGCTAACTTCTGCCTATAACAATGCACAGAGCAAATCCAATGAGGACGTGCCCTGTAAGACAATGCACTCTGAGACGTCTTGAAGTCTCATGTGCCTGTAATTACACCGGCGCCCTTACCCTTCAAACCGGAACACAGCAATGCGAGCATCGCTGCTTGGCGGCAGAAATAGGTACGGTGGTAGTACTTCCCCGGACGAGCTCTCACAAAGAGCTCTACTACTAGGTTAATGCAGGTAGGTATCAACTTGGGGGACCCCCCACAGTGCTTACGTCCACGTCGTGTCCCCTGGTAACGACCCTTTCTGACCACCGTAACGGAGTGGCAGATTGGGCTCGGCTAAAGAGCACTGTGCGTTGTAGACTCTCTTTGCGGTCATCTACAACTTTGCGGAATGCCTAAAAAGCATGCGCGGGACGCCTCCGGGCGTTTCATAAAAGGCCCTTCTCAGGGCCAACCAAAAGGCCCTTCTCAGGGCCAACCCGAGGAAGGCGCGGTATGCCTCGCAACTTCTGCGGTCGGCCTTCACGGCAGGTCGGACGAGTCTTCGGACTCGGAATCCGACAGCGGAACCGTTACGCGGTCGGGCGCTGGCCCGAAGGCGATCACCGATCAAGGCGAATCGCGCAAGCGGGCCTTTCTGAAGGACGGCTCTGGGTCGAGCTCCTCGGAACAGACGAGGAGCGTTCCCAAGAAGAGGGCGGTGAGGGCCAAAAAGAAGGCCACCGTGGCCGATACCCACGACGTGGGTTTGGCTGAAGCGCGGCGTCAGCTGAGTCAGACTCGGCGGGCGCAGCTCCAGCAGGACCTTGAGGAGCAGGTCGTTGCTAAGGAGCAGGAGGCGCGCACTGCACGGGCCAAGTCCGGGTACGGGGCGTCCCACGTCCTGTACTCGGACCACTCCTTGGCTGAGCTGGAGCGCATGGCGCTGGAGGACGAGAAGGAGATTGCGGAGGTCGCCTCCAAGTCCTCCAACTTGAAGGGGACCGTCCAAAAGTCCCTAAAGTGTCGGGCCGCGAGCATGCGCAGCATCGTGTGTGAGCTGGTGAAGCGCACCACGACAGAGGAGACGCAGCAACTGCAGGTGAAGGTCGATCGCCTGCAGTCTGAGGTCAGCCAGCTTCACAAGAAGCTGGCCGAAGTCCCGGCCCGGCCTGCTCAGGCCCAGGCCGATCCTCGACCGACAGCGGAAGCCCCCTCCTCCCCCTCCTCCACCAACTTTGAGGACATCATCCGCAAGGTTGTCATGGAGGAGAGGGCCTTCACGAGAGCCTGTCTCGATGGGATCGAGGACAGGCTCCTACCGGAGAAGAACCTCCGTCCGCCATTGGCGGCGGACAAGAGGCCCAACAAGTCGGCGCCACCCTCCCAAGGGGAGGATGCCCAACTACCCTCCACCACTCCGTCCAACCAGCCTTGGACGGAAGTGGTGAGGGGAAAGGGCAAGGCCAAAAAGGCGAAAGCGGCCGCCGCCCCCCCCACCGCTCCTTCCGGCCCGTCGCAGGCGACCGGCAAGGGAAGGGGAAAGGGGAAGGGAAAAAAGTCGGCCCCCAAGCCCGCCGCCGCTGCCCCCGCAGCCAAAAGGGCTCCCGCCGGTGGGAGAAAGCCTCTGATTCCTCCCAAGACTGCGGCCGTCGTGGTGACTCTCACCGCGGAGGCCGCGGAACGGGGAGAAACGTACGGGTCCGTCCTCAAGCGGGCCCGTGCCAACGCCGATCCCACCCAACTTGGGATCGGTGCAGTCGTGTGCCGCCAGACCCAGACCGGAGCTCGAATTTTCGAGTTTGCGGGGGCCCAGGGCGGCGCCAACGCGGACCTCTTCGCAACCAAGTTGCGAGAGGTCATCGCGGACGCGGCCAAGGTGGTCAGGCCTGTAAGGTCTGTGGCCTTGGAGGTGACCGATCTCGATGATACGGTCACCAAAGAGGAGGTGGTGGCGGCGATCGCAGCAACGGGGGGCTGCGACGTCGCAGCGGTGCAGTGCCGAGACATCAGGCCTGGCCGCGGAGGCATGGGCACTGTCCGCCTCGAGTGCCCGGTCGCTGCGGCCAAAGCCGTCCTCGACAAGGGGCGGCTTCCTGTAGGTTTTGGCACCTCCTGCAGAGTCCGGGCACTTGAAGACCAGCCTCTGCGCTGCTTCAAGTGCTTCGGAATCGGGCACACGCGGGCCCTCTGTCCGTCCACGGTGGACAGGTCGGACACCTGCTACCGCTGCGGGGAGGCGGGACATAAGTCCGCTTCCTGCAAGGTCACCACGCCACGCTGCGCAGTGTGCGCAGCCAGTGGCCGACCTGCAGGCCACGTCATGAAGGGGAGGGACTGTAAGCCTCCCCCAAAGAAGGGTAAAACGCAGGCGACGACCCCGCCTGCCGCTGCGACCGCCGCCCCTGAAGCAGGGACCTCGGCGGCCGATGAGGGAGGTGCGATGTCTGACTAATGGATAGGGTCGAACATCGCATCCTCCAGGCGAACATCAACCACTGTAAAGCCGCCCAGGACCTGCTCATGCAGGCCCTGGCGGAGTGGTTGGTGGACGTGGCGGTAGTCGCCGAGCCGTACTCGGTCCCTGGCCATTGGCTGGGTGATCGGGACGGCTTGGTGGCATTGATTGCGCGGTCTTCCACAGACTCCCCTCCCCTCTCGCTCTTAGAGAGGGGACCGGGATACGTGGCCGCCGCGTGGGGAGAAATAGCCCTGGTGGGCGTGTATTTCTCTCCAAACCGCCCGCTGCAGGATTTCGAGGATTTCCTCGAAATCCTCAGCGGGGTCGCAGGAAGAGCTGGCCCGCGCCAGGTCGCCGTTTTGGGCGACCTGAACGCCAAATCGGTGACCTTTTTTTTTTTTTTTTTTTTTTTTTTTTTTTTTTTTTTTTTTATCCTGGGGAAATGCGTTACGCATACCCCCCTCATGGGGGATGAGGAGGGTTATGTGGGGCTCCCGGTCCAGATAGGACCGGTGTACCCACTAAAACCACCAGTTTCTCCGGCGTCGTCTATGTGGAGGGGGACTGGGAAACCGGCAGAGCCTTTACGTCCAGTCCCCCGCCGACGACTGCCTGCTTGAAGCAGGCCCTTCACGCCCCTCCTTGCAGGAAGGGCCGTGGAACGACCGCTGGTGGTGGAGTGCAATGCAGGAGATGGCGCCCCCGCGCCTGTCTCCCGCTATCCACCACCATGAAGAGGGAGAGGGCGACTATGGCCTTCTCCGCCCTCTTTTCCGCCTGTGCGGCGGCGCGAGAGGGTCCTCCTCCCGCGCACGTTCCGCCGCCTCCTTTTGGGACATCACGTCCTCACAAAAGGAGGCGACCGCTGCCCAGGCCTCCTCGCTTCCCAGCATGGAGATGACCACGCTAGGAAGCGAGAGGTCCGGCCCGACTACCGCTGTCAGGCCGCGACGCGGCTCTGACCACGACGCGCACACCTCGAGGGTGTGCTGCGCCGTGTCCTCCGCCGCGCCACATTCGTGGCACGACGGGCTTTCCTCTCTCCCGATCCGGTGCAGGCAGGTGCCGAAGCAACCATGCCCGGACAGCACCTGCACCAGACGGAAGGAGAGGAATCCGTGGCGTCGCTCGAGCCAGTCTTGCAAGACTGGCCCAAGTGCGTCCAGCGTTCGGCGACCAAACACGGCAGAGGCGAGGTCCTCCGTCCAGTGGTGGACTATCGCGTCCCTCGCCTCTCGCTGGACGGCCTCCCGCACTTCCAGGGCGGGATGCTCTCCGAGAGCCCTGCGCCCCGCCGTCCACTCATAAACTCTGGCGAGCACCCACGCCTCGAGCTCGAAATCGGTGACCTGGGGCAACCCGGCCGCGTCGTGTAACGTCCGGGGACCCATCGTCGAGCTCTGGGCGGCCTCGTCCGGTCTGTCCCTTCTCAACAGAGGGACGGTTCAGACGTGTGTGCGGCAACGGGGAGGGTCAGTGGTGGACGTCTCGTTCGCCACCCCCGTTCTTGCCGCCCGCGTCGCGAACTGGCGGGTGGAGATGGTGGAGACACTGTCGGACCACCGTTACGTGCGGTTCGACGTCTCCACCCAGAGCCCCCGGAGGACGGCTTCTCCAGGTCGCTCTCCGTTTCCGCGGTGGGCTCTCACCCGCCTTAACCGTGAGGCGGCTGAGGAGGCGGCGTTTGTCCAGGACTGGCTCACGCCCCCTGTCCAAGTCCTGGACGTGAACTCCGCGGCGGTCCAACTCAGGAATTCCTTGACCGAGGTGTGCAACTCCAGCATGCCTCGGTCTCGCCGTCCACCACCACGCCGCGCCGTCTATTGGTGGTCGGAGGAACTGGCGGGTCTCCGGGGCGCCTGCACGGCGGCAAGGCGGGCCTACACGCGGAGTCGACGGCGCAGCCGGCGAGACCCCGAAGGCGAGGACCTTTTATACGCCTCTTACGTAGAGGCAAAGAGGGTCCTCAAAACGGCAATGAGGGCCGCCGATGATGCGGCCCGAGCCGAGATGCTGGAGGGGCTCAACAGGGATCCGTACGGGAGACCATACAAGGCGGCGCGGAACAAACTGCGCCCCTCTGGTCCCCCGCTAACGGAGTCCCTAGAGCCGGCATTGCTGGATAGGGTGGTTCGATCCCTGTTCCCGTCCGGGACCAACTTTACCCCACCAGCGATGGACCCCCCGCGGGAAGTGGCTCCGCCGGAGGAGGAGGTACCTCTGGTCACGGCGGAGGAGCTTGGCGAGGCGACTCTCCGTCTCCGCGCCAAAAAGACGGCTCCAGGGCCAGACGGCGTCCCTGCGCGGGTGGTGGCGATTGCCATCACCCAGATGGAAGAACGGTTTCGGGACCTCTTCAGCGCGTGTCTCACCGTTGGGAGATTCCCGAAACCGTGGAAGGAGGGCCAACTGTGCCTCCTCCGAAAGGAGGGACGTCCGGCGGACTCCCCCTCGGCATACAGGCCCATCGTTCTGCTCGATGAGGTCGGTAAGCTGTTCGAGGGGGTTGTCGCCAGCCGGCTAAATGGCCACCTGCTGGAGGTGGGGCCGAACCTGTCGGACGCCCAATTCGGATTCCGAAGAGGGCGTTCGACAGTGGACGCGCTGGCCTGGCTCAAGGGCCAGGTGAGGGAGGCAGTGGAGGCGAGGGAGGGGGTATTGGCTGTGTCGTTCGACATAGCCAACGCATTCAACTCCGTCCCCCACCCGACAATACTAGAGGCGCTCCGCTATCATGGAGTGCCTCAGTACTTGCGTAGCCTCCTGGCCAGCTACCTGGAGGATCGAGAGGTCCTCCTCATGGACAGAGCTGGCCAGCTAAGGCGGTACAGTGCGGAGTCTGGTGTTCCGCAGGGGTCCGTTCTAGGACCCCTGCTGTGGAACATCGGCTTCGACTGGCTCCTGCGTGGAGCTCTCCTCCGAGGCACGAGTGTCATCTGCTATGCGGATGACACTCTCCTCACTGCCCGGGGGAGAGACTTCAGGGAGGCGGCGAGTCTGGCCTCGGCTGGCGGATCCTTGGTTGCGGGAAGGATCCGCCGGCTTGGATTGGGGGTGGCGCTGCACAAGACCGAGGCCGTGTTCTTCCACGGGCCTCGGCAGCGCACCCCCACCGACGCCCACATCGTCGTGGAGGGCGTTAGAGTCGAGGTGAAGGCCCAGATGAAATATCTGGGCCTGATCCTCGACAGCCGGTGGCGCTTCGGTCCGCATTTCAGCGGGCTTTCAGCGCGCCTGCTGAAAGTCGCGGGCGCGCTGTCGTGGCTCCTCCCAAATCTGGGGGGGCCCAAAGCACGATGCCGGCTATTATATGCCGGCATCCTGAAGAGCATGGCCCTCTACGGGGCCCCCATCTGGGCGGACTCCCTCCAAAGGAGGGAGAACACCACGGCGTTGCGCAGGCCCCAAAGGGCTATTGCGCAACGGGTGGCGCGGGCCTACCGCTCGGTAGGCTTCGCAGCGGCGTGCACTCTGGCGGGCACCCCACCCTGGGAGCTCGAGGCGTGGGTGCTCGCCAGAGTTTATGAGTGGACGGCGGGGCGCAGGGCTCTCGGAGAGCATCCCGCCCTGGAAGTGCGGGAGGCCGTCCAGCGAGAGGCGAGGGACGCGATAGTCCACCACTGGACGGAGGACCTCGCCTCTGCCGTGTTTGGTCGCCGAACGCTGGACGCACTTGGGCCAGTCTTGCAAGACTGGCTCGAGCGACGCCACGGATTCCTCTCCTTCCGTCTGGTGCAGGTGCTGTCCGGGCATGGTTGCTTCGGCACCTGCCTGCACCGGATCGGGAGAGAGGAAAGCCCGTCGTGCCACGAATGTGGCGCGGCGGAGGACACGGCGCAGCACACCCTCGAGGTGTGCGCGTCGTGGTCAGAGCCGCGTCGCGGCCTGACAGCGGTAGTCGGGCCGGACCTCTCGCTTCCTAGCGTGGTCATCTCCATGCTGGGAAGCGAGGAGGCCTGGGCAGCGGTCGCCTCCTTTTGTGAGGACGTGATGTCCCAAAAGGAGGCGGCGGAACGTGCGCGGGAGGAGGACCCTCTCGCGCCGCCGCACAGGCGGAAAAGAGGGCGGAGAAGGCCATAGTCGCCCTCTCCCTCTTCATGGTGGTGGATAGCGGGAGACAGGCGCGGGGGCGCCATCTCCTGCATTGCACTCCACCACCAGCGGTCGTTCCACGGCCCTTCCTGCAAGGAGGGGCGTGAAGGGCCTGCTTCAAGCAGGCAGTCGTCGGCGGGGGACTGGACGTAAAGGCTCTGCCGGTTTCCCAGTCCCCCGCCACATAGACGACGCCGGAGAAACTGGTGGTTTTAGTGGGTACACCGGTCCTATCTGGACCGGGAGTCCCACATAACCCTCCTCATCCCCCATGAGGGGGGTATGCGTAACGCATTTCCCCAGGATAAAAAAAAAAAAAAAAAAAAAAAAAAAAAAAAAAAAAAAAAAAAAGGTAGGTATCAACTTGGGGTGCTAGGCCGGGTAACCTCCACGCGGTGCACCCTGGAAACACCATGAAACACGCCCGCAGAGTACTGTGGACGTGTTTCATGGTGGCCAGTAACCCGGCACGGTGGGCCTCTCCGCGTGTCCCTCTGATAAGCAGAGGGCACTGCGTGATGAGGCAGGGTAGACTTCGGTCTACCCAGGTGGGTCCGGGCCCCCTTGTTTGGAGGCCCGGACGACGGGGGCCTTAGGCCCCCGAGCGGGGGAGAGCGCGCGGGACGACGCGGAACTGTCCCGCGCCGCTCTGACGCATGGTGACGAATGGCGGGACCGCACTAGAGCACCGGCCCCGCATTGCACTCATTCGCCACCAGCGGACGGGAACGGCCGAGCCGCTTGCCGTTCCCAGGCCCCACCCTGCAAGGGGAGGGGCGTGCGGGCCCCGCTGTAATGGCGGGCTTCGTCGGCGGGGGACTGGACGTAAAGGCTCTGCCGGTCTCCCAGTCCCCCCCCACTAAGACGACGCAGGAGCGCCGCTGGGTTTTTAGTGGGTATACCGGCCTTTGACCCAGGCCGGGGAGTCCCACATACCCCCCTTCATGCTCTCTAGTGGAGGGGGGATGCGTCATGCATTTTCCCAGCGCAAAAAAAAAAAAAAAAAAAAAAAAAAAGGTAGGTATCAACTTAGTACCTACATTATTTCAGGGCGTCTAGTCCACTGGTGGGCCGGATTGTACTTAGTTTAGCAGAGAAATAAACATAAAACAGATCTTTAACAAACTAAGAAAGCCATTAGCGCCTTTTCGGGTCTCCGTAGATTTGATTATTCTAAAAGGGTTCCCTTTGAACATCAGAAATACATTTACGAAGACCTGCATACCTCTGTAATTACAAAAGTCTTAATTATTCTCGGGTAAAACTTGATGAGAGGTACGTTGGGACTCTCAAAAATATATAATTCTACGTTATAAATGGACAATGACTTACTTTGGATGTTGTTATCAAAATGATGTCCGTTTGGATTGACTGGTCGCTAGGCTAGTCGGTATATTGGTTCGCAGACTAGTTGGCAGACTGGTTGGTAGACTGGTTGGTAGACTAGTCGGCAGACTAGTCGGTCAACTGGTCGGTCAACTGGTCGGTCAACTGGTCGGCAGACTGGTCGGTCACCTGGTCGGCAGACTAGTCGGTCAACTGGTTGGTCGACTAGTCGGTCAACTGGGCGGTCGACTAGTCGGTAGACTAGTCGGTGAACTGGTCGGTTGACTAGTCGGTCAACTGGTCGGTAGACTAGTCGGTCAAGTGGTCGGCAGACTAGTCGGTCAACTGGTTGGTAGTCTAGTCTGTCAACTGGTCGGTCAACTGGTCGGCAGATTAGTTGGTCAACTAATCGGTCAACTGGTCGGCAGACTAGTCGGTCAACTGGTTGGTCGACTAGTCGGTCAACTGGTCGGTTGACTAGTCGGTCAACTGGTCGGTCGATTAGTCGGTAGACTGGTTGGTCGACTAGTCGGTCAACTGGTCGGTAGACTAGTTGGTCAACTGGTCGGTTGACTAGTCGGTCAACTGGTCGGTTGACTAGTCGGTCCACTGGTCGGTAGACTAGTCGGTCAACTGGTCGGCAGGCTAGCCGGTCAACTAGTTGATCGACTGGTCGGTAGACTAGTCGGCAGACTAGTCGGCAGACTAGTCGGTCAACTGGTCGGTAGACTAGTCTGCCAACTGGTCGGTCAACTGGTCGGTCAACTGGTCGGTTAACTGGTCGGTCAACTGGTCGGCAGACTGGTCGGTCAACTGGTCGGCAGACTAGTCGGTCAACTGGTTGGTCGACTAGTCGGTCAACTGGTCGGTCGACTAGTCGGTAGACTGGTTGGTCGACTGGTCGGTAGACTGGTTGGTCGACTGGTCGGTAGACTAGTTGGTCAACTGGTCGGTCGACTAGTCGGTCAACTGGTCGGTCGACTAGTCGGTAGACTGGTTGGTCGACTGGTCGGTCAACTGGTCGGTAGACTAGTTGGTCAACTGGTTGGTAGACTAGTCGGTCAACTGGTCGGTCAACTGGTCGGCAGACTGGTCGGTTTAACTGGTCGGCAGACTAGTCGGTCAACTGGTTGGTCGACTAGTCGGTCAACTGGTCGGTCGACTAGTCGGTAGACTGGTTGGTCGACTGGTTGGTAGACTGGTTGGTCGACTGGTCGGTAGACTAGTTGGTCAACTGGTCGGTCAACTGGTCGGCAGACTGGTCGGTCAACTGGTCGGCAGACTAGTCGGTCAACTGGTTGGTCGACTAGTCGGTCAACTGGTCGGTCGACTAGTCGGTAGACTGGTTGGTCGACTAGTCGGTAGACTGGTCGGTCAACTGGTCGGTCAACTGGTCGGCAGACTGGTCGGTAAACTGGTCGGCAGACTAGTCGGTAGACTGGTTGGTCGACTGGTCGGTAGACTGGTTGGTCGACTGGTCGGTAGACTAGTTGGTCAACTGGTCGGTCGACTAGTCGGTAGACTGGTCGGTCAACTGGTCGGTCAACTAGTCGGCAGACTGGTCGGTCAACTGGTCGGCAGACTAGTCGGTCAACTGGTTGGTCGACTAGTCGGTCAACTGGTCAGCCGACTAGTCGGTAGACTGGTTGGTTGACTGGTCGGTCAACTGGTCGGTAGACTAGTTGGTCAACTGGTTGGTAGACTAGTCGGTCAACTGGTCGGTCAACTGGTCGGCAGACTGGTCGGTTTAACTGGTCGGCAGACTAGTCGGTCAACTGGTTGGTGGACTGGTCGGTCAACTGGTCGGTAGACTAGTCGGCAGACTAGTCGGTCAACTGGTCGGCAGACTAGTCGGTCAACTGGTTGGTCGACTGGTCGGTCAACTGGTTGGTCGACTGGTCGGTCAACTGGTCGAGGTATACAACATCCAAGGTCCTGAACATTGTTTCCGTTCATATTTTATCACGTTTGTAAAAATTGCTCATGCGGATATTTCCCATGGGTTGCTTGGACCTTCAATTCTCTTTACGTTTACTAAATGGCTACATTCGTACATTCGTTTGGTCGGTTTAAACTAAGAGGCTGCTTTTTGATGGGAAGGACCTTTATTGGTCACTTTTAGAAGACTTGCTTCTCAATGTATCACAGGAAAGTCGCTTGCAATGTGTGCTTACTAAAAGTATGGATTATCACAATGACATCATGTTTCTACTTTACCATCAAAGAGCAGGACATCCTCTCATTGGCCTTGGATTAAACGGGGACTAACATTTTAAATACCTACTCGTAACAGAACCAATCAATAACGGCAAGCGTGAGTCGAGGAAGCGAATGGTTTTCGCGCGATAGCAGTTCCGGTGGTTAATGGAATAATTCAGTTCCGTGGGGTCCGACCCCTCAATGCTTTGAATAAAACTCATCAGTTTTATAGAAAGTCACTTTAGTTAGGGCCATGTGTTGATTTTTTAGATACGAAAAGTAATCAAATAAAAGAACAGATAGCTCATCTATGGGCTCTGAATTAGCTCTGTATTCGTTGGATCAAAGATCTCAGTGAAATTGTACAAGGTGCAAGTTTTACTTGCGCGTGTAGTGTTTCGTTCGAGACAGTCAATGTTACATGAGCTCACATTTGTAAGTTTTTTAATGAGGATGCGGTTCAGGTTGAGGTGGACACGTATTGGTGTTTATTTAATTTGTCGAATTAACCATTAAGTACACCTTCCAGCAGAGGTATGCTCATGCTCATGAAACAATTTAGATCTACAGAGAAGTAAAACTTCCACAAAAGAAAGACCTTCGGAAATGTTGCCTAGAGCACTCACGGTAAACGCGTAAATCTACCCTACGAACAGTTGATCTGACCCAACAGTGGGCTAGCCACTGGGGATAAGAATAACCAGTTGAAATCAAGTAAAAGCCGGTTTGATCTAAGAAAATAAAAACATCTAAACCGGCAGCCAAGATTTCTCCGACTTTCAACTGTTTCAACTAAAAGAAACCTGTTAATTTCCATAAGGAAGCATTGCCACTTTTCCTCTCTAGCATTGAGACTATTATTATAAGGCTACACGCGCACTTGGCGGGCAAACAAGCAGCAAGCGACAGGCATTTATCAATATAAAGCCTATATTTTCCGTTTGACAATTTCACAATTGTTATGCCATCTGTTATAACGACATCCTTGAAGAGTTCATAATATTTTGATTCATTATTTAATAACAGCTATTAGGTAGGTACCTAGCTATCAGTTCCCCATTGCTTTTATTATGAGATCTAAGTAGAGATCTAAGATATAATGACGTTCATTCTTATCTTAGAGAGCAGTTGAAATAGCAACGGGCATACTACACCATGACGTACAGAACTGACCACTGCTGGGAACAAAGGTTCTCGAATGCCAACCACGGACCAGAAAATCAAGAGCAGTCCCCTTCATAATGAACAAACAGTATTGTTCTTAGTACCATAACGAGTCTATGGATGGAAAATCAAAATTGTTATTCTGAAAATCTTTGGGAAAGGCCAATGTCCATACAGCAGTGGACTTCTACAAGCTGGTGATAATTGGGGAATTGGGGATTGAGTCTGGTCGCCGCGATGGCTACAAGTGTACGTGAAGGCTAAGGTAAGCATCCGGTTTGAAGTGTAACTGTGCCGTGCGGTAACTTTAGTTGCAGGCAGGATGGAAGGACAACTTGGCGATAGCGGGCCAGAGCGGAATTCCGAATCGGGATGCAGTGAATGTGGTCCAAGACATAGGCTTTATTGTTAGCAATACAGTGAAGAACCAACCTCTTTTGAGTGAAATAAAGAGTATTGGTTCGCGCTGGCCGGGAAAGTGTTTTGAAAATGGAAGCTCGTAGTGCATGCGAATACGGGTAAGAGTTTTGTAATAATTTTTCATGAAATAATGATTTTTTTGCATTCTATACGTGAAAAGTTACACGTCCATCACCGCTGTTAATTAAGCTGAATGGATTCACGATCCCTTCACCGTTTGGGAGCACTAGCATTGCGAACATAAATTGAAAAGGAAGAAAGAAAATAAAATACGGTTTTTTTAGCAATTTTCAATTAAACAAAAGGATAGAGTTTTAGCTTCTGACTTAGATCACCACAGAGTACTGGTAAATTGCTCGAAACTATCCCAAATTCCTTTTCTAAATAACTGGCTGCCTGCCTTGCCTAGATGGACTGCTATTTAATTTTAGATTATGCTGAGCAAGTTTAATAAGTATACTAATTAAATAATATTTAATTTTTAATGTGTCCAAAGAGTTAAAATATTATGTAGGTATAAACTAATATTTTATTACTATTCCTTTATGTAATGTATTATTCCTAAGTAATAAAAACAATAAAAGTAAGTTACATAAAAAAAAACTTAATAAAAATACGTTTCAGTTTAATAAAATATATTTTCATTTTTAAAATCATTAATCTTAAAGATTACAAAAATAAATGTGCTTAAAACTAAGTTAAAAATATATTTGTAAATTCATACACGGTATTCATTTCCCAATCTACACTTTTTACATTCAATTAAATTATTGTATTTACTGAAGCTAAATTAATTCAAGTATTTACAAAAGTATTTATTTTTTATTAAATAAAGTCAATAAAATTGGAAGACTTAAGACGTAATTGACTACGAGTAGGGATTACAAAAACTAAATGATAAATCTTTAACTGCAGAAATAAAATAAAAATAGTAACTGATGTTATGTCAAATCAAAAATGAATTAAAATTCAATTCTTTAAAATAATAATTGTAAATTATTTCGATATAATTTTGAATTCGATACCTACTTGAATATTTGAAAGTTGAAATTTTAAATATTTATGTTGTCTTGTCTTGATTCAACATTAAATTTATTTAATACTTATAAATAAAAATATTGATAGATACCATTGCACAACATTAGTATACTTACACTAAAAAAGAAAAATAAAGTTTTAAAGATTTTATTGAGACTTTAAAAAAATATAATTTGAATTATTTACAAGACCTATCTAACAAGAGTCACAAATTAATTGCAATTAACCGACTTATCTAGATAAAAATAATAAAAAGACTACAGACTCATAAAAACTGAATTGTGGATAGTTTCTGGGGAAAATAGATAAAATAAATATTTTTCAAACTGTCGCAGGCTAAGGAGCGTAAATTCAAGCACTATTTTAGTTTGTGCTAACAATTGATATAAAAAAAAACATATATTTTTGGAGTAGTCTTTTTACATCCTGTATTTTTTATTTATTATTTTTCTACTTTGATTAGTATTTTGAAAATATCGGTTTAAACAGCAAGCAGTTGCTAAACAACTGGCAAGAATAATTAAAATCTAGATAATAATGGCATATTTTGATTTGCTCTAGCTACATAAGTATAGTTTCTGTTTTACCTAGGAATCATCAAGTTTGTTAGGTTTTTAAAAAATGTTCGAGGTACCTACTTGTTTATATAATTTGGTAGGAAGGAAAGCACTTTTTGTCAAGATACTCGTAGCATAAGCCCGAGTTAAGACTACAATTCCGGCTTACATGCTTTAAAAAAAAATTACGAATAAAATACAAGCAAATAGTAAATATCCATGTCGAATGAAAAAAAAACAAAGTTAAAGATGAGCAAAACAGATAAGGCACCAAGAATTATTAGGCAAATTAAAAAGTACGGTGTACCTACTGTATGTACTGCTTTTATTGTATAAGTACCTATGTAACTAGAGCTAAAGCACCGAATTCAGAAATCCTATCTACATGAGAACTTTGCTTAATATAAGAAGAAATAACCGAAATCATTTTAAAATGTTCTCGAAAAGGGTTCAGCTTACGAGAGCCTAACAAATGCCTATTTTCACCGACCAACACCCTAGCGGCAACGATTTCATGTCAATGTCAAGGTTTCCATGTTGCGTTTAAATTAGGCGGCAGTGGCATTGGACTGGGCAGGGAAGTAGGCATGACCCTAGTTTAAACACCATCATGCCTCTGTCTCGGCTCGTGCCCATGTTCATACCTTTGCTCCCTAATAAGAATAAAGGCGATTTTGCTGTGGCAATAAGTCCGGAATTAATCGCGGCAATAATGCCGGCAGCGGTATGAGCTGAGTGTGAACGAGGTATAAGATAACCCACCCAATTTACAAAATAGCCGACTCACACAAATTCTGTTGGTAAATAATGTCTGATTACACCAGGTTATAAAAACAATGTGAAATCATACTTGTCAAAGTGAGATAAAATGAACTATAAATTTTTCACATATCACTGAAAATCTGTTGGTTACAGTGAAATCAGGCACCTTGTTTCTAATAACTTAGCAATCACCGCTTAGCTTCGTTGACGTTGATCAGACGCACCGACAGAAGTATAGCTGTCTCGTTTCCTCTCCTAGAATGTAGAGTCCCAGCCTGAGAGGTCATCCGGTGGTGGTTCTTCCGCATCAGCTGGGTACTGGTCGAAGTTGTGTGTGTCGATGGGCGATTTGACAGTGGGTGTTATTGGTGGTTCTAGGGAACGGGTCGCCAGGCCCTCCCAGTTGAAGCCATCGAACCATCTAGAAAAAAGAGTAAATATTGTTTTTGTGTGATCTGGATCGACTGAAAGAGCGTTAGGATTCAAAGAAGATTCATTTTTGGAAGAATTAACGATGCTAATCATTTTGTACAGTTCTTTCCTACGAATGGTTTGAGAGTCAGCTGTTCATGGTAAATGGTAATGGAGTTTGCTAATACACTACTGCTTAGAGGTACTAATATATCAAGCCCGTTCCTACGAATGGTTTAAGAGTCACTTCATGGTAAATGGTAAATAAATTTACTCCACTACTGCTTAAAGGCAAAAATAAATCAAGAACTGCTGTGGCGCTCACCTACCCATTAAGATAGATTATTTCTACTACATTCCAAGATCTGACCAAAACTTTGGATTAGGTACTTTAAAACACTCACTTGTGCTTTTGGATCTCAGTGATCCCCCCTCTCTGGTACCCGAGCCGCTCAGCCGGGTTGTCTCTGCAGAGTTTCTTGATCAGATTAGCTGCGTTCCTGGTGATGCATCGCGGGAATTCCACCGCGTCGATGCCTTTAAGTATCTTGTTGTACGTCTTCATTGGGTCTGTGCCCGTGAAGGGAGGCGAACCGGTGAGAAGCTCGAACATGAGAACACCTGGAATATGCAGAAATACAGTAAATAAAATGGACAATGTAACAATGGATAAATTCACAAAAACCCTTTCAGATGTCCCTCCTTCTCGAATGAACCCTGTACTATCTCGTAAAATCCTTTCCAGATGTTCCTCCTTCTTGGATGAACCCTGTACTTTCTCGGATGAACCCTTTCAGATGCAGCCCTATTACTATGTTTACGTGCATCATCAATACGGATTTTTAGCGTAATTTTTCATGGATAAGTCCAGTTAAAATTACATAAACAAAACATGAGTTTACTTGAGCCTCAGCATGTTATACTTATACAAACTGTCTGAAGTCGAAAGAATAACAGTTTCAATTTACTCACTTTCGCATTTCATATGATTAATGTAACGAGCAAATCAAATAACAATACCCAGCAAACTGAAAGTAATGGTTGCAGAAAACATAATATATAATTCTTCATGCCAATGATAATTGCGAAACAAAAAACGAGGTGAAAGTTATACAGCAGTTTCCCAGCTCTAATGTCTGATATCAATGACATAACTAATCTAGATCCTAGCAATGACCTCAAACATACGATGATTAAAAAGCCTATTCCAATAATGTAGATGACAATAATAATACTTAGTAAACCTACAAGAATGCTCCCGGATTACTATAAATAGAGAGAAGTGGCGAGATATCGTAAGGCGTGCCACAGCCATTGATAAAAGTAATAGGTACATGACGACCACGACCACTCTGCCAAGAGTGTAACGAATAAGGAGAAGAAGAAGAATAATAATAGTGGAACTAATGATCTTACCTAAGGACCAGTAGTCAGCGCTGATGTCGTGACCTCGGTTCATGATGACCTCAGGCGCGACGTACTCTGGTGTCCCGCAGAAGGTCCAAGTCTTACGGCTTGCTTGCAGCTTCTTGGAGAAGCCGAAGTCAACTAGTTTCACGTAACCTTTACCGTCTAGCAGTAAATTTTCTGGTTTAAGATCCCTGAAAGGTACATTACCAACTTTAACCTATATGATTATTTTACTAATAAATATGCCTTTACATCTATTGAAGATGATATTATACAGCGTCAGGAGGCAACCTATGCCTACACTTAACAGAACACTGTAGTGCTTGGGACAATGTTTAGATGGAGTAGGTTTGCTCGGCACCTATACCATTCTCTCAGCCTAGTAAGGATATCCAGATCAAAGACATCGCCAATATTTTAGTAGTCTGATAATATATCGATGGGATTGATTTTTTAAAAAGAAAAGCAGGTTTTTTTATAAGCAACGTTGTATATGCTTTAAATCTAAGTACAAGTTCATCTAGGTATCAAACTTACCTGTAAATTATGTTCCTAGAGTGAAGATAGTGGAAGGCTTCCACAACGCAAGCGGTGTAGAACCTCGTCGTGGCATCATCAAATTGTCCTGAAATATAGAAACAGATATATTTATATCTATATAAGTAGTAAGTACCTATATAAGTCCTATAAGTAGACTGAGGTGACGTAGAAATAAACTTTACATTATTGATATTAATAACCACGTTATAATAATTATACCTACTGCTTTAGAAATAATTATGCTGCTTAAAACTTAACTACTAAAACGAAAAAGGAAAAAGTTTGGAGGAAAAAAATTCGCAATTTACCTCTATCTCTTAGTATAGTCCACAATTCTCCACCCAGGCAAGTTTCCATCAGCATATACAAGTACTTCCTATCCTTGAATGTCTTGTACAACTTGACTATGAACTCGCAATTCATTTCTGACATTATCTCCTTCTCGGACATAATGTGCTGTTGCTGCCTTGTTTCAACGATTTGGGCTTTCTTCATCTGCTTCAGTGCGAATGACCTGGTTGGGTCACCCTGGATTTGGACGAGTTCCACTCGGCCGAAGCCACCGATACCCAGTGTGGCGATAATACGGAGATCTGAGAGGCGGAGTTGAGCAAATTCTTCATTGAGCCTGTAATATTCAAAAGTGCATGTTATTTTATATTTTTCAATAATATAAATACTAACTTTGCTTTCGTCAATACATAAAAAAGAAACGACAAAGATTTGTTGTTGGATATTATAGAAAATATTCGTGTCAAAGATATAATAATACTAGAATCATTAAAAAATATTAATTCTTTATTATTTAATTTACTACTATTAAACATGCATTCTACATAATTATAACGTAATTATTTCACATCAAATTTTTTATTGATGTTTTTGTAATTGGATCCACATGTGATTGGTTAGATCTAATCACTCGAACAGGTGTCTATTGTTGCAGTTTTTCAAACAATACATGCGCAAAAACGCGGGAAAACATAATTGTATTGCTATCAATCTTATCGAAGACATTTCTATGCTACAAATGAAAGTTAGTTTACTTCCACTGATTGATATTTTAACAGCTATTGAGAGCAATGACAGTAGAAATTGTCGCGATCCAGAATGCGTTTTAGAGACCAACAGTCATATCTCTATATTAAGCTCATGATAATAATGTATAAAGTATAACCTACAAATAATTACTTCTACAGAATAAAATATACGTGTCAAATTTTAATGTGAAAACGACCTCTACGTGGACGAACAAAAACTAGATATTGAAAAAGGGATTGACTACAGTAATATACTCACCAAAATCAATGTCCCACATGTTAGCAAAATCAAAATAGAAATTGTTAAGAAAATCAAGATATTTTTTTTATTGTTACTTTCCAACCATGCAACGACCAACGACTATTGTTTCGGCCGAAGAGATAAGTTAACAATAGGTGTTGAATTCGTAATTGCATCGGCTATTGTGAACTTGACATATGAAATTTTGAATAAGGAAATTTTGCATGACTGATAAATGTAACTATTAATTTTATTCTGTCTTTGGATGAATAAAATATAGAATTTAATATTTCTATACTGGTTACAGACTATGAAGGAGATAAATATACATAATATAAAGAGTCGCTTAATGAGAAAACTAAATATAATCCATGTTAAAATGTCATACCTATAATATTTGTTGCGCTGCTATCAAATAAAACTATGCCAAAACCCACAATAAGTTTGTATAAAAAACAAATAGCTACTTACTTCAGGTTGTAGGAGTGACTAATTATAAAGAGAATATTTCAAAACATACAAATCGAGAATGGTGACTAATATGAACTTCACCGAGAGAATACCACTGAGTCACTGCTTACTTTTGCCCTTGAATTGTTAATAATTGTCAATGTACGTTGCTTGTTCCTGTTAAAGATTCAACAATACGAGTGACAGTGAAAATTAATGCAGAATGTCAGATTTAATACTTCGAGCTGTTTGAAAACAATGTTGGTTTCGACAATGAGATTGAAAGAAAAGTGGACTTTATTGGGAAATAAATAAAGCTTAACGTACCGTGCTCTGCTCTCTCCTTCATCCTTATATTTGGTGCGGATCTCGTCAAGGGTAGATATAAGCTGGTTGAAGGTTTCCCTGTCGATGACGAGACAAGTTGTGCCCTCTGGGGAGTCGCAAATGATGTTTGCCGTTCGGAGGTCGTCTCTGGAATTTCAATATTTAAATGTTAGACAATTCAAGGTGTATGTATTTTCAAGAATATTATGAGATAGTAATAAGAGTAGGTAATGCATTAGTCAACCAGTTCGCCGACCATATTACCATCAATATTCTATCTGAAGCTTCAAAATCATGTAGTTTTGGTGAAAATGGTTAAGTATCTAAAAACTTTGAAGATATCTTACCCTTGCAGCGCCTTTTCACCGAAGAAATCCCCTTTGGTGAGTGTTCTGATGAATTTCTCTTCATTGTTTGCAAGCTTTTGAGTGACTTTGACCTGGAATCAAGATAAAACTATATAAAACAACAGTCATACATTTTTAAGGTTTAAATGTAATTCAATCACCTCCTTTTAAAGAAAATGAGAAGGTTACCTAATTTTTTACTGTCACGTTTTTAAACGTGGTTAGGAAATCATCATCGTGTTACATACATACGACAGATAACAAATGTTACAAGAAAGGATATTTAATTGCTCTACCTACTCCATTTATCGTTCAAGTCCAAGGCACGTAAAATACAAAATAATTACGTTTAATGTTGAAATTCTTTCACAAGTAAGCATGCAATATTGAATGGATGGAACTAATTTCCCGTCAACAACTTAAAATGACAGCAAAATAGCCACCGCATAATTATATTGACTTGTGCAGATGAAACTAGTTAAAACTGGTATGTTGGGTAAAAATGATGCCGTAAAAATGTGAAACGTTTTGACAACATCGAAAGTTGAGATGGTATCGCAAACACAAAAATTCAAGCATACTTAAGTCACAGATCATATAATACTAGTCTACCAATAGTGGAATCTTAACTACAAACTAAAAACAGAAAATATAATAAAAGTTTTTAACAGGAAAATAAATTTATTTCCGTAATTTTCACTATAATTATAACTAAGTACTTCGAAAACCTAAATAAATAGTAAATGAATTCTACTAGTTTTGAAGTCATATGCCATACGTTCTTGGACACGCGACCTCTAGCGCCAGTATGCACAGTAGTCCAGTAGATAATAATTATGATGGGCTATTGAATACAGTAACAGATATCGTTAATGCAAATTACCAATTAGATGATCAATAAACAGGCAACAGCTTATTTGTGTTTCTAGTTAAAGCTATTTAAAGTAAAGAAGAGTTTATAAAAGGAGATGATACTAAGTAACGACTAAACTAACATAATTCTCAGAAAGGAAAACAAAGTAGTACCAAACTTTTGAAATCAATATAAATTGTTTAAATTCTTTCTAAATAAAACTGAGCATGAGATGGATGTCACCAAAGAACCGAAGAAACATATAATTTCAAATTAAAATTCTGTAATGATACTTTTTAACTTCTTAATTTAAGTTAAAATACTATCATTTATTTAAAAACCTAATTTGTTTGGCGGAGGGCATTGATATGCCATAACACAGGTTAATCCTAGTTTGGGTATCAATGTTGTCCAACCAGGAAACACAACACTGTAAACCAACTAACAATATTGGAAATGTATTATTAATGTCTGTTATTATTTCAATAAATTTCATTTCATTTCATTTCATACAAAAACATGAAAAGAGTTTAAGGAACAAAAACAGCCTGACAACGATATTCGATCGTGGTGCATTACACGTAAACAAATCGAAAGAAACAGTTTTTATTAACATCTCGTAACTAATTGAAATTACAAACATAATTCTTTTGTTTTACGTTTTCAATCATAAAAGACTTCAAAGTTTATTGTGTTATAAATTTATATTCACGTTTTTAAGTCAAAGTTATAAAAGTTAAGTTTTAACTTTTGTATCCGGCATGTTTATGTTATGATACAATCTGCTAAATTCTTTTAAAATTCCAAGTTTTTATTTATCAAATCAATATCAAACCTTTATGTAAGACATTTTTCTTACCAAGCTACGATATATAAAAATTTCGTTATATTTTGAAGAAATATATTTTGAAGTGTAGTAATCTTGATAGCAATGATAATATTAATAAAAAATCGGAAGTAAAACTCAGATTAAGTATTAGCAAATATTTGTTAGATAACATCGGAAACGGATGAGATAATACACCTTGAAGTAACGGCTAGAATAATAAAACAGAACCAACGCAATCGAAAGGTGTACTAACATTAAATTTTACAGCTCAGTGAACTTTATTCGAAAAGAACGTGAGTTAGTTATAGAAAATGAAATAAAATACCTACGTTAACCTAAGTAATGGAGCTCAAGGGGCTGAAGTTTGTCATTCAACATATCACAAAAAGCATACAAAATCGTTCTATGCGCTTGCGCACTACGTTGATCAGTGCGGTGACCTTGTGAAATGCTGGTCTTGTTTGCCTTTGCCACATCAGTTCGGTCATGTATTCATAAGATGAGTCAGAATGGAAAATACAGGTCTTTTCTTATATACTACCTCAAAGATTAGAACATCATGTTTAATCATGTTCATACTTAAATAAAATAAACAGTCGTTCCTGCTTCTTTGTAATGCTGTTTTATGAGGGACATCTAGATAGATGTTTCATGCTAATATTTATTAATGACAAGTTTAGTAATTTGTCCAGTTTTATAATTATCTAAATTAAATAAATATTTGCGATGGTCCAAGTAACAATCACAAAACAGAAAGTCAGAGTTAAATGCCAAGGCGAACCCACACAGTCACCGCAAACCAGTGATCATACAATCAAAATGTCATATTACCCATATTATTTAATTGCTCAAAGAGCATTCTAAATAAAACAAGACTACGTGAGATAAAATGTTTGATATCTCAACTATTTTGAAATCTAAACTGTAATTACACAGTTGGTTATCAAAGCAACGGATTGTGTTTACAAAACAGATGTGGTCAGAAGTAAAGTAACATCGCTCGGAGCGCTTCTCGAAAGTTGAGACGAACGAAAGTGAAAACTGACCATCTTCACAAACGTAATACATCAACTTAAAAAAATCCAAGGAATATTGGACCTTACTCTTGTGTAATACAAATGAAATCCGTGAAGAATGTATTTGCAGACGGCATGCGACTAAAAGTCATCAAATTAAACAAGTCCTCAAATGCGACTATTAATAGAAAGATGGTTAGGTGTTGCTAATGGGGCAATTATGATAAAAATATGTAGTTTTTAAACTAGACAGCCGTTAATATTTTTATCTAAGTTATCGATGCTCGAAAAACCTGATTTATGATTGAAGTTGATAGTTACATTTTGTTGTACGGCCGATATGGTTAATAGTTAAAAAGTATACTCAGCAAAGCAAATGATAAACTATGTGGAATTTAATCGAACTAGTATAAATAGATTCCAGTGAAAGTGATTGGTTTAAATAAATCATGGTCGTTGCAAAACAAATAAAAAAGATACCTAACTATAAGTAAATCCTGCTTTAGAATGTTATACAATATCCTATAGTAAAGATTTCAGTAAAAGCTCTTTACCTGTCCTTTTGAAATGATGAAAAACGTGTCACCCCGCGCCCCTTGCCTGATGATGTAGTCTCCATTCTGGTAGTGAGTCTCTTCTAGAACATCGGATATTTTGATCAGCGTGTCTTCGGGAAGATCCTTGAAGATAGGTACGCTGTAAACAAAACACATACCTATATAAACGAAAAAGTACAAATTAATCTATAAGTAAACATTATTTCGCAGTTTGAGAGCAGTGGGTCAACTATAGTTGATAATTTTAGTGGATAAGACTAAGTAGGTAACTGTTACGATATTAGGAAGTACATATATAAACAACTTTAAGATACTGCTGGTAAATTTTTAAAGGCTTCTTTTGATGCAGTCAAACCTGAACTTAACCAGGAAGCAACCAAGGTCTTATTAGCCGTCACTTATACGTATATTGCATTTGAACTCGAATAACGACCTTCATAATTATCGTGTGAATATGAAGTACCTATAGCAAATGCAATGGTAGAGAACTCTGTAATGTGTTACTAATAGTTATTCATAATGACAATCTCAAGAGCACTGGTATGGTACCCACGAGTCATTCCATAAAATATTTTATGAGATCATTGTTTCTACATTATTTTGATTGTTACTTTAGTCTTTACAAACAGTCAAGCGGTCAATGATAATGTTTTAAAATATGATAACTTAAAGAAATGAACAAATCAGTGACAACCTTCGCATAGTTTTCCACATTATGAAATCTGATAATCATATCAAAACAATAATGAAACCAGAAACTTATCAGTCAATTGAACTAACATAAAAGAAATGACAGTCATCAAAGTCGTACAACACTGTTGTAACTGTCCGTTACACTATATGCGACAGAAAATTGCTGTAATCATACCAACATTCATGCTATTTTTTATAATAAAACTTTGGCAAATAAAAAAAAAACTGCACTAGCAAAGATTGTAATAAAATAAGGCAGTTAGAAATCGACAAATGAAAACTTTTTTATTATAGATAGCTAAGCGTTTGCCAGCTCATCTGATAGAAAGTGAAGCTGCAGCTTAAGCTGGACCATGCTTAGCTATACCAGAAACACTGACGGTACAGAGTTCCAAACCTCCAGTTCGCATTAGAAAAGTGGAGGCAAAGTGAAGGTGAACTAGTCGGAAATGCTTACGAAACATAGATTAACTATTTGAATAGTCACATCATTAGATAACGAGAATGATGAAACCAATAACAAACTAAAAATCAACTCAAGTTAATCTAAACTGTACGAAGGCTTGCAAAGGGAGTAAACAAATTAAGTAATTTAGTACCAAACCATGTTACAACCGGTTGCATGTTATATGATGCTAATGGAACACTAAGTAATTATTAAAAGTGTGTCGAGGCAGTAACCACCAAGTTTGATCTCTACCAGATAATGAATATGGTGAAAACGTAATTGATAAAGATAAACTGCTGTTGCTTCGAGGTTTAGTCTCTGTAATATAATGTTTTCTTTGGAATTTGATTTATATATGACGCAAAGCTTTTAAAAAATTACTTATTGATCTTGAAGAGACTATATGAAGTAGGAATATGAAATCAAGCAACATTGTGATAGAAGCTGCCTAAACAGTAGGTATAGATCCTGTAACACACATGCCAAAAAAGGATTACAATCTCAAAGTGTCTTAAGCCCACGAACGTGACGGCTAACTTGATAACGTTTCGCAAAGTGCGCACGACTCTTTAAGCAATGGTGACAGTTGTTTCGACAATAGTAATGTACAGTTTAATGTTTAAGAAATAGACGCGATGGTAATTGGAGCGGATGAGGATTGAGGATAAAACGTACACGCAAATATTATTTGAGTTGGACAAGAACCGATTGTTTATGTGTTCTCATTTTAGTTAGACAGAAATAAAATGAAATACGTACATAGCTACTAACTAAATAAAACTTTAATGTGTTACCAATGTTTCCATGTAACACTTTCTGTTAATAAAGCATTTCAAGCAAATTGACCTTTTTATTTTTTGCCTTTTTATCTTGTTTTATTTGCATTCTTGATTGTCGTTTATAAACCTTTGTTAAAATTATTTTGTGTTAACGACGAACACAAACACAGTTCTAAAACAAACTGGTAATATATCACACTGAAGACTTGCAAATATTTTTGTCTTGGATTGTGCGAGTAGATAGTAGAGTAGATAGAGTAGACTTTGCTTATTAAATACTAAGTACATAGCCCTGGGTAAATATTTATGGAAATCTTAGATACAATGTGATGTAATGCGAGGTGAAATTCGTATCTGAGTAAATACTGTACAAATCTTATACGCAGTTTAGTTATTACAATTTGATTTATAACTTTTTAATTTAAATAGTAAATATGAGAATAGTAAGGTGTAGAAATACTATAAAGAGAACCAGCGTTTATAGAAACATTATAAAGCGTTTGTTTCTACTTTAGATAAAAATAAATTATAGACATCAATAGACGATAAAGTCCAAGTTGCTTCTTTGTATTGTCAAAACAAGCGTTTACTCAAGCATTGAGGTTACTGCCCTCAATATCGTAAACATCGTCTCGTATTAGGAGAGAAATGTAAAAATAACTTGTTCCAAAAAGAAGCCAACACAAAAAGTATTTTGATGCAGTGCCAAACGTTTGAAGCAACCGTAAATTGCGTTGCCAAAGAGATTCCTCTCAGAATCGAATAATGGCTTCATGATCACTGTTTCATCGCAAATAATTTGATGCTATTGGTGTCGCTATAAAACAAGAATCATTGCAATTTTATTGCAATTTGTGGAAACTACCGTATGTAGGTTCTCTCAGAATTAGTCTTGGAAAGTCTAACAGCTCATTCTACATACCGGATGATACACACAATATCCACTGAATAACTTTTAAAACAATTTCATCTACATTTCATATTACAAGCTTTGCTTAGTTTGGGACTAGATAGAGAGCGTCTGCGATATGTCCTAGAATATTTATTTATTTATAAATATTTACAACTATTAATACTGTACTTCATAATTTATTGTTTTCTATATTTATCTCAGCAACATCAGCATCATTAGTAACAACAATATATTATTATGATGGGCAAATACTATGATCTAGATGTGATTTTTTTTTAAAGTTTTTTATGCAATAAGAATATTATTAGCCTTGACAAGTTCATGCATCCCGTTAGTTTAATATGAAGTTAGTTCATAGCCAACTTGAATGATTTTGGCTTTTTGGCCAGTGAATGAATTTACTGTGACGCTTATCAGCTATGAATTAAAGACTTCTATTTCAATGTTTATCATATACTTCTAAAGCGAAATGCTCATAATATTCATATCATTCCAGTTGAAATATAAATAGGTATCTATCTGGTTGAAAAATATATAACACAAAATGATATATGAGTAATTCAGGGAACCGAACCTATGTCGAAAGCTTTTCATCATCATTTGGACAATAACTGACGAAAGAAGTTAATTCAAAGTTCTTACATAAAATAATTAATTTTACTTTGTATGGTGCAATAACATTCAAATTATCTCAGACAAGTCTTACACATAATCTCAGATGATGCATGAAACCTGCAATAGCTAGTTTGACTTGTACGTACCTATGGCAAAATAAGAAACTTTGTAATTTTAATGTTCAAGTCTTATCTCGGTCACTTTAATTATGCGTAGAACCTTTTATCAAGGCAAGAGTGAATAAGTGTCTTCTAGACCGTCTTGCTCCATCATAGCCCCGAGTCCGTGCATTTGTTTTGACTTTCGACTCGAGTATAGCACACGCAAACGCATTCGCAAAGCGAGACATTTTGTTGGGAATTGCATAATTCTCAAATGTCCCGGTAGTGGCGCTTATCCAGTTATCATACAAAATTTCTCGCTTTGCGAATGCGTTTGCGTGTGCTATACTCGAGTCGAAACTCAAAACAAATGCACAGACTCGGGGCTCTGGTGAGATTAAATAAATAAATAAATAAATATTTACGGACACTTAACACAACGCCTTCTAGTCCCAAACTAAGCAAAGCTTGTACGATGGAAAGTAGATGACTGATAGAATACAAACATACACTTTTTTTTTGTAAATACATACTTATAATACATAGAAACACCCAGACACAGAACAAACATCTATGTTTACAACACACAAATGTTTGTTCTCGGTGGGGATCGAACCCACGACCCCGCACGGAAGGCAGAGCTACTACCGACTGAGCCATGACGCCTGTCAAAAGATGGTCTACTCAATATAAAAATCAAGAATTTTACCTCTTCAAGAAGTCGGTGTACTCCGCCTGCCGTATGAGGCCAGTCCTCATCATAATAGTTTGGAAACACTGCCGCTCGATGGCCCAGAGTCTGCAATCGGTAGCTGCCTTAATAGTGGCCGTCCTCTTGCAGTTGTAAAGGATGGCCAGCTCGCCAAACACCTTGCCCGGTGCCATTGTGCTGAGATATTTGTTCTCCCGTGAGACTTCCACACGGCCCTCTGTTGATGAAAAGCTAGTATTATAGTTATTTGTCACTGATATTGAGTTAGAGATAAGCTATGAATAATAATTATACACGCTGTGTATCAGAAATAATTATGATTGTTTTTTCGATTCAATTCTTGTTTGTATGGTGTTTGAAGATATCCGTAATCACCTCTTCTTCCTTCATCACCTGACCTACATTCTTTTGTCGTATTGTCGCGTCGTATACGTGTGTCCAAAAAGTTTTAGGTTTCACCATTTTATTTAACTGTATAGTATCTTCCAGCCTTATACGCTCAGTGTGCCATAGAGTCCAATATTCAATGTCAATGACGATGCCATTTCCTCTGGACAAGTACCTAATGTTGTTTTATTAGTTTGATAGAAATTAATCTGTATGTCATACTGATCTTCGTAAATTATTGAACGACTATACTAAAGCACAAAACGACAAAAACTAAGCATAGGTAGAAGCTTTTGTTATGGTAGGTATAATTAAATTTTATTAACATGACAAAAACTAACTAGTGACGCTTTGATTGTTGCAAAGACTCTATCGCTAATTAACACTAGCCAATCAAACCATAGATTGCCAAATTCAAGGCCACCGAGCCTTAAAATGATGAGTCATGCTAGTGAATGGTAAGATATAACCAAATTGATGGATCTATAAAAATAAATCGGTCTAATTATAGTCTTTATGTTGTAGGTGTTAAAGATCACTTTACAGACAATGAAACCGACCCTGAACATAATATGCGAATAAATGGGGGACCGTGTGAACAATCCTATTCTTTGCTTGTTTATCTACGATCGGACTTGATCTAAGAGCCTGTTATTTGAGTACAAATTGAATAAAATGATACACAGGATGGTCAAGAAGTAACGGGTCTTAACGTTAGTTCAAAGTGTTTATCTGTTTCAGAAACAGTTTCAGGGAAAACTCTAAATAACTCAGTAAAGTTATTATCCTATATTATGACAGTGAATATTCCCAATTAGTTAAAAACTTGTATTTAACAGTAAAAACTTTTTTTTTTTTTTTTTTTTTCGTTTGATTCTGTGCTCCGGCAATTTTTTTTACTTATAATACAAACCAACTGGTTGTAAAAACTGCTATATGTATTGAATTGCAGTCTTTTGATAATTTGACACGGCACGTAATACATTAACCCTCCAACACAAAAGTACATTAGTTTTGTCATTGAGTGGTCTTATAAGCCCGGATATAGGTCCCCTGTGTCATCGTCCTCACACCTATTGTGTTTTTTTAATGTTCCGTTATTAACATACTGTATTTCGTTTGACATTTTATCACGCTCATACACTTCAATATTAATGTGTTTATTATATAATAAATAATATAAATAATAAATATTCACGGACACTTAACACAACGCCTTCAAGTCCCAAACTAAGCAAAGCTTGTACGATGGAAACTAGATGGCTGATAGAATACATACATACATTTTTTTTTTTTGTAAATACATACTTATAATACATAGAAACGCCCAGACACAGAACAAACATCTATGTTTACAACACACAAATGTTTGTTCTCGGTGGGGATCGAACCCACGACCCACAGCACGGAAGGCAGAGCTACTACCGACTGAGCCATGACGCCTGTCAATATGCTTCTCTATTTTAGATCACTTTGATTTAACAAACACCTGAATCGTCTCAGAGGTCTTATCACCTAAATCTATTTTAAAATCTATATTATAAACCTCCATAACTTTAATTTTTCCATAATTATTTTGTCTTTTCTTAGTAAATATAATTTCTACATTTTAAAACATTAGAAAAATCACTGATCTATGTACTAGAACCATTGAAAATTCGCAGTAACTCAAAGCATGCAGAAACGAACATGCAACGCGCTTTGTGTGAGAAACATACTCATTCCGAACATATAACTATAATTAGCGTTTTGTTTAGCGTAGATGTTTAGAAACTTTCCTTGTGGTTTTTAAAACGTTTTTAGATAAAAAAATTATAAGAGGAAAAAATTGAAGAGAACATTATTAATACAAACTCTTGTCTCGAGGATAATATTAAATCTGCAAACATTTTACAAGTTTTGCAACAGATATTTCCTCATGTAGAAACCTCCAAACTGAATCCTAAAACCAGTCTCAAGGATATGGAGAATAAAATCACTTGGACATAACTAATATATTGCGTTGCAGTTGAATCGGACGCAAATTACTTGAGCAACGAAAGTGTTTCAAGGCAACACCGAGACGTAGATTTATTTAACTGTGGCAGGCGCGGGGTTAAAAGTTCACGCGCGTGCTCGTTTTTATAGTCAATGTGATAGACGTCGAACAAGTGCCTATTGAATGAATAGAAACATTACATAGTGAAACTGAAATGGATTCAAACAAAGTGATGATAAAAAGAATGCCTATACTACGTACCTAACAAAATTAAGATAATGTTTTAAATGTTGATATATGGGGAGTGTGTTTCAATATTATGTTGCATATAATTAAGTAATGAAAATTGCAATATATTTGCAATTACTATCAGTATTCATGCTTGTAGACCAAAGTAGGGCAAAACAAAGCCTTTAATGTGTAATAATTGATATGCCGGACTCGCGTTTAGCAACCTCGTAAGTGGCTCGATACGTATGCCAAGGCATTTGGCGCTTCGCTAAATGGATTGTGCGTGTCGCAACTGATATGCGCCAATAAACTCAGCCTGAAACCTCATAGCTGTTTCTGTTTTGACAGACGTACCCTGTTATTAATAAAGTCGATGTAAGCTAGGAGTAGTTACACTGTGTTTTAAAATCGGTCAGATGTATCACTGCTACTATTAGGCGGAGCCGGTAGCTTAAGTGATATAATAACCAAGACGAAAAATTTAAATACGCAGCTGACTAAATAAAACTGAAAATGAAAGAATATAACGCTTGTCTCTTTAAATCGAATTTGAATCTGCTTGTCAATGTAAAAAACAAAAAAAATCAAGCTTACATCCACATTATTACTAATAGGGATAGTGCTTAATGTAAAGAAGTAACATATTAAAGTATTTCAATAGTTTCGGAAGTATGTGACCATAATCAGGAGAAACTTGGGCATTCTATGTCACAAGGTCTGTTGTTTGTATCCAAAAAGAAGTATTGATCTACAATCATACATTTACACAGCATTGAAGGCAATCTTAAAAACAAATAGTATTTGAACATTATATGCAGGAAGGTTAGCTGCATCGATAACAAAAATAGAGAAAGCAATATTAACAATTCTATTCACACATCTCAGTTAACACCTATGTAACAATTTTTTATGAACTCGTCTTCCTAGCATAACACAGATCATAAGTTAGAATCTTAGAATAAAATTGTTAGTATTTAGAATACGAAATGACACGTATGATGATCGTAATAAAATATGATGGTCAATCTTGTATGTTGATGGAGTCATACCAGTAATATTTTTACAGTACCCATTACGTCATCTCAATTGCTATTCGCTGAGGCCTCGAAATCACCTCGTTAACTACAACCTACATCGATCAACATCAGTACACATGAGATCAAAATAGCATCAAGATAACAGTGCGTAGATAACTGGCTGAAGGGAATATTAATGAAAATAGTTTTGCATTTTACCTGAATTGCCATTCCGGAGCTTCTCAGGAGTCTTTGAAGAATCTTCCAAACGCGTCACATCCAACACTATACCAGCGTCAAGAGATGCCTCCGTCGCGGTACTGTCTCTCTGACAGAGATTCCCTGTCCTCCTCTTTCTCATACCGTACGTATGAACAGGAACTATCAACTTAGGTCGGGGTATTGAGAAATCTGAATCTGAACCACTAGACGAACTTTTAGCACTACGCGCGTAAACATTGCCGTTCATCGCAGGCACACGCTCCTCACTGATACGATTATTTCCGAAAGACATAATGTCATTGTATCTTTCGTACCTATCATCACTTTTCACTCTCACTGTGTTGTACATCTTGTCGTACTTATCACGTTTGATTTGTTTCGTAACACCATTTGTAGTCCGATGGTCACTTTCTTTACCTAGATCATTGGAGTGTAACCCGTTGCTAATTGGTGCCGCTGGTTTACTTTGGCTTCCGTTAAACATTTCGTACTCCATTAATGTCAGCTGTTCGCTCGGCGATAGGTTTCTTTTTGGCTGCGTGACCGTAACTTCTTCGTTGCAAGGAGCATTTTGCATTGAGTCAAAATATGCTCGAAGAGGAGCTCTTCCCACGCTTTTGACTCTCAAAGATTTCGACCGAAAACTGGGTCGGACATCCTCAACACGTCCGTTCCGTGCGTCCACCTGGTGCGTAGTGTGCTTCGGAAGTTGATCGCATGCAGATAACGACTGAACAATAGGTTTCATGTGTATACCCGAATCTTCCGTATCATAGTAAACATCAGGGTTTCTTTTACCGTTCTGGGATCTCATAGGCGTCAGATCTAAAGTTGCCATAGAATTTATCAATTGGTACATAGTGTTACCACTAGCTTTAGATACAGTATGATTATTATTATTATAGCACTTGTCCTTTCTTGTATCTTTCTGAATCTGTTTAATTTTATCGCTGTCTGTGTCATTATTCTGCTGGCTCACTCTTGAGTAATATTCATAGTAGGATTCTGACGATGGGTCCGGAGGAACCGGACCGGGGTCAGGTAGTGGGTAGTAATTTTTCTTGGAGTCAGCTTTTCTCTGTCGGTGGGCATATTTAAGAGAATCTTTACGCTGTGGTGGTACAGGTGGTACAGGCTGCTTGCTATTTGATCCAAAGGCTTCGATATCCCACTCGGTGAAATTTCTTCGCTTTACTCTTCTCAATGTCGAAGGTCTGTATCCGTTTGGCATGTCTTTGAAACTATAGCTGTGTTTCAGTTTGTTTTGAGAAATGAGATCGTTATTTGCTCTTGCTTTTTCTTCAATGTCTTGTTGGTATTTAGCTAGTTGCGATATGTTTTCATTAGGAATATCATTAGGGTAAGCATATCCATTGTCTTCGTATGAATATGTTTTGTTTTCATACTCTTTGTCGTTGCTACGGCCGACATCTCTGCACGATTTGCTTCTTGAAATGGAATTGAATTCAACCTTGTCTGACGGATTTTCTTGTTCGTTGTAAAGGCCAAGATTGCTTGCGCCGACCCAGTTAGCTGCATATACAAGGTCCATGGTCCGGTCGTTGATGGAGAGCCACGGGTCCTCCATGACCGCTTTTCCTGGATAGTGCTTTATTTTCATATTGTTATCGTCATTACTTTAATAGCGTAAACTTCCAAAAAAATTCTTGCTCTTTGATGAGTCATACTTATATCCAATGCTCCCATTATTTTTTCAGTTTAAGTATGTACAAATCACTGATTTTAAAGTTAAAGTTCCGAATCATTTATTAGGTATGACCCAAGTGCTGCCTTTTTCTTCTTAGTAATTAGTATTACTAACAGTTCATCTAAATAAATAGGAGTTAAGTTAAGATACTTATATCAACCGCAACAATTTGAACTTCTTTTCCTGGTTTTTACTAAATCATGTCAAGAGGTGATTGCATCAGGAGTTCGATTGATTAACTTACAACAATAGAATGATTTTGCAAGAAACTAAGTAACTCTACGTCTGGAAACTCGATCGATTACTATACGAGACACGAGCTTGCGTTGTACTTGCCCTCATTGAAGTATTCAAACCGGTTAGTAAATTAAACGTAAAAATAAAAAGATGGCTAAATATTGCGACCGTGGAATATTCATATAATAGCTGCAGTTATATCATTATAAGTTTATATGATTTGCATATTAAACTCAGTGATTTGCATCATAAATTGTGTCATTAAAAAGTGTATAAGTAATAGTGAAAGTATGTGGTTGTAAAAATGTTAAAGATAAAACACTGAAAACGATAGCGTAATAACAATATTTCATAAGTTACATAATTTTACAACATATAAGATATTATCAGCAATGTTCTTTGTAACGTTAGCACAAGAGCCTTTGAAGGCGATATGCAAATACACCAGTATCTAAATGCTTTTGTAAATAAAATAGATACTAAGGAATAAAATGTACTCAACGGCCATTAATCTGTTCCCTAAAAAGCAAAATTCTGCATTGTTAAGCTTTCTTATAATAATGGACAGCATAAATATTATGAACCACATAAATTAGTCAGTGAATCTAAAAAATTATAAAACATTGACGGCCTAGTGCAACGCATACGTAGGTGCGCGTAATCCAATCAATTTTATATGCAGTTATATCGATAAAGTTAAAATCACATATTACTTCACACGAAAGTCAACACACGTGTATTGTTAGAAAATAAAAATTGACGATGTCCTCAAACTATTTCCTAAAAAATATTTTCCTATTATATATTAAAAATCACAAGTTTATTATGAGCATAGGCTTATCGGTTTCATTCACAAACAAAGTTTGAAGGAAGTAGGTACTTAGGTACTGATTTTGTAAGCGGATGCGTCACGGGAGGCTAACACGTTGCACAACCCAAGGCACTGACGAGGAAGTGGGTACTAACCACGAGTCAGTGGTCATAGCCGCAGCACCCATAGGGAATGCAAATGATTGTGCAATAAATTACTTATTAGATAACCCTGGCTTGGCGCCAAATACGACATTAATGTTATCAATACTTTCACTGACATTACGCTTGGGAGCAGACTGAGTAATTGAATTGAAAGTTTGAGACAAAATGCATCGTCAATGCTTATTTAATGCCTAAGATTGAATAGCTTAGTTATAAGAACTGATTGTTTAAAACAAAACAACTGATATTGATAGATTGGGAATTACATCGTATTAGTTCATTATTATTTTAGACTTTTATATTTATACTAATACTAATAATTGGATAGAATATGTACTAACACTTCTTGGTTTGCCTGCACACTTTCTAATTATAACATGATGCGTAAACATTTTATATGCAGTTGATGATAAAATCTGCATTATTGTAGAGAAATCACAAAACACAAGAAAAGAACTTGAAAAGCGATGCGATGACCAATTAGCAACTATCATTAAATGCATGATTGAGTTAATAGGAAAGATTTCTAAGGCATGATGCGCGGTTGAAACCAGTTCAACGGTCCACATATCCAGCCGGTTGGACAGTGACATGAGAAACTTATCCGGGGAATTAGAAAACAGAGTTTAATCAATCTTTAGAACAACAACATTAATCTAGATGTGTGAAGTTGTTGCGAGACTGCACGACATACCCTCTTGTCTAAACACATCTTTACCATTCTATCAAAACGAATTTCGAGTTCATCGAATAATCGTAGGTCATCGAAGTCTGGTTGTAAAATTGAGTACTTAAGTATTTTTTGATAAATTATTGCTGTAAAATATATGAATAATAAGCCAGTCAGTATCAAACCAGTATATAATGAATTATACATAGTTCTCAGACACTATGGATGTCACTGGATAGACTTTCTCAAACAGCATTTCTGATAAGGGGATCAATGTATGTGCACTTTTGTAGTAGCCATCTAAAGTACGTGCTATATTTTTATATTCAAACGTCCTATGACTACTTCTCTGACTATCTCTGGCATCTTTAGACACTAGAAGTTACTAAGATTTAAAAAATTACTATTATTTGTCATCATCATTTTCCTATTCTCATTCCACGTTCGGTCCAACATATCTTCCTTTTCCACTCTCCTCTATCAGCCGTCGTCTTAGTGTTCACTCAATTCTTACTCATATCTTCTTTTACACAGTCCATCATCTTTTCTTTAGCCTACTTCTACATCTTTATCGAAATATATATTTCACATATAATTATAATAGTTATCATACTATATCAAATCCAGAACTAACAATCAATTTAGGTGGTCCATTAAAAATACTAAAAATAAAAATAAATAGCCAGTACATATAGTAGTAACAACCTTATACTAACCTCTCATTACGTCTGCGATAATTTCATGAATATTAATTGAGGTATACCTACTGTTGGATTTATTTTGCAAATCATAGTGTGGGTCATTCTCGAATTTTAGAAAATGAAATCAAGGTTATTTGAGTTAAGCTTAATTTGCTTGGTTAGGAATTAAATTCGACATACATTAAATAATGAGCTAGCTATTATAATTCTTTTTTTAGTAATTATACTTTTAATCCATAAATGTGATTTTTAGACTTAACTTGATTAGCATTAGTAAGACGTGCCAGATCTCTTTTAAAATCTTGAGCCCTCAAAGAATTGAGTAGAAGTTAACTTGCACGAGGAACGGGATATATTTTTTTTATCAGTAGGTAAAGTACAAATACATCAAGAGGTGAACTAAATTACTTACGTCATTCGAATTTGTCTGGTCAACAATTTTTTTTTTTTTTTTTTTTGTTCGCTCCTCAGAGCAGGCAATAGTTTTCAAACCATACCGCCTAGTCTTACGTTGTTTTTTTTCCCTTAAGTTCATTGTCTGGTCAACAATTTAAACGAGCATCGTGTTAGCAATGCAGCGTAGAACCAACCTCTTTGAGTTATAAAGAGTATTGGTTCGCGCTAACCGGCAGAGTTTGAAAATGGAAGACCCATGGATGACACGACGAGCGAGGGCAGCGAGACGTGTCAGTCAAAAACAATGAAAAATAAGTGTGTATGTGGAAATACGAATTATTATGGAAATACTATAATTAATACACTAAAGCTCTGTTTATTACTGTTGTAGCTTACAATCGTATTTGTGGAAGTAATTCTTTTTAAAATGTTGTGGTTTTTGAAATTTATTTTAATGGTTAAGTACATTCAATAGCAAACCACAAGATAACAGAACAAACAACCTTTAGAATGATTAATCAAATTCAGTTATGAGAACTTCTTATAAATAAACTTTTAAAATATGCTGCTATTTCGCAAGTTATAGTTTTAGTACATAAAGTTGTATGTATATAGTATAATTGACGTATGTATATTAAAGACTTTGTGTAGTCAACTCAAGGCTTACTGATTCACGTCATCCATTCAATATTGAGAACGCATCACTAGTGGTTACTAGTACGAATACTACGTACACGGTGCGAATTTATTCGGACATAACGGTCAGTGATAGTAGACAATGGCTTGTTTTGCTGAATGGTTTTAGTAGATATTGAAATATTCTAGAAAATTATAATAAGCACTCTCATTGTTTTAGTACTCTCATAAACTATTCACAAAACGTGGCTAATAAGCCTTCGCTTGAAAACTAATATCCGTATTTGGAATTTCAAAGTGTCTGTAGTGCACGATTTTAAGCCCATATATGAATTATATTCTTTTGTGGGCCAGTGTTGTGTAAGTGAGCTACGACCTTAAGAACCAAAAAGTGAGAGAAGCCTTCGAAACATCATTTATTATTGTCATGTAAAAACATTTCCGTATACAAATTGTATGCTAAGCAAGTGATTTATAATAAAATACATTATGTTGTGTTGATATTTAAATATTTAGAAATAATGTGGCAAAAAATATATCTTTCCTATTGTATATCTTCAAGGTTGTATCGAAACATTTGATTCTATAGACCAAATAAAAACTATACAAAGAAATAAATATCTTGAATAAACCATACTAACCAAAAAAACCAGTACCTACATACATTCTATAAATCAGGTAAGTCCGATAGGTATAAAATGATATTGCTACATTTGAGTTATGACAATAACCACATTGAAACATTCCATGGTCTGACGGCCCTTATAATAGTTTAAATAGTTACTGATAACATCATAATAACACACGCTATGTGGTTTACTGAACATGACGAGTACGACGATCAAAATACAGTAGCTGTGATAAAACCACAGTACTTTCTAATCTTCGAGAAACGTGACAATAACACACAAAGGCGTAACGAGTCGATGTAGGCAGACGATAAAGGTTTAACTAATCATGTATGTAATGGTAACAATTATTTCGATATTGCATTGCAATGAACCGTCAAGTGATTGCAACAAATTTATGAAATTGGTCCGTAATTTCGTTAATTCGATTATTTGTAACTTAGAAACAGGTTTAGTCGATGTGTTTACAGGCCACAATCTCGATTTACATGCGTTCTGGGCTAGCTTATTCTAGGTCAAGGCTTTCTATTAGGTCAGTTCAGTATACCTTGCCTTTGTTCCTTCCATAAGTTATTACATATTTTCTTTGAATATTTGTTTTTACATAATATAAAACGTTTATGGTTGAATTGTTGCAATCCCTATTTTCCTATAACCACGTAATATAAAACCAGGCTAAAACAAATAAGATGCAGGCTCAGAATACTCAGAAAAAGGCAATTGTAAATGAAACCTTATCGCTCGTAAGCTTAGTTCTGACAACTTGAAACCCGATACGTGTAAGGTGTAAGTTAGTGATGCTAACATGAAACTAAAAGGTAAAGTGCAACAACCTAAAATCTACCTCGGACATATAGACAAGAGTGATGTCACTCTGCCAAAGGCAGACATAGAAAGCTCGGGTCTCGTACATTATTATGCTAAAATGATCTTCGCAAAGGCAACGCTCCGAAATACTTTCACGAGACTGGTAGTGCACGCGAGCAGACTTGTAAGCATTGCAACCTTGTACCTATGCTTTTGGCACTTTCAAATTGATTATAACGAAGGACTTCATTAAAACAAGTTTGTTAGTCATCGCATCTAAATATCGCACCGTCAAATGTCAATAAATGAAAATGCAAACCAGAAAGACTAGATTGTAAAATCGAAAAGAAGTTCAAACGTTGATATAGCTAGAGGTAGTAATCCAAAATCCAGGTGCAAGATTATCAATTAAGCCGAAAATCCGGTACATTGACTGCTCCCGTAAAATCACACAACACAATACCAAACACTATACCATAGTTTATATAGAAAATTTAGTGAAAACTGTTTGTATAAAACAAAAGAGTCACATAAAGCACGCCGCAACAGACGATCGCGACTATTTTAAATTCAGAACGCGACGTTCGAGACACGGCGGCCAATCACGACAGCACCGCTCCGCTTACTGTCTGCTCTCCGATCGACTCCTGCGCAGCGCAGCTGTTGACGCTAGAGCGAGACGAGGTTATACAACAGAAAGAAACAAAGCACCTACCTGAATAATAAAAGCTCCAAGTTCATACTATCACAAAAGGTGGACCAGACGGTGAACCTTTGAATTCGATCCTAGGGGATTCATGAAACGGTAAAATTTGAGACCAAAGAGTGAAAGAAGAAATAAATCTGCAAGTTACGTCAAAGTAAAATGAACAAACATAGCGTAATGTTTGAACAACTGGATTTATAGAATCGGAGTGGCTCTAAAACAATGAAAATAATTCATGGTATTATTTAATTAACATAAAGTGCATGGTCATGATAAACGAACAGAACAACAAACTAGCTAAGAACACACTTTTATTTGTACATGCAGTGACTCTAAAAATTTAAAGTTTTAATATTGATAAGGTCAGCGAAATAAATAAAGTAATACGGTGCAAGGTAGCGCCCATGAATGCTGAAGCTATCGAATGTTGATCACAGAAGGTCAAAGTCAAAATTGTAGTAAAAAAAACTTAGCTAGGTACCTATATAATAAAATTTACTAAGCAATTTGCCAATATATCACAATTATTTAGTTATTGTAAACATTATAGGTGACGAAACAAACTACATGAAGAAAAATGAAAACTTAATCACATTAGTCGCAATCAAAACGCATGCCATACGAATTATTTCCATATTATTCAAAGCCATTTGAAGGGTACTGAAGACATCTTCAAACTTTGATATTATCATCACATAACTTCATTGTCATGCCGATGAGTAGGAGTAGGTAACTTCACAAATAACAATCAGACATGCGTCACCCATTGAAAGTACAAGCTGCATTTATAAGGGGGAGATTGCCCGCATACCATCCAATTTCATTGTTCATTTAGAAGGAAATAATAGATAGTCAGCTTTTTGTTCCAACTAGAGTGTTAAATGAATAAGATAAGTAGTCTAATATGAATGAGAAGAGGACTTCCTCTCAACTGTTTCTCATCGAAAATGTTGACTTGTGACATTTACGTCATCATGACGCTGTGAAATACATGAAAGTATGTGCATGTAAGTACGTACGCCTTATGTGATAAGGAAATAAGACGTCAAAGGTCTAAAACTACTACTTACATCTAATTGCTTAGAGCGTTTAAATGTTACAAACGCACTAATGTGCAATGTAGATACTCAGACGTGTAATTTAGATATAAGGATGACAAAATATTGGAAACTACCGTTATAGCTCATAATGGTTAGAATGGTCGGCGCAAACACATCAATACATATAAAACTCTTTTGAAGCTGACAGAGAATCAACGCACAGCCTAAACTATAAGTCCTAGAGGTATGAAATTTGGAGGGTAGTATCCTTATATAGTGTACGGGTGCACTCAGAAAGGAATTTTGAAACGTCACACTCTAAAGTGTAGAACGCGAGCAACGCCGCGGGCGACGGCTAGTTATGATATATTTTCGATACATTAATAGATTTTAAAATAATTTCTAAGTAACCCGTGTTACGTGGGGAGTTCAACATTACCATAACATTTGAATTGAAGATTTCATCTAATAAACCACCAAGCCTTGAAGTTGCGTCACCAAAAACCACATCCGCTCAATTTTCATCATTCTCACTTTTACTTTCGTACTAACTACGATCTCATCTGCGTTTTACAAAAAAACTTTCATTTCGTCTGACTGATTATAATTACAAAATGCTTTACTTTGAAATTACTTGGCTATGGGAAATGATCATAATTTGCCTTTTTTGCGAGATAACCGTAATGACTCTGTTAGAAATCGAAATCCAATTTATTTGTTCGGTGGACAGACGAAATTGTTTATTCGTGAGGTTAGAGATCATTTCCAATAAACCTATTTTGCAGAAGATTAGTTATTATGTTTCGATTCTCGTACTTTCAGTACAATACTAACCTACAAAACTATACCTACAATATTGTTGTCTTGAATCATGTCATCCTTCTAGGTATATGTATGATGTAGCTCTAATGGAACAAGTCAAGCAATTAGTTGAAAATGTGTGTTGAAATATCTAGCTAGCAGTAAACCTAAGATATTTATCTAAGCCGTTATTTTATGCACCAATTGCTTCTTTGCTTCCGTGACTTGGTGAAGAAATATTATTTTATAGATACTACATTTTTTTACTATTTATTAGACAAGCCTTTGGAAAATCAAGGAATTGCTTCAACTAATAAAGCCAATCAACAGAATGAGGTTGCATCAGCCAACGCATCTAATGTAGATTTCCTCGGAACAAATACAAAGTTATTTAGAAAGAGATCGTTACGGTTGGTCACACAGTCAGAATGGACCCAGACAAACATTAATGATTACACGCATACTCTTTTGAATTTGTTTTTCTGTTTGTACGTAAGAAATAAAAACGTTTGACTGCCTTGAAAAATAAACAAGGCTTGACGTTGGAGACTTCGAAGAAATTATCCTAGATGTACTTGGGCTTGCTCAGAATTTACAATCTCAGAGAATAATAGGTAATTATATTTACAAAAAGCTCTAAATTTTTAGAAAATTTTGCTGATGATGATAGTACACACGTTTTTTACAGATGTATCTAAGAGTATACTGATCGTCAGGGTTCCAATATTCTGAGTACTGATTTTACTATGTTAGATTTAATGGGCTATCAAATAAAATTACTCTTTGACATCTTACGACCATTTTCTACACAATAAGAGCCAATCTTGCAATAATATGGTTACATTAACGCAGTAATGTTGCGCGTTGACCAACAATATTGCTGTAAACAAGCTGAACCTACTTTAGATTTTCGTATTGCAAGTACCTATTTCAACATGTTGTTTGACAAGAGGACGACGTGTGTGTTGAAATCTTACGCTTACCCTAATTGTCTTGATTCTTGCTTTGGTGGAGCACATCATTATTGACAGAGCCCCGAGTCTGTGCATTTGTTTTGACTTTCGACTCGAGTACAGCACACGCAAACGCATTCGCAAAGCGAGACATTTTGCTGGGAATTGCACAATTCCCAAATCTTCCGGTAAAAGCGCTTATCCGGTTTTCATACAAAATGTCTCGCTTTGCGAATGCGTTCGCGTGTGCTATACTCGAGTCGAAAGTCAAAACAAATGCACTGACTCGGGGCTTAGGTGTCACAGCTCAGTCGGTATTAGCTCTGCTTTCTGTGCTCTGCACATCTACTGAGGGCATGCTCTGTGATGCATTGTACTGCACGCATTACTTTGATATTAGGCGTTACTTATGTGCCTGTAATTGCACCGGCACACATTTCAAACCGAAACAGCTGAGCATCGCTGCTTGGCGGCAGAAATAGGTACGGTGGTAGTACTTCCCCGGACGTGCTTCTTCACAAGAAGCTCTACTAGTACTCTATTACCTATTATGATCAACTCAGGGATTCCATTTTATTCCCACTCGTAGACTAACGCTCGCATGCCGATACAGAAATCGTTACTCAAGCATTGATTTGAGTAGAGATTTTCATAAAAATTGTATATTTACTTCAGTTTGGATCCGTGCTTGAGTTATCTTGATCAGCATACGGGCCTGAATATTAAGATAACCTTTGCCTTAATCGAATTCAATAGCGATTTCATTTATCAAATGGCGATGTATGTAAATGTATGTCAAATGTGAAACTAATTTAAGATAACGGCGCGGCTAGTATCATTTAAATAAAATAATAATGCGAGTAATTTTGTTATTATTCCTATTTAAAATTTGCATTTTTGTAAAGCATCGCTGCTCGGTGGCAGAAATTGGTACAGAAAATATGTATGTACCTAATAGAAACCGCCTAAACACAGAATTACAAACCCATAACCTACTAGGTCAGTAATTAGTGTTTTTTTTTTCATTCATTAATTCGGTTTTAACTAGGCTTTATTGTTATCTGACAAAGATTACAAAGGCAAAGAATGAAATAGGTAGGTAAGTAAAAAAATCTGAATTCTCGATGACCGCTCCTCAAGGTCGGTTAATCGCGCATTGTGAGAAAAAACTCATTGTCGTCGTTTGGATCTGCTTTTTAGACGAATCTATTTTTTGAATTTTGGGTCTAGAGTTTAGTGCTATGATTTAAATATAAAGGTTTACTTTTCTTAGCCAGTAGACCACTCGACAGCAAAAGTTACGGATTATCTTAAAAATAATAATATCTTGAAAACCATGAATGTGAGTTTAATGAGAATTATGCAAGCTAATAATTTAATTAAACAATTACCTTTATATCATCATCATCATCAACCTATATCAGTCCACTGCTGGACGTAGGTCTCTCTCCCATGACGCGCCGCGCCACTGAGCCCGGTCTCTACCTTTGTATAATATGTACCTAAGTAATATTAAATCGTCTAACAAAACTAACAATCTTAGGCTTCCACTGGCTTCTCGATAGGTACTTTCTTTACAATGCCGTCGGTCCGTCCGCCTAGAGTTATGTATCTTACGATTCGATTAAGTTTTTCCTCCGTATTCAAATTGCAAAATTATCATGAACGTTTAGAGAAACATTTACTTTCCCTAGCTAGACCATACGATTAGAAATTATCAGCGTCACAGCAGATATTGAAACAGCTAGGTGTCTTAGTGTGTTTGTCTACGTTGTCATTATTTTAGCTAATACAATTTTACCTACAATACCTAGGTATATAGGTAGGTACTGACTGACTGACTGCCCCATAGAATTTATTTGAAGTATTGTCCAAATACCTACATAAAAAACACTTTCCAAACTTGGTTATGGTTAGGTAAGTATATTGTATCTTTCTCTAGCTAGGTAACGACGACTCTTCAACGCCAACAAAGATAATTTTTGAAGTGTGAAAAAAAAATTATAACCTATTTATCTACAGAAGACTAGTAGGTATTCATTTCCAAAATCGTCTCTTTTCATTTTATGATTAGGTCTAAGCATTTTTTTAAATAAACAATAATGTGTATTGGTCTAGGTAATGAGCCAGCTATTTGTTTGTAGCCTCTCGTTGAGAAAGCGGAAAACCATTGCAATGCCGTGACATTACTGACTTTCCTACAATGTTACTTGGCAAGGGTGCAGGCTATGTTAGCAATTAGCACCTAAGATGGCCTGAAAATTTCTTTGTCTTAGTGATAATTATGATAACTGCAGAATATTTAGGATTTTTATTTAGAAAGTATTAACTAAAATTTAATAAATCAAATCTTACATTACCGCGGTAAAAACAGTTCATTTTTGTGTAATTCTGTCTCTGCCAACTCGACATTTGCCTAACATGAATTACACGATCACGAACCCTCAATAAAATGAAAATAAAGCATTGAAGCTAGCGCCTTCATAACAGCGCGTAACCGAAAAGAACTTGAAGTTTCGCTACTCAACACTAGATGGCAATACCATTTTTCAATTAACGCCATCTAGTTTGCGTTTGTTGAACTAAACACTAAAGCAGTACGCTTCTACTACTCACCGCTTGATGGCGCTAGTATAACTTAGTTGCTAACCAACAGATGTCGCTACGAGTACATTAAAAACAAAATATTTAAACGTACGACACTGCTACCCGCCGTTAGATGTCGCTACAAGTAACTTCAAATACAAAAAAATCATAGGTTCACTGACCTTCCATGACGTACACAATGCTGCCAACATCTCCTTCCTTGATGATGAGGCTGCCGGCTGCATACTCGACAGGGTACATACAGTCCACTATCTCCCGGATTTGCGTCATCTCAAGATTCTTCATGAAGTCGTTGTCTAGGATTGCGCCTTTGATTAGCTCCCGTGATCTGGAAAAAAAGAAATTTTGGGTTAGTAAGGAAGTAAAATTGGTTTGATTACGATCATAATTTATTACTTAAGTAGGGAATTAAGAGGTAAGTAGGTACCTACCTACTTATTGATTATAACTAATTACCTATTTACCTACTTAGCAGATTTCAATTGGCTGTAGGTAGTAATCTTCCTTAATTTGATGTTGTCCGAATCGTCACAACAAAAATGATTAAAATCAAAAGTGACAATTGGGACAATTTTATCCGTATATTTTGTCCGAATCGTCACTAAGTCATTTATTAGACATAATTCATAAAGCATACCTAAACATTTTATGCCTATTATACCTGTAAGTATAAGTAGCTAACACAGGAAGATCAGTCTACTCGAATAATAGTTTTTATAAAGTACCTACCTACCTAGTAGATAAGAAGTAGGTACCTATACCTTGTTCATAGATTTACCTACCTAGTATGTACATTACCTACGTGTAAGGTAGGAACTTAAGACTAGATAAATCTTATAATAAATTTTTTTACCTATTTACAGTTCCTATCATAACTTATCCCTACAACAATTTATAGCCCATAATGTTACCCCAACAAATTATTCCTATAAGGAAGTTATACCTCAAGGTCTTTTCAGTTACATTGTAAACTATCAATAATGACAGTATAACCTCAAAACTATTACACTTAAGCATCATAAACAAAGCATAATATACATACCATTTACGTAGTATAGATAGAGCTTGACCATGCTAAGTCTGCGCAGAAAGTATGGCAGAATTTTAAAACCTATAGTTGGAAACACGCGTTCGTACATAGAAAAAGATTTTTTAATCTATAGGTACCTATAGGTAGGTACCTACTCGTATATTAGGTACCTACCATGAAAGTTACTACCTATAAAAGCAGAAATTCAATATAGGTAGGTACCTACTTAAATTGAATTAAACCTACCTAGTAGTGGTGACTAATACCACAGATCATATCTAATACTAATACTAAGTTACTGTGAAGATTTACAAATCTGTACGAAGTCTTTGAGGTTATCCATTTATCCTATTGTAGATTTTATCATGGTGAGACTCTAACTACCTACTATATCACTACTATTTTGACTATTTAGACCAAAATACCTAATGATTACTATTTTTATCTAAAAATATCAACATTAGGCCGCTGATCTCATCTCACTCAATCTTCACCAGTTTTTGTTGGAGCAACTATCATCTATTCCGTGGTTGGGTGCCCAGCCCACACTGACTACATACGCAAAAAGTGTTCGTAAGCAAGAAGTATGTCCTTGGTTGTCCAAATTTTTTTCGCTTCCGAACTAAGATCATACATAACAAGACCAGATGGGTATTTCTTATTTAGGCATTTTAATCGATTTTAATCGATCGGCAGAAATTATTCCGTTAACCAATAGGACGACTGGTAAGTTCCCAAGACAAATTCTATAAAAATAAAATATTAATCAATTCCGGCTAAGTAAATACATAATGTACTTATTTGGTTAGAAATAGTTAGATTTATTCTAGTTTACATCACCTAATTTTAACAAATATCAAGGAGAGGTAGGTGGGTATAAATAATTTGGGCCATCGATGCAGGAAGCATATTTAATTAATGAATAATGTGACTGCATTATTCGCCACCCCACATTACGACAGCCTACAGCGAGGACACACAGAACATAAAGTTCGATCGTAATTATACCAAATGTGTGCACTTGAAGGCGTACCACCACCGGGCGGCCTCGTCATGCGCTTAGAAGAAATTCAATCACTCGGATGGCTTGAACTTGTAATGAATGAAGTAGGTCCTGTATTTCTTCGAGCTTCAACAATGAATAAAAGATATTATTATACACTAGTAGAAATATCAGTTCAGTCGCGAAACTTGTCTATTATACTCAACACTCAGGGGTATAATTCATATGGTTTTCAATATGTACTGCGCTAGCTAAATAAATAAATAATAAAAAAATATTCACGGACACTTAACGCCTTCTAGTCCCAAACTAAGCAAAGCTTGTACGATGGAAACTAGATGGCTTATAGAATACATACATACATTTTTTTTTGTAAATACATACTTATAATACATGGAAACCCCCAGACACAGAACAAACATCTATGTTTACAACACACAAATGTTTGTTCTCGGTGGGGATCGAACCCACGACCCACAGCGCGGAAGGCAGAGCTACTACCGACTGAGCCATGACGCCTGTCATGGCTAATATGGCTGCTTGTCATTTATTTTTGCTGTCATGCAAGTGACAATAACGAAACTTTTTTAAAGCCATAAGTAAGCCACGTATAGTATTATATGATCTGTGGCCACGCTAAAGTATAATTATAGGGATCAGACTCCGGTCTTATTCCAGAACGGGGACTAAAAAAGTCACGGTTTAAACGTCAAGGTTTATACAACCCGGCCGAATTAACATGACACCCTGGCTCGGAACTCGATACTTCCCCCGCTACACCGCTTAATTCGGCCGGGTTGTATAAACCTTGACGTTTAAACCGTGACTTTCTTTAGTCCCCGTTCTGGAATAAGACCGATTGGCTTTTCTTGTAATTTTTTTTAATATCTATCTTTTAAAGAATGTTGCTTGCGTCTCGATTCCAACTTGAGCATTATCTTAGTATAGGTACATACAAGCTAATTACACTTCCGTACAGGTGGAACTAGGCTATGCCTACTTCTACTTGTACGGATGTATCTGTTATAAAATCTTTGCTCAATTTAGACTTAAATATATCTTCAGTGTACTATTAATAGTCTTTGATATTTTCTTGACTCCACATACTCTTTTTTGCTAGTGTGTATATTTTTAATTCATATACCTCTCACCTACTCATAAAAATACCGATATAGTTACAAAGACAACTCTATCGATTAATGGGTTGCCGCACTGTCCACTCTACATCATCATCAACAATCCACTGCTAGATGTAGGTCTCTCCCAAGATGCGCGACTGAGCTCGGTCTTCAATTACCGCTCCACGGTACTCGCTAGTCATATAATGTACATATATTATACAGGGTGTTACCAGACCACTTCCGAAAACGAAAGGGGGAGCTACAGCACACCAAAACCCAACCAAAAAAAAATCAGTTATCCTGAAAAATAATTATAGCCGGAGAAAACAATGTTTAAAGATTTGTATTTATTTCGCCAGCCCGCAATGTACGCATTCACGTAGGTAAGGTCGAGGCGTAGTACTATTATTTATTCTGTGTCGTAAGTGCCTACCAACGTAGGTAGGTACTAACGTAGGTCGTTCGCACGTCGCGTACTTGAATGACCCGCGATGAACTCTCAGCTGTTCATGCTGTAGTAGACGTAATCTGCGTGCTGCGTGTACATTGCTGCTTTATTTATTTTATTTGTTTTTTTGCTTTTTTAAATGAGATAATTAGGTAGATATGTCTTATTATGTTGTACTGTGTGTATGTAACTAGAAAAAAAATTAAAAAGAGATAGTCAAGTCAATTTTTTTTTTCGCGATTTTTTTCTCTTAATGTTTTCAGTATCATGGTCTGATTGGAACCTCCAAGTTTTCGGAAGTGGTCTGGTAACACCCTGTATATAGTACAGTAATGTAAATCGACTTTTACTGGATTGTCTTAACTTCATTTCTAACGTTTTCATCCTTTTGATACCGAATACAGACTAGGAAGTAAACAAAAGATTGATGCCGTGGGTTCAAAACTTGGCAGCGATCCTATATTGCGATTTGTTCTGCCAAGTTGTAGTGCGATTGATGAGTGCACCTTCAATTCAAAGCACGCACTAGACCAAGTTGACACACTGATAGATTAGTTCTAGAAAACTCTTCATCATACAATATGACAACTTGAACGTACTTAATAGGTATTCAGGGGTTGATATATTTCAATGAGTACAAATTGGTTCCTATTACTATACTAATCAATCGATTAAACTGTAGACAAATAGTAGCTATGAACTATACAACCGGTTTTAACATACAACAAAGATTGATCAAAGAAGATGCTGTATAATTATTTTGATTGAAGGATCAATTGATTGCAATTGATCAATGGATACAAATGAATGATTGATGAGTCAGTGAACTGAAATAGGAATATGACTTATAATATATTATTATGATTGTAAATAACCTACCTACCTTATCTTTATTTCGATCCATAGCAGAATATCATAGGGATAATATTTATAATTTTAAATTATAATAAAGACCAACACGTTAGTAACAACGTGGTTGAAATAAAAAAAAAAATACCTACTGATAAAATGATTCAGTAAAATCTTAATCAGTTCACAAGGGTTTTGATAACCAAAACAAACGAAGGTTTTGGAAATCGATTATGGTTACTACTTAGTTATTTATATAAATGCGAAACGTTAAATATAGATACAGATGCTTACATAAAAACTAAATGAGCGAAATAACAAGTCGTGACCTATTTAAATAAGATGGCAAAGTATGTTTCAAAATACCAAATTAACTTTGGAACGCGTATTGTATCTATAAGTAGCTAAAACTGAATTTTAAACCGGTAGTTTGGAAACCAAATAACGTACAAATCTCACGTTCGTATGTAATGTAGGTAAGATATTTAAATTACGTTACAAGTTACAACAGAATTATTTAGAAAAAACTACAATTTTATTTATTTCTCCTAAATCCAGTGCAAACTAAAAAGTTCCACTTCTTATAGAATACCTACTACGACTGTTGACTTTAAACACCTCAATAAAAATGTAAATTCGAAAATTATTTTAAACTGGATCTTTACACTTTGGCCAAACATTTTATTGCTTTGCAAGAATAACAAAAAAATTATGATTGCCAAAAAACATTTGGTTCCATAAATTATAACATTTTAGTATTCACTGAAACCCCATTAACATTATTAGGTTAAAAATACTCACATTTTACTTTTGGGTATCCTCACTAGCTTCATTTCATGACCTGAGTTGAGAGATGCTAAAGGCTCGGCAGATATAGCCGTTCTTTTTAGTCTTCGCTCACCGAGAGGATAGACTCTAGTATTCTCAATTCCTGGTGTCCTCATTACAAATCCGTCTTCATCATCTAATCCATTCTTGTGGCTGTCTATGATTTGCCTTGTTAGAGGTTTCACTACTTGTCTGTATTTGTCTATTTCATTTTGCAGATATCGTATGGTAGCATCTTTATCATCCATTTCATTTTCCAATATCGCAATGATTTTATCTCTTCTTTTCAGTTCCTCGGTCTTTTCGAACACCAAACGTTTCATTTCTAGATATTTCTTTTCCAACTTGTAAGTGTGGTCCATTTGGCACTGTTTTGTATGTGTCTGTGACATCTTGGATACTTAATATACCACTTCTTATTTCATAAAACCATTATCACTTTATCATTATCTAACATTAAAACACGTTTACCGAAACTAGTCTAAATATAAACTGAAATAAACTTGATATCAATAATGATATCGACAAGGTATTTGATAATGTTAACTTTATGCTTTCAAACTTCGTTCATTGAAGATAGTTACTCAAAGAATGATCCCATTCTAGCCAGTGCTCACAATAATAACATTATCTCCTACCTAAAGCGCTAATAGCTTATTGTTTTCTATAAAAAATCTTGTGACGCCTGTGTAGAGCCGTCCGGCTAAACCAGCTATCAGCGAGTGACTCAAGTGCTCCGTGGCTTGCTGCACATACTAAATTGTACTAGTACTATGTTTTAGAATGTACAAGTATATACGGCCCCTGTCTGGTTCGGCTTTAATTGGTTTTCATAAAACGTGATGAATGAGACAGATTAATAAACAAACTGTTGGTATAAATTACTATGGAATTTGAGACATGTGTTTCGTAAGACAATAAATTATATTTTGTAGATTGCACTGACATTTTGACCATAGATTTGTGTAGATAAAACACGATAGATTTTTATTAAAAAACCAGTCAGAATGAATTAAGCGATAAATAAACATAGCTATAAAGATTAAGTGATCACATCATCAATGAGTTTAACATCTCTGCTATCTCTTATCTTGATCTTGATCAGCCTTTTACATTTCTTGTATATGCCACTGATTTTTATAACCGAAGCGCCATTTGAATTATGGAATTAGAGTCAATAATATTCTTTTTATTTAAAATATTCTCATTCATTTTATTACACGGAACCTCTATAAGAGCGGTATGTTAAAACAAGTTTTCACGCTGTCTACCATCTCATTAGATTGTTTGACATTTTGTTATCTCATTAGACTACTTGAAATATTTCTATAATTTTATGTACCTACCTATTCTTTTTTGTATTACAAGTTTTTATTAGCTATTATTTGTGTTGGTGTGTTGTTGCACCCGTAATATCACCCTGCTGAGATCTAGTTTGAAAACCAGCACTACTTCCACACCTCCGTTTGGGAGTGGCATAAAGCTGAGACTGGACCTATTTGTCATCACTTTTACAGGGAAAAATTCTTCTTTTTGTAATTTAGTATTTCTGCCTACTTACTTATACTTGTTCGTGTTATTTGTTAAAATAAATAAATTTATATTCTTATATTATTCATTATTTGTATCACCAAGCTAATTAACACGTGAATAAGCATTAAATAATAATTCTAAAGCTCGTGGATTAAACCTGAAGTGGAACTAGTAGAACTAGTAGAACCTGTTGTGTAGGTGAAATTATTTCGGTAAAGGTTAGAGATACCTTTCTAAGTATTGTAAGGTCAGACGGAAGATTGATAGTCATAGCAGGTAATGTAAGTCATGGTCACAAGGGCCATGTATCACGATGTAACCAAAGCTGAACACGATGACAAAATAAAGATGTTAAATGGAAGTCACGTCAATAATAAAAATTTAATTTTCCAAACTAGATTGAATGTGGTTGAAAAAAAAACTCGGCCAATACCATTACCAATAGCCATTTAAGATTTAGGTATACCTACCTATATATTATTATTATACAGATTGGTTTAATATTTTATAGGAATTATATTATGATTTATAGGTTTATGATTTGCAACTTATTTTTTTGTTAATTCAGACTAAACGAAGTGCATAGAACCAAAATAAGTAATTTATCCACGTGTTTTAAACTTGACATTACAGAGTCAAGGTTATTATTTAATTTAAAATTATTCACGATAACGTGACCACGTATTACTTAAGCTGTAATTAAATGTGAACTAAAATTACTTTAATTATTATAATCTGATTGACGTTGACAGGTGAATTATGAAGTTTCAGTTACACCCACTAATCTATAGATATTTACGTTTTTTAGTCTCTATTGCAACCTTCTGGTTTCATTTCACTTCACTACTCGTTTTTAGACTATCAGTTAGTATTTCTATAGTATCGCACTGGCTAAGTTGTTCTGAATTGTGGTTTTTTATTTTCTTATTTGTTTCAATTTTACTATCCAGTTTCTGAGTTTTAACTTGATTCACGTTAAAGTTAACGCAGACGCACTCATCTTTATTAAAAGATTAGATAGCCTATCATCGATTACTTCGCCGCTCATCAATGATATCTCGAGATAGTACGCGCAGCAACTGTCACACAATAGGTATACATTAGCGAGAGTCATTTGAAAAGCTGACCTAGACCTGTTTTCATCGATTTTTGGATGAAAGCCCAAATCGTTTCGTCCCATTAGGCTTAATCTCTTGTATCTATTACGATGCGGTACTATTACGGATCATAATGAGCTAATCAAGTTATATAACATAAAGATTATCCTTGGCATTGTGTTCTTAAAGCAGATCACTGGTATATGAAAAAACCGGTTACAATTAGACTTGTGATACAACGTCTGGATAAAAACATAAAATTAACAATTTACTTCAAAGAAAAGTTGTAAAATCATTAGACTACTGAAAGGCTACCATTTGAAACCAATAACTATATACGATCAGAAAAAGCAAATTGTGTTTCAGTCAGTATATTATATAAAAAACAGTATTAGAAGAGGTAGGGTAGGAGTAGATTCCAAAGGCATTGTGCCTACTATCTAGGTATAGTTTGAATAACAAGTAGGTAATCACTATAACGAGAACAATTTAATATAAGTACGTATATATAATTTATTTGATACAATTGTCTAGGTTTTGCAAAAATCAATATCAATATCATCACCATCATCATCATCAATCATCATCATCATCAATATATATAAAACTCTTTTGAAGCTGACATAGAATCAACGCACAGCCTAAACTATATGTCCTAGAGGTATGAAATTTGGAGGGTAGTATCCTTATATAGTGTAAGGGTGTACTAAGAAAGGAATTTTGAAAAATCACTGTCCAAAGGGCTAGACCCTTTGGAGAGTGAACGCGAGCAACGCCGCGGATGACGGCTAGTATACGATAAACGGTTTTAGTTTTATCCTTTTATGTAGCGTCTAGTTTATATTGTCATAATAAATAGATACAATTTACAGTCTGTTTGATATAATTGCTTCGCGTGTAGTAATGGATACTAGTATCTCAATGATTGATGAAAATGGTTTGGTTGATATAGTTTTAATAACGTGTAAGCTTAAATGAATTACAATTATTATTATTTTAGAGTGGTTTACATAAATAAAAAGAGTTATTGAAGTGATAGCTATGGTATATACGGAGAGCAACATAATGGGTATCTACTAAAACAATCATCATCAATATATATAAAATTCTTTTGAAGCTGACTTAGAATCAACGCACAACCTAAACTATAAGTCCTATAGGTATGAAATTTGAAGGGTAGTATTCTTAAATAGTGTAGGATTGCACTAAAAAAGGAATTTTGAAACGTCACACTCTAAAGGGTAGAACGCGAGCAACGCCGTGGGCGACGGTTAGTGTTCTAATAAAATTCGTATTTATTTATTTATTTTATTTTTCAGCCGTGGTTTTCCCACTGCAGGGCAAAGGCCTCCCCTCCCTCCTTCCACTCTTCGCGATTTAACGCCGTTACAGGCCAAGATCTTAAATGTGCATCGATTTCATCGCGCCATCTCCTCCTGGGTCTTCCACGTCGCCGGGTTGCGTTTGGTGGAATCCGTATTGTTTCGTATTCGTATTCATTCGTATTGTTTCGTATTCGTATTCGTATTGGAAATTTAGTATTGTTTGTAGAAAAGATTTGCATCGATCTGAAAGAATAACCTTGAAATATCTCGTTGTGTTTGGTTATACATCATACCTATTGTGTCTGGTGGAATGTATCTCAAACATAAAAATCTGCCTGGTTTACATTCTGACTGATGCTGTCATGTCTTTTTTACGTCTAAGCAAAGCTGCAAACTCAAACATTTACTCTATTTATCTGAAAGCTAGATAATCTCCGCATTTTATGACGTCATTAAGCCTTTCAGGTAAAGTGGAGAGACTACATAGAGCTATTTATGTGCTTGACGTTATCGTTGAAACTACTGAAACCATTAGCGTAGCTATATGGCGTAATGACAGCGCTAATAATAGCATCGGTTACAGCACTCATTTACTCAACTTTTACTCAACTCGCCAATTTTGCCTATGCGAGTATTTTTGTACAATAAGTTTGGAACAGTGACGAAAGGCTTTATAACCATTAACATGCAGTTTTTCCGAGAGTTCTTGAGGAAAACCGTAATACTTATTGGCAATGTCGACTGGCCATTATAAGATAAACCAGATACCAGAACTATTCAACCGCCTTTCATCTTTACTTTCTCAGTTTAAAATGCGAAAACTTCCAAAGTAAATAAGCAACTGTAATGTTTCCTATATCCGTCTAAGCAAATATCCGCTGAGTGCGAATCTAGATACTTTTAGATTACTCATTGAGCGATCATAAAAAAAATCGTAAACTTTTTACAGTGGGTGCGAATTCGAGGATTTGAGTGGAAACGTTTAGCTCTAATTAGCCTCGTAAATAGCTATTATAGAACCTTGACACCGATTCTACATTGAAAGAAATGCAAAGCTGCTTAGACAAACTCTCACGAAATTTTGTCACACCGAGGCAAAATAACGTTGTTGTATGATTGGTTTGTTATTTTTGTTCCCTTCGTGACTTTGAAGATGACAGGCGTCAAAATTCTACAAGATTTATAGTGGCAATTTTAAATTCCACAATTAAAAAAAAGATTATACATAGATGGTCTATCTTATAAAAAGTTAGAGTAGACATTATGTCTTGTTTAACATACGTAATCAGGTCATAATGTCTGCTCTAACTTTTTATAAGATAGGGGGAGAGTCTTGGAAGAACCAGAGAGTAGATGCCGTATGAAAGTAACATCTATTTTTTTTTATTTATTTAAAGGGTTTTGTCGCTTAGCGACTATATAACCCATATATATATATATATATATATATATATCATATTATAACAACTATAAAAGAAACTACATGAAACATAACACTAAAAAACAAAACATGTTATCTAGTAACTAACTCTACACAAAGAACTACCTATGTAACAAATAGGTTCAAAAGTGAACCAACTGAAAAGTAGTTAAACCTAACCAGTCTATTATTATAGCCACAACCTGTCTTTTAGATTCAGAAGGAGGAGGTAGAATTCTGACATCATATTATTGTCAGTGTAAGTTTTTTTTTATGCTGAGCACCTATAGTGATGTCAGTCACAAGTTCCTATTCAATGCAAATCAACCGGAAATGTTCAATACCTATCAAAAGATATAAATAAGTACGCTGAAAGTGATACTTGTGATAAAGTTGGTTTTTGACTAACTTAATTAACATCCTTTGAGTCTCGTAATGTTCAGTTGTTTTGTCGAATGTTTCTATCATGCAGGTAAGCGTTGTATTTCATAACGAAGATGTTAGTTTATCTTTAAGTAAAAGCTCAAAATCATGTTCTACCTACAGCTACGTAAAGTAACCTTTCCTAGTAAATCTGCAGTCTATTTAGACGCTAGTAATAAAATAGATCTTACACATAATGACAACAATAAGGATAAAAACTATCCGGAAGCCATCGAAGGCTACTCTTGTAACGTGGAAGTCATTGATGTGAAACCGCCAAATGTACCATGTCTGGACTGAGTTGTCAGGTAACCCATTGTGTTGTTTGATCTCACTGATGTAGCTCTTCTAGTTAAATATGATTCAAACTTCATTATTTATTTATTTTTATTTATTTATCCAAGAACATTATCCTGTCCTGGTTGCTATGGCACCATAGTACCCATACTACTATGGTGACGTCTTTACTGCAGAGTCATAATAGGTACCATCTGGTGGGTCTGTATCATCTGTATGCATATTTGGATGTTTATTAATATTGTTTACATAATTTAATAAGCCAGCTTTACAGCACCGAAGTCAATTAAATGGACCACCATAAAGTAACTGAACATGAAAAAAAACTAAACATTAATATACCTAAATGTCACGGCGTATATAAACAAGTACATAGTAGTATAAATTGGTATGTTTGCCAAATTGATACTCATAAAAGGAGTCAATTAAATAACCGATTAGAATTTTTATGCAATTGAATACAAATGAGATAATTATCATAGAGTATTTCTAATAGAAACCTAAATTACTTTGACATCAGATAGATAGATTTAAAATGTACATTTTTCATATTGATATGCTAAAAATAATAATTCGTAAATTATACTTTTTAAAATCTAACGCATCTGTAAGCTGCAACGAATTAAATAAATAAAAATTAATGGACATTCCGCACAACGCAGTGAACGCTTTTTTGCTTTCAGTAGAGATTGAACCCATGACCTACAGCACGGAAGGTAGAGCTATACTGACTGAGCAGTGAAGTCTACTTAAGGTCTTGATATTAAATTAAAAGCACCTTGCTTTTTTACTTTAACCTCAACAATTTACAAGTATTTACAAAGATGCTCCTAAAATCAATATTTTTACAACTCTCAACAAAGTCGTTTACATATTCTATTTGTCAATAATCAAGGTCGACATTCGGTTTATAATAATACAGATAGTGTGTATTTTTCTTATTACTTTTGCTTTTATCAGATTTTGTCATTGTCAAGTGGTGACTTTAAAAAAACTTTACGTGACCTACAAACGGAAAGCTAAGTGACCTTCGTACATTCAATGCAGCGCTTAAAGAGCTTTAAGTTTCTTTTAAAAAAAAATTATGAAGTTTTCTTGCGATCAATTTTAAGTATTTATTTTTTATTTCGTTTTAATTTACCTAAATAAGTTACATAACAATCTTGTTCTTAATCTGGTTCGCGTATTACTTAAATGTTAAATTAAATAAATATTAACAAATAATACTTGGACATTTCACTTAACGCCCTCTAGTCCCAAACTAAGCAAAGCTTGTACTGGGAAGTACATTGCTGATCAAACAGTAGTTTTACGTTGGGTACCTACACAATATTCAGCTTTATATATACCTAAGTATAATATACTTTACAATAACTACCTATAGATCGCGACGCGACTGATGATCTCATAATGTCGGGAGTTCAATCACTTTAGTAAAAATGGTAAGTGTTGGATTGTACGCCATGTTTTTATTCTACCGATGTCATTGAAAACCTGGTTTAATGTTTAATCATAACCCTCAGTATTTGTGACGTAAAAGTGCGGTTTTTTCAAGAAACCAAAAGGCCATGTTATCCTTAATATGTCACTGTCAATAATAACAATCGCACGCATGACAAGTCGTCAAACAAGTATTATTAGACACGAGTTTTGACATTTTTTGAAACGACACATAGCACTTTTATTTTAATAGTTTTTCTTGTGTTATTGTGAGTATTGTTGTTTAATTTTGGTGGAATTTTAACCAATAATACTTAGGTCGTAACATAAAGTGTGAGCCATTGGAATAAATGTGTGTAAAGTGGTTTTTCTGAATGTGAAAATTCGTGTTAGGTTTTGAAGAAAAAATCCACCATTTTCTTTTCAAAAGAAACGACAGCCGACTTGACTTGACTTATTTATTACAATTTTAACACTTGACATTGGCAAAATTGTCTGTCGAAATGACGGGCACAGGCCATTACTGAAGAGAAGAAGAAGAACAAGTATTATTTTATTTTTAAAACCTGGTTTTTGCACCCTCCCTTCTATCAATCAAAATAAAACTAAGTAACATGTAAAAGACTTATTGGAATTCCAGAGGTTTTACAACGACAAAATTGTATAAGCAAAAAAAAAACATAGTCACTGGTTAGAATAAAATCACTGTCCCATAAAGATTTAAAGGAATAGTTTCGGTAAACCTTCACCGGTAATAAATTGGAAATTCAAATTCGCGAACGGAATGTCCAACAACGTTTGGCCGGTACGAACGCGGCGATCGCACTAGCTAGGTTCCTTCGCTCTACAGAGTCTACAGACTATCAATCCTATAATGGAAGTACTTGTACTTCAACACGCAGAAAAATCTTCACTCGCAGGAATCGTAGGTACACTAAACATGGGCATTGTAAATAACTTGATTGCCATTGATAGATTCAATGACATAGAAATTGACCAGCTGCTGTGAACAACTGACGTATAAGCGTGTTATTTTTTATGAGTCTGTTTATGTGTTCTATTTTAGTTTACGATGAAAGCGAATTGTGTGAAACTGTAAGTCATGGGCTTATTTTCGGTTAGGCAGGTTTTTTCAGCGCTATTTGCAGAATTTTATGAAAATAACCCATAGTCAAAATAAAATTATTACTTCGCCGAGTGCATTATAATAATATGGCTATTTAGTAAGCAATAAAGAACTTATTATTACCTTATTTATTTAGGTATATTTAAATGTGAAATTATGGCACATGGGATATTCATTTATTTTCGGACAGATTTTGTCTTAGTAGCGTTTATTAGTTGAGTAAGATTATTAATAATCACTAATTCTAATAACACTTAATTAAATGGGTAGCTCATCAATATTAATGATGTGGTAGGTGAATGGGTACTTATAAAATATTATTTGAATATGATTCTATTTTAGGTATGATTTTAAGCATATCAATATTGGCAATAATAATTGAAACTGATAAAATATTCGTGTTTTATTAATTATTTTTATTCTTTCTCATCGTAAAATCATATTTGTTAGACGACATAAAATAAAACGACTCTAACAACCTACTCATGTTAGATTATTATTTTTTGTTAGCTTTTGTAATAAAATAATATTTATTATCAAAAGCTATAGGTGTAAAATGTTAGTGTCAGCAATAAATTAGTATTCTTTTTAAGGTTTGTGTAAAATTTTTATTTTATTATACCAACCTCATTATCAACGGTTAGGTATAAATAAATTATGTGTCATTTTGAATTTACATTAGGTAGGTATATTGAAAAGTTGGATTTATTAATATTTTTATTGGGTCCATCTGATTCACCACAGGGTTTCTGTAATAATATTTGAATAAGTATCTACTTAATAGTACTGATTTGGACCAGTTGAGCTATCTATAAATCGTTTGCAACGGTTTGTAGATGGCTCAACTGTTTCATGTGTATTTTGTAAATATTGTGAATAGGTATTGTAAATACTGTATTAGTTGTAATTTTCTTTGTGAATAAATTCAGTAAAAAAAAAAGTATCTACTTATTTATATATAATTTATATTTTATAGAAGTAGATAAGTAGGTACTTATGCACAAAAAACATGCATTATTTTACCATTTTATACCTAAGTATATCTACCTATACATATTAGATTTTTTTTTTTTTAAGATATTATAATATATTATGTGATCAGAAAATAAATGTATTATTGGTACCTATATGTATTCTATGTTGAAGTATAGAACATTTTAGAGAAGACGTAGGTACATAAATAAAGAAAAGCTTAGTGCGTTCCTTGCATTAAAAACTACATAGGTACTTTACTTTAACTACCTAACGTAGGTTGGTACCTACATACTGTTAAAACAAAAAACCAACCTCTAAGTTCAATTCGTCTAAATGTCGTCTATTTTCGTCTGACTCCTCGACCTTCTCCACCTTGAAGCAGTTTGCAAACAGCACGAGCTACAAAATTTTAGAACTAATGTCTAGAACAAACAATTATAAATCAATTTTATTATTCATAGGTGGGCTACCTAATCGTTTCGACGCTTGCGTTTTTGACGTGTAATTTTTTTTCGATTTTGCACACCCAATTATTTAAACAACCCAATTATTAGATCACAAACAAAAGTTTCCTACTGGCTACTATTTAAAGGTGATCCCCTGATACAAATGTTTTGCAGGCTGCCTCTTTACTCAATTGCAGAATTAGAGTAGTGGGACTATTCCTAAAAATTTTGAGCTCGCTAAATAATTAAATTATGCGGCACTTGCACGGTCGCGACATCTATCACATTGCTGCGTCAAAATAATGTAATTGCTACTCGTCCAGAGATGGCGCTACTTACTGCAAAACATTACATAAATTTTTTGATGGGTAGATGTCGTTCTCGCGTTGTTGTTATAACAATAATGTTATTTTGGTAAGAATAACAAAGCAAAGTTATGTGTAAAATGTAATTTTCTGAAATATCTACAAAGTAAATGGAGTTTCACGATTCATAGAAAACACTTTGTTCGGTCACGACTTTAGAATTTTATTTATTTATTTGTTTATCTGAGTTTAATGTGTTTTGAAAATATGGATACCTTCTGACCGACCCTTAGGTAGATAATTCGTAAGGCCCTATTACCAGAACGACTCGAATCCTATGACTTTTGCAACATTGGCTGGCTATTTACACTTCTTGTTTTCTACCACTTTTATTCTGACGTTGCCTGTCAAATTCATACAAAATGGTGTCTATGGTATTATTTTTGCTCATAAATTCAGGTCCACGTTTGGTTAGATCCGGGAAGGAGACGAGAGAGGGGGAGTTGCAAAAGCAACTCTGCTATTGTAATACTTATGACTGTGTTAATGAGCCATAGCAAAAGACCAGCAGAGGACAGTTAGACAAGACGCCCACAATAAGGAGAATATTAAATTGATTGCGTAGTCGTCTATGAACTGTGGCTTGTTGACTAAAAATAGAACGTCCACTCAAATGACAATTTATTGTAGTTTGTCTGATCAGTTTGTCTGATGGTTCGAGGTTCTCAGTGTACCTACTAGTCAAGGCCTTTGTCAACTAAATAATAATAAATCTAAATAAAATCTAAATAATTTGAAGTGATACCCTACATTATTGACTGTAAATAATTCCGTTTCGCTTATGCAGATGCAGCTTCAATACTAGGTACTCAGGAACCTTGCTAATAACAGTTTGTATGCATTATTATATACTTAGCTCAATATTATAGTGACTCTACATAAGGGTGTAAAGACCAAAAACTTTCGATTTAGAATGCTTATACGTAAAATTATAGTCTACTATATGAAACACCTAAGTAGGTATAAATATTTGATCTATGAAGTGTTGTGTTTTTCAAGTATAGGTTAAATCATAGTTATATGTAATAATCAGGATTATTAATTATTATACATTTTTCATTAGAAAATATATTTACACAGATATAAGAGAATAGCAAAGTTGAAGAAAACACAGCTACCTACATAAAAATTTGAATCAAGTACCTACCTACATAGTTACTTACATTATTTTATTATTTACACCCTGTAAGTAGTAGCATACTAACATTTACTACGAACGTTATTAAGACGGGCAGTCATTAGAAGTAACTTCATAAACTCGTTCAAGGGTTTTACCTTTTTCGGTTGAGGTCCTAAAGAACAAAATAATTAGCAATTAGATAGATCACGTTGTAACTAACGGGTTTTTAAGCTCTACAGGGCTGGACTTAGGTAGTTGTAATTGTTTCGGGGCAACCTTCATATATTTTGTCCTTGATTTTGAATGATTTAAAATAATAAGTGACGGTTGCCTGGAAGGAATCGCTTACGTACCTTATCCTTGTTGATCGAGTGAGCGAAGCGAACGAGATCTTAGTGACAACTTGGACGAAAATGCTTTGTATGTTTGTATGTTTGTTCGACGAGATCTTTTGAACCGCTCATCCGATCTTCATAAAATTTGGTAGGTATACGGATCGTACTCTTAAGTTTTACTGGTTTGTTAAATGAAGTAAATCGGTCAAGGGGTCGTGAAGTTATGAGGGTCCAAAGGGAGTAAAAAAAAAGTCGTACAATAATTTTAAGTAGGGTGTCATATGATAGGGTTTTGTTAACCTCTGTCTGACCATCACGAGATCTCAGTTCGGGCGAATTACTAGTCTATCTATCTATCTAATCAGGCACATACATTTTTTTACGTTTACCTACTATTTCGATAACGTCAACTTGGCTAGAATATTAAGGAGCATAATAAATATAATGCAATTTTTTTTTCATCTTTTTAGCCCCTGTCATTTCAACCTAAATGTATCCTCGTTTTCTCGACTTTAGGGAAGCAATTAAATGGTTTTATCATAAGCACACAATTTGATTATTCATAATGCTTCTGTATATCTGTAAATAACGTTAGCTTCGATAAAATTTAAGTGGTCCAATTAACGGTATGTGGAGTTTATGCCTTTTAATAGATAGTGTTATTTTGCTGTTATTTTTGTACTTAAAATCAGATCCTTTTATAAATGTTGCCAATATAAATAAATATTCATAAATATTTTTGCTACTTATCAATAAAATTACTGAACCAGATGAATTTTTGCTTGAGTCATCTTCTCTTCTAAATAATATAAAACTCTTTTTAAGCTAACTGACAATCAACGCACAGTCTAAATTATAGGTCTTAAGGTGGGTACTGACTAACGTTACGAGGTGTAATGTAACATGTTACACAGCGTGCATTCGTGCAGTCAGTACGTCGTTGCTCGCTGGTTTCCCCGTAATACGACTTTAATAATAGACGTAATACGACTGACTGCACGAATGCTCGCTGTGTAACATGTTACATTACACCTCGTAACGTTGGTCAGTACAGTACCCCAGCTTTAGAGGTATGAAATTTGGATGGTAGTATCCTTATATAGTGTAGGGATGCACTAAGAAAGAAATTTTGAAAAGTCACACCGTAAAGGGTCTCAAATTAGAATCAAAGATTTTAACCAAATAATGCGTATGCTGCTACCACGCGAGCAAAGCCGCGGGCGACAGCTAGTGTTATATAAATTTAAAGATACTTTTAAGGGTCATTGGAACTTTGGAACTAACATGTCAACGAAATGAGATAGCACCAGGTTTAGCCGTCTTTTTTAGCTAATCAAGCCCTCCGTGACCAATATAATACGACCAGTTTCAAATTGTAATCTGGCAACAAGCAAAAAGCTTGTCATAATGACAATGACATTTCGGCGGCTGGCAACCACCTGTTGCATTTTGGATTTATCAAGAAGTCATTAAAAGTGCAGAGCAGTTTAAAATGTAGATGACAAATTAAAACTCTCGTTCAATAAGTCAGATGTCATGCAAAACTCAACGGAAAATAAATTGAGCTTTAATAACTTAAAATAGAGATTACTTTGGATTGAAAGAATTGACAGATAAACCAACTACTACCGGAATATACCAATAAATCAGATCCTGACCAACTCGTACAACTTTATAAAAGCGATAATATCTCCAATACTACCAATTGAACACTGCATTTCTTAATTCATATATCACGCGATTTGCATCTTTACTTGTATGGAAATAATGTATATTTTATTATTTTGGGCATGTAAAATTTTGATGGTAAAAAGTGAAATTACAGACCACCAAACAAGTTTTGCGTGAGATTGTTCTGCAAGCGTAAATAAAATTATACGCAATTATCGAAAACAAGCCTCAGGTAGAATTCACTTTGAATTCACGGCTTCAATACCTTGGAGGGATCATGCAGACTGGAAGCAAAAACTTCAACTTTAGGCAGTGACGGATCGAATAATTTCGTTTGGGAGTGGCTTGACGCAGAATTTCAATGTAGCCTCCCTAAACTGAAATTCTGCGTCAAGCCTTCAAAGGGGGGGCTCGACGCAGCTATTTAGGGTATTAGGGAGTGAAGGGGAGGGGGCTTAAGTCTCCTATCCACCGATTTATTCCAATAAACTGAAAACTTGACTTGGTTTTCTGAAAAAGATTTAAAATTCAAGTACCTTATATAAATCCTTGCGTGCAGTTAAGTGCTAAGTTAATGCTAATAAAAAATCTTGTTAGTTGCGTCCAGTATTGGTATACTGGACGCAAAAAAGACGCCATTGTGATTAATGGCGTCTTTTTTGCGTCCAGTACTAATATTATCAAGACAAAAGCGTATAATTTTGAGACGGATTATTGAATTCTTTAATTATGTGATACAGCGGAAATTGGCCTGTAGCAGCTGATATTTAATAAAAATAAAATAAAAATTATTATATGCTCTTTAAATGCAACGGAGTTGCTGTTTTCAGAAATTAAATTAACATTACACAATTTACACATACATACGAAATATTTTAATTAAATAGGTTTTACTCAAGATCGATATATTATTATTTACATATAATATATTTCCTTGCTTTCCGTGCCTTTGGGTCGTGGGTTCGATCCCCACCGAGAACAAACATTTGTGTGTTGTAAACATAGATGTTTGTTCTGTGTCTGGATGTTTCTATGTATTACTAGCCGTCGCCCGCGGCGTTGCTCGCGTTCTAGTGCGACTTTTCAAAATTCCTTTCTTAGTGCACCCCTACACTATATAAGGATACTACCCTCCAAATTTCATACCTCTAGGACTTATAGTTTAGGCTGTGCGTTGATTCTCTGTCAGCTTCAAAAGAGTTTTATATATATTGATAAGTATGTATTTACTAAAAAAAATGTAGGTATGTATGTATTCTATCAGCCATCTAGTTTCCATCGTACAAGCTTTGCTTAGTTTGGGACTAGAAGGTGTTGTGTTATGTGTCCGTGAATATTTATTTATTATTATTATTATTATATTTACTTTTACTATTTAAATAAAACTTTAATTAATGAATAAAAGATTAAACTTTCGTGTTTACAGGATGTGAGATTAAATTATAACACAATGTTTTCATTTAATGTCGTACAGAGGTCAGTCTATATATCTATCTATACTATAGTAAAACTAAAAAAGCCAAAAATTCTGATTCCGAAAACCGAGTTCGTCTGTTTGTTTGTTCGCGGATCACGCCTAAACTACTGGACCAATTTCAATGAAACAAACCATTCAGAAGCCCTTTTTCCGGATTGAAACATAGGCTATATTGTATTGAAATCAAAGACGTGGATTCTTAGACACAGCTTAAACTCTCTAAACCAAAAGCAACCATTTGCTACGAGGTTCATCATAAGCTGGTTGACAGATAGTTTGGTGGAAATGTATCGCACGCGTACAAAGTCGCGGGTAACAGCTAGTATAAAAATAAAATAATAAAACGTAAGCCATTTAGTTTTATGACTAAAAGTAGTTATAAATATTGTAATTATTTAATGTTTTGTTCGGATATGTAATAAACCAGAATATATTTTAACGGCTCTTTGTAAAGCTTTTAACGTGGATGTAAATCATTCGATTTTCGTAATCATTATCGTAAATCGAGTTTATTTCTGCCAGTTTCGTTTATCATGCCGCTTTATAATGAAATGTATTTAAACTGTCAGTTCTATCAATAAGCCGCCGTTGAATGACAAGTTATAGGGTTAAAGTTTAACCATAAGCTTGATATTTTTACTAATATTTGAACTAATATTTAGGTACTCTATATTCATTTGATCCAATTTAATTTAATTTAACTAAATACGCTTAAAACTTACAGGAGTTAATCTATAAATTAACCTATCAAATGTTCAAATTATTATGTTCCGTCAGAGCTAAGCAAGGATGCTGATCTAATGATAAATACCGAAATCTCTGGCCCTCTTATTAATAAACTCGATGAGAGCTTAGAATAGTTACATCGTGTTTTATCTCTTTCGATCGAATTTGAATATGTTTGTCAATGCAAAAGACGATAACGTGGAGGTTTTCAAACATCATAATTAGTGAACGAGGTACCTAGGAAGGTACCAATAAATTTGTAGACGATTAATTATCTAGTTTTTTCTATGACTTGTAGTTTTAAACATATCAGTACATCAAAATAACGATGATACTAATAATAATTATGATTGCAGCAAATTATATAAAAACGCGAACAGATAGAGACATAAAAACTAAGATACGGATATGACCGATTAAAAGTAATCATTCACAAACTTTGTAACATACTAAGGAGTAATACGGTACTAATAATAAATAAATATTCACGAACACTTAACACAACGCCTTCTAGTCCCAAACTAAGCAAAGCTTGTACGATGGAAACTAGATGGCTGATACATACATACATTTTTTTTGTAAATACATATTATAATACATAGAAACACCCAGACACAGAACAAACATCTATACTTACAATACACAAATGTTTGTTCTCGGTGGGGATCGAACCCACGACCCACAGCACGGAAGGCAGAGCTACTACCGACTGAGCCATGACGCCTGTCGACTGTCGACTAATGGCTACCTATACGCATAAAAACTGTTAAGTAGACAGACAGATAAGTATGTCAATCTATTACAGGCTTCCTGCTTTGAACCTTAAAAACCAGTAGCTTCCTTGTTGATCATTTTGTACATAAGTAAATCAGAAAACGCAATTATTTATCAATGTTTGGCCTTAAATAAATAAAATTTGAAGAAAATAACTAAATATTACTTGAAATAAAACATAAATGACGCTTGGTAGATCGATAATAGTACATTATGGTACAAGTGTGGTACATTGGTGATTACCGCCGAGGTGCCATTGAGACCCGAGCCGTAGGCGAGGGTCTTAAGAAAGCCGAGAACGGTAATCACCAATACACACGTGTATCATACGACGTTTTTCAACACACTTGTGAATAAAATAACAATAATTTCAACAGTGAAAACGCGTTGTGAAAAATGTTTCGCTATGGCGGGAAAAAATAATCAGTTTTCCTATGCGCGCGCATTGCGATCGGCCACAGACTAAAGGGATGAGGTTTTTTTTTAATTTATTTTCCGCGCTTAGTGTTTGCGCCTATTCTGCCACGTAAAAAATGGGGAATTTAAAGTTTTCTTTTATTACAGAGAAAACAAAAGTTATATTTGAGTGAAAGTTTTATTTATTAAACACGTACGAGTTATAATTATCTATTTAAATAAGAAGTTGCTTGAAATGAGCAAGCAATAGGAACATTCATTTATTTGTTCTATTGAACACGATCTTTTTTTTGAATAAAAACTTTTTTAGTAACAAAGTTACTCAACCAATAAAATTTTAAAAAAAAATCTATAACTCACTTGTGAGTTATAGCAATGAAAAAGTCACAGTTTGATTATGGGTGTCATTATGTGCCTAATTGCGGTGACCATAGAGCCACTTTATGAGCAAGTGTGTTGAAAAGAAATTAAATAGTAGGTATGCTGTTATGAATTTGGAATCTAAAGACATTCGATGTAAACTTGAAATAGTTCATCATCATCATAGGCAGCTTGTAGTGGTCCACTGCTGGGCATAAGCCTCCCCCTTAAACGCCACTCGTGTCTTATTTGGGCCTGTTGCATCATCGGTCTTTTACATCGTGTTTTGTTTCTTTTGAACGAATTTAAATCTGCTTGGAAATGCAAAAGACAAAACACGGTGTAATTAATCCAAACTTACATCGAGTTTATTAATTACAGAGAAATAGATTAATTATATTGGATTATCATATTACTGAATTATGTGATTCATGCATATATGCATATTGTAATATTCATAATAATACACTCTATATTCATTTGATCCCAATTGGCCTCTAAATGGTTCGTTATATTCGAATGCGTAAGTCGATACCATTATATACATTTTTATTACCCTTACAATGTAATAAGATTACGAATTTAAAAAAAAAATAAACTCGTTGGATTTAAAATCTAGTGTGATAATGTTAACGCTGTTATAGTCTTTTTATGTACCTTTATGTACCTACTAGGTGCCGCCCGCGACTTCGTTCGCGCCCCGTTGGATCCCGTTGATTTTTCGAGATAAAAAGTGACCTGTGTTAATCCAGATCACGGTCAATATATATTCCAAGTTTCATCCAAATCGGATCAGTAGTTTTTACGTGAAAGAGTAACAAACATCCATCCATCCATACTTACAAACTTTCACGTTGATATATTATATATTAGTAGGTTATTAGCTCAACTGTTTCATGTGTATTTTGTACTGTATTAGGTGTAATTTTCTTTGTGAATACAAGAGTTTGTATCTCAGTTACTATTTATCTATCAGAAATCTATATAAGTTTACCGATGAGTTTACCAGTCGCAATATGTCAGACTAGCCGTCGCCCGCGGCGATGCTCGCGTTCTAGACCCTTTAGGGTGCGACTTTTCAAAATTCCTTTCGTAGTGCACCTCTACACTAAGGATCCTACCCTCCAAATTTCATACCTCTAGGACTTATAGTTTAGGCGGTGCGTTGATTCTCTAGTTGTCATAGTACAAGCTTTATTAGTTTGTGACTAGAGGGTGCTGTGAGAAATATTCATGATATTTTTATTAATATTTATTTTATTTAGGTTGAATAGACACCTGCGGGCTGTGCTACTAAGCTAAGCACATTGAAGCATATGAAAACATTATAAATCTTAGTTACTTGAACTATAATCAGTCAAGAACTGGATAATAAATATATTTTTATGTCCCTTTGCACCTAATGAAGTAGAAGTAATTATTGCAGTGCCATGTTTATAAGTCAATACAACAGTACCATAACTACATTTTAATTATTTCGCTCTGATTTTGCAACTTGCATTTTACAACCTACAGATTGGCTGCAGATCCGGCCCACCAGTGGGCCGGCCGGTGGGCTCGATGGGAATAAGCCGTTTTATTTGTGGTTTTTATTTCTGCACTACGCAAATAATAATAGAAATAGAAATAGAAAATATTTATTTTACGCAAAAACACATACAAATACACAATGAAATAAACATTAAATTATAGAGCCAGATGCGTAAATAAGGTACCTATACTCACTTAGCAAATAATATTTAGGTACGTATTTTTATTTTTTTAAAACAGAAGAAACAATTCAGTATTTCAGCGACTCGAATGGATCATAATAATATAAATAATTATAAAAAACTTGGCAACTAAACGATAACATTAAAATAAATTTGATAATCATAAAACAATAAATCAAACTATGAATGTTAAAAGTAGCTAGATTTTTTGTTGATAAAAACGTGATTATATTGAAGTATATCTACCGCTTTACCAAAATACTGTATTGATATATTTTTAGCAAAATAATAAAAATAGAAATAAGCCCGGAATCAAACATGACTAGTTATAATATAATTTTAAGAATAAATATTGCTTAGATAAGTATTATATTCTCTAATTTATTATTATAGTCTAAATACGAGGAATATTTGGAATAAATATAATTAGTGGTTTCGTCAAAAAAGGTTAAAATATGATGCTGACGGAGAATGTTAAGAATGTCAATAGAATTAAAGTATACGTACATGGTAAGAACCATGTCAATATAGTCAATGCTCTTAACAAGGCTGCATTTAATTTGTAAATTTAAACGAAGAATAAAACAGATTAAATAATTGATTCAATGAAACTTCTTGTAAATCTACAGATGATAATAATATAACATAAATAAAATGTTAACCGTAACATAATTACTATTGTGTTAAAAATATATTATGTTCTCTTATATTAATTAATAATAATAAGTAATGTAATATTAGTTATTATTGTATAATTTAACCACCAGCAAAAGTAGTTACTAAGTTATTAAATAATCATATACCCTCTTTTTTGCTTCTCCGTCGTCGGGTAAAAAATAGTTGACTGTGACAACATGCCAAAGTTAATGATGTTTTATTCAATAATTCTTTCCGCAGGAGTTCATTCATCATCTCCGATCAAATCCTAAAAGTTGTGGTGATTGTAACTTTTATTGCGCAGATGTTGGTAGTAAAAATATCACCAGAAAATTAGTTTTATCTATACTTGGTAAAAACCACAAAATGAGCAGGTTCTCAGAACAATTCAAACTCGGCTGAATAAAGAGGCGGGGCTCAGAAAACTTTATTCAGATTTAATATCAATTCGAAGTAAAAATACCTGTTACTCTTGACACGTCAAAGTTACAAGAAAATTATATAGGGTTAATGATACGAGTGGAGCGCTGTGATTATTGTTTTACGCGTACAGACCGGCATGGGATCGTGATTCTGTTGCGTCATGTACAAAGTAGTTATAACATTCTTTTGAATAAAAAATACTAATAAAAATATTATATTAACTTTAAATTAAAATCATTTATTTATTTATTTAGAATTATTAAAAAATAAAAAATATAATAATTTTAAGTTCAGCAGATTTTTTGTCAGTAGTCCGTTAAATTATTATAGAGTTTTATAAAAAAATACTTGTAGATAACTTTTTGTCTGACGTCGAGAATAGAATTTTTGAAACACCAGCTACACCACGCAGTCAATCAAGGTAGATCCTTACTGAAATAAAGTAATTAAGTAGTAAGCACCTATTTTTGGTTAAAAGCCTAGACAATTAGCCTAGCCCAAGCCTAACCGTCTGGTTACATACCCAGTTACTACCCAGTACTATAGACATAGTGATGTAACTGGGTATGTAACACATTATACTGACTATTGTCTAGTCTAGAACGTACAACAAAAATCCTTCACAAAACAATACACGACGAGCTCTACAATACCAATAGGCACTCCCTACAACGTATAATTGTTATACAATTGACAACAGCACAATACAAGCCAAACAATGTACACAACCATGCACAAAATACCCCATACATTGGATAACAGCATCAATTTGCAGTGAGTAATTCGTTCACGAGTGCATAAAAAGCCGAACACTTGTCACTGTCGCAGTTCAAAATGCTAAAAGCTTGGACACTTTTTGTATACACACATTTTACTCTTCATGTATGAGTTTGGCCAACCCTGGTGACAGAGTTTTTTGTCTTCATAGACCTAACTAATAGACATGTGAGGAAGATTTTCCCCATTCGATATTTCTATAATGGATCTGTGTTTGTAATCTTCATGCATATCATAGTAGAACAGATTTTTGACCTTGTGATTGATATCTTCTATAGTATATCTGAAGAGTGTGATAACGCACAAACTTCTATGTAACACTTGTTAGATAGGTACAGATTTATATTTTAGGAAGGTATGTCAAACAATAGATAACTCAACAATTCCAAAGCATACCTAGTATTTTTGTCACAATGTAGCCGATAACAAGCTGCATTGTAACAGGGGGTTTCAGCGAGTGTAGACAGGACTTTGACTTCAAAAAACATGTAACTAGCTCGGGTTGAGATTTGTTTTTTTTATGAACCAGCTTATTTAAGTGAGCTGTGTGCTACTGTCGGCATTTCGGCGAACCGTATCGCAAACACTTATCGACTTGCGTGCATATAAATTTCATTTACTTTAGGGTAATTTTTCACTGACAATTTGATGAAGCAATTAAAACTCTTAAACACGTTTCTTTTTTATTATAACAGGAAGGTGGCTATTAATTTATTTAAAGGAACTTTTGTGAAATAAATATAGTGGGAGGCCAAATCTGGTGAGGGAATTTTGGGACCACCTTAAGGCTTGCGTTATATCTTAGAGACTGAGGAACCAATATCTTAAATTTGCCTTTCGAAGAACGCATCTAATGAAAATACCCTTATTGGTCTCCCAGCAAAACATGATCGTGCATAACGAAACGATGTATACCATAGTCGATCAGATAAGAATGACTAACAAGCTGTGCTATGAGCACTCCCCGTATACGAAATTCCTTATGAAGTTGTTGTAAGGTCTGGTTGCTATAAGGTAAGTGGGTATTCTAGTTATGCAGTCCGAAAGCAGGGTATATGCTCCGTAAATAGAAGACCACGTTTATTGAACGGTTGGATGGTTTATGCTATTTTTTTCGGCCCATGCACGTAAAACACAAACTTCAAAGATTCAAAGAAACTTTTTTGTATCCATAGAACTTCGGTGGATGACCACATTGACCAGATCGCTTCTAAAGTACCACCATAGATTTTAAATGCAGAAACAGTTCAATTATCTGATATACATAATACTATCTTAGAACAAGAAAATCAGAACAGAGCGATTGTAAGATAAATAAATAAATAAATAAATATTCACGGACACTTAACACAACGCCTTCTAGTCCCAAACTAAGCAAAGCTTGTACGATGGAAACTAGATGGCTGATAGAATACATACATATATTTTTTTTGTAAAATACATACTTATATTATAATACATTGAAACACCCAGACATAGAACAAACATTTATGTTTACAACACACAAATGTTTGTTCTCGGTGGGGATCGAACCCACGACCCACAGCACGGAAGGTAGAGCTACTACCGACTGAGCCATGACGCCTGTCAAATATAAAAGATACTATGAAAGTGAGCCTTCTGTAATTTGCAAAGCATTGTATATGGCTTTGTCATGATGAATGGTATTGAGCACCAGTATATCTACAAGACATCGAGTGATGCAGATATGCAGTATGTGCTAGTGAGTGTTCAAGGCGCTTAACGTGATCGAAGTCCTCGAAATCAAGTCAAGTGTCTTGTAAAACAACAAATTCAAGTTGGTGTAACTACTGTCCTTACATGACTATCTAAATGAGTCACAAACTCTTACTCACCATATCCGATTTAGCGTCAGCTTTTTTACTTTTTAGGTTTCTTGTCTTTAGCATTCTAGAATATAGATGCATCATGAATCATGGGTTTTATTTTGTCTTGTCTCCATAATGTATAACATTTTAGTGGGTTACATACCTAATTGTAACTAGCAGTTACAATATGGTATATTGTCAAGGGTATCGAATAAATTACAGTCTAATATTATTATTGTCTACTATTTAGTTGATCAATAAATTACTCTAACTTTTCATTGTTGCTTACAATGACGTAACCTTATCTTCCTTTGTACATTTTCGATGTCGTCTGTTTACCTTATGACTGAAAACCCCAGATTTCGTATCCATCCATCACAAAAATCTATTTAATTTGGTTATCGGACAAAGCACCTTGTTAGTCTTGTTACTTGAATTTTTTGTAATTTCTAAGTTGCAAGAAACTGATGAGAAAACAAAAAAAAACAGAATAGTTTTAAATTGTCAATCTTAGGCGGTATAATATCATGTTCTATCCAAAGAGGTAGCATTAACTTATTGGTTAACTTATTTACACTACCTCTTTGGATAGAACATGATATTATTATTTAGCTAATATAGGTATATGATTTATTCTAATATTTTTAATATATTAGGTGATATTAGTATTAATAGCTGTTTTCAAAATTTTAGCTAGCTTGGTAAATATGAAAAACTATACAATTAAAATTTGATAAATCCATTTTCCTCTTATGAAGTTTCTCTTCTGAATAATGTATGTCAAGTAGCTGGCTATCTCGCTTCGTTTATTGTTGTGTTGCCAAGTAAGGACATCGTGGTTGTAACTTTAAATTAAACTGTAAGGATATCAACGTGCTTACGCGTTTATAGCAGATGTTTTATTATTGCTAATTGTGGCTAAATTAGGCTGGTGGTGAACTAAACTGAGTTTTAAGTAGTTGTGGTTAGGGTTCATTTCTTTTTTTGGAGAGAGCATTGAGCTGCTTTCAGGGTTTTTATTAGCTGGTAAGATTTTATTGAGTCTGCGAATGCTTGATGTTGCCCGCTTGACTGTAGTTTTATTTTATCATTTGAAGAAGATGCGTCATTCAAATACCTATTTACTGATTGTTTTCTTATTGCAAATGTTTCGTGGTGTATTAATTTTTTAGTTTCTTTTATCTGTTTACTTTCTGAGTTATTAAACACTATCTAGAATCTGGGCTTATTAATTAATCATAAATCAATCATTATCATCATCTGAGTATATATAACTCTTTTGAAGCTGACTGAGAATCAACGCACAGCCTAAACTATAAGTCCTAGAGGTATGAAATTTGGAGGGTAGTATCCTTGTAAAGTGCAGGGGTGCACTAAGAAGGGAATTTTGAAACGTCACACTCTAAAGGGTAGAACGCGAGCAACGCCGCAGGCTACGGCTAGTTGTAATAATAAATTTTATTCAATCGGTTTATTTATGTTCTAGATATTATTAGGTATTTACAAACACGTTAGTTTACCACTTCATGAGATTTCTAGATATATCAACATTGTCCTGACTTGTTTAACTAGTATGTTAAATTATTGTTATCGATAAAGCACTAATTGCATTTCGAAACAAAATTAAAAGTGGTCCAACCAGCATCTGACTGATTGTACCACAACTTTTTTACAACTACTTTATACCTACTATGTTGGTAGAACATATTTATAACAGATAGGTACTTTAATTACCTACTCTACTCTAGACATCTATAGCTATTCTATATTGAGTAGTTCAGATACCTACGTAATATTATACCTACGTATAATTATGTATAAAAAATATAATATGTTTATTATATTATATAATATTATACCTATGTATAAAGAAGTTTTGAGCTTTGTGACGAGTAATAAAACAATTTGGTAAAAATGTTAAAGTTGTCCACGAAACGAAGGTAGATAGTATAAGAAATATTTACGATTGAATAGATAACTATAAAAAACAAAGTGCTTGGTGTAAATTAGCATAAGAAACTGTTTTAGATAACGAACAATAGAACTAAAGATAATAATAACCCGTAATTTATTCGACACCTTAAGGTAGATACTAAAATATATTCTGTGGCTCTGCTTTAGTTATATTAACTGCAATGCCTCGTTAACTGTTGTGATTTATTTAATAACCTTACCTAGATAACTTATATAAATAAGAAATGCTTTGGTCGTACAAAATATTAAGTAACTACGAGTATAACGATTAGCCTTAGATTCTTGTCGATTAAATATAATTTTATAATATTAAACTATTTGGACACCTACACATTTTATTTATACGCATATGAGACTTCAAGATCTTTCTCTCAGATCTTTCTCACGTCTCAGAGTGATGGACGCAGTGCATTGCCTTACAGGGCACGTCCTCATTGGACTTGCTCTGTGAGGTAATCCATTGTTATAGGCAGAAGTTACTACTTAACATCAGGTGAGCTATCAGCTTGTTCCATTACTTTTATCATCAAAAAAATAAAAAAATAATATAATTACTAATACATTCCTTGTTCCTTTACCTATAAATTACAATTTAAGAAATATTGCACTTAATTTGGACAAAATTATTTTATAGGAAAATTCTTTAATTCATTTGATGAAACGTGCATTTTGATCAATACAAATTAATATCTATAAATATTCAAAAATGGAGTCTTCTTCCAAAATGTTTATTTAATTGTATGGGGGTAGAAAAAGTAATGTTATCAATTTATGCTATAGATACGTAAATTCATATTGTTATTGCCATTATAATAAATACGATTTAAAAGATTTATAAGCTAACACTAGAACAAACACTGACACCGATATTAAATCAATAAATCAGAAACCAGATAGGTACTAAAGTAATTTGCATATAGCTAGTATTGTTTTGCAAAATGTACTTTTGCCCTATTGTACTTATATCAAAAAGTATAGATTCGCAATTAAGTTTTTTGTAAAGTCAGTTTAGTCGGATTAATAATTATTATGAATTCCTACATATCATACCTTCGAGAGTATTCTCTTTTTTTCGGACGATTAAACATCTGCAAGTTTCATAAATAATAGCAAAGCATATGATATATTTATACAATAAAATACTTTATTCACGAAGAAAATTATAACTAACTAGCCGTCGCCCGCGGCGTTGCTCGCGTTCTACCCTTTAGAGTGTGATGTCTCAAAATTCCTTTCTTAGTGCACCCCTACATTATATAAGGATACTACCCTCCAAATTTCATACCCATACGACTTATAGTTTAGGCTGTGCGTTGATTCTCTGTCAGCTTCAAAAGAGTTTAATATATATTGATGATGATGATGATTGATGATACAGTATTTAATATTCACATTATTTAAGAACACGCATGAAACAGTTGAGCTATCTACAAACCTTTGCAAACGATTTATACATAGCTCAAGTGGTCCAAACAAATACTCGTATCTACCACATGAAATTGCATTTGCTAAAAACTAAAAGGCTTGTAACTTGTCTGAGTATTGAATGACAAAGCAAAAAACAAATTCTGTTATCATCAATCAATATATATAAAACTCTTTTGAAGCTGACAGAGAATCAACGCACAGCCTAAACTATAAGTCCTAGAGGTATGAAATTTGGAGGGTAGGTTCCTTATATAGTGTAGGGGCGCATTCAGAAAGGAATTTTGAAAAGTCACACTCTAACGCGAGCAACGCCGCGGGAGACGGCTAGTTAATCAATATATATAAAACTCTTTTGAAGCTGACAGAGAATCAACGCACAGCCTAAACTATAAGTCCTAGAGGTATGAAATTTGGAGGGTAGTATCCTTATATAGTGTAGGGGTGCACTAAGAAAAGAATTTTTAAACGTCACACTCTAAAGGGTAGAACGCGAGCAACGCCGCGGGCGACGGCTAGTTCTGTTATATGATTTCACACTTGTGCAAGTGCGTGATCGTAGCAAAAAGGGTCAATTTTAAAAAACGAGATTTCTCTCATTGCCATTTTCGGTTTCGACAAGTGTATATACGATTCCAACTCACTGGTTGTAAGTATACGTTTCTCTGTAGTATCTGCTTCTTTGATATGGTTGAAAGAATCTTTAATCCTAAAAATTACTGTTTTTAAGTCTGTGATAAACGACTTGGCTTCGGTAAAAGGTATTTAATTGGACTCTTCAAATTAATCATTGAATCTGAAGTCATTTACGACGACTTCTGAAATTATTGTTCATTTGTTTTCTCCAAATTATAGAGTTGAATCACGTTCTCTACATTTATGTTGTCATACATTTTCGATTAATCAGTTATCATATATAATTCGATTTGCTATTTCACTTAATTGAGTGCGCAGAACATTTAATCATACCCCGTTATTCATGTCAAATCTCAATAATTTACTATCATGCAGGTACTTAGAATTCTATCTGCATAAGACATTTTGAAATGGACTGACACAACTAGGCTCACATAATTTTAACGTCCAGTCGATAAGAATGTAAATGACAAGATAACATACATTGCTACCATTATGGCAAATAAACGCTCTTTGAGAAGATTAATCGATATGCCAGTTGGAAATTCCGTGAATTAAGTTATCTTTTTACTTGCGAGACTATTAATTCGTTTCTTACATCAACCTGTTAGCACACCGCTAACAGGGAAAATATAAGTAGCTGCTCTCAGGAATTTAAGATTTTCGATATGTCAATTTTGATATCATGATGACATTGCAAGTATCTATGTTTTATAGATATACGCTGCTATCATCACGCAATAAATAATATTTCTTTTGACAATTAATCAGAGAAAATCTTCCATAAATACGATACATCTAATAGTTTAATAGTTTTTTGGCTAGATCATGTCCAATAAATCACTAAACATCAAGTTTAATTACACAAAGAGGCACAAACAAGAAGTTTGTAGTAGGTAATTTCCAAACTACGTCATATATAGCAATAAACGTATCAAAACTAGTTTGTGAACTGTTGTAAACTTATCACATTCCTAAAAGATCTGATGATTTTAAAACTGGTTTCATTGATAAAAACTTCTAATCATCAACTCGATCGAGTTTGTTTCATGCCACCCAAAACGATTTAGTCAATCGGATTAATTCATGTTTTTATTTGTCACTGGCGGAACTGTATTGCTTTGCTTCTGTTTATTTTAAAGTCATCATGCAAATGTATGAAATAAAGATTTTATCACGCACGTCTTATGACATTACCATGACTGCTATGTATGAATGCGCATAAATATTGAGGAAGAGGTAGGCCTAAGAAGAGATGGATGGAATATGCATAGGAAACGAGTGAACACTAAGATGACGGATGATAGGAGACAATGAAAGAAAAGAGCATGTTGGGGTAAGAGATACTACCTAGTGGGATAAGAGAACGAAGAAGAAGAAACGTCATGACATTACCATAATACTAAACATAAATCAAAGATGAATGGAACGGAACTTACGAGCAAAAAGGAAACATAATAAAGGTGACGACAGTGAGTTTAATGTATCAATGCCTCTCATTATGTGTAAACCACGATTACTACATTACGTTGACAGTGATGTATTAATTGAGGACAAAGTACAGTAATAAAAGCACCTACTAGTTTTTTATGAACTAGAATAATGCTAAATTGAGGATGTAATGTACTTTTAGGATGTGTTCACATTGACCGTCACGAATCACGATATCAATATTAAAAAGGTTTTTGCGATAGGAGATATTTCAATCAATAGGAAATCGCTTTAGGTTGTAAGCGTAAAAAAAATAAGTGACATCGAGTACACGACAGGCGACAAAGTACCTGATAAATGACAGCAACATTACAGTATTTTTATTAGGAGTAAAATCAATTAAGGTTGAATAATGAATGACGCTTGACTTGAGGTGAAATGATTAATCTATTGTGGTTTGCCGACTGCTGGATACTTACTGCTGATGACTGCTATTTTCTGATTCTAGAACCTGGCCTACTGGGTGTTGATACAATATACATTTTCTGAAATCTGACCATGACACCGGTAAGTATGTTACCTACAATTTTCCTTCTAGTCAGTTTTTAAGTTTTCCGAGGTCGTACAACAATAAATTGAGGATGGCTCTACAGATGTACACCATGAAGCAAATCCTACGAATCCTAATTTCAATGATGGCATTGCTGAAGAACGTTTAAAGCATAAAAGCGTGATGTTATACAATGATAAGGACAATCATTGAGGTTATCTAATCGCCTTGAACCGCCAGTTTTTGACTTCATTTTTGAACTGGAAATGAATGGTAATGAGGAACCCGTAGGGTTTTATCTAGATGGTATCTAAAGTACTTCAGTCTTCAAAGCGACACCTGCGTCAGAAATTAAGAGCAGTAGCTAAGCTAGTAGCTGTAGATATCATTGGAATCAAATTTGAAACCATGCAGTTAAAATAAGACCTGCAATGACGTTCTAGGAACAAAGTTATTTTTGGAAACTTTAAATAACTGATTGACATGAGTCTTGACAGGTTGTAATTTGACTGTAGTAATACCCAACTCAACTTAAACTGATTTGACAGTTAATATCAACCTGTATATCTTGAACGCATTGCAATTTTGACGACAAAAAATGGTCACCGGTTCAGAAAATGTTTTCAAAAATGATTATAATAATATTCAAGTAATGCGATCAAGACTCAAATGTAAAAGTAAAGAAATACTTTGGTTGCAAAGCGAACCTATTAAATTTAATCGACGAAGAATGCCAGAAATTGTTTTATTGGAAAAGGTTAAACTTAATAACAGTCGACTGGAAGACTTTTTACCAAAACCTAACTTAAAACATCTAATAAATACAAAGTTATAAAATGTTCCATATATTTACCTACCTGTTTTAGATAAACAGGTTTCGTATGCATGTGTTTATTCCAAAATTACTTTTCCGGGCTTTAAATCGTAATAAATCTTGTCATAACTATTCAACGTATTTTGTTTGGAGACCTTGCTCGTGTCTTACTTATCAGCGATGAAGCCGCACTAAGCAGATTAAAATCTCAAGCGTATTTTGATGTGTAAACAGTATTCTATTTTGGAACAAATCCATGTCAAATACGATGAGTGTTATTTTGTTATGTAATTTCAACAAGCTTAACAAATTGCAGTAGGTAGATTACTTTATTTTACAACGGTTATAATATTTTTTTTAAAGTTGTTCTAACCGCATTGACATTATGAACACCTACGAATAGATTGAGAATTATCTCATGCTATACTATGGAGGCTGTAAAGCTTTTAGAGGATCCTAATGGCCTCATGAATGATATTGAGCTCCAGTATTGTATTGACAAAGTTTTTTATCGTATCTGAGTCAACATTTTACTGAATTAGGTGATCACGAGTTTTATATTACCGAATGATGTTCGCCGTCAATGATCTTCCTCATTATTTAGTTTTGATAACAATAGTCGCTAATTTGCGTATGAACGTTAAATACTGTCATTAGTAGAGCTACTGATATAGCTCGAAGTTTGTATATAATGACTAAACCACGCAGGCTAAGCCAGTATGAACCTATCTCGTTTTCACTTATCAATACATTGGTTTTAGATCATAAACGAGTACTGGGTTACGGGAGTTTATCGGTTGATTATGTTTACAATATTATTTCCTAATATTTTTATCAAAAGGCTGCAGTACTGTTTTTAATCAATGGTACTTTACTTGCTTATACAGTACCTATCGAGTTTGGGTCAAAAATAGTTTTCGGATAATTAATTGGATAGGTGAATAAAATTTCAATATGATACAGGTTCACATTTTCACCAACATGATAATTATTATTCAGATTACATTAATTTTTCCCATGGTTTATTCAAATTCATATTGCATGCGATCGCACCTAAGTGCCTGTCTTGTATCTATTTACTAGTAATTTCAACATGGCTCGAAGGTTCTAAGTAACATCATGCAATGAACAAGATATATCTACCTATACAACCATAAAGTAGGTACCTATTTAAGTACCTCGTCACTTTACTCCGCTCGTCACTTTTACATCAACCTACATAGTAATGACTACCAAGAAATTACCCTACATAACATATTTTATGGGTTTGATATTTTCACTATTCAGTTGGATTGACTCTTCGCCTCAATCATCGATAAGTTTTGTATTTCTTTCCTGTTATTATTAGCGTCCATAATTTTACTGTACCACGAGATAACTCTCTGACGTAGGTATTATTATAAATACAGTTCGAAGCAGGTGTACTTATCGCCCATTAATTTGAAAGCTGTCGGTCCGATACCGTCATTAGTTTGGCATCTTGTTTCCTAACAGCAGTGGCCAAACAACCAAAGAAATTGTTCACACCGGTATCAAAGCCAACCTATTGGCGTACTGCTAAATGCCAAGAGACTCTTTGCACCTCTGAACACATAACACCTCAGTAAAGTGGGTTAATGTTTACAAATAAATGGGTACTCACGTTTCATTCTTGTCGTATGTCGGGAAGGTTTGATGCGCCAAGTCTTGAAGGGACGAGCTCGTTTGTGGCTCCGCAGAGATACCCTGGGCTCTCTGCTTACGAGGGGGTCGGGACGCCCTCGCATACTGTTGATACGGGAACACGCTCTGCAGCTTGTCTAGCTGCGAGCGCAGTTCCAGCATCTCCTGGTCGCGTTGCTTCAACAACGCCTCCAGCTCCCTGATCCTCTCGATCAGAGGCTGCATATCGTTGGCCATGGTCGCGTTCGCTACACAATTTTCCGAATCCGCGTTCATAGCGCTTGGAGTCCCCATTATACCGTTCAACTCTGTCTCTCTATACGTTTCGTCTAATGCACGTCTGTCACCGTTGACAGTGGGCGCCACGGTAAGTGCACCTCCACCTGTATTCACTAAGGCCCTCGGCTCATCGTCACCAGCTGTGCGCTGTGACGATCCAAAGCAGAGGGTGTCGAAACACACGCGCATTCACCTAGTTAGGTTGCACTGAATGGAATCACTGAGGATTTCACTGAATGTTTGTCGGTTCACTTGTTTTGTTGTCGACTAGCACGGGTATGTCGCGGGTGCGTGGGGAATAGCAGGATGTGCGTGGGTTGCGTGGAGTCGTGCGGCGCGGGCGCGTACCAGTAGTATAGTGTAGCCGTGCGCGGCGCCTCGCTACCGGTGACTTAGCCCCGCGTGCACCGACGCCTCCCTGTAATTTTTAATTTCCGCTTTATTTTCCACATTCCTTACACAATAAACAACAGATATAGAACAAATAAGTATAGTTGGTATAATTTCAAGATTAGAAAGTTGTCTCAAAAAATTTACGAGCTAGCTTTACCAATACAGATTTACTGTTTATAATCTAATCAATAAAAACGAGCATAAATTCAAAGTCAATTTGAAATTGGCGCCGTTTAAAATATTCTCGTCAGTTGCTGAAGGTTTTATTAATTCAGTAGCGAGTTTTAGAAGTAAATAAAATAATTTCTATATCTAAAGAGTTTAGAGTGTTTTACTGTTGGAACTGTTTACGAATATCATTGATCACCTGATTCGTAAGTGATAAAGACCACATGACATGTATCATTGATATATGATGATTAGATGTATCTTATCTCAGAATATTGACGTGAGACAAAGATCGAGACAGAGCTGGTGCTAAAAATTGTACTATAGTACACGAAAGAGTGATTTCGACGAATAGAAAAGCGTCGGTTAATTTATTGATAATGATGCAGAATGTTGTAGACGGTATTGGCCTCAAAACGACGATATTCACGTGACGTGGGAAAATTTTCCGTTCAATGGGTTTGATGTTCGTGATGCTTGGCTTCAATTCAATATTATTATTTTCATATTTGCAAACCACGATTTTAAATCATTGAATTAAGAATATTATTTTCTGGTATATAGCATCGCATCATATAACATACCTAGCTACATAATATATATACGTAATAATTGTGAAACATATATCAAAGAAGTTTTAGTTATATTAGGATGACGAATAAAACTAGAAGAAGCACATATTTAATTTCGAATAATAAAATATTATATATAGTACCAAACAGATGAAAATAATAAAGAAAACATAATAAAACGGGACACTTTTAACTGAATAAACAATAATAAAGAAAAAATATGATAAATATTGTTTGGACGGCCATCAGCCAAAAACAACTAAAACAGTTTCATAAAACGACTAGCTGATACCCGCGACATTGTACGCGTGCGAACCTTTCCACCAAAATATCTGTCGACCAGCATACGATGAACCTCGTAGCAAATGGCTACTTTTGGTTTAGAGAGCTCAAGCTATTTCTAAGAATGTACGTCTTTGATTTCAATAAAATATAGCCTATGTTTCAAATCCGAGAAAGGGCTTCCGATTCCGAATGGTATAAGTTTCATTGAAATTGGTCTTGTAGTTTAGGCGTGATTCGCGAACAAACAAACAGACAAACAGGCACATTCGATTTTCGAAATCAGAATCGTTTATTTAGTAGATCTGCATATTTAGTTTATCCATATCTTTAATTTTAGTTTTTAGCTTTTTTCCAGTTTTATAATAGTATAGATAGAAAATGGCGTGACTGTATGCATTCTAAAAGAATTCATACAAACAAATCTTGCACTAAAATAGATCAACCTTGATTAGCAGACTAATAACGCTAAGAACTTTAAGGAAACAGCTAAGTGCGTATATTATTCAGTGTAATATTTATAAAACATCTGGGTCGTACTTCGATCAGTACAAAGATTCAAAAACCGAGCTCACAAAGACACTTTCCAAACTAAATCTTTTTAAAAGCTAGACGAATAACAATGCTATATTTTTAGTTGACGATAGATTATTTCAGTTTGAAGATACTTTCTCTAGACGAGACAATGTCACAGTGTAATGGAATGTTAATGTCAAACAACCTTACTCCAGTTTAGTTAGTGGGTGTTCTTGTTCAATAATAATGGTTCAGTTCCGGTGGGTGTACGACGTGTAGCTACACTGTGTGCTCCAAGGTATAGAGGGCAAGTCACATAATGCTTGCACATAATAATACAGGCCAATCGCAAGAGACAGTCACAGACGTCACACTTTAAGATATCTGTCTAGAGATCACTTTATTTTTATTTAAATTTTATACAGTAGGATACCCAACCCGGGTTTACACTTTACATTTCAAGAGTCTTTTACAAAGTATTTCGGCGAGTGTTCCCATAATTATAGGGTGCACAAAAGAACAAACAACAAATTTATATAAAGACGATAGAATAAAATGAATGAATAAATGAATTAGGTGCTTAAATGCTAGCAATACAAAAACAGTTTAAAGTTAAGTTATTTAACATAAGAAAAAGAAAACGGATAACTAAATATTTCAAAGTAAGTAAATTTTTAAAGAGTTGTTTCTTTAGGATGTCGAATACTCTTCAATGCTGTCTTGTCAACCCGTCCACGATCATTTCATACCTGCTCCGAAAATATTACCAAATACAGCTTTTATTTACTCACTTGTCGTTAAAATTGCTTTTTAAAAGACCGGCTGACCAAGAAAACGTTTTTATTGTTTTTAACGTACAATTATATACGCAATACATAAGTAGTAGTAGGTACTCGCAGTTGGTAGCCGATAAGAACCATGTGAAGTTCACGCAATCGTTACAAAATATCTGATTTAGCTATTGAACGATTTGAGATCAATATCAAAACTTTATCTAAGAAGTTATTTTTAACGTGTAAATTCTAAATTTTGATGTCACCATCAATCTAATAGATAGGTATATATACTATTCAACATGACGTTAGATATATAATCAGTACCTACCTATTTAGTATTCTAGTATCCAACCCGTGTCCTCAAAATAGACTCATCTGTTATCTGTCTAGTCGTGAGGGGAGCAACTATAGAAAAAACCAAAATATAGCAAACTTCTAGTAAGTATATATTTTTTTATATCAGTTAATTAAATAATATTTTTTTATTTTACGAAGTAGGACATAATTATCTTAAAATTAATATAAAACATTATATAGGTAAATATACTTAATATCTACCTACGTATGTTTAATAAATTGTCATTAAAATAAAATAATAATTAGGTATAAACTGATTAAAAACGTATTTCGCAAACCTTGCTTGATATATAATTTTTATTTTTTTATTAATTTAAAACTAGAAACTTTAGTATTTCCGTTTCCGTATAGCCAAATTATACTAATCTATCACGCAAACTTTAGTTCACTCTGTTTTGATCTTGAGTTTTGTAACATTGAATAATAAGCTTCAAACAAGAAACATAATTATTTTAATAAATATAACAGTTTTTTTATGGAAATGTAGACCATCTTTTGACTTCAATCTCACTTGATTATAAGCGACGATGAAGGCAGCGATAAAAAAATATTAATATTTATTTTATTAAATATTAAAACTAAGATATCATATATCTAAGACACTATTATTTTACGTATTATTATTTTTACTGCCACTAACAAAAATAACCAGATATTTTTTATTACACAAATCACAATTTAGCAACTTGTTTTCTTTCTAAGCTCGCTTTTAATATGTCATCGTCAAATAAATTACTTTTATTATCACTGTTGCTATTAATTACGCGAATAAATTAGAGACGAAGATTATTAAAACTTTTGTAAATATACTTCGCAACTTGTTCCACTTTTGCAGAACTAAACACCAAATTGATTGAACATAAAGAGTGTGGACGTTGTACATAAGCACAGATCATATAATACTATACCAGTACATAAGTAAGTAATTACGGTTGAAAACAAAGTTAAATAGATAGAAAATACATTATTGCACACATTAACTAAATTTATTAAATATGCAATGGGGTTTAATCGCTAATCAGTGATCTCTGCTAGACAATCAGACAACAATACACATTATAAGTTCATATTCTTTCTATTTTCTTAACAAAATGTTAACATTGAAATGTATTTTGTTCTGGATAATAAGTATACATACTTATGGAATCTCGGTTTAGTTTTTTTTATATTTATCTATAAGTAATTTTTAAGAAACTGTAAAATTGTACTTATGTACCAATAAATTGGTTATTTCTGAAATATTACTTAATAGGATTATGTCAAAGAAGAATATACTTTATACGACCCAGGTTATTTGGTAGATAATGCTAAATAGCATTAAACTCGCACTCAGTACGATTTTTTTACAGTGCAATAAAGAATTTTCTAATCAATCTAATCTAATACCTATAACCTGTTGCAAGCAACGATTACTTTTATAATATAATAATAATAGATACATAATATAATAATAGATACATTGTCTGTTAATAGTGTCTAACAAGGTGGAGTAGTCACGCGCATTTCATTTTGATCCGCCATTGTGGTCTTTTGTTTCATGTATTGACGTTTGTCCTAAATAAATAATTGATTATTAGCATGTGACTTCACGTTTGGCTTGAAATAAATAAACAAATAGGTAGCTTTACATAATAAGATTGGTACCTACGTAATATATTTTGCGAATAAAAATAAAATAGTGGCCACAAAATTTTATATTTATACGAAATTAATGATTTCCTGTTTTCACTCACCAAAATGATTTTTCAAATTAGGTTTTATAATAATAAAACATTTTGTTATTCGCACAAAAATTCTATATGTATAGGTACTATTAGTTTTTATTTTAAATTTCGAAATTTAATTAACTGTAAGTGAATCTTTACTCTGTCAGTTGCTCATTTAAGTTCAATTTGGTTTTGACGTCAAAATTTCGTGGAAACGAATGCAATTTTGAGATGATAAGTTTACTCGATTCTGTCTGTTAAACAGTCCTTTAATTATCGAAAATACACTTTAATTTAAGTTTCGCAAGAAAGTTGAAACCCAATTAATATTTGACATTAATTAATTTCGATCATAAATGTCAGGTGAGGAAAAATGATTCAACGACTAAATTATGGACTAAATCCTAGTAGAAAAGGTAAAAGCTAGAGTTTCTCAATAAAAGCAGTAAAAGTGATAAGATTTTTTCGTTTACTCTCTGTAGATCCAGTGATCAAGATCCAATTGGTTCTATTGAGAAAACTTTTTCTCTTTAGATCCATTTCTGATGATTTGGTTCTAACAAGAACTTTTATCGTTTTATACTAGGTATGTTCATTATAAGCTAAGAAAGTAGCTAGCAAGTAAAGAGTTAGGCATGAATAAACGTAGTTTGAGAAGTCAGGGATCTGTTTATGCCTGTTTTAGACAAAGAGAAAACAAGAAAGAGAAACTGACTGCCTCCGGAGAGGATGTAATCGATGCCATTTATAAAGAAGTAGATGTTAAAATGACCCACATACGAACACACGTCCAGAATAGTAACATACGACTCGGATTCCAGTCTAGTTGCATACCTAAAACCTGACTTCAATTATATAATGATGTCTCTGCGGAAGCGGGTTATTCTGACGATGGTCCACTTTTAGTACCTGTTGGACTGTTTTAGACAAGAAAAAAACATGCTTTTGCATCTAATCTAGATGATTTGATTTATATAACGTCAGAGGCCTCGTTTGCCGATGCCAGGTGAACGGGAAGCACATTTTTGTATTGTTTAGATAGGGAAATGTCTCAGAATAATTAACCTTTTGGTAATGTAGGTACTTAAATGATAAATTGCACTAGTACAAATTTTGCAAAAAGATTTAGACTACCATTTAATAAAGCTTTGATGCTTGTAATTTATTTTTTCAACGTACTTGTAAATAAAGCAAGATAATATTATGTAATATTGAAAAAAAAAACTCATTTGAAGATTACAGTTTGTATAAAAACCATGAAGTATGATGATAAATTAAAAAAAGTTATGATAATTATTATCAAATCAAGAAAAAAATGAACATAAATCAAGTTAACTATTGTTACCTATATGATTGATAGTTTTACTGAAATTTTGGGACTATTCAGAAACATATACAAGGTGTATGATAGAGAGACGCAAACATTAAACAATTTGGTTCACAAGCTAAGTAATAAAGAACAATTATCGTTAATCATCAATAAACGCGATTTCACTAAGCACATCCCAAAGCACATTGTCCACTGAAGCATGAAGCCATGCATGGCTTAGCTAGATCACTTGCTTCAATGGACAAGCAATCAAATATCGATAAAGGTCCTAAGCTGACAATATTTACTGACCACGAATTTAGCTTTCCAATTCTAAATATGAATTTTAACTTCAATGAACTAGCTTGACATCCCAAAAGATTTTTCAAAATGTTTGTACAGTATATCTTAAATTTGAAGTTCATAAGAGCTACTATCTACGAGTTACTTTCAACTGCTCTTGTGACAAAAGGCCTGAATCTTAGAATTGCCTCAAACTTCATCATTCTGTCATGCCTAGAGAACTCTATAAGAATAGTTTAGCCAAAACTGAAGCCAGTGAAAATAAAACGAATAAAAATGCTAGCCATTAAGTAAGAACATTATTTACAGTACCCATGTCCTACAAGCCTACGACTACGAGTATACCGGCACGGTTTAATAGCGCTGACCTTGAAGACATAGACCATAGCGGGATCTGTACCATGAGTAGAATATTCAAGTATGCAGGACTGATGAAACCGGCGTGATAAAAATGAGGCATATCTAGTACCGAAACCCAACCAATGGATCCATACAAAGTAAATAGATATTATTGACTAACAACGCTATAGTGGGCATCGGTCTAGTGCTCATGTACTTGTAAATCACGTAATTGGGAATGTGACAGCCTTAACCAGTGGAATTGGATTTAATTGAGGCGATTCTATTTATAGGCAGGAGTTGTGATGACACACTTGAGTTCAGTTAAATTGTCTGAACTTTCAATTTGCAGGGTATTTTCATTTGGAAAATGTTAAACACAGATTTGTCTCAACTTGACGTTACCAATCGATAAATTATTACTATTGTCCCCCTCGCCGTGATATTGTCCAACCGTGCGAATTTCACTAAGCTCAATAATAATTGCACGCGGTTTTTTACATTATAAACACAAGAAGCAGACTTTATCAAAAAAATAGTAGATTAATTTTCATGACTGTTCCTTATTTTTAATAAAGAATAATGAGCGTCTTTTAAAGCTAATGTCACGTTAAAATATTTCTTAGATATTGAATTACCACAAGTCATAATTATTATTATAATTTAAATGGTAAGAGCAAGGTGTCAAAATCGGGTTTACGAGGAAAGGTCGCCGGCGCTGAGTGTTGACTGACAGAATTATTCATTGAGGTGTCAGTACTTCATCAAGGGCCAGCAAACAGACCGGCTGTAGTAGAGCTACTACCGAAAACTTTAGGGTGTTCAAATGTACTTTTACTTTTACTATTATGGTGCCAATAATGTGAATCTAATAATGGCTAGGCCAAACGTCAGGCAACCCGACCGCGCCGCAAATTCATAACGCATTAAAATATGCGACGTAAAGATCGGAACCTCCGATACTTGGTTTCGAATATTCCGGAAATACGAATTTTTCCGATCTTGGATCCGGTGCCATATCTTTTTATTTATTTATCTAGCATAGGAAATCTAGCATAGGTTAGATGATTTTTAATACCACCGTGAATCGTAAATAATCCCGAAATTGCAAGCAATAACTGTCACTTTGGCGCTAAAATTTATAATAATGTGGAATATATTTAAATTATGTACCTATTTAATTTAATAGCGAACATAATCAAATTATTGAAAAATAGTCTAGATTATTTGAACTGTCTTTAAATCGATTTATCTATAGCCATAAAATTGTCTAAAATATTTGACATTTTTTTAATAAGTGTATTTTGGAATATTCTACTTAAATACCATAAAATTGTCTAAAATGTTTGACATAAAGATTTTTTAATAAGTGTATTTTGGAATATTCTACTTAAATACTACAAATGTTGCATGATTTCATTCTTAAATATATGTTTCTGTGTGGTTTAGTCCAGTCAGTGCATATCTAGAACCTAGGTTTAAGCTGTGCATTGATTAATTTGTTAGTAATTCATGAACAAATTCATATAAGTTCTTACAGGGTGTATAAGACTACTACTGAAAAATTCGATTTTATCTTTTATCAATAAGAAAACTTTTTTTATAGAACCAACAAAATTAACTATTGCATACAGTTAATTACTTGATAAAAATGACAAAAATGGGTTTTATATTGATTGGTACTTTTAACCCTTCAATATCTCATGAGTGGTCTTATAGCGCCTAGTACATAGGATTATAATAAAACCTCGCCCAAAAACCTGGGTTTTAGTTTTAGGGGGCAATATACTCAAAATAATCGGTATCTGGAGTTACTTTCAGCAAAATATCTAAAGGATCCTTCAACCGATGACGCATCGGTCTTGTTTAGCGACCGCTCTGTAATTGAAACCTCGTGATATTGATACATTGCTATATGTATACGTACAATGTATATCATAATAGTTATGTACTAACATCAATATGCAATTTAACTTGCTGTGAAATACCAAGAAAGACTCTTCAAAGTCAAGGGCAAGTGGAGATACTCATTTGTTTTTATAACCCGTCAAATTGGATCGCACAAAATTTCACATTGGCTCGGAATACGTTTGGTATACGAAGCCCCATTTATATTATTTCCTAGTGGTATTGTATATAAATATAGGATATGTACGTACTGAGACGTCATAGAGAATTCTAATGGGAAAAATGCATCGTAATTTTTTTTATTAATAAATTTTTTAAAACAGCTAATTTTTTTTTCTTGTTTTTTGTTATTTTAATGTGTAACAAAACCACTGCCTTATATAGGTAGGTACTCACTACAAGTTATCTTAGCCATATTCAATATATTATAATAAGAAAAATCTTAAAAAACGCAAAAATTCAATCCAAAAATTTATTCAATATATATTTTTGATTTTGCTAAGAAAATTACGACTAACGCAGTATTTACAATATTTACAAAATACACATGAAACAGTTGAGCTATCTACAAACCGGTATTTTGCTTATTATAATATCATACATATTATTTCATTAGATCCAGTATATTCGGTCCGACGACCTTTTTAAGGCAACGGTCGGGTTAACATTTGCATGAGTTTTTAAATATTTTTGTTCGTAAATTTTGAAGTAGGTTAGGATTAAGTAGTATTACATTTGCTTGTAATGTAACTCTATGGACCATGTCTGCAATAAAGAGTTAAATTATTATTATGTATTATTATTATTAAATTTTTACTCGTTTTATACAACGCTGAACGCCGCGCTGGTACAACAAAATATAATAAATAATAAAATATAATAATACCAGTACTTTTATAACGATAACCGCAATATAAAGAACTTCCGTTCCCATTCCAACATCATTGACAAAAAGTACCTAACTAGGTAGGTAGCTCTCATAATCGGTCTAGCCGTCTAGGACATGTCAACTACGACACAATGGACTGGATATTGTCCTCATATTTTTATTGTGTACCTAGAACTCATTCAATACCTCAATATGTGTTTTTTTTTTAAATGATGTGAATGATTACTGAAGTTTACATATTATGATTATTTTCATTTGTGTGTTGTAAACATAAATGTTTGTTCTGTGTCTGGGTGTTTCTATATGTAATATAAGTATGTATTTACAAAAAAAAAAATGTATGTCTTCTATCAGCCATCTAGTTTCCATTGTAGGTACAAGCTTTGCTTAGTTTAGAACTAGAAGGCGTTGTGTTAACCGTGAAAATTTTATTTACCTAAACAAAACACACATAAATAATGCACCCTGTATAAAGATCTACCTAAGTTTTAATATTTTTTACAGAAACCAGAAAAAACTCCGAATCGACATTATTAAATATACTTACTCAAACACGCATCCAACACAATCCTTCGACTAATAGGTAGAGTACCAAATCGATTCCACTGAATTCCACAAAAACAGTTGAAGGTATTACACTTATCGTTATCAACCACTTATTTTAACGGACACCGCACTTTATAGCGAGAGGAACCAAAATGTTTTGTTAAAAAACCGAAATAAAAGCAAAAACGGTACAGTCAAAAAATTTAAGTTTAAAGCTCTTATCGCGAAGATGAGAACTCGGTACGAAAGAAAAAGTTCGTAAGCTGGTTTTACAGGTTTTTTCGAGATTAGCTAAGTAACACGGGCGTGCTTGATAGTGTCTGTTGGACAATAAATTGATATTGAGGCGGCGAACAAGTGCAGTCAGATTTACTGGTTATAACCACTCGTGGCGCGGGACAAGTGCCGAGAGATAAGCGGAGATTGAACGAGAGACCTGAGGTTCCCTTTGTCGTACAGTCAGCGATGAATAAGATGAACATTTCGTGCAGAACTCATAAAAAGAGACAGCACACTGTACCTACTTAATAATATTTTTTACTAGTCATAATTTAGTCAATATGAATGGGAAATGGCAGAAATGACGAATGATAGGAGTGAGTGGAAGAAGGAAACATGTTGTGCCGACCCCAGCTGGCGTGGGATAAGGACAAGGGAATGATGATGATGATAGAATAAAGTATTTTGAAAATAAGCTCAGTGAGATCTCCTATGGTTGGTCTCATTCAAAAATATGACCAGGTAGGTAGGTTATTTACCAACACCAAAAGAAGCACAAAAAAAGAAGAGTAAATTCTTGAATTTCGCTGCAATTTTTACCACACATTTATCATTTATCATCAATCATCAATATCATCATCATCATCATCAATATATATAAAACTCTTTTGAAGCTGACAGAGAATCAACGCACAGCCTAAACTATAAGTCCTAGAGGTATGAAATTTGGAGGGTAGTATCCTTATATACTGTAGGGGTGCACTAAGAAAGGAATTTTGAAAAGTCACACCCTAAAGGATCTAGAACGGGAGCAACGCCGCGGGCGACGGCTAGTTACTTATAATATTTAAATGGCTATTGCAATATTTGCAATTCAATACCCTTTCTGAAAATTTTCATTTTTTTTATTTTTTTTTATGAAGGTTTGAAAATAACAAAACTGCGAAAAAAAACTAACATTTCCGCGAACTATATACTATAATATACTATACCTACTTACTTATTATCTTTATCTCTTCATCCTTTGCCAAAGACCACGTAGTCATCTTTCAGGCGATCTACCTACACTTGTTGGTATCACTCAATGCGTTTGCGCAACGAGGTCGTTATTACCTACACTCAGACAAATGAGTCCTATTGTAGGGCTCTGGACGAATTTTAGGGCCATTACAAACGTAAGGTAAGGTATACTATGGTTGTTATATGGGTTAGTAATATTTTACTCGCTTGGCATAAACCATAAATAATTATTTATTTATTATTTACTTGACAACGGCACTGAGCTATGTATTACCACATAATGATCGTTATAATACTATACTACGTCTGGAATAGCTAAGACTGGGGCTACCAAATCCATTTTTCAGACTTTGACTACGAAACCATTTTTCGTACGTGCTATTTTTACAAAAATTAATAAACTTCAGAGTTAATTTCAAACCTTTTTAAAATAAATAAATACACTTAGCAAATAGAAGATAAAATAAAAATAAATAAAGATCGTGGATAGAGACTTCACGAAGATTGGTTGGCCTTGTAGAGTCATCTAGCGGTGAGTAGCGTTACTAGAATAGTGTGCAATAGTAAGATAGATGGCGCGCTTAATCCTTCAGAAAATATAATGTGATGGTTTTGACATGATTTTTAGGATAAGCGCGGAAATTTTCCGGATGTTATTTTAAGCCTAAAACTAAGCCGATAACAATATGGATACTGTTGATAAATTTTATCTATACTCATCGTGGCGCGTCGAACTTGTAAAGGTACCTATAACAAAATTATTAACAGTTTTGATTGAATAAAACATCTACCTACTTACATTATTAATAGTAATTATATAGTGCCTTCTGGTAAGATCGGCGTAAGTGGAAGTCCGGATAAATCACGTAACTAAGCAATTATCATATAAAAATATCGCAGAATTGCTTGGCATCCGGACCGGACTTCCACTTACGCCGATCTTACCAGAAGGCACCTTAATCAATACCGATAGGCATTGAGGAAGTATTACTAGCGTATAGAGAAGCTATACCAAACCAAAAACGTGTCGCAACTTGAGGCGAGCGCGCCCCGCCCAAAGACAAGTATTTGCTGCAGCGCTAAAAGATTAGATGTCGTCTAACCATACTATCAAAACATGCAGCGCTAGATCGCTAATAGAGTATAGTTTTCTCGCGACCAAAACGTCGTAAGCGCCATGAATTTCGGGGCGCTTACGCGTTTCGTTCAACATAGTGTAACAAAATGTCGCTCTCATAGATTTTTTCACCGCAGAAGGGACACTTCAGACAGCTTTTGTACATACAAAACTGAATTTTAATGCAGTACCTTTGAATATTATATTTCAAAACGTGAAAAAATGTACAGTAAATTAAAATGAATTGTTAAGCGTTTAAAATCATTGGTTTTAAAATAAATTGGTATTTTATACAAAAAGTAGGTACATACCTACATAGGTACCTATTTGCACTAACTAGACCCCACACCTTATCTCACTCTGCCATAGCATTAAAAAAATATAGGTATAGTAAAGCTTTATAATGACGATTTCAAAAGATAGCTACAGTACCTACTACATATTACTGATCAGACAGACGGCATAGGCCGAGTAATATGAGTTCAAAATAATTAGTTAAACCTTAGTCACCAACCCTTAGTAGGTATCCTAAACATCCCATCTGTACGATGCACTTTTCATAATCTATGATTTTCAAACAAAATGTCCGTACAATAGAAAATAATCTACAAAAATTAATTTTGGTTAGTTCTAGTTAATATTCTGTTTACCTACCGATGATAAGTCACGCCACTATCTTTTTTTTTCACAGTCGATTGGTTTTTACACGTTTTTAAAACGCAAGACGGCATTTTGAATTACTTTTTATTCGCATGCGGTCACGATGGTTGTTGGCGAGCGACTAAATGAGTTGTTGCCGGTCGGCAACAACTCATGGCGCAAACTTGTTGTTCGCGGCGTCTGTTCCATACGCAAGTAATATTAATTCAATGCCGATAGGTAAGAAAAGTTGGTAGGTAAGTTAGTACCTACTACCTAACAAGGAAAGCGGCTACAGAGACGCTCTAATCTACAAAATGGGATCAACAGGTTCTATTCTTTGGAACGACACTAAAACGCATTTTTTTCTTTTTATTTGTAGATGTGTTGTAGGTACGTATGTATGTATGTACCTACTACCATAATTAATGCTGTTACATCAGGCAATAGGTGTAGGTAGTCTGGAAGTGTACCAAATAGGTACCTACCTAGGTAATTTGCAGGACTACTTTGCACAATAGTTACCTAGGTGCTTGTACTAATACTGTGTGCCTACGCTGAGAAACTGAATACTTATCAAAAATTATAGCATGTTATTTTGTCAAATAGATAACCCAAGTTTGTATCCTACTACATTTTACTATTTGATACAAAGATAACACTAGAAAAAATAAACTAAAATACGCGATGGACTTCGATATAGACCTGACTCTTTTATCAGATGTAATCTCATAATCGTATCACAAATATACATTATATATAGGTAGGTTGGGGGAACCGTTAACTACCTACCTACCTACAGCCAGGAGCATTGGTTCAGTGGCCATATCTCCACCATTAATAGGTTGAATAACTGGATCTTCTTGCTTGAATCCTTATCTAACACCACACTAGTAAGTAGTCACCCAGGGAACATAGTCGCTGTACCACTGCTGGGGCCTTATATGTATATACTCACTTCTTCAGCAGAGATTTAACTCTAGAGATGACGTCAAAATGACGTTGAAAACTCGATTTACTAGTGGTAAATCAAGTTTTCGGCAGAGATATGACGTTATTCGAAGTTACTTAACTGATAAGCGATAGAGATCAGTCGATATAGCTTGTGCTATGTATAGGTTCCCCGCTGATAACAAACATTTGTGATGGCAAAACAAAGTCAAAATCACAATTCGTTTATTCTCTAGAACCTGAGTGATCATCAAAATGATTCTATGGTTGGTACAATACAAGCTTTGCTTAATTTGGAACGATAATTGTGTGAGATATAATGAATAGGTACCTATATGATCTTTTTATCTAGTCACTATGCATTATTTACACTCAGTAGGTTAGGTAACCTACCTATCCAGTGTCTAGTTTAACTAAGAAAGTAAAACTAACATAAATTTTAGTTCTCACACCAGGTACCAGTTGAACCGGTCTTCGGCGCGTTTATGGCACGTTATGCCAAAACCACAAAAAAATGCCTACAGGCAATGGTGATGATGATGACTCAAGTTGAGCACTGAATCAGAATTTTTGAATTGTTTACCGGGTCGTTGATTCCTTTTTCAAATTCTACAAAAGTAGGTAGGTACCTAAGTAAGAATTATTTAAGTAACCAATTTAAATTAAAGTTTTCAGATTTATAAGCTAATTGCACAGTAAATTTGACCTTCTTTTATTATTAAAGATTTAAATTTTTAATGTACTTAGCTAATAAATAGGTAGGTACACAAACATCACAGAATATGAATAACCTCTGGAACATAATTAATTATACATAGGTAGGTAATGTAGGTATACTTAAGTAGCAGAAGATTTTGATTTTGCATGGTGTAGGTATGACTTTATCATAAAATATTATTAAACTTTTAATATCGTTCTCCAACTAATTTTTCGCGATAAAATGTCTCAAACCATCTCTGTATTACGTTTTATCAAGCGGTTCTATAATACTTTTTTATTTTAAGTAAAACAAACCTACTTTTTTCATCAAAGAGCTTCTAATGTTATTAGAGAAGAGGTTGCTGACTATGAGGTAAACTACGTCGCGTTGTCTGGCAGTTTGCAGGTGTGTAAAGTAGGTGAAAGAACTAGTAGCCATAGGTAGGTATATCAGGGTTCAAATTAAACAGCCGGATATCAGTGTACTAAGTAAGCTCAACTTTATTGACAAAACAAGAGGCACTATGCCTATTTCCCAGAACGCTTCGATAGCGCGATCTACAATTGTGCCATTTTTAGCAGCGCCATCTAGTTGTAAATTAGATACTAATATTAATGGACAGTAGGTACATAAACTCACTAACTTAATAAGACGGGTATCGTAATTCGTAATAGTAGGTAGTCAGCATACATTTTCCTGGTAAAGTGATGAAGCGGGAACCGGTTACGTTTAACTGCATTTCGCAGAATGTTCAAAAATCTACACAACTTTGTGTAGTAAAATGGACAAGTGTAACAAGAAAAGCCGTCGATCCTGGTGACGGGATCACGGATCTATGTGTACAGGCACAGATCATATCCTACTAATATTATACTATATAAAGCTACATTACCTTATCATCATCGTCAATATATTTTTTTTTTTATTATATAAAACTCTTTTGAAGCTGACAGAGAATCAACGCACAGCCTAAACTATAAGTCCTAGAGGTATGAAATTTGGAGGGTACTATCCTCATATAGTGTAGGGGTGCACTAAGAAAGAAATTTTGAAAAGTCACACTCTAACGCGAGCAACGCCGCGGGAGACGGCTAGTAAATTATAAACGTGAAAGTTTGTGAGTATGGATGGATCTTTGTTACTCCTTCAAGTAAAAACTACTGATCTGATTTAGATGAAATATATTGATATATATTGATTTGGAATATATATTGTCAGTGACCTGGATTAACACATACGCTACTTTTTATCCCGAAAAATTAACGGGATCCAACGGGACGTGAACGAAGTCGCGGGCTGCAGCTTGTAATACTATATTAGTAACAGATCCCTCATCTCATACAACGAAACGCGATCGCCCTAATTCGGGCTACTCAGCTTGGCACAGGGAAAACGATAGAACGCTTCGTTCTGGATGAGATCCCATGGTAAAGGTAAAGGCTGTCAAATATAAAACTGAATACCTATCTCACTATTATTTACCGTACCGTGCCAATGTGTCGATCCTAAGAATTTATCATACAGTGCCTTCTGGTAAGATCGGCGTAATAGGAAGCCCGGATCCTAAGCAATTCGGCGATATTTTTAAATGATAATTGCTTAGTTACGTGATTTATCCGGACTTAATATTAGGCCGATCTTACCAGAAGGCACCAGAGGAAAGATTATCGTCGACTGCAAATACGAATCTCAAAGTTTTTAGATTAGAAGAAGACTGACTGGAGCGCCTAGGTACCGGGCAGGAGTCCCGTAACTGCTCTTCGACGTAATGCCGCGTGCTCATGCTCACTCAGCTGCAGTTGGCAGGGAACTGGGCAGGAAAGTAGGCATGAGCATAGTCTAAACACGATCATGCCTTTATCCCGGCATGTTCATGTCCTTGCTAAAGAATAAAGGCGATGTTGCTATGACAATAAGTCCGGAATTCTTTTTCCCCCACAATGTTTAATAAGTTAATTAGTACTAGTGAAATAGAGGTGTGTCTCTACTTTAAGTTAAAGTTACAATATAAATAAATTAAAATATGCATTTACCTAAGTGATAAACCTACTTACGTAACATTTACGTATGATTCATTACGTTGTGTATTAATAAACCCAGGAAGGAAATGAACACTAATTACCTATAAATATAAAACGCCATCCATTCTAAATTAATAACAATTAATGGAAGATTAAAATAGATGACCTCAAACAATAAACTTGGTACTTTACCTACTAAAACTTGTTAATTATATTGTAATTGCTGCATACAACATTGCATTGGACAAAGTCCAACATTGAGCTGTTACGGCTGATCGAATTTCACCCTTTTTGCAATGTCGTAAGGTTAAATATTCTTTAGTAAATGTACGTTACAGTCTTGCCGACAGCTGGTTTGAATCGAGATAATTCTTAGAACATTTTCTGCTGTTTTGATAATAGTTATACGAGTAATATGCATTCGCCATTGTTTTTTTAGATTTTTCTTTATGAAACTTCTTTTAATTTAGTCGAGAATTCTCTACCTACAGAACCTTAGATCGAAAGAAATATAATCATGACATCTGATTGAAAATAACACTCTGTATCTGTACGTTCTAAAATAGAATTAAATGGAACATACAATGTGTCGACATGTACACCAAAAAGGCAAGACCTTTGTGTCAACGAACAACAGCTTCTACGTGCATGAAAAATTACTCAACACGCACTGTAAAATGTCTCTTTGTAAAATGGTCTGTATGACTAAACAGATCTAAAAATAGATGCCAACCAGGGATGGGCACAGCGATAACTGGTCAAACTTGAACCAAGTGGGTATTTGTAATCCAAAAATAGCTGAATGGAAGTCCAGTCACATAACATAGGCATGTCGAGAACGAGCTGGGGCAAGGGGTACGGTCAGACTATTTCTTGTTTGAATGTTGTATTCTAATGGGAGGTAGGTAATTCATCCTCGTGTTAGATCAGTAAAGCAAGACGTAGGACTTACATTGTATATCACCAGATTGGGTTTAGTCAAAGTACTTATTATAAATAATGTAGAACGACTGAAGCCCTGGGTTCTTTGGTTTGCTTGCACAATTTTTAAAGCGTCAATCAATCTTATGCAAATTCAGAGTAACCAATCTTTGCAAACCTAAATAATAATAATACCAATTCAGGTGATATAGCCCCAATAATCATGAGTTGCAAAAGGCTAAAAAACCTGGTTTATTGCCAGCGATAAAACATAAATATGGGTGCTAAAACACTAAAATAATTTACGATCATCGCCTAGGTTCATTTCAGATTCTGAATGTTCTAATTGATTTGCCTATCTCTTTTTGATGTATTTATGGGCTCCTAGCACTATAAATTTGTATGATTCCAGTAGCCTAGTTTTTCTGACTAATGTTTTAAGATATGATCCAATTGCACGCCCGTCGGCATCGTTCTCTCCACATTGACGCACACAGATGCTTTTAAAATAATCCTTGTGATGTTTGTAAGTAAATAACATTTCACTTTGAGCTATTGCGAGAGTACAAGTTTAGATTATCCCTACTTTTCTATATCTACCCTCTTTGTTCCCTATTTAATGAGTAGTTTGGACTTATTGAATCTTTCTCTATAGAATCGCAACACAACTATAGTTATGTAATATAAAATCTACGTTGCCTTGCCGCATCCCTGAAATGCGGTATTGGTGTCTGTGTGCAGATTCCCCCCGTCAACAAAAAAAAAAAAAAGAAATATACAATATACCTTTGTAATAATGTCATTACGTCTACCGTGCCTGGGGGGATACATACAATGATGAGACACACCTTTGTAATAATGCTGTTACCTCTACCGTGCCTGGGGATAGATACAATGTTGATAATACTGGTTACATCAGTGATGTCTATAAGCATGAAGGCAAACGATAACTTTGGACATAAAAATACCTGAGTGGCAATTGCTTGCATAACATTAAGTCGATAGGCTATTCCTATACTTTAACCTCAATCTAAAAGCTATTTTAAGACTGTAGATGAAACATTATCAGCCCTGAGTGGGATTTAAGTGGGACAAAATTTAAATAGCCACACATATCTTATTTATGCGCACATTTGCAGAAATTAACGACGCTTCTGCAATTTCTGAGTATATAAAATTCGTATCCATTTGTTTATTTTTATCAATAAAAACGTGACAGAAGTTATCTACGTTTACTTACTATTAAAAGACAGAATTATCTTTGTCTGATATGAAATTGATTCATTAAAATTGCACATCTTTATGTTAAAGACCACACTTAGGCCTTTAGATCTATTGAAGATGATTTAGCGTCAGGAGGCAACCTTTGGACACTGTGGTGCCTGGTACAATGTTTTACTCTCAGCCTAGTCAGCCATATCCACAGGAAAGACCAGGTCAATAAGTATGGAGCCGACTAAGCCGCGGGTTAATGACCATGAGGTCTTTAAGTCTTCAAAGTCTAGACTAGAACCTATGAAGGTTCTAGGCTTTAAAGATTTCAGCCTCTCCAACTATCAAATTCCATTACCCTTACAATGGCATTGACCGACATCTTTATATACGTACTTATCTTCCAGTTCATGACCGTCTGCAAATCGTAGTGGATGAATGAATAGACATATTTGCCACTGACAATATATTTGGGTAAAGTCTAAAGTACTTTGTTTAAGTTAAATACCACGGTAGGTATTTGTGTGCTGACGTCACACGCAATACCGCATGGGTTGAAATCTATTTGCATTGGAGAAACCGGGATAAGCGGAGGTCTGGTATGCAATTTATACGCTTGTTAAGTTAAAAAGTACACAGCATGTTTACTCTGCCTTCAGAAAGGCTACTGGGGTCGAATGTCAAAATTTTGGCTGAGTGACTGATATAGGAGCTGTACAAGCCTACTTCATCGAAAAATGCCCCAGGCACTGCAGCGTCTCCTTCATAGGGGCATCGCCAAAAAGTGACACATTCAGCAGCATAAATCACCTAGATTAGACCAAACACCTGTCATTTATTAATTATATGACATACACAGACCTCTACATTTAAAATATCTAAATCATTTCTAATTAACAGAACGACAATTCACCTGTAGTCCCGCAAGGTATAACCACGGAACCAAATTAATTTCTATTTCATATATGTATTTCCTTATGAGTTGGCATTTATTTGCATTGTAATTGTGAGGATAAGCCGTTAAGTTTTACTACACGTGTTTATTATTTAAAGGAATCGTACAGTTGAGCAGTAATGTGAAGTTCCACTTACTTTTTATATTTCTCAATACCACAAATACTTGCAATATCTGTTATTATTCGTTACCAAAGTAAAGATTTGATAAATATCCAAAACAAGTTTCTTAGTTAAACATCAAACAAATTTTGAAAAATTCAAAATCGTTTTCTGGTAGTAAGAAGTTAGCCTATACAAAATAACATTAAATAGCAAAATCTTTTTACCACCCCTTTTTCCAAAGCCTACTTAATCAAATCTTTTAGACCTTCATCAGTATTGATGTCCATCACTCTATCAACTCATAAATGAACACGTTGCTGATACCATACGGTGTTTTTAAGTCCTTAAATCCAAGTCACGTTCACATGTCTCAATATAACACGATCACGAATGTCTAATACCATCTTTTGTAGTCCATTTTCGTCTAGTTGCACAATGAACCGAATTTTGTACACGTCTAGTTCATGTAGTGACTTACCTAAGTGATACTGTAATATACATTAATATTCAGTGCTCAGTGTAGAAGTTTTCATTGAACCATCTAGACTGAAAGCAGCTAGAAATTTATCTGCAACTTTCCTTATTCTTCAAATCTTTCTAAATTTTATTTTTCAATTTAATGATATTTGATTCGTTTTAAATTATATTCAGCTTATCTAGTCTACTCAAAATATGAATTAGTTTTTTTATGTTTTTGCTTTTGCTTTTTTATGTCGCTTTCATTTTGCATTTTTGAATTTCTTAGAGAAATCTGTTTTCTTTATGAATAAAATTATATGTATTCACATACAAATCGTATTTTAAATTATCTTTTATCAGCACACCTCGAGCGACGTAAGCAAGTGGCGTACTGCCAATGTTATTATTACGATTATGTAGTGGATAGGTACCTAAGTTTATTTTACCTGTTACTTTTGGCTTCCTGACAGGTTTTCACCTATTTTCTTCCTATAAATTCCAATAATTTGTCGCCAACTTAGAAATAAATGGAAGTATCTGATTTATCGTCCTAGTTATTTCTCTTTGCAACGTTTCCGACTTCATAACATAAACTAGCTATGATATATTTCTTTTAGACTGAGTTGAGGTAGTTGCCTTTTGCATTTTCTACACGGTAAAACCAAGGTGTATGCATAACAAGACAAAAATATAGCTTTTTTTTCTTAAATTATATTTAATTCTGTACCCCACAAGGTAAAAATACGAGCATTTTTATTGGATTTGTGATTGAATAGTAATTTATATTTTGGAAACCAAAACATCTTTCTCTGCTTATTTTCGACTAGCAAGGACATTTTAAGAGCTTTTAAAATTCAATATTTCTTATTTCATTAGTCATGAATCAGTTTAATCAATTTGCACTTTATCTATTACATCTGCTATTAGTAATCCGCCAATATTTATTAAACATCATCGTTAAGAGTCCATTTACTGGTAAATGTGTTTTAATACTTGCTAAAGAGGTAATAACCTGTTCAACTGTTTATTTGTAAAACGCGTTAATACAAACAACCGTGGTAAAATGTTTAGCTATTTAAATGAAAAAACTCTCTTATACACTTTATACGTGGTCTTCGTCGTGACGTGAGTCGTGGCCCTATTTCTTAGATGAACTAAATAATTCTTTTATATTGAATTGCTGATATAATATTTGACGATATTTTTTTACGTTAGCTTGGTTTTTTTTGGTTAGCTCTTGTCTATAGTCTTTCTATTCTATACTTATACAATAACCTTGTCAAAACCAAATACATAGTTATTATGTTCATTAGATGGTATTCTCGCAAAGTCTCTTCTGTTGTTTATGGGTACCTAATTAATATAATCCACAGTTAATTCATTGATAGGTTGTACTTTTGTTTGACAATTGAATCTAATAATACAAGTACATAATTCTTCGATGGAATGTCGTATTTATAAATAACTACTTGATTATTTTAAGCACGGGCTGTACTTGGTGGTTCGTAAGTACTCCCCTCACGTGTCTGACGAAGTACCTACTACATTCATGTGTTTTGCATAGTTGCATTATTCATGGCAAACAAATTGCGACTTATGGTACAATTCGAAAGAAATATTAGGTTGTTTTATAGTCGACGAAGACTGAATAAGAAAGTTAAAGTGTTACGAAACGCTCAAGGATACCCAAAATGTTCGAATTAGACTTTTAAAACCGCGGTTTTGTATGCAATAGAGTGTATTTTTTAGCTTGAATAAATTACGAATAATAAGAGCTGATTATCAAAACTTACACAACAGACCGTGAGAACAAAATAATCCAAACAAGTAAAGTAGGGAAAATAGCAAAGAAACGGAGGTGTTTACAAAAGAACAAGAATACGGCAAATAAAACGCATCACTGAGCGTAAAGACCTTCCTGCCAGTTGGAAAAGCTACTATTTTTAAATCCGATAAAGGTTGAAGAAATAGAGATGACCTTCATGTCCCAACCGTAGATTCACAATCATAACAAACGTGAGTGACAAAGTGAGATTCAGAGAGGTTTGAAGTGATAGATTTCTAATATCCGATATAACAAACACTAAGTAAGTACTTATCATTCGATTTTGCATATTGTTAGATCACTTATCAGTTGGATTACTATGCATCGCAGAAGATTGAATTCTTCATCGGTTCGTAAAGGATATCGGTTAGTCACGTATGAACAAACAGGACCTTTTTTGGGCACACGTTGCAATCCACGGGATGGTAAATAGGCGAAGGACGCCAAACCATACTCATACCGATGAATTCCAATCACCTTTGGAACGAATAAGAAGTCAGCTATGCATAGAAAAGTTCCGGATCAAGAAAACTATATTTCTGGCTGCGATGACAAAAGAAACAGGTCAAGGGAATCAAGGGAATTTGAACAATGATTTCTCAATAGTGGAGGATTTTTAATTTGATTTCATGGAACAAGATTTTACTACGATTTTAGACATTCGGTAGAGAAATTCGAAGTATGGAAAAGGAGAAAAGGACAAAAGAGAAGTTGACAGCACAACAATATAAATATTGCCATTCATAGACGAATGCAGTAAACCAGTAACTAGGTAAGTTATTCACTTCTCAGTTACAATTGCAACACGATCGATTCGATCAAGTGGCCTTGCTTTCAAAAATGAAGCAGCCACAAACCCACTAATCCTCGCGGATATCCTTCCTTACCTGCGAAAGTTTAGATGGTTGAATGTTTGTTACTCAGATAGTATATAGTACCTATTTAAAAGATTTGGCTGAAATTCAAAATATAACTCTGTTATAAGTAAGGGATGTCAGCTGGGAATAATTGAATCGTATTTTATCTTTAGCATTAAAACATTTAAAAATTTTGAAACAAGCAGATTCAAATTCGATCGAAAGAGACAAAATACGGTGTACCTGTTCCAAGCTTACATCGAACCGGGTTCAGCGAACATTTCCCACAACGCCTTCTAGTCCCAAACTAAGCAAAGCTTGTACTATGGAAACTAGATGGCTGATATAGAATACATACATACATTTTTTTTTTTGTAAATACATACTTATAATACATAGAAACACCCAGACACAGAACAAACATCTATGTTTACAACACACAAATGTTTGTTCTCGGTGGGGATCGAACCCACGACCCACAGCACGGAAGGCAGAGCTACTACCGACTGAGCCATGACGCCTGTCAAATTCAATCGATGTCTTTGATCCCGAGCGATATCTGGTGGGTGTATAAGGAAGGAATAGCAAGACTGAGTTAGAGAAAAAAATCCATTAAGCCATCCAACAGATAACTGCCTAACTACGATTGTACTATAAAAAGTTTCGATCCATTTCACCGCACCTTTTAATAGTTTCTGCTCAAGGCAATAAATTACACCAAGATGTGGGTTTTTAACAAAATAATAGTTGCTCTTCTTGTTTCTCTCAGGCATCATTAACAGACCGTTAGATCACATTCATTCAAACATTTTATTGCATAAATAACAAATAAAATTAGTGCCGATTTTATGCAGACGGCGCCAATGCCGCCATCTTTTTTTCAGTCTAGATATTTTTTTATTCTATGATATGTAGTTAATTTTGTTTTACGATGTATATTCATCATTCATTGCTTTTCTTCTCTGCCTGTGTTAGTAAAAACTCGTAGGCACAAACTAGTCTTAGAAATTTAATTCTTTTGGAATATAAAATATGTATTATATTCTTCTGTTGCTCACTCCCTGAAGACAATATTATAATTAGGTAGGTAGGTAGAACAGACTTAATGGTTGTTATATAAAACCATTTAGTGATTTAGTAAGTCTTACAGATTAAAAAATTTATTAGCATTTAGCTGGGCAATCTGGGCATCCATCTTTAGGCTAATAAAAATGTTTGTAAAAAAGTTTATTGAAGAAATGAATTTTTTTCCAGGTCTGATGTATATTTTATGCTGGATATATTTACTTATTGCTGGATAGAAGGTAGGTACAGATTTGTTAAGGTAAACAGAGTGCGATGCGATAGACAGTTATTTTAAACGGCGTTTTATCTTTAAAATTAGAGGATCTAATTGGTAGACCGAGAGAGAAATAATTTTTAATTTACCCGGGAAAATTGCAAGAACTTCTTACTTCTAGAAGTCGGGCGGTAGTTATTGCTATGTACCTACTTAATTAGGTAAACAAGCATTGCATAGGCTCATAATCTGTTTAATTATCAACGTTTGTTTACGCGTCGCTATGAGCATATCGCCTAGCACGAAATCCACACATGATTGTAGGTTTGTAAATGTAAGAAACGGGAAATACGACCCGGCCTAGAGTAGCAATAGGGCTCGGACCGAGTACATAGGTAGCTATAAACTGCTGATTAGGTATATATACCCGCCATTACAGAGCGTTCTATTTATAGAATCCGCACAGAGATCACGTCTTTGTCTGCTGTAATGTAAACGCTATCATTCCGTGTCTGTGCAACGAACGATTCGCCGACCAAAACATTACATAACCTCAAATAGTTTTAGCCTATACTCACCGTAATGAACTAGAAGTAGCCCCGTCATTTCGTCTCTCATGTTGCAGTTTGCACTAATGTTTATTTTTTTTCACTTTGTTAGGTTAGAACGTCACGTCATTTTGACAGATGACGCGTCACCTTGCGCGGTGGCTTTACGGCAAGGATTGTTCCCGGCGTGTTTACTGGACAGGCATATTTGTAGGTTTGCGTCGGGTTCTGGCGGGCAATGAACGGCACAGGCCACGGCTCCAAGGTCAGGCGGCCGGCGCGGCAGAGGGCAGCACGGTCGCGACGCGAGCGACAACTTCGCTGCCCGTATGGCAACTAACAGAAACACCGCTGCCTGCCTGGCGTGATGCGCCGATAAGCGGTATTATAGAATAAATAAAAACCGATGAGATGTGAATTTAAATGAATGCAGGCTACGTACACCTACCTACTTACGCTGCGCTACTTTGCTTATGATATTTAAATACATAAATCTCGAATTTGACCTCATTTAACTCCAGACGATAAGCTTCTAGGAGCTTCAGTGAACTGTGACCTTTATTCGCATTATCCTATTCAATTTATGTGTACCTATCTATACCTACCTATGTAGGTACCTACTATAGACCTTTATTGGACTGATCACTATTTTGTTTTGTTAAATTTTTACCGAAGAAGAATGGCAACACTAAATAATTTAGGTAGGTACCTAGGCCAGGCCCCTAGTTGATTTATGCAGCGTCAGGAGGCAACCTATGCCTACACCTAACGGACACAAATGCCTGGAACAATGTTTTAGATGGAATAGGCTTAGGTAATATCGCGCAAAACCACTCGCGATGCTGAAGACTTTCCATGGAAATCACCGAAGACTGAAAGAAAGCAATTCTGCCAAACAACTTCTGTTTACTTTTCTTACTTCTACTGATTATGCTACCACAGAAGGTTTTTTATTGAGTAATGATAAGGTTGTAAAAAACATGACTAAGAGTTTGAGCTCCATTGCTATTCGCGTATGTTGAAACTAAAATCAGCTTTGCCACTATTTAACATTACTTGCCTGTAAGTAAGAGAATTTTAAACAGCTGATCAAAGTATATATAACAGTTATGCAGCAATAATAACTAATAGCGATATAAGTTACGACAGTTACTGAGAGTTTAGTTCCGCTACTAGCCGCTAGATGTCTCTAGTATTATAACTCGCCTGCAGGCCTAGGATGCGCACGCGAGATATTTTATTTGTCATGTCGTTCTGTCGAAATGTAAGCATTTTGCACCAATTTTGGAACAACATTTTGTAGACGGTAAAATAACGAGTACCTAATACTCGTAGTAAAGTTTTTTTTATATGTAAACTTAGGTAGGTATTTATGTGGTAAACAAAAACTTAAGTGACTTATGTAGGTAAGTACTGTAAGTTATAAATTATATTATGTGGTGTATAATTACCTAATTATTGATCTAGTAATCGCGTATCGATCTCGAAGAATGCACCTTCTTACATTTTTCTTGAATCTTTGTGTTTGAATTAGTGATATTAAAATTAAGTTATTATATTTTATTATTTTTAAATGTGTGCTTTACAACGTGAGAAATATGAGAAGCTTTCAAAAGCCTTGAAATTTTTAAGGTCAAGTTATTAAAAAAAAACATCATAAAACGTGCATTAAACGGATTTTAAACAACGTTGTTTGCTTAATTAAACTGTGGTGGTATTTCATTTGTCAATTCAATATAGGTAGGTATGTTTCTTAATAAGTGCAACAAAATTTTTTTTAAACGAATGGTGATTTTGGTGATACGTAACGTAATTGCGCGTGCACACTATGCCCATGCCGCTGCCGGAATTATTGCCGCGATTAATTCCGGAATTATTGCCACAAGCAACATCGCCAAGTTCATGCTCTAGCTTCTTGGTGAGAATAAAGGCTATGTTGCTGTGGCATGAATGCCGGCAGCGGCAATGGCATAGTGTGAACGCGGTATTACAGAGGTTGTTTCGTTTCGGTGTAGGTAGATATGTAGGTACAATATATACAGGCGGCGTTTCCAACGAAAGGTTTTCAAATTCTCTGCCATATTGGTGCAGACTCTGCGTGGTCAGACTAATATTTTGCATCTATAAAATACGAAAACACTCAACATTTATTTCATAATCAATATTTATGGTATCCGGGCAGGGTTATTGACCTCGTCGTACGAGCAACGTTTGTTTTACGACTTTATGGATTTAATTAATTAGAAGGTGAGGAAGCGTACCAGTCAGTATCAGGAGTTGATCATTTTTTTAGAATTTCAAAATTGTACTTTTTTTACCTATTTTGAACCAAAACATTACTTTTCAGATATATTTTTACTTTTTAGGGTTACGATCCCGTAGGGTTTCGAAACCCATAAGGTGCGACTTTGTCCGTCCGTCTGTCACAAACCGTATTATCTCAGAAACTATTAGAGCTATTGACTTGAAATTTGGAATAGTTACTTATAGAGATCTTACCTATTTACATCAAATCAAATCAAGTCATTTATTTGCATAAAAATATGGTACCTATACATAATTATTATGCAGTAGCTGGCAGATGAGCAGGTGGGCATCCTGATGGAGAGCAGTGAAGTCACCTCCGACCATTGACAGGTGTCAACATATTAACACCATCTTCATCATCATTATCATTCATGTTCATCATTATCATTATTATTAAAAAAATAGAAAAGAAAGTAGACAGAGCAGGAGTAGGTAGCACCACACCATTGTTAAGTCCACTGCTCCACATACACTCATCATTGCACGTACCTATGTAGGTACCTACTCACTCATCTTTACATCGTTTAATCTTTAAAAAAAATTGTCTTCATATTCTGGGTGTGATTTTTATCAACATCTTGTTAGCATCATAATTAAGTAGGTACTCTTACCTATATAAGGTAATATTTCTTCAGGGCTACATGCATGTCCTAGATCGGTCCAAGGTGTGAAGGTAAAGGGTGTGAATCATATCGCTGACTCAGCATTTTATGAGCGAACTTAATACTTCAGTTCTTGGAAAAAGGGCTTGACCGACAGTGGGTGTGCAATGTGCATGTCCAGGCACATTTTTAAATGGACAATTTTTTGTATTTAAATGAAAGTGATGCGTAATACGTCGCTTTTCGACGGGTTGGTGTCACAAAGCTCACTTTCCCGGATTTTTTGCTCTCATCATTATATTATTATTTCAAGCCGAATAATAATATGTATTTGCATTAGTACTTAAACAGGTACCTAGGTAGTTACATCTAGAATGTATTATAGGTATAATATAGTTCATGGCTGTTAGCGACGCTCGTGCGTGTGGCACGACATCGAAAATCTAGCTATAAAATGCCTATAATTTGTCACTAGCTAATTTTAAGTTATCTACCTACCTGCATAATTATACTTTTACAGCCGTTACCAACGTATCGTTGTCGTTTTTATTTACTATTTAATTTATTTATGTATAATTATAGACAAAATAATAATGGGACTATGAAAAAACGGCGGTACCCGTATAATTGCCACGTAATTAGAAAATTCTAATCAAATTTTTTTTTAATTTGATTATGTTAATTTGTAATTTAACTGTTGACTAAGATATAGGTAGTTAATTATAATATGTATTTCTCTTTTCGGATTACTTCGACATTTTGAGTCATCTCTATTTGCACGCCAAAATCGGTAAGACATGTTGTGTCACCAAATTATGTACCTACAACATCCTTATTTACACATGTTTTTGCAAATAAATTATCTTTATCTTTATCTTTAAATTATATCAAAGTTTCTACTACCAATGAGATGGGTGGGACATAAAAATAATGAGTTTCCAAATAAATAAAATGCAATGATATTTTAAAGATTTTTATTTAAAAATAAATTATCGTAGTACAACTTGCACCAAATAACAACAAAATTTTGGTTTAAACAACATGAAACCTTAACGTTCGCTCAAAGCAACTTATTCTGCATTACGTTTTAAGATTATAAAATTAAATACCTACTACGGTGCGATAGGACCTAGGTTAACTTCACTTTATTTATTACTTTATCCTATTTATTCATAATTCGCGAAAACTCACAACATTCACAACGGAGATTCAACCTCGTCATACAGGTCTCCTTCGCAACACGAAATACAAAGGTACACTGCACGGCAACACGGTAATGTATCACGTAATTAGTGAACCTTTGTGTATCATTTTGCGAAGTAGGCCCCCAGTCACTACACTGATAATCGATAAAAAATGGTGGCTCCAAAATTGATATAATTTCTTTGCCGATCTGCAGAATACCTAAACTGATACAAATCCAGTTTATTTTTTCAAGAATTCCGTTTTCAGAATCAAACCTTTACGGAATTAGATTCCGCCTCACGAGATTAAGACGGCATAACCGATAAATATATCTTATTGCTCAAGTCTAGTAGGTAAAACGTTTGTCCATTGCAAATAACAAAACTAGAGAAAAGCTTGATTAGTTAACTAAACTTTCGAAAGAGTGCAATACGCACATCGACTGAAGATTTTTTATCTTATCTTCCAATTCGAAGGCACAGTATGATTTACTTAGCCTACGATTTGTATATTTTGTGTATTAATGAAGAGTTCTTTGGTGTTATTATTTCGACAGAACCGAATTTAAAATTGACATCAAAAAACTAATTTTTTACTAGGGCTTTCGTGTACAAATCACCCCAAAAGATACAAAGATTTTCTACTCAAATCTAATCGTAACTGCTTTAATTAGGAAGAAAAAAATTCCCACTCCTAAATCCGATGTCTTTAGTAGATCCAATACCCAGCTACTGGTATTTGCAAAGAGAAATCGTCATCTGTTTTTTTTTTTTAATTTTGTTTGTGATACAAATAAGGGTTTTGTCACAAAAAATATGCTAAAGTGACACAGATGAGCTATGTTCAAAGCATTTCCTTAGTTTCTATAGGTATCAATAAAATTTACTACAAAACAAAATTTGTTCTAGCCAATTCCATTGCTATAAAAAATTTACTCTACCTACGAATGGATTAGCCATTTTTTCAAGTACCTAACGTAACAAATAAAAAACAGTAGTTTTAGTTATTACTCATAGAACGATCAATGAAGTTCGACTAAATGATTAACACACCATAAAAGGATAAAACTGAAATCAAAGTCTATGAAAAAAAACTTCAGTATCAGTTACTCGACGCTCCCTAATATTTTCATAGCACGTTCTATTTCTGCTAAAGTATCTATTAAGTAGATACAGATAAACTGTGAATATTGAGGAAAAATTGCTTATCTTAGTATTTATTTTATAAATAAGAATGCAAAATGCGACATCGGAAATCTTTCTAATTATAATTGACTGCACGAAACATCGTTTCTTCGTTTTATTGCCATCGTTTCTGAATGAATTATATCTACAGAAGTTATACCTATTAGCCCCTTGCCCTTTGTCGACAAGCGCCGACATTCGGCTCATTCCAGTTTTCCCCTGCGTGGGGGATTTCTGGAACTTTTGTCCAATAATCCCCTTAGCGACCCCTGCGACTGCCGGCAGGGGAAAATAATAAATTCAAACTTGTCTACATAAAAAATGATGGTTCCGTAGGTTAGGCTTAAGTTCACTAACAGCCGAACCCAATATTCAACCCTCTGTAGAGTTAGGTAGAGATCTGCATCAAAGCCTATATTTTAGTATTCCGAAGCTAGAAATACGGATGCCATGTAGTCCCAGCCTAAAGATCGTGCCTATAACCAAAGCATCATTTACTTTGAGTCATCGTTAGCGAAGTTGTTGTAATATACATTTAATCGATAGATTGAATATTGAGAATGGCCCTAACACAATGAATTACTAATTTTTTTTATTTACTTCATATTTTAACCTGATGTCTTCCTGGCCGGTTTTGGTTACGGCGTTTGCTGCTTATGGGCTCTATCTAAGGTGACTTAAATAGCCAATAATTTTGGCTTAAACCTAATAGTATTTTAGCAATATTTTCTTTTTCAGCATTATAGTGAAAAGTGACTTACTTTGACAGAATAATATCTTATAGTAATGCTACGTGGTTATAACATAAAACGTAAAAAAAGCACTCTCCATAGTTATTCTAGTTCAAGTGGTTAGTGCAAAAACTTCGCTCTAATCATAGTTTGTTGAATGAACTAGCACTAAGCTAGAAGTCTGTTTAGTAACTAGTGTAAACGAGGCTTAGCACTAACCAGAGAAACGCAAAATGCATAGAACTTTGCAGTTTACATCGTAAAACTAAATCAAATAATGAATAATAGTGTTTATAAAAAGGGCGTCACTCAAAACTTGTATCTACATTCGCATTCACTTTCACACAACTGCAAGTACTGCTATTTCTATCGGGCCACCACAGTCCACAATACAAGATTATATACCGCAACGCTGACAGAGTATAGTTATTAGGTGATAGTATTATCTACCGTGCCTGAGAATTGCAGTCGTGAGCATATTTCATTTTTATTTCTTTGAAAGTTTCTACACATTTTCAAATCTTAAAATTGCTATACAGGCTAAAGGAAAAAGGAATTCCGGACTCGGAAATTTAAAGCAGAATGCAGACAGCGACCTGTAATTGGCCATTCGTATTCCGGATCTAGAATTCTGGATGTTATTAAGTCTCAGGCTAAAGATCGCTGGCCTTATACATATATTCCGGGTCTAGAATTCCGGATGTAATTTAGTCCCAGGCTCAAGATCGTTGGGCTATGTATTCCAGACTTAGAATTCCGCATGTTATTAAGTCCCAGTCTAAAGATCGTTGGCCTAATATATTCCGGGTTTAGAATTCCGGATGTTATGTAGTCCCAGGTTAAAGATCGTGCCTATAAAAAAAGCATAATTTACTTTTAGCCATCGTCAACGTACAAAACTTCTATGGCAGCTGTTTTGTATAAAAAGTGGTAGCCAATCTCAATTGAGATGCAAAAAGAGCTATCATCAACGCGATATCCTAAAAGTGTACGCTAGTGTTATTCAAGTTGTTTGTACATGTCTTCTATTTGGGGTTTGAAGTAGCTTCGAATTTCCGGCCGCTTCGCCTTCAGGGTGGGGGTTAGTAGACCGTTCTGGACTGAGAACGGATCCGGGTGCAGGTAGATGTCTTTTACCTGTGAAGTGAGAAATTATTTGAGTCAAAATATCTTTCAAATTTAGGTAAAAATAAATATTGACAAAAAAAATTGTAGATTAAATTGACCGGTGTGTGATAATTAGATTTTTTGTAAACTAATATGTTGGAAAAGGCTTCCTGCATGCTTCTTAAAAATTAGATTTGGCCTAAGAAAAATAATCGCTAATTTTCCACAAGCGTTAGCTCTGTTTCTTTTTCAACCCAGTGCGACATGAGTAGGTACGATGATCGATTTTAGTAGGTAGTAATCTTAATTGAAAAATGACAAAAAAACTATGTTTGAGCAAACGTGCAGCGCACAAACCTCAATTAGACGATAATTAATTATTATCCTTGTTTCTCACTAATAAAGGGTCTAGGGCAAATTGGATGGAGCCCGATCCCAATTTTTTTTCAATTTTGCAATGATGGAACTTTGTTTGTTACAATACACTTACAATGTAGCTTTTAAAAATGTAACAATGTCATTATAAAGCAGCGGAAACCATTAGTTATTAGACATTTTACTTCGAAAAATGCGATATTTTCAATGTTGTTTATCGTATTTACAGGTGTTTACGTCAAAATAATTACTTTATTTTGCGTTTTCGTGACTGCTTAGATTATGATAAAATCAACAGAAGTTTAAATTAACAAAATTAATCTAAAGATGAAGGAAGAACTAAATGTATGCAAATCGGGACCTGAAATACCCCAACGCCTTTCAATTTCAATCTTGATTCCATAATATAGCTGCTTACCTGCTCAAAAGTCTTCAATCCAGCTGTCTTGCCGAACTGCAGCATATCATCCAAGATCATCTTCTTGACCTGTTCGTTCTCGCACAGAGCTGAGAAGGTTCCTTTGATGCCCTTCTCAAGAGCCCAGCATTTGATCACATCCACATCTGGTACCACCACGGCTACTATGCAAGACTGGAATAATATAATTTAAATTGAATATCGTTAAGATTACATTAGAATAACGTAATAAAGTAGTTTTTCACTTCAAGTCGTTCAATACGGATTAGAATATTTTGTCTTTCAGAAGAGTTTTGCAAAAAACCGAATTTGTAGGATTCATCATCCACCAACTTTTTGCGATCTAAGCAAAGTCATCAGTCCGGGTGACAGGTCATCCTGTTCTTCGCTTTCCAGTTCGTCGTCGCCAATTGGAAACCTTGTTTTCCTAACTTTTCCTAACTCCTAGTACGAAAGGACCTACTTAACCCTTTCACCACACTGGTTCGAGAAACCCGGACTCACCTTCAGAGATTCTCCATGAACAAACACCTGTTCCACGTACTGACTCCTAATGTAAATGTTCTCAATCTTCTCGGGAACGATGTATTCGCCTTGGGACAGCTTGAAGATATGTTTTCTTCTGTCAATTATTTTCAATGTGCCGTTCTGAAAGCAAAAGTTCAAGTTTCGTTCTGAAGTGTTTATAAAACAAGTTCAAATTATTTGTTTAAATACGTTGTGGCTTCAACAAACTCTGACATTCTATCCCTATTCCTAAAGTTACGAGTCTACTAGGTCGAAATCGGAGCGTACCTTACGGAGCGAAAGGATTTGTTTTGATTTCTATGGTACAACGTGCACTGGATCACCATCAATCATCATCATCATCAATATATATAAAACTCTTTTGAAGCTGACAGAGAATCAACGCACAGCCTAAACCATAAGTCCTAAAGGTATGAAATTTGGAGGGTAGGATCCTTAAATAGTGTAGGGGTGTACTAAGAAAGGAATTTTGAAAAGTCGCACTCTAAAGGGGCTAAAACGCGAGCAACGCCGCGGGCGACGGCTAGTTACGCATATAATTAAAACTTTGACCACATAATTTTTAATTTCTTATTTTAACATACCGGTAGCCATTTGCCGACGTCACCGGTATGATGCCATCCGTCGCAGTCGATGACTTCACGCGTCTTCTCAGGCTCCTTGAAGTAACCCTTGAAGACGTTAGCACCTTGCACGCAAACCTCGCCCTGCCCTTGCACTGCATAGTACTCCATTTCAGGCACGTCCACTAGCTGAAAGAGTTAGATTTGCTATGAGTAATGCTGATGGATATTAGATTCGGATGTCCTAATCACCATCTAAAATATGGAGAAGTTCTGCTGGATATAGCCACTGGATGGATTCAGTGACTGGCAAATTTGGGGCTCCTAGAAAGCAGTCATCGTCATCATAATATCATCAGTATGATAAGGTCTACTACTGGACATTGGACAACCAGGGCTAAGGCCTTCCATATACATTTTGAAGAAGTTTCGTTTTGCGTGTGATGTTATCACACGCAAAACAGCAAAAGACAGAATTTGAACAAACAAATCAACCTTAATCGAAGTCAGGTACTTTCACGCTCGTAGTTTAGTTTTACTGAACAAACTAATAGAATAGATCAACAGAAATTAGAGCAAGTAAAAGTATAGCAACGTTCAGTGGGTCAACTCAACACGTGAATGTCACACATACCTCGCTATTAACACATACACGTGGTCACGAAGTTAACGGAGAAAACCTAATTATAACGCAACCGAAAAAATACTTGGGTAATATTTTCGTTCGAGCACTTTAGATTATACCTACTTCGAAGGACAAAGATATAAATCTAGCTATTATAGCTACTTAACCAAGACCTACGTCAACAGATGTGACCTAGAGCTTTTTTGTGCCTGATGAAAATGATAATCTCCAGTCATGGAGTATGAGACAGCTGCCAAAATATACGTCAGTCAGCAGTTAATAAACAGCCATCGGAATCTCTAAAGTGGGATTACAACGGAAACGATTTGTTTATTTTTGCCCTTTAATTTTAGACCGTCAAATCTTCCACAGTAAAAGTCACGTGAGTGCTTTTTATATGTTTTATGATCTTGTATTTTTATTAGAACCAGCGGAAGACACACATCAAGAGATAAAGTGGGAAAGTTTTGAAAAGTTTATAGTTGGGCTAATTACACTAATTACTACGTAGGACTTACAAATTACTACATAGGTAGGTAAACATAATGATTCAAACATTTATAGTGAACTGAAGTAAACAATTCAACACAAATTAGTTTTAGTAAAACAAATGGAAAGAGATGAAGAACATTAATAATAATAGAAGATACAGTCAGTCCGGAATAAGAAATAATAATGTCCAAGTTCAAACTTAATATTAAACAAACAAAATATAACAGTAAAAGTGGCGTCTAGGCTGACCACGCCAGAAACAAGAAGTGAAAAAAGATACTTTGCTGAAAGAAAATCGTAGAATTACAAACTACAGAGATAAATAGAAGATGATGAGCAATGAACATACCTTCACTTTGCAACAAGCGACGGGAGGCCCAACGTGTTCCGGGACATGGTCCCCTTGAACTGTCAGAGTAACCGGCGCAGTGCATTCCGTCTGACCGTAGCCTTCTACGATCTGAAAATGATTAAACAATTTGTTAAAAATGATAGTAATGACATTAAATAAAAAGCTAATTAAATTGTCCTAGTGAAAGTCCTGATCTTCGCTGTTTTTAGTATTTAGTATTGTAAGGTAACAGAAGCAAGCAAGTGGTATAAAACTTGGAGCAATTGCATAACTTGTTTGCTCTCAGTTTTTTACCAAAATAGATATTTTATGTTCGAAGATAGTGTATGAAAACTCTATGATAGTGTAAGGTTTATAACTCTATATGGTGGCCCGTATGCTGATGAAGAAATCTTTACTCAAGCATAGATATCATTAGATATTTTTATACAAAAATCTATGCTTGAATAGTACTTGAAAAGTAAATTAGTACGGTTTCTTTCTTAACATGGAAAAATAATCAGCACTGAGCACCTCAAGAGTATAATAATCCACAAAAAAATAATAAGACACTAAAAAGACGCCTTACTAATTCACCTCAACTGCCCAGTTGTCGCTCTCTGTGTTGGTACAGAGATTGCTTTTATTGCAAATTGGTAGATATTGATAAACAGTTAGGCAATTGTCATAAACTGCTAATTAGGTATGACGAGTATTGCTGCTCGTTTGGCATAAATTCAGTGTCATTGACTGTAGGTGGGCGCTGGTAGATCGTAAACCAAAAGAGGTGCTACCGTTAGGACGGTGGGTAGAACAGAACAACAACAAAGACCTGTCCATTGTTTTAAATTTTCAGATGAGATATCCCTTATTAAGAAAGATTATTCTGATTTTAAAAAGAGGGAGTGCGGATATAATATGATAGTTATTCTGTTTAACAAATGCTCAGAACAGTCAAAAACCAAAGCGTCTGTTGAACCAGTAGGTACTACTAGGCATAGTAGGTGTACTATTATAGTAGTTACAAATGTTTCTAAAACTTAAATGAGAAACCTATTACATTCCGATACAAATCAATGCAACGCCATATGGAACAGATCCACATGTGATTGGTTGGCCATCAGAGAGACGAGTGGTAGGGGCGTGCTGGCGAAACAGGTGACGAAAGGACCAGATGGCTCATATGAAATAATGTTACCTTTGTATAACAATACCAGTATCTCACAGCTTAGGTCTACAGTAAACTACTGTGGTTAATATAGAAAGAGGTTTATGTTGGTCCGAATCTACAATAATGATAGAATAAAAATTTGGGAGTTTTTGAAACACGCCTCCAGAGAAGAAAAGGCCTCAGTCAAGTTTGTAAGTATGATTGCAGAGGACTTTGTATTGATTGTCAATCATAGTCATAAATGCAATAGTTTGATATAAAAATGATAATTTGTTGTAACTTGCAGTTCATCTTCAATAATCTTCATCTGACCTCGAATGGATTTGATTTTCTGATACAGAATAACTTTCGATTTCAGCGGCAACAATCCTAAAATATCGATGAGGGAATTTGGCGGTTCTCCACCAGCGACACGACTTCAGAGTAATAATTTGGGCTATAAAGGTGCAAGTCTCGTAACAAAAGCTTTAGTATGCAATGAATAAAACAAAAATTTATAGATGTTCGCACAGATATTGTGAAGTGTGAGTCAACTACTTGTGAATTTTATAGAGAAAGGGTACGTAATACTTATGTATACTTGTTTATTGCTCTGGCTGAGACACTGAAGGATGTAAAACTCTTACTTTGTACTAAAACTGAAGCAATCAACCAAACTTTATGGGGCAGTTTGCATCAGCTCGTAAAAATTAAGGAAATTAGACATAATAATAATTATTTAGTTTATGGCCAATATAATCATTCATGTAACTTCTACTTCTACATAAGAAGTACATTTTAATGTTTTTAGAAACCTTTGAACCAAACCAATATGAAGTCAGGATGAGCTAAATGTATGGTAGACAAGGCATATACAAAAGAATAGGACGAGTCTTAAAAGTCTGTATAAGGAAGATCATACACTGTTAAATAATGCAACAGTTGACTAATGACTTTATTACTATGAAAAGTAAGTATTCGTTTTATTTTAAATAGCATTTGAGAAGAATTTTAAAACGGTTTAATCGTTGCTTCCCGTCCCGGTCTATCTCTTGTCTGTGACACACCAGACTTCAGCTCTGTCCAGACATCAGCACCACCTACGATAAGTATATCTCCACTAGCTTAAACATCACTGCAAGGTAACTCACCAGACATCCAAGAGCGCACCGTGCGAAGGTCAGAACACCTCCAGCAAGTGGTGCAGACCCGACCACCATGATACGCAGACGGCCACCCATGCCTTCCCGCACTTTGCGGAAGACCAGCTTATCCCAGATTGAATCTCCGCGGATGATTCCTCTGAAACAAACATCGTCAGCTGTAAAGTAACTGAAGACAAAACATGAGACTGCAAATTAACCACCAACAGTTTTCTATCAGAGACTAACCTCTTCAGTTCCGATTCCTTCGCCGACAACGCCATATTGAATAGCAGTTTCTTAATCTTCGAGTTGGATATCTCTGCCTGTGCCCTATCGTAGAGTCTGTTCAGAAGCCGAGGTACTGCCGGCATCATGGTTGGTTTCAGAGCACTGAGGTCATCGGCCAACCGTCTGATGTCACCGCTGTAGAAGCCAACGGCGCCTCCTACCATGTAGAGAGCATTCTGGAAGGTGTTTCGAATAAATTTAAGTAGGTAGTGTTATACAGAAAACCGCAGCGTAGAAATCTCTCCAGTAGATGAAAAGACGATGTGTACCGCTGGGTGCAAGCAAACTAGATCAGTCACGCTAGAATTTTACGAGAGAGCTCTGGACTCTAGATTGAAAAGTTTTTTTTGAAAATATTTCAGCAGTGGACAACCAGTGCTGAAATATTATGCTGGTGATGATAATTTAAATTTAGTTTAAACTAAGTTTAGTGTCATTCTTGTAGAACTTGAGCTAACAAAATGTGTAAATCGCGTTAATTTAGTAGATGGAGAAGGCGCGAAACAGTTTATCCTAGGAATATAATAAAGAAGGTTTATATGTTATACTAGCTTCCGCCCGCGACTTCGTTCGCGTCCCGTTGGATCCCGTTGATTTTCCGGGATAAAAAGTATCCTATGTTACTTCTAATACCTCCATGAATATGTGTACGTAGTTTTCGCGTGAAAGCGTAACAAACAAACTTACATTCACATTTATAATAGTAAGTATGATGTTTGGCAGTGGATTTCTTTAAATTTAACACGATTAACCAGAACTAAAAAGATATTTGAATAACAAAACTCTACATAGTCATACATATCTAGATATGTCACAAGTATTATACCTACCAAGGCTTATAGAGGGAATGAATGTACCGGATGGATGGCAAGAATGCAGTGTCGGGTTTTAATCTCACCATTCATGCGAAAACCGCACGTTTGTGATGCAAATGATGTGACCTAGTAATGCTAGTAATGAAATGATTGGATTAGTAGCTAGAGACTACCTGAAAGAGGGTCCACTGCTCGTTATGTCAATTATACTTGACAACATTATTGATGGTCGAAACATTGTGCATTAACGCTTACCAGTTAAGTATACTTTGACAAAGTATATTATTATGTAAGCTCAAAAGATGGAAAAGAAAATGTTACGTAATTTTTTATAGACTCAAACATCGCGGGCAAGACTTGGATGAAATTAGCATGGAACCGTGAGGAGTGGCACAGACAGAGAGAGGCTTATACATATAGTGTACCCAGCAGTGGGTGAAGTCGGTCTGTGGATGATGATGATGATGTAGATTTTATACTTTCAAAGTTGCATACTAGTGAAGGTAGTGTGATATATATAATATTGATAATAGGAATAATGATTATGATAATTTTAAAAGTGATTTCAATAACGAGGATGTCAATGATGTGTATAATGAAAAACAAAGTATTAAAGAACACAAACCTCGCAACACCGCTCAAGCATATGCGCAAGAGGTAGGAAGGAGATCATGACGTCATTCTTCATAGGCCGATGCTCTCCCAACTGCATAGTGACACTGCACATTGACGCGACGACGTTTTCATGAGTCAACATCACACCTTTCGGCATTCCCGTAGTGCCGGATGTGTAGCAGATTGTGCATAGACTTTCTGGTCGCGGTGGCTGCAAAGAATGGTATTATTGTGAAAGGTCAAACCAAGTTTATCACATTCTACCCTAATGCCATAGTATCATCCTCTTCAGACTCATACAGAAATTATTGATATTAAACAAGGTAATTCATGAAATTGTCAGGTTTATCATGATGATAAGTTTTCTGCCTGACACCACACATTGCAGTCTCTTCTATATTAACTTCTGTATATGTATCAGCAAGTACTAAGTTTATTTACTTTTTGACGTAATAACTTAGTATTATTTTATTATTAAAATGTAAATTTATTCTTTATTGTACACAGAGAAACTTAACTTAAACTTAAAACATGTACATACAGGCGAGCTTAACCCTAAAAAGAGTTCTCTTCCAGCAAATACTTACACATATACAGCAATTTACTTTTAACATTCTCGTGATTTTAGTGAATTTGATTTAAAAGGCTAAATTTCATCTTGGAGCCAAATTAACAGACGTACCTTCACAGAATGACATCCTATTCTTAGGCAATCCTGTTTAGAACGTGGTAATTTAAAATATGTAGAGTCCTAATAGGTAACCTCGTTTAATAAAAGGAACATCTACAATCTTCTTTGCATAAAAAGCCTCAGGCAAGAGTAAGATAAGTACTTACATTAAGCACTACCATTTTCCTACAAGTTACAGGCAACTTGATATTCACATTTATATTTCTTGTAATCTTACATCTTGAAGAAGGAAAAATATTCGCTTTTAAAAGATATTCTGGTAAACTTAAATTCCAATGAGCAATCCAACTCCTATAATGTAAATTATACGGTTAAGATTATAGTTATTGGAACTGTAATTATATAAATGTTCAAAACAATATAAGTGGTGAACAACGATCAATTAATTATCGCAGAGGGAAGTAAGCAATGAAGTGGTTTAATTTCAACTTCCAATTTTAATTTCAAACCAGTTCTTGCCTTTTAAAAGTAACGCAGAAACCTTTTTATAATGTATATTGAATTTCATCCAAATTGAAGTTTATAGAGTTACTTTCATGCAAGCTAGCAACAGTAAATAAACTGCCTTTTCCTTTAAAATACGCTAAGCTTTTACAATTCCTAAATCAGGCAAATATTTAATTAAAACCTTATAGTATCATCTCAAAGTATAAGTAATAATCATCAGGAACTGCGAAAATGTGGAGTCAGATAATAAAAGAATTCCAATATTTGGGGTATAAATTCTAAACAACTTACAACACAAGGATGATCTTTATGTGCCCCCTGAACTTCCACATCGCTGAACTTCAGGATTTCGACTCCTCGACTCTTCGCTCTCTGGTGCGTTGAGGGCGAAACTTCCTTGATGGTGATGAGCTTCCTCAAACATCTTGGCGATTGGTCCAGTAGTAGGTTAGCTTTCTTGTCGTCTTCGCAAATAACAACTGTCATTTCAGCTGTAAAACGGACGTGGTGATGAGTATAATCAAATTACAGACAGAAATTTTACTGGTCTTGAAATATATTCGTCAAAGAACTAGATAAATTTGAATAAAACTTATGTTTTCACAATAAGATTATTTCATTTTGCTTGGCAGTTTATTACTCGTAAAGCGACCGGACAAATGGATTATCTAAGATGATAAATGCAATATTATTTCTGACTGCAGTTATATTGCGAAAAATCTTAACATCAATTGCATTTGACCAGTTACTTTGAAAAATCCGACACAATTATCAGATCTGAATGTAATTTTTATCAAAGGTCTTCAAAAGCTACCAATAAATTGAAAATCTGAAAGGATATGAATAAACATACTTTGAGTTACAATGAAGGCACATGCGTTGGCTCCTAGCGTGTCATACAATGGCACAATGACCATTGAATAGCAGTAGGCAGCCTGTTCTGTCATTATCCATTCCGGACAATTCTGTGAATAGATTCCTGCAAACAAAAATAAAATAAAAGCCTGCTCAGACTGAACGTTGAATAAATTAAATCCTGCCGAGAGCATAAGGGACTTTGAGTCGAGTTAATACATACCTATAGGAGTTAGGTTACATAATACATTCAGAATCATTAGATTCTTTTTTTTATTTGCTTTGTTTTGCAAATGGGCTTTATGTATAGTTATTGCAGTACCACCCGCATGGAACTACAATATGTTGCTCAGATGCTTATTTACAAACCACAAGAGATTAATAAAAAAAAAATGGTATAGACTATTATGCAGCTCAGCTTAAAGACTAGCATGCAAATGACTTACCCACAAAAGTGTTCTGACCAGGTGTCAAGCCTTGGCATATAAGGCCAGAGCCAAAGTTCTTAGCCCTCAGAAGCGTTTCATTGTAGGTCTGCCATATATAGGGCTTATTTGGTCCTTCGCGCCAGCCGAGACAGTTTCCATTATCTGCAAGTCAAGTTGCTGTCATAGTCATATTGAAATGATTATCTTTTTCATTAATCAATTCTACCCAGGCTTTCTCGATTTGACTGCTGGCAGGTTAATTGTGAAACGTCCGAGAAGAAACACGTTCCCGTTTTAATGTTTTGTTTTGCAGGAGGGCACTAATAACTAGTCCCAGTGAACTGAGGTCTGAGAGTAAAAAAATGCCGTCGTGACTACTCTAGTGGCACAAATTATGCTTTAACAGTATCCTGAGAACCGGTTCGTGAATGATGGCAACATTTTGTAATACCTTGGCATTATCTTGTTTATCGCTAATGAGCGGAAATGTAGGGAAATGAGGTGCGCCTAGAACTATGCCTTGAGGCACTCCCTGAGTCGCAATTTCGTGTGAACAATCTGTAATTACGGTCTGTTGGCAATAACTGAATGCAAATAATAAATCTCGCAAGATGGTGCAAAGTCGTAACGATCTTGCGTGCCATAAATCTTTTGAAAAGAGCTGCAATCATCCGATGGAGTGGCGAGTCAGTAAAGTGCATTTTGTGTGAAAGTATACTACCTATACAATTTGTGAGTGTTGCGTGTTTGTTTCTATACACAGAACAGCGCTCACTTGACCCCAATCAAACTAAGAACTAAAACCAGATAGAAACGTTTTGAACCAAAGAAATTGTGTATACATATAAATAAAATGCACATGGACAATAATAATTGGACATGCCAGTACGCGTACAATTTTTATGGCTTTTCTTTCATAATAGAAAAATGAGATCATGCGAATAATAAATACCAGTAGAAATTCTAGAGAGATGCGACGATAAACACGATATAGAAGTTATACGAAAACCAGGGTTTTATTATCATAAAACTTACTTGATTCCTTTACTCCTCTTCTGAACGTTTCATAAAGTGTGCGCGTGTCTTCATGAAGGTAGCGTAGATATCTGCCGTTTTTAGCTTCCTTGTAAAATTTGGACACTCGTACCATTTCAGGTCCCTGCAAAAAAAGTCGTTATCAGCTATGGATTTAGATTCATCATTGACATCACCGGACATTCTCTCAGATTTCTAGGTCGTACAAGAGCTCTATTGATCAGGTGAGTAATCGTATTGCGGCAGATATTGGGGACATCGTCGTCGCACCAACCAGCATTTCGCCTGGTTCCTGTCAAACGATTTCATGGAACTCTAAGAATCTTGGAAAAAAGTAGTTCTTGATACTTAAAAATCTTTCAAAATTAATAAAAAAATTAGAGACGTCATCTCGTATGTTATCCATCCACTCATAATCAATATTATCATTATCGTGACGTGACGTTCGTATCATATAATACTTAATAATAGTAGGTTTGTACGTTTTGTTTTTATCATGATTAACACTAAAAGCGATGGCCATAATCGTGCATAGAGTTCATTGAACTGAATCCTCGCAACACAGGATACTAATCAGTTTTAATCTAATTAACCAACTGTCGACAAATCATTAACTTGCATAAGTTGCATAGCAACAACTACATATAACCTATTAAACAAATCACTATGACGTTAGTCTCCTAAAATACTTAATATCTTTTTCATAATACCCCAATCAAGTATTTATTTGGTTTTAATTTCAGTAAATTATAAACAAACCAAAGAACAAACAAACTTTCAACAAAAACAAATCAAAGAACAAACAAACTTTAAATCCTTGTTAACCTATAAAAGTTACGCTTGCTAGCCTAGAAAGGTTCAAAAACTCAAAATCGACTACGTAGCACGAAGACGTAACATGTAACATGGGTGAGACGCGTCATATTTGTCAAAACCGATAGAGCTACGATACGACTCCAAGGGAACTACCCGAATACAGACAGACCTAATAAAGCCTTTTGAATTTTTGCTCCGCGTTTTCGGGTAAAAAAACTCTTTTTCCTTTCAGAATTATTAGGTTAGGAACTTGTCAGAACCTATGAAGCCATGCATAATACACTACAGTCCCCGTTAACCTAATGACATAGTTGGCCCGCTTCGAATCTTGGCTTCGAGCATGGCACTCTTACATTACGGTATATTAATACAGTTTGCACAACGGATGAAACCGGAACGATGTCCGGGTCAAAGTCATCGCTAGTGAAGATGAAAACATACAAGATATACCAGTATTGAATACTAATTAAGAATAATACCTTAAAACTGTTGGGTAAGCTGAGATAGAAAGATTCAACCATCATCCATATGCAATCACTATAATCAACACTTCTCTAAAATATCTAGATAAGAAAATTATAATGCTGCTACTGTTACTAATCTATAAACTAACTAATATTACTGTTACTAATCAGACTAGTGAATGACTGCCTGAATAGACAAAAAAACAAACAATAGAAACCTAGAGTTAGAAGATACACCTTATAAGCTTTACCTTTTTATCTTAATTATTTGACGCTGATTACGCTATTTTATAATATTAAGAAACAGTTGTAAAATTATACGATGGTCTCAAAATACGATAAACCTAATGGATCGTTATAAAGAATCTAAATGTGAGAACCATCAAAGTGTTCTTGAATTTAGTACACACTACGCAAGGTCAGGACAGGAGGGAATCGGTCACATGCTGCGACGCGACGTAATAAAGAATCGTCAGTTGTTTGACCGAGTATTTTTATAACAAAAGCTTCGTGGCCCCACTGTCATATGTCTAAGCTTATTTCAGTCACAAACACCTACAACTTTAGAATGTGGTATGGCGTAAACTTGACTTTGATCGTTCGGTTTAAAATTAAAACTACGCGTTCATTCAACGGCTTTTATGATCCTTTCATTGTTGTTTACAAATGAATCACTATTAGTATAGACTTTGTATACATTGTTGGTGAATTTCATGAACTCAACGAGGAAATTATCTCATTTGTGTTCAAACATATCTAATGGAATGCGTATGAACATAACATATCTAATAAACTGGTTATTAATAAACTTCTCGTAGAAGGTAGAGCTGCGCAGTCGATAGATACTCACGCAATTGGAAACGTACAAGAGAAGAATATATTGTACGTTTTATCTGCACCTCAAGGTTAAGATGTTTAAATCTGACAAAGTGACGAGTTACAACTTACCTATAAATAAATTAGGAAAGCCCTGAAAGAGGGCGGGTTCTAGAAAAGAGACACATGCTCTTGGCAGCAAAAAATACGATGTCGCCGAAATAACCGACATTGTCGTCTCGTTTGGCTAGCAACCATTTCCGCGTAAACTGCTGATGAAAACCGCGTGTTAACTAATGTCAGAGAGACACTATATTATAATTTATTACGCTACAATCTGTCTTTAATTTTTAAAACAATATGTACTATAGAAGCTTCACTTGCAAATAAGATAAGTGTTACAGCAGCATGACAATGAACACAACCACATCGTACGTTCTCTATTATTTCTAAGCGATATTACAGAATCACCTAAAGAGAAAGTAAATCAATATAACTAAAAAAAGCTGACAGTAACAAGATACATAATTTTAATATAACTTCAATGAACTTTATTGAATTAACAATGCTACTTAGGGCGAGTTTCCTGATAAACCGTAAACAAACTATTTAAACGCGATGGTATAAGTAGCGTAGAAAAATTTGACTTACAGTGTCTGCTGACGCCTACTGCTACTTAGCTTACTACAGCAGTAGGATAATAATAAAGCCAATCAACTTGCGTAAGAAGAAATTAACAGTTGTGAACATAGTTTCTAAGATAATGGTGAAGTACATATCGTAAAAGATTACAAACTGATAATTTTTGATCAACAATAATATGCGTATGTCACAAATGATGACGGTAGGAAACAAAATACGCATACCTAGGTACCTACTTAGTTGCACATAATTAGTGAGTGATGTAGAACATCGATCACCAGTGGGTATGGCCACCGAAGAATTTTGGCTGGCAGTCAAATATGTCACGAGACAAATGCCTTTATCAGGCAACTACACTGTTGACATAGGTGGTTTGATAATTTGGAAAATATTTTTATTTTTATTTTATTATTTTATTATTTTATTGACGTAAATAAGCTGATAAGCTACCTTTGCATAATAATATGCATAACACGCACTTTGCATGAAATTATACTCTCTGAATCTACGAGTATATTAGGTGTGTATGAGAGTAGGCAAATATGTATAGTACAATGAAATAATTTAAGGTTAATAAAAAACAGTTCCTACTAAGGGTACTAGTACCTAAGTAGATATAGGTAATGTTGATTTTGAAAGTCTATCATTTGTTTGCAGTCCTGACATGTCGGTATTTGATAAATAAGAAACACTCGAAAAAGCTGCAGTGATAAGAAAGCACCGCACTGATTTGATCAAAGTACGGTTCAACAATAACAACTACAAAAAAATGTTTACGTACTCAGTTATATTTTTATTAATTCATTTGCATCAGCTTAGTGCGTTTGCCAAAGAATGAAAAGTCACGAGTGAACTATGCCTACACAGATTTCGGCAAGCATTGTCATCAGCTTCGTCGTGGCCGGCGTCATTCTATAATTTTAGTCTGTTACTATCCATGCCAGTAATATATATCTGAAGATTATAAGCGTAAACCAAACTATAGGCCAAAGAACTTAGGTATAGTTTGGTTTATGAAAATTTGTTTGACACCAATTTTTTTTATTTCTGAAATTTACAATGGAATGTAACAGATAGGGCGAAGTAAACAACAAGATGGCCGCTTCAACTGCTTTGTTGACAAAGCGTGCCTATGCCTACCTAGGTAAGCACATAGGTACCTAGCTATGTCAGTAGGTATAAGTAGGTCTATTTAACTAAACAAAACAGAAGAAAAACTAGACAGTCAAGATAAAGTTGGTAGTATTCGAAGTACCCTAGGCACTCATATCGAAGTAAGTATACGGAAATAATAAGACCGATATTAAGTTGAAAGTACTTATAAAGGTTTGGAAAAATTGTAAACGTTAAAGCGTGCGTTAAGATTTTGGAAAACTCTTAAACACACATGAAGAATCGAAGCCACTCTTTTTGGTAAAAAAAAGATTGCTTGTTTTAAACGGGAATCGATAGTGTGGGCTATAAATAAGTACTTGGAAAATACAGAAAAATAGTTACAGTTTTTAGAATCTTTGAATGTCTTGTCCAAAGCATTTTGAAGACTTGGTTGTTTAGTACTATAAATTGAGACCTATTATTGAAAATCCATAAAATCAAACCTTCTAGAAATATTTTAATGCGTATTCAATAGTAGGTATCGATTAAGCATCAACTAAAGATACCGCAGATTTTTGCCAAGGATATTTTATAACACTCGTGAGTTTCATTTTCTGTACAAGTTTACAACTTTCCCAGTGAATCGTGAATCTACGAAAGGAATTTCCCGTTCTAAAAGCTTCCTATTATTAAACTCTCAAGAACTGAATTATGTTCTCATCTTAAATGTCGATCAATACATTCTGAAGTGTAGAATTTGATTGCTGTAACAAGCGTGTAATTGCAATGCCAAATTAATTTTGATTATAATCTTGATCTTGACCTGAATTTAGATTTTATTCATTGTTTCAGCCAAGTAGTCATCATTTAATTCGTTATCTTCATCTGATTACAAATGCACAATTATTCTTAGAACACTTACTCTTAAGGACTCTGATTGTTCGGTAACATTAATCGGAGGTCTCACTGGAGACACACCAATACAACAGTTACAGCACGCCATTTTCACTTCTTTCACAGCACAAATTTTAATCACAAAAAGCTTTACTTTCAAATGTTATAGATTCGTTGCGCAATCATTGTCGCCGAGGAATGTTACACATAAGGCACAAGTTCACAGAGTCCTTGATAGTCTTTCTTGAATGGGGCAGCTTTGGCCCAAGTTTTCACGAGTCTCGACACTTTCGCTAGATTTTCGGGAACTGACAGCAGAGCAACAGGCAGGGCAGCCCGTGGTATAATGAGTTAAAAATATCGCTCAAAGATGTGCTCTGCCAACTCTAGATCGTTGGCAGTTCGGGATTAGGACATCTCGATCTTTGATACCAACGATAAAAGGGAATTTCCTTTCAGACGATTACATTATAACAGCAATAGGTAATAAAATTATTAATATGAGTTTTATGAGTTTGAGTAATAGGTATTAGGTACCTAGTAGATTACATAAATAAGAAATACGATGCATATTATAATGCCTATTTGCTATTATTAGCAGAGTATCAAAAATGCAGGTTATAGATAAACTCATATGCAAGACACAAAATAAGTAATATTAAATTGACATTATCGATCGTTGACCTTTACATGTGGTAATACAAAGACTTCTACTATCGGATTATTTTGTTCTGTGCTATCGAATATTGTATAACTATGAGTAATGTCTAATATTTCACGTCGTTATTTGATAAAACAAGGTTCATGAGATTTGGGTATTGGTGGAAAACAAGATGGAAGATAAGTCACTCAGGTTGTTTTAGTACCTACCTATCTTACATTATGTATGTGATGAAAAAGAAGTATCTATAGAGACCGACAAAGTGTTATGAGTATTCAAGACCGGCGTTGCAGGAAGAAATGTCTGATATTCCTATCGTAGTGCGTAATACGTATTAAATACATTGGTTTCGTTTAAATTTGAAGAAACACAGAATCGCCATAGTCAGGAACAGAACTGATAAAAACACAGTCATCGTATGAGTTAGGGCCAAGGATAACCCTACGACACACTGCCTGAGACATTCTGCTGGAGACCTGCCCGCTTATTGTATACAAATTTGACAATTAGGTACATTCAACAATTCAACATGATTCAAAAAGATAGTTTAGCGAATGAGCAACAGGTTAAACTGAATTTGGTAATATGCCGATGGTGTAGGGGGCTCCGATGTTCACACAAGTTTAATATCTAATGCATGAAAACAAGATTTAAATTAAGTATTGCAAATAAATCTCACCGGTTCCAGAAGGCTCTGCTCGTGGAGTGTGACGAGGGGTTTCTCTGGCTTGGGTCTCGTGCTCAGGTAAAACGCAGATGCAGCTGCCACGCCAGTCAGGGCTAGCGCGCCCGCTGAACCTCCTACCATCCATAGGTACTGGTCGATCTCACTCACTGTGGGCAAACGCATACTTTTAGCTCCTGCGCTATCACAGAGTTATCAATCGATAAGTGGAGAAGTGGTCCAGCTTGTGAACTCATCAATATTGACGAATTGACACCTGTTTTCTACCAGTTAATGCGTGAACTGAACAGCGTCGATGAGGCATTTTTTCAGAGGAACAAACGGCTGGCACTCATCCAGATACTAATGCAGTAACCTCTACTCGTTACGTGTTTTATGCCACCTCAGATTAAATTAATTTAATAAACATAAGTGTTATAAAAAAAAATAGTTTTGTCTACGTTTTATAAATTGTAATATTAGGTAATATCAGCACAATACTGATTTTATACGGTTGAATATTTATTGAATTACAATGATAAGTGCTAGAATTACAGTACTGAAAGAAAATTTGGAAACTACTGCTTTTTTCAGAGACAAAATGCTTGCAAAAAACGCGTCGTTTCACGCACCGTGTCCGTTGTCCCCTAGTCTAAACTGAAGCAGGTTGGCAAACGCATTACTGATATATTTAGGAACTGCCTGTCTAGTCTTGTTGTTTCAAAATTAGAAGTCGCATACGCTACGAATTTTCACATTCCACACTATTGTCAAATTATACAACATCTTGTGCCGTAAACTGCCGTAAGTACTTTTATAATTTTTATACAATACAGTCGGCATGTTTAAATCATATTTTCAACAAAATCATACACTGACAATCTGATAAATGAATCATTACATCGAAATATGGTTATGCCTTACTGATTAACCAATATAACATCGGCAAAATAGTGATCATCGAGTCTGCATACTTTCGATAATGACCGGTGGGTACGACCTTCTCTGTCATTCTGATTGGCTAATGATGATTGAAGATTTCTCGCGAGTGAATAATTTTGTTTCCTTCTTTCTCTTATATTAACTTGAAGGACGTATTGTACGATAAATATTTTATTGATTACTGCAGTAACATGCTGTGGAAATTTAATTGATTAATTCTATACAGAGAAATACATTTGAATTACAGAGGACTTAGCATTTCTAACATTTTTAGCCATACACGTTGCAATTTTTATTAACATGATTGCTTATTGCCCTAAAAACTCCCGTCGCCAAATTTTACCAGCAGCATATCATACCTTTGTTTTACTGGTTAACTGTGTCATTATTATTTCTAAGCTCACAGCAGAGATGCGAGAACTAGAAAGGTCGTCTGAACAAAGTGCACTCATATCCCGCGAATAAGGAAATGTCAGTAAAACAACTTTCATGCAGCCAAGCGACTAGTTCCTGAACTATTAAACAGCGGTTTGGCCAGTTTAGAAAGTGGAAACTCTGGTACGCTCGCAGACAGACATTAGCGCTGAGATTTCTCGGGATTCTCTCGCGCTTTCCACCGACATACTTTTACAGCGTTACATATTTGTTATGCGTGAGTAAAACTGTGCTAATTCCAATGGTACTAATTCTAATACATGGTGGGGGACTAAGATTTGCACTGACGTCGCGCGTTGGAGTGGAGTGTACTGTGCATTGTCCCCTGCTAAATTCCCCACAGCCAGGTAAACTCCTTAAAGTAACGAAGGGCTTTGGGTTGCTGGCAGCAATGTTCTAGAATCCCCGATGGTATTGTGAATGCACAGGAGTAAGGACTGATCAGCTCTTGCAGCTGGTTCCAGTGTTATAATTACAACAAGATTTATGAGGTCATCGAACAAAATTTGAAACTCTTTTATGCTGTATGTATTAAAATGTTTCAAAAAGAGATTATAGCACAATTAACTATAGTTAAGACGGTGATTGAAGAGCGCCAAGGGCAAACCTCTCAAACTGAATTAGGGACAGGGTTAACAAATCGCAAAAGTCAATGTCGTAATCAACATTTGATCATTAGAAGGGCTTCATACAATTTGAAGGCGACGTTTAAGGTCGCATTGACGAGCTGATACCTTGTATAGGTAGGCTCTATGGTATGTACGTAGGTAAGGTACTTGTTGATTTCAAAAGTTGGAACCTTGACGATCTAATTTCCCTTCATTGTGCATTCAAAAGGTGTAACAAGCATGACGGCCCTTGAAGGGCCTCCGAGTCAAGCCTCAATAGAAACTTTTTATACGTTTTTTACCGTGCATTTAGAAATATCATCGACCTAGAGTTAAGTAAGCTTAAGCCATCTTGTTTGTTTATATTATTTATATTTTATCCCTTAAATTGTTTATTTCAGGTAGACACTTAACTTTTTTTGCCAAAAAACCCTTCAACAATTCGTTTCTTTCTATCATTTTGTAAAAAATACTTACAGCTATTGCATTGGCTCCACCAGATTGTCTTCTCTTGTGTGTCTTCAGTCTTTTTTTTCTCAGTCTTCTTAAATTTTTTCTGTATTTTGTGGTATTTTTCCTTAACACTAAATTCAGTCTTGGGCACTCCATTGTCAATCACTTTGTCCTTTTTCGTATTGAAACCGAATTTTCCGCTTCCCATTTTGTTATTTTTATTTATATTGCTCACAATATTAGCATTTTCATTGGCCCTAGGGCATGGTTCTGGAAACTCGTATACTCCTGTTTATAGAGTCCAGTGTGAGTGCACGTTCGTCGCTTGTCGTAAAAATATTTGATATCGAAGTATTTTGTCGCGGAATGAATCGAAATCTATAAAACTAAAAGGTTTTATTTATTGAGTTATCTTGGAGAGGCTTTGGCCTTGTGAGGTTCATTAACACGGTCTACACTATACGATAGCTGAATATAATCTAGCGACAGTTTTATAACGTTATCCACACTATCTTTAGACTTGTTTTATATATTCACATGGTTCCTAGGATAGCAACAAATGAGACGTGCTATGTTATAAGACAATATTTACTATCGCACCGATTTAGGTATAACCACAATAGCATTCAAAGCTTGTAGGTAACGATCAACAAATAATTTGGTAGCAAGCTCCCATTCGCTCTAATTCGTAGTTGCACTAATTCTTCGGGTTGTTTGAACCGTAGGAACCATTTGGTTCGATTTCGACAAACAAAATATTATGATGTATTGAACCAATAACTCATGTAAAGTAGAAAGCAAACCAGTGCCAATAATAGCATGAGTCCGGGAGTGTGAATATTTATTGTGTAATCTTAGAGTGAAACTTCATGCTCCTTTTAGAAGCAATAAAAGCCTAGCTGCAAGGTTCTAATGAAAAGATTATGAAGACGATGAATCAAGACTCAAGATCATTTGTTACTATGAGGAAGGGCTTTGCAGTTGACGTCTTGTCTGAAGTGGGTGGAGAATGTGGTAATCTTAACGTAGTCCGCACAAGGACTGGCCTTGTTTTATGGATAGTTTTCTTAGTGTACAATGAGTTATTCATATCCATTTCGATAAGTATTTTGTAATAGACTAAACCAGAACAGCAGAATTTGAACATACAAAGCGGTGAAGTTGGGCTTCGGATGGTGATGATGAGAAACTGAAGCTCAATCTCTCAATAATTTGTTTATAATTTTTCAGCTGTTCTTGTTGCAAAATATAACGAAGCAGCGAAACCATAAGTACCCACAAGTAACAGCAAACTGATGTTGATAAAACCCACGACGCATAACCAGAGCATACTCAACTCATGTTCATTTTGTTATGATTCTCGTGCAAAAATAGTTGCCATAGCAACAACGGGAAGCAAAATAAACGATCAGAGTTTGATGAACTGCGGCGGTTTTGAGAAATTTAAAACGCTCGTAAAAACCGGAGAGGCTGTATATACAATAAAGAATCACGTCCGGTTTGTCATATCACTTTCCGATAACTGTACTTTTTACTACAACTACGTGGTAAAGTAATTAAAACGGTTCCCGTTTGACTAACTGTAACCGCGAATAAACTAAATTAAAAATCGGACGGGCGCGTTTTGACTTCACAAGGAATAAGTCTATAGCGATGTCTTCTAATGGTGGTAATTTTTCAAATGGTGAAATCAATATATCATCAATCATCATCATCAATATATATAAAACTCTTTTGAAGCTGATAGAGAATCAACGCACAGTCTAAACCATAAGTCCTAGAGGTATGAAATTTGGAGGGTAGTATCCTTATATAGTGTAGGGGTTCACTAAGAAAGGAAATTTGAAACGTCACACTCTAAAGGGTCTATTTAGAACGCGAGCAACGCCGCGGGCGACGGCTAGTATCTCATAGGATATTCTATGTACTTCAAAGGCGCGTTTTGTCGACAACATTGGGTACCCCAGATAATGCAAACGTTCAAAAACTGGTACAAAATGCTTACATTTTGACAGAACGACATGACAAATATCTCGCGTTGCGCATCCTAGGTCTGCTGGCCAAAAGCCAGGTGAACATGATATAAAAAGTAAGGGTTTGTAGGCAGATTTTGGAATCCTGAAAATAATGGAAACATGACGAACTCTGAAAATCGACAACCTTATCAAATGTGCATGAGTTCATTGACCCACGTTTTGTTATTGATCCGATACCCTACTTTAAGTACATACGAGAGTGTAGTTGCTGGATTTCCATGCCCAATAAAGTCATACCAATTTCTTGCAATCACAGTAAATATGAATTATGCGAGTAATTTCTAATTGCAGTAAATAGAGCGTGAAAAAAACAGAAATAGAAAAAAAATCAAACATTGCATAATAAGTAATGTTTAATATGAAAACGTCCATATTTTACTTGCTCTACCAAAACCTACCTAAGTACCTAATTCAAAATGAATTCTAACAAAAGCCACAAAACGAAATTAAGAATTTTAGACCAACTATTACGTAGGACCAAAATATAATCAGATTTTCGTCAATATTTTTAGTGTATAAAATTTCAATTTGGAAAATGTTATTCTCTGCAAATTTTTTGTTCATCAATGACGTCATAAAAGTGCAGCTGCTGGGTAAGCACATATAAATCTGACAATCGCAACCGTATTGCGTTGCGAGTATTGAGTTCAGAGTTCCGTGTCCACTGCGTGGTCACGCTGCAACGTTCAGCAGTTGAGCTGTGGTTGACGCGTAGTGTGACGCAAACACTTTAAATTCACGTCAGATGATTGTCAGGTTTATTTGTACTACAGAGACTGAACTAACTAACCGGTGGACCCGTTGCAATTGTAAATGCACTAGCAATGCGATTCGATCAAATCGCGATTACATTGAATTGGCTAATGTGTTGAACGGGTGACATTGTTAACATTGTTGCGGATAGCTCGTTTGCTTTTTAACTCCCAACCAAAAAGCAGATAGGGTGTTATAAGTTTGACTGCGTTAAAATTTGGAGCAGATATTTCTAAATTTCTTGAAACTTGGAAAAATCTGTGAAGGAAAGTCTAGAGGCGGCCAAAAATGCCAATTGTTTCATGATGTTCGTTATTCAAGATGCCCACCTTCTTTTGCATGAGTAACAGCATACACCCATTACGACTGCTAGAATAGTGCAGGGTTCCAAGGCTTTTTCTTCACCATTCGATAGAACCGGTAAGCCATCCTAAACTCTTCGCAGCTGTATCAGAGCCCGTAGTTTGAGTTTTGGTATGTTGATTTACGACAAGCGAGAATCGAGAAACTCGCAGTTTTTGCATGGAGAAAAATTGTTAGCGAATCTCCCGCTAGAGGGGCTTGTCGGGTTTTCATACAAAATATCAGGCAAGTCGCTTCTCGATATGCGTTTCGATCAACGAAACCGAACTCAGACTATACGGGCTCAGTATCGGTGAGCGATCACGGCACCGTATCGAACTATTACAGACCCAATAAAGCAGACTCGTATTTCCGCTATCGGAACATTAACACCTAACGGCGGTTTCGATCTGGTTCACGGAAACAATCAATTTGCCCGAGCCCTCTGTTCTGTTCCGACTAGTGGAGTGCACGTGACTGCGATCACGTGCAGTAGGTATAATCTCCATTGTAATACACGATTGAATGAAAAGGGATAGGTGTTAAATGATAGTTAAAGAAATTTAAGGGTTTTTCTGTGGCCTCGTAGATCCGCAAATAGTGCTCCAGTTTCAATACAATTTAGTAATACAAGTAAGCTAATTGTTTTTGTATAGTTTTTAGATCTGTTTCGAAAAAATCAGTGCAGCCATATTCTAGTAATGAGGATATTCAGGTCTGAACTCTAGTTTTGAGGGGATATCAGCCTAGTGGCGTAACTGTAGCCTGAAACATTGGGTTTATTTTACAGCATGCTCAGATGCAGCTGATGATGATGATACCGCTGCTGCCGCCGCTCGACACGGAATAAAATACCTAGATACTTACGTATAATACTGATTTGACTTAGAATAATGATACCTAAATCAATTTAATTTAATATTTCATTAAAAGTTTATTTATTCATTTTAATTTAATTCAGTTCAGTTATAAATTTTATTAAAATGTAACTTAGGCAGATAACATGGAATCAGACTTAAAAAAATTTTATGTGAATATTTTCTTGAAAAACGTACGCAAGAAAAAAAATTATAAGTACTAGCACACATGCGCATTATGCGTGTAGAAAATGCATTCACTTCCTATGCGATAAAATACGTATATCAGACCGCAATGAGTCACACTCGCCTATTACGACTGAACCGCGTCATGTTCTACATTACCTATGTAGTCATTAAACCCTTTAGCTAATCCCTACGTTTATACAACAACAAGAAAAAAAGTGTGAGTCCCGACTCAAACGCTAGATTTGGAACGGGTTTCAGTGAAGATAAATCAGAAAATCGTGCTGGTTTATTCATTTTTATATAGGATGAATAGCAAGCCAATTTATGAATCTTCATCTCTACGAATCAATCGAATTCGGACTATCCATTTAAGGGTTTAGAAACTTACAAGTACTTATAGAAGAATTCGTTCATATATTGATTTTAGTAGAGCAGCTGCGCAGGAGAGGCTTCAAGCCCCCATCAGCGTACATTTTTAGTTCGAGGCGAACTAGGCTTATGTAGGAAAAAAGCTCTATCAGATCACTAACGAATCTCTAATAGGAATAGTACCAAAGCTTCAGTATAACGATTGACCCACAAACAAACAATGGCCGTCTCTACCATAACTCAGAAGTAGAGTACTGTACTGATTGCTTGCAAATGTACCAACACTTTAGAAGGTGCAATTTAAGGAAAATAACTCGTATTTTAACTGTGGTTCAGTTTGCTCTTGAGTGAATTGTGGATCACGATTTCTTGCACGGCCTGCTATTAAAATAATGGAGCCCTTTAGGGCAGCTATTCAAACTGTAAACGTGTACTAATAGACGCTATTATTAATCTAATGTGGGAACAGCTTTTGCACTACAAATCAGCGAGTGGACAAACGGACAAAATTTAAAAGAAACTGAATTTCACAATTTTTTTTTAATGAAAGTTATGGGACATACCGACTGTAAAATTTATTGCTGAAAATAAAGGAAGTTAGTATGTATACTTAATAAACTTATTAGGCAGTAACTTTTGTAAAAAAAAAATCGTAGGATATGCTTTTGCAATTTTCCGGTATCGCTTCAGGCTATAAGTCTATATCGATGTAAGTAGGTACTAAGTATACAGATGTCGACTTCATAACGCAACCTTTCTAGCAAAAACGCAAACTGTCCATTAAAAACTTACAACAACGCAAAAAGCGTCAAAACAAAACAAAGCGACGAATCGTGCACCGTGTTCGGTTATAGTATAGGTGCCAGCACGCGATAGTAACGTACGGTTATCGATTGACACGTGCGTTCGATTCGATTACAGCAATGCAGTAACTAGTGTCACAGTCCGCGTATATCGATTATTGTCACAGTCACTGGGTGGTTGCGCGCGCGCTCAATTCCGCGCGGCCGATCAGGCGGCCGTTCGTACAATGCGCCTGCCTGCAACCTCCCCCTATTTTCGAGCCTCAAGCCTAGCCACCTCTCTCTTTTGACGGGCCACGAGCCGCAACGGTGAACAATCCAGCATAACAAGCGTAGGAACAAGGTTACTAGATGTGCGAGATTGTGGTAACATGCTAGAAAGTATTTTGCTAATTCTGAAGAATTTGTCATAAATGGTAATTTCACTAAACAGAATTTACGTAATAGGAATTTTAAATTTTTGCGACAGCATTTCGCACAGGTTGGCTTCTCCTACTTTGACCAAAGTACTTTTACATACTGAATCAACAAAAAGATCGAATTTTTAAAGTTTGTAAGAAAATGTATAGGTACACCAACTTTACAGAATAATCCCAAGCGATAGCGATCAAAAAGCACAAGTTTACAAATTAGAACAGTTTTTCTAACCACGAGTCGATAAGTAGATAAAACTTGACTCTGAAGAGTCGCGAGGAGACATGTCTGACAAGCTCTTGGAAAAGATCTGAAAGAGGGTCTCGAGAGGACTCTGCGAAAAGCTTTTGTCAGAGCATTTCCTGTGTGCTCTTCACATCCTGCGTGAAATAATATTGGTTTTGTATGTTTAGTCAAAAGCATAATATTATATTCAGCCCGAACGGATACGGACAAAAAAACAAATATGATTCTTTATGGCATTAGAATACCGAGATTCACATGTTTAGTATGGACTATATGCATCAAAGGAACCCTCTGCTTACTGCCTGACTGGCAGTAAGCAGGCACGGGGTTTCTTTATAGGAGTGCAATTAAGTCTAATAAAAGTAGGTAGTCAAATATGATTAAGTATTTCATCAAAATATCTGTTTACGAAATTGTCACGCGACTCAGCAAAATATTAGTCGATTTAATCAAATTCGATTACCTAATACATTTTTGCAACTGTCTGCAGGTACATCACACTGTTTCATATGCATTTTGTTAAATGAACTGAATTTCTACCACTGAGTCCAAATGTGCGATTACTCAATACAAATTAGCTAGTAAACACAAATTAGCCGTATCAAGAGCGCTCGTGCTTTGGCATAGATTTAGTGATGGTCACGGTGGATTTGTGCTCCATCTAAAACATACATAAAAATTGTACCGTACCCTTAAATCAAACCAATTAAAATCTGAAACCAAATAGCATCAAAAACGACTTCACAATAAAACCTAGAAAAGTCACAGCGCGTTTTATGACAATTCAAAGAAGCTTCTCAATAAAAGCTACATTGTAACGTTTTACCCTCCGAAGAGATAAAACATTTGCATGTAAACTGCAGATCCGTATAAACATTTTACAATCAGAGATATATAATTGTACATACGAAGTAGAATAGTTTCTTTGGAAGACTAAGTGACACAGTCAATAATGCATTTTGCATAGATAACCTGCCCGACGTACTATTAACAACCATAAGCGGCACAGACAAGAAAACGACCAGTGGTACTACCATTATTAGTATTACCCAGCACATCAGTACCTAAGTGAAGTCGAGAAGATGATGATGATGATGAATCAGCGGGTGGCCATTTAGCAAGCATTCATTCTACCAAAGAGCAAGCTATCACGCTTACCTCCTTTTACAAGCCATGCCCAGGGCAATGATGATCAGTCACTTATAATAAGAACAGATCTGATGAAAGGTTATTCTGGTAAATACTTAGTGTTTCCTTATACGGTTCTACTTCAGAAGGTAGTTATTTTTAACAGCTTGTGAACGTCATTGTACAGTTTTGATTTAATCTCCAATCTGATAAACAAGTTCGTGGTTATTTTTACGCATTAGCGGCATTCCACTGTTGCTAAAATAGTTAAGTTAAGTCCCTATTTGATCCCAATCTGATTAAAAAGCGAATCAAATCAAATGGGATTCGAATCAAATGGAAGTTAATTCGAAAAAGCTAGTCACTTAGTCACAAGTTTTAAAACTACAAAAATGAAGGACAGAAATGCAAGACAGTATGGAACTGAAAAAAAAAACAATGAAACTACCAGGCCAACAGCAAAAAGATGACTAGTAAACGCGCCAGTACTATACTAACCAATACTATTCAAACATATTTTGCATTTATTTTAGTAGAATATGCAAGTGCGATGGTCACTTGTTCGAAGTCAATAAACCCACACGCAATCCTTACGAAATACCCTGACTATTGACATAAGGATCCTGTACGTAATGACGCATACAACGAGCTGGAGAACGCAAATAGTTTGACGCTCCATTCAATTTAATTATCACATTGAATTTAAAAGGATATGTCGTTCAGTGCGTGAAGTTGAAATAAAAATTACGACTTTTATAAAAATCGTTTCCTTATACTACATTGTTGTGGTAGGCATTGGTTGGTACTGATAGGTATGTCTAGATTTCAAGACAAAGGTATACCTACCTACATTTTATATGAGAAAGAGCTTAATTTATTAGATTTGACTAATAAATTGATGACGCTGGTAGTGGCGGCCTCACGGTATGTCTCTTACAAACCAGTAGTGTATGGTTTCCAATCTTGGTTTAGACTTTGAAAGTGAGACAAAAACCAAAGAAAAGAAGAAAACCCAAAACGCACAAAACCAATGACCAGATGGGAAAGAAAAGAATGAGGATTTCCAATGTTTTACCATTGGGCATTCACAAATTAACTAAGTATATCATGAAACTTGTATACGTTTTGATAATGCAGAGGCATTTGTAGAGCAGAATGATTATTTGGCAACAAGAAAGGATGGTACGTTTTGTCCGCGAACATACCTACAATGTAATAAATGTAATAAAAGGCAGACAATACATTAATGAAACTGCAAGGTTGTCAAATAAATGTTGTGGATGTTGATGAACTTCGTACATCAATAAAACAAGCAATAGATGAAAAGATTGAGAGTTAAAGTTTTGAAGTAAAAACTGCTACAAATGATAATCTATAATCTAATGCTACAAATCTTCAGCGCCGAAGCGCCGATTATCGCAAAATAATAGATATTCTGTTTTATATTTCAAGCAATAGTATATAAGTAAACGCACGCTCAAAGAAGTATTGCAAATATCTAGCGTAAGTACAAGTCTATTTCAAGTGTTCAAGTATACGGTCGTGCAAATGCGGATAACACTTCATCTGATTGTGCAGAGAATTGATAGATGTAGTAATAAAGCCAGCCCTACCTCCGGGGTCGAAAGGCAAATACTCTGCAAATACACAGTACAAACTGTTGGGCAAGACGGCGACTAGATCGCAAGGTCGGAACGGCGATTTTCAAAGGATTCCAATCGTATGCATTTACTCTTTCCTAGAACTGCATTCAGATGAGTATTAGATATTTAGGTATGCTCTTGTATGCTAAAGACACCGCTTTCTATGATCAATATTTATTTGGTCAACTTATGAATACAGGAAAACACTGAAAGACAAATTTAGAGACACAGGAACCTGAGGAACATTAAGTAAATCCCGTTTCCTAATAAGTAATCCATCCGGTTTCAATTGAATGCGAATTTTCGATTCCATATAGGAGTAGATTAAAGGAATCAAAACAGTCAGTTAATATTGCCGATCAAAGCATCCAAACTACTTAAACCAAATCTTCAAAAGCAACACAAACTTCTGATCATAGTTTTGCTCGCAAGGCATCCGGATAAAAATCATATTTCTATTCCAGGTCCAAAACGAAATCCATTCCAAGTATCATACAAATCGGTCAGCAGCCAAAGTATGATGAGTAAAAACCAAACAAAGCTTTCACACTTCCGACACAAAGGATAATCTTCTACGAATGCTTAAGCAAGCTCAGCGGCTAGATTGAAGACGGTTTTGTTTAAAATTATACACTGCGTTTGCAAAACGTCTCCATAGCTCAGAGACGGCAATAAATGGCGCAGGTGGTTGCATAAAAATGAAAGACGAAAACGCACGCACCCACAATAGTGTCATTAATCCTTTATGAGTTCCCCGACCTCGGGACTAGGAGAGATGCAACACTCAGCTTAGGCACGGTCTACGTAAGTGTACTCGTATGAAAGGAACGTCTGTGGGGTATCATAAAGCTGATACTGGTTTTTGTACTGTCATTGCCAATAGTTTTACAGGAGAAGCTGGTTGTGGAGCTAACGATGATTGTGTGGACGAAGCAACAACAACACCATTCTAGAAGACTTGGTCTTACCCAAATCATCTTCATGCAGGTATGTAGTATATATTCTTTATGTAAGATATATTTCAGACAAGAGCTATTCGGTAATGGGGTTCGATGACAAAGATTCTTTGTAGATCATCTCTATTGTCTATATAAGCTACGATCCCTTTGTCAAGAGTGTATTCTGTAACCACAATATTGTTACTCTACGCACCAGCACTAGAGTGATAGACAATGGTGGTAGTTTGTGAGTTGAATTAATGCGCATGCAATGGGAAGCGGCAAACTGACCAGCCTTGAACTTGCGCCTGCGACTTGTGCGTGTGAATGCAATTCAATGCAACAAGTTGCCGTTTCTAGTCACACACAGCGCGTCATACACACATGCGTATACATGAAAGCAGTAATCTAGACATGCACATCATAATCACATGCTCGGTGAAGCTTGTTTGATAAATCTTTGGTAAAATCTACCTCATTAAACAACAATCCTTAAAATATAAAAAAAAAATTAAGAATGTAGGTACTTATGGAAAAAAACATAAGTTTTAAATCAATTTAAACGTAATTCACATGTTGTATGTGTAAAACACAATTCACATCCGTCGCGTCGGTAAAGTAAAACACGCAGTAGGTATTTCTCAATCACTTACGTATGGTACGAAACATTTTAGTTATAAGCCCGGCCCGGACACGGTTTAATAGCTCTCAGTGAAAGTGGAGGGGAATATAATATATCTTTCTATTCTATCATTCGCTGCGCAAAACATTCCATTCAAACTCAGAACTATAAAACTGTGACAGGACCTGTGAAAATTTGTAGTCAAGAAACAGATCCTAGTATGCAAGATACCAACGTGGGTGGCTGTCGTAATAAAAATAGGAGATGAACTGAAGATGTGCTAAAGCTGGACGTGCAATCCTATTCCAAGATTATTAGAATTATCGTTGGTCTGCGGCTTCGTGAGATAGATATGTTAATTAAGCCTGCACTATGGATTTAGGTGCTTTCAGGCATAAAATATGAGAGTGATGTAAATCCAGCTATAAATCTTTACACAAGGTTCAAAACACAATAACACCTTAGCCTCGAAACCAACCTTCTAAATACTGCGTAGTTCAGAGCAATATAATGTGATTGGAAGATGAAATTTAACCATGCAATGGTACACGTAGTTATGCCAACAAACCTAAAAATTATGTTAGAGTCCTAAGCTATGTTCATTTTTTATTATGTATTTCTAGAAATTTATTAAAAAACATTGAACATTCATCTAAATTTATCTTGTTCAAAGCTCACTGTGATGGTTGCAAATCTAAGGGTCTTTTAAAGCTTATTACCTACTTCATTATAATTGAGCATAATTTAATATTTGGGCATCGCTTATGTTTTTATTATAATTCATCTGCATAATTAAAAAACTTTAAGATTTTAATTCTTTACTCATTGTTTTTACAAACAAATAAGAAATATTTAAGAGCAGTTTTATGATCTAATAAAACTAGCACCGATGTGAGCTTTATCCTTATGCTTATTTATGACACGAGCAATATTAAAGTCAGCTTCGAGTTAAAGATTAAAATTATTCCCGCTGTGATGCAGATGCACAGTGGTATTCTAATATTTTTATTGTTCAGATTAGATCCAGCGTGTACTTATACTTAATACCTAGCGATTTATGGACTTAACTTTCATATACTTAAGTAGTTTTAAATGTATGATTTTATTCCTTTTAGCGATTAAACGAGCCGTTTAGAAGTAGATTTTTATATGTGATCAGAGGGATTGTGGATTCTTATTTAATTTAATCTAGAAGCTAAATTGTGTGGTTACGTGACTCGGAGCAAGTAGCATCTGAAGCGTTTAGATCGTCACAGACACTGACAGCCTTGATCCGCGGAAAATTACTTTTGAAATCTATCAAATACCCGATAAACAACTCAGATTTTACAAGACTTGACAAATGACTTGACTTGACTTATTTATTACAATTTTAACACTTGACATTGGCAAAATTGTCTGTCGAAATGACGGACACAGGCCATTACTGAAGAGAAGAAGAAGAAGCCTTATAGTTTTTAAATCAAATCTTAGCTGTTTTTTTCAAGAATATTAATGATATAAATTTGTCAAGGAAACTCAGAAGTCTTGCACACAGTGGTTTGCTTAGACGTTTTGTGCATAATCGGACCTTGTGATGTGTTAACTTGTGTTGATGATTTTGATAGAGGGTCATAGAGGCCACTCCTATACTGTCAGTGTTCTTTGTCAATAGTATGTTTTTGTGTACATGGCCCTTTAGCAAATATTGTAAAATATCTCGCGAACTCGGTGTAGAGTAGGTTGCGGGTTCAATGACCGGCCGACCGGTCGCGCTTAAAGCTCCGCCGAGCGAACATAGTGGGACAAACTTGGCCCACTTTTGACGCTATTCAACTATAAAATAATATAAACATAATTATAGATAAACATAATATAGATAATATGCTGAACTATGCAAAAGATGGTGGCATTGGTACGAGTACCTATTACATTACCTACGTCATTTTCTTCAGACAGAAATGAAAATACTCGTTGAGCTCCCAAAACTCTAAAAAGAACAGTAAACTGCGAAGTAATAAAACAATCATATGTCGGTAGGAATCATTTTGATCACGATCGCATACTTATTACATGTATAAAGTAACCATTTCAACATCTCAAAATAGTTTTACTGTTTTATAATATGCTCTAACGCTAATCCTCAAAGAAACAGCGTTGAACGTGTTACAACAAATTCGAATCATATATTATTTTGTCACTTCTGCAGCCTTGAGCGCTGTTATGTTGTCTTCCGTTGCTCTTCATCATCACACAATCCATAAATAATGAAACTGGACACTTCACATCCTACTTCCGTGTTTTTATGTGATTCAGTTGTGTTAGCATTGAAAATTTGAAACGCTTCCAACTTTTAATGCAATTTTTCGTCGACTTCGTAAGTTTTCCAGAAGTTTAATTGGTTACTTCGGTTTTTTTTATCAAAGATATCCTACTACTTTCATTATCCTTTGGCTTATCTGTCCTCCTGATAGTGGATAAGTGACGATGGAGTCGAAGATGAAACAGAACAGTCTAGAAGACACCTAAGTACTAAGTAATATATTCTGCTTTGCATGGGTTATTAGGGCAAATTATGCAAGAAGGTGTGTTGCATCTTGGATCTATGTAAAAGTACTATCTCTGATCTCATACTTTATTTACTTGAAGAGATTCTTTCCAATACCTTCTGCATCTGCTTTGATCACCTTCGCCAGGTTTTCCACAACTCTAACCAATGTTTTCGATAGGTACTTATATTTTGATCACAACTTTCATATTAACCGTACTATATTTGATGTCAAATACCAAATGTAATAAATCACGAGACCACTTTGCTATAGCTTAGCTCACCTAGGTCAGCACCAGCACCAGGTTACGTTTAGAAACCATCTATCTTGTATATCGTGACCTCATACGTATTGATCTCCCGAGCCAGTGGACCCGTCATTAATCTGCTTGCGGTTACTGTGTCGAGTAACGGTACAGGCAGATGTAGTCAGCCTACACACCTGTCAAAGAACATTGCATGATGCACAGAATGACACGACCAGCTGCTGGGCGTACTTCTTCTCATTTCAAATTCAGGCTCTTGTCGATGTAGGTATCTTATTGATGGATTACTGTGTTTTTTCAGAGCACAATTCAAAATTTTTATACAAAACAGTGTTTTCCTCTATGACCTATTTAACTCCTGTTGCATATCCATGGTTTCTTTCTTCTCCTTTTTCTTTGATTTCACCGATATTATCAGTCAAGATGTCATCTTTATTTTAATCAGGGCTCAATGATTCTATCCAATAAATTACTCACAGCTGCAAAATACGGTGAATCGTACAGTAGCGCTAAACGTTCTGGAAATTCTGGGACCAAGAAACTACCTTCGGAAATAACCGTTCAAATTATAAATTGACTGAGAAAAACCGCAAGTAAAAAGTTTTCATGCGCGAGAGTTTTTACACTGATAGAATATGAAGAATCACCGGCGCAAATTTCGTTCAAAAGTTTACTTTAATATTGAAATGATTTCAATTTGAAATCAGATTTTGGCATTGCATTCTCTGCTTCTGACGTCCTCAGTATATTTAAAGCTCTGTATCCTATGATAAATGCAAATGATATTCAAATGATATCCACGGTGAGTCACTCGAAATGCAAGCGCAAACCGACTCAGTATAATATTAATGAGCTTTCTGAATGATCCGTTTAATTAAAGCAAGTGCCATATATTAAGAAAATAGGACGATGTAGCTAGAATATCTACCCTTGGGAACCCAATACCGGTGTCGGAACACTGTAAATACTTATAAATCTAAATTAGCATCATGTATATTTCATATAACAAGAATCTACTCTAAGAAACTGCTAGGAACTTAGTTAAAATTTATTTATAAGAGAATTATTTAAACCGTTATATAAAATCACTACAAAATTGGGTAAGTAAGTAATATATTATAACACTCCAACACATTAAAGTAGGTAAGTTAAGTAGCAAAAAACTAATGCTTAATTAGATTATTGTTTCCCTAGTTGTAAAATGATTGAATAAATGATGTAACAAGCATTACAAATGTGATAAAAGTTCTTTATTTTGGACATGACACAATCCTATTTCCTAATATATCCCATATCCTAACAAAGTAAATAAAATATATAAAAATTGTTTTAGAACGGGCGATTTTTATTGTCCACCTCATCTTTGAGAGAATGTTCAAAGTATTGAACTTTAGTTGTATTGTGTCATGAGCAGTTATGTGATGCCTGTGACCGACATTTTGGTAATTGAGCAAAAAATGTATAGAGCATTGTTCGCTTCAATTACATAGTGTTATTCCACGGGAGTAAGTGCTTTTTTTGTCCCTTTTCGAGAGTGCTAAGGTTTCCGACTGAATAAACTTATTTTGCTTAGCTTTGTCGAAATTTTTACTAAGAGATTGTGATTTAAAAATTGCAACAGTAAAAACAGTGCGTGGAGTCCCTCCGCGCTGAAGAAGTGAAACTTCGAGTGCCACGCATTCACTCTGTCTCTCTCTATTCCCGCTCCCCAGGAGCGTTAAACGTTTAACGCAACCTTGTTGGAAGTCGAATTAGAAGTTTCACTTCAAAATGGTTTTTGTATGAATATTAAATTAAGTAACCGTACGAATACCTAACTGTAAATTAATGCCCTGAGTACAAAGGTGCTTATTTCGTGAATTTTCATGATAAAAACTACTTCATGTAGCCGAAGAATAAATTGAATCTGAAGTACTTATCAACTTAAATCAAATGTAGGTAAGAAAAGTACAGATTGTAATTTTATATTAGCCTGTTCCGTCCCACTGCTGCGCAAAGATCCCCCTCTTATGCTCCACTCCACACAGTCCCTCGCCAAATTGGAACAATTCTGAATTCCTTTAGAACATATTTATACGGCATGATGTTGTGTGATTCAATTAAAATGTTGATTATAAAAATTCTATGACAAACAACAGTAAGTTTAGATTTGCCTAAAGTTTATTTTAGTGTCTAATCATCACCTTCAAACAATAAAAAACTAAATCAAAAATTGATTAGGTACCTACAACGGACGAGAATCGAATAGGAAGAGAAAATCGAAATCGACGCAAGTCAATAACATGTGGGATAGCAACACTAAAGTTGCAAAAAAATGTTTAGCCGCGCGTACATTTCTGTATCATGTTTGAGGTTCGTACAAAAGGAATAACATACCAGTCTATCTATACAGTTATGTATCGAATCATATTATTATCTGGCGTAGGACCGGCAAAGGAGGTCAACGTCCGCTGCATCTTGTTTTTTTTTAAAGTCTTCAGATCTAGACAAACTTGATGTGGCTAGTAAATTAAGGCTGAATTATTTTACAATTTTGTAAAGATTTTATGTCGACGATCCAGCGGTAAGTTTGTTGCTTGTCGTGTTAATAAAAGTTTAGCAACGATATTAATGGAACTGGTTTTATCCTGTGGATTTACTCGCAGGTAACATAATTATTATGCTTTTCCAGGTCATGAACAATCTATCTCCAAATTCATCCAACGTACAGCAAGATTGAGTCATAAACTTTGTTTCCATCGTTTAGTTGTACAAAAAAGAAAAAAAAATTGGTACCCACCAGTTAGTTTTCTCGTTGTGTATTTGGTAGAGCAATAATATTAACCACTTGACTGCTTTGTCACTCTGCAGGGTTGAGAATTCTATTCTATTTTTGAGATCTTTTATGACATCGAAGCAAGATCGGAACTTTGTTTTGACTACTTTTTGTTATGAGGATTGAGCTTTTGATATTATTTCAAGAAACATCGTTGTTATTTAACACGTCGAAATTATTGTCTAGTGAATCCTTGTTCAGTTTTTGTTTTCGTGCCAACTATACTCAAATTATTTTGTAATCCCTCTCTATGGTAACTTACCTACCTAGACTATTGCAGACATTTTTTTATTTATTTAATTCAAATTCAAATCGTTTATTGCACTTATGTTATTTTATAGATGTTGTACAAAAGGTAGTGTAGCAAACATAAACCCTGTTAGGGCACAGCAATTTGTTGAGGTGTACATAGGCACTAGGTGGCATATTTAAGTACCTATCTAAGATACAAGATGTTTAGCTAGCGCCTCGGAATTTCTTTCGATATTTTCTTCAATTTTGAAATTTCGTTGGTTTGTAACGCACAAACTTTACGATGTTAGCTCATCTAAAGTTTCTAATGTTTTGGCTTGCAATTCACATTCAGGTATACCTACCTATCTACGTGGAAGTTGATAGGTAAGTGTAAGTCCGGTCGATTGACACACAAACCTCGCTCTCACTCCAATTGCAATGGTACGCAGAATAGGCTCTAGTTACATGCCTAGTCAGGCCTTTGCCATCTAATCTAGATGATTTATGTATGTATACAGCATATATTACAGGAAAAATAAAGTACCTACGTGCGGAGCTGAGTAAGCCGAATCTCACGATGTTTTCCTTCACTGTTTGAGAGTACTAGCATAGCCTCACATACATTTTAGGAATAGAAAAACCCATTGGTAGGTATCTGAACCCACAGGACCGGAAGGTAGGATTGCTACCACTAAGCCACCGGTTTACATTAAACAAAAGTCACGGAAAACTACTGACCAAGAGGGCAATGACCTGAAATCTGCCTGGTTCATCGCAAAAAGAAACAATGACATTCCTAATAGACTGGAAAGAGGAGGACATAATGTGAATTGTGTAGCCCTTGGTTTTTTTTTTTGTCAATGATAGATGGGGAATTTGAGTTTGCTTTGTTCTTAGCCAGACGATAACAAAAGATAAAATAAATGTTTGTTTCATTTGTGCGAAATAAAATTATTGTTTTTATATTTGAGCTGAAGGAGGAAAATGTAGAGTCACCGACCGTTGTAAGTGTTTTTAATCTTTTTGATTACAATAAATAGGTACACTGTCAGGTAAAATACTTATTTTGATATCAAAGATTTAAGAAGGTAGATAAAGGGTTGCACAGTAGAGTCAGGGTACATTTGTTAAATGCACACATTTTACAATAAGTATAATAGTCACAGCCAGTATTTTAACATATTCTGAGCCTTAATTATGTTAGTATTCAAAGCCTTTAGTCAAAAGAGCTAGGTGACCCGCATGCTCGTCAAGCTATGGCATAAAAAAAAAGAAGATCATTGGTCACATTACAGCACAGAGCAAACGGGCTAGCGACCGCAGTCACCGGTGGTAAAAAATTATACGTCTCCACTCCACGTACCTATAAGTATAATTCGTGGCCTGTTGGGGTTCATATTGGATGGAAGCTATTACCTACTTTATTATTTAAGATCTCCTGTACCCATAATATGAATACAATAAAGAACTTAAACTTGAACGTATCCAAATTCCAACAGTAGGTACCAAGTTAACTTGAAACACACTAGTGTACCCGCCCACATGAAATCAACGCATGAGTAATTGAAAAATCGATAAGGTTTAGTCTAAAAGTAAAGCTTTCATTTAGGCACGAGGACAAATCGAAGTTTCCTTCCACCCCAAGCACTAACTAATGCATAGCAGGTGCGCTGTGGCCTATGGTATACACGAGCAAGTGGTTGATAAATCAATAGTCAGGGCCTGTCGGTAGGGTACCTAATGGGGCACTTATATACTATGGTATAATAGGGTTATTCCCATCGAGCCCACTGGCTAGCCCAGTGATGGGCCAAATGGGAAAAAAATTTACCAACGAGCCCACTATGCACATGAGTGGTCTCGATGGGATTGTTTTTCCCATCTGGCCCATCAGTGGGCGCGATGGGAAAAAAATCTACATTGGTTGGCTTGCTTAAGGATGTAAATGAAATGCGCAAAATAAAATCACTTGAACTATATATAAGGCAAAGCAAGGTACGCTGTGGTCTATGCCTGCCTCTGCCTACTCATGCAATAGATGGTTGACAAATCGATACAGCCAGGGTTGTCGGCAGAGCACCTTATGGGACACATAAAGTCTATGGGGCATGGTGGGTGCGCTGTGGTCTATGTTCACTCAAGCAATTAGGTGTTCAAGTTACATGGTCAGGGCTGTATGCAGGGCTCGAAATCTATGGTTTTCTAATTATATACTAGTTTTTATATAATAAACCGTAAACACACTATTGATTTATCCCGCTATTTCAACTTTGTTGGGTTATTATTACCCCACTCGGAGTTCGGTTATTGACACAACTTGCTATTAGATCCTAAAATAACACCTAAAGCTTGGTGTATTTTTATTTATGTGCTTCAAATAAAAAGTACCTATCGTTGATTTAGAGAAATGCTGTGTAAAGGTCACTGAATGGTCCAATGCAGTGAGTTGCAGATTTTTACCAAAAAGGTGCAACGTATTTACACCACAGTTATCAAGGCCGCTAAAAACCAATAAAACAAGGGTAAGTTTGATATTGATGTTATATAAAAAGCCCCCAAAGCCCCCAAAGAAACAAATCCTAACTACGACCGAGTGTCTCCCTTCCGCACCTGTAAATTAGGTAGATTGGTATCGTTAAACTTTAGGAATGGGCAATATCATGACTCACGTCTATAGTGGAACCGAAAAAACTGTTCGGTGTCAGTCGATCTAACTGGGCGCCTATTGGAAAATGATTCGCAATTCTCGAGGAATATTACTCTTGCATTGACAAAAGGCGGTCAAACTACCATGGGTTTTTATTTCTTGGTTCTTTTCTTCGGGAGAACGTTTTCAAACTAAAATTACCAAAATTCCTATATCTTATAATAGTACATTATGGTACTAGTGTGGTACATTGGTGATTACCGCCGAGGTGCCATTGAGACCCGAGCCGTAGGCGAGGGTCTTAAGAGAGCCGAGGACGGTAATCATCAATACACACGTGTATCATACGACGTTTTTCAACACACTTGTGAATAAAATAACTATAATTTCAACAGTGAAAACGAGTTGTGAAAAATGTTTCGCTATGGCGGGAAAAATTAATCAGTTTTCCTATGCGCGCGCATTGCGATCGGCCACAGACTAAAGGGATGAGGTTTTTTTTTATTTTCCGCGCATAGAGTTTGCGTATATTCTGCCACGTACAAAATGGGGAATTTAAAGTTTTCTTTTATTACAGAGAAAACAAAAGTTATATTTGAGTGAAAGTTTTATTTATTAAACACGTACGAGTTAAAATTATCTATTTAAATAAGAAGTTGCATTAAATGAGCAAGCAATAGGAACATTAATTTATTTGTTCTATTGAACACGATCTTTTTTTTGAATAAAAACTTTTTTAAGAACAAAGAAACTCAACCAAAAAAATTCAAAAAAAAAATCTATAACTCACTAGTGAGTTATGGCAATGAAAAAGTCACAGTTTGATTATGGGTGTCATTATGTGCCTAATTGCAGTGACCATAGAGCCACTTTATGAGCAAGTGTGTTGAAAAAAAACATATCACACGTGTGCCACAGTACCAACCTAGTGTGATTGTGGTTTCTATTATATTTACAGCAGTTTCAAAACTTGTTTGTAAACGAACATTGTCGACATGATGTGTAGGTAGGTATAGTATAGTACATTGGTGCAGAAATAAGGTAGTAAGTACCTATGTATATTGTTATTTATAATAATATAGAACATTTGGATAAACGAGTTGAAATTATCAAAAAAATTGTTTCCGTTATATGAACGATGGTTATCAAAACATTATCCGATAGAAACATCAATAATAACCCATCGATAATTATGATAGTTTGTGACCATAAAAATATACCTACTTACAGGACCTAAATGAGTTAGGTTATAAATATTCTATCAACGTGATAGCATTCTGTGGTAACAGCCATCCTTCATAAAATAACAATGATATTGATTCTAAAGACACAATACTGACTGACTTGACTTGACTTATTTATTACAATTTTAACACTTGACATTGGCAAAATTGTCTGTCGAAATGACGGACACAGGCCATCATTGAAGAGAAGAAGAAGAAGAAGAAGACCACCGTGCGAGCTCAGTAGAGCTACTCTTGATCGAGAAAATGACACGACTTCTATCAAAATGTATGGATGGATCGTAATTAGAACTGTGGTCGAGTCGAGAGTAACTCTACAGATATTGTAGTTATACTTTTCATGTAGGTACTAGGATCGCAGAAGTCATACAAAAATATCAAGTTCCCGAACATTGTACCAAAATTTTACGACATAATTATAATTATATGCAACTAGGTGCCGCCCGCGACTTCGTTCGCGTCCCGTTGGATTCTGTAAATCTTTCGGGATAAAAAGTAGCCTCTATGTGTTAATCCAGATCACGGACAATATATATTCCAAGTTTCAATCAAATCGAATCAGTAGTTTTTACGTGAAAGAGTAACAAACATCCATCCATCCATCCATCCATACTTACAAACTTTCGCGTTTATAATATTAGTAGGATTATGTGCCAATAATGTGCTAATATAATACTCAAAAGTATGGTAGAGTGTTTTGGTTATGAGGTCTCTTTATACTTTTGAATCTTGGATCTACAAAACAATGGCAATAGTATCTTCCTGTTATCGTAACAACGACAAACACTTGAACAAAGTAAATAGAGATAAGTTTGTTTATTAATATTTTATTACAACAATATTTTATTTACAAGGTATGCATAATCTTATATTAACAATCATCATCATCAATATATATAAAACTCTTTTGAAGCTGACAGAGAATCAACGCACAGCCTAAACTATAAGTCCTAGAGGTATGAAATTTGGAGGATATTTTCCTTATATAGTGTAGAGGTGCACTAAGAAAGGAATTTTGAAAAGTCGCACCCTAAAGGGTCTAGAAAGCGAGCAACGCCGCGGGCGACGGCTAGTATGTTATAAAACTAAAAGACAGTTCATCCATTTTGGATGTACGTACGTAACAAGGTAAAACGTACGTAATCATGTTCAACGTAACGTTAAAACGATTAGGTAATTCAGATAAGCCTAGACCGGGATCAATGGCGCTAAATGGAGGAGGCCTATGTCAAAGGACAACCCCTGAATAAAAATAACCGATGTCACAAGAGAAAATTAGATTATATTTAGATTCTAGCCGTCGCCCGCGGCGTTGCTCGCGTTCTACCCTTTAGAGTGTGACGTTTCAAAATTGCTTTCGTAGTGCACCCCTACACTATATAAGGATACTACCCTCCAAATTTCATACCTATAGGACTTCAAAGGAGTTTTATATATATTGACTAGTTTTATATATATTGATGATTACCTAGATAGGTACTTAAGCAATAGTTATAATACATTAGAAATAAGTTAAGCACTACCTACATAGTATTATGGTTCTGTAAATTCAGAGAATAAAGGCTTTTCTTATTTATTTTTATTTTTATTCAGATAAAGCAAAAACTTTTTATTTTTGTAACTAACCTGTTTACATTGTGGAGTACTTAAATAATTATAAAGAATATTATTGGTTTCAGATAATTATGTTTGAGTGAGCGACGACTTTCACAATACTGGTAGAGATAATACTTATCAAAATGCTCTAGTTTCCTAGTTTACGGTATATGCCCGCAGTGCGTTCAATCAATCATGTACCTACTTAGAAGATCAAATTTTTGTTTCAAGCCGTGTTTAACCACGATATGAAGGCATGCAACGTTTCCGAAGACGATGTCATGGATAGGGCGAAGTGGAGGAAGAATTTGGAGGAAGAATCCACAACCATGTGAGACCAATAGTCGGGAAGAGAGAAAGATAGAAAGTACTTTACTCACATTTGGAAACGATGTTTTTGTTTTTGTTGTTTTATAAGATTGACGGCACGCGGCGTTGTGAGTGTCTATTTATCTGTTTGCTTGTTTGTTCCTTCGTAGCTCTGGAAGTAGGACTCCGATTCGAAGAGGGGTTTTTTGGTAAGAAAGATAATTATCTGGGATGGTTCGTAGCCTTGTTTGTTGAGTTTGGTGGAGTCGTTTGCAAGTTATGAAGATTCATTAGCTTTGAGGAATCTCAGGCATAATTACAGTTTTAAACGTTTGGTTAATCTAAAAATAATGAGATTTGATGAACTGACCATACTCTAAGGTCTGATGATGACCAGCGATGATGAACAGGATCTAAGGAGATCGTCATGGTCGGGGGTTTTCAAATTTTCATAAAATTATCTTATTGTGGAACGAACTCAAAATTATCAAATTAGCTTCTTAATAATGGAAAAACCAGCAACGAGGTAATTAGACACTGCTCTAGAAAAACTACTCTACAGTCAGAAATACCTATTAGTACCTACCTAACTTTGACTGTGGTACAGCCGAGAGAGAAATATACCTAAGGATAGCTTTGACTATGAAATACAGTCGAGAGAGAAAAGCAGAACATTAGTGCAGTACTCACGTTTTGATGACGTCATCCTTGGCTGGACTCAATGCAGACCTTCTGTACAACAGAAAATATTTTTAATGCACACTATAAACGATTTTCTATTCTATAAAACATAAAACACGACCGCGTCTGTCGATGAATTTGGCGCTTATGATAATGATAAGTAACATTATTTGAATTGTAAATTGGTCCAAATCTAAGTTAACTAAACTAACTAAACTAACTAACTAAACGTCGACAGGCGTCGACAGGCGTCATGGCTCAGTCGGTAGTAGCTCTGCCTTCCGTGCTGTGGGTCGTGGGTTCGATCCCCACTGAGAACAAACATTTGTGTGTTGTAAACATAGATGTTTTTTTCTGTGTCTGGGTGTTTCTATGTATTATAAGTATGTATTTACAAAAAAAAAAAATGTATGTGTGTATTCTATCAGCCATTTAGTTCCCATAGTACAAGCTTTGCTTAGTTTGGGACTAGAAGGCGTTGTGTTAAGTGTCCGTGAATATTTATAAAAAAAATAAAAAAAAACTACCTAAGTAGGTACAAACACAGGGTACAAAGTCTGTAACAGACGTTGGTAGGAAGTAACAATAGTAGGAATTATTTTATTCAGCATACAAATACGACAGTGTTTTGGGAAATACTCGTACTATTAAATAAGTAGGTACCTACCTACTTTATAACAAAACCAAAACTAGCAATTATTCCTTCTTTTCTTTGGTCTTTGGTCGTCCAATTCGTTTATAATTTTCTCTTTAATTTTCACTGCATGATTTTATCTTAAAAAATACCGCGGCGAAAAAACCACACTGAACCACACATGAAAACTGACATTGAGATTTTTAATTGCACGTTGCACCTGCCAGATCCAGGCTCGGTTGAGTTACACAAAGGAGGTGAAATAGGGAAGTATCAAACCTTCTTTCTGCACCTTCATGTGTTGGTAGGACCTTTTTTGTTTTTTTTGTTTAATAGTTTTTGGGGTTTGAAGACTTGACTATAGTTCCTACCTACCTACTCGTTTTGGATCGGTGTTTGAGTACATACCTACATGGAATTAAAACTACAATTAGCTCTTATATATAAGAGGTTATACAACTAGCTATACGAAAATGCTATGTGTATAATTATTATTTTGTTATGCCCATAAGATTTACCTTACGGAATCGAATCATACCATCCATCTGGTATTTTGATACAAAAACTATGGTAGGTAGGAGTACCTACAAGAATTTAATTCAGTGAGTTGCCTACATTGAAAGAGATTCTTTAGTAGGTACATAATAAAAGGCAACCTTGAAGAATTCGACGCAAAACACGTGGCTAAATGCAAATATTTACACAAAATTGATGTTTTCTGAATTTACCTGGATCGTGGCTGTTCTTACTAATCTACCAAAGGATCTGATTAAAAGCAGAATCGTATCTATAACGAAGTTATGGAAGGTCTGCTTCACGTAAATCAATACCACCCACTACCTTATGCCGACTTAGACAGTGGGAGAGAATAGCTATAAATACTTATTATGGATAATGTAGAGACCTATTGTAGAGACGTAGGCATAAACAATTTATCGTACGCAAAGAGAAATTACATAAGTACAGGAAATGACCTAAAACAGACAGTACAATGGGCGGCCTTATCGCTAGAAGCGATCTCTTCCAGACGATCCCAGAGCCCGTAGTTTAAGTTTTGTTTTGTTGATCAAAACGCATATCGAAATGCGACTTGCGAGATATTTTGTATGAAAATCCGATAAGCGCCTCTAGCGAGAGATTTGCAAACTATTTTTCTCCATACAAAACTATGAGTTTCCCGATTCTCGCTTGTCGCAAATCAACATAACAATACTCAGACTACCGGCTCAGAGATGACGTTTAAAAATGAATGTCCCACCACCGCGTGTTCTTCACGTTGACGCATAACTAATTCACAAAGTTTTGGGACATGCATTTTTAGATCACCAGACCATAGAGAGATCACCCAGAGTCTTAGACGTAGACCTCCCCATCATAAAAATCCAGAGCCAAATGTAACCTAATAAAATAGACCTTCGTAGCAGAAAATTTCAAGAACTACAAATGTATGGAAGGAAACAAAATGAAATAAAGTTCTCCTAAAACTATCAAATCTTGTAAGTAGATATTTGTGTTGGGTTTTTTTTTTCGATTCACTCACCTTTATTTTATATTGTACGTCGCTGTTTTCACTTTTATTTCACTAAATAGTTACCAAACGACACCGGAAATACACAAAAAAAGTCACGCGATAGTCCTTTTATTATGCACAGGTTTCTAGTTATTCAATTTAATTACTAATTTCCTTTTTAACACAGAATTTATCACAACGCACAAGTCTTATTCACTATTATTTGTCTAATTTGCTAATTATTTTCTATTTATCGTATAACTAAACTATTATTGCTACTGGTGCTTACTTTGTACATTTAAAAGTAAATGAATATTACTTTTGGTTACAGAAAATAAATGCACAATACATTTTTGGTCACCGCATTTCTGTACCCAGCGGGTTTTCCGCATGATACGAGGCGGTAGGCATGCGTATAACATACACCGCGGTTCTACGCATGCGTGGAAATAATCGACCATCTCTTTTTGATTGCTGGTGGTAGAACAAGATGGGGAGAGTGGAAGGTCCGCATTTTCACATGCGCAATGTTATTGATGAAAGTTTGGCGGGAGTTTTTCGGTTGGACGGAATGATTAGGGGCGAATTGCCTTGCGCCAAGCGATGCGACTCGTAACAGCTGATGGAGCCTCCGTATGTAGGCTAGACATTTTCGTGTGGCCTCCTTGCTAGCGTCATGTGCGTCACTACTCCCATGTGTTGTTTCCCGTGCCACGCAACGCGACTCAAATCTATCCCTTATGGTAAAAACCACTAAAATTTAGCTAGTGATCAATAAGGTAAGTAATCAGTTAGTTTTTGTGAATATCCTAAATTGCCCTGTATAAACATGGAAAGAAAGTCGTAAATTTTTAAAGTATTTTTTATATTATAGGTAGGTGGGTAATCTAAAACATAGCATAGGTAGTTGTCAACTAACAAATAAATTAATCTAAAACCTTATAAATAGTTAAGCATTACGATATAAAACTTATGTATACCAGTCAAAATCCCTAAAATGGTTTTACTCAACTCATTTTCCATTTCATTTCCTCTCCTACAAAAATTGGGCAAAAGCGCCATCTGTTTAATCGTTGACACACTTCGTAGGTCCGGGAGGTTCAGAAGCTTTGTAATGCGGTGGGTCAGGAGTGGGTCCTACTCTACTTCTCAAGGTTCTCATAAGACGCCAACACCGTCCAAATTCAGGTTTCTGTTTCAGCTTACTGTCGCCCATTCGCCAGCCATACTCCCAGTTGCTGCACTCTGTGAAGTAAAACTTCTTCTCCGGACAGGTCTTTCCTCGTTTAGCCAGGTATTGGACTCTACCAAAGTCTGGCTTCGCTTTGTAAATGATTTCGGTTAACTTAGGGTCGATAGGACGCATGACGGGGTCGGTAGCGACGTCTTTGTCTGGTCTCGAGAGCCTCGGGTCTTCTTTTGGATCACCGAGGCCGATGTCGACGATAGAATTACCGTGTCGTAAGTGTTCTACTCCTGGAATGAACGTACCATCTCGTATGGGGACTTTCTTTCTATTGTACCCTGCGACGGCGTGATCTCGAGTTATTGTGGCCATGCCTTCTTTCATGTTGTGCGCGATGACGTCAAGCTCGAAGTAGTTGGTTGGAGCTCGATGGAGGGTTGCGGCTTCTTGGATCTTCAAGCGATTGTTGTTGATCCAATTAAGGCGCAGTCGGTTTTCCTTTGCATAGTTTTCGTTGAGGAATATTATCACAGCGGGGTTGTTTATGTCCATTAACGGCATTTTTACAATTTCGTCTTATTATGATTATTTTAAAATGAAATGGGTTTTCACAAAACTCCTTTGCAGAGTTTTTGAGTGATAAATTGACAAGGACAAATAAATCTCTTTGTGACAAGAATAATTTAGTTTTTTTTCTAAGATTTTTTTTAGATTAACGAAGAGGTTACCAAAGATTGAAAAAGTGTTTCAGGCATATACCGGTGGTTCATCAGTAACTTCTTCCGGCATTAGCCGGAAGGAGATCCTGCCGTCTTTAACGCTCATTAGTATTAACTAATGAGCGTTAAAGACGGCAGGATCTCCTCTCCGTTGATAAACAAACTTCGCCCACATTCACATAGATAGTTCAATTTAGGACACATTTGGGAAGGACACATCCGTCCCTGGAAGAATGATAAGCATCCGTCAAATTCCACATTCATCCGTATAGAACACAAAATAATAACGTGGCATATTCTTTGGTGGAAATATGTCAACTGATTTCCATTCGAAGTCCTATTCGTCCTATTCTGTGCTCTTGATTAGTAAGCCTAATAAGAGACCTCATAATAAGTGCTATAATTTTAACTACCTACCTAGGTACCTACTTTGGTTGATAGAACAGAACAAAAAAACGACATGAGTATTTCAAAATTGGTTTAATCATAAATAAATAACGTTTTTGTTTGAAACAAAACAACCTCCTTATTCACACACCATCCAACTCGTCATTTAATGAATTACAATTAATAATTTTCTAATTAATTTCTAGTAATACTTACAGCAATCTTAATTAATGTTGTACATATTTTATTACCACAAATAATTTGAGATTTTTTTTATGTAACCTAACGCTTAGAGAGAGAATTAATCCAATCATTTTTTGTTGCATTTATTGGTCATTTTTATATGAATCTTTAGATCAATATCGTTAGATTTTTTAAAGAACTTGTATTCAAGATTTGGAGCGAAACTTGAAGAATAGTATTGATACCTATATTTAAAGTTGATATTGAACAAAAATACCAATTTGCTGACGAATAATAGCTCAGACTGGTTTTACATTAAACATCTATAAATATTACAAATTGTATTTTCTACGTTCTTAAGCAGTTTCAATGAATAAGGTACCTATATTAAATATTTATTGGAAAAATATTCATCCTGGCTTATGATTAATAAAGTGAAACATTTACAGTGTTTAGGCGTTTTTACAAGTGACAAGCAGTTACATATACTTATGTAATTGACATTTATATGGACAGCACAAATTTTTCATAAAATATAGGTTTTGCAGAGTAAATATTGAATAGAAATGAAATTTAACCACATTTGTAGGTAGCAAAATGATATTTCTTGTTTTTACTTTTATGGTCAAACTATCAAACGTCTACTTTTACGAAAAACATGGAATGGATTAACCGGTACCTTAACTGTCTTTATAAACTATTGCGTGGAAAGTCCTTGAATTCCACATACAAAAAGAAAATCTATCATGCCCTGCGTAGATTTGCGTTACGTCATACCAAATGATAAGATTTATTTTATTTTATTTTTAAAACAATGGATTGGATATCCAACACAGTTTTATAAATTTGTATTATGTATTTTATTTTCGTCATTTGTCGGATAAATCAGCTAAAGCCAGAAAATAGTGAGAGATTTCTAATCGTATCTAAATTTCGTGTTATTTAGTTTAAATGACTCTAAAATTAATTGACTTATTCCGCTAACCACACTTATTTAGAAAAAAATTAGGTAAGTACGCAAGTTTTTGCGAAGATGTGATACTTTTTTACATTATCATTTTACTATTCTGTAATAACTAGATTAAAATCCATAAAACATTCATTCTGGGCAGCCGAATTTTAAGTTAATATTAAAAAAACAATATTTGGTATCTTGGTCGTTTAGCGAGTCATTTGACCCGACAGTTAGGCCCTTTATGCTCATAAAAATACCTAATTAATTTAAAACTTCTTAAACGGGTAATATTAATTCTACAATTTTCATGATTTAAAAAATATCGTATCGTAAATGATACTAAAACTAGCGACACACGAAAATAATTCATGCTATAAGTAGGAATAGACGAGTGAGGTAAAATTTAAAATAGGTGAATACCCACTAGAAGAATTCCATAAGTAAAGCTACATTTATGAATTGTACAAAAAATAGTGCAGCGTTGATGAATGATAAATATCGATATTTATACGCTATGCGTCTCATTCATATTACCAAATTCGACTATCATACTATTCACTAATCGAATCATAATATCACACACTCATAGCGCACGCTCATTTCACTGAAAAAAATTAACATCTCAGAACCGCCATTTTGTCTTCCATCTCTGTTTAACATAAGACAAACAAACGAGATGAAAGACAAAAAGCTGTTATATGTTACTCTTTTTAACGCAGAACAATCATAGGAACAATGATATGATCATATCAGTGCAGGCGAAAACGTTATTGACAATAATGACGATATAAGGTACTAAAATGCAACACGTACTATACGACAGAAAATAATGTAACATCACAATAAAGTAAATATTTACAAAAGCAAATTCAATATTGAACTGAACAAGTAACTTATTGAAAAATCGATTGTAAATAAAATAGCTGATACTTCATCGATAAGAAAGGAGTACAACATTATTTTCTGTCATAGATTTTCCAAAGTGCATACATAATTACGCTAACTTTACATCGTACATGGACTATTTGGCTTATATAATTGGCCTCACAAAATAATGTCCATTTTTAACGACTCATTCCAAGTGGCCCCTTGCACACCAGTTTTCAAACTTGATTTTTTATTAACAATTTATTCAAAGTTCATTATGAACTGCCAAAACTGTTCTTTTTATTAAACCGTTTGCAATTTAAACTTTTGCAATTACGATTATTCATTCATTTGAACAGATTTTTAATTACACCTTAGTCTGCCCGTGACCAGGATTGTTGTAATGAAGTACCTAGTATATTTTTTGATATAAACTCCGTTATATACCAATGCATGTATCAAACCGTCAAAGATATGCGCAGTTGTACTCAAACCGTATTATAAAACAGAGTTATTTCAAAGTTTACTTATTAAAATATAATGAAGATGCTTTAAACTACTTGTAGTAATCCAAAATTTGCGCGAAAAGGATGTTAAACTTTTAAAAAACATCTTTATTTTATTTTAACTAGTTTCTTAACCTTCTAGATTTCCATTCAAACACAGCGCTTAATCTAAACTGAGATATTTTCAACACTTCTCATTGATTGCGAAGAGACTTCAATCTCAATTTAGATTTGAATCAATATCATTGAAAACCAACCCTTTAGAACGTTTACGCACTCATCCAATCCGAATCCGTTACGAATCTCAATTTAGATTTGAATCAATGTTTCTGAATATCAACCCATATAGCGATTACGCACTCATCCGATACGAATCCGTTCCGAATCCGTAAAAATACGGATCGACATGAGTGCGAATAAGTGCGTAACCACTGTTACTCGTAATCCATATTATTCCACATCAAACTTATTAGGTGGCAACATAGCCAGTGCATTATTCGTCAAAAGCCCTACTACAGGATTCTCCAAATTCTCATACTTCGAGTTTTCCGAAGAGAGGCTAACCGCTCCACTGCTGTCACCTTCGTAGGTATTTTCTGTGTCGTCCACGTGAGAACTGGTGCTAGATTTGTCGTTTCTGTCCATTAGATTATCTTTGTCGTAGTTATCATTGTTTGAGAGTTCTATCCAGTGAGCTCGATTGCTCTTCACGCGGTCAAGCATTGGTTGAAGCGAGGCTGACAAAACTGCGAATGCCTGGAAAATTTAAGCAAATAAATAAGTACTTGACATTTCACACAGCGCCATCTAGTCCTAAAATAAGAAACTTTTACAATGAATTTACATAAGCGCCATCTAGTCCCAAAACCAGAAGCTTTTACTATAAATTTTAGATGGGTATTGAGCCAAGTTCGAGTTACTTTTCAGTATTCGAGAGTAAATGATAGAACAAGCCCCAATGATGGCCCACCTAATGTGAAATAACTACTGCCTATAACGATGCATTGCCTCACTGAGCACGTCCATCGAGGATACAACCAATAACGACCGTGTGAAAAATGAAAAAAAAAAACTATTTTAATTTTTTAGCATTTACAACAAAAACATTTTGGACATTTCACACAACGCTCTCTAGTCCCAAACTAAGTGCTATATTATGGACAGTACTTATATTAGTCATAATACATAATACATACCTCATAAATAGGCATACAGATGGTGTCAATGAACTTGACTTGCATCGCTGGAAGCTCGTCCTCCTTATCTCTGTTCATTATGTCCTGAAAATAAAAAAAAACAATATCCTTCAAATATCAAGTAACACTAGCTGATACCCGCGACTTCGTACGCGTGCGAAACTTTCCACCAAAATATATGTCACCATCATACGATGAACCTCGTAGCAAATGACTGCTTTTGGTTTAGAAAGTTCAAGCTGTATGTAAGAATCCACGTCTTTGATTTTAATAAAACATAGCCCATGTCATAATTCGGGAAAAGGGCTTCTAAATTGCATAAGTTTCATTGAAATTAATAAGCAATCATCAACATAACCTTTAAAACTAAAAAAGTAAATCGTATCTACTTACAATAGGGGTCAAATTAAGATTCTGCCTTTCCAAATCTCCTTGTCTGAAGAATTCCCCAGCAACAAGGGCTGCCACACGTCTTTCCACCGGCCATGGTTTAGTAATCGCTGCTAGATCGCAAGCCGTCATAAGCATAGCTCGGAGTAAGCCTCGACGTTCAGTGCATTCGCCCCATAAGGGGGTTACCGCACGGTCAGTGCTGACTAGGTCGATGAATGAGTTTCGTTTGCTGAAAAACAAACATTGATAATCATAATATCATCTTCCATCATCGTCATCATCATCATCATCATCATCAATATATATAAAACTCTTTTGAAGCTGACAGAGAATCAACGCACAGCCTAAACCATAAGTCCTAGAGGTATGAAATTTGGAGGGTAGTATCCTTATATAGTGTAGGGGTGCACTAAGAAAGGAATTTTGAAACGTCACACTCTAAAGGGTAGAACGCGAGCAACGCCGCGGGCGACGGCTAGTCAATATATAAAATTCTTTTGAAGCTGACTGATAATCAACGCACAGCCTAAACTATAAGTCCTAGAGATATGAAATTTGGAGGGTAGTATCCTTATATGTATAGTGTAGGGGTGCACTAAGAAAGGAATTTTGAAAAGTCGCACTCTAAAGGGTCTAAAAGTAGGATCAAAGATTTTAACCAAATAATACGTATGCACGCGATCAAAGCCGCGGGCGACGGCTAGTGTATGCAATATTATTTGTGATATTAGAATGTACCCCTGATCTGGAGACGCCCTTAAAATATGTTGCAGAGATAATATCTACCGTATCATCGAATTTTAATATATTTTTCATAAATTAATTATTTTTTTCATTACGAAAACAGTAATTGCAATCAGATTCAATCAGTTTCCATTTAAAACCAATAATTAAAACCTCGATTGAAACAAAAGTTCCTAGGCATCGATATCGGGTGTTACTATGTATCATAAGTACCTATGTATTTACAAAAAAAATTTATATAAGTATTATTCTATCAGCAATCTAGTTCCCATAGCACCTAGCTTTGCTTAATTTGGGACTAGAGAGCGTTGTGTGATATGTCCAAGAATATTTATTTCAAATACTCTTGGATAATAGATTGCATCAAAGTTTAATTACTTTTCAATAACTTTGTTGCAATCAAACTCAATAAGTTGATTACCTGAAGTAAACAGCCAGATCAGTAGACAGAATAGCGTCTTCGAGGACCTTCACCACCTTCTCATAATCATCAGAGGACAGGTTCAGGAGTATCTGGTTTCCGGGAGAATTGATGATCATGAGGCACTGGTCGAAGTGGTGATGCTCCATCGTCGATGTGGAGTATAACTGTGCTAGTGGTGATGATGCCCTGGAATAATTTAACTTTGATAAGTACACATCCTATTATCTAAATTTGTAAGGTTTTTAGGGGTTTTTAAGGGTTTTTAGGGTTTTTGATAAAAATACGGTCTAAAACAAAAGACGCGAGCTGCTCGCAGCTCGAGCGGCACGAAACCACTAGTCTAAATATATAAAACTCTTTTGAAGCTGACTGATAATCAACGCACAGCCTAAACTATAACTCCTAGAGGTATGAAATTTGGAGGGTAGTATCCATATATAGTGTAGAGCGTAGATTCCTCAAACAAATTGAAGCGACACGCGATTCAGTATTTAAAAAAAAAAATCTAAACTGTTTGGTTGCTGCTAACACGCGAGAAAAGCCGCGAGCGACAGCTAGTAATACTATAAAAGAGAAACTTTGTGAGGATGTATGTACGTTTGTTCCTCTTTCACGCAAAAACTACTGATTCGATTTCGATGAAACCTTGTCCGTGACCTGGATTAACACATAGGTTACGTTTTATCCTGGAAAATTAACGGAATCCAACGGGACGCGGACTAAACGTACGGGCGAACGCTTGTTCATATTCGCCTGTCATTTTAGTGCGGCTTAAAAAAATCTGTCATTGCCACTTGCTATTGTTATTGTTAGGGGTTTTCTTGCAATGCTGGGATAACCATTTTCACTCCCAAAGATCATTTTTGGATTCAATGGATAACTTACTTAATTTGAAACGAGTTATTGGTCCCCCGATGGTCGAGATCATGGCACAGACAGCCAATGATCAAAGCCAGGCATTCCAGCTCCCCAAATATCTTCCACCATTGCGTCTCCTGAAATAAATATTCTTCCGTAGTCAATTCTTCAATAGTCTCTAATTGGTCTGGTAGAAAGTATTCTACTTATTTATGTTACACCAACGGCATATTCACATGATATAATATATCCTAGAGGTATGGAATTTGGAGGGTAGCATCCTTATATATTGTAGGAGTGCACTAAGAAATGAATTTTGAAACGTCACACACTAAATAAAGGGTAGAACGCGAGCAACGCCGCGGGCGACGGCTAGTAATATAATAAAAATTAAAACATTCTAGGACGGTGTGATACACCATTACAGATATTATAAACAAATATTAAATAATAATAATTAAACTCTTATTACTTTTAATAAAGAGGCAATGTTTTGAACACTTACAGTTAATATAGCGAACATCATCTGTGCTACGTTGAAAGCGTGCCTCCAGTTGTGGTACGTTACGTTTCGGTAATTCTTCTTAACGCTTAGCAACCAACGGCAAAGGACAGCGTAGTCGATGTGGAACCTGTCGAAAATATATACATTAAATTACGCAACATTCGTAAAAGCATTGGTGCATAGCGAAATTTGATTCAATCGCATTCTACCATCGACTGTACATTTCTTTAAGTTTTTCTGTTAAAATTTGAACCGTATAGACCAGGGTACGAATCGGATATCAGTGTATGGGATTTCAAAATTAGTTTTTATGATTTGCATAACAATAGAAGGTACGAAGCCGCTATAACCCATATAATTTATAAGTTTAAAAACTGTAAAGACAGACTTCAATTTGATACGCCTTCATCATCAAATGATGATGATGATGGCAGTGAATTGGAACTGTTCTATTGATCGTAAACACAACAGGAAAGTCATAGGAATGCAAAATAAGTGAGTAATGTGAAATAACGTCGTGTACGTGGATGACGTGTATTTTTCCAGTTATTCTTATTCAACTACCAAAATAGTGAACCGATTTTAATAAAAAAATTATGGGACCAATCTGGAAGTAAGTATAAAACATATTTTTTAAATCGGTTCATAAATGACAGTGTTCTAAGGTAACAAGCATTTAAACGATCTAATTTAAACGGTTTATCTTTTCACTTTTTAGATAAGCAAGATCAAATCGTACTTAAATAAGTGGACATTTTGACTGGCGAGGTAGTATAGTCCTGCCTTCCACGATCGTCACTACGAACAAACATATGTTAGCAAACATAGATGTTTGTTCCGTGTCAAAAACTCACCGCTCAACAAAATCCAGGTCCAAGAACATCCTCAAACAAGCTCGGAGCGTATCGTCATCCGTCATCTCGATGTCATCGAACTCGAGCTCGTGGAGGCAGTAGTGCACCGACGAGGGTATCCGCAGCGTCTGCGAAATGGATGCCTTCATCAAAGTCTAGCGGCACTGTTAGAACTCAATACGAGTGGTACAAACTAATCATTTTTAATCCCCAACCTAGTTTAGGGCCAGTTTCGATCCTTAAGTTAGACAGCTATTAAACACCATAATTATGTTAAAGTTTTTAGAATGCATTATTGTGGCTATAAGCGACGCGTGAACTTAGTTATAGTTTTTTATATTTTGTCTTTATTTTTAATCTTTGGTTTGTTTGTTTTAATAAATGCCAGGTCGACGAAAGACATGAGAGACGCAAGCACCGCGGTGGTACCTACCTAGTGGCATTTGGGCCAAGTACTTTAGTGATCTTGACGTTTGATACCGCGCGGACGTGTTTGCCTCTCCCAACCTTAGCACCCTTAACGTAAACTGTTGTTCTCACTATACACATCCGCTACAGTGGCATTGCATGCGTCTATCATACTGAGACGTAAACAACGCAACCGCCAAGACTAAACTTTTAACAAATAGCTATACTTGAAGACCGGGTCATGATTTAAAAATTATGTAACTTTTGAATCCTTACGGACTCATTCTGGTTTGAAATATGTTTTTTTATGTAATTTGTTTCAAAACAAACTCTTGGTTACAAAAGATCTTCTGGGAAATCCGAACAGAATATGTTGTATGATTTATCAGAAATATGTTTGTAGGGTAAATATAAAAATGTTACGACGAACCAAAACTTCTGTAAGCGAACACAGACTTATAAAAGTTTACTTCTGTGCCGTTTGCAATGTAGTTTGGCAATCACTGAACTATTTAGAAATATGCCTTAAACTACGAGTGGTATTAAAGGAATATTAAATTTTTTGTATGTATAAAGCAAGCAAGCTCTTCTGAGTTGTGTTCACCACTAAAATTTAAGTTAAGTAAAAACCAAATTCTTTTGTCTGGGTACAAAGTACGAACTTACTTCTAGTTTCGTAACAAGTGAAACAAAATAAAAATAAATATAGTATAGTAGGGTACGGGTGTATGTATATGAGTGCTAACAATATTGAAACTGTTTAAATAAAGAAAAATGTGTAAACTTACCCGTAATCTTTGAGCATCGTCCAACGACGCTGACGCATGGTAACTTAAAACCTGCAGGAAATAAAATATTGCATTACTCACTTACGCAATTCGGTAGGTTTTTAGGCCACTTTAAGGCCTCCGTCATGGCTTAACGACTGCTAGAGCTTCGATCGACAGTTTAACGTGCCCTCCGAAGCATGAAAGCGCTCAGATGTAAATGTTACGGTAACTCGAATCCAAATAGTGACCGCAACTTTTTTTTTTTTTTTTTGGTTGACGGGGGGAATCTAGCTTAGCCTAACAACGCTGCCCAACTTAGATAATCGGTAAAGATTGAATTAGCAAGCTACGCCACGAGCGCTTCGAAATATACACTTGTCGCAAATGAATAGTTCCTTTCGTATACAACTTTTAACTTTTAGATATTTCTTTAGACAGGCGTCATGGCTCAGTCGGTTGTACCTCTGCCTTCCGTGCTGTAGGTCGTGGGTTCGATCCCCACCGAAGACAAACATTTGTGTGTTGTAAACATACATGTTTGTTCTGTGTCTGAGTGTTTCTATGAATTATAAGTATGTATTTACAAAAAATTATGTATGTATTCTATCAGCCATCTAGTTTCCATCGTACAAGCTATGCTTAGTTTGGGACTAGAAGGCGTTGTGTTAAGTGTCCGTGAATATTTATTATTATTATTTATTCTATGATTATTTTTTTTTCTAAATTTTTTTTGTCCTTGACTCGAAAATTTCCTGTTTATATAAGTTGCGTATGAGGATGATGCTTACATCTAAAGTGACGCTCTGCTTCGCCATTGCCGTGATAGCCTTTTCATACATGTGCGTATTGTGTATTCCCATGCCGCAGAATATCGCGAAAGCCTCCACGAAGTTCTCGTCATTCTTCGTGAAGAGAAGTCCATCGAATTTGTTTATGAGCTGTAAACAAAACATTATTTACAGTAAAAGAAAGTCAGATTTAAGACCAATATTTTGAAATAAAAAATACTGCATTTAATTTTACAAAATTCGACGTTTAATTTTATGATTAAAAAAACTTGATGTATCCACTTAAAAATACATAAAAGGAGTGTAAAAAATTAATATTAAAATTGTAGTGAAAATAACTTGATTTATGATGTAAAAAATGTGAAATGAAATATGCAATCTAAAAATTATGATACTTTAATATTTCTTTCAGATTAATTTATTTTATTGCAATTTATAGTTTTGCCAATAACTATAAGGGGTAAAAAAATCACTTCTAAAAATTTATAGCTCAGATAATATAATTTTTTGCTACTATCGTACCAACAGAAATACCACACTGATATGTGTAATACGTATTTTATTTGTATTTATTATGTATTATCACCAATTCATATAAAAAAATAAGAGGTGTAGCTCTTATTTTTTTATATGAATTGGTGATTGATAAAATAATTGAAAATTATTTACCTCTTTGATATTATTTAGTTTTAACTTGACATTTTCATTTTTTTTTATATTTCCGATGCATTTTTTAATATTTCAAATGTTTTATTTACTGTGTAATGTACTATCGCTGTTATCTTTCCGAAAAGCATGTACTGAGAAAAAAAACTAAACATTTATAATTAAACTCGTAAATCTTTATAGTTTTTAATAAATATTACTTTTACACCGATTACGAGGTGTGAAGCAGTTTCTATTTAATTATATTTTTGCATAACGCCAACGACTAACTGTTAGAATATACAAAATAAGATAGATTAATAACAAGTCAAGTATTTTATGATGCACGAGATAAATTGATATGCACAAAAAAACTTAAAATATGGTGTGACCTAGTATGTTTCAATATTTATTGTTTGTTATTTAACACACAAAGGTTACATAGCAGACCCGGATGCCTCCTGATAGTTGGGCAAACTTCACATCCTGGGTATGACGGGAGTCGGTCTCGGTCGCCCTAAAAAGCGTTTGCGGGACAACTTCGACGCTTTTGACAGGAGCTCGTGGGAGGAGGCACAGGAGAGGGAAAAGTGGAGATTTGGGAGAGAACTTTGCCAAGCAGTGAGACGAAACCGGTAAAAATTGAAGATTTAGAATGGTTTTCTACTTATTCCCAAAGTGCAAGAAACCCGTACAAAAAAAACCAATGTGATATACCTAGTGTATGAGATTAGTACAGAGCAAAAAAATAATCAATAAAAAATACAGCAGGTTTGTACAAGAAAACTCTTTATTACAAATTTCTCAAGTGTTTAGATATTTACAAATTCAAAGCAGACATGCCCTTCTGAGCATATTCTAAAATTAAAATTCGAGCCACTCTCAATCGCAATGTTTACGGTAATCGAAAATTCTCTTTTCGGTCGAGTGTATCTCACAAAGCATGCATTTCTGCACTGGAATACCACAGGTGCTTGCAAAAAACAGTTTCTTGTCGCACTGCGCAATTTATTTTAATGAGTTCGTTAATATTAACCTTTGCTCTCGACTTCCAGTCATTTTATTTACAAAATTTTATATGAAAAGTTTAGACTCGACGGACTCTATCGTAAAACTTTTTTAGATCAAAATTGAAAAAATAAACTTCTGAAAATGTCTCTAGATAACCTTGACCATGTAGATGCGTGTGTGTATGTAACGATTTTAATAACAGCCATCCAATGTTAAATATTTCTTTACCAAAATGCTAAGTATCAAAAATAACATCTCTGAAACTCGTTACAATGAAAAACCCCTATAAATAATTGAAACAGCTATAAAAATAAAACTTTAGAAAGAACATGAAGTTGTTAATTAGTGAAACATCCACACCGGAATGCGTAATTTCCATTTCGGATTCCCGCAAACTGCCTAATGTAGTGCCCTTACGTTCTGTGGTACAGTCAGCAGATACAAAAACTCTTAAAAGCTCTATCTAATATAAATACTAGCAATTAATCAACGAACAAAATGTCATTAAATATGGTGTAAAACTAATATACCTAATTAGTAAGTACCCACCTAAGTATGTAGTTATGTAAAATGTTTGAATTTCTTATAAAGCTTTTTTTTATAAAAGGCGTAAAACAATTCCCTGAAACTGTAAGAGTGTGGGACCAACCCGACGACATTGTCAGGATCGCCGAAGGTCCGAAACAGAGAGAAGTCTAAAAACCGTTCTTTCCTGTAATCTCGGAGACCTCAGATCCAGCAGTGAACTTCTTCATGCTGATAACAATGGTCATTTCGATCCACACGACACTATTCTTTATTTTTACGTGTTTTGCAATATAAAGCCACTATCGTTTACCAACGACTGTACTGTCGCATGGTACCCGCACTGCGCTGTTTCAACCGACGCTGATACAATTTAAATTTTTCATTAATTCGCATCCGAACCCCGGTCCGTACACTACGTACGTTCGCGGCATAATGTGATAATTTTATAAAGCCATTCCATATTCATGGGTTAAGAAAACGGGAGAATTAAGTTGCCCGCCGACACTAACCCACAGAATAAATTATGACACGAGTTGAACCAAAACGTTTTGGAAGCATGGCGTTTTTGATTGATTTTGGAATTTACTGCACAAGATTAACCGTCGATACTTTCACTTTCATGCTATGCCGTTGTAATGCCATTACAAAAACGCAAAAAATATTTCATATTGTATGTGTTTTAAATTTTTAGTTCAATTCGATACTTTTATGTTTCAATAAAGTATCGGAAAAGGACGATTTTTTTTTGTGAACACCTTTTATTAACCCTTCAACATACTCTATAGTATCGGTATGACGATGAAGTTATCAACTGAATTTGTATTTGTATGAATAAATGAAACAATATTTATCAAACTCTTCTAAAATCTCACCTGTATGACTCCAATGATTCTGCCTTCTGAGTTCTTGATCGCCATGCAGAGAATCGTGTTGTGCTTGAAGCCGGTGCCGTCGTCGACCGATGGATCGAACCGCGGATCGAGATACGCATCTGCTATCGTCACTGTCTGGAAGCGAAAAATAAATCTTACGTCCACTTACGTGTGGTTTTATTATCCGGTAGGTCACTGTAAGTCTTACTTCAATAGCACAATGATTAAGTGTAAGAGTAGGTAAAATAAATTAAGGGTATTTTAGTTGAAAACAATTCTTATATTTTATTAGATGAATATTATTTTGAATGTATAGGTACCTATTAATAACATATCTAAGAGCATGTTACATGTGTAAAGAGGAAATAAATGAATATGAATATGCCCTACAATTTAGGATTGCCTGGATAGTATGGATAGTATGTATTACAAGAAAACCTATTCGCGTTACAATATCATGTTAAGTGTAGATTAGTCACATGATCACTAGGGTAAGCCATAACTCATGGAGCCTCCTGAATTTTCATGTTACTTTAAATTTCCTTCCATATTTAAATAATTAAAAAGGATACTGTACACAAAGCCCAATTCAACCTTCACTTTGCGAGTAGGTAACAAGGACACGAGAGATTTGCAAAAAACCGGAGAGTCTACTCGACAAAACGATAAACAAGGATTCGTATCGACAATTTGACTTACACTTCGCGGCAACAAAGCGAAACTCTGCTAAGCCACCCGTAGCTCAAAACGCGACCGCGCAATGTATGTTAATTTTAGTAACAAACCTTACTTTTACAGTTTTTGAAGTACATCTCCAGAGATAAGATTTAGGTATTATGTTTCTTATCCCAAGGGCTACCGAAGAAAGGGTCTGAGTTGCTTATTAGAAATGATGTATGGTTATAAGATGAAAGCCGAAATATTTCGTGTGTTTTGGTAACTTTGATCTCTGAAACAACTAAAGGTGGCTTAAACTTCACCACGCGACATGAGAACGTGAAGACCCCACATTTAAAAGAGAGAGAGGTAACTTTGACTTCGCATTATAAGAAAGATCAAAAGAAAACAGACTGCCAACACTGTAAGGCTCAAACGCTGTAAGTACAAGCAGTTGTAAATACGATCGTTAATTCAAAACACGAATTAAAAATAGACGCAGTAAAACGAATAAACTTTTTTGATAAGATAGAAGCAAATTTTAACCCGTCCCAGACACGTCAAAAAGTTATCTAATGTGTAAGACGGCACAATAAGTCTTTGATAAATTAGCTGTTGAAAGTAATTTGAAAGTTTTGCTGCATGGTGGGGGTGATTAAACTTTGCTAAGTTATGTGACGCTAATACATTATGTAGAGAGGTTCAAGCTCCTGAAATCTGTCTTAGTTATAGCCCGAAATCGGTTTAAGAGTGAAAGATTGTCAAAGTTACCATAATAATTACGAAATCTGTAAAAAAGTCGCGTGTTTGGGTCCTCACTTTATACTTGCGAGATTTTGAGGTTGTAAAACTTTTCACAATAAATAAAATTGGTAGTAAAATTGTTGTGAAAACAAAACCACAGGCAAAAATCAACCGTAACTCTAAAATTCTTAATGATTATAAAGGCTGGAGCAGACCGGATGCGTATACGTAGACGTAAGCGTAGACGTAAGCGTAGACGTGCACGTCTACATTACGCAAGCAGTGTGTCCTGTCTCATACAGTTTCATACATTACAACTCAGTGGTACGTGCACGTCTACGTATACGCATCCGGTCTGCTCCAGCCCTTATTGTTTGTTTGCCTACCTCGCCGGTAGTCGCAACGTAGCCAGTAATACCAATGTTGATGGGAAACCGGCTTTCGTAAGGTGATGTCCGTGGCATGCCAGGATCTGTGTCATCTCCCGCCTCAAGGTCGAAAACTCGAGAAAAACTGCCTTTTGAAGCTTCGTGGACTAATAAGACCTGTGAAGAAAAAAAACATTATCAAATAGAACACAACGTTGTTCGAAAGTAGCAAGAACGATGAATCTGGCATGCTCATTGCAGATATCGACAAAAGCTTCATAATAAAATTGCATACACTCCATGCAGTCCACTGAACCCTAATGGTCGTCAAATGGAATATTTGATACCTAACTACCTACATACATCAGAAACTGAATACGCGGTAGTAGGTTCGTTAAAGTTTGTAATTTGTCAACAAGGAACAATCACGATTTTAATTTTCTCCTCTAAACATTCCTAAGCAAAATTGCCCAGAGATCACGTCACAAAGCAGCGTACCAAAAACAAGACAGTCATCAGGGCAACAAAAAACATTTTAATTAACATCCGTCAACAAAGCTTCCAACTAAAGCAAAATTAAACTTCAATATTGTCTCGCAAACAGCGGTAATTGGCCGACCCGAAACAAAATACACTACGAAATCACGTCGCTTTTGTAGCAGTAATTCAACTTTTTTTGACTCTTTGTTTTAGTAGCCGATAGTAGTTCCCCAGAGAAAGTCTTATGACAAAGTGTGAGCTGGAATAAATGTGTTATTATGTAAAAACCAATGTTTTAACTTTTTTCGGAACATCGCCGGTCGCGTCGTTACTTTTGGTCCACAGTATCGAAGTGACTATAATTGCTCTAACATTAGCACACGTGCGTTATAGGGTTAATAGTGCCCATGTTTTTGGCTGTTTAATTGACTGATTGATCAGTAGCATTGATGGAATTTGCTCTGAAAAATTGGTGTTAATTGGAAATTGGATTTTTCGACACCGCGAACGGTGAAAAAAACAAGTCATGTTCGCATTGAAACGCTGACAAACCATTGTTCATGAACAATAGACATTTACAGACTATTCTACCTTTATTAAATTTTACCGATACAATCAGTAAAAAATATTTTTAGACCAAAAATAAAGTCATTACCAAACTAATAAAATTGTTTTAAACTCTGTCTAGAAACAAATAGACGGTTTGACAATGGCGGAATGAAGTTGTAGATAAATTTCCCAAAAAATATATAACAAAGGAATTAACAGAACTGAAATTTTGGCTTATTCCCATCGAGCCCACCGGCCGGCCCACTGGTGGGCCGGATGCACTGAGGTAAATTATTTTTGCTGAATGTGGTAGCGACGTATGGCCTTTACTCTGACAGCACGATTTATAGCAAGTGGCGCAGTTTCGTATCTGTCTGCTAGTTTTATCACATCGTTTTAAGGTTGGGTCCTTTCCAAGTATTTCCCGGGGGTGGTTTTTTGGACTCGAGGTTATTTTTCTCTCATTAAGTCTCATGCTTTTATCTAGTCTAGACTAGACACCTAGATTTTAGAAATATTTTTAGGACAGACACATCGTTAGGCTTGACTAAGAGTATTCCAGTAATTTATGAGTATAGGTCCCGACACGGTTTAAAAGCTCTGACCTTGAATGGAGAGAAGTGGGAGGGTTTATCGTTATCGAAACAAAATGTACAAAGAAATTGTAAATAGAAATATAGATAAATCTTTATTGTTCACCACAGAAACAGTACAGGATACACAACTTTAAAATAGTAAGTAAGATAATACTATAGTTCTTAATAATACTGAAACTCTAGTCCGACTAAGATAAGGTGTTTTTAGTCCAAATGTATCAAAAGCGATGGAATTTCTCATAACAATAACGTTCGGGTCAACTAAAGTTGGGATAACAGACGGCGCTAAAGAAAGATTTATCAAACAGCACCCTTATCCCGCGACCGGTTTGACTGATGAGATCAATCCATCAGTACCCGGCCACAGAATAAACAGTAACTCGAAAGGTTCAGCTGTTTTAGTATTTTAGTTATGTTGCAAGTAAAGTCACGCTAAGCAAAAGAAGACTAGCTGCTTTGTGACAGATTTCGCCGGGGAAAATAATACTACCGTTCCTATTTCTACGGTCAAGCATTTTCTTCGCATTGCTGTGTTCCGGTTTGAAGGGTATGGATACCATTGCAATCACAGGCATATCGAAGAAGTAATAACTGCATATTTTATGAACCAGTGGCCTATTTCAGTTAGTGACGGAGTTTTCAGGTCGCCCTGAAGTTTACTCCAACAATGTCTCCTCTGAAACACTGAAAATGCCACTAGCACCAAGTCCTTAGTACCTGTCAGCTAAAATGAAAACGCGGCAAGTGTAAAGCTGTGTTTTAGCTGCTCTACTAAAATACTGGCCTAGTTTAAACAAATCTTGACCCGCGGTCGAGAATCTTCGATATTTGAAGAATGACCCGCAACGTTCGCAAGAATTATTAGGATATTTCAGATTATATTCTCGATACAGCGAAAATAATTTGGTCTCCGATGGATTCATTTTTCACGAGTTTCTCCGACAGGTGAAGACGCGAGCATCATTATTATCAGCATCATAAATTGTATAAAACAAACCAACAGACAAGATACGAAGGTAAGTAATGATGAAGCTTAATATCAATGGATGAGGCCGGTAATGTAACAAAACGGTCTAGAAGAGGCATATTATCCACTCTGGCCTAGATTGTACTGATCCAGGTAATGTAGACAGTTGTTTGCATGATGAAAGAAACCGATTAGTGTTTTTGGAAATTTATCTAGATTTTAGAATTATTCTATTATCAGAGAGTCTGGTTTCCAGAGGTCCAGCTAATAGGTAGTCTGCGCTGAAGTCTATTCTGTTCCAGCAAAGGCTTTAACAGAGCGGTAAAAAAGTAAGTAATTCTATGAACTGGTGTAGCTAAGAGCTTGCCTATTTTCCACTATCTATCTATCTATCTATTCAGCCTGTATGCACCCACTGCTGGGTATAGGCCTCCTCTTTAGTACGCCAGTCTCTCCGGTCCTGCTATATTTTATGCTGTATTTTCCACTAATGATAATAAAAATCAGAGGTATTCAAGAATCTCAGGCATGATTGCAATTTAAAACATTTAGTTAATTTCAAAGTAGATTTGATGAACTGAAGTCTACACTCCAAGGTCTGATGATGACCAGCAATCATAAAGAGCATCTAAAATCTTTATAGTCATAGTTTTAAAATTTTTGTAAACCTAACTTGTCTATATCACAGAATATTAGTACAAGTATATATACCGAAGATCCGATTTCGCGTCGTCTCACAAATTCACAAAGCACATATTCGGACATGTTGGCACAAATCCAACAAACGTATGCGATACATGAGACTGCTGAACACCGAAACAAATGCCATTTGACAACTGTTCGTAAGTGCCAGAAGCACTCCGCTGATAAACGTTACACGTTCTTATATTTATTGCTGAATCTGTTTCCTTTTTATCAGTTTTGGAACTAGCAATTGCTATGGACATTTTGGTGAAATATGAACTTTTTTGAACGCTACTCCGATTCTCAGGGTCTTTATCAAAAATCTGAGAGACTATCTGTTTAACTGTCTGAGGATCACATAATAGCACATTATATGGATGATATCCAAGCGTGCTCCATCTTAGGTTGTAGCAACACTTTCTATCAGGTGTGCTGGCAGTCACACGCTTAGAATATCCTCCATAAAAACACTGCAATTGCGAATGGAATTGAATAGTATTTATACCTGTTCCACTTAATACCAGACCACCAGACCACAAGGGATTTATTCAGTGAGTTGGATTCAAGAGATTAGTAAGTATGAGACGGCTCAAGGTCTTTACAGCCTCGTGGCTGGATGAACTATTAAAAACAGCTGCAGACTGCACATTATGGCAATTTGACTTGTCACGTAATTCTGTAGTATTTATCTCTACTTTGTATTATAATCACAGAGCAGCTCAATAAGTTAGCACTTAGAAAACCTTCCGTTCACAATGAAAAAACCAGTAAAAACGAGTAACAGATCCTGATTAGCATTCCGATGTCCGCGCGATGGATGGCAGAGATAAGTACGACCGGCGCCTACGTTCCAATACACAGTAAATACACCAGTATCTCAACTTCTGATAGCGGAAAGTCCATGGATGGAGAAAGCTCCAAATTGCCCTTCCTTGAAAATCAGGGCAGCCATCTTTAGTAGTAATTGACTTTCTTGTTTTTTTTTAATTATGAGTATATAGCTAATCATTTGGCTGTGAGTACACCTGATGGTGAGTGTTCCACTCCTTGGCAGTTCGCATTATGAAGGTGGAAGCAAAGCGCTTCATGTGAAGATGTGGGATATCTACCTCGACGGAATAGCAATTATCAGTGTGCCTAGCAGTCCGGAGGTGAAAGGGTGATGGAGGAATAAGGTCATGTAGTTCCATTTTTTTTTTATACTACTAAGTAGTAGTCTGATAGTAACGAAACACTTCAGGCTTTGAGTTGTTCTATCTTTACCTAGGTGCCTGGTTGCCATCATCATCAGAACCAGTAGAAATGTCGCCAGTCTAAAGCCTTGGTCTCGCGATCGTAACGCACAACGCTACGAAGTGCAGCACAACGCAGAGTACCGCTTTTGCTTCTCGCCGCTGACGCAGACTGCGACGTAATAAAAGACCATACTAGACGATTTCCATACGATTATGTGTCCGGCTCTGCATGCTGCATACCGCTGCGTTGTGCGTTACGATCCCGAGACCAAGGCTTAAGGTGGACCAAGTTTATAAGTGCAAGAAAAGCTCTTCGGGTACAATTAGTAAATTATTCTCCTTAACCAAATAATGAGTTTGTTAGCCATGTGGCAATGTTTAGTGATGAGCTGGATTACTGTTCTCATACAACGTGTGCTAAGACTTCAATCATCATTAGATGGCGTCGATTACACAGCTCTGCTGGCGACATGAAGACGCAGTACCACTGGTGCAATTACACTGTGGCGCTAAGCTGATATCTAGCTTATACTCGTACAAGATGGCAATTACGTCACATGGTTTTATAACTATTGCAGGTTGCCTTAGTTTCTGTACCTTTAGTATACTTATTTTTTGATCCAATACAGTTCGAATTTTGATAAAAGAAATTAAGATACACTGAGCCACAGAATATAATTAAGAACTGCACTGAATTATCGTTCTGAACTTAGAACTGCTTAGTTGGAGTGTCGATAGCTCAAAACCGCAGTACAATCAAATACATCGCCAGTTTGAAGATAGCTTCTGTTCAGAAATGCTCAGAAAATCAGATCAGAAAATCCCGGTAACAGCTAGGTCCGCTAACGCATGATCTAGTCACAACAACATTATAATCTTTAACAAGGTTCATAATACCTTAATGATATGATTAAATGACATCATAAGGATTTCCCAAGATAACAGAACAACACGTAATGGGTTTATTTAGAACTTGCATATTTATGAACACGAACTGCGATGTGGGATGTATAAAGGCACGGACTGCGCGGACCAGAGTGTCCTGTCCATTCTGTATGTCAATCAGTACTTCATCTGTGGCCGTACTAAACCGGTAAGTGTAGTACCTTCCTGAAAGATTCACTTAGCGATAGTTATGTAGATGTGAGGGTATGGAGACGGTTAACAAAGGTGCGACCATATGGGCTGTCTCTTATCTCTGTAGAAATATTGTCTAATCTCAAACTGCACGCCCCACTTTGATCATTCAAAGTGAAATGTTTTTTTTTCTAACTTCATACAGGAAATTTTGATAAATACTATCTGTGTGTAAACTTAAAAGAAAACGCAGTGAAGAGACGCACATTTTAGGACTGGTGCTAGATTTTATTTTGTTCAGGTAATAATTCTACGTCGAGGGCACCACTGAAAGGATCATGACGTCGTAATCAATCGCGTTTCCCAACAGCAACAAAACAATTACAGAATAGCTACTGAGTGAAGACAATACGAATACCGATAATACCTCGCATTCCGTCAATACGAACCATGTGCGACAATGTGGGACGCTGATATCGGTATTCTAACCTAACAATAGCATACATATTTACGGACGAGTAAATTCTGGGTATGTATAAAATTTTCAAAATTTGGTATTTATATAAATCGCAAATATAAACAGATAAAATTCAAATGAAATTAGTAAATATACAGATTATTACATCCATTATACGCAATAAGAGAATTTTTCCTTGTCCCTATTTAGAAGACGCTATAATTGCGGTGGACGAACCGGAGAGCAAAACGCATGCGGCTGATACTGGTGACGATGCAACGAGAAGGCCTATCGCTCTTTCTGGTAGATGGCGTTTGCCTAAAACCCGTTAACTTGATCCCTGCCGATGAATCTATCAATTTGATACAATTCAATCACCGCAGAGAGCCAAAGAATTTACATGTCTTTTTACTCCTGTTTTGATATTTTCAAAGAATAAAAAACCTTTGCTTAAACAAATGAAATTGTTTTTACAACCAAAACTCATTAAATCCTTCGACATATAAAAATGTTTGATACAAACAAAGATTAACCCTCGTTTTGGCAATGTTTGAATAGGTCGTTCAATCAATAACGTGTGCGTACATAAGATATTCAATTCAACTGATTTATGATGTAATCAAGTAAACTCTCGACGTCCAATGAATATTATTACGAGCTACTGACTTCTCCTCTTTTTAGCTTCTTATCTGCTTCATAATTTTTAGAGTAGCATGAATAGATTCTTTCAGGGCGTCTAGTCGAAGCGACGCGTGACCCGAGGGCTGGTGATTATCTAGGCCAGCGTATCAGCATTGCTATTCAGCGCGGCAATGCAGCCAGTGTCTTGGGCACGCTTCCGATTGGTACTGATTTGGACCAGTTGAGCTATCTATAAATCGTTTGCAACGGTTTTTAGATGGCTCAACTGTTTCATGTGTATTTTGTAAATATTGTGAATATTGTAAATACTGTATTAGTTGTAATTTTCTTTGTGAATAAATTATTTTCCGACACTTCTAAATGAAATTTTTGCAGAAAATCGATATCTACTTCAAAGAAGACACATTTTCACTGAGAAGTGTAAGAAATCGGCTTGGGTCATAGTTTTTTGTAAGCATAGGAGCATTAGAATGGGTGTGTTTCACCTAATATACGAGCAATTTGAACTGAGCGATACCCTGCAATTTTCTGCCAAAAAACTTTACAGTTAAAAATAACGCTATTTGTTCTAGTATGTTACAAATTGTTTTATTACTAAGTTGGGCTGTTATTTGTTCTAAAAGTTGGTCATGCATGAGAGTTTTATGGTTTTAAAAGTAAAATATCTAAGTTAAATGACGAGTGAATGAACTTTGAGCGGTTCAATACAGACAACTGAACTGTGAACTTTTTGAGAAGACTATATAGTCTAATAAAAAATATTTTTCAATATCTTCCATTGATTTATTTAGCATTGTTTAATCAAAGAAAACTAAAAAGGGGGGTCAGATTAACTTGGTACCCCCTAAAATAGTAAACTTTACTGCCAAATACCTACAATATCAATATCCAAGACGGGAAGCAATCATAGAGTAAAGCTGATTAAATAAACCCAGTCGCTCCACTCTCCTTGTAGCAAACGGACAAATCCATGTTAGGATCACGCTTTGAAACTACCCAAGTATTTTCATTATTTTTTTAGAAAATAAGGCTGAATAATGTTGACGATCGACGGTTTTTTTTTTACCATGAGTATTACGAAGAATAAGGAAAAAAACATAAATCACTCATACGTCGCTAAAAGCTCCATTAGCTAAAAAATCACATGCTATTTATTTTCTTGTCACCATGGAAGTAGTGCCAATACTGAAAATGCCGTTATTTGAACCAAAAAAGTACTTATAATTATAATTTTGGCGCTTTAAGTTAGTTAAGGGAAAATGTAACAACATAATCAACACAACATAAATTAAGAATTTTATTGAGCCACTATGTAATGACAGGGCAATGGAATATCCGGCAAATTCTTAAGAAATATAAATGAAGGTATATTATAATATTACAAGCTTTGCTTAGTTTGGGGCTATAAGGCGTTGTGTGAAATGTCCATTTTTGTTTATTTCTATTTAAAGTCAAAACTTATAAAGCGTAATCCAAAGAAATTTCTTCGTTCACATTAGGATAACTGTTACGATACCGTCGAAGGATTATACACGCATTGAAAATTAAATTAATTACACGTAAAGTTTCTTGTTCAGATTTCCCAAAGAGATTACTACAACGGGAAGTTTCCAAGCTATTGTATCAATTATCTCTTGTGATAGTGAATTTAATTTGTGCTGAAGAGTTTGTGCTTCGATACTAGATTGTTGGCTTTGTGCTTCGATTAATTGGTTACCTAGAAGCATGTCTCCGTACGTGACATTATAAACCACATCCAATTAGTTACAGTCAAACGCAAAATTTAATAAGGCGCAAATGTTCTTTGTGTCGACGAAAACTTTGATAGAAAGCTGAAAACTTCTAACTAGGTACTTAAGTAATAAAAAGAAAATTCAGGATAAAAAATAATAATGAAGACCTTTGTTTTGGTACAAATAACGACATAGTTTAAAAACTTTTATCACGTTTTTATGTGACAGCTGTTTAGGCCATTTGCAGGGCATGTTCGAGACAACCTAAACAAAAACAAAAGAAGTCTCACCTGTACCCGTTGGCATCGAATAAGGCTCTGCGTGTGCGTGAGTATCCTAAGAACCATGTGTTCTATCGTGCTCTGCTCCTCAAACACCATCCTCGCCAGGTCTAACAGAACCTGAACAAAGAGTTTCATTTTATTTATAGCATCTACGGCCTGACTTTATCTATACTAGTACATCATCATCATCATCAGTATATACCTATCAGTACATTCACAATAAAACATGCATAACTCTGTGAAGGTATCGATTTGCGTTTCCACCGCCAAACCTTGTGCATGTTTGACATTTTGAATCTTGTGCATATTGTTTTAAGGACTTTCTTGATTGTAGAACAAATCGTTTGTTCGTTCGTCTTCCATGAACTGGTTCCGGTTCAAACCATCATTCCCAAGCAATTGTAGTTTCTACGAGCTATGCTTTACGACTGAAATCTGAACTGTACCTGGTTTCTTTTAACTTCCAACTGGGATCGTTCATAAAGCTGTGCGTTCCGCAGACCAATGCCGCAGAACTGGAGGTAGGCGGAGAATACTTTCTCGTCGTACGATGTGAAGGGGCTGTCGTTCTGTTTGTTTATCACCTGGAAAACACAACAAATTGTAAAAAGCAAGCAAGCTCGTATGAGTTAGTGGCCAACTCTGGTGACGGAGTTTTTAGGCCGCCTTTAGGCCTCCGTCGTGGCTTAACGACTGCTAGAGCCGGGACCGACAAACGTACCCTCCGAAGCACGGAAGCGCTCAGATGTAAATGCCACTAACGGTCACCCATCCAAATAGTGAAGGAATCCTTTTACAGACTTTTTTAACTTTATCTATCGTATATCATACCGTATCTCAATACGAAAGTTATTCTAGCCGTAGAGAACGAGAGAGTTGATGATGAGGATTACATTCGGTACAATCGTAGGCCGAAAATCCAATTAACGATGAAATTACAGCTAGGATTATCATGACTATCGAAAACTGTGCCAACAACAAATCCTTCAACCAAGCGTGGGTATACTTGATCAAATACTGACGGATCATGCAGAGAATATGAAGTTTTTCGTATAATTTCATTTATCCGGTGCTAACGCTGAATAAATATTGATTCAATAAGCCTGACGTGACCTCTTTGCGTTTCTGCATGAAAATGGTCGACTTTTTGTTTCAAATTTTTTCGGCGCTCGCTCCGATGTATTACAAAACAATTAAAGATTTCACAAAATTGAATAGCAATTTCAGTTTCGTTACTCATCCCCGGCATTTAAAATTAATTTTCCGTTTGGGGCCCTCGCCAACACGCAGATGCTTTGAGATAAGTTGAACTTCTACCAATATTTCATGAAGCAATTTTGTTTTGCCTCGGTATTCTTTTTACGTTGCGGCTGTTGTAAAAACTTTCTATGCCTCGTTCATTTATTATCTTGCGTGGCTCCATTTGTTTAGTAATCAAGTAAGTAGTTAAGTCCAATAAGTCGTTTATAAAGCCTAGTGGTCTAACGGATCTCAGATCAAAATCATGGAATTTTAAGGCAATTTTTTTTGTAAATGTAACGGATTCCTCCGTTACTTTCGCTGAATAAAAAATAATGGCATAAATGACTTACTTACGCCTGAGCTTATCAAGCACTAATCTGGACTCCACATTTTTGCATGAAAACCTCTGTTGAAATTTACGCTTGAGTAACGATTATAGGCTTGTACATATAGGCCTCAGCTATGAAACGTTTATTGTGCTAAATGCATCTTTGAGAGTCGGTAACATTATATGTATGCATCAAGAAGAAAAATACTGAAACGTCACTCAAAAACATTACATAAAGTTAACGTGCTTCTTCTTTACCTTACCCATTAGTAAGAGATCTAAGAAGCGTTTCAGTATTCGGGCGTAAATTGTTCAAATTGATAACACTTTTCATACGTCAAGATAAAATGTACAAAGTGGGTATAAGTAGTTTCATATTTTGTTCACAAAGCCCCAATTTTCCGCTTTCAACATCAGACCAGCTGTTGGATCTTGGCGTAAACAATGTTTAATTAACTTTTTGGGCCTTCAACGCAACTGTTGGAATAACACGTTTGTTTGTAACAAATTGATTTATAGGTTTGTTTTATACCTGAGCGACGCCGATAACCTCCCCGTTGATGTCTTTAATCGGCATGCAGAGGAGTGACCTTGTCTTGTACCCGGTTCGCTGGTCAATGTCGTGGTTGAACCGCTCATCCTGAAACAAACCAAAGGTTAAACAAAAGCTTCAGGAAAAACATTTAATTTCACTCTAATTATGTAATCACGATTGAAGAGATTTGTTTTATTTCAAATGAAGTCATAATATAATAGCAAGAGGTAATCGGAGGTGCACTAGTGACCGCAAACCGCTGTCTCCCACATCCTCTCTATATTATTTCCACTTCAACAATACCTACTCTGAATCAGAAGCAAGATTGCAGAGCTCCTGATATTTCATTTCGACTTTTATATTCGCCAGTGTAATATGATCAAACATTGTTTCTGTGCAACAAACTGTCGGGTTTATTTGGGAAAGTTGTACTGCAGTCACAGAAACTGTTAAAACTAACACCACAAATCTCTTGAGCTCTAAGATTGCAATTTCAGAAGTACTTCGTTGTGAAATTTACGATTCAATATAGTCCTGCTGTGGGCCTGCAAACAAAGTAAGTATAAACCAGAAACCTACTAGATGAACATGAATATTTCTACGGGAATCTAAGGCATTATGTTTCCATGTTGGGTGTTTCTATGTATTATAGGTATGTATTTACAAAAAAAATATGTATGTATGTATTCTATCAGCCATCTAGTTTCCATCGTACAAGCTTTGCTTAGTCTGGGACTAGTAGGCGTTGTGTTAAGTGTCCGAGAATATTTATTTATTTATTTATTTTGGCCGATAGCCAGAAATCGAAAGCTCCAGTTTATAACTTGGTCTGTCACCTGCCCAGATTGCATTATAAACCATTCTCCATTGTGCTCACGTCCAGCACAATACTCAATTCAGGCGATTTCGATATTCCATAAAATTAAGCACAAACCGCTGACGCACAGACCTGAATTCGCAAAATTTACAGTCGATTTCACAGTAAAAATTCACTTCAAAAACCCGCTTAAACGTATAGTCACGATCGCTGACGTTTCATTTGTTTACATTTTCGTTCAGTCATTCACAAATTGGATTAGATTAGAATTAGAACGCTATTATGTGTGAACAAAAAAAAATTAAAATTTTACCTATTACAAATTTATTATATGACCAGAGATTATATTAAACAGATCTTTAACTATCAGAACCAAGCCATAAGTATTGTTGTATGTACCTACAACTATTACATTTAAAAAACTGTTCGTATCCCAAACGTGACAAGTAACGAACCAACACTAAATGCCAACCCTAAACCCATCAATCACACTATAACTTTACTGCAAGCAAACAGGGTTGTCTCAGTAACGGTTTTGGCATAGACCTAACGCGGTTACTTACAATGCAAGTGATAAAATCCGACACTGATTCATGCAAAACCATTTAAAGATCTCATCTCCTTATGGAATATTTGGCACAGAGACAAAAGCACTTACATAATACAATCTATAAAACAAAACTCTTCGATCGCAAAGGGAATTGTTGAAATAAAAGAATTGCGAAGTCAGTAGTTGTAAACCGCTGCATGAAATTCGATTCGTGGTACAAGTTTCCCGCTGAAGTAATTTTATTTCTTACGGGGAAATATCAAGGAGTATCCAACTTCCAGTTTGCTGGCTTAGAGATTGCGGGAATCAGAGCTAGAATTAAAGTGGCCCAGTTCAAGGTGAATGAGAAAAGGATAATAAATATTTGAATGAATGAATGAAAGCACTTTATTTTTTTCTGTGTGCCCTTTGTCATAGGCCTCCGCCAGTTCCATTCATTTACCTATGTCGTTCATTTTTTTTAAACCGGAAGAAACGTTCTCGAAAAAAAGAGAAAGAAAAAATGTTACAGTAAATGCAACGGTAGTGTGTGAAAATGTAAAATACTCGATAATTAGGAACTTTCACACGCTGTTGCGGAATACATTAGTTTTAATACGGCATTTATAAAAACGAATTTTCCACACAGAATATTGCACGTACTTAAAATAAACAAATACGAGAACATTGCTAGTATAAATAGTACGGATAGCGAAATTATTTCATAACATAGAGCTGGACAGACACGTAGAGGCTTTTCAACAAGCGTACGTGCGGGCTCCTCGCCACACATAACTTTTGCAGATATAAGTTTTATCCTAAGTAAATAAAGTTCAAATTCTGGGACAAAAAATCCGAATCTGATATATGTTGTGAAAATTTCTGAACGTAGTTTCCCTTAGGTAGTCATTATTTAGCATTGAAAAATAAAACGCATTATGCTATGACGTGTGAAAGGCCACTTCCTGTAACCTTCTAGTTTCAATAATGTTATTATGAACTCTTTGCCTACCTCAATAGTATATTAGCATAAAAGATAAGGTAAAACGAGTAAAACGTTTGAATGTTAATGAGATCAATACTGAATGTCAATGAATAATTCAGTAAATTGTTCAGTGATATCTGGAATTTCTGGTGTCCCGAGATAATTTTTTAAGGTAAGGAAGTAAAAAAAAAGTCTGACTGAAATTTTCTGACGTAAGCCTCCGACACACGGTACAGAATGTATTCGACAAATATATGAAGCAGACGATTGATCTGACAAATATCTAAACCTAGACTCTTTTCGCAATATGTTTGGGCAGAATGTTTTCCGACACTATAGTCAAGACGATTTTCTGCAGGCAGATAAGACACTATCACCCATGAGAGCATTAAGTGTGTTGGAGAATTTGAGTCATAATAAAATGACCTTTAATGACACTGGATTCGATCGGCGCAGGACTGGAAAGAATGACGTGACAAAGAGGAGGCCTATACCCAATAGTGGGTGAGCATAGGCTGATTAGATAGATAGATAAAAAATGACTACAATATTTTTGCTTGTTTATCTGACCTGTACAAAAATGAGCTCTGACACTCGCAAAAAGAACAAAAACAGAACTACGTTCAGTGGAAAATCACAGTTTCCCAGAATTTAGTAAAATTATACAGTAATTGGCGACTTTCCCTCCTGGTTTATGAAACAAGCTGGCACATATTCATAGAACAACAAATGTAATTGCTGTAGCGTAGGTTTCTTGTCATAGACCTACGAGAACAGTCAGGTTTGTAGAAAAAGCCATTATCCTTTTACTCTAAATTTGCGTCACATGTTGAAATTTTTTAGGTTTTTTTTAGGTTAGTGGTTTCAAGTCCTTGTTAGCATTCTTCCATCATGAGACTATACAACTTTTTGTGCCAAGTAGTACATGGTAACGACCACAAACGTACTCGTTGTAAAGTACCATTTGAATACAATGCTCATTCGAAAGCAATTTCAGTCGTCTGCCAATTTTGACAGCTCGTCCCAAACGGACCCACGCAGGTGTGTTTCGGCACGTTTAATGTTAGAACAATTACAGCCACTCCATAAAATCTACGGTAAAATTAGCATTCAAAGCGAGTTCCGAATTCAGTTAAATTAGGTTAAGTCATTCGAAAGGGTGAACAGAATGATCATTTTAAAATTATGTGCTTCGAATTTATAAAGATTCAAAATAAAGCGTTGGTGGTCTGAGAGAAACGTAATCAGACAAGGCTGGAAGACTGTTTAAATAGAAAAGAGGTTTACGATGATGGCAGAGGTCTTAAACCAGGTTCAAATGATGATGACATTGCTATTACATGATTTGCGAATGGATTACAGAGATTTATTTCATTAGAGTGTAGAAAAGAAAAAACCTTAGCAAAAGATTTATTTCATTAAGAGTGTAGAAAAGAAAAAAACCCAAAACATAATAAAATTATCGAGGTGAGTTAAGATACGTAGGTACATAGGTTGTTATTAATAAACTCGTGTAAGCTTAGTAGTTACACCGAGTTTTGTATTTTGCATTGACAAATAAATTCAAATTTAATCGAAAGAGGCCAAGCACGGTGTAATTATTCCAAGCTTACATCGATTTTATTAATAACTAAGGATAGTGTTGCCAGTTCGACATGAATCTTGAAGACTACCAGTGATCCTGCTTTTTTCTAAGGATAGTGTTGCCAGTTCGACATGAATCTTGAAGACTACCAGTGATCCTGCTTTTTTCTAAGGATAGTGTTGCCAGTTCGACATAAATCTTGAAGACTACCAGTGATCCTGCTTTTTTCTAAGGATAGTGTTGCCAGTTCGACATAAATCTTGAAGACTACCAGTGATCCTGCTTTTTTCTAAGGATAGTGTTGCCAGTTCGACATAAATCTTGAAGACTACCAGTGATCCTGCTTTTTTCTAAGGATAGTGTGGCCAGTTCGACATAAATCTTGAAGACTACCAGTGATCCTGCTTTTTTCTAAGGATAGTGTTGCCAGTTCGACATAAATCTTGAAGACTACCAGTGATCCTGCTTTTTTCTAAGGATAGTGTTGCCAGTTCGACATAAATCTTGAAGACTACCAGTGATCCTGCTTTTTTCTAAGGATAGTGTTGCCAGTTCGACATAAATCTTGAAGACTACCAGTGATCCTGCTTTTTTCCAAAGCCTGTGCATATTTTCTGCACTATCTACTGACTGCGATCTCTCATACGCATTTGTATGCAAATCGTTTTCATAAATAGTTAGTACGCGAGCACGCATCTGACAAGGTCATGATTCTGGAGACCAGCCAGAATGAGACATCATATTGGAGTTACCATCAAACATTAATGAATGGGCAACCTTGAACCTGACAGAAATACACAATGAAGATGTTTTATGGAAAAGATATACCGTTTATTTTTTGCCAATATTTTTTTGAATTGTATCGAACTTTATATAATAGTCTGATAGTCTGATGAAGTGTTATGCGAAGTTGTTTTGATAAGTAGTTTCCTTTATCGATAGTTATTTTCAGTTTGAAATGAATAAGCTTATTGAAAACTCAAGAGCGTTATTATTTTCTGCTTAGAAACTTGATTTTTTCGGTAAATTTGGTACGTTACAATAAAGATTTATATGTTGGATCAAAATTGAAGTGTCCTTGTGTGTGGTCAAAACTTCCTAAGAATTTCAGAACAAACGAGACGAGATTTCTCTGAAAATGTCGAATCTCGACACGAACATCCACAACTATATGTAGCGATAATGAAATTCTATTGATTTCCTTCACGCTGCTGGTGGAATTGGCAGTTTATTCAATAACCAATATGAATACGAATAAAATCTGGCCCCCGAAACACAATTTTGTACGCAAAACCTCAAATGTCAACGACCTATATTTTTTTATCGCAAAACAGTGCCAATTAGATTAACGGTACCTAACTGTTAAAAGTAGAGTTAGACACGCCACCTAACTAAGCGCATAGGCCTTTTTTTTTGTTAACGGGGGAAATCTGCACTGCACACAGACACCAATACCGCATTTGAGTGATGCGGCAAGGTAGTGGAGATGGCCTGACTCTACGCAAAGGCCACAGCACTTTAAAAAGGGTGTTTTAAAACTCTTTAAGGGTCGTTGCGTGTTGCAGGCGCCCATAGGCTACGGTAACCGCTTCCCATCAGGCGGGACGTACGCTTGTTTGTCTACTTTGTTGTATATAAAAAAAAGGATAAATATTCTCGTATAATTATTAAGGTATCATTTTGTCTCGGAGCCAGAACCAGCACCCGGATCTCAGCTTGCTGCTTACCCATGTGTAGATTACTGTCTATCTTACTAATATTATAAATGCGAAAGTTTGTAAGTATGGATGGATGGATGGATGGATGGATGTTTGTTACTCTTTCACGTAAAACTACTGATCCGATTCGGATGAAACTTGGAATATATATTGTCCGTGACCTGGATTAATACAAAGGCTACTTTTTATCCCGAAAAATAAACGGGATCCAACGGGACGCGAACGAAGTCGCGGGCGGCACCTAGTGTAATATAATAACTAGCCAAAAGTATACAGAAAATAAAAGTTATATTCAGACAATTCTATACTCGTACAAGTTTCAAATACAACATGAGACATATCTTCAGACACATCTATAAAACATGAACCCCACTTATGTCAGTGTACCCCGCCAAGTACTTTTATTGTAATATACAGCAATATATCAAACTCGGTACATTACTCGTTATAATACAAAACGAAGTGGAGGAATAAGTCAACTTGGTTTTTAGTCAGCGAAAATAAGTTAGAGTAATAGTTAGGTCTGAAGAAAAAATGTATTGTAAGTAATGTTATAAGAGACATAGCCATTTTTGAATCAATAGTTAGCCTTTTTTAATAAATATTTTAATGATGTATCAATGTATACAAACAATAAAATTTGGCAACTTTGAAAATTTTGGTAGTTATAGTTCGGTAAACATTTTCATACATTTTAGTAACTAGCCGTCTCCCGCGGCGTTGCTCGCGTTAGAGTGTGACTTTTCAAAATTCCTTTCTTAGTGCGCCCCTACACTACATAAGGATGCTACCTTCCAAATTTCATACCTCTAGGACCTATGGTTTAGGCTGTGCGTTGATTATCAGTCAGCTTCAAAAGAGTTTTATATATATTGATGATGATGAGTTTGTTACGCACTGTCATTCACAGCCTTACCTACCAGCCTAGCGTTTATCAAGCAGTTCACAAGTAACTTAGCAACTGGGACCAGTCCTGTTGTTCTGAATGGGCCCAGTTGGTTATTACCACATCATATTTTAGGCCGTCACAAAATATTTATACTTACGATTGCTGAGTACATACAGCGAAAAAAGTGAAACGCAATCACTTGCCGTTAGCTCTCACAGGTGTACTAATATCGTTAATTTTACTTTTAACGGAACTCCGGTCAAAGACTAACCAGCAATTTCGCATAAGAGAGAGCTGACATATCTCATAACTATCTAATAACTAAGCGCATCATTAATTTACGATCTCTTTTGATTTATTGCCAGTTTTTTGCTAACTTTAATCCTTCGCGTACGAAAAAATGATTTACGTTTTTACTTTCTAATCCTAATTACTAATATCTAAATCTAATCCTTGTGTAAAAACCTAATGGAAAACACCTGCTAGAATGTTTTTTAGGTTGTTAGAAAAAGCTAATCTTAGATTTATGATTGGCATATTAATTTAGCATACCTACCTATCGTAAATCTAGATTGTTAGCCACTTCAACACGCACTAAGCGCTTCGTCTACCTTCACTATCTAATTATCTATCTACAAACTACATCCATAGCGAATAGCCGCCTTACAAACAATCTATAGTCGTAAATTTCATAAACATTATCCAAACCATTTAAAACGGAAATAGGGGATAGTTACTAGCGTCGATTTTATCAAAACATTGTAGATTCCACTACTATTGTAGAAATAGGAAAGTTTTCACGCCTGCTGCTGAAGAATAGAATGGATCCACGATCGACTATATTTTTTTTTATCTGGGTCTCGCAAATCAAGAATGAAAAGCGAGTCTACTGAACCTAACTAAACGTAACACAATAAAACTTTATCCCCGAGACCCATCTAGAGATTTGGTTTGCTATTTACATGACACTAAAATTTTCTTCCAAGTCTTTTTTATTTTCTCGTACATTATTTTGAATATTGCGCGGAAATCGAAATATCGAACCACAATCCGTATGATATTATCTGATAGTTCTTAAAACTGTATTGAATAGAAATTAAAATGTACTTTATCATTAGTTTCAAGAATGAGAGTTCAGATATTGTTATCAAAAGATAGCTTTCGTAACGTTTTTACAATATGCACAAAACACAACTTTCCGAAGCTTTAGAACAAAAACGAAAGGATCTATTTGCCCTTCGTAAATTTTGTGACCGCAGCTGATTCTCCATTCATTCTTACTCTATTATCTCTACAGGATTCCTGAGTTTGAATTTTTATTAGGGCAAGATAGCTGAAGATTTATTGCAGGGTACATTCTTATATCGGTAGAATTGGTAAGATGGCTTAGTAATGGCCAGTACTGGATTGAGGATGAGGAATGATTTATAAGTACTCTAAACCGTAAAGCCTCAAGGCGAGAGTCTATAATCAAGGGTTTTAAATTCTTGGTTTGTATTTGATTTTCCTTTACAATGAATGACATCGTTCGGGTTCGCATGATAACGTTTGGTAAAGTATTAAGATACTCACAACAAAATATTGTGAATTTTCTTGATTCGAATTTTCTCTGTACCTACTGCAGAAATCAAAGAACCAAGTAAAATATCATGCCGTCTGCAGCATACCATAGAGGTTGGATTTTTCCAGTGTTCATCCTTCTTAGTCCGCCCATCATAAGGTTCCGTCTACTCTAAGAAACGATAGGCACTCAGCGTTCAACCGAGACTTTTATTCATTGATGTGAATTTTTCATTCGTTCTCGAAGAGAGACACCATTCATCAACCGATACAGAATCTCGGTTTGGAAATTCTAATTCTGTCTGAATACACAAGTGGGAACTTTTATACGTTTATCTCTAGTGGAACTTAGGGATTCCAATTACTGTGTATTTTCCTTTCGCCTCATTATCATTGTTAGAAGAAGAAATCTGCTGCTGGATTCTTCCGTCCAATAAATTTTTGGAACTATTTCGACCTTCTTCATCATTTCCGATGAGTCCATAAAAGAAAGCACAGGTCACTGTCCTATGAAAAGGTACGGCGGTAGAGGCCATGTTAAAAAAAAATTAAGGGAGTTGCTATTTTGAAATTTGCATCGCCTGTGTTGTACGGGTGCAACAATTTACTGAGAAAATCAAATGGCGGTCAGACGCAGTAAAATGATCAAAGGAATCTTTCTTTGAAGATTCGAATGTGAATCAAGCTCTTAAACTTTTATTTTATTTGAAACAATATAGAAATAATACACATTTTCGTAGAACATCATTGTGGTGTAGCTCCACTCCTTCTGCCTTTTGTAGCATGTCAATCAGTGAGTGAGTGGTAAAGTAGCTTTATATAAGTATAATGAATGACGTAAGAAAAGAACTTCCCTAGAGATTTTTCAAAACCAGAGGATCATAAATCCTGCCGTAGATACAACCCTTATCTCAGACAGTGCCTTTTAAGTAACCTGGCACGACCACAGAATAAAGAATGGCATTTAAAGCTGAACAAATGGTACACTCTAAAATGTTATCCCCTCTTGGTCTTACCCACCTCATGAATTTTCTATCCTCCCAGATTTGTCTAGTGCTTCGCTGACACAGCACTTTATTTTATCAAGACTTAGCTTTGAAACTAATTGAACTATTCAGTGAAAGTTAACTATTACGTTAAGGTTAAACGCTTTGGTCTGGCGCGAAAATATAGCACCGCGGTGAATGAATAAATGTTGTAAGTGTGTACCTAATTGATTTTATACATGATTTTGTACCTTCGTATTTATGTTTATTTAAGATTAAGATAGGTTCATGTAAGTTTTGGCTAAATTGTCTAGTAATATATTCCTGTGCGAACTACCCTAATAAATTGTTATCCTCACTGCCCAAAGGTTAGCTGGTAGAGAATGCTATTTTAGCATTAAGTTCGCCTGTATACACTACTTTAAGTTGTATACAGGCGATAATTTTCTATCTATCTATCTATACATAAACGGTAGAAAAAAATTGTTCATATTTATTATTTGTATCCATTCTCTTTGTATCGTGATATGTATCCATAGCTATCACGATACAATGGGAAAATCAGGTTCGTGGACCTGATTTTTCGAACAAGTCGAAATACTAGTTCTAAGTTTATTATAATGCTTTAGGGTAAATATAATATGTTGTGGAGGGAGTCTTCTAATCTTCATACTAATTCTTCGGGATGTAATGATAAACTTCAGTGTTCCACATAATTACTTATTTATTTCACCAACGAAACTATATGTTTGTTTATACTGTGCGAGCGGGGAGAGACGACTGGCGACGCGGGACACAAAACTATCGCGTCAGCCCGATTTACTTACTTGTGGCTAGTCGCCACAATGCAAACTAGGTTATAAAATAAATATACTTTAATTAACCTATCATAAGATATTATAACTATAAATAAGCCTATTCTATTATAAATAAATCTGTTTAAAACTTGATAACTACGCTCATAACTACGATAAATAACTAATAACTCATAACTACGATAAAATCATTCCCAAAACCAACGCATTAGCTCGAATTTAATATTCACCATGAATATAGATGTTGAGGCAGAGTTTTTTTATCCAATAAAAATAAGCCTATTTATACGGGTTAAATAGTAGCTCTTGAATTTTACCCGGATCTGCAACACGATACTTCCCAAAACAAACTCATTAACTCTAATTTCAACTAATCTATGGATATTTTGGCATAGTTTCTGTATGAAATTAGGCCTATCATGTTACGAATCCTTTAGTGATTTATATTTTACCTAACCCAGAAAAACTGGTAATAATATGTAGTCTAATAGTCTTCTTGTCAAACTTCACAAGACACGAACCCAACGTTTAACCCAAAAATGTCGAAGAAATTAAATCAATCGTGAAATGTAGGCCCGTCAGATGCGTGACCTTAATATTGGCGATACTTCTCGCCTTATGTGGATCACGACCCTTATCAGAAAAATATGGCATAGAGCAGCCATTCAAGAATGCCCTCAATTTGGTGTTTATCTTTTACGTCGCCTAAGTTTGGGTTCAATCATAATAGTTCTAACAAAAAGAAGACAGTTTTGAAAGTCAGGAACTTTAATTTCTAGGAAAAATCTAGACTTTTCGAAGCAATATAGAATTACTACATTACCAAAGCTCGAGAATATCAAATAACTATCATTTTTGCCAGTACAAAATGTATTGTGACTATGATCATTTTCACACAATTGAGATGAATGGGTGAATTTTAGAGATAGGAACTCTAAGTTACTTTCACAATCCCAAAAGGCAAACAACAGTGTCAACAACAACAAAGACAAGTAATCTGTGCTAAATTAATCTACCAGCTAGGAAAGTTAGATTCTTGCGGCTTAGCGGCGTGAATGAGATGTGGGTCGGGCGGATTCTAAAAATCCTTCCGACCTCATGACTGACAGATGACGTAGGTTCCTGAGTTTGCAAGGACGTGGTAAAACTAAAGCCGTATATTGCTAGTAAATGTTTTAAGAGTTTGCGTCGTATATTAAGGGAAACACGGGTTCTAGAGTTTTGTTTTCCGAATTCATTGTTGGAACAGTAGAACCACATGAACGTATCGGTTGACAAAAAGTTCGCAATACGAATAAAGTTTGTAACATTTTAATGATATACGCGAATCTGACTAAATGAACATAAAATTAAGTTTTGTGTAAACAAGATAAACTACTTTACTTATCTTGATGCTAGATGCATCGAGATAAGTAACTTAAATCAATATAAAGCAAAATATTTCAGCCAAAAAGCATAAAATATATTAAAATTTTATGCATATTTAAATCAAATTTATACATTGGCGAGTTTGCTATTTAAAAATGTGTTAGAGAATAATCAATCTTTATTGTCCGGAATCTTTGAAAAAATAAATAGAATTTGTATGAATTAAAAATAACGTAGTGTGCTTTATTACGAGATAACTTTAAATTTTATATCGAGCGTCCACTTTTGATTTCATCCACACGATTTTTATGTATTTTTAAGAAGTAAAAACTTAATAAACTGCTTTTATGTAAGCAAAAAACTAGATGCCATACCATAGGCAATATTATACTAGGAGATAATAAAATAAAGAAGTAAACGTTCAAAAAACTATTCGTAGTCGATGAGTAAACTAAGCTTTTACGCACTGTCTACAAGCATTAAAATCACAGAAGCGGATCAAAAATTACGTCAGACAACAGTGAGACAAAATAAAAGCACGTCTGGATTCTTTACGTCTTTTACGATATGACGAGCCGTAACTACGTAGGATGAATCGTTCCAGTTTACGTGCACTGAATATACTAACCGCTCAATTGAGTTTTCAGGGAAAGGCAAACCAATATTTGGTAGAAAATATATTATGACAACCTGTTATGAATAAGCTTTTTTAGTTTATACCAGCTTTTGCCTATAACTTTGGTTACTTGGGACATGACTAAAATGTAAGCTATAAACAAAACAAAATATAGGATATACTTAGAATCATAGTGAATCAGATGAATTTCAAAGAAAAATCTGGTGTGTTGCAATGTCTGAAAGCGTCTGATATATCACCACATCCCTAAGCACTAAAATAAACTGAGCGAAAGAATACGTATACCAGCTCTACATTCAGCATATTACGCAGATGACTCCATCAACTCGAGCCATAAAACATCAGGCAATCCGACCAATATGAAAAACGTTCGCGCAGCGTATTTTTCAGCGGCGCATGTGTCCAACGCAAATTGTTTGTATAAAAATGTTTGCACCAATGTAAGCTCCTGCATATGTCATTGTTTAATGACCAACCATAAAGGGTAGGGTTTTTGTTTTTATTCCGGTTTTTGAGGCTTCGACGAATTGTATATTCACATTTTGAGATAATATCATTTCGCTGGAAAGTTAGCTGATAGTAGGACGATTAATTTAAATCTTACATAAATTTTTAGTGCCTGGTTTCAAAAATTTGTTATGAACACTAAAACTCAAAATGTATATTTGTTTTTGCAAAAAGATTAACAAATGATTGAATAACAGAGTGGCTTTCACTTCAGATGATTATTCAGTGGATTTCAAAAAATATGACTCAAAACGGTGAATTTCAAAATTAGAATGGAAAAATACTTGCTCGCAACAGTTACACAACACTGATTTGTGCCACTAATGCAAGTTAGATAACGATCAGTTTATAATAGTAATAGGAATTTGTTCGATTAATTTTGAAAAATAACTTGTTGTATTGGAACAGAACAAACAATCAAGCGGAGCTCTGTGATTTGTTACCCTTAGTGTGTATGCTGAAACAATGCCCAAGAGTGAAACCAGGCTCATTTTTTCGTCAGATTTTCATTGCGAAGAGACAAATACTTATGGTGCCGAAGGCTATGTTTTACTGTGATAAAAATGGGTTTTCATAGTTGGTAAAAGTAAATCAAGTCTAAAAACGCAAAGTTGCGGGCAGATCAGCAAGTACCTTATAAGCATCAGGTATGTTGACCGGCTCGCCGCTCTCAGCGACATAGCCCACGATGCCGCTACCCCAGGGTATCCGGATCTCGTCCAGCTGTTCCATCTGTTCCGGCGTCGACTTCGAGCACACGTCGAACAGCTTTGACACTAAACATCTGGGAACAAAGAGGTTTTTTTCAAACACCAAATAAAATCGTGAAATCTTTGAGCTTACTAACCCGAATTCATAAAGAGAAGCTGAACAGACCTCCAAAAACGTTTGAACTAGCATTCGCTTAGCGTGCTTGAATCCGCGTTTAGAGGGCAAGGCTAATCGAATTGAGATTCAAAAACTTTACGATCGAGATTTTTTGTTTTCTATCAATGTTTTCTGTAAAATTATCTATGCTCGAGTCTCGATCTAAACTTAAACTTTGTTTCTTTTTAGACTTAATTTTTTAGACTTAGTGTATTTGAAGCAGAAATGTCGAAAAAATTTAATGAAGCTCAACTAATTTTATTGTAATTCATAAAGAATATTTAATATTATTTTTGAGGTACAAATATTTCTAACAATAAAATCCACTAAGGCTTATTTCAAGAATATAAGAGGGACATGGAATAACAAGATCTAAAAGCGTCCAAAATGGAGCCTCTTAAGATGGAACGCCACAATTTATTATTATTCAAATCTTCGAGGGTCGCGTGCCTGAGACAGACAGATTCAGGTCGATGGTATATTCTTTGCCCGTTCTTTGACAAAACTTTTTTGTTAATGATTTTTTAAATAATAACTTTAATATTGAATACTCAGCTGTATTTCTATTATTGCATGACGTTTTATCGTTGTAATAAATATTCAATTATTTAAATTTAGTAGGTAGTTTTTATAATTTAATTCAGTTATCATAAAATAAAATAATAAATTGTATTTGACTCTACAATTTTGGTTAAAAGTTTATTGACATTTTGCTATTACATTAAAAGTATCGTTCAAAAATGGCGACTATAAAGCAAAGCGTAGGACAGCTTCCTTAGACCAACAATACTTTTATCACAAAAAAATAAAGCACTTGTCTCAGAGCTTCCTCTTTAATTTTCTCCCCCATAAATAAAAGCCTTCCCGAATTAACCACAGATAATTCAACATTAGCGAGGCATTATGTAATCACGAGCGATGTCAGAGAACCCCTTATCTTAAGAGCTACTCGCGTTCAATAAGACCTCAGGCGGCGTGAAGCCAGGAGATCTACTCCAAAACCGATACCAGAGTTATTTACTGATATTCGAGTTACATTGCGCGGCCGTTTTATACACTACGCGAAATCTCACAGCGTGTCAGCGCAGTGTAAGTTATAATGTCAATGCGAATCTTCGTTTATTAATTTGTTGAGTTAGACTCCCAGAGTGGAATCACTTACACTCTATTTCCGTTCAGTGAGTTCGAACTACTGGTAGCAAATAATTTATTTTATGTGTAACTTGTATGTTCACCAAGATTTATAAATACTACTTCTATAAAACCATTTTCACAGTATACGAAAATGATTCGGTCATGTTCACTACGGGATTGGAGTTCGTCGTTGTGGAAGGACCATTAGACTTAAGGGTTCTTCGACATAAAATTCGTGTGTTATGATCTAAACGATCACCTAAATATTGTTACAAAACATCTCGACATTCTAATAATACGTCGCAAATTGTATTAGCACCTTTATTTTTAGCATATGTTTAGTTTTGATCTATTTCAAGAAGATATTTAGAAGATTATTTAAACACCAGTTGGTTTCACCTAGTTCACTAGGGTGTTTTCTCTTGGTCCGTTTAGTAGTAGTAAGCTAGTCATCGTCAGACCTTGGAGTATGGACTTCAGTTCATCAAAATTCAATACTTTGAGATTAACTAAATGTTTCAATCTGCATTACCTATGTATGCCGGAGATTCTTCAAAATTGGTTTTCAGAGCTCATGAATATCGTCATAACTTAGAAATGGCTTCACTGATTTTCAGTAAACATAATTAAGAACCATTCCAGATAAATCACCTTTCTTACCAAAACCGCATCCAAATCGGATCCCTACTTTCAGAATGTAGCCTTATAAGAATAAGATAAGAAGCCTTATAATATGTAGTAAGCTAATTCAGCGAATGATGCCTATTTTATATAAGGGAGCTGTGACCCGAGAGTAAATTGTTTAAACTTTCAATTCAGTTCCTTCTAATCGAAAACTGGGAAGTTATTGCAATGTGCCAATAAAATCCAAGCAGTTCTCAGCTGTTTTATGTTGGCATTCCTCTATTAATAGCTTATTCCCATAGGCCACGACCTTGACCTTAACCCTTTGCGTTCCATGGGACTTCCCTGCGTTACTCCCAATCAACATTCGTTGTAAAATGAACTTTATTGCGCTGGGTTTGGATTCCTCATGTTTTGAATATGATGGATTCTTCATGACACTCTGGAATGAAATGTATTTCATGAATAGTAAAAATATTGAGATCAAAATTTGTAAGGTTGTATAAGTGGCCAACTTAGATACAGACGCTCTTTTCCCGTCAAAGCTCCAGTATTTAGTTTAAGTCATCGTCATATACGTATAATAGGTATTTATTTATCTATAGTGCTGAACGATTAGTACTAAATGAATTAGTTAAAAGCAAGCAGCGCAAAGTATTGAGATCGACAGAGAGTGACGTAAAAGTGAATGCATAGCACCTAAAAACTATTACATCTTCTGTGATCGCGGATGGGGTTTATGAAAGCATTCCACTCAGCTCCCAGGTCGGAGAGGAAAGTTTCGAGTGTCATTTCTCATTTACGAGGTGGCCGATCTCGGGATTACCGACAAGCGCTCCGTTCTATGTTTTTTATAGATTTTGAGGGGTTGAATGATAAGACTTTTACGAGCCGTGAGATTTATTTTCACAAGTTTTTTTACTACTTGTAGATGCCTTGCTGACTTTTTTTTGGCGATTCATATTCTATTTATAGCCCCGCCCGGTCCTATTGTTTATTTTTTCAAATGGCAAGTCGTAATGGTCGTCTAGCGACTTACTGATCAAGCTCCCTGATCGTCTATCTTTTGATACTATCAGAATCTTTCAAACTACATTCAAAATTTCAGTTAACCGGTCGCTGATTCGCTAATTTTGACATTATTTTGATTCTAATTTGTCAGATTTATTGGTATCGAAACACCCAACGTATAAAAACATATTATGCATTCATTTCCTCATAAGTTAAGTCATAAGGCTGATTTTCAAAGCCTAAGCAGGACAGGACACAGATGTAGAGCACAAATGGCAAAAAGCAAAGCAATCTCCAGGATTTACCCTATTAATGATAGAGAATGGGCCGAGGCAATCTCAACACTTACACAAATGGAAAATCCCTACAAATCTCCCTGTATTGTTTAACCCAAACCCTTGACCTTGCCAAGTGTAGTCATTTGTATTGTGTCAGAGCGTTTTGCGAACTGTAACAATTTAGCATTCCAGGGGTCAGGGAGGCGATAAATAATGTACGTCATCCAGCGGCAATTTAATACATATTTCAAAATGCGGTTACAAATAAATTGGAGCGATTAAATGCTTATTCAGTAGCTTATTTTAGATTTGCAATACTGCATGAACATTATAAATACATATCTATGAACATTTATGAACTGCCTCTTTAGCTGAGCAAAGTAAGTTTAGAATTAAATACAATTAGTGTTTCAAATCTTAGTATCATTTCAGTTAGCCAGTACATGGAGAACACGAAAGCTACGTAAAGAATCATATTTATTTACAACAGACATTTATTTATCACTATGCGACTTTCCACTATTGACTTCCTTCAATCAGTCACGGTTAGGTATTGCTTTATCAGACCGGAAAGAACCTTTCAAACAATGGCGTCCACAAATTGGCGTACATCTAATTTATCGAACCACGCTTGACCGCAACGTTTTGTCATAATAACAGTGAAACCAACTGTGAAATCAGAGACATATTGCGACCGACGAGCTTATATCTTAACGCCCTTTATCCCAAAGGCCAAACAGATATGTTATGCTTGACACGTTAAATAAGTTGGACACACGCCAAAACTTGAAGCGACCGAAATATGTATCAGATATATAAAACCTTTGTTATAAATCATCGCAATTTTGTATGAAAAATATTACAGTTTTAAACCTAACATCATTACAACTTTAAGGTCCATAAATTCTGTTGTTACGCCTCGCGAAATAAACTTGTGAAGTTTATTTAGACGAAAAAATTTCAGGGCATTGTTATTTTATTTATCTTTTCGTAAACCACTACTGATGAATAAATAATAAAAGAGCTTTAAGGCTCTATACTTTTAGATTGATGTGTAAGAAGCTAAAATTTTGAATAAAAAGATATACGAAAAGACGGTAAGACCTGACTCATAAATTGCCTCAAATCGAACTGAAACGCCACGAGTGGAAAAAGGTCGGGAAGTTCACAAGCGATACAAATAAAAGCCATAGAAACTTGTCAGCAAACATTGTGGAAACGTTCTACAACATAGTGCCATTTGGTACTCTTCATCCCAGAGGGAGAGATACTGAATCCACAATCCAGACGTATTGTGCTAGACGAAATTCTAAAGGAAAACCAAAGAAACAAGTAAGCTTAATATACATACGAGTATAACCTCGTGTGTTTTGAGCTCTAAGATTTTGATACAGCAAAACAATTTTATGATTCATACTAAATAAGTTTTAAATATGTGGGTGACGTTAGAAATTATCCTAGCTAAGAAGATGAGAAGCAAATAGAAGGACTAAGAGGATGTAGGTATTTAGTATAGATACGAACGAACAAAGCGTCCTCCAAACTGCCTACGTTACATTGGAAATTTTTCCACAGACGATCACCTAGAGCTTTTCCTTTCAAAGCTTGAGAAATCTGCCGAAAATAACTCGTCAAAAGACCGTCGTAAATCACAAATTGCTAGTGAACTTCTATTTTATCAGTAATCTAGGGCGATTTATCGAAATGTGGCTGATTGATTATGTCAGTATTTTGCAGAGCATTCAGCCAGAAATGAGAGGAAAATGTGCACGAGGAAAAATCAACCAATAGTACTACTTTATCTCTTCATATATCACGTGAAGTGCTTCATAATTCCACCTCGCATATACGTCAAGATAATAACCAGCGCTCAAACTAAAAACTGCCTAGAACATTAGTACGTGGCTAGGCTGCTACCTACCAAGGATACAACCACACATATCGCAGAACGACGCATTCCTGACTAATAAGCTTTTATAGAATCCCACACCGACGCGTAGCAAGTTGGCCACCACACAACTACTTGGGCGACATCGAAACACCTTTTTAGTATAATACCGTCGCGTAGTGCCCTCACCATCGCAGTAAAGCTGATGAAAACCGCAGTTTCTAATTAAAACTTCTCACAGTTCACACAATCAGGGTCAGTGTACCATTTACTTAGTAACTAGATCGTTTTGGACAGAGTACAAGTACAAAGTAAGGGTATAACGCGAAAGCTTTTAGTTAACGGAGATTTCACGAGCATGCCTGCCTATCCCATAGCTACAGGCACGAGAATATAGTAAAATTAGAACTTGGATGAGAGTTTCCGAATTACTTACATAATACCGTTGAATTAGAGTTCAAATTAGGACACAGCGGAGTGTGCCTGGTGCATCTTTCGTAGTCCTAAAGATAAAAATGCAACAGTTTTGCCCGTTTTGTGGTCCTAGGAGACAAAAAGGTTTCACGTGTATTTTAACATTGTAACTCAATCACTTAGAAATTTTAGTTTAACCGTATAAAAAATACAACAATAAAATAAATACATTGATTTATAAAATTTTAAAAGAACTCGCCTATAAACAATTCCAGAGCTTAATAACGATGCTCCAGACTTTTTCTCAAAACTATACGAGCAATTAAATTTTTACTACGCAAAGTAATCATCATAAAATAAGTTAATTACAGACCAAGATCAGGATATTCCCACATAAGGTAGGTATTCCTAGTAATGCATCATAAAGGTAAATGTAGACTGAATTTAAATTAGTCAGGAATCACAAGTAGTTTGCCAACAATAGCATTGAATTGTGAAATTCCAATTGTAAATGCATAGGAAACTTGTATCTACATGCCAAATAGCTACTTACTACATATTCTGTGGTACTCTTATATAACTTTTTTTTATATAATGAGATAGAATCTTTTAGGCCACAATCTCACCTGATGGTGACGATGAAGCCGACGATGACAAAAGACACCTATTCACTTTAACCTTGAAAAGACCCGGATTTTATTTTTCAGGAAAGAAAGAACTCGACCGAGGGAAAGACTTTGCTTGCATAGTTTGATAAAAAAAAACAGTAATACGTAAATAAAATAAAATTTATCATCCCAAAATGCGGAATAAATACTATTGTGTTATTATTACTTACTTCTAGAAGACAATGAATATTCTGGTATCGACTGTCACCCAATTCGGTTAAGTGAATCGATTAGAAAGTCAAAACGTTTGCGGTTTCAATTAAATCGATGCAAAAGCAATCCCAGTTCTCGAGTAGACCACACAATTAGTATCCAATTCAAAAGGGAATGGTTCAAATCAAAGAAATTCGTTTGCCTTTATGGGTGCTTTTATGTAAATGTCAGCCTACGATTTTTGAATTTTAACTACTCCTGGGTTCATCGTCATTATGATCATCTTGTTAAAGTCTATTCGTGGACTAATATTATCTCCCAACATATGATAGGTGCATACTGGTTGGGTAGGTGATCAGGGAATACGAAGTCTCTGAAAATAGTAAAAAAGTAACTAGACAAAAAAAAATCCCAAACATAAATAACCTCACTCAAAGCGACTAACTGTCTGTAAAAAGTATCCACATCGTTTGCAGCATGAAAATGTACCCACGTATTAAATAGTCAAGTTGGTATTACTAGATATTTTTAAGCCGTTGGATGACATGAATTGTACGCTTTAAAAAAAAAGCGAGTCCTGTTTTAAATGGCAAATTCGTAGGAATGCTGCGGTGTAGCAACACACTATATTCTGCATCGACGGCACATTAATGTGCCAAGCGAGACCGGTATATCACACAGCCTGGAAAATAATGGCACGCGACCTATGACTCCAATTTTTGTCGCGATGTGAAACATAAAGAACCCAAATGTTACGAATCGCGTGGGATTTGGAGTTCAGTGTTGGGTCTGCCAGCACAACTGGTATTTCCGCCGTTGGCACCTTTGAAAAACGCTTACAAAAGCTGATGATGCAGCTTCTGGAAGCGTTTTTTTTTTTATGGGATAATAAACATCGTTTTTTTTGTTAGATTAAAATCAAACATAATGTGCTGATGCTCTCCCTCAGCTTCCAAATCGAGCTTCTTTATGAGCATGTAAATCCGCGACATTTAGTATCGTCTGATAAAATTTCTGCTAAAAGCCTCCTATTCTCCAATGGGACTATGAATTTATCTCGCAGACCCCAGGGCCCAGTAGCCTTTGTGCGACCGACGACGGCCATTACGATGCAGCGGGAGCATGCTAACAGCTTTTGGTGACTAATCATTGGTGGTAAACTAGGTTAATTGGTTGTGCTTGTGCCACTACATGTACACTATTGTACACTAGTGGATTACCCACGACTTAATATTACTTTTTGAAAAATTATAATAAGTAGGTCTACGATCATTTTGAGTAGTTTCTGAAAGATGCCAAGGTTCCCTGTGAAAATGTTTAAGCGCAGTTTTACGTAATTTAGCCGTCGAAGTCATTAACCCTTAAAACATTTCATTTTACTAGTTACGTGTATCAGTGTAGGTACTCGTAGACATCGATGGTTTCATCTCTCTTGTTTATTCAGTTTCTTGGTGTAATCTTGTACATTGTGATAGATGGATACGTAACTTACTACAGCAAACTCTTCTACCCTTTATTTTTGAAACTTCAAATGACAGCTGCGCCCGTACCGTGGTGCCTCTGTTATCAAGTACCTTTGCTCCCTTTCCGATTGTCATCGCACGTTGCGTGGGAGGCTAAGTGTTGGATAACGTTGGAATACGATTACACCTACGTGCCTTCAAATGCAAGAGCTCTTTAGAATGAGAACCAATCTGAAGGGTTCGTTATCTTCCTGTCTTTATTGTCCATTAGTCGCATAATCAATTTCTTTGTATCAAACATCGTCTCAATACTCACTGCTTTCTCACCGTGAAATTAAGATATCATCTACTGAATCCATTAATCCTTTCTTTGTATTATCTCCACTATAATATTCGCATGCTTCAACCTCTAACACCCTCTCTCGTCATATGACATTCTTCCCACATTCTCATACGTTATTCCATTGTTTTCAACTTTTCCTTCAGAAGCTACTTTCAAACTCCATTCGGTGAAGTCGTTCCTTATCTTAACCATTCTCGTCACACCACACATCCATCCCATTCGCATTGTTTCCACGCACGCAAATTAGAGATAAAATCCCACCAAACTAGAAAAATCTAAAAACACTGATGAGAAATTATTTCCCCCGAAACAGTGGTATTGTTCTTGAAACCTAGACAAAGGTAGATGAAAGTTTCTCGTGTATTGTGTGCGTTTCCGTTAGTCACAGTCTGACGGAGATGCTTGCGTCGCTAGACTAATGCTGATGAGTAATTGATGCTGGGCTAGACTGAATGAACGGAAGCAGGCAGGCAATGTATGGTCCGCTTTGTCAGCTGGATACTTTTACAGATTTTCAAAACCTGTCAAAATTGGATTTTTTATTGTCAGCTCTACCAAACAGACTTGGTAGTAGTACTACTTATTTATGAAGATTTTATATTTTGTACTATATTTTTTTACTTGAAAACCGGTCGAAATTAGAGAAAAATCCCAGTTTATTGTAACAAGAAAATTATTTCAAAAGCAAGAAAACCGCTTTTTTTCTGTCTACTAAAAGATTTACGATTAACTTCCGCACCAGATATCTCCGGATATCCAGAAAAAAAATTGCTTTCACAAAGATATTTGTACAAAAGCAACTTGATATTTCTTGGCCATTATTTTTTGTTTTTATTCCCATAATGGACTGTGATTGTGGTTGTAAATGGTTTTATATGAAGTTACTCGCTTCACTGGCTGCTCGTCTATCATGCGTTAAAAGGACCCGCGGCCTGACCACCAAGTTTCATTATAATGGAAATAAAAATATTGCTGCATTTTTTACGATAATAGTAATCTAATTTTTTTTAACCATTTACTAATAAGTACTTATCTCAAATTCAGTTTAAAATAATTTTGGGTTATGCTAGTGAGAATCACGACCGAAGTCTTTGAGCCTCGAGCATCGTCGGCGAGTCGCGTGCCTATCGGTGTTCTACCGAATTCACTTCGGAGAGTGTGCACAGGAACTACATGACCTGATTCCTCCATCACCCTTTCACCTCCGAACTACTAGGCGCACTGATAAATGCCATCCCTACATGGTAGATATCCCTTATCTTCGCACAAAGCGCTTTGCTTCCACCTTCATAATGCGAACTGCCAAGGAGTGAAACTCTCTGCCATTTTCAGTATTTCCTGAAAGATACAAACTAGGAATTTTCAAGAAAAGAGTGAATAGGTGGATTATAGCTAAGCGTGCTCCATCCTAGGCTGCAGCTACACTTACCACCAGGTGTGCTGGCAGCCAAATGCTTAGCTATAGATAATAAAAAAAAAAAAAAAAAAAAATTCCATTACCTTACATTTGACGGTAAGGCGGCGGAGCTGTAGGTCCTTTTACACGTTAACATGTTTTTATGGAGTCTTTTATGATGAATTCACATTAAGCGTTTTATCGTAAGGTTTGCGTAGGTAGTTTGCATTGATCGCCAATACGAAGAAGCATACAATGAACTTCAACCGTGTAACTTGATCAAGAAAGAATAGCTATCAAATACATAACGTGACGTAATTGCATTATGATTCTCCTGGTGACCTGGCATAACGAGGTGATCTAAAGATAGCATTTAATAATTCCGATAAACTTCTAAATTAATACAGCTGTTTCCGATGGTAGATATTTGGCAGGGAGTGCGATGACTTTGCTTTAATTTCAACTATTTTAATGAATAATGTGGTATGTGAGAATTTCGATATTTTCGTAGCAAAGGTTCGTATGCCGATACAGAAATCATTACTCATGCATAGATTTGAGTAGCATACGGGCCAAAATTCTTATTGAGTATTAATATGCCGTCATAAATTTAATTAAAAATTATAAGTAAACTGTTGACACCTACTGTGGTTGTTTCAGATATGACATTGGAAATCTCTAAAATAAATAGCTTTTGTGAATTGATGTACCTACATTTCTTTACAATACAATATTACAGCCAAACCGAGTTTCACAATCGAAAGCACGTTTTCAATCCACATACGAAAATGAATTCCATTGTGAACTCCATTTTGTGTAAACCTCAAAGGGTTGGAGTTGTGGAATTCTACAAAAATACAGGTTGTACTAAGACCACTCCACTCAAATAATAAAAAACAGGCAAACAAACGCTCGGGGTGAAAGTACGTATATCAATATGAATATTTTTTTCTATAGAACTAAAAGTGTGAGCGTGAAAAAAATATTCCGCTGTTCCATACAAAATGCAATACCTGCCTAAGAATTTGTAAAAATGTATAAAAACAGCTATAAGTTTCGAAAAGTGGTTCATATCGATAGGTTCTTTTACTTTCCGAAGTTTTCGAGAGTGTTCTTATTACACCCGGTAGGTATACCTACGTACGAAAGAGGTATGGTAAAAATATTTTACGAGTGATTTTTACTCTCTTCTCGAGGGCCGTAACCGCGGAAGGTTACCAGAGTCGGAATCACAAACATTTTAGATATTTTTGATGTGTCTCTTTAGACTGGCTGTCGTATGTTTGGAAGATAGGTACTCGTAGTGTTTGCATAGCTTATTTAGTTATCCAACCCCCAGAATAGGCCTTTCGGTCTAGCTAGAGCAAAAAAAGGTCAGAATTTGTCATAATAATAACTAGAAGACCAATAGCGGTTCAAGGCCTAAACGATGGAAAGGACATTACAAAGACCCAGTGGCCCAAAGACACAGTAGGTAAATTGAAAATTTGCATGGGCTATTCGGCAGTTCAATGCTACGCGTCCGCGTCGGACGTACGGAGCGTACGACGACGTCGTCGGTATGTACAACATAATATGGGCAGATGTATAAGTACTGTATAGGTACTATAGAAATCAATACAAAGCAACAAATCCGTTTGCTCCGACCCAGTAGACGCTTTAGACGCACTACAGTCCCGGTTATGCAAAAGATATCGTTCACTCCCACCTGTTCTGTTGACAGAACTACTGGGATTTTTTTTACCATAAGGACATCACGGTTTTTAACAGTTTGCAATGACATTTTCAGTACGAATTTCCTAACTTTGAAGATAATGTTATGAAAGTATGAAGGGTATGAAGTTCTAAAACCCTCCATGTTATGTTAAAATGTAGGTACGTAAATACAATGGTATTTCGTAGAATGAATTTTCAAAGGCAGGAATAATAAAGTCTAATATTCTGGTGAAATAAAAACATAACTCATTGAATGAGGGGAACTGAGTACTACTGAGTAGAATTTGTAATATCCACTAATTCTTAATGTTCGTAATTAAAATTACTGAACATTTATGAAAATTTCTGGGGCATGGCAGTGGAAATTTTGTGGAAAATTTCCCTTGAAGCTTTGATAGATAAAACTCTTTATCGAATCAACACACAGAAACAAAGTTATAAATAGTTAAAGGGGATTCATAATCCTACCTAATAGGCTAAGATGAAACTGATCTCTTTCAGAATTATTCCAGCTGTGAGAAAATAATAGGTTAAAAACATAATAAAGCATATACGGGCTAATGGTAACGCTAAATAAATACCCTAGGTAACGCTCTACTAAGCGCCTAAATTAATGCAACTGGGTGGATTGTGTGTTATTTTAATATTTGCTTAACAAACAGCGTTATTATTAATATGAATTTTATTATTCTGAAAACAAAGCTTTTCATTGCTCTGTGATATTGCATCACCTGCAGTTCACTTTTCTATTCTTCATTTGCAGTTTCACAAAACTTTTATAGATCTTGAGCGCCGCAAAGAATCATACATCATCTAGTTTTCAGATGAGCCATAATAATGGTGAAACAAATGAATAATGAATAATGAATATTCACGGACACTTAACACAACGCCTTCTAGTCCCAAACTAAGCAAAGCTTGTACGATGGAAACTAGATGGCTGATAGAATACATACATACATTTTTTTTTGTAAATACATACTTATAATACATAGAAACACCCAGACACAGAACAAACATCTATGTTTACAACACACAAATGTTTGTTCTCGGTGGGGATTGAACCCACGACCCACAGCACAGAAGGCAGAGCTACTACCGACTGAGCCATGACGCCTGTCAACTATCAACTATAACTACGTCAATGGCCCTCTTACATGCATATTGTGTGCAAGAACTTTTAAAGCCAAAATTGGCTATTCAAGACACCTTAGAGCCCATCATAGGCTTCAAGCAGCAACAATAGTAGTAGTAGAGCAAAAATAGTACTAGTAATAGTAGAGCTCTTTGTGAGAGCTCGTCCGGGGAAGTATTACCACCGTACCTATTTCTGCCGCCAAGCAGCGATGCTCGCATTGCTGTGTTCCGGTTTGAAGGGTAAGAGCGCCGGTGTAATTACAGGCACATGAGACTTCAAGATCTTTACGTCTCAGAGTGTTGGACGCAGTACATTGCCTTACAGGGCACGTCCTCATTAGACTTGCTCTGTGAGGTAATGCATTGTTTTAGGCAGATGTTACTACTTAACATCATGTGAGCTATCAGCTTGTTCCATTGCTTTTATCATTAAAAGAAAAAAAAATGTCGCCGTAGCCGAAACCGACCAGGAAGACATCATCATCATCAATAATGATGAAAATGTGACCAAACCGAAGAAATAAAATGAGTATCTACTAATTTTCCGTATGAGACTTGTATTAGTAAACAAAATAAACCTTATCTATGCACAATGCACATTACCCCTTTTTAGTGCCACCATGCCATACCTACTTGGGTCTTTAACCTAAAGCAAATTCAGAGTCAATGACCAAACTGAACGAATCCTATGGTACAAGCCACACTATATTTAGATATCACACCATGAATAGGTAAATGTTACATACTATTTTCTTTATATTTACTTTTCTTAGTTTACATCACAAAACATATTATGATTATCGCAAATAATCGTGATTTCGTGAGAAATCAATAAATGTTTTTGATAGTCTAAATAAAATATATGGAAGGTATTTTTACCAAGATACTTTTTAAAACTAGGCTATGAACATTATTTTCACTGAAAACTCAATATTTACATATTTATGAATGAATATAATATTTACGGTTGTATTCGGCCTATAACATGCCTTAACCTCACTGAAGAACATTTCGAACTCAAATGATTCATCAGATTCACTTGGATATTTATTAACTCTTTTCTTCTTTATAGATATTTATGAAGTGTTGGATACAAAAGTCATATTTTAAAATATTAGCATGAAAGGTTATTGGCCAAATCCAGTTGTAAACTATCATTCAAAATTTAATCCCAACTTTCGATAGTCTAGACATCACGCATGACTGCTAGAGCCACGCTGCTAAGACAAATGGTAGGTACTTAACTGCAGAAACGACAAGAAAGCTAAAGAAAGACAGAAAAGTTAGATACTATTCAAGCAATAGTTTTTATTCTATCCATTCTATGTATTCTATCTATCATGAATATATTGAGTTTTACATGTTGAGAGAGAATTAAGAGATTTTCCTGAAAATATATCCAAACAATGTCCACAAGGACTTTTTCCTACAAGGTCTTTTGAAATACATACTTAAAATGTAAAAATAATGTGACAGAGTTAATTTTACACTGCACGGATGTTTCAAAATGACACGCGTGGCACCCTTTGAGTTTACAACTAAAGAAACCTCTATAAATGCAAATCCAACGGAGCTAAAACGCTGGAAATATGAACGTTACAAAGAAAGCAAAGGTAATAAAACCACAAGAAACGTACAAAGTAGAACCATGAATACTTCTTGAGATGAAAAGCAATAAAAATGTAATACGGTTGTATAACGATGTATAAGTAGGTACGCAACAAAATGCTGGAGGAATTAAAACGCTCGTTTTGATCAGCAAAAAAAATTAAGCACAGGAAAAAGCTTTGGGAAATAACGGCCGGAAATTCCACAGCCTCTTTTTAAGAACGATCATTCATCATAGCGTTCATAGATAGGGAGTAAAGTTGGCCAAATCGGTTTAATATAAGTCGATAATAAGTGAGATTATAAAGTTAAGCACATCATTGCTTAACATCAAGTGAGATTGTGGTCGACGATGTAGCACGGTTACCTAGAAGATACCTATTCACTCTACTCTTGAAAACTTCCAAATTATAGGCATTCGGGAACACAGACTCTACAATAACAACTGAGGCTGAGAACCCGCCTAAAGTAAGAAGTTACTATAACGTGTGTATGCAATATAGGCAATATTGCATTTAAAAAAAAGAGTCATACTGCGATGCAATTCCATAAGTTAGTTATTTTTCTGCGATAGATTCTGACGTTTGTGCAGTCGTGATACGGTTTATATTTTGGTAAATTATTTGATTACAACTATCGCTAGAAAAATAATGCCATCGCTCACACCCGACCCTAGTCCTGGTGGAACTTTGAACTTCTGCCAACCCTATTGAGTTCAAAGGTCAGCCCGCTTGGCTTTTTGACTGATTACAGTAGGGACACCATGCGTCTGTTGTAAATGTCACCATAGCGGTCAAATGATAGACGGCATCAACGTGATTAGATATGACCAAGAGGATGATTGATCCTTAAGATTAATCTTCTTCTAAATATATAAAACTCTTTTGAAGCTGACTGACAATCAACGCACAGCCTAAATTATAAAATATGAGTCCTAGAGGCATGAAATTTGGAGGGTAGTATCCTTACATAGTGAAGGGGTGCACTAAGAAATGAATTTTGAAAAGTCGCACCCTAAAGGGTCTAAAATTAGGATCAAAGATTTAACCAAATAATGCGTATGCTGCAAACCGGCGGCGGCAGCTAGTCGTAACATATCGAAAATACCGTAATAACATGTGCGTTCTTACATTATTGTCTTACCTCAAGTTACGTGTCTGCAAAAAAATATACCCTACTGTTTCAAGGTCTTGACTGATGTCGTCCTCGGCCTTAGGGCGACCTCGAAATGCTTGTCTTCAGTGTTGGCATAAACCAACTTGGACCGGTTTGGATCACAAAAGCGTTCTCTGTGGCAAAAACTCGTTGCAGAAGCTATAAATTCTGATTACAAACGGGTCGGCTGAACTCGGCTGCACTAAAGTGCGGATTCTCATTTCGATTTATTGGAAAAAAGATGTTCTAAATTTTTTATTGTAGTCGGTTAGGTTAGGTTTTTTTAAATTGCGACAAGAGTTTCTTTAAGTTCTATACGCATGCTGCACCCTTTAATTATGAAAACACCTAGTTTTATTACCATTTAAATGCACCTTGAATTATGTTGTGTAAATCTGTGTTGGGTATCCATTCCTTTAAAAATAAAATAAAGTCGCTCTAGTGTTTTAAGCTAATTAAAATCATGAGAGTCCAAATAAAGTATGAATGCAGTCCTATTACTTGTAAGAAGCTCTATTACTCCAAATATAGTGGCAACATTGGCAATAATTGCAATGCCTTGTACTAAAGGTTCTAAAATACGATAGTTAAAAGAAATATTGCGTCATATACGTACTCGTATGTAATATGCATGCATACATATACAGGGTGTTACCAGACCACTTCCGAAAACTTGGAGGTTCCAATCAGACCATGATACTGAAAACATTAAGCGAAAAAAATCGCGAAAAAAAAAATTGACTTGACTATCTCTTTATAATTTTTTTTCTAGTTACATACACACAGTACAACATAATAAGAAATATCTACCTAATTATCTCATTTAAAAAAGCAAAAAAACTAATAAAATAAATAAAGCAGCAATGTACACGCAGCACGCAGATTACGTCTACTACAGCATGAACAGCTGAGAGTTCATCGCGGGTCATTCAAGTACGCGACGTGCGAGCGACCTACGTTAGTACCTACCTACGTTAGTAGGCACTTACGATACAGAATAAATAATAATACTACGCCTCGACCTTACCCACGTGAATGCGTACATTGCGGGCTGGCGAAATAAATACAAATCTTTAAACATTTTTTTCTCCGGCTATAATTATTTTTCAGGACAACTGATTTTTTTTTGGTTGGGTTTTGGTGTGCTGTAGCTCCCCCTTTCGTTTTCGGAAGTGGTCTGGTAACACCCTGTATACGCTATCATTGTTTAAAGGTCACGGTATTATTTACGAAAATAAAAGGTAGTTAAAATTCTGAATCACACAAACGGCAATCAATTTTTTTTACTAAAGTATGTGTTTTTTTATCAAAATCAAGGAAAAACAATACTGAACCTCATTTACTCTTTCATCTCCGAACAGGAAATTGCCATCCTGTCACGCAATCTTGGCCACAGAGTATATATCGATGATCAACACTGCCTCACCTCTCCCTATATGCTGAAGAGCGCATACAATATGTACTTACGCACTTTCAACCTTTGTATAAGGGAAAGAAGTACGTCCTGAAGGTTACAAAAAACAAAGGACGAGTAGGAGCAGGTACCTACTTACATTGTTTCTTTTGTTTTTTTTTTTTCACTATTACCTACTAAGAAAGTTTGTTTTATTGTTCCAGAAAATATAATGAGGACCTGTTTGTTCAGAAGTGGACATTCTTCTGATAAATGATGATGATAATATAACCGTAACATAATTAGTTTTGCACATTCGTCCCGAAAAAACTCCAGAAACTACCTACTGGGTGTTTACCACCAGCTATTTTACTGCTAACAGCAAACTATTAGTAGGTAGGTGGTACCATACCTACACTGTCTATTTATGCATATAGAAACGTAGTTACCTACGTGACTCCGTTAAGTGCAGCCATACGATTACCTACCTAAACCAATTTAAGGCGTCGAGTGTCTGCAATTCAAAGTTAAAAAGACACACAACGAAACAGAATAACATAATTATATCCACACCGCTGACCAATTAAAGCTTAGGAGTTCAGAAGTTTAATGTCAAAGAACTTTGGCTTTAAAAGACACTGTTTAATATCACTTCGGTAAAAAAATCCCGCCAGAAGAAATCCTGTTTCAATACTTTGAACTTTGTTTGTAAGAAAGGAAAATATATTCATTTATTTATATACGGTCTTTTATACGTTTTGCCTAAAATGGTAGATCAGCGTCTTTTGGTACGAATAACTTTGTAATTTCGGCTACAGTGATAAATAAAGTTATAAGCTTCGAAAAGTTTAACAAAGATTGACATAAATGGAGATTAAATGACAAAGGGAGGGCAGTAATTAATGAGAGAACGCTGAAAATAGGACAGATTTTAATATAAAAAAATCTAGAAAACATTTTAGCTCATCAGAATAATCTCAATACTTCAATTGGCTGTATACATACGCGCTATATCATTTATCTAGCATTATATGAAAAAAGAAAAAAAACACATTTATAGAAAGCACTTTTATAGGTTTAGAAGTTTGGTTCGCTTTGACATAATACCAGTGTCTGCAAACTCTGATACTTCTTTACCAACTATACAATTCACAGAGCCAATAAGATTCCTATGGATTTGCCTCCAATCTCGCCTACAATAGAATCTATTGTGCAGCTGAACACAGCTTCAATGTTTTATAGTAAACTTTGACAACTCGTCAGCTTATGCCTTTACCATAGCGCTTATCTGAGATTTTAAGGAGGTGATTGCTGAGTTTCTCAAAGCAACTAAAAGACTAAAGTCAAAAAGTAAGTCACGAACATCAGGTGATGTTGCGAGCAAAACCTTCTAAAATGTACCTATAGAAACTTCTTTACTAACCTCCCGTTCTGTGGATGAGGAGATGCAGCCCGTTCACCTTGAACTAGGAACAGCGACCCTCGATCCGCGTCGAGTAGTATCGACACGTTTTGAAGGATCTTGTGGCATAGTACTCGAACTTCCAGCTCATTGCAAATGTCTTTCACCTGGAACAATCATAAAAAAAATATAAATTAAAGTGAATTTCTTATCTGTACTTCAAACATTGTCGAGCGTTACACATTGGTGACCCTAAGCATAATATTATAACATGTAACAATGCCGAAGGAGAGGTCATTCAACTGCTGTTAACCGCTATCAATCCGTCATTTACTTCCGAAGACAGTTAAAAAAGTTTATAAACTAAATTCGCAAGTCAGCAAATGCGTCTTTGATAATAGTACATTATGGTACTAGTGTGTATCATTGGTGATTACCACCGAGGTGCCATTGAGACCCGAGCCGTAGGCGAGGGTCTTAAGAAAGCCGAGAACGGTAATCATCAATACACACGTGTATCATACGACGTTTTTCAACACACTTGTGAATAAAATAACTATAATTTCAACAGTGAAAACGCGTTGTGAAAAATGTTTCGCTATGGCGGGAAAAATTAATCAGTTTTCCTATGCGCGCGCATTGCGATCGGCCACAGACTAAAGGGATGAGATTTTTTTTTTTTTTTTTTTTCCGCGCTTAGGGTTTGCGCCTATTCTGCCACGTAAAAAATGGGGAATTTAAAGTTTTCTTTTGTTAAAGAGAAAACAAAAGTTATATTTAAGTGAAAGTTTTATTTATTAAACACGTACGAGTTAAAATTATCTATTTAAATAAGAAGTTGCATGAAATAGGAACATTCATTTCTATTGAACACGATCTTTTTTTTGAATAAAAACTTTTTTAGTAACAAAGATACTCAACCAATAAAATTTAAAAAAAAATCTATAACTCACTAGTGAGTTATAGCAATGAAAAAGTCACAGTTTGATTATGGGTGTCATTATGTGCCTAATTGCGGTGACCATAGAGCCACTTTATGAGCAAGTGTGTTGAAAAACATTTATTGACGTTCACTATTCCAAAAGGATATCGCTTTTCATCGCGACAGCAAACATTTAAAATGCGAAAATATCGTCTTCAAAAATATATCTAGCATGTGCAATAAAATTTGCATATCTAAGCGTATTGCGATGCAATGTCAACAAACTTTGGATCACTATGTCCACCCACGACCAGCGCAGACGAAGGGGTGTTTACACAACACGAGTAGGATTAGAACGAGTAACTAGCATGAGCCAGTAAACTGGCATTCCCCAATATGTCCTGTCTGGAACCAACATGAATCCTACAGCTCCACAGATTATATAATACTATACTAGTATATATGAAGAAATGAAAACTGTGAAATGTTCACTAATATTTTTTGAGCCCGTTGGATCACACTTTTTTAATCGCTAACGCTCTAAAACTCTCTCTCAAGAACCTGAGATTTTCTATCGAAACCTTGTAAGTACCCAATTCTATACGATCACTCATGATTTTACAGAATAAATATATGGTGCATAGTTATGCACATTCGGATGGTTCGATTTCTACTTCCTACACAGTTGTGTAGGAAGTAGAAATCGAACCATCCGAATGTTCCTATGTAGGTGTACTAAGTGTAGGTGCAAGACTTCAAATATTGCAAACATATTCTATTTACTAGCAACGTGTATGATTTCTGAGTTAATTTCCTTTATGTATGTGTTTTTCAGTCATCATTCTGTCCACGTTCAGGGACCAGCTCAACAAATTTGCGTTATAAATTCTGAAGGGTTGAGTATGAATAACTTTGTAAATGTCGAAATATGGACTAAACTAACTTTACAAGTCTAGTCACGGGTTACAATAATTTAGATAAGAGCTTCCATAATATTTTGGATCATATTTAATTTAGTTATTACTAGGTGCCACCCGCGACTTCGTTCGCGTCCCGTTGGATCCCGTTGATTTTCCGGGATAAAAAGTAGCCTATGTGTTAATCCAGGTCACGAACAATATATATTTCAAGTTTCATCCAAAATCGGATCAGTAGTTTTGGCGTGAAAGAGGAACAAACATCCTCACAAACTTTCGCGTTCATAATATTAGTAGGAGTAGGAAGTAGGATAAAAAAAACAAGCCATTAAACATAATAAAAATTTTTTTTTATTTACGCTGACTAAAATAAATATTCATCCAATCGGTCATCTAAATTGATTAGGTAGATATATTATTTATGTGGTTTTAATGTGTTGACACTACACCATCAATTCATTATTGCAGTAATACCTATCTCCACAAAGTGATTAATTATTATTGACGAAACACGACAAGCCGCTTCAGTAATTCGAGTAGACGTTGGTAAGTATTTGGGCAGGAACCTTGCACGTAAACTAATCAATAATGAAGGCAAAGTAATTATAATTATTATTATTATTGGAAATTCCTTTTTCAACACATCACAGACAGACTATCAAAGACTTTGGTTGATAAAAAAAAAACAATGATGATATTCATTGTTGTGCTGATCTTATACACCTCCAAGACCCACATTTTCTTTTGAATCGATTTGAAATAAATATCCCTTCAGAAGAAATGATAAATACTGTAGTAATAAGTATAAAGAACTGAAGAAACAATAAATTCAGATACATTGAGTGTTGAATTGAAAGGTGTTTTATCGAATTTTGTTTAGGAATTTGTTTGAACCAAATTCAGCATCAGCTGTTGCTTCAAAGCCACATGTTTACACAGTTTGCCAGGTGAATGAACAGTAAAGCAGAATACGGGGAGACGAGCTCATCTCTTTGAATTTCTTTGAGACTCGTGAACTCGCCCGCACTAGCTTTTTTACGGATTTTAAACAACATTCACAATTTACGCTTCTGATGATTTAAGACTGCCCTTACATGTTGCTTAAACATAATAAATGGAATCCGAAGACGCCAGACGTCCAATAGCACGATGGGTTGACGAAATAGTCAGAGTCGTCGTAGTCATGACCATGGAAGGTAGCCCAAAACCATGTAGAGAGAAAACATAGGAATAATTCAAATTTTTAGTTTTTAGTCCGAAATCAAAAAGATTTTTTGATGTAAAAGGAAAATCCCGTAAATCTAGAATTAAAAGGGTCGCGGGATGTAGTAAGTACAGATAAGAACCCAATAACAATTAAATGCCATCATGGCGCCTGTTTATCATATTTTGTCGGCAAACGGTAGCTGTCAATGATGATTTATATATTTACTAGATACGACATGAGAATTAATTTATTCAAATATGGCTTAAACCAGTATTTGATTTCCCGCCCTTGATTTCATTAATTGCCGTGAGCGATGGAAACCATACAAATGAATTTCGTTAAATTTTTTACAATACAATACAAGCTTTTGACGGAGAGACAGATAAGCGTAAAAATCACAGCAATACTCGCCAAAACAACTGTGTAGAACACAAAGGAATAACCTCGAGACCACCAACCAATAAACATTCAGCAGCTAACTTATCCAATTCTCTCTAGACAGCCATTTATATATTCATAACACAGATCACCGAAATCATATTATCCATCATTTTCGAGTGCTGCAAAGAATATGTGAGTGATCCTTTGGGACCATCTGGCTTGGATTGCACTTTTTGACTAAATCTTAGACACGTGATCAGATAGAAGTCACTTCAGTTGCTCGATAGGTGATCTCAGAGGTGAGAATATCAATTTCACATGTGAATGTAGGTTGTGTAGAGGCGAGCGTGTAATACAATATGCTCCACGTGACTTTGTGATGCTCCTGACGTTTTCATAGTAGATAGGGTATTTTGCCAAGTTTATTTTTTACTTTTCTATTTGTGGAAGTAATCGTTTTACACTCAACTTTGACGTAAGCAGAAGAAACATAGTCCACACTCAACGACACACTCATCTAACTGAGGAAGCCTAAGTGAAATAGTTTCACCAATGTAAATTGTAGGACGGATTTCAGCCAGACAGATATTCCAATTTCCGGATTAATTAGTTGGACATTTCTCGTCGAATTCCATGTACAGGTTGATATTCAATTTCGACCCACATTGCATCAAGCTTACAGATCTGATTCATTTTGAGTTACAAACTATCTACCCGGATCAAGTTGCGAACTATGTTGAACTATTCGACGAAATTAATACGGTATGCTGAGTTTCGGAATTCATATCAACAGTCGTCCCATCTCATGGTATGACTAGGTTTTTTCCTATTTCCCCAGATTTCGACATAATATTATTTCAATGACACAAGAAGACGACTAAAGGTTTCCGTAAAGATAAAATGCTGTGTCATTTATCTTAAAAGCATTATATTTTTTTCAAAAGCCTCTATGGATAAAGGCAAGATCAATTCTTGTTAGTAGCAAATACTGTGTTTGTACAAAATATTGCATTATCAGCACGGTTTAGGCGCAAGCCAAATAATGACGAACACAGTACTAACATTATCTTCATGAAGATTACGTTAGTACTGTGACGATCATTACCATGTCTAGTAGTGAAGATGATGGTATTTGTTATCTAGAATTTTAGGATCATCTTTGAATAATAGACATAACTTTGAACTAGGCTCAAACAAGACAAGATCTCGCTTTGTGCTCCGACGAAATGCAAAGCACAGTTCAAGTGGTTGTCAGTTCACCTAATGTCATTTGGTCTGTTTTGTTCCACCTCTAGTGCCAAGGCCACCGGGGAGCAAGCCGCAATCTGCGAGGCAGGACTCATTTGTAACAATATACAAGACAAGCTTTGCCCTGACTTGGTAATATTACTGGGTTAATAGCGATTTAGGTTGCGATTCATGCATAATCTAGTAAACTGAGGGTAGGCGGAATCTGTAGGAGAATACGTTTAATTAATAAGTACCAGCGGTACTTGTTGTGAAACAACTTAAATTCCGCGGCCGGAGAATGTGTAATAATTAAAATGATTCAAGCTTGGACAAATCACCATCATAAAAGATTTAGATTTCGACCTGTCTCATCAATACTCATTTACTTAGTAAAAAGATAGATATTTTACTGAAATGAAAACTAGGTGAATCTTAGGAACCACCAGTTTCTCTCAACCAATAGTTAAACCACACAAGTTAGTGTTAAACTTTGGAAAAGTTGAAGCTTGTTATGACTTCATATGAATAGCACGAGTTGGGAAGTCAAATATGCAACTGATATAGGTAGTGCGCATTCATTTCGGTATTGTATTCAAAAGTGTGATAGAAAGAGCCGGTAGAGTAGGTAGCAATGGAACCGTATAAAAGTGAACTAGGAGCTTTAAAATTTTGTTTGTGAGAAAAAGTGATAAAACGAGCAGAAGACCTACCTGTTAACGAGTATGTAGAACATATGTATCTACCTCATATGTATGTAGAACACTGGCTTCCGTACAAAGCTTCTAATATAAGCGCTTCCATTAAACCATATGCAAATGCGTGTCAGACCGTTTGTTTACATGTAATTATCATTCCTTATCTTGAACCTCTGTGGCAGACCGACAGAGGCCTAATTTAGATAATTGTGGAAACTGACACCCAATTGTTTATAATTGACTTTTTAATGTTACAGACACAGTCGAAATGATAACAGCTTGCTCAATCTGTAGCAGGCAAAGGCACGATGATTAAAGATACGTGCAAAACCGGTGTAGTCAAAAGCAATAAAACAAAAAAATTTTAGGAAACATAAAAGTGAAACTTATTGGACCACAAATTTACAATAAACCAAAGCACAAAGGGTTTTTAATGTCACTGAAAATTTTGTCGTATGACGAGAATTAGATCACATCAGAGACTTTTACAATGTGTAGAGCAAACCAGCGGAACTCATTACCCTGTATTATTACGCAAAATGAATGTTTGAACTATGTTCATAGACATATTTGAACTTCTGTCTGCAGAATAATAAATAGGACAAGTCACGTCTGGCGCCTAGCCTACTCGTACTGACCCCATTACGTCTGATTAATTAATATTGATTATGCATATTATGCATTCCGAAGACGATATGGATTCCTTATAAAAGGATTGTTAGGGGTACTGCAATAAGCGAGAACGTTTTGGACATATAAAACAGGGACGATAGAAGATAAATAAACTTGGTCAAAGAGTTTCGGATATCACGAAGGCAGATGTCAGAACTACTCAAGACGGCTTAGTATCAACTGTACGATATTGAGATATGTAGAGTATTTGAGAGATAGGTACTAAGGTATACCAATAAAAACTAGCCCTGTTAATAATAAACTCGATATAAGCTTGGAATACAGCGTGTTTTGTCACTTTCAAACGTCTTCGAATATGCTTATCAATGAAAAAGACAAAAGTCTCTTAACTATTCCATTTATAATAACAGGGAACTTGTCATAAATCTACATAAATCTCGTCAAAATCTAAATTCTACAGTGCTTGCTTTCCAAGTTTTTTCCTGAGAAAAGAATGAAGAAGTTACCAAATCCGTCCAAGAATATTTCAATGAATAAAATTCTCTAAGACATAAATAAAAGACAAAGTCTTTTTGAACAGACGTGGCAGGAGGGTCACTAAAGGAACCCTAAGGCATTTAGAGAATTGAAGAATTCTACAAAACTCACTTTTTCAGTAACATAAAGTTAATTTCAGCGCTCACTCTTAAAAACACGAAAACACAGCTGATGATGATTGAGCTATAACATTCGGTAGGTTGCCTTCTGGTTCTAAAAGTCTGTGACTATAGGACTGGATAATATTGTCTAGAGATGAGTGAACTAGCTGCTCTCTTACTGATCTGTCGTTACCATCTGTAACAAGTTACTCATTATAAATTAATTTCTATAATTAATTCAGTGGAAAATCCTGAAATATTTCCAGTTTTATCAAATGCGAAATAATTTTCAGAAATATGGAATGTTGCTACGGCACAGATAGAAACTCCGAAATTCCATTAACCTAATTATAAATCGAAACCAATCGAAGAATTTCCGAAACGAAAATATTTCTTTAAATGGATATTGAAACCGAACAAAGGAGGATCGAGATTATGTAAATTGTAATGTTAAGTGGAGGTGAGCAGATGGGTTAAGACATTACAATATTATGATTATGGTTGAGGTAAAAACGAAATAGCAAAATGCCGTGTGACATGCATTAAATTTTAGGATTTTTTTCAACTTACAGCTCTACATTGATACTGGTTCTAATAAAAGAGCGATGAGACTACGATCCGCCAAGGATGAACAAGGACTTTATTTTTCCATCGATTTCCACTATCCCACAAGTCATGATTACCAAAACATCAATCTTCGGAAGCGAAAAATAATTTAACAAAGTTCAGCCTATTCAATATCCCGCGCCTATCTCACACAACAAATCAATACTGCAAAAGCATGTGCACTTGTACTAGTTGTACCATTTCTGCCATTCAGAAGTAGGCAGAGCGTAATGAACGGCGACAGCAGTAAAGAGTAGTGAGTGAACATGCAGCGAATGGGTTAGTCCTATAATCTCCACCAGATTTGTCCTACTAGTAGGGAAGACGGGAAAAACCAAAATGTGTGGACGTTTTGATCACTCACTATGGAATAATCACCGCTAAACGACAAAATGAGATAATGGATATGGGTAGATTGATTGCCGTACATAATTATCATGGTATGCATACTGCATAGCGTTAGTGTAGAAAAGACAGAATATTTATTTGACAAAAAGTACACACAATAAACACAGAAAGGCCACTGAGAATATAAAAAAAAACAAAGTTACCTACACAACACACTACTACATACAGAAACAACAAAATAGAAATAGCTAATGTAAGTAATAATTTCAACAGCTAGGTAAAGTAAGTAACCTAACGTAACCATTTGATTCTAGCTATTTCCGTCCCATGTCGTATGGAGCCAAATAAATGAGTCCCGAGTAAGCTAATTGCAGCTAGGTAACCTAACGAAACCAGTGAATTGTAGCTATGCCGTATGAAGGTAAAATTTTAATGGTCCCGACTAAGCTTATTGCTGATCTATTCTGCATTTGATAATGCCCATCCTTACACTAATAATAATTTATTTCGTAGTGGAGATATTGCACTTATGTTTTGGATTTTTTCCATCTCTTCTAGTGGGGCAAACTTGGTGGGGATAATGAGAATAGCCTCAGCAAGCGATGCTCCACCGCCTTAATTGAAACCTGGTGGCTTGGATTTAATTGTTGTCTTTACAGTTCACCGACAACACTGCGTATTGCTTTTTGCTTTGCCTCGGGACTCTGTATAAACGAGGTGTATTGTTATTCAAAAGTCTTGTTTAGCGTGGTTTGTTGTTGAACAGAAAACAGGAGTGTTTTATTTTGAACGGAATATTTCACAATCATGTTCTATTCATACCAAACCGAATACGATTTGTGTGAATGTAATAGTGCATAGTGAACCACTAAAAAAGTGGTTGGTTTTCAATTACGCCACAATCCATCAGAGTGATAGATGCTGATTGATCAATAATTAGAATCGGTTTATATCATTAGGTGCATAGTGGACTGCTGAAATCTAGCGTATGGCTGCATTGGCCGCGCCGGTTGCCAAGAAACGTCGGCGTGGTGACCTGTTCCTTAGGTTGATTTTACTATCACGCGTACCGTCGGCACTGAAGGTCAGCCCGTAGCTGGTCAGCACCGACTTGACGGCTCGACTCGTTTGAATCTCGCGCTGATCACCGGGAAGTACAGACGCCAATATGAATACTAGTCAGCGCGTGCGTTCAGTGCGAAAAGAAAACGATCACTGGCTATGGGGGCGTGTCGGTGCATGTTTCTCAGGGTGCGTACGGCCGCTCACGTCTCGGCGCAGACGACCATCGTCAGCGCTGAACGCTCAGCGTCACTTTCAAACGTTTCATAGCACTCTATACATATTAACCTGTTGGCGATACACTTGACAGGCAAATCAGCCTTAAGAAGACTGCCACGCAGATGTTGCTACTCGTAACTGGATCCGTACTCACAAGTTCAAATATCAGCTCTTTCTCGTCCAGCTGCCGCAGCTCGTGCCGTGAGCGACGCTGCGGCCGCGACGGCGTCGCGTACGGCTGGTCGCCGAGAAACGTAGGCGTGCCGTCCACTGTGGTGACCAGGGGCTTGAGGAGACCACCACGCTCGAACTCGTGCGCCGAGATCTTCCTGGAGGACAAGATGTTTGTGTTAGGTTGTTGCTGAAGAAGGTTTTTATCTGATACTAGCGGCTCGTACCGGCTTCGAACAAGTGTTAAAAAAAAATCTTAGGTAAGGTATTTTTTAGGTTATTTTTTACACCTTGAGTTACATTGTTGAAGTTTTAGTAAGGAACCATATTTTTTTATATGTAATTTTTTTAAAAATTTCAAACAGGTTTAGTAGTTTCGGAGCCTATTCAATGCATACAAACAAACAATCAAATAAAGAAGTTTGCTGTCTCGTAAGTAGAGTTCTTCCACCTCACCTAACCGTAACTTCCTCAAGGACCAAGTCATTAACCAGATATGGTAGATCAAGCCGAAGCATAGTAACGCAACAAAAAAAATATTTAAAACAGTACTGATATATCCTGAAAGAACACAGCTGACCAGTCCAATACTGGCAAGCAAGTTCCGCCCCGTTCACTAGAAGGTACATAATATATCGATGGAAGCAGTAACTACAGAAAACAAATGGTTCACACGGCACGATGACTCCAAAACCACTGAGTCATCTAAACGACAAGCCATTTTCCTACCAAATACATTTCACTTTAAAACAGTTTCGAGCGCCTTTTAAAGCTTAGCAGTGTACCAGAAGCAATAAATTCGCATTACTTTTAACATGTAAGCCGCTTTAGAGCCATCATCAATCTCTTCTAGTATTGTAGTTTGTTCTCTACACTAGATAGTTGATAGTGGTATTTTGTTACGAGCTTTTATCTGGCCTTGTGTTGTTTATATTTTAAACTCCGACCGAAGTTTGATGCCGTTGTTATATGTTTGTTTGTTTTTCTATGCCCTCGTAGCTGCTAAGGTTTCCAATTTAATCCAGACTTTTCTTGTAAGAATTAGGCAGAACGATTTGTTGGTGACAAGACTACTTACTTAAGCACCTGATCTCACGGGGATCTCAGGGGGCATTCCGTTTACTTAAGTGCTCATACAGATTTAAAGATTCAGAAACAATTATACAGAAGTTCTATTTATTGAAACAGCCTCAAGATTCCAACTCAACTTCGGGCAAAAATAATTAATCTTTCAAAAGAATTGTTTCACAAAACAGCTGGCTGCAAACATTTTGGATCTCCTAAGCGAATAATTAAAAGCTGGGTCTACATTAATTAAGCATTTCCTCGAGGGACCATAAAACAGGCTGTAAAACATTTTGAGATGTTAACTTTAGTGGGTCAGATACGCGGTTACCGTTGAGATCTGGAATTACATAAATAATACAAATTAGCCTACAGAAATGAAATTCGTAAGATTGACTATCAAATCTAGTCAGGACTGCTGTGTTGCTTCCTGCGCGCTCAGTTCTTTTCACTAAATACGAGTATTTCATGACCACTAAGCAGAGATGTAAAGGCGTTGCTCGTATGGGTACAATGCATTATTTTATAGGTATAGTTCCTCCGCTTTTCTTTTTCGGAATCTAAAAATGTAAGTTTCTGATCTAAGCGCTAGATTAAATGTAGATACGTGGTTTAAGTATTTTAAGTATTGGAAAAAATTGACCTTAGCCTTGCCAGCCTTCATTGACTAAAGTTTCAGGTCCTGAGAGTTTCCAAGACAGACTTTTGGCGAACTTTAGGAGTTTTTATAACAGAGCAATATTATAATTTTTTTACTGGCTTTTTAGTTAACCCACGCAAGAGAGGTTGATAGAATAAATAAATAAGTAAAATTCATTTGGGCCTAAAAGAATTAGGTCGAATGACTTGGTATCACCTTGGGAATGTGTTTTCACGAGCGTTTTCAAGATTAATGTGTACCTAACTAAGAAGATTATGTCATAACTTCCCCTCCTAGTCAAACAAATACTTAACATTAGTCACATACACATAGTCTTATTCTACATTTGAATTTTGTGGTGCATCATGATCATATCAGTTTGCTGAAGGCCAACGCCAATGATAGCCATGCCCCAGTGATTTCCAAGAAGTTCGATTTCGGGCCTCCGCCATCCATCGACACTGGCGATCTCAACATGCCGTTGATCTTTCGTCTAGAGGGCTTTGTGGTGCCGGTATAATTAACAAAGCACGACCACCATACCACAAATTCCGTAACAAATATTAGATGCAACAAACTTGTCCCGTCGTCAAATTCAAACCAGCACTTTTAGTATTTTGTGCCAAGTGGTCGAAAAACTGGTAGAATTTATAAAACGCTTCACAATGTTTAAAAAGGTGCCACCGTTTTAACTCCGTAAATATTTAGACAGCAGGGACATTGGAGGGTCCTCGCCTAAACACACAGATTCGTAGTCAGCTTCACATGCGCTGCTAATAGACTATTTATTTGGGATGCTGGCGAAAGTAGCTGAGCAACAGCAGTGTCCAAATAAACCTTGGTTACACTCAAAGGCGTATATTTATATTGGTCTTCTTCTTCTTCTTCTTCTCTTCAATAATGGCCTGTGTCCGTCATTTCGACAGACAATTTTGCCAATGTCAAGTGTTAAAATTGTAAGTCAAGTCAAGTCATTTGTCAAGTCGGCTGTCGTTTGTTTTGAAAAGAAAATGGTGGATTTTCTCTTCAAAACCTAACACGAATTTTCACATTCAGAAAAACCACTTTACACACATTTATTCCAATGGCTCACACTTAATGTTACGACCTAAGTATTATTGGTTAAAATTCCACCAAAATTAAACAACAATACTCACAATAACACAAGAAAAACTATTAAAATAAAAGTGCTAAGTGTCGTTTCAAAAAATGTCAAAACTCGTGTCCATATTGGTCTTGTAAAGCTGAGCTAACGAAAATGATTGCTAAATCTGTTGTCATCTCTTCTCGTTGTCATGCAAGTGACAACGATAGAGCATTTTTAAAGCCGCGCTAAAATGACAGTTGAATATGAATAAAGGGGAAAGAGCTTTACAAACTCTTTCGAACTTTTCAGCACTATAGTCAAAATGAGATAGATTGACTGTATCTAACTAGAGCCGAAGTATTCTAATACCACGCTTCAATAAGAAAAATATAATCGGTGTAATGTTTTAGCTGATGAGTGATTAAAGCATTTTGGTTTTCGTAGTCAGGTTGTGCGCATCCAGGTGTTGCTTAGCTGGTTATGACAATAAAGGATCCCTTAGTAAACACTCTTTGGTATTTTCCCATTAATTTCTCATATCCATTATCGAAGCATGCGAACGCGTAATTCTATTCAGAATGTTAATTTACTTAGAACAACAAATATCTTTAATTAGAATCAGATGGGTATTTTGAGAGTTAGAAGTGGAAACCGACCTAACTTATTATATAACTATTGTTTGATATCCAACCCTCTTAATGTAGAGTTTTCTTTATTTTTAGCAGCGGCAACAAGCTTGCAACCTGCCTCGTATTACTTCATACCTATTAACTACCTACCTATCACTAAAATACTCATATGTCGAATGTGAGCAATTGGTTTGAGCTTGGCGTGGCGACAGAAATAGGTACGGTGTACGGACACTCCCGGATGAACTCTTTCACGAAGAGATCCACTACGACTATACTGATATCGTATACTCACCAGCTTGGTCTAACCTTGCCCAGCTACTGCAAAAGGTAGATGTGCCAATAACACCCTTATATGACGGCTGAACCAGCAGGCCTAGGATGCGCACGCGAGATATTTGTCATGTCGTTCTGTAGCGTTTTGTCGACAACATTACCACGGATAATGCAAAAGTTCAAAAACTGGTGCAAAATGCTTATATTTTGACAGAACGACATGACAAATATCTCGCGTGCGCATCCTAGGCCTGCTGGTACCTACAGTATTAGCTATACTTTCTGATATTATGGACTCAGAGGAACTCTTTAGAGTTGTACTACTGTTACTGAAATTGTATCCTTGTATACTTGGTGTATATTCGATTCTGTAGATAGCATATATGGCATTACCTCACAGGTGTGGTGGCTCCGGACCCCGAACCAGCTCTTGATGGAGAAGCGAGCTCAGCACACGGAGGCGTCGCGTGGGAGACTAGCCACGCATCCACCACCTGCCTCGTCGCTTTCCTGTTGAGAAATAGGATGGTTAAAATACATTCAAAAATTCTAAGTTCATTTGTTTTTTTTTATACTATACAACACCCCACGGGCGGGTCAGTCAATGGACTTAATGAGAATGAGCCTGTTCTTTTCACCATCGTGAAGAAACCTTTTTTTTTTATGAGCTATAGCTAAGTATTTGGCTGCCAGCCCATCCAATGGTAAGTGTACTGCAGCCTGGTCATTAGGCATGATTATTTGTGTGGATATCTACCTTCAGGCCGATAGTATTGTCACGTAAAATAATGTTAGAGTTTTATCAACTTTCACGCAAATTGAACATTTTCAAACTACTTTTGTGTACTTGAAGGTAGAGTATGTCAAGCGCGTAAGTAGAGCGTGTTAAATGCTGACGCTAGGACCATTTTTCAAGAACAACTAACAGTTAACATACTAGTAATTTCTCGTGGATCCTTCCTCGTGAAGCCAAATAATTTGCAAATATCTAGATTATTATAGCTCTAAATAGCTCTAAACTGGACACCCCATACCTAAAGTGATCTTGGTTCTCAACTATTGACCACGTTTTTCCTTTGGATAATGAAGACTAAACTACGATGAGCGGAAGCGCCGATGTTGTTTGTCCGCTAGATGTTCTTTTAATATTAAACAGATTTGCTTAACTTAGTTTGCGAACAAACACACCATTCCAACTGGTAGACAATCTTTGATTTAATTCGACTATCTGGTTATGCAAATCTAATAGCACAATAAACACATTTTTTTTACAAAATGATGTTTAAATAAAACCGATCCGCGCGTCCGCTCATAAGAGCGATATAATAATTTAAGAAGATGATTAAGATAATTGTCATGATAAGAGAGAAGGCGCCGCAAGTTTTTTAATGTAAAAAATAAATAAACTTATTAAAAAAATTATCAATAGAATTTTTATGATAATTAATTGATACTCAATTAATATACGAGGCCTAACCGTTAAATTGGATACCTAATACAATTTTAAGTTTTTTTATTATGCTATATACTAAAATGTTGTCTAGATATAGATGAGGAATATTTATGTAGGTACTTTTAGTTGTTTGTTCCGCTATAATGCGTTGAAACGGAGTTTCACAATTCATTATCAACTTAACCTAGTAAGAACTAGAATAAACAATTTCTCGTAGAAATTGCGAAATAGACCCCTTAGCAACTTGTTTAAGACATATTTTACTTTATTCATCGCTTCGTCACTTTTAATGTTTGTAACTAGGTTGTATTACAGATATTCAATTAGTTTTTAATTAAATACGAGTAACCATTGATTAATGAAAATATAAATAAAAAAAAAGGTACTTTTACTAACTTTTTATCATATATTTTTTTTATGATAATAGTAATGAAACAAGCTGATAGCTCACCTGATGTTAAGTAGTAACTTCTGCCTATAACAATGCATTACCTCAGAGCAAGTCCAATGAGGACGTTACAAAATAAACGAAGAGCATTCATTCGAATTATTGCAGAATGGTTGGGTTCAAAGATCCCAAACGATAGGACACAATAGCTTTACCTACACTTATTACTTTGTTTTCTTTTTACGATAATACAAACGACCGTCGTCACAATACGACATAACCTTTCAGAGATCGCGTGTATCGCTAATGAACTGGCTCATTCATAAAAATAAATGAATATATTCAACATCTTTATTGGCTGTTTGTGGGACATATTGTTTGTAGCACGCACTGCCTAATTCAAGCTATTTGGACACATTTACAAGGATGATACAGTCTCATCTGGCTTAGACTAGATTTGCAATTTGTCTTACATAAACCCACGCACATGGTTGCTAGATAAATAAGTAGGGATAACCTCTTACTTGATCTTTCTTTGTCAGGACGATCGTTATTTATTTGTGTCTTTATGTATTCACGGCAAATCTGTTATAGCCAGATTATACAAAGTACTTAGATATGATTTCTTTTATATTGATGATATTACAAACGTTCTAATTTACATTTTTTTTAAACAATTTGAATAGGCACAATTTTTTTTTTTTTCAAATTTTATTCAAGATTTATTAGAACACAAGTGAATTTTATTATGATCGTACACAATTATTTACGCGGCACCTTGATTTCGACCACCGGTAAATTCCACGTTTCCTTATTGTTCATGCTATAAACAAGATGATTTAATATCTCGTAACTATTCCTATTAGCTTCCACATCTTAAACGGCTCTGTCTCTTATGGTCATGTTATGAGTGTTCTATGAAGTTCTATAGAAAATATCGCAATAACATCCAATGATAAAGGTTGTCGGCATTTACGTCCGTGTATTTCCTTTGACATTGTTTTAGTGGAGGTTCCGACTGAACCAATTTATTGTATCAATCTTTTGGTTTTTGATAATAAATTTTAGAAAGTAGATTTTTTATACGTACGAGTATTGTATGAGTATTATATAATAGGCTCTTAAATAAGGTACAAAATCGCTCGATTTGAAAATGTACAAGGGAGCCCTACTTCTAGTAATGGACTTCTTGAATGCATACCTACTAGTAATACTTATAACAAATGGTAAACCTTTTGATATTACTCTACTACTAAGTACTAAAAGCCACCGAGCAAAATCTATTATGTTTAAGTAGAAAATTAATGCCTTGTAAAACTAGTTTTGAACTGAAATTAACATTCACATTCGAATTCACAAACCATTAGTGGTGTTAAAATGGTCAAATTTGAAACTATTTAAGCTATGAGAATGAAGGTTTTGTAGTTTTATACCTACTTGTGACTACTGCGTAACTTTATAAGGCTTACATTAAACACTGGCAATTTTAATAAAGTATTATTAACTGCGGCGACGTAACAACGATTATTATAGGTTTTAACAAAACCCAACAAGCAAAACACTACTATTTAAACAGGAGTCTTGAATGAAATACTTAGAAAAGCTTGTTTGTTTCGTTCTCCAATGACTGAGTTTCAGGGCAAGGAATGTCGTAGACGAACAGTTATACGTGACAAGATTTCTTAAAAGGCGTAAGAATTTCACAGATGACAAAGGCGAGAATTCCAAAATCACGGAGACGAAACCTGGATGGAACTAAGCAGATCTAGATAGTGAAGTTAATACGATGACCAAGTAATGTGATAAAGAGAGAATAAAGAGACACAGCGGGATGCCTACTGTTCAACACTTAGGCAAATGGACAAGAGTGACATAGTATATAGAATAGCCCAAGTATATGCTTTCAAACATCCACGACTTATACGGGGCTCAGTGTTACTATAAAAATTACAACAGTTTCGATTACTTTACGATGTAAACAAAGAAGCAAATGAAAAACCACCGATTTCGTGACTGATTTACCAAATGAGCAGTTTCGCTGTTGCAAAACAAAAGACTGCGTCTATTTTACATTTCTTGCCGAGAGCCCGCATAGTCGAGTCGCATGCCCTCACTGAGAAATGCTGAAAGCATTTTACATTCCTCATTCCTTCAGACAATAAAGAATACTCACTTGATTTATTAAGTCTACGAACTTGGCGACGCTTTCTAATTAGTATTTTTCATGAAAACGGGTTCAAACAAAAGATTTGCGAGAGCAGCACAAAAAATTGCATTATTTAAGTCTGTCAAGTCTTATATAAGATTCTTTCTACGATTTCAGATGCTCGTGAAAGTTTTTTCTTAGCAAGCTTTCATGGTTAATTATGTTTACTAATAGAAGTCTCGTGCGTAAGTTCCTAACGCTTTTTCGAGTTTATTATTACAAAAATAATATTTACTCTGTAAACATAGAAAGCTACAGAAATTAACTGAGACAAGTGAGCTATTCAGACAAGGTTAGGTTACCAAACAAATATTTACGGTAAGAGACGATCCTGTAATAGGCGGACAAAAAATGTCTCAATAGCTTACTTAACCTAGTCCTTGGAAACCCTCTATTGATCAGTTATTATCATGAGACACTATGATTTATAGCCTTGACGACAATTTTGTTGGTTTATTACGAAAACCAGCCCTACGTAGCCATTCGATATGCTCAGCCAAATTTTATATAACGATGTACATTATTTAACGTGTGACAGGCGAAATATTAGGGTGTTAACCTTTTTATGACACATACCCGTTTCCATCGTCAAAGTGATAAGAAAATACGCAACTTTTTACTCCTGTATTGAATACTGCACGCCGTGGCATCCTATAATTGAAGAAGAATCACGCAGCTATAAGACGTTTTGTAATTTCTTTATTGGATGTCTTAATTAATAAAAAAAAAACGAATTCAAGTTTCACTCAAAGGTTAAAAATAACGAACGTTTGAAGGGTTAAATTTTACTGGTAATAAAGCATGGATCACACGCACAGTCTTATACATTCGTGCGGAAAGAAACAAATAAAAAGCAGTATCAAGTTATCTATATGTTAAAATAGTAACATAAATATTAGATGAAGGTGTAACACGTGCGTGGAACACGTTGATATATTTTACTGGTAGGTACTTCGTCATTGTAGACTATACAAACAGTATCCTAGGTACAGTATCAAACAACTCACCGGAATGTGTACTTACAGGCAAACATCAGCAGATACACTAAACTAAAACGCCGCGCGCAGGTTGAATAGATTAATAGTTTAGCTAGTCATTCGTTCAACAATTGTGTACTTTTTAATAGGACTTTTTTGCTCCTATACTCAGGAGGCTTTTAGCTTGAGAAAGTAAGTAATTTTGGCGATTTAGCTATAAATATAAATATTCACGGACACTTAACACAACGCCTTCTAGTCCCAAACTAAGCAAAGATTGTACGATGGAAACTAGATGGCTGATAGAATACATACATACATTTTTTTTGTAAATACATACTTATAATACATAAAAACACCCAGACACAGAAAAAACATCTATGTTTACAACACACAAATGTTTGTTCTCGGTGGGGATCGAACCCACGACCCACAGCACGGAAGGCAGAGGGACTACCGACTGAGCCATGACGCCTGTCAAAAGCTATGATACTGTTTCCAGAATATTGTGACCGTTGTATAGTCTGCGATCTTCGCAATGCCGTCGACCTACTTGGCAGTTACTAATGTCTTGTGTCTCGTCGGCACCCCACTGTTTTACGAGTGTCATACCTACAGTTCCATCTGTCATCTCCCTTGCGACTAGTAAAAAATACATTGCAAGACGTCTCGTATGTTATGACATTTTCTTGCAGATATATTTTCAGAGAGTTATGTTATTTCAATTTTGTATAATGGTTTTGGGTTTGCGTATCTGTGCATGAAGAAATTGCGACTGCTAAGTATTTTCTTAGCCGTGAAATAATACGGTTCTTAACCAATAACCACTTTTTTTTGTAAATTTCTATTCACTAGTTCATCAAATGATCGGAATGTCCGCTGCAACTTGTCCGCTAAATGTGCAAACAGTCTTGAGTTATAATTTTTGAATAATACAGTACACGCGGTACAAATATTCGTAATGCCTTTATCTTGTAACCCTCCTTATATCGTAATCCTCGTAACACAAAAACACCATTAAAACATTAAATATGGATATCAAAGTAATGTATAAAATAATTTTCCGTTATTTACTTTTCCGGTGGGAGACTAAATGTGCTGTCATTATTTGTAAACTTGTTTTTGCTTTGTGTGGATGGGACATTATTTTCTTTAATTTAGCTCATTTAATTTTGTTCGCTATATAGGTACATCATTTTTTTTGCGGTAATTTTTATTGCGGTTAGAATTAAACACATAACCAAAGCAAAAGGCAGAGCTAACACCACTGAGATGTGTCAAGAGGTGGCGTAGGGCGTTGACGGTTTAGTAGAAATTGCCTGAAAATGTACTCATGCAAGAACTTTTAATTTTTACCGAGCCATGCCTCAGTGCGGGCGGGTGCCCTCAGCACCATGGCGCACTTGTCTTTACCCACGAGAGTGAATAATAAAAAGAGTGGAGAACGCTTCTGGAATACGAATAGTTGATAAGTAGAACTTGCCTCAAAAAGTAGTCATGCACGAACTCCTGGTTCTCATCGAGCCATGCCTCAGTGCGGGCGCACTCAGCGTCGTAGCAGGAGGACGCGGGCACGCCCCCTGCGTCCCCTGCCGGCTCGTCTATGCTCTGCAAATGGAGACCTGCAACAATTGAGAACACGTTTAATAAAAAGAAACTTATTGGGAGTATACATACATATAATGTTCTTATTCTTATTCTACAGGACCAATACTGGTTATCTGATGACTCTTATAGCGCTATGGAATATGAAGAGCGCAACGGGCGACCTACGTCCAGCAGTGGACCGATATAGGTTGATGATGATGATGATGACGGGCGCTTGTCGGCAAGACTAAGGTTTTTAGGACGACCTACAATTACTAATTGATAGGTCTGACGGGTCCGACATTGTCGGGAAAAGTGCAGACTCAGAATAGATAAATCACTAGCTTTTTAGTGTTCCGGTCCAGTTAGGAAAAAAACTAGACTTATTTTATGAAGAATAGTGGTTTTGTGCCAGAGTTCAATACTTTGAGACAAATAAAAGTTAGGATACAATTATTGACTACCTATATTCTATCCCGTAGAAGTCTGAAGTAATCACAACATCCAGTAGGTGTCTAAATACACCTAAATCCGTTATTTTCTATCAATTTGTTAGAAAACACTCCATAACACAAAGAATGGCGTGGTGCGATCAAAATCGCAGCGTTGTCAAACTTGTCAAATTGACATGGTTCAAAAAGTATGAATGTGCTATAAAAAACTAATAAGTTTACATGCAAATGATGCAAAGATTATTTACCCGAATCTGGGTAAAACTTATACATGGTGACAAAATTTATTAACCAAATAATTTGAGCATTATTCGAGTAAGCTAAACTTTATTATCTAATAAAATAACAGTAGTATTATAATAGTAAAGGTAAGGTTACAAGTAGATACTATACAAACACTTGTTGATTGTTTTTGTTTACAAAGTTATTCTTGCGTCGAACAGAAACGCTTCAGGTGGCTCCGCATTAACACAAATAATGGGCTATTAATGATTAATTTATGAGGGAAACTTAGTAGTATTATTTTGGATCCAATAATTAATTTTTTTTTTATATATCACTCGAAAACAAGAAAGTGAAGACGAAACATAAATCTAAAACTATTATTATACATAACAAATGTTGGGGAGAAGTTGAACTAAGTAGATTCTTTCAGCGCTATAAGAGAAGCAATATGCTACAGAGCCGTACAAAGGTATTCTTGAGGCATAATTCAGGCAACTATAAACCTGAAAACAAACGTAATAATATAGATAGGTCTACCAATAACTATTTGGGTCGTTTGGAAGTATGAATCTTACCAAATACATACATCAAACATACGCGTGAAAAAATTACCTACCTCTCGTCGTAGGTCTAAATAAGGGTGGTTTTCCACCAGAGCTAAGAAAAGCTACGTTGCTAAGGATTTGTTTGAAACTACTTCTTCTTCTTTTTCTTGTGGTTGTTCCACCGGTTGTTCGGTGGTTAGGGCTGCCACGAATTTGCCAATGTCAGTGTTTAATGGCGTTTACATGTTTACTAATCTTTTAACAAAAGGTAAGTTATGTTTGAAACTAAGGTCCATCTTGAGTCGAACTGTCAAGCGACAGTACATATCCAAGGCTAGCAAATGCGACACAATAAACTAGGTATACCACCAGGGACATAGAGCTTAAGAACCAACGCAACGCTTTCCTCTGGGGTTAGTTTATAAGTTGAGGACGGTTGGGTTTCAGTGATTTCAGTGGTTTTATTGTTCTTGTCCGAAATAGCAATACGTTTAGTTTTATCCTGGATTACTTTATTTAGATTTGAGTAGAAACAAAGGGTGAAATCCACAGAAAATATAAGGTCAAATTAAGACGGGAATATGATTTTATTGCTGAGAACATTAGATTATTGGATTTTTGTGGTAGACCTTCTATGGTAAAAAACTACAATTTTCTTGAAGAATGATCTTAAAATTAGCCATAAGAAAAAAAATAGTGCCTAGTATAAAATTAGCATAAGAATAGTACCTAGTATAAAATTAGTATTAGGTAGGTACTGAGTCTGGTCTGGTCAAAAATATTTTTATAGAGGATGTTGTATATTTTATTTGTTGTTTAAAAAAATACCCGTTACTCAAGAATATCATTGTTAAAGGTAGTTACTGACAACTTTCCAACTCTTCGCGGGAAACACGCTATACCAGTTGAATACAATCAACCATCCCCGCCATACAAAAAACCTTATTACAAAGAATATACGGTCGACAATCCCATATCAATCACGTTTTGATGGGAGACAGAACAACTCCGTAATTGGAGTTCATATTAACTAGCTTATCATCAGCTGTGAACTGTTTCTTCTTCTGTGGTAATATCGCGTGATGTTAATTAATAGCAACATTTGCTATTGCCTAATTGGAATAGAAACCAGGGGGTTATGAAGTTGCTAAATATTTGAAGTTGAATTAGTTTTTTATAGGTCATGTTTCACTAAAATACACCACAAAAGTGAATCAATATAGCCATGTTAGGTCAAAAACTAATTGTACAATCTGCCATTCAAAAATATTTTAACATTCAAAGTTTGTAAAAGTTTTACCCTATACTACCCAAAGATACTCCACGCGGACGAAGTCGCGGGCACAGCTAGTTGTATATAAACCATAACATATTTTTTATATTTTACCCAATAAAACAATGGATAAATTTAAAATTGTACTGTGGATAAATTGGCGGGATTTGCTTGTTTAAATCGAAAACAAATCCGCATTTTGATGATATGTTATGTTATGACGCTCAATCCCAAAGGCTTTGTTGGTTTCATATTAACGTAATTTGCATATTCAACACTATTTTCCGACACTTTATCAGCGGCTCACTATTTGCATGGAAATGATTTATTTAAAACAGGGAATGTTGATTAAAGTTTTATCGTGCTACGGATTAATGAGTCCGTTTTCCAGATTAAATAAAATCATCCTGTCTATAACATTTTCATAAAATCATCATCAATATATATAAAACTCTTTTGAAACTGACTGATAATCAACGTACAGCCTAAAGCATAAATATTGTATGAAATTTGGAGGTTGGTATCCTTATATAGTGTAGGGGTGCACTAAGAAAGGAATTTTGAAAAGTCAGACTCTAAAGGGTCTATTTAGAACGCGAGAAACGCCGAGGGCGACGGCTAGTTTAATAATATAATGTTATCCACGACGTCTGTAACTAGTTAGCACAGAATACCTAATGTACCTGTAAGTTTAATTATACATATTATAACACCAACATATTTTATTTCAAAGCAAATTTTTTTCAAACTAAAACGTATAAAAGTCACTGTAGTCGATTCATATATTTTCAGTCGTTTTATAAGCGTATCTTTGCAGTGATGCAATGAATCATATTATGTTTTGCTGTTTCAGCTCTTTAAAAATGAGCTTCAGCAAATTTAAAAAACACGTATTTTACTGTGCGAAGCAAAAATTTAAATAAAGCACTGAAAATGTGAACGTTACAGAAACAAACCGTGAACGACACAAGTAAGAACAGGATCCCCTAGAACAGGATCCCCGGGGTAATTCTCCAGTGCCCTGAATGTCCATTCTCTAGTTTCGGACGTTTGGACATTGACCAAACTTTAGACGCGAGTGCATTGTGAAACAAAGTTTTGATTTGTTTGTACAAAGCCTCTGAAATGTTAACAGCCGAGGGCCGAATGCTGTTACACGAAATGAGAGTTAGTTTATTTCTACAAACAATCCACGTAACTCTTAGCTTATACCAACTCTGGTGAAGCTTGCTTGAAGGCAAAATAATTGAACTTGTTAAAAATATTCACTAACGGTCGTCGGTCACCCATTCAAATGGTGAGCGCCGAACGCGTAGGAATTTTTGTATGGAGAAAGTTTGATGATACGAAACCTATTTTTCTCAATACAAAAATTGCGAACACTTATCGCAAATCAACAAAATAAAAATCAGACTACGAAAGAACCGACGACGGAGTCGTGTAGTTCGATTGCGATATCTTTATATCTTTTTATCATAAGTGTATTATGATTTTTGAATATTTAAATCGATATCCGCAATAAAGATAACTCAGTTAATATCGATTCAAATACTTATTAATTTCTGAATCGAATTGCCTTTATTTATTGAATGGTCCATATTTACATATCTCGATATCTCTAACACTCAATAATGCAATAACCAACGCATAATTTGCACTTATCTTTAAACATGATAAACCTAGTTTCTGTTTATGATAATTTGGTAGAAATTTTCAAAAAACTAAGGCAGGAATACACACACCTGATCTTTATCTGATATCAAGTGAAAGCGTTGAATAAATTCTCACTTTTTGAAAAATGTAAATTAAAAAACACACGCAAGCGATCACTGAACCAAAAAATGGCATCTCGTTAGTTGTTTCTGCACGCAACACGCGAATATATTCACATTTTTATTTTATTTTTCGTTGCAGTGTTAATTAGTTTTTATTCAATAATATAGTTTGTAGAAAAACCGTTTAGCATCTACCATTTTGTTTTTTATACAAAATCTAAACATTTCCTACGTTACATAGGTAACTAGAATGACTAGCTAGCCTACATGGCCATACTAGTTCCCTAACTTATCATAAGATATCAGATGAGTGACTGATCACGACCACAGTCAGTTTGCTGAGCGCTTTTGTGCTTGGCGCGGCCAAAACAACGTCACCAGAGTTGACCACTACCTACCAATTCGGTACATCTTCTTCTCTAAATATATTTATAAAACTTTTTTCAAGCTGACTGACAATCAACGCACAGCCTAAACTATAAGTCCTATAGGTATGAAATTTGGAGGGTAGTTTCTTTATATAATATGGTGTAGGGGTGCACTTAGAAAGGAATTTTGCAAAGTCTCAACCTAAAGGATTTAAAATTATGATCAAAGATTTTAACCAAATAATGCGTATGCTCCTACCACGCCAGCAAAGCCGCGGGCGACAGCTAGTCTTGTATAATTTCACTAAGCTAGCATTGGTTACCGAGATATTCAAGATTTTATAGAAGACCCGGAATTTTTGCTCTCGAGTGTAATAAGTAAGTATATTTATAACACTCCATGTAATAAAGTAAATATTTGGTCACGTAGACCAGTTTAGGTCTAATAATAACACATAACATTACCGTATTCCTAATAGAGTACGAGTTATGCTAATGATGTACTTCAACACAAACATTAATCATTTTGATAACCTTAATGCTACTTATTTTGATACTTAACACCTCTACACGATACTTTTTTTATCTAAGTGGCAATAGTAGGTACATTTTTTGTTTTTGTTTTTTAATTATATTATTTCTCAAGGACAGGATATAGAATATGTGTGTAAGTAGTGGGTAGAGTCAGACACTAAATAAGTACTTTTTGTGTGAAATGTTCATGAAAATTTATTTATTATCTTCGTCAATTTCTGTGAAAACTTTATTAAAAAAACTCAAAAATAATTTTTTGAGCTTTGATTGAGACGTGACTATTTTACATTTTATCAGTATTCGCGGCGAGCCAAAAGGATATTTTTTTACTCACGTAAAGGCAGATCATGGTTTTATTTATACCATTCCCTCTCTAAAAAGCTTATTTTATTCACTGAAGACAGTGAATTTTACTCACTGTTTTGGTGTTTGAAGTTAGAACACACTAATATATTTGACCTCCATCTAATTATTGTTTTTCCTCCAATCTTTCTTTTGCTCGTAGTCATGGTATAAAGTATAGTATGCAACTCTTGAATAAAACGGATTTATACCGAGGGCCATGAACCACTCACGTCGTTCAGGATTCTAACACTTGAATCACTCGCTACGCTTGTGATTCAGTCGTTAGAATCCTTCACTTGCTCGTGATTTATTTATAGTCCTCGCTTTAAATCCGTCTTTTATTAACTAATTGCATAATATACTATTACTTACCGATACTTATGGATGTATAACGATAGCGATACTTATGGGTTCCGATAACCCACCAAAAAATATAGCATCGTAAAGTAGAGCTTCATTTTATTCATCATAAAAAACCCGTCCGATATAGGAAATTAACTTGACCATAAAATAGCTATCGCATGGATGCACAGGACCTCTAGACAAGAGGCAGACCAAGCGGATATAAATCTAGCTCACGGTGGTGTAGCTTGCTTAGTCAATCTTCACTGAGCCCGTAGTCTGTGCATTTGTTTTGACTTTCGACTCGAGTATAGCACACACAAACGCATTCGCAAAGCGAATCATTTTGTTGGGAATTACACAATTCCGAAATCTCCCGCTAGAGGCGCTTATTCGGTTTTCGTGGTACCGCTCCTCAGTCGAGCGACTTGACGACGCTCCACAGTCATCAAGTCCAGATTCGTTCATTCGCTTCAGCTTCGATTAGCGTTTGTCTGAATTTTAAACCTCAAGGGCATTACCGAGGCTTCAACAGGAAACAGCCTCGTAAAAATGTTAAATACAAAACGTTCAATGGCTCGATATGAATTGCTAGTAATTTAACTAGAGAGTTATTGTTATACATGTTTATAATGGACGCTAGTATTATTAAAATCGATGAATTTTTTATGAATAATATAAAAATATACCGTTTTGTGCAAACAACGATATCAGTTGACGGATCCATAAAGAACTCACACAATTCCAAAATATTAACCTCATTAACCTTCTCAATGAATCATTAAAAAAACTTTATTTACTTCGTTTTCGAGAATTTTTTTTTTAAAAGCCTGCTCTGTTTACATTTGAATTAATAATTTTGTGAGTGCGAAAGCGAGATGTGGATTGAGTGAGATAGAAATTCTCAGCAATTTCTTTTCTTTATTCTTTATTGTACACAGATAAACTTAACTTAAAACTTAAACTTAAAACATGTACATACAGGCGAGCTTAACCCTAAAAAGAGTTCTCTTCCAGCAAACCTTAGGATGAGAGATGGGAAAATTAAAATGAAAGTGGGTACGTGTACAACACATATAGATAGGCGAATAGAAAATATAAACAATATAAACCTACAATAAAATAAACCTACATACAAATAAGTAAATAAACCTACACATATACATAGCACAACTATATTACACTATACATACATACAATACACATTAAATATAACCTGTTACCTACATAAAATAAACATACATACATACAATAAGATAGGTCCTATAAACTTACAAGGAAAGAAAGTGTTCTTTGACTTTACGCTTGAATACGCAGAGCGAAGGACTTGCACGAATATCATGAGGGAGAGAATTCCACAACTTGACAGAGAAGACTGTGAAAGAGCCACCATAGCGGCTAGTAGAGTGAGAGGGAGTTTTAAGTAAAAGAGATTTAGCAGTTCTGCAGGGCTCACCACGGGGGATAAGAAAGTTGAAACGCTCACGAAGATATGAAGGAGAAAGAGGGTTATTGAGGATGTTAAAGAGAAGAGACAGAACATGAAGGTCACGGCGGCGGCGAATAGGTAGCCACTTTAATTGGACTCTAAACATTGAGACGTGGTCATACTTGCAATTCATCACTTTGTAATTAGAAGTTTAGATAGGTTAAGCTCATTGCACTTTTTCAAATGTTAAACTATACCTTACGTACTCTTCTACACAGTACTTCACAATTTTCATAATGATCCTCTTGATTTAACAGAATAAATGAATCTTGAAACACTTGTGATGGAACTCAAGAGTTTTGAGTTACCTATACAAGACAAAAGTTTTTATAGCCGCTGCTATCGTAAAAATCATTGGTTTACTTAAAAAGTTATGTATAAAATTTATGACTTGTATTTTGAAAAAAGATATCAAATATAACGGAAGAGATAAATTCAAGTTGGTAATAAAATCCTTGTAATTTTTATGTGTAGGCAACATTATTGCTACTGTCTTTAATGTGGATAAGGCAGACTACACTGGTGATTTAAATTCTGGGCTCAGACTACCAAACATTCTAGGGTACTGCAGTGCAAGTACCGTTCTTATCGATCGCTTACTTGTCGATCGCTAAAGTCGATAAACGTATTGAATCGTATCGTTCCATGGGAGTACGGATCTCTTGTCGACAAAACATCCGTACTCCCAAAAATAAGGTCAGAGTTTATCGAAATCAGTCGTTCACTGTTGCCATGATTTACTAGTTCACTGTCAATATCACTGTTAATCACTTTCGTTTGTCAGAATCAAAACATAGTAAACATACACCATTGCCAATTCGTTAAAATTTAACGAATTTGTCTACCGATCGACTAAGTTGGTAACGTACTCGCAACTGTCGATAAAACCATTTTTATCGAATTTTGACGATTCTAAATGTCAAATTATGCGATCGACAAGAACGGTACTTGTACTGCTGAAATTTCCCAGACGCTATGCAACCTTAAAATACCAACAATTAAAAAAAACAGTCATAACAATAAATGTAATGAACTAAAGTAACATATAAGAGTAATTTAATCCCGATACCAAGCGAATAGACACAGACGCCGCGGTTCGAAAATTAGCATGAATACGTTAGTTATTCGATGCATTAGTATAAGAAAAAGTTATATGCTCATTTTGCTCAAGCATAACATTATGCAGATTATTCAGATCCGCAAATTATCTATCTCTACAATCAGTCAATAATTTATAATGTACAATAACATTCGATTCGAGATAATTAATTAGTTTCGTATATATCTACTAATCAAAACAGAAAGGTTCTAGTCGTAAATTAGTAGCTAGTTAGACAGACAAAATATTGGCAGGTGGTAAATTAAAGAAAGTGTCTTATAACTGAAAATCTTACTGGGTGGCATATCCGGTAGCTGTTATGTAGATACCGCGAATAAACAGCTTAATATAATAATTATTTTTGTATTGACAATATATTGACTAAATTATAAATTTTATTTTTATTTATTAATTGAATGAATTTTATTGCGTTGATATTACTTACTGTACCTAATTTGACTGTTTTAATAATAATACCTTGTAAATTTGTATGTGTATATATAGTTCTATAATATCATGTGCCCTTTATAATAATTAGTGTAATTGGTTTGTCACCGTACTAGTTCTTAAATAAATAAATAAATTGTAAAGTCAACTGCTTAAAAACCTGATACAGATCAAAGACATAAAACAATAGTTACGTATTTCTACTTTCAAACACGCACCGATATTTTAATCTATGCATAAAACGTCGGTAAGTGGAAAAGGTCTAAAACCATTTCATGGTAGAAAATGTAAGAAGCATAGCTTATTGCTAGCTGTGGACTTCTACATGCTGATATGATGATGATACCATAAAGTTCTGAATCCTTCCGCGATCCTAAAGAATGTGATCATTTGAGTTGTGGGATGCGATCATTGGATCGAATTAAATCGTGCACAAAGGTTTCTCAAAGATTAACAAAAAATAAATAGATCTAATAAGACGTTACCAAGAAAAATGCCTAACAATCCTTTACCTAACTGATAAAGGTATTAGGCACTTGGGCAGCTATTTTAGACCCTAGAAATGTGTGGGTACTTTATTCTGTGCCCGGACAAAAAGGTTTTATTCATGACTGACCAAAACCTCGGTAAGTTTTATATTGCGGAGGCTGAAGGGACAAGATATGAATATGTAGCAAACCATTTATGGAGTTTTTTTTCTACAAGTATACTCGTATCTCCATAAATTTATGAGTAGATTTCAAAAAAAAATTACAATATATGAAATTGAAAATTATATATTTTGTATTTTTATAGACCTTATACACAAACTCAAGAAACCTTATTTTAGTTAGTTTGCAAGTTAAAGGGAAAACCAAAGGGGTTATTGGTGAAGGTAGAGCCTCCGGAGACAGTTTGCGTTTCAAGTTTAGATCACTTTATTGCCATCCTGTTCGATTACGGCTAATGATTAAACATGACTCCATTGTTAGATTGGTAGGTACAGTAAGACAAAGAGTAGCAAGTGTAGATAATTAAATTATACCTTTATCTAAATCTCCTAAACCTACTACAAAAAGAGAGAAAAGAAAGAGAAAATATTCAAAACTCTATAGCTCTAAAACTCTAGCAAGCGTATTATCAAACCAAAAAGTATGTATGTATAATCTTTCTAGAAAATCGTAGATAATAATAAAGTAAGTTACACTAAAAGGAGTATAACCTTTTCAATAAATTCGATGGGTTTATCCAAAAAAAAACTTAATTTTGATCTGAACTAATTCAAGTTAAAAATAATGGTCTTTTCTTGCTAACGGTACAATAATCAAAATGGCTGTAGCGCTGTTTGTATCATTAACAAAGTTTCAGCTATTAGGGAACTATTAGAAGTTTAGTTTGTAATTATCAGTTGCGGACAGCTTGTGCGATGGAGAATAATTTTCAGTTCATATATTCATATAGTTCTGTGTCTGGGTGTTTCTATGTATTATAAGTATGTATTTACAAAAAAAAATGTATGTATGTATTCTATCAGCCATCTAGTTTCCATCGTACAAGCTTTGGGGCTAGAAGGCGTTGTGTTAAGTTGTGTAATTTATGAATAATATGAGTAAATGAATTGCTTACTAGTGTTAAATATAATGGTTATACATTTTTATATTCATTTTAATATAAGTAGTAAAATAATAGGTTTTTTAAATCTGATAATCTAAAGCTGAGCTGAGTTATATTATTGTGTAAAAGCTATATAAGTACCTATACAATTTAAATTATATTTTAAGTTAGAATAAATAAACAAAGATACTGACACAGAATACAAATAGTGAACAGGCGTCTTAGTCCTTGATAAAGTAAAAATAAAATATGAACCATAAACAAAAACTTTATGCTAAAACTAATAAACTAGGTAATAAACGTTAATAATATCCATCGCGATACGACAATACTTGTAAATACTAGCGAACGAGCGACACGAGTACAATAGTGTCCCGACTCTCAATTTAAACCGCTGTAGACCAAACTATTAGCCTATAAATTTCAAATATGGGCAGCGATATCGGTGTAACGGGCAATAAATTTTTCCGATATGTTTTACAACCTAGGCTTACATCGGAACAGGTGGAGGTCTATATTACATTTTACATATAATATGACACGTATGTTGCAGAAAGAGCTTAAAATCCGGGATAGCTCAAGGATAACTTTTAAAAACAAAAAGTTAAAATCAATTTTTTATAGATTAGTTCGTGTTCTTGACCGTATTGGACTTGTAATATTCATTTCTGTACCGACAAGCATATTTAATACTAGCCGTCGCCCGCGGCTTTGCTCGCGTGGCAGCAGCATACAAACAATTTTAAAAGTTTTTAAAAATCCTGAATAACGTGTCGAGTTAATTTATTTGAGGAATCTATGTACCAATTTTCAAGACTTTTTAAAATTCTTTTCTTAGTGCACCTCTAGGTACACTATATAAGGATACTACCCTCCAAATTTCATACCTCTAGGACTTATAGTTTAAGCTGTGCGTTGATTGTCAATCAGTTTCAAAAGAGTTTTATATATATTTAGAAAGAAGATGAAGATAGATATATATATCACATGAGAACGAACCAAATAAATGAGATGTTTTGAGCTTTTCAACAATTTCATATTGTTGCCGTATTCTGACAAACCATTATAAAGCTCACAGGATTTTTATCTGACTAAAAGCGGGTGTTTAAAAAGGTACGAGCAGTTTTCATAGTGCCATTTGCTCCCTTCTTTCTCTTTATTGAGGTCCATTAAAAGAAAGACTTTGCGGTTTAGTGTTTGTCTCGGAGACCTGTAATTAAGTTTTAGTATGTCTACGTGTTTCACACTTGTTCTTTGTATCGTTTAATACTTTTGTATTGATACCGTTGCTTGGTACTTTCAAGTGCTGCGAAGTTCCTGGGAAGTTTTTTAACAGAGTAAGGCTATCTACAAATCAAGCGAAAACCTCTGCATGCATATTAAACCGAGATAGGAAATACCAGTACCTCTAACACGAAAAAGTTTGAGAGTAACCGCATTAAAGTATTCGAGTTATATTGCGCGTCGACGCCAGCTCGACTGCCGAACGTTGTAGCGTCACCGCGTAGTGTATCACGGATACGCTAGAGTTACGATACGCTTATGATTGTCACATTTATTCGTGAATAGCCGTCGTCCGCGGCGTCAGTCAGCTTCAAAAGAGTTTATATATTTATATATATAAGAAGAAGAAGACGAAGATTAATGCGCTGTTCTGCTAGCTATCGTATTCGCAAAGCAGTAGGTGATGACGTATTGACATAAACAGCTTTACGATTATTTATACTAAAAACTGCTAAGTCCGGCTAACCCTTGTTCTGGGTATCACCTATTGGTCTAGGAGTTCTACTACGCAGAGATCAATATACTCAAACAAGTTCCCGGAATCTACTTTTTACACGTAATGACGACTTTGATGATTCAGCAAAATAGAGACTAGAGAACCATGCGAATCCGGGTCAGGTCGCAAACACAAAACCTCTGCAGTATCTCGAAGGTTGAGTGCTGGTTCATAGAACATTCACCAAGTTTTACTAAATTTAGTTAAATTGAGTGGTAATGTGTGATCAACATATTTTACTATTTATTTCTTGTTTCGCAAATGTTAAGATTTGCGCTATCTCGATTACTCACGAGTGTAGTTCAACCCACGTTCATATACCCATCTAATATTCAGAGAAACACGTTTTCGTATACGAATATCACGTTAAATCATTCACAGGAAAAAGAGTTCCCGATGAAAGCTAACTTGGGTTCGCTGAAATAATAATTCAAGGCCAATCTTTTGCCCTGTGATTCTTTTATGGAAGGAATATGGATAAATCTTTTTTACATTGCATCAAACAAGACGATTTTCTTCACATACGCAAAACAGAGAATAACTGTTATATAAATCAAAATCTAGGCTATATGTGATCTATATAATCTTTGCAATGATTCACGAGCATTATTTGAAAGTACAAATCTAGCTCTAGTGTACAGAGAAAGTAAGATTAATTATACACACAATGCAACAGACGTATTCAACATAAAAAACAGTCTGCATTGCTGTGGCTCTACGAAATGAGAGAAAAGCATGCACAGAGACTATGTAGATGGCACTAAATACAAGGTTAGCATGTTAAAATACCAGATGAGCTGAAATGTTCAAACACAGCACATAATATACCTACGTACTAGGTAAACGTGACATGTGAAAGCAGTCCTCAAAGGTTTTTAGTCCTCAATAACTTTCCTAGATGATATTTTTGGCTACAGCAATAAAAACAATTTGAAAATTAATAATAATAATAGGCCTTTTCATCTATTGAAGATGATATATTATACAGCGTCAGGAGTCAAATCTAACACTAACTAATCTACACTTAACGGGACACTGTAGTGCCTGGGACAATGTTTAGATGAAGTAGGCTTGCCCAGCACCTATGCCATCCTCTCAGCCTGTGGATATGACTTACTAGGCTAAGAGGATGGAATTTGAAAAAAATACTACTAATAATACACATTTTAAAACTACGTAAAAATGTACACACAAATATGATGAGAATACATACTTTTCTGGTGTTGAAGACATGATCCGTGAAGGCGGCACATGCTCGCCGTTTGCCCCATGCGGGCGCTACCCGCCAGTCTCCATAGGGCTGGCAGTTTAACATTCAACACTATCAATACATTTTGACACTTCACAGGGTACAACACTATTAGCACAGAATGTACTGGTTATTTTTAGCACAGATGGGATAGGTTTGCTGATTTTGGACATATGGTTGACTTACAGTACTGGCATCTGAAGAGGGTTAAACATTGTAGTTGAATTTAGGTCGATATTTAGTTTCTAGACGTCAATCTTATAACTTTAAATTGTAGAATTATCTACACTATGTCACAGATCATATACTATGTTATTTGTAACAATACAAGGTTAAAAAAATATTCTATCAGCCATCTAGTTTCCATCGTACAAGCTTTGCTTAGTTTGGGACAAGAAGGCGTTGGGTGAAGTGTCCGTGAATATTTATTATTTATTATTATTTGTTTTGAGTGATGGAGGTCTCCGCAGTGGATTTCTTCAGACTATTAATGACCTACCTTAATTTATAGTTTTAAGAAAAACATATATATTAAGGTATATATGTTTTTAACATACAAACAAGAGTGAACGATTTGAATCATATTCCCTACCACATGTTCACATGTTCGGAGGGCACGTTAAACTGTCGGCTCTAGCAGTCGTTAAGCCACGACTGAGGCCTTAAGACGGCCTAAAAACTCTGTCACCAGAGTTAGCCACTAACTCATACGAGCTTGCTTGCTTACCACATGTTACATCAAATCAACTTCAACAAAGCCTTCTCTTTGATGCAGAGGTAAATTTTCTCGCATATAAACTAAACAATGAAACATCACAAGCATCAGGAATGCAGATTTTCATCTCCTTAAAAGCTGGAGCGAGAGCTGAACGGCATGCAGGGATTTTAGTCTTAAGTTTGAAACAAGCGGGGTTACCATGATGAATATAGGTAATAGAACAGTGGTTGTTATTCAAACCTCGACGTCATCAGCCGAAACAAGTCTACTGATGGTCGTAAGCCATTATAATTATGTCCCGAAAGTCCCGATAAAAGATGGGATGGAAGACAAAGAGTAATGGTTATCGTCGTGATATCATCGGTTTATTTTTTGTTTTTCTGCAAACAAACAGTACAAGTATTGTGGACTCTAAATTTGTTTCGTAAGTATCGAGATAATACACTAAAATATCGATACTACGCTCCCAAGTAAAAATATAACAACACACAAAAAAGTCGAGCCCGTGATCGAAAATAGAAAAATGACGACGAAAAACCAATTGTCATTGATAAATCGTACGAGCGAACGAGACCGGTCATGAATGAGAGCGTGTAGAGATAAATCGCTATGCCCCTCTTCACCTACCTCCTTTACCGTAGCACCACAATAGGTAAAATTGAGGTTCTGAACCGGTTTTGAATATCGAACATTTTGGAGTCCGTTTCGTTTCATGCATAAAATAACATTGGTTTGCTGCGGCAAACTGGACTGACGTTTCAACTGTGTTAGAGTCAACTATGTAAACAGGAAGGTAAAAAGTCGAAAATGAATAGATCTATTCATATTCATTGAAATGCACATGCACACAACTGGCGCACATGTATGTCTATAGTTTATTGTATGTCTATAGTATACACAGTGAATATGTAGCAGTGTTATATATAACACTGCTACATATTACTACATATACATATGTGCAGAACACATACATATATGTATGTGTTCTGATTTCTAACTAATGAGGAAAATAATGCCTTCTAGGTTTCCAGCGTTTCATAAAAAACTAGCCATCGCCCGCGGCGTTGCTCGCGTTCTACCCTTTAGAGTGTGACGTTTCAAAATTCCTTTCTTAGTGCGCCCCTACACTATAAGGAACTTACCCTCCAAATTTCATACCTCTAAGTTTTATTATAGTTTAGGCTGTGCGTTGATTATCTGTCAGCTTCAAAAGAGTTTTACATAATTATATAAAATATAAATATTGAATATTGATATTGATTGATGATTGATATACTTGTAGTTTAATATAACTCTATTAAATTGGAAAGAAACCCTTTTTTGAAAAAAGAAGGATGGACTCTTCGAAAGATTAGACCATTAACTTTTTATCGAGCACACATCGAAAAGTTAGAGCCTGAGAAAGAAGACATTTTAAAAGTTTTATTATCTACTAATGATCACAATGATTCCCAAAATGGAGTTCGGAAGTCGGGAAAAGTTTGGTAAAAAATGTCCAAGATAAATTGAACGAGGCTATTACGACTGTTTTCTCTTCAATTTCTGTAACCGACTATTACGAGCAAGACTTAGTAATTTTGCAGCAAATTCCAGAATTTTATTATTATACATATAAATAAATAAATAGTCATGGACATTTATCACAATGCTTTCTAGTCCCAAACTAAGAAAGCTTGTACTATGGGAACTAGATTGCTGACAGAATACTTAGATACTTTTTTTTTGTAAATACATACTTATAATACATAGTAACACCCAGACACAGAACAAACATCTATGTTTGCAACACACAAATGTTTGTTCTTACTGGGGATCGAATCCACGACCCACAGCACGGAAGGCAGAGCGACTACCACCTGAGCTATGACGCCTGTCATATGAAACATTTTTTTATTTTTTATAATTATTACATGGAGACCTAGTGCGTTTTAAGAGTAAAATATACATTTAGCAATGTTTTCAGGGTAATTTTAGACCAATACGCAGAATACGCTGCATTCTTTGACAGATAACCATTTAAAATACAAACTTTTTATCGTCCACCTCAAAGCAGCCGACTTAGTAACAAATCGAATGGAAACAGATCCTATCGAAACAGCCCACGTCGCGCAAAGTAATTTTTCAAACAGTCCCAACTTTCCACCGTAGGTGGATAATAGAATTTGCAAAGACATTTGTCAGATAACTCCAAGAGAACTATCGATTGAACCACGACCAAGGGAAAATTAAATTGTAATTGTCGCGTAGGAGTCTTGTCAACTTAAACTTCGCTTCAAAAGGAACAGCTGTGTCTATTTCTAAATTGTAAAGAAAGTGATATTCTTTGCTGTAGAAGAGACCACATACTGGTTAAAAATCATTCGAAGATTTGCTAAAAAGAAAATCGAATACGAAGCCAAATTCCAAAGATATTGCTACTAGTAATAGCTAGAGCGTATTATGACTGTGTAGGGGTACACAATAATTTGAGATTCTGGGCTCATTGCACACGTAATTCTTGAATCCTAGACCTACTTGCCTTTTTTCGTCTAAAAAAAGCAGTCGCAAACGAATCCGCCAAGATTTGTTCTTTCACTTATTCTGAAACTTTACGGACTCCGTTGGCACCAGCGTATCTACTAAATGAGTTAGCTAAATCAGTATGCACTGGAGTTTTCCTCACTACGCCACTGAGAATAAGTTTTATAACTATTTCTGACTAGGTAGTTGGTAGTGAAGGCGACTGGCCTGTGGGTGTTACGTTCAATTTGCTAAAACACCACGAGCTAGAGCTAACCTCTTGCTTTTTAAACTAACTGACCAAGTCCTGTTTAATAAAAGTAGTAGATTGATAGACATTAAACTCAAAATTAATTAAAAGATAATATACTCGTACTTTAAAGAAAGAGATAAAAACTTCAGAGACTATTGCAACAGTATTGATGGAAGTTGATAGGTCTTAGTAGCGTAATACTCCGACCGTCAAAGCTGCAATTAAAAAAGCAATTATCTTGTTTTCATTTACAGAATGTACTAGACTAGCTTTACCTATAAAACTTACAATAAAAATTAAAAGATCTGTAATAAACAATAGTTATTTAAAAAATATCTCGACACTAATTTGCCTTGCCTTGAGGCAAATTGTCATTTCTTCAGATTTATTGTGAGTCACGCAAGGGGTACCGTTGTCTATATATATCAGGCTTCGGCTTTGAGATGACAAAGACAGGGTTTTTTCAGATCCTTAATCTGTCATATTTTAATGACCAGTTTCTCTGTTTTGGTACTTCCTAAATCCAACAATATAAATTATTAGGTATATCGAGAATTCTTATTGATTGTCTGGTTTGGTAGGTACTAACTAGCCGCTGAAATGTCTACAAATTCATATTGATTGATTTATTTTATGCAGAAATTATTTGCCGGCTGATTGTAAATTTCGTTTTACTGCTATATATATTTAAAAAGTATCGTAAATGTCGCATGTTGGGCAAACGAGTTTTCAACTCATTCATTTTTGTCACACTGTGTCCGTGGCATAATGATGACAGCATATCGATCAACCGAATTTATCGGTTTTCAAACCGATTATTTACGTGGATTACCCTGAATATTATATAAAAACAAGATTTTTTTGAAAATAAATCAGGATTATGTTTTATTGTAAAAGGTGTGTATTTAATCAAATGAAAGAAAGTGTGTTTATGTATTAGGTAGATACCCGTAGCATCGTATAGTACTTTTTGCATGTCTATTTATAAGTTATGTGTTATACATACCAGGGTATCAATGTGATGTGCCGCTGACAGAACTGAGTTAAACAAATTAATGTAAATTATAAAGACATTTCCATTCCGTTCCAGATTTATCCCCAAGTACCCGGACCGAGGCTACAGTTCAACAAAAAACATTATTGTGGTCGAAAGCATTCGTTCCCCTGTCGTTAGCTCAAGGAACTCTTTTTGCTTTCATTAATTTCCCTTTTGGTTTTGAAAAACAATTGTGAAACGAACTTTCCATTGTGGTTCTTCGTCGCGTTGCTTTGTTTTTTTTTAAACAAAGAGAGGGATTTGTATTGCTCAAAGGAGTTTGCACGATTCAAATCCTACTAATTACATAAAACTCGGTTTTAAGCCGTCACTTTGTACTACCATTTCACAGTGCGACGTAATTTAAATTTAGGTTCATCTTGTCTTTTTTGAACCCATCTCTGAATGCAATTTAACTAAAATTCGAGATATATTTGAATTATAATCATCACCATCAAATTATTTTACATTAGCACAGAATAGATATTATATCAGTCTTCAATAGTCCATTTTTCAATGTGCGTTCTCTAGCTAGGTGAGTTTAGAATCCTGTCACGGCCCACATACGCCATTATGACATGGTCAATATGGTTATTTACCCCACACTTTGCCGGGCAATCTTTTCAACCTGGTATTCGGTATATCATTTTAAAACATGACACATTAGTAACCTAAGTCATGTTAACATAATATCTCCGACCTTTTAACCAATTTGAAACATTATTATGAGATTCAAAATTGTAAAAGCTTACATATTACTTATTTTCTCTTTCAAGAGATAGGCTGCTAATTCAATGTTGTCAAACAATTTAAATCCACTGTTTACTTTTACTTGAACTGTATATTTAGGTCAAATACATTCCAGAGCGAGCGTGGGTTTAAGTACCATTATGTCTGTCTGCGTGTCTGCAAGGTAAATTGTAATTAATGACTCTATAGGACGTTACAGACTGCTACGTACCCACGCAGCTGTAAGTCTTACTTCGGCAGTTTAGCTACACAAGGCTTAATAATTACGCTCCTCTCCACATACTTTTCTAAATTTCTTAATTTAGAAACACATCGTGAAGTGAACATGAGTTTTAAATCTTGATTTAATAAAAAACTCGCTTAATATAAGGATATTAAGCGAGTTTTTTATTAAATAAATTTTTATTTTTAGGTTCTAGACAAGGGTCTAGAACCTGTATTTAATGTAGTCTAAAATACTGTAATTCACACAAGATATGGAACGCTAATGACTTTCTAGACATGTGTGGACTCTTATCCAGGAATTAATTTGTTCGTAATTAATGTAACAGGTGAAAGAACCACGAATGTAAACACGTAGAAATATTTATATTCAGAAGTTCAATTAAAAACTAGTATAGGCGAAATAATGGAAAATCCAAGGTATGGAAAACACACCGTAAGGAAATCCACCCAGAAAGAGGTAGTCCAGTGGTAGGTAAGGTACTTCCAATACTATATTTTAGTCTACAACTTGAATTCAATCCGCGGTTTACTCGCGAATTCGTGATGTTTTCAATTAAATTCAAACGTTCTGAAACTTGTTGGAGTGGAGGATACGAAAAATTTAATTGTTGATAAATACAGTTCTTGATGAATTATTTTAGAATTTTCCTTTTTCAATCTATAGATTCCAGTTGAAACGTTATAATATAACGTTTCAACTTATTAACTACATATATTATATGTAAATCCAAGCCAAAAAATAACATAACCCCACCGTAGAACGGAAGCTAATGGGATTTTTTTGAATGCAGAATAACAACGTAAGAGCTTTTTCTTGTATTTCTCCGTTGAATACATTTTACCGTTTGAAGAATTTTAATAACTCCTCATCGATACCGACATTGTTCATGTTAGAATTATTCACAAAAATGTACTTTATCTTGTTGAAAACCGGAAGACGGAATACAAGTTTTTATTCCGTCTTCTGTGGTTAAAATAAAGTTATCAGCATCCAAAATTATTTTATCCAATGAAACAAGGATCTTAAGAATCTGTTTTTTATTGAAATCATAATGCTTTAAAATTTAATGAACATAGGCGCCAGTAGGTAACTCATGTTATAAATTTTAAAAAACATGCCATAAATTTCGATAAAATACCTGATTTACATTTTAAACCGCTGTTGAATCATCAAATTGATCTCTAGAAAACAATATTGCTTTCAGAGACTAACAATTTACATAATTGCATACCTCTGGCGCCTGCACTACCCATCAATCATCGGCTATTCGACATAGCTGTTTTCACACTGCAACCGACACTACACCTACACGATATCGGCAAAGAATTAATCATTCATCTGGTACGAGACGGTTTCACACCGTGTCGGCACCAACATTGATATTTTTGTTAGAGAAACTGGCCGGCATCGGTAAGTGTGCAAACGCTCAATGGATTCTCTCGTTTGCAGACTCGTTAGAGTTTTCTGGCGTGAGTCAGGGCAAATATAGTTAGATGTATCATCACTAGAATTAGCTACTAGCTCAAACGAGCCTTTTTATCAACAATCGACCTCGTTGGCACTTGGAACCGAATAAAAGAATCTACAGTCCATACTTGTAATAAAATTATAGCAAAACGAATCGATTGTGTTATGAAACTGAATGGTACATCAAAACAGAAGCTGGAATAATAACTTTAAAATCACAGAAGAATATACCTAACTGATAAATTAATTAACAAATAACCCCGAACTAGAACAAAACTTCCAAGCAGATCCATAGAATCAGAATATTGTAATGAATTTTATTATAACTGGTTTTTATAGCTTCACTCACGTCACGAGATTTCCTTTACATAAAAGATTTAAACGAGGGTTAAATGTTTCTTGACGATCTTCGACATGAGTAATTATGTAGGTATACTAGCCGTCGCCCGCGGCGTTGCTCGCGTTCTAGACCCTTAAGAGTGTGGCCATTCAAAATTCCTTTCTTAGTGCACACCTACATTATATTTAAGGATACTACCCTCCAAATTTCATACCTGTAGGACTTATAGTTTAGGCTGTGCGTTGATTCTCTGTCAGCTTCAAAAGAGTTTTATATATATTGATGATGATGATTGATGATAGAAGAAGATCATTGGTATCAAAATCATACAGTGATATAGTTACAAACAAAGTAAAATCTAACCTTTTTAGTACTAAAGCTACCTACGGGCGTTGCAATATGCAGCGTAGCACTCAATGCGACAAGGTAAAGCAATCTGGTATACTGTTATAGAATACAAAACATCATTAACTATTCGAACGAGGTAAACCATCTACTACGCCTCAAAATATCAAAAATTGACACGTAGGCATCGTTCATCATTGTTACGTTTTAGGATCTTCTAGGACGAGCCTCAAAACGGTAGAATGGTATCATGAAATGGAAGTACATGCCTTAAAATGTGATGTGATGTGACAACACAATTTCAACCCAGGTACTATTTATAGCAATCAAAAGACAATGATGAAATTGAAACCTAATGCGATTAAGAATGTACATAATTAGCACTGTACGTCTGTCTTGATGAACACTTTCAAATTCAAAATGTTCCTTGAGGTTCAAATAAACTAAGACTAATTTCAGTCTGGCCTCAGAATATTAGTACAAGTCTGACTTGTGAGTCACCAAGAAAGAACCCTTCAAAAAGAATATAAGTAGAATATTTTTTTTCTGGAATATCCTGTTCCTAATCCCCAAACAAAATCCAATCAGAACCGAATAATAATATACTCGTAATGTCAATAATAGGTATATGTAATCTGATGGGAGTCGAGAAGGAACCAATTTCCGACCCTGTTTGCTATGTCGACCGAAGGGAAAACTCATTTAAGTGTACAAATAGTCAGCCTTTTGCCAGGACGCAATCGACCAGAATATACTAAGCTCTTCTGAAAGATAGCCCTTAAAAGAAAATCATATTTCAATATAGGTAGATACTACTAGATTTAACACCAAGAAAAAACTATTCAGTGAGAGAGGTAGGTAAGGTACTAAGGTCACTAGGTCACTACACATAACTAAACGAGTTAATTAAACACATAATATTATATAATGACTTGTGAGGAATTCGTCATCATTTAACCACAAATAACCTTGTCCTGCAACGCAATCTGGCCTTCAATATAAATGCAGGCTTAAATAAAACGCCATGCATAGACAGACAGACGTAGCCTTAAATGTTTAATTTTCTAGAGATCCAATCCGTGATTATATTCATCATGTACATACGATTAAATATATGGTAAGCTAGAAGAGAAAATAACATTTTCATCTTTGTCTTCACGCAAGACTGCAAGAGCTATTTTATAGTTCTCTCCATTTTCACAAGCCTCCAGTGAAACAGCTAGCCGCCTGCCATTTTCCTGTTAGAAACACACAGACGTGCAAATTACTCAGAGAAAACCCTTGGAGATAGGTCTCGGCGCCGGTGGCCATAAATTTTGCAAGCGAAAACATTAAAATCTCGTTAAAACACTTTCCCAGCATAGCTGTTCTCAAGCAGGAGCCAGCCGGGAAGTCGTGGCAATTCACTTGAAGGATAAAACGAGGAAATTAGATGATGCCTCATGATTTCATGGCTTCTTTATTGAGTAAATGCAGCCGGTTCGCTTTGAGAACTCAGAAACTCCGAGATACAGTCATTCTCTGCTGTACATAGAATTATGACGGTAATCCCCAGATTATATGATTCTGTGAATAATTTGATGGATCAAGACTCTTGTGTCACTAATCTAATTCCTACAATATATAAGGCCATCAGCAAAAGTGTGATAGTAAGGAGTCAGATAACTTTACCTTTGTGGGTAGCACCTGGGAAAGCGAGCAGGTGGCAAATGGCAATGGCAGTTTAATAAAACTTCGGCAAACTCGGGAAACTATGGGGTAAAAATCCACGTTTCAATAAGCAACAAGTGTATCTTATCTACTCAATTGAGGGATTTTTTTTTAAACTCGTGCTTTAGATTGTCAGTATAGTTTTCAAAAAGAGGAATTAGACCACGTTTGACATTACAATTGACAAGAAAACATAGGAAAAACAAGCCAACTTTGAAACGGAGTGTACTAGAAACCCGGAGTACCCTTTTCTGTAAACATCTAGCGAACAACTTGTTAAATTATGAAGATAAACGTTCTACTGTGAATAATGTCCGGGGGTACTCGGAAATGTTGAAGAGGAAAATCTAGAAGTTATCACGTGGAAAACAGTAACTAGAATTGCAATAAAAAATACTAACTAGATAGAGCTCAAACAAGTACACGTTCTTAGCATACAATGGCAGTGAACAATGGCCTATCAGTTTTGGGTGTGATATCATAAAAGAAAATGATAGGCCTTTGTAGAACAATATCAATTTAAAAGGAAAACCAAACGACCATGACTTATAATATGCTATCTATCGTCCATCGTGTAAGTGCCACTGCACTGAAGAAAATCATTTGGGTTGTTTTCCACTGAGACGAAGTATATTTTGGACAAAATTGATATCTTTGCACAGCTGGCCACACAAGCCATCGCAAATATCAGAGGCTATTATTAATACCCGTATAGGAATCAAACTCGTTCGTTACCACTATTACCAGGCTTATGTCTCTTCCAATCGCAACACGAAGCAACGCAAAATAAACCATGTTCCAATGTCTCAAGATTGAGAATGGCAATGGAATTGATACCAAAACTGTTTGCCAGCGACAGAGTTGGCAAATCAAATTGTGCTCTCTGTCGTTAAATATCTGGCTCAAAACCGCTTGCAATATTATAGTGTATTTTAAGAGACTGTCATCAGAGTGAAACTTATTACATAGTAGTGTAATATCTACTGTGGCATTATAGCGATCGGTCAGCTAAAGGAATGCAGGCAAGGTCGTGCTCGTTCAACGCCCGAGCGACTGAGCGCCAAAGGTTTAGGATGCGTTTCTACTGACGCGGAGCGGGACAGTTCCGGAAATAAATAAATATAGTGCTACCTAGGAAAACACTTCAGATTTAGCGAAACCAGTGTTAGCACACCAACCTGAAGATTGGAGCAAAGATATGAACTGAATTGCGCAGAGCGGGGAGACATGACAGTTCTTCTTTTTCTTCTTTTCTACCTATAATGGCCTCTGTCTGTCATTTCGACAGACAATTTTGCCAGTGTCAAGTGATATATTTGAAATAATATAAGTCAAGTCATTCGTCAAGTCGGTTGTTGTTTGTTTTGAAGAGACAATGGTGGATTTTCTCTTCAAAACCTGAAAACGAGTTGAGTGAAAAACGAGGCAAACGTCGTTTTTCACTCAACTGTTTTGACGGGTTTGCTTTTCTCTTATCCGCCGAGTCCACTTCAGTAGAAACGCACCTTTAAATCTGTGCATTCATTTGTATAATGTGAAAAATGTATGACTCGGGCATTACAGATTCACTGGCTTTTAGATTGGAGAGGAAAACACGACACGCGCGAATATTTCGCATCACATTTCGGCGAGTATTTGTAAACAATTTTGTAATGAAACAACTTCTGAGGCCCATTTATAAAATGGGCACATGAGTCAGTTTCAGTATGCCGAATACATCCTTCCACTCAGCTTGAATGAAGACCAGCTTGTATGAAGACCAGCTTGTAATAGCGTTTGATGGAATAAAAGAGTCATATGTTTACAGGTTTCTGTTTGATAGATTGAGTGCTGCTAAAAACTTTTTATTTTGAAGTTTAAAATAGTCCTCCCTGATGACTGATTGAAATTTGCTTGAATAAATGTCTAGCCACTGTCCTGACAAGGAAAAACTAAGAAAAAACCATTTAAAGAATTGACTTCGCTGACAAACATGTTCAACGTTATACGGGACTACAAAATTGCAATTGACTTCAAGGCCGTTGATGACGATGATGGAATCCCACTTTTAATTGCAACACTTGTTCTAATGACTACTCAGATCTAATCTTTAATTCAAATGAAGATGGATAAGGAATACTCAAACTTAAATATATAAATCTTACAATCGAACTAAAGATTCCACGACTTAATAACCGCCATTATTTCGTTTAACCTTGAATATCGCATTGAGATGGTCAAGAACGCATTGACCGATAGTGAACCCATTAACAGGTGTCTAAACGGTTTGCACGAACAACTAACATTCTTTAAAATTATGTTGGAGTGGAGTACGAGTAGATGAATTCGGGGATCCACCTCCTCACGCTCTGCTTATTCTATGTATCTCTGGATATGTTTTATCCTCCATCTCATAAACCTCTCATGCATCCAAATTTAAATAGTCAAATAGTGTTTTGCTTCATATAATATGTATGCAGTCATTTCGAATCATCAGCTCCGAACACTATAATATCTGTTGGATCCTCTGATGTCTTTCGTAAAACTAAGATATAAGTGTAGTTATCAACCTTTAAAAAAATATTGCTCCTGACTTTCTTGATTAATATACTACCAATGTAATTAATCAGCTGTTTTTGCTGCTTCAATCCGGTTACTATTATACTAAGACAAAAACAACATTATCGATCAGGTTTTATGTCAACTACCCGTAACCAAAATTATAAAAAAAACAAAATACTATACCAAAACATTTTCTAACGAGTGGGCAATTCATCAAGTACTTCCACGGCGTGTGGGGTGCTTGTTTTTTCTTCTTACACCGCCTATGGGAGGGATGGTGGCACCGCTCAGCGGGCTTGCCGTGCTTCGTGAACATGCCGAGCACAAGGCGCTTCCATAGACTGTCACATCACTGTCACTAGCAACACTAACTACACTGACATCGGCCAACGTTGCCCACTAGCACGAATCACGAATAACCCACTAAACCGATCTCAGCCGTAGCCATCACCGTGAAACACTACATGGGCGTCGAATTTAACTGAAAAGAAAAAAAAAGAAAAATTGTAGTGTAAGCCCGTTCAACAGAGGCGGACATGGAACAGAAACTTGAAAAACTAGAGCGGAACAAATAGCGTCACACACAGTGCTGTTGAATTTCAACAATTAATTCTTGAACAAAGCCTTTAGTTTTGACGTAGGTTTTGACGTACCAATTCACATGAAACTTCCTAGTAAAACCCAATCAATTAAAACCAGTTTCAGCTTTATCTTCAAAATCTACATTAGCGAAAAATAACAGGTTGACTGACAGATCGTAAACTTAAAATCGGGGACAAGTTTCGAAGACCGGTCTAACGTGACTATTTTGTGATTCACAATTCTGCGTACGGATACTCGTAACTCGTATCAGGCAAGGATTGAAACGACACGAGAAGGGCAGATGCTTCTTATTCAAAACCAGTTTTACAAATGTTTGTTTGCCGACAACCGCTTTCGAAAGTCACAGGCATCTAAATTGATCCAGCTTTGCAATTTTTGGTTCGTGCGTGATCTTCTTGTGTCTAAGAACTTGTTTTTTTTTCTCATAGTAGGCAAGTACAGAAATATTTTAGCAAAAAAACAAAAGGCTCTTGTCCTCAGGCACTTTTTTGAAGGCTCAAAGATATCTTCAGACTGAGGGTACGTTTCCGTGCCTAGGGATTAAATTACAGTCGTGCGTGCTCCGATTTTTATATTTTTCTTTTCAACACAATTTAACCATAAAAATGATACTTCATTGGGATATCAGTGGAAGGTTTTGTCAGGCGAATTTTCCAGGATTATTATTCTACATGTTAAACTAGATTTCAAGGTCTTTCGAACGGTCCTGACAAGATAATTCGTCTCATTCGGGTTTATTCGGCCTAAAGCGGTCATAGACCGGGTGCGGAAGGTCAAGGCGCTCACACATGCACAATGTGCACATATATCAATCTATACACACACAAAGGCACGTATCTAAACAAGGACAACCTTATCGCTCTTCCGTTTACTTTATGAAAGCGTGTGTTGCTAATATGAAACCATTAAAAGGTACCAGTTTCTAAGTGTGTGTGTACGCGACACGATATTATTGATATTAGTAGTGCAAGTATTGAGTTTCCTATATTTAGTAGAAGTGTACATACTCAGTTATTTTAGAGTACCAAGTATAAGTACATACTTCAATTAGCTTCTTTGTCTGCTCTATAAATACCTAACAAACGTATCGCCTGACTGATGTTCTGTCTACTAGACAACCTATGCTCTAATAATTCTACTGGATGGATTTTCACTGAGACATTCCCAACAGGTTATGGGCCCAGCACAAAAAAGTTGCCAACCATAATTTTAATTGAAATAGCTTCATAGAAAACTTTTTAACACTTGAAGATCCGCCTACTAACAAGTATGACAGATATTACGTTGAGAGCAAAAGAACTGAGACCTGCTGTTCATGCGAAGCTTACCATTTTAGGGAGCCTCCGCGTCATAATGCCCTGTAGGGCTCGTGAGCAACCTTTTTGCTTCTTGTGTATAGTTAAGGCGATGGTCCTTCTAAGGAAAAAGAGCTAGCATGTGAGACGAGCTGACTAGCAAATCAGAATATATCTTTTAATACAGCTTAACCTTTAAAAATCGATAAGGCTACAGGGTTTTTAATTTAGTATTGTTTATTGTTGAGCACACCACTACAAGATGGCCGATGATATTATGAGGAACTTTGTAGAATCTTAGGCGCTTAATACGTTACGGTTCTGAGATTTATCTCTGTTTCTGTCTTTGTAGCAGGTACACGAATTTTAGTATGTCAAATAATAAACTAAAGGGATCGGTATTCCACAGTACAGATAGTCGACAGCTGTCTCGATGCGGTAAAAGTTCAATGTTTACTTTCTCGTGGATGGTACCAAAGAGAATTTGCACACTGGCCGATACTGTATCGACATGTCAGTGGCTTGAACAAAAATATTGGTGTTGGTGTCAAAACTGCCAACACGGTGTGAAAGCGTACATACTGTATGAGATCGCTCTACGCCGATATCGTATCAGTAGGCGATAGCGATGTGAAAACAGCCAAAGCTGGAACGTCCATGTATTTCCTCTTCTGAGTTATATTATCGATCAGGGTTCTCAAGTCGGCCTCAATATGGCAAACGTTAGCTTCAAACCTTATGTGCACACAACTCGGATGACTCACTGCTATGCTAACCAAATAGGGAACTTGACCAAGACCTCCGTTGCACTGCCCTTTACCTGTGTTTTATCTTCTACATGTGTTTAGTCTTGGTCTTTCATCGTGGTTTCTAAATTAGTACAGACAGTTTCGACTTCAATTTACTATCACAATTTTTTTTATCTATACAATCAATAATTTTTTCGAAAAATCTACAAAGCGTGTGAAGCCTTATTATGAAGTAGTGAGAAAACACGAATGAATGTTTCAAAGATTTAATCATAAATAACAAGTATATACCTAAGTTTCATCAAACAATGCGTATTTCTTCACGCTGACCACGTAGCTATAATTATAATATGATCCAACTAAATATTTTATGGTTCTTCAGAACCATAATTTGGGTCTAAAGAAATAAAACACAATAGTAAACCTACTAAGCAACAAGCCAATATCTAACAATACTGATATTCCTAAACGTGTTAATTCTTTTACGAATACGTAGGTATACGGATTGACGTCATATTCAATAGATGGCCACAATGCAATTATGTGATAGCTCCCTAAAGGTCTTAACGGACCCTTGAACTGGGTCGGTTATTACAGGCACGCAAATTGAGTTGGCTTTGGAACCGAGTGGATTATTTCGCAATTAATGACATCGGGTTTAGACGACCATACTTTCAAGCACCATTTAGTTTTGTAGCTGTGTTTTACTGCGACGCGTTTCGGAATTATCTATTAGACTTTGTCTAGCAGTTTAACAACTACTGAAATACCTAAAGGTCGTTTGAAACACGCCTCAACAAATGTTCCTTTTTCTGGTAAACGTATGCTTAAAATTCTATATTCGCAAGTCTCTTGATACTTATTATGACGACACGTATGATCAGCTCGATGAACACCGGTATATGACAAAAGTTCAAGTGATTGATTGGGCTAAAAATTTTTTTTTGTATTCTTTCGATTTTCCTTTCTCCCTTATTATAATTCTCTTGATTATTCAAGTTTGAGCATGTGGTATTACGAAATCCATAATAACAGCTGTTTTGACTAAGATAATGCACTCGTCGCTCAAATAAAACTGACCAGGGTGTCAGTGGGTGTCAGGAGGTGTCAGAGTAGGGGTCGCTGAGGGAGATGTTCATTCATCTGAGGCGTGACGTCACAAGCGAGGTCGTGCCCTCGTGTTGCCGAGAGAATAAACGGTGATACCAAACGCTAATATCAACATAACCTTTCATACAAGGCTTTCCAAAACCCATGTAAAGTTTTAGTTGCTTACTTTCACTGGACTTTTCGACTATTTGCTATCTTTTCTTGTTTTATTCATTGAATAAGAATAAGAAACTATTTATTTGCGACACAAAATTTTGCAGTAGCCTAGAAACTGGCGATGCTTGACTCACCATATCACCAGTCAACATGCAACCAACGCTTGTCGGATTGGGTATATGTTGCCTGTTGGAGAAGAAAACAGCATCTTCAGGTGCTCACATATTTGATAACTGGCGGTACCTTCTTAGACCTTCCTCTGCTCAGGTCGCGGTCATTAAAACCTATGTCGGCTGCTACAGCGACCACCTCTTATCAAACTCAAGCCTATCTGCTGACCCATCAGCAATTCACCATGTGACGATCGAGTTTGTCCCATTTATAATCGCTTTCCGATACTCGTACAGAATAAACAATGGGTTTTCTAAGAAGATACGATGTATTAGTATTCCCGAATCGTCGAAGGACCAAAAATAGGGGAAAATAGGGGAAGCTTCAGCACAAATAAGACTTTGAGAGTTCTGTTTGACCTACTATTACGGCCTAGCCTAAAACACATACGTACAGTTAGATATCCCGAGTTTTTGTTCGACTATCGGACTAGTAATCATTTTAAAACAAACTAACAATTAACCCATAAAAGATCAGTCTCTGCATTTAAAATTAGGAGCCCTAAAAATCGTGAATCAAAAAACGCGACGCGGAAGAAATCTGTAGTTTTATCAGGCTAATGTATTTATAATGTTCTTTAAATGCAGCCAGCAGCTACGAGTCAGCTGGTTGTGCCAAATTACACTACTGTACCAGAATTACACTTTCCTATCGAACATTTTTATTATCATAATTATCTTAAGTAAAGAGATGAGGTGGGTGAGGAATGAGTAGGTTATATAGATAGGTTCTTACTCAAACTTACAGAATAAGATTTAAAAGAGGAATAGTCAATATTTCCAGATGATAGATGTTTTATTCAATTGATAACGAATATAATATAGGCTTTAATGGGTTCACTATGATACTATAGTGGAAAGATGGGTAAAACTATCTATACGTATCAGAGGAGTCTGAGGGAGTGCGTCGTGCGTAAGAATGAATCATGCCTAGCCTACGGAAAAGCAATAATTGGATATAATAGTCTAATACCTGAGCGCACTCCTTGAAACCTGACTACAATGTACACAATAGGTATTATATTAACATCAGAACTCAGCGCCGTTGCCGGTTTCACAACACTGTACAAAACAGATACACATCTAAGCCCAACCGGTTCGCAGAGCAATAAAGTAATGCTTTAGTGTTCGTAATGTTCAGCGAGGGCGTATCGATTGCATTAATGAGATGTGGGCACACGTGTGGTCCGTGCCACGAATAGTGCTTACGGGCTATAAGGACTTTATGGCCCATTTATGATTTAGAGACAATGGTGGTCTGTTTTGTAACACTTTATTGGAGCGTGCAAGACTTTAACTGCGCAGCTTTGATTTGGAAATATGAGGAATGGCCGCCATGACGGATTAGATTTAAGCTAATATAATTATGCCTATGATCGTCAAATTAGCATTTAAACTAACTCAGGCAAGGTTAGTAGATAATTAAAGTAGGTATGTAATTTTAGTGTAATAACTAATATCGACTTGGTTTCGAAATCCTACAAGGGTAAGCTAAGTAAGCACTGTTTCCACTGAACTTCTACAGCCCCTAAGTTCTGTCCTAATTTGATGTGAAACCCACCCAATGATGAAATTGTTTCTCATTAGGTTATGTAACTCGTAGAAAGAAAGGTTCGACCTGGTAAAGTTCATTAGGTTGTACTTAAGTACGTACACATAAGTTTGCCTGAACGTTTGATCATTGCACGTGAAACGAAATATAACTTGTTCACGATATTAAAACGATAAAAACAAAATACTTTCCGAGAACGCTTCAAATTTCACCAAACGCGATGAAATGTCAACAAGAAACCGAGTACTGGAGCTGTCAGTCTCCAGCAAAAGACCTAGAGGGAGACCAAAAACCACCTGGACAGCCGTGTTAAACCGCGACATGAAGGAATGCAATGTTTCCGATGACGACGTCATGGATAGGGCGAAGTGGAGGAAGAATCTGAGGAAGGCTGACCCCACCACCATGTGGGACCAATAGTCGGGAAGAGAGAAAGAGAGAGAAAGAGAGAGAGAGAGAGTGATGAAATGTCAAACAAAAGACATTTATGTTAGTTAATTTATGAATTCTTCGAAACCTGCCAGGTTATTACGAACGCGGCGCGCAAGGTGTTAATGGATGTTTTGTCAAATTAAAATAAATGCGCTTCTAACGATAAATTATCTCCAATAAATAAACAAATAAATCTTATAATTATTTAACCAAACTTGAAAACTGTTATTAAAAAAACTTTTCAACAAATTACCTAAGGGTTTTTCGGTGTGTCCTTTTAATACCCTAGGGGAAAGAATACCAGAGGTAAATGGACCCTGTCACAGTAACAAATTCCTCGTGGAGAACTGGGATAAACTTATCCCAACTGGATTTATGAGGGATTTACACACCTCTACGTTCTTGTTCTTGGGATAAGGAGTTAAATAGTGTGATTTTTCGTATCAAAACGGGGTCACAATGAAATGATTTGTAAAATGTAAGTAAGTAGGTGGTACCTACCTACCACGTAATAAATGACAATGAATGGAAACAACTAGGTACTTATTTAGAAATCATTTACACGTAAGTACCGACTAAGAAAGTAATTTAAAACATTTAAACATTTTTTTATTTTATTTGACGAATGACGCTTCATTGCGATAAGGCAGATGACGATGGAGGCTTGCCGCGATAGCGAGGTCAAACATACAATAATACAGACACACACATACATAACATACAGTCATACACTTATCTATAGTCAACATAACAATGCAAAAATATAAGTAAAAAGTTAGTTTTTGAGCAAAAAGTGGGATCAAGTAGCAGTCGCAGTGTATCCAAAGGTCGATGACGTTTTTAGTAACTACCTATTATAAGAACTCAACACACTTATGTTGGACTCCATCGGAATCAGCACCTAATTACCTCGGAAGAATATTAGACCATGATTTAGCTCACCAATCAATAACTTTTTCTTTTTCCAAACCACACTACAACAACCGAACAAACCATTATGGCCACCGCCATGTTCGTCTTACGTTCCTTCCGCCGCCGCCGGCATAAATGCTGCTAGGTAAAATAAATAGTTTGACAGTGACATTCATGTAATGAAACGAACTAAAGGCAAGGTTTGGAGTGATTCGAACTTTTCAAAACAAACGAGACAACCGACTTGACAAATGCTTGACTTGACTTATTTATTACAATTATATCACTTGTCATTGGCAAAATTGTCTGTCGAAATGACGGACACAGGCCATTACTGAAGCGAAGAAGAAGATTCGATTTACAACAAGCTAACACTATAAATCCTATAATCAAATACTACTTAGTCTTCTGCTAATGTAAAATCGGGGTTCGAGTTTTCACATTTTTCTAAACAACACACAGCATTTTTATTTTTATTGTTTTCTTGTGTTATTGTGAGTATTATTGTTTAATTTTGGTGGAATTTTAACTAATAATACTCAGGTCGTAACATAAAGTGTGAGCCATTGGAATAAATATGTGTAAAGTTGTTTTTCTGAATGTGAAAAATCGTTTCAGGTTTTGAAGAGAAAATCCACCATTTTCTCTTCAAAACAAACGACAGCCGGCTTGACGAAGACTGACTTGACTTATATTATTTAAAATTCACCACTTGACACTGGCAAAATTGTCTGTCGAAATGACGGACACAGGTTTAAAAGAAGAAGAATGTAATATCGACAAGTTCGTATTTTCAAGCAAACAATGGTAGTAGCAGACCAGTAGCAGACTGTTCGCGTGTTAGCTTTATTGGTTGTACTAATAAAAGAAATAAAAAAATATTTTACTGTAATGTACACTCAAGTGATGGCGAACAGAGGTGAAAACTTCACATAGACTGGCCGACTATAAAGCTTTTAAAATAAGATAGCCAATAGTTTACCCTATAAATTTTATTGAAAACCATTTGGTCATTGACACAACATGGGGACACGAGCAACAATAATTACAATTCCAGACGAGTCTACTCCGAAGGTTGTTCACCCAATGGCTGTTTTCAAACCACCACCGACACGACACCTGCACGATATTGGTAGAGAGATTATCTCATAGGCACCAGTTACGTTATCAATATTATCGCGATAATATCACACGATCTATCAAAATACGTACTTAGTTTACCCACTACGATCTGTCATCAGTAAAAAAATTAACGTGATTGTAATGTAACCGGCCGCATACATTCAGTATTAGACTCTGTCACACCGTGTCGGCGCCGGCTTTTTGTTAGAGCTATTGACGTCGTCGTCGTCATATCGTGTAGGTGTCGATATCGGCCAGTGTGCAAATACCCTATGAAGAATTAATGGCACGTCTTAAGGTACAAGTGCTTTAGCACTTACCCTGTGGTCTTTAATCTATGCGCCATCAAGGGACATGTAAACAATGTTTTTAATAGGGCCCTGGTGCACAACACGCAATGTTTGACGTTTTACGGAATAGACTATTCCATAGAAAACTCTATGAAATAGACTATTCGATAGCACATTCTAAATTACTAAATTACTTAGGTGGAATGCAACGCAACTCATGAATAAAAGCATCAACAGCGTAACTTAATTCACTTTACAAAATAAAATGGCGAAAATTGAAATTGATATTCATAGGCTACCACGAATTTGAATTTTTCCAATCCATTCAAGGTTACACGTGCATTTTTTTTAAACCAAGGTTTTATTTGCACGAGGATAAAAGACTTTCATGGTTGTGTCGTCCATTTCGATGCTTGATGCATAAAAAATAAAGAAGCAAGATTTTTGTATTGGTATTATTTAAACCAGCTTTCTTATGTCTTTATTATGACTGATAAGTTTTAGAGTATACTCTAAAACTTATCAGTCAAAAGTTAAAAATTCAAAAATGCAAGCAGAATATCCGAGGTGGGAAGGTATTTCTAGAAAACTATGCAGTAACTTCCAGCTAACTCCGTTGCGTATTTAAGTAGCGACTAGAGAGGGCGGAGTAAAGCACGCGAACTGATAATTATTGCTAGTTCTGCAGCTATTAGGAGGCGCCAGATATACGCCTTGAATAAGCCAGACCCTGTATCTTCGTAGACAATTTTTCATCTACACACTTTCTCAACACACCACACGCACACACGCAGTTTTCCGTGAACGCTCTGCATACCTAACGAGAGACCTCGGCGAAGTGCATGAAAACGTCTCACAGACGACGGTTAGGGTACTTGATACCAGTTTTACTATGTCAGAAATACCGGGAACCATCTCGACACAGTTTAGAAGATGGATATCACGGCATTTCGTTAAAGTCCGGGAGACAATCGAATTTGAGTTAATCTTTTTATTCCTTGCACAGGCTCTATTGCCCGGCAACAAGGTATTTTGGAAGAGACCTTTATTTATACCAGGTTTTCTTCCAACGGTTTTCTGATTTATGCCAAAACAAAGTTTTGAAGGCGTTCAAATCTATATTATCAGCGTTTGATATATCGAGTCACATAAAGATAAAAAGGTTTCCATGCACGAGTTGTCACACTATAAAATTTCCACGGGGTCTTCAAATTTCATCATTCAGAGTGTCGGAGCGAAGCGTGAGCAAACAGATGTGGAAAACTACGAACAATATAACAGTAAGGATTTGCGTGACTTTGTGTAATTTACTGTATGAACTGTGTTATTAAATAGAAAACGTTGACAACTATGCTCACGTACACAGGAGATAATATTACATTATTATAAAATCATAAGCCGTTCGTAGAACTCCTGCGTGGTTCCTTGAAGTGTAATTTCTCGCAGCTCGAAATACAAAACCGAGGTAAAGAAGCATTATCGTGTCAAATTGCTAAAAAAATTACCACCTCCCATGGAGTAATGTAGTACCTAATTGTTTCCATGCGTTCACGATACGATAAGGTGAGCGTTATCACTAGCTGAATGTAAATTTTGCAAATAGGAAAACATGGAATAGGCTTTTGAGTCGCGTCTTTGTCCTTGATAATAATAATATCTAAGGGAGGGGCCCTAATATTACAAAGATTTTGAGGCTAGACTGGACCATCTAATGTCTATAATATAATATAATGAATCCTCAAAGCACCAAATCTTTTTTTTTATTTTTTTATTTCTCGAGGTTATGATTAATGAGTAACGTTTTTAGATTTATGTGTTCCGACTACTTCCGACATCGAATTAGATTGTAAATAGTTGCATTAGCATTTTCTTCCGGTCCATGGGTTCACTTTTCATTCACTCAATCAATCACATTGCACGACTTAGGAACTTGTGCGTGACTCTTTTATTTATCTTTTGTTTTTTACTGTACTTTTACCGTCCCTATGTTCTTTAGGTCTGGTTAAGACTCCTCGCAATCTGCAGATTTTCTGATCGGGCGATAGTTTGATCGGGTTCGTCTGTTAGTACAAACTGGACCGATACTGAGTCATAATGTGGGCACTTACATACATCTTCGTTCATATTGGTTATAAGCCTGACCAAACTATCGACCAATCAGAAAGTCTGTAGTCTGCGAGGGGTTTAATAGCTGCTTATCTGCCGTTGTAAAATAACCGTAGAATCAATTGAATAGGGTACAAGATAACCGCGTAACAAAATATCTAAAACGGACCATCAAAAATCGCTTACAAAGATCATCAACGCAATATTGCCCTGAAATGTTCTGTATCAATATTTACAGTCTTGTTGGTAATAAAAGTTAATCGTTGAGACAATTATGCTCAGAGCCAAATTGTCAATTATCGTCTGCTACATTGTACTGTACTGCTAGCACCATTTTAAAGTTCTGTTAAGGTAACTTTTAATTCTGTTGATAATTTTCATCCTCATCATCGTCGTCCATATCATATTTAGCTTTTGCTAGCTTTTCTTAGACATTATGCAACTGAATAAGCAAGAAACTAATGCTAAGACTACAAGTTTGAAGACTTCACGTCACTGACCGTAATTGGACTGAAACTAGGAGAATTCCTTTCATGGCCTTAGTTAGATCTAATGTTGTATTTCGAGCAGCTATAGAAATTGTCTATTATTTTTCTTTATTCGCGTTCTTTTGTTTTGTGGATGAGCTCTGGGAAAAAATATACTGGAGATTTGGACACAGTTCTTTTGATCGTAGTTCTGAGTTAAGGGATTTTACACATGGCTTTATTCTAATTTAAATATGTAGTAGGTAGATACTGGATTCATTTAAAATTGATAGGTACATACTAGGATTCATTAATTTAAATACTGTAGGTATTAAGAAAATAGAAATATAAACACGCTGTTTACTTACATTTGCACATTCAGAGTTTCAGAGTAACATAATATTTTCCTTCTCGTAATTCAAATGAAAACATAATTTTCCCTCCATCATGTTTCAAACGTTATGCAAATATAATAGGTCTTATCTAATTGAATTGCCGCGCAAATGGACTACACAAAACGTCCATTAATCTGGCACTTTGCAGAAGATAGTTCTGAGATATATTCGCAAACAAAACTGAGTGCGACTCAACTCTCATGTGTCCCTGGATCATATTCGATCTGAGCATGCGCCAGATTGACGATCGTTTGGTACTCGTTCAATTTTGGATTACAATGCTTCAAATGGCTCATTGTAATCCCAAATCCATCATTCGAAGGCCCAAGACAAACAATTCGAGGGTTGAATATACCGCGATTTAATCTGTTATGTGTGACAAAGCGATCTTTAATGGGTTTGAAGAACAAAACAAACTATGCTTCAATGAGGGAATGCATTGTTATAGGCAGAAATTACCACTACACATCAGGTGAGCTATCAGCTTGTTCCATTACTTAAATTAAAAAAAAAAAAAAAAAAATTTGGATCCAATTATTTTATGCATCTAAGCCTACTTGAACAAAATCATTTCGTTTGATTCTAGACAGCAAGGCAGATTAAAGAGAGGTGGCAACTATTTGATAGTAATGTTCGCATACGTGTAAATTCAACAAATAATTTAAAAAAAGAGTTCAGTTATTTAAAACGAAATACCAAATTTCGTCCAGATAGATACGACCTAGAGAAGAAAGAACAAACTGACAAAGGACAGCCATTTTTTCCAGACTTGACGCTTCGCTCGCTCATTGATATTGAAAAATATATGCAAGATAGAAATCTGAAATTAATGAACACAAATTAGAATAATCTGACGAGTTTTGACATTTTTTGAAACGACACATAGCACTTTTATTTTAATAGTTTTTCTTGTGTTATTGTGAGTATTGTCGTTTAATTTTGGTGGAATTTTAACCAATAATACTTTGGTCATAACATAAAGTGTGAGCCATTGGAATAAATGTGTGTAAAGTGGTTTTTCTAAATGTGAAAATTCGTGTTAGGTTTTGAAGAGAAAATCCACCATTTTCTTTTCAAAACAAACGACAGCCGACTTGACAAATGACTGGACTTGACTTATTTATTACAATTTTAACACTTGACATTGGCAAAATTGTCTGTCGAAATGACGGACACAGGCCATTATTGAAGAGAAGAAGAAGAAGAATAATCTGTCATCTAGTTAAGATCGTAATCATAGACAAGAATCTGACTTTCGGATCTATCGTTAATTATGTAAATTAAGTCGTTAACGCATTCCAAGGTATACTAAACGGCGATGTCAATACATACACTATAACTATAATAGGTAATTGATGAGTTATTATATATTTATGCGTATAATGGAATACGGAAATTAGTTTATCAAAGGTAGTGAACTGATGGTTTGCCTTGGAAGATAGTTCATTCAATATACAAAATGTATATAAAACTCTTTTGAAGCTGACTTAGAATCAACGCACACCCTAAACTATAAGTCCTAGAGGTATGAAATTTGGAGGGTAGTATCCTTATATAGTGTAGGGGTACACTAAGAAAGGAATTTTGAAAAGTCGCACCCTAAAGGGTAGAACGCGAGCAACACCGCGGGCGACGGCTAGTGGTAATATATAGATAGATCTATTTTATGCTTTAGGATTCTGCAAGATTCCGGAACTGGGTTCAGTAGGTAGTTATGTAATTACAAACCTACTAATATACATAGGTAAGTATACCTAGGGGTTTATTTTGTATTTTGTAAATATTGTAAATACTGTATAGGTTGTATAATTTTCTTTGTGAATAAAGTCTTCAGTTACTTATTTGTTAGCAAAGACGATGAGTAACTACTTATGGCGTGTATTATAATATAATCATCTACCATATCATTACAATTATTTTAAAAGGATTATAACGTAAATTCGTGAATAGCTTTACGATATTATTAAATTTATTGCATTCCTAAAATCTATGCCATACTAATAAATCTTTATGACAACATATTGCTGCTGGGATATGGGGTTATTTTAATTAGTGGTAGCTGAATATATTACCGAGGTAGAAAATTATTATTATTGATGGAGCAAGTAAGATCTCCAATAAATAATAATAAATATTCATGGATTGGATATTTCATTATATGGGTAAGAAAGGAGTGACAACTGAGATGACGGCTGATATAAGAGCATGGAAGAAAAACACATGTTGTGCCGACCCCACATAAAGTGGGAAAAGGGCAAGGAGATGATGATGATGGATTGGATATTTCACACAACGCAACGTCCCAAACTAAGCAAAGCGTACTGGGACGAATGGGTCTTTGAAATAGAGCCAAAGCCAGCCTCTCCATAACTTTTAAATCGCTCTACTATTCCAACCTTCATGAAATTTTATTAAGTTTTGCCCCACGAGCCAAAATTTGAAATTCCTAAGGGCTGTTAAGATAATATGAGGGTCGAAGTAATATACATAAAAATTAAAGTTTAACACAAACAGTTCTCCGTTTGTTGTCCGTAATTAAATATACAAATTTGAATTTATCATTTTGTAGAAACAAAGTTGTAAAAATTTTTAGTCTTGCGATACCGCTACTGTGATACTCATGAATTACGAGATCTCAATTATGGGTGAATAGTCGTTAGGTTATGAAGTAATAGATGGAGAGATTCGCTAAAATGAAACCTATTGTAATGGCATAAAAGGAGTTAAATTTTATGCAGCAAGAGCCGCCAGAATTAAACTCGCTCATTTACTTGTTTGTGTTCAAACTGTTTACAATTCTATCTGATATACATAATTGTTTATCTGATAACAAACCGACACCGATGTCACAACGAAAAACCCCTTTACAGGTAAAAATCAAGCCAAAGAATTAGAACGTAAAAAAAGGAGAGGAGCCAAGAGAACACTATCGAGACCCATTCATACAAATTCAGAAGCCAACATAATCTGTGACCTGACCTCCAAGGGAGGCGGGTCTCCGATCAATCTACACACATATGTCATGTATTCAAAACTATGGATCGTACCGCACAGGGAATAGGGTCGAGAATGATAAGGTGGTTTTATATGTGTGTGTTGAATGATTGATAAAACGCGAAACGCGGTGGAATTGTTTTGGTTTTAGAACTATCTACAGTCTACACGCTGTAAAAGAGGTAAAAGGTCAGATGCGTCTCATCTATGAACATAATACACAACCTCACATCACCTAAACTTCGTAACTCAGGAGACAAGAACGTAAAAACACGGTAAAATAAATTTAAATTGTTAGTCAATTTTCATTTTCATGATGTCGCTTAATAAACCTTGTCTGCGTAAGTAATCTTTCCTGGGAAAAGAAGGAAATAACCTAATTTATTACCGTAAAGAACTAATTTATAAACAAAAGTAGGTACCTACCTACATAGGTAAGAAGAGTATAGGTACCTACTTAAATATTACATTTGTAAAGAGATATCTGTGATCCCTATTTAAATTTATATTTAGCTAACTAAATATTGAATATAAAAGGTTCAATGTACATACATACTTGAGAATCTCATTATCCTACCAAGTACAAAGATACGTATTACAACGGAAATTATCAAACAAATATTATGCTTGTAATGCGGAAGAATAATGAACAACAAAAACAATAGAAATACGGAGATTACATGTGTGAGATATGTATATTGTATATGAGATATGCATATTATGCATGTATAGAGAAACTTCTGATGATTATAAATAGGCCTTTACCTCTATTGAAGATGATTTATACAGCGTCAGGAGGCAACCTATGCCTACACTTAACGGGACACTGTAGTGATGATTGGTAGTTTGATATTAGTAGGTAGGTAAGTATAGTTCACATATTGGATATGTTTCATAATATTGTATTATTTAAAGCATCATCGTAGCTGTATGTAAAAACATTTGTAAGTCAACCTCGTAATGCATATTATGCCTATATAGGTTCTTGTAATAAAATGCTCGGTTGTACCTATAGACGCAGAACAGACCACAACTACACAGCCATATAAATATGCACTGGCACATGTATGATAATGTACGTTTGTGTGCATAAAACATTCGTTGTCTCGCTCAACACAAGTTTATACTACGATACGAAGGAGTTTGTTTTCTGTAAATATATGCCTATTCAAATTCATAATACTCGAGCGTGAGCGCCCATTACTTGACGATTGTTTTCCTAAATGTTAATCGCAATGTTTTGCTTTATAATTATACCTACTTAGCTTTAAAATATTACGCTTTGATAGATTCGGAACGAGAAGCCAGTATCGTAAATCAACCGGGGTCATACTTACAGATAACGTTTCTTGGCCACAAGTAGAGGTTAACAACAAAAATCCGTCAACAAAAACACAGACGTGTGCAGGCGTGCTGCACACTGCGGCCGTTAACCCGGCACGCAGTCCGACGGACTGCGTTTCGAAAACTTCACGTCGCCGAAGCGTTTAGAGAATATTCAAAAATAGACCGACTGATCCGATCAAACGCGTAACAGTAAACCCTCAACACGTTTTACTTCAATACGCGACTCAAAATTCGAAACGAAAGCAACACGCGCCCATCGGAACCGTCCTGAATTGCTTTCAAAAGTTTCCAGTGTACAAAGTTAGTAGGATCGCGAGTCAGGGCTCTACGCGGCGGAACGCGGCAGCCCCGTGGCGCTCAGAAGTGAACTGGCGCCGACCGCTCCGCCCGACCGTCACACAGGAACACCCACACCAATGCAGACACGCACACGCGCGTCGGCTGTATATACATACTAACTCGCATCGTCTACACTCCCACACACTCAATCCAAAACTGATAAACACCACCAACAAAACATCACTCTGCAACTGCACATAATATACATACATACGCAGTTTCCCCATTATTCAACACCATTGATCTCAAGAACCGTCAGAGATGTTACTATTTTAACAAATACAGTAGTGGAAAATTCAACAGACGAGATGATGTAGATATAAAACAAGCATGAAACGGCAAAAACCAGTTTCGTACGAGGATCGTAATGGGTACTTGAAGACAGAAATGTCGTAGGTCGGACACAACGTGTAATGGCATATTGAACACAGACAAAGCAGGAAAACACGAGTAATGAACAGAGAAGTCGAGACAATAGCAAGACGCTATACGCATTCGCTCCTAGACATAAAGGTAGAGCAGTAACATTTGAAGCACATGGAGACTAGCTATCTAAGGGTCAACAGGAGACAATCCGCTTAATGAAACTAGTTTTACTCTGAATCACCTCCGTACACCAGAGAAGCATACTTAAACATACTAGTAAATTGGCACTATTGATTATACAAAATTTCTTGATTAATATTCAATACAACCGTCAATCAATTCGATTTATAACTGAGTGTAATTAGTAAGTGATAACAATGAATCATATTTTTATATCGAATCGAAATGGCGAATGTTTTTACATAATCTATGATAAGGTTAACATGCAAAACAAAATGTGTATTGATTTAGTACTACATTCTTGAAGAATTGGGCCTGTTAATTATTTCAAGTGGGATCTGAATGATAAAAATTATTCAATCAAGAGTCCAGAAGAGAAAAATCCATGCGATAAAATAAGCACTAAAGACATTGTTGTAAGATAAAAAATATATAATTTTCATAGTCAAGTACCTACATACTTTTATATAGTGCAGATTTAAAATCGCAAATCGGGAAAATGTACTTAAGGATCACAAATAATAGGGAATGGACTAGTTTAATACCGGACGGTCCGGACCGCGAAATTATGAACGCAGATCAAGAATTTGAATATAGTGGAAGTCGATGCAACCACGACACGATGTCATTAATATTCATGAATGATACAATTAGCATAAAAATACTCACGCATATTGTAAAGTCCGCATTGTTGATTGGTAATAATGTTACCTGAAATCAGAGACAAAATATCTGAGGATAAAAACTTAATAAAATTTAACTAAATGTGAAATCAGAAATGGCTTTTAGGGAAATTAAAACAGCGTAAAAGAACGATTCACACAAACAAAAAAATCTCAAAGCAGAGTGCTCAGGGGTGAACGAACAAAAATGGAATCATTCATCTACCAACCGACACTGATTCTAATAAATCAACTTCAAAGATTGTATATAGGTATAGAGGCGCAGGAAGCATCTATGTTTACAATACGAAAAGGTCTCACGACGAAACGTTCAATTTAATTTGTCGCTTTCAGAAACTCAATTTGAGCTTTCGTAAAATCTATTTGTGTTTCGACTCGAGTACGAGTCGAAACGATAAAAATGGTCCGAGTAAATTGATTTATCTCCAAGGAATTCTTTATCTGAAACTGGGGAATAGTATCACGAGATAAAGGTTTCAATCATACACCTTGGTGGTATCAAAGTAATATTTGGGAAACATTTGTTCAGAAATTGCTAAAAACGAAAGAAAAATTAAATAAACGCGTAAATAGCATCAAAATACTACTCTCAGTTCATGATAGCAATATTTTGATGGCGGAAGATCCGGTACGGAATAAACCAGTTTACTTGGATTAATTTACACACCAATAAAAATTTCTAGATCAAAACTTACGCTTTAAGGCTTCCATGATAATGTAGGTAAGGATATAAAGAGACTCAGGAGACTTCGGATTGAAATTGTGAAACAATAGTAGGTTAGGTAGATACTCTATAGCTAGGTTATCTGAATAAAAGCAAATCAAAACGTGATATAGGTCCGTTGTTTTGTCAGAAGCTGACAACAAATAATAAAAAAATTACGGCTTATATGGTCCTCTAGTTTTCACAACAATTGTCGGACCGTCGTCATCGTGTCGTTAGAGACGAATTGAGGAAGAAAAGCTACCTAACAAATACTGGTTTTGCAAAGGTTAATTTACTATTCAATTGACGTACCGGCGGTGTAACAAAAACGTGATCGACGAAAAGGGAAAGTTGGTTCGATCGATTGGTACAAAAAAACCACGTAGCATATAAAAAAAATTAAAAATTTGTGACCGTTATTGCGGCGGCCCTAAATAATTATGATAATCACGTCTAGATGACTAATACCCATGATCCTATGAAAGGGACGCTGCAGTGTCTGAGAAATGGTTTTAGACGGAGTAGGCATGCCCAACACCTATACCATCCTCTCAGCCAAGTCGCCCTTATCCACAGGAAAGAAAAGGTCAATAAGTGTAGAGCTGACTAAGTCCTAATATGGTGAAAACGAGTGCATCATCAGCGTATATTCATAACCTTTAGTAATCATTACAATTCAATATGTTTTCTTGTAACTGAAATTGGGACCAAATAGTCCCACAGTATCTTGCAAGAAATTTTTGCTGATCATACAAAAATTTTTCTCTACAGAAGTAAATTTTTTTGGTGCTAGAAAATCGGTCAACGCTAATAATGGATGCCGTTTCATTAGAGACCATGCTAAGCGCATCAATCAATTTGCTGAAGACTTCGAGAATAATCTATCTTGATTAATGAATGTTGGTAATGAAACTTGCCAGTTGCCACAGATGGGTCAAATGGACCAAGGTTTATGCGAAGGGAAATGGAAAAGTAGTAAGGTAAAGTAAGATGTTACTAATGAAAAATCACGATTTTTTATGACAAAGTACGAGTAGGTATAGTAGGGGTGAGATGTCTAAGTTTAACCGTTAGAATCCTAACTTTTTGATTCCACAAATTATTTTTGACTAAATCTTTATCCTCATAAAAAGCATACAACCAAATAGCAAAAAAAAATCCAAACAAATTTTCAGATTTCAAAAATATCAATCATAAAAATATGTTGAGTCATGGAACGGCTCAAACACGTGACATCTTATAATTATGTAGGTTATGTACTCCCTTAGTATTTTAGATACCTACTCGAAACTAGCTTTTAGTGGATTTACAGGTTTTATCTAAATTTTATAGGACTGCCATAATACCGGTCGCATCAGTTTGTTTGTACGATAGATTTTGCGATACGAGTGTGTGTTATAAGTTTCTTTGTATATTATTGTTCTTACTTGTAACGTATTCAAAGCATAACATAATGTTATGTAATAGTAATACGTTATTGAAATGGTAAACAATGCTGGAGAAAGTACCCAATGGCCAATTGAACTAAAATACTTGAACCTGTTATCAATATAAAGGAGTTTAGGGTTAGAAAAATTATAACAAACAAAATGCTACGTAACAAAATATACGCTTATGCAACCAAACCTCGTGTTTTAGAAACGTCCAGAGATGAGATTCTCAGAGAGACCTAGAAACTAGGAACGGTAATATATACGATACTTACTATAATTATGTGACTGATGGACGTTTTTCCCCAAACATTGTTCTTGAATTATTTGTATGGAGTTGTAAAAAGTTGAATGTCAAGCAGATTTTGGCTCGAATATCAAGATTCATCTTTCAAAGTTATAGGTCAGCCAGTGAGCTCTATGTGCGAATTTTCATTTTTTTATAGAGGAATGGAAAGTGCTCTGCCAAGAATTTCAAAGAAACAAACATGGTCTTGAGCTTTGGCAACGGCATTGGCTAAGTTATTTATTATTTAAGTGTGAAGTCGAGCCAAACTGGCTTGATATATTCAGAAGCTCTAACTACTTGCCTTCCCAGTACAATACAGTGGATCTCAATTTACCACGGTAGCAAATACGGTTTAAAAAAATTGACAATTCCAATACCTACTTATAAATAGCTTTTAGTGTAATTCTACTATACTACACAGTGCACACTTTTAATTTCGTGCTTTACCCACTTCAATCTACAACTTATTTACTACTTCTACAACAAATTGAGCTTAATAAAAATACCTACGTAAGGATATAAAGTTATCAACAAGAAGGATCCAAGCTGTGAAAGTAGAGATTCTTTGATGTCGACTTTTACAAACTGCTGTAGATCCTTTGATGGCATTTAATAAAGGACTAAAATAGAAGACAGTTTTATAAAGTTTTGTTCATCTTGACGATTGACAAGTACACTTTTTTGAAAGAAGTAAATAGGATTAAATCAAAAGCTCTAATAAGGTAAACAGTAGGTATAATATTGCTGGAGCGAAACTTTTGGTTCCGACTGTAGCAGTCCAGGTGACTCGTTATCTCATAAAAACCTGCCAAGTTTTCTGAACTGTTTTCATACTAAATCATAGGTATATTCCGTGACTAAATAGAGCGTTTCAGCGCGTTTTTTGCCGTCAAAAGTTTCTTGTTTTCGTATATCAGTGGCCACATCGCTTGACATTATGCGACTTAGTGACGGTTCGGACAAAATTGCTGGGCAGCGAAAGCAGTTCAGATCTTACAATACGGAAGCTGATACCCACTGACTTGCCGAACATTTCTTGTTGTATTTATAACAACTGTCAAACATCAACATAAAACGACCGAGGTATAGTCGTTTTTCAAGAGCGATCGCGGAATGGAGGATCCTTTGAAAATAATACCGTTTCAAATAAATTAGAGTCGTTTACGGACTCTGTCATGTCGTGAGTCCTTGGGATAATAAATTATCCCCAAGATATTTCTCAAGTTACATTGTGATTAACTGCGAAAAATTTTTTCAACACACTTGCTCATAAAGTGGCTCTATGGTCACCGCAATTAGGCACATAATGATACCCATAATCAAACTGTGACTTTTTCATTGCTATAACTCACAAGTGAGTTATAGATTTTTTTTTAAAAATTTATTGGTTGAGTAGCTTTGTTACTAAAAAAGTTTTTATTCAAAAAAAAGATCGTGTTCAATAGAACAAATAAATGAATGTTCCTATTGCTTGCTCATTTCATGCAACTTCTTATTTAAATAGATAATTTTAACTCGTACGTGTTTAATAAATAAAACTTTCACTCAAATATAACTTTTGTTTTTTCTGTAATAAAAAAAAACTTTAAATTCCCCATTTTGTACGTGGCAGAATAGGCGCAAACCGTAAGCGCGGAAAATTAAAAAAAAAACCTCATCTCTTTAGTCTGTGGCCGATCGCAATGCGCGCGCATAGGAAAACTGATTAGTTATTCCCGCCATAGCGAAACATTTTTCACAACTCGTTTTCACTGTTGAAATTATAGTTATTTCATTGTTATTTTATTCACAAGTGTGTTGAAAAACGTCGTATGATACACGTGTGTATTGATGATTACCGTCCTCGGCTCTCTTAAGACCCTCGCCTACGGCTCGGGTCTCAATGGCACCTCGGCGGTAAGCACCAATGTTACACACTTGTACCATAATGTACTATAATACCTCTCTTTCACTGTAATCTACTTTTTTCTTCATAATTCTTAGAGTTGATAGGGGGAAGTGAAACTATCTTTAGCATTAAATTTTTTACGGAAGAACTTATTAATTACAAGGATAGCGATAAAAATAAATTGAAAGGTACAATTATTTTTATTAGTTTTACTCGTGAATTACTACTACTTCTCATGAAGTACCTTCTACATACCAACACAATCATAGTATTTCTTAATAATTGATACACACACCACAGAGCTCATTAAGTGTCAGAAGTTAATTTAAAATGCACGAAACATGGTATGTAGTTTATGTAGTCAATATTAAATCGCTTATTATTCAATCGTAAAATAAAACCTTCATTCAAAATACACGCTAGATAGTGAATTTTCTGAATAACAATTTAATTTCCCCACCTTTCTTCCATCCCAAGATGCCAGAGCAAAAAATATTCCCTTACAATCTTCTCTGTCGCGCGAATCTAGATCGTAGAGATACTGAAATAGAGGTTTGTTTCGTTCGGTAATTGCTACCGGATGTGAAATTTTCCACCGGGCTTAGGATTGTTCCCTTTTGGCGGGATTCGTTCATTCACGAATGTATTTTCGGCGTGACAACACAGATGGTCTTAATAGTTCCACGCACGGCGGTTTCACTTTACCCGGGGCATTGACGGGTTAGCGTGGTTTCCGAAGCAATGATAGGCTTGCAAAATGTCACGATCACGTACAATCCTATGAAAACAACCAGGTAGGTACTGAAAAAATGTGGGAATATGTAGATAGGTAATGTTTGGACGTATCTCTAACGGTGATGCCAAGATGCCTAGACCTAATAAGGGAATGTCTATCTATCAACCTTGGGTACGCTGTAAACCTATTTATCTGTTTCAAGCTAGGAAATAAGGTAGCTGATGAAGTGTTTTTACTTATCAGCTGATGTGGATTATTGTGGTTGCTCGCTCATATTCGCAACCCCTACTAGAGTATAGCTCGGATCCTAATAACTGGTCGCCCACTAGTCTCACTCACGGAACCGACTAGGACGAGAATGTGAAGTGCTCTGATTCCAATCAGCTGTAAAAGCTTACACCAACACCACATTGAATCTTACGTCATCGTAATATGATAGCCACACGAGACCGGGTTGCCGACCAGTGGGGCAAACAAACCGCTGATAAATAGATTCGAGCTTTTGTTTTACTGGTTCTTTCTTTGTCATCTTCCTTGCCACAAAATATAAGTTTCCAGAGCGCTTTTTAGCCTAGAGCTAGGTGACAGTGCGGAAGTGTCCCTTGTCAGTGCACCTGCCTTATGCTTAGGTGTTTGTCAAAGAAGGCTCTACTGGTGTTCAGTACCTCTATCACGAACAAATCTATTCGATTTATATTGCGCGTCAATGTACCAGCTCGACTGCCAACCGTTGTAGTGTCACCCCGCAGTGTATCTCGGATACACGCTAGCGTTACGATACGTTTGCGATTGTCAAATTTATTCGTGATAAAGGCACTGTAAACTAATTGACTACTTCGTATTTTCTTACGTGACGCAAATGTATATGTTCTCCAGTAAAATACAAGAATAAAAATCAAAATACCTTAATTTAGTTTAAGGATAAGCGAGTAAAAATATAAAAAGAGTTATAAGTGAATGTACCTAGATACTTTTTCAAGAGATGTTGACTTGAACACGATTTTGCAGCAGCGGGATAAAACTAAATCAACTCTTATTTTGACTAACAAGAATGGAGAAGATTGACTAAACACTAAAATTGAACGTTGTGCATATTGTACAATCAGCTACAAAAACTGTGCTCAAAAGAACTTTGGATGTGGTAGAGTTTGGAATAATTTTACGAATAGAAAAGCTACTAGTACATTATTAACTACTACATAAAGTACCAAGAGGTTTGATGGAATGTCCATAATTTGCTTGGGAATTTTAGACATTCCATTTACCGTAAAATCTTAAAACCTCAAACAAAGTGTGGAAATGTTATATTTCTGTCTTTCGTAACTCGCTGTACTTCACGAGCGCAGCGTCCAAAATAAACTTAGATACGGGATCTTTCGCCCGTAAAACTGAAGATTGGCCGTTTCCACACTGACACGATACCGACACGACATGTCATCTAAATCTAACCGCAAACGGGCTACCGACCACAGCCACCAGTGGCCTGCGACAGCCACTTTTTATACTTTCCCATGGTGTAGGTATTGGCCGCCGAAGTGTGTGCGATAAGTCTCTCTCAATAAAGTGGCTGTCGCAGGCCACCGGTGGCTGTGTTCGGTGGGCCGTTTGTACTCAGCCTAATTCAACGTGGAGAAGTAAGTAACACTGACGTCGCGTTGGGGTGTAATTGTGCATTGTCCCCCTAACTCTGCCAAACAGACCACAGCGTGCCACAGACTTCGGGTTGATGACAGCAGCAGCGCCGTCTAGTACTAGGTAGGTATGAGAAGCTCCCCACGATATCGTGCCGGTAGTTGTATGGTAACGCCCATTGTCTGCAGTACATAACTGTGTTAGTATAAGCTGTTACTTCATCTGATATAACCCGAGATTAAACACTCACATTTTCTAAGCTTTGTAAAATATTATTTAAGCTTTGGCATAGCACCCATGACTCATGCGGATCCGGTAAGTACCTATTATTATAACTAAGTTAATAGTTCGAAGAAACAAAATAAAGCTTATTATTTGACGCGCTTATCTGACCTTATTTTAATTGTCTCAGGCACTACAGTGTAGGCATAGGTTGCCTCCTGACGCTGTATAAATCATCTTCAATAGATGTAAAGGCCTGACTGAATATCTGACCTCTCGACACATTTGGAAGACTTCTGAGTATCTCTTCCACCTATTCCACATATTCTCCTTAGCCAAATTGACAATCTAAAGTTTTTTTGGAAGTTTTCTATGTACACCTAAACTTTTATGGAAATTACTGTTCTGAAAGAAATGTCACGTGACCGTTCATATTTGACGTTCTATATGCCACGTGACACGTTCATATTTGACGTTTCTCTAGCGTTATAATTCAATGGTAGAATGTCACCAGAGAAGTTGTGAGCCAATTTTAGTTTAAGTAGCTTTACTGAAAAGCTTTCAGCATACTAAAAACTAAACAAAAATAACAGATGCAAAAGCGCGGCGTTGCAATAAATTAATTTCCGGTGAAGCTTAACACTTGCAGTGCCCACTTGCACTTGCAGACGTAGCCTTAATTAAAAAGTATTTGTGTCGTAAACCGCACACAAACCACTTGAAAATCAGGGAAATTGTTAAAATCTAGAGAAATATCTTCAGTATTTTGTTTGCATTGTTGGTGACTTTGCTTATTACTAGGTTTTACTTCGAGAATTACTCTCTAAGTCTAATTTTTTTTTATTATACAGTGCGTTCTTTTTGGTTCTTTTTTAATTCATATATTAATTTATCTGGCCTCTCAAAACTGCAAAAAATAAGCAAGCAACGGGAGCATAAATAAGTCAAAATCGATCAATAAGGTTAATCAAGAATTTTTCAAAAATCCTATCAAAATTGCCAATAGTTTTTATTTTAATTTTTCATTAGAATAATTTTGCATGCAAAAGCACTTTTAAACAGAATATTTTATGTATTACAGCCTTCAAAAAATTAGGGGTCTCGAAATTAACCAACAAAAGACACCAACTCAAACCGAAACCCAGAAGAAATCTGATTAGTGATTGTCTCCACATTATTTCTTCTTCATCTATTTTGCTTAGATTCTATTATAAGAATCCTTGATATATACCTATACCTAGTTAATTATTATTTACATCTAATATCTCCTTATGGTAGGTTAATTATCTAGAATTTGGGTGAAACATATTGCAATTAAATTGAACAAATTAAAAACTCAAAATAATTGATGATGGCAATGATATGTTTAAAAGTAAATAAATCAAAGCTGGCACTAGCTAGTATAACGTGTGCGAATTAATTACGTGGGAAGGTAAGTTTTAAATTAAGAGTTAGTTTTTTTTGTTTTTTTATTTCATTAGGTTTTAAAATTTGAAGGTTTTTGAACAAGAATTTCTAGTCAAAACCATTGAGCTACACAACGTAGTCAACATTGCATTATGAAAAACGTGGCAACTTTGAAATAATAACATGACGGTTTTACGCTTGTCATTAGAGTCTGTCATATTATATCCCTTGACATTGGCTAAATTGTCTGTCGAAATGACGGACAGAGGCCATTATTGAACAAAAGAAGAAGAAGAAACTTCCCCCTATCTTATAAAAAGTTTGAGTAGTCATATGTCCTGATTACGTATGTTAAACAAGACATAATGTCTACTCTAACTGTTTATAAGATAGACCATTATACTCTAGCTTAGCCGTTGAAAGGAAACATTCCACTTTTGCGCACCAAGATCAAACAGTACTACAATACTGTATAATAACTAAAAATTGTGCTCACGCCTTAGTCTGAGCACATTAGTTCCGTTCCATTTTCAAAACGCCAATGCAAAGTCCATTGTATTAAATGTCGTTGGTTGCTTTTCAAAATTGGAAGGTTATTGAGTAATAATAAGTCGGAACATCCGAAGGTTATTGAATTAATAGTCGGGACATTCGTTTTTTAAGGCTTTTTGAAGAACAAGGTAGGTAGCTAATTAGATTGAAAAGGTTAAAGATTTTGGAATAATAATATTTCAAAACGCAGCTTACACCTGCTATGTACTTGCTAAATACATAACATTGAATTTGACATAAGTCGAGGAGGCATTGGGTTTATAATAATATAATAAGTTTAAAAGTTTATTTATTTTCCAATTAGCATAAAGAAGTTTTTTTGGTATGTGGTTATTGTCACAGGATCGCGAGAGTTTCTTCAGAAAAACTTGTGATGCCTACTATTTGTGCCACCAAGTGTCAGTTTGAAGGGTATGAGTGACGGTGCTACCAATAGTCCTGTATTGGCACATCAGACGTATACAAATGATTTGTTGTGAAATGGAACTTATTCTGAGATACGAAAGCGCATTTCTTGGAAATACGAAGGTCAGACACATCAAAGTCCTCATCAACTAAGTTTTACAACGCAATATACTTTTTTTAGTTTGGCCAGATGCACACTGTCATTTTAAATGCTAAAGCCATTATAAGTCAACCTATAAATTAATACGAAAAAGCAATTCCTGGCGCTCGTAAGAGTCGTCCTCAGGCGCCTATAAATTACCTTCAAGTATTTCAGGGGAAACAGCTTCGTCTGTCACTTTTGACATAAACTAAGGGTGTACTAACATAGAGCTGAAACTCGAACACAATATTTAAGACCATTACAATATTTTCCCCCATTTAAGGTCGCCCTCTTTCGCTTCTATCCCAGCATCTTCATGTATCATTATGTCTCCTCTACGCTATGTTATACTAACGTCACAAAAAAGGCTGCGACCCTACAATGGTCCCACTACAGCTAAAAGCTAGCGACTGACTGTCAGCAAGCTGACTAAGAGCTGCGAATTGGAGTCTACTAGCGTTGCGTCATATCGTCGTCGGTCACCGCGCAATCTAAATCAAATTACGCGCACACTTCTCTCCCATACGGCCGCTGCGTTGGCTGCGTCGGCAAGCAAAAATACGTGTGATATGTTGATATGTGCGGTATGACCGCTCCATCTAAAATATATGGGGATGCAAACAGTCAGTCGCATACTTTGTGCTTAATCAGACCGCAGCCTAAGAATCTGTAGCTTGGGGATAATAATATAATACAACAAAACATGCCAGGACTGTAAATCAGGCATTTCGCATTACACCAGCTGGGAATATGGCAGTTCCTGAAATTAAATGCCTTTTGTAGTAATGTTTCTCCAGTTGGGTTTATAATTTACTTGGAGAATGCTGTTTGAAATGAACGGTTTAATAACTTGATTTAAGGGGTAATATTCTTTAGCTGTAGAAATAAAATTATTTAGGTAAAGTAGGTAATAAGTACATTTACTATGCTTAGCAAAATAAGTAAACAGATAAATAATTGAAATGGTCCAAATCAAGCGCAAAGTATCATAAAAATTAATTGAACACTTGATAACAGGGCTGACATAGTCGCTAAGCGACTCAAAGTCCTTACAAAATAAAAGATTTAAAAACAAAAAATTGAGATTTCAGATTCTTTAAAAACTGCAATAAATCTTTGACTTTTACGAAACTGACATCTACCTATATAAATTGAAATTACTCAATACTTATTATCCTCCTCTCGTCGATTTCCTCAGGGTTGAGGGTCGTGTCGTGACCTTTATGTAAGACCTTGTTCTGAATGATGATTTACAGATTAGGGTTACGTGAAATAAGTTACATCAGTCCGTTCTACTCCCAAAATATGGTCCAAAATAATATGTTTGGTTTGGATGAGTCTCACGTGACGTCATCGGAACTGTACTGTAGCAAAACCAACAAACACGACCATGTGGCCAGCGCGTGCTCATTCATAAATACTATACTCTCACTTTGTATTTGGAGGGCCCAAAATATTTGTTTATTTATCTATTTTTATGAGCTTGATGATAAAATCTTCATGAAAGAAACATTTTGGTTGCCTAGACGATTTAAACGTCTATGTACTCTAAAATTAATAATCCCTCCCATTTACATTTAGATTGTTAAGAATCCACGTACTTAATGTAAATGTAAAAGTCTCTAGCACAAGAAACAGTACGTAGGTATGTGCTTTGAAGGTTTTCTCACTTTATCGTAAGGATAATTATGCGAGTTAGAAAGCCACATAGAAAATCATGCGTAGAATCTCAGAACTTTAGGAGGAAAGTCTAATTTTCCTTTAAAAGTTTTCCTCAAAGATTGAAGCCTGACCTGCCGCAAGAAAACCCTACTTCAGTCCAAAATCAATAGTATTGCATTGAAATGAATATGAGGATAATTTCAGGTAAATCCGGTATCAAACTACTTAAAACTCTCTATAAGCAGATTTTCTAAATATAGGTAAATCTATACCTACTTAGAAAATCAGCTATGGAAAGCTTTTAGAGTTCAATAAATATATAATAAATAAATAAATAAATATTCTCGAACACTTAACACAACGCCTTCTAGTGCCAAACTAAGCAAAGCTTGTACTATGGAAACTGGATGGCTGATAGAATACATACATAATTTTTTTTTCAATGGGTGCTGCAACAAGTGTTTTCCGAGGAAAATGTTTCAAACTTGAAATGCAAGTCTTCGCTATGCGAATTTACTTAAAGCTTTAATATACAAATTCGTAGAACTTTGGAGTTTGCTTTTGTAGAACAATTCAAAGTTTTATTTAATTGATTTGAAAAATGCAGAACAGTTATTTATGTGAATGACATTTTTAACGGCGTTTATTCTTTTATTCAAAATCAAATTTTTAATTTACGACTTTTAAGAGAAATGGGGTTTGGCATAAAATGCATTTTGGGTAAATAAATATTTAATATGTCCTTTCCAAATAGTTTAAGCAAGAACCTAATCGAATTTGATATCAAATTGTTACTCCATCGTAATCCAACTTGAAAATGTATAGACCCAGTGTAATGCTTAAAAGTCTTAGCTATTCATCAATTTCTCATTACTAGGTTGTATGTAGCAGGTACACTACAAAACAATTAATCATCGCAAACAAACAAACAAGGAGAATCAATTACAGTAGTATCACGAAACAGCCGTTGGATTACAGGACGTCTACTACCAAATACTACACGATAGATAGTGATATTTCGAGTTACATTACGCGGCCGCCTTGTTGAGTCAACCTTCGGTGTTTTGCGTAGTAGACTCCCAGACGTAATTCGTAGCAGTTTCAACAGAGAAAACTTAATTATAATGGGTACAGCCATTAGCGTGACTTGCCAAATAATTATGATGAATGCTTTTACGTTTTCGCTAAATAAAATAGCAAGGAAGCCTTATTTGTGGATAAAACAAGCCTATTTGTTAAATATAGCGTGTAAAGAGCTTTTTTATACACATACTTATGTATGTAAAACCAATCTGTGTAAAATATAATGATTAACCACCTTTATTAATATTCAACTGTCATTTTAGCGCGGCTTTAAAAAATGCTCTATCATAGTCACTTGCATGACAACGAATAGAGATGACAACAGATTTAGCAATCATTTTAGTTAGCTCAGCTAATATGAATATACCCTTTACTATCAAAGCTTTTAGGGTAAATACACACTGACGTCGAAGCGAAGCGTCAATCTGACGAATAGCATAATAATAATATCGCGTCTTTTCTTATCTCGTTAGGAATGTGTGCATTACGCTGTTGAGATAGAGGGCAATATGCTATGTAGATTGACGCTTCGCTTCGACGTCAATGAAAATACTATGCAATGTAACGTTTCTGTTGCGTTGCGACCCCACTAAATACCTTGAGGTCAAACCACACTTGAAATAACACTTTCAAACGAAGAGAGAACATATTGCGAACAATTTGCAAGTTCTACGCAAATTAACCGTCCCACGTAATTTACAGTCCATATTTTCTCAAAGACAATTAAAAGGGGACTCCCTTCTGAAACTAAATTCCTAACCTGCTTACAATTAAAAACTCAATTACATACATCCTGAGTAAAGAAAGTTATGTTTTTACTCAATGGAGACACATTACTTACATAATGCAATTTTAACAACTTTTTTCCTATTTTCGTTCAACATGAACGTATGTAGTAAAAGAAGAGAGAATATCACATATTTTAAATATAGTATTTTTTATGATCATCAAATTTTATATGTAGGTACAATTACTCGTATTTATCACACTGGCTCATTCATTCCAGATTATTCACAGAATTTTTGAAGTCACTTTTTCACCTTTATAACACATTCCCTGAACCTCTGCATTCTGGTTACTAATATTACCTTAGAATCTAAGGAAAAACATAGGATCTAAAGCTTAGACCCTTGGTTTTTAACGTGGGCGTTTCTTTCAAGCTCACTATACAACTTTGTATACATTACTTATGTATCACATCAAATCAAGTTATAAATAGATAAGTAACTTTTTTGCGCAATAATAACCACCTTTCATCTTTCTAGACTAAAACTCGGAAAATACGTTGTGATATTTCACGAAGAAAATATATGTAGGTACTATCACAACGTCACCACACCATCCACCCTACCGCCAAGTGAAATATAAATCACAAACATTTGTTGCTATTTTTATAACATAAGTCAAATCTAAAACCAACCGCTAATAAATATTCCTATAAGCATTAGATTAGATCTCACAGCGTGGCAGGAATAGGGGGAGGCCTCTGCCCAGAGTGGGACATCGAAGGCTAATAATAATCAGTTTTAAATTATTTAGGTTATGTACAAAGTGTTTGATTTCCATTAAACTTGGCGGTAAGGCGGCTGTTGGCGTTGAAAATATAAAATGTCTCCGGGTAAGCTTTTTGCTGCACTTTTCGCTGGCAGAAGCTTAACTCAAGAGTATCTTTTATAATATCTACAGCGTCAAGCACTAGTTTGGGAGTTGAATACAAAGTTTTGTAGAACCTTATAATTACGTCTAAGATATTACTTAGAAAAAAAAGTATCACTCTAAATAAGGAAAGCCAGATGTCTCCTGATTGGTGGGCGAACATCTCCACAGCTTGGGTCCCTGACAGTCGGCAGTTTCGGGGTCGGCCGAGAAAGTGTTGGCGGGACAAACTCGACGCCTTCGAAAGGAAATGTTGGAAGGAAGCTCGGGATAGAAAGAATTGGAAATCTTTGGGAGAGACCTTTGCTCGGCAGTGGGACGAGATAGGTTAGATAAAAAAAATAAGGAAAACATACCCCGTAGTATTTGGAGATTCAATCGTCGAAGAGCAGAAGATTAAAATAATCAACAACATAGGCAAATTTTTTAATTTGGCTTTTCCTGGTGGCAGTACACAACGACTTTTCAATGCACTGATACTTTGCAAATGCTCACGCGTTTTGCTACAAACGCGCTCCTGTAAATTTTGTATGAAAACCAGATAAGCGCCTCTAGCGGGAGATTTGGGAATTGTGCAATTCCCAACAAAAAGTCTCGCTTTGCGAATGCTTTTGCGTGTGCTATACTCGAGTCGAAAGTCAAAACAAATGCACACACTCGGGGCTCTGAAACGTTTCGTAGATTCGACAGCGTCAGAAACTCGTACTTAGCCTTATGCACTGATTCACCGTTCGCAACTTTCTAGAAGTAGGATTATCCCTCCAGATACTTTCAACACCGACGTCACTGAAATATTTTGTTGCGTCAGAGTTAGCCCAGAACTTTGTAGTTCAAATTGTGTAGGTAAATCTCAAATCTCGGTATTCTTTCTGAACTTCCTCTGAATCTAAGTAATGCCCTGGCTTAAAACCAAGCTATTGACTAGCGGAGCGCCTTCTGCGATCACCAGAATCTCGGTAACGTTATGGCAAAATCAATCCAAAGAAGTATGTACCACTAATTATATACCTACTACGCACCCATTACAAAAAGTTATAGACAGGTGCACTCAGAATATGAGTCTAATAAAATCAATGATAATATTTGTCTTACATTCTAAGTGCCAATTGTTCGCGACACTCAATTAGTTTGTTACATCAGTTTTCTATTGTACTTATTTTGAACTAAGGAAAATTAGTTTTCCTAATCAAATAACGTACGTACGATACCACCCGCAGCCCCAAAACTATTTTTACGTCAGTAAAATCAGGGACTCATCAAGTAGCTGATGAACGACACGGAAACCCTTCATTTGGCACCGGGTTCTAATCCAAACATTCTCAGAAAGTGTTCGGGAGCTGGTGTCAAGAGCGGAAAGCAATCAATTTCAGGAAGCCTACTTCAACCACTACAGTGAACAGCGAATTAGCTGGATCACTCTGATGAAAAAATCTCTACAAGTAAAGTACCTACTTATTATTGCTAGGCGTACTAGCGACTTCGTTCGCGCTTTCTTATAAAGCACGTTGCATCTCTGATTCAAGCCACTGTTGTACAATTTTCTTCAATCATGTGACGGCACCTTTCAAAGTGTACCAGTTGTTCTCCCATCCGCGATATGGTCAAAACAAATTCGTTGATTGCCTCGTCAGGCTTTCATCGTAATTAGCGAATATCGAGAACTGAAGCACTTCAACGAAATGTAATTAAGGTATGAATTGTTAATTTATCGAATTGGTTCGTTCTACTGCCGAGCATTCACGATTACCATTAAGTCTTGCGTAAGCTTCATTTTTTATTTTTCCAAAATGTGAGAAAGACCATACACACCAATAATATGGATGGGTGGAGATGGTTAGAGGAAGCTTTGCTAATGCCTTTGCCGAATGGCACATAGAATACCATGACATAAAACAAACATCTATGTTAGCCACACCAAATGTTGGTTCGGCTCAGTGGGGATCGAACTCACGACCCACATGGAAGGCAGACCTACTACCGACTGAGCTATGACGCCTGTCAAAATCATTAGAAGATTAGAAAAAGACTACATTTTAGAAGTAATAGGACAAGAGTATAGGACTAAAGTTTAGAAGTAGTCCTATACTCTTGTCCTAGGTAGAGAAAAGATTCTACACTTTAGAATCTTTCCTTGTCAAAGATGAGTTAGTGTATGTTTAGGCCTTGGGCTCCAGTTATCTCACTCCTTTTTATGGGTAAGTAAAAATCCTGATATCTGCGTCATGAGTATTGTGTTACCAACCACACGCACGTCATTTCAGCGAAAATATTAGCTGAACTATATCGTACATTAATTGATAGTAAAAATACTATTCGATATAGATTAAGAACTCCATTATTGTTTACAGGTCCTGCCTTGAATATATAACGTGGGTTTTTCTTTGATAATTTGTCATAGTAGTGTCATGTATTTGTCCAAACATAGATTAACTTCAAGGTTTGTCCTCCAGGTGTGTTTCCCCTTAAAAGTTATCATTACCCCCTTTTAAGGACACTTAAAAAACTGTAAACACCATTTGGCAAAACCATGTAGTCGATTCGTTGATTGTACAAACGCTATACTTAACTACTTAAGAATAAGTCTGTTTCGTGCAATGAAAAAGTATTAATTCTCGTTTGCACGTTATTATACTCATCACCAGTAGAATTTTCTGTAGAATTACGCAAAATATAGAAGAAAATAGTATAAAACCTTGATTTGACGCTGTAGTCATAAACTTATATATAGAATACTAGCCGTCTTCCGCGGCGTTGCTCGCGTTAGAGTGTGACTTTTCAAAATTCCTTTCTTAGTGCGCCCCTACACTATATAAAGATACTACCCTCCAAATTTCATACCTCTAGGACTTATAGTTTAGGCTGTGCGTTGATTCTCTGTCAGCTTCAAAAGAGTTTTATATATATTGATGATTGATGATTGACTAGCCGTCTCCCGCGGCGTTGCTCGCGTTAGAGTGTGACTTTTCAAAATTCCTTTCTTAGTGCGCCCCTACACTATATAAGGAACCTACCTTCCAAATTTCATACCTCTAGGACTTATAGTTTAGGCTGTGTGTTGATTCTCTGTCAGCTTCAAAAGAGTTTTATATATATTGATATATATATATATATACAAGCCGTCGCCCGCGGCGTTGCTTGCGTTTTACCCTTTAGAGTGTGACGTTTCAAAATTCCTTTCTTAGTGCACCCCTACACTATATAAGGATACTATCCTCCAAATTTCATACCTCTAGGACTCATAGTTTAGACTGTGCGTTGATTCTCTGTCAGCTTCAAAAGAGTTTTATATATATTGATGATATACAATATACATAATAATATTGATGATGATGATGATGATGATTCAAGTGCATTTCTCTATCTCCATAACAAATCAATAGTTTTATTAGTTCAGTTCACCAACGATGTCCGGGAAATTCCGGGAAAATAGGATTTTACGAGTTTATTTTATCATCATCGTTCCGAGCAGCTCGTAAAGATGAATCTTTACAGCTGAGTCTAGTTAAACATACTCATCTTTCGTAGAATCGCTGCGTAGCGTAGGCTGATCACTTGATTTGTTTAATTTTATTTATGTCGATATTGTCCCACATCCGTAACATAAACGAATTTATCAAATAAAATAAATAAATAAATATTCACGGACACTTAACACAACGCCTTCTAGTCCCAAACTAAGCAAAGCTTGTACGATGGAAACTAGATGGCTGATAGAATACATACATACATTTTTTTTTGTAAATACATACTTATAATACATAGAAACACCCAGACACAGAACAAACATCTATGTTTACAACACACAAATGTTTGTTCTCGGTGGGGATCGAACCCACGACCCACAGCACGGAAGGCAGAACTACTACCGACTGAGCCATGACGCCTGTCTGTTTGAAGTTATCTACTAATAGTACAATACGTCCAGCGGATCTAGGTGACCGCACTGTAATTAACTATTTTCGTAAGTTCGTCTTTTGACGGATTCATTCTTGGTTACTGAGTAACGTATTACCGTGTGCACACCGAGCTCATGCCGCTGTCGGCATTAATTCCGGACTTATTGCCACAGCAACATCGCCTTAATTCTTTAGGGAGCAAGGACATGAAAATGCCGGGACAGAGGTATGATCGTGTGTCGCTCATGCCCACTTCGCTGCCGACTGCAGCGGAGTGTGAACGCAACATAAGCTATTGGATAAGAACAATGCAATCTTTGGAGGTCCCGACAAAGAAAGAAATCGTTTGCCCTGAAAATCTGTAGGAGTCTGTTGACGGTTCTCTTGATTATGGTGTTGGTCTATAAATAAAACCAAGCTAAATATATGCTATAGACATTATTACAGATTTAAAAAGCTGCTGTTTTTTCATTCTTTGGACGGGGATGGTTGTGGGTTCAGAATTCGAAACATACTCACTATATAGCTGAATGTCTTTTGGGGCATTGTTGGTATTGTATCTCTTACCTGGCTTCCTTCGTATTCGCCACTGCACCGGCGGCGCCGGGCTACCTGAGCCCGACGAAGCCAGCTTGAAGCCGTCACCTGAAAATTAAAAGAAAAGTTAAAAAAAAACCAGGCTTAACGTAGTGTAGGGTAGGACTCATGCGAAATGTAGGTAGTTAAGTGGTAAAGACTATCTAGAGACGTATAGTATTATATGATCTGTGCAAGAGACTATGAGAAGTGTCAAAAACTGAGCTCAGTGGCACATCTTGGGTGGCTCCTACGACCAGCCTGTGAACCGATACAGGTTGATGATGATGATGACATTGATCTGTAATCGAATCAGTAGATGGATATTAACTTATTTTCTTTTTATAGCTATAAAGTACAGTAGCGGTAGCGCTAAGATGAAAATGCCACTAACAGTCACCCAATAGAAATAATGACCGCGCTGAACGTTGCTTAACTTTTTAAGTTGAGAACGCCCGCGCTAATCCAAACGCGCGTAGCACACACACACAACCTTTGTTCAAAGTACTCGTGTTAGCTTCAGAGCGACATCTGTGGAATACAGATCGCACTACGATATGAAGCAGGCAAGGCGAGAACGAAACTCAAAGCTTTTCACAAAGTTTTCTTTGCATGAGTTAGTGCCCCGTCACACCGTAAGATGGCGTTCCAAGTCAAAAGTTTCGCAAGATACACGCTCTCAGTAGATTGGTAGGTCAATACCTATAGTCTTACTACGAATAATACCTATTTTCAAAGCTTTTATCAGTGACCACTTTTTTAAAATATACTCACCTACCTATTTATTATTTAAAAAGAAAACAAAGAGAACAGGTAGGTACAATATAATAAATTTTATTAATATTACTTGTCTATATCTTATACTCAATTCCGCATAAATCTATTTTAGCTGTAGTATTTTAGCATCGTACATGAACGTTTCAAAGAAGAATAAATAAGTGTTGAAAAATCCTAAAAATTCTTACGAAAGTTGCTACTTTTATGAACTACCTAAGTTAGAATATTTTGAAAGGTCTTCTGTGGTCTCTGTCGCTAACCGGAGGTGGAGTACTTCCATTTGCCCTTTAATCTGACTAAAAGCTCCCTTTTAATCGAGTTAAGCCTCATCTAATAAAGGTGTACCCGAGAATAAGTAGTTCTGTAACTAAGTTTCTACACTGGATAGGTAAGTAGTTAAGTACTGCAGATTGCTTCTAAATAGGATGCTCGGTAAAAGCTGTGTAAGATCTTTTTTCTGTGGAAAAAAGCACTAACAAGATTGGTCCTAAGGTATTTTTTTCTTCTAGGTACCTTACCTTACCTTCGGTTCGTGGGTAAGTAATTGGAGATAATCAGAAAAAATAAACACTTCTAACACTTACCTACACTGTAAACCTACACTTTCATAGTTTAGTGGAAGTACAGTAGATGAGTAGATCGAGTAGAGTACTGCGCAGCTGACAACTTGACTGCAAAGCACATCAACGACAATATCACTGCAAAGCGTATCAACGATAACTTGACTGCAAAGCACAGCATCAACTTTACTGCAAAGCGGTGCTTTTTTGGAACGCAGTGCATTGTGCAACTCTACTTGCTTCTCTAAACATTCAATTTAAATCGTGTTTTAGCATATTAGAATGTTGGTCGTAGCGACCGTGGTCGTGGCGCATGGCGTAGCTAGCGAGCAAACTAAGGATCCGAATAATCGCAAAAGCAAAATGACGGGAAATTGAATGTTTGGTCTCTACGGTTCGTTTACAGAACATAATCGTATGGGCGTTTGAATTTGCACACTTACCGATACCGAAACCTACACGACACGAACATGTCAGTTGCTCGAACAAAAACATCGGTGTCGCGCCGACACTGTGTGAAAGCGTCTAGTCGTAGTCTGTATGAGATGACATCTCCGCCGATATCGTGTAGGCATCGTGTCGGTGGCAGTGTGAAAACAGCTTTTGCGGGCGATCAGTTGGAAACAAAACAATACGGTTCGGTCAACACAGTATTAAAATTTGCTATTTGTAGCTGTAATTTTGAACGGGCAAGGCATGTAATTGAAATCCACGTCGTTTGCTTTTGCCATATAGTTTGTTGTACGAATACGTGCTTTTTTTAGTGACGCCAGGCGTGCGTTCACCGTCTAAATTATGAACGACGTATTTTAAGGTGCCAAATTTTTTTTCAAAAAAGTTCAAGGAAACAATGAAGGTGATTGTCGGTACAATCACCTTCAGCGTGGTCTCTATTTGGAAAATTACATTTTCATCTGAGCTTTTTAGAATTTGAATTGAAGAAGAATTTGAAAGCCTTAATTTTAAAAAGTATTTTAACGTGGCATTACCCACCCTTAGTTCAAGAAAATTGTATCTTTTTGTTCACGGATTACGTGAAACATGACATGGGTAAGAAAGGAGTGACGGCTGATAGAAGAGCATGAAAGAAAAACACATGTTGTGACCCCACATAAAGTGGGACAAGGGCAAGGAGATGATGAGTTCAAGAAAACTTCAAGAAAACAAAAAAGGATATTACTAACGTGTACTCATTGGCCAATGCGAGAATACCACATTATTCTGCACTCTGATACATGCAGCTAACTTGAAAAGATATGCATTGAGCATGAACGTGTGTGGCCGAAAGGTTTTCATTAGTTACCTACTTTAGCCCTTTATATGGACTCAACGTAAGGCCTGTTCTGTGTACTAACTTCCTACGTATGGTAAATACTTTATGGTGTTAACCATTGTTACAGAACAAGGTACCAACTCGCTCACCACCATGTTAGCCACAATACATTATTACGCTTTGTTGCATCGCTTTTTCAGAAAAAAAACAAATATGAGCAGAGTGAGAATTATGGGGTGACCAACAAATTCTATATTTTGAGGTGAGATGAGAATGTAATTAAAGGATCTAATTTTGGTATGCAGATTTGGACGTTGGGGAATTTTATTAAATTTTTAGTAGAATAATTTTACTGTCTAAAATATGAGTTACACGAAGATATAGGTTACTAAAGGTAGGTCCGTGCATAGTAAGTAAGTAATTGTAAGTACGTGCACGGCGTGTATTTACGTAACTAAACCACCCACCAACACCCCAAAAACCGATAAATTAAGCTCCCCGCAATCAAGTAGAAGTTCTAACAGGAGTGGGTCAAGTTTGTCCGAGTAAAGCCAACAAGCTCCAAGTTCCGAGATCCCTGGGGACGATGATGCACGGTTAATCCACAGAATAGATCAGAATACGCACAGATTGGCCAATCTTCCACTCCATCTGCGATAAAATTACCTACCCCATTCCAGTAGCATTCGTTGCCTCAGTTTACATTTCCATACACTAAAGTTATAGAAATAAAATAAGAGCACTGCTATTGACGCGCGGTAAGAGTTACTACAAGTACATAAATCGCAAGTGAACCTAACGGAATTGAAGCCAAAGAAAAGAATTAAAAGTACACAAAAACGAACGATTATGTACACAAATCCTAAGCATGTCGAGTCGACCCAATTTTATTGCCACCGGAGTGTCCGGAGTGTGGTGTATTTGATCTGATGCCAAATCAATAGTACATGATGTAGGTAAATAAACCGAGTCACGTGAATAATATTCACTACAGATATACAAATTCTCTTGATGACAATTTAGAGTAAAACTTCCTATAAATTCCCACGGGGCTCGGATCTCGGATCGTTTCTCGGTCGAGTTTAATTAGTTCACGAGTTCAAATGAAACAACAAAACTACTACGCAGTTAGGTCTTTCCATTGCTGTTTGTATAGCGATTGTTTGCAATCAGCCGCCTGGCCAGTAGTTAATAGTTAGCTACTCTAATTGGTTTCTCTATAATCCCGTGCAATGAATCAATTAATCATACTTTCAACTTTGAGCTTGGGTTTGTTTCAGAGGGTTATTAAAAAAAGCCTCTGCTAAAACACTGAACAGTTTCCTAATGTTGTTTTTTTTTTGGGCATATTTAAGTTGTTTAAGTTACTTACGTCTAGTTTAAAAAATAATGTTTATATCTATCTGTAGTCTGACTTAGAAAACTATTGAATGGAATTGAATTAATGACTTGAGCGTATATTATCGTTTAACCCCGTTCGTGACACAACTACTTGGCACAACAAGTAGTGCCATAGGAAAATATTATTTCACGTAAATGAGTTATTATGTTATTTATTACATCATTGATTTCCTTCCAAAGAACGACTCTACCTTACCAAAAGCATAATAAATCGTAATCTTACAAAACCCAAACTCCTTGTACGAATATTGTGGCTTAGCTAGCAAATTCAGATAACGTAAATTCGTTGTGATAAACGAAATCTGTTGCGATAGGTATTTACAAAAAATCTACAAACGAATTCATGAGATTCTCAATTCGACTGTTATGTAAGTATGTTATTAAATGTTTTTATTTATATACTAGCCGTCGCCCGCGGCGTTGCTCGCGTTCTACCTGTTAGAGTGTGACGTTTCAAAATTCCTTTCTTAGTGCACCCCCACACTATATAAGGATACTACCTTCCAAATTTCATACCTCTAGGACTTATGGATTAGGCTGTGCGTTGATTCTCTGTCAGCTTCAAAAGAGTTTTATATATATTGATGATTGATTTTTTTATTCAATAAAAACGCGTAGGTTCCACGCGAAATCGTGAAAATTCGAAATAATAATTATCTATGAGCATAATAATTGACTTCCTCCTTTTCATAGAAGTAATGAAATAAACAAACAAGCACGTGGTTTAGTTCATGCGCGTGCGCATCGCATGTTGTGTTCACTTGTTATTTCTGCGAGGAGATTACCTATCTACCTAGTACCTATCTAGGTACGTAGCGTAGTAATAAAAAAAAAATATATAAATATATTCACGGACACTTAACACAACGCCTTCTAGTCCCAAACTAAGCAAAGCTTGTACGATGGAAACTAGATGGCTGTACTACTGAATAGTACTACGTTTGCATTGCACACTGTTCGTTACCGACTCCGACACGATACTGACATGTCAGTCGCTTCAACACGATTTTAGGCTTTTTTTTATTTACTTTTTTATCGTTGTCGCAACCAACACGGTGCGGTGTGAAACGTCATACGAAATGAATGAGATTAGCTCTCCAAAGATATCGTGTAGGTGTACGCGTCAAAGTAGAAAATCTTCTATTTAGTAGTCTTACACGTAGAATAGTCTTACAAACTAGGTGATTCTAGGTGCCAGTTCTTTGCGACTAAGAGCCCAGAAAAACGGTCTTATGCTGGATTCTTGCATAAAAATTGGTCTTAGATATAATAACTATTGTACGCCCGACATGGGTAAGCTGAGCCCGTAGTCTGTGCATTTGTTTTACTTTCGACTCGATTATAGCACACGCAAACGCATTCGCAGAGCGAGAAATTTTGTATGAAACCCGGATAAGCGCCTCTAGCAGAAGATTTTGGAATTATGCAATTCCCAACAAAATTTCTCGCTTTGCGAATGCGTTTGCGTGTGCTATAATCGAGTCGAAAGTAAAACAAATGCACAGACTACGGGCTCTGGTTTACACAGTTTTACAATAAATAATTCTTATTCTTATTGCTCGTTGTATTTCGCACACATTTGACTCACTTCTGTAGTCATATCTTATTATGAAAACTGGGGCGGTGTCAGTTATCACGTGTCGTAATCGTAAACCACAGGCGATTGGATCGGGATGTCGGGAGATCGTAAAATATCCGATAAACCATCATGACCGTCATAGGTATTGTTTTTCAGTTATCAACTCTAACTCATAGTAGGGGCATTCTTTGCCCCTACTATGAGTTAGAGTTATGTTATGTATATGTTATGTTATGAATATGTTATGTCAGTATATGTTATGGAGATTTTTCTTATTATCGTGTTTTGAACAGACGATGCACGCCCCGGAGGCAACGACGAGGTGCAGTGTCCGCAAATTCGAGAAATATATCTCGACTTTCCAGGCACTGCACCTTATAATATGCAACCCCACCCTGATGAAGTAACGACATTGAGAAAGCCTTTAGATGTACAGCAGTGAAGTTTTACAGACTAATAATAAGCTGTAAAGATACATATTTGAGTAACTTTGAAAACAACATTCGCAGTTCCGGAAAATGGTGGCTGGTGTAAATTGCCTTCCCTTTGTACGTACGTACCATACTATTTTTTTTTTCTTTAGACTTTAGAAAAACCTTAGTAGGGGTCAGCCTGTTATACTCACACACGGAAGACCTTTCCATTTATCGTTTTTCAATACTCATCGCATTCGGAATAATTCAACAGTCACCATATAAAATACAATGACGTTCACTTCCATGATAAGGAAGTGTGAACGAGCGGTCTGATTTTTAACAGCACAAAATCATTTTTGGAATATTATTCGAACATTTGCTTTAAGATGTTTTTTTTTGTTTCAGAAAAGCAAAATCGACCACCTTGATAAAATACAGTGGTTTCTACTCAAGATACTTAGTACTTTGAGGAAGTTTAAGGGGGGTCTCACTAAAGAGGGTGAGGGAGACCACTAAACATTATATTTGGTACTTGTAGGACTAGAGATAAGTACAGCACTTTTCTCTCGTCGACTATTAACAGAGATTAGAAGAATAACGAGCAGTCAAGTGCTCGTTATTTACTTTTCACGATCCTTAAAAATCAGGCCAGTGTTGCTAGCTAAAGTCACAAACAAAGCTCCATAGCAAAATACGAAATAGAACGCATGAAAACACGGATATGCCAAGACTGTTGACCCTGTGACGTCACCAATTTGTCTACCCGGATTATTGGCTCAAGGGTATCTGGAGATAGTGAGATTTTATAAAGCCTTTTCGAGAGCCTAATAGGGTTCAATAGTATCGTAAAGAAATATTTATTGAGGAAACCTTTTTTTTTTCTCAGTCTAATAAAATCGATTCTATTATAAGTAGTATACAATTCCCAATAGATTCGTAAAAAAATCATAGTTCCTGCGAAACACTGGTGGTTGGCCATTGTAAATTACATCAGAGAAAGTATGCAAGAAAACGAGAAAAGAAAAAACTTCTTTTATTTGGGACACAAGCAGCACAACCAGATTGGAAAAGACATAACAGTGAGTAAGAAAAACAAATAAAAGTGAGGAAGTACTAAAACATACGCACTATTACTATTGACTAGGTAGGTAAGGTGCTATGGGATACCCAAAATACGAGGCGGTGCGACTGGGGCTAGTCAAATAAGCTCAACAACACTGTATAACGCTTCATGTGTAGCGAGTTAGCGCTACAGTTTTCAGATGGAACGTTTGGACGACCTCACTGCTCAGAATACCGATATTCGAAGCCTTCTGAGCCCGTAGTCTGTGCATTTGTTTTGACTTTCGACTCGAGTGTAGCACACGCAAACGCATTCGCAAAGCGATAAACTTTGTATGAAAACCGGATAAGCGCCTCTAGCAGGAAATTTGGGAATTGTGCAATTCTCAACAAAATGTCTCGCTTTGCCAATGCGTTTGCGAGTGCTATACTCGAGTCGAAAGTCAAAACAAATGCATAGACTCGGGGCTCTGGACACTTCAAGGGGCTAACTTTACACTCACATGTTCACTCTAACCCGGTACCAAGAAATGGAAGATCTTAGCACAACTGTGTAAAACTTTGGAGGTATCTCGTTGCCCGTCCAGTTTCATTTACGGCAGTAGCCAGTATTAAACGCTTGAATGGTGTTTAAAGTTTGCCAAACGCTATTTATATGGTCTTTAAGTTAATAAGAACCTTATAACAATGGTTATTTTGGTTTCTAATCCTGCTGGCCGTGACTGGACCAACGGAAGCACGCGAATTCGTACGATGGGTCTCCAGAACCACAGATCATATAATACTATCCAGAACTAAAAGCTTGCACTTGCGCTAATCGTGTCCGGAAATCTTCCTCGGACGTATCTGTCTGTTATATTGTACGATTTTCCCAACGAAGCTCCTAGGTTGCCTTAAGTTCGAACGCGATCGGGTTTTGCGATATTTTTGAGCTTTGCTTAGTCTGGATTCGACATAAGCAGTGACCGTCATAAATAAAATAGAACATGCTTTATTATTGGTATTGGCTTTAGAAATCCAATCCCAATGATAAAATTCCAAAAGTGCAAAATCCAATCTCACAACGACGAGCTCCGATAACGGATACCGAATCCCGTGAAACACGAGAGAGGGTATCTTTGACGTCTACAACGCCAACGGATAGTTTGAAACTTACGAATAAAACTAGAGGAGAGAAAATAAGATTGGAAAAGTTCTGGTTTTGACGTGGGTAGCTCCCTCCCTACACACCTCTTGAACACAGAATGAACATTTACAATGCTAATGCTAGCTGGAATGATAACAAATAAACTAAACTGCAGTTCAGTGCTGTTCGGAATCAGCTTTTAGGGCAGAGAAAGTGGCTTCAAATAGAGAATATAAAGAGGAATAGAAGTTATAAGTAACAAAGGCTAAAGCGTTTTAGATGTCCCGCTCATGAGCGAAACTGACCAGTGAATTTAATACTTAACAAAATCCCAAGTGATGTGTCTAAGTTGTCGATAGGCAAGTTCAAAAACGTAATAAAACGAAGACTTCTTCTAAAAGCATACTATAAAAGCTTTTTGACTTTGACTTTGACTGAGTGACTTACATAACGAAGCCTATAGACGGTAACAGTAATAATTTACCGTACTTACCACGTAAAGACAGACTTGTAGTTAAAAAATAACTCCCAATCGCAAGACAATATGAGTTAATAAAGTCTAGGATATCAGGGCGACGTGTGTGGGTAGATGGTATGGAGGCTGGTAATTTACTGCGCCAGCGGCTAGATTGGCGTGCACATCTACCAAAGAGCATGAACACGTAGGGTGCTTATGTTGGACCTATGTTTTATCGATGTTACTACCTGTACCTATGTGCTGGGTCAAGATTGGTCGATAGATGTTATCGTCATAACTCTCTCAATCGCAGGTTTAACTGCACTCCATTGGTGGAATCTGGTGTGCCGATCACAAACACATCAATAGGACGTGAAAGGGTCAAGTTTGTATAATACTGCTTAACAAGAGTCTACCCCAAAAAAGTTTGCATATAACCAAGTCTTATAAGCACTTCATTTCTGACAGGACAGGCCTTTCTTCCACTTTATGCTTCGTCATTTTCCTTTTTTTTTTTGTTACTTATTTCTCCATTTACCTCTACTCAAGTTCTTTCTACAACAACCCCCGTTTAAAAATCAGGCTTATTTACGTATACTTATTCAATGGTCTCTTCAGCTAACTCGCCTGCCTGAGTTTATCCGTGTTCGCTCTATCCAGGTGCGTGGGAAACTCTCCACACTTCACGGATTATAAAATGAGGAATTGCACACTGCATTTCGAATTCCTTCATTCCTGTTTTATCCGCTTCAGTACGACGCAATTGGTTTTTAATTAACTTTAGCATTTATACTAACTAATAGCTAACCTGTGTTTACTTTTACGCTGCCTTGTTATCTGAGTTCCGTCCTTAGATGTATTTGTTCTAATTATCGTGTGATTATTTGTTATACAGTAGTTGGTGTATGTTCCGATACCGCACGTTATTGAGGTAAATCAAGAATATACATCTGGCTGGAACTAGCAAGTTACAGCTGGTTAGAGCATTCCCTATCGCAGATTACACTGAGAACACAAAAGCCTAGACTTCAGGTGACTTGTATTGTATGTATGTCGTTGAGCTGAGCTGAGTAAAAGGACTTTCTATAAAAATCTTATGCACTATTAGTAAGCAAGTACATGTTATAACGGCAGAAGTACTATTTATTTCAAAGACATCATGATCGTAAAACGAAACAATCAACGGTCGAGCAGATAAAGTGACGTCAGTGTCATGTCACGTCATCATTGGTAATCGCGCGTTATTACATAGAGAATAGGCGTTTGAAAGGCGTTTGAACACTGGCGGATACCGACACCGACATGTGGCTCGAACATCAATGTCGGCGACACGATGCGAAAGCGTCTATTAGTACCAAACGTATGAGATTAGCCCTCCGCCGATATCGTGTAGGCGTGTGTCTGCGGCAGTGTGGAACAGGCCATATTGTGGATTGGAAACAATAGCAAAATCAGATACGCTAGCTACAGGTAATCAACATAAAAACACAAACCATTATTTCTCACGTGCGTATTTGCAAATGTATCGTGTCACATCTGCTACTATAGGTAGCGTGTGGGTGTTGGAATCGCGTAGATATTGCCTGATAAAGGAACTGTTAAAATTAGAACCTAAATTAGTCGTACACACCTTCTGTTAGTACGTGACTACGTGGTATATGTGTATCTTTACGTAGACGAGCACGTTGTATGTTCGTATGTATACAGACAGGTAGAGAGGTGTAATCATTTTAGCAAACTTTAACCGGGAGTTTTCAAATTTCAAAAAAGTTAATACAATTGTTAAGCATTTTCAGCTACTCTTTATGGAAATACTAGCTACCGCCCGCGACTCAGAACGAACGCTGGCGGAACCTGTATTTCCATCTATCGGTCATTCGTTGCGACGACACGACGACGACGTGGCGACGACGAAGCGACATAATTGAGAAACTGAACTTACACAATCGGTATTACTTATGACGCCCTCACAAGCGTCTTTCACGAGTTGAGAGACATATATAAGCAAATGATTAAGAAAATTCTTACCTAAGAACCCCTCCCGACGTTGAGAAGCGACTAAGTAAATGTCAAAACTCAACACCGCGGCGACCTGGGTAAGTAAGGTTCATAGGTAAAAAAAGTTAAACATCGTATAGCAACATTAGCAACTTGAGAATGGTTCAGTTAAGAGGTGGCTAAGTAATTATCAAAGAAATTCGTCATAAGTAAGAGGGAATATTTGGGTTATAGCTGATTCGTACCTTCTATTGTTATGCTAATTTCAAATTTTCTTCCCGATTCGTGCCTTAAGTTGTCAGTACAGTCAAAATAAAAAACCATTTGTGAAGATAAATGTAGGATGCTCTGTATTTGGGAGTGTATATTGATACCCATAAAGTTTATTTACCGTACAGCATAAATTTAGCATAAGATCGTCACGAGTGCTAAGCCTATAAAGCTTTTATGATCATGTCTGCCAAATTAGAGTGTCACATGCTAGGCATTAGTCACTATACAACATTTTCGCACTATTCATTATATCGTAGTGTACGACACGCCTTCAATTTATCATAGGATTAGTATGACGATAACACACGAGCTTGACATGGTGGGACACTGACCGACTGATAAGCGAGATGTTCGGGTCCAATTTATATGGTAGAGTGGATGAAACATGTATTTTGCTATTTTGTAGAGTTATGATGAGATCGCTTTACCAAAAATCTGTGTTTATCTTTTATAAACCAGTTGGACTTTTTTTAGTTGAAAGGATATCCACATTAGGAGGTATCTTACAAATTTTATCAAAATCGGTTCAGTAGTTTTGCTTTTGAATAAAAATAACTGGAAAAATATGTCAATGTACAGAACATTGCGTATTTTGCTTTCATGTGACTTTTTTTTATTTTTTTTAAATGATATAAGTAATGGAACAAGCTGACAGCTCAACTGATGTTAAGTAGTAACTTCTGCCTATAACAATGCATTACCTCACAGAGCAAGTCCAATGAGGACGTGCCCTGTAAGGCAATGCACTGCGTCCATCACTCTGAGACGTAAAGATCTTGAAGTCTCATGTGCCTGTAATAATGATGAAGGTAGTTAAATTGAAGTTAGCTTTTCAAATTTTTTAAACTTACAATTTATAGCTCTACCTATAAATCTCTAGACTATCTACTTAAGGTGCAAAATTAACATGAGAATGAGTCGGATCAAAAGAAATATAACCAGAGTTACTCACCAGCTTTTTATTTTACACTTGGAAAATCCTAGCGTGGGGTCAGGTTTATGTAACTGATAACTGGCGGGTGTTTATTGTGTTTATGTATTCTAGAGATAGGCACTTTACGATATGTACGTTATCACATAAGTTGATAACCCGAACATGTGCCGTTATGCGCGTCGAAGCGAATTAGCGTGTAGTTTCATAGTTTGTCTCAACTGCGATGTTACAAAATGATAAAAAAAAGACTATCGGAGTTTTTTTAATGCTATGTTTACCTCTAAACGTTGAAGGAGGAAAAAAAAAATTTATTATGAAAAAAAAAAATCAGTCGGATTTTTAGAAAAATATTGAAAAGTATGTTTCTCAATACTTCTCAGCTTAACTTAACCAAGCGTTCGGAAGCCGTTTTATTTCACAGTGTACATCATCCTTAATTTCTTTACATAGGGACAGATCATATAATACTGACATATAGGTAAGATACACACGCGCATACCTACCTAAACTTCGTCAGTACGTAACGTGCCAACCTAACTTTATACTTAGCAAAGTAATAAGTTATGTATGTTTAGGCTTCTCAATATTATACTGAAATTATGTTATCTAAAGTAGGTAACACACGTTCAGATGAATGAAGTTTGAAACTTAGGAACGATTAACTCAGAAGTTAGACGCTTGGAAAACTTTAACTTGATAGTAAGTACGTGAGTGAAATTGAACCTTTTGTATAACTAGAATACGGTTCAAGCCATTGAGGTAGAAATAATACATCAATGGTTCAAGCAAAGATTTTTGACAGACTTTCATTAAAATGTGACAAAAAACGACATGCTTGAGTCAAATTTTACTTTTTTACTTTATTGATCAAGAAAGTTGAAGTAAGGTCCTGTGATGAAACAGTCTATAGGTATAGAAAGCTCCCAGAGGTAAGTAGGTAAGTAATGTATAGAAGTATCTAATTACTCCAAGTTATTAGGGCAATAACAATATTGGTGGATACCTACTTTCCGAACCTATTTAATTTTACGACACAACATTTCTACACCATTTAACGGGCCTTTTAGCAAAATTGGTTGCAACACAAAACATTTTATTGCGAAAAGGAGTTCCCATTATACACCCACCTAAACGTAGAATTTTTAGGCCCTAGCTTACCCCAGGGGAGTAGAAGTAGCAATTGCGTTCCTGCCAGTTAACCAACTATACTTCAGTGGTCTACATACTGATGTGAGATGTATGGCCTCTCATAATCTGTAAACTCTTATTTTGAGGTTAAAAGCCATAGTTTTTTAATAAACTATTAGGCCAGAAATACAGACAAACAAAGTCGGATAAGTAATACCATTGCAAAAGTTGCGGACTAGGTCAACAAGAACTTTTATAATTCCAGGTTTTGTCATCGGAACTATAGAACTAATAAAACTGATAAACACATTAGTTTGAAGTGGACTGGCAAGTTGGGGACACGCGTACAAACAAGCCATAAGATTGAAAAGATATCTAAGTAGGTACCAACAAGTGTAATAATACACATACCCTAGCTAGGTTAGTGTACGTATAGTATGTTACTTTCTATATGAGACAAATTCAATAACAACTTATCTAAACCGATCAGACATTTTTAGGCTACTGGATCAGCCAAAAGAAAAAGTACATTCACACACACCAGATATATTAAACTGGGCACTTGGGCAGTCAGATGACAAAACGGTAACCTTTAACTAAAGGTACCTACCACTCGAAAGGTTGACAGAAAATATTTACCAAAAGGGGCAGTCAAGTGAAAAAGATCAAACTTTGCCAAAAGCTTGCCACTCCAAAGGTACACTGATCGAGATAAATGAACCGGCAACTAGGGCATTCCGCGCACGTCCCGTTAGTTGAGTGTTTGTTTACCCCCTGACTAGCTATTGTAGCCTTTTCAACCTACTTCGAAAATGAAGGTTATCCTTTCTACTGCTTTTCAAGGCCTTACGACTTCTGTATAGATTTCCAATTCTTTGCTAATGAGGCTTAATGATGCAAAGTCAAAAAGTCGAGGTTAAATTTTAAACTAAATTACAAAGTAAAATTACAAGGATTATTTAGTCTTCTAGAACTTAGGTTGCTTAAACAAGTTGATCCTTTTTTAAAAGTATTGAATCCAGAAAATGATACGTTTTTGTTACTTTATAAAAACATAAAAAAATATCTTAAATGTGAAGAATTTGTCATCAATATTCTGTCCACTGCTGGTTGATCGAACCCAATTTGTGTAGGTCACATTTACACTTATCGAATTGAAACTAGAAAGCAATTCAAGTGTTTCGAATGCAATAGGTAAGAACACTTATCAGGTTCAAGCGAGAGAGACTGAATTTAATCAAAAATGTTCCAAATAGTTAGGTAGGTACTAAGAAAAACATGTAGGCATTTGCATTTATTCACAAAGAAAATTACAACTAATACAGTATTTACAATATTTACAAAATACACATGGAACAGTAACTAAGAAAAAACATCAGCAATCAGCGTACTCCGCCCGCGCATCTTCTTTGTCGCATCACTCTTGGCAGAGTAGTCGTGGTCATCATATTGGAGCAGTGGCCCGTCTTACAATCTTCCGCCATTCTTCCCGAACCGCTGCTTTTCTGGCACATTCGTTCAGAGGAACATCAAATGCAGCCTTGACTTGGTCTGTCCATCTCATCGGTGATCGGCCGCGCGCTCTTCTGCCCTCGAACTTTCCCTGCACCACCAGACGTTCAATGGAGACTTCCCCTCGACGCCCGCGCATATACTTACCTTTTTCAATACAACGGTTGGAGCCTTCAAACCTCCCGGTTTACTGAATGTTACTGTTACAGTTAAGTGCTGTAACAATACCTTATCCTTATCATAAAAACAGTTGCGACTAGCTATCAACGCGCATGCTAAACTACAAGATCCTAGTCGTCAATTATATTCCAGTAATGTCCATTCTGTTAGGTTTCTGTTAGGTTAGGCTCAACAATCTGAAAAGTTTTAGCTCTTTCAGTCCAAAAAATAGGTACCTAAAGCCTGTACGTAGGTACGTACAATACTGTATATTATTACCACATGCAAACAAAGTTGTGGGCGTTCCACTAGTTTTAATATATACCTGTTTTCTTGATAAAGAGAGTCGTTTTACAAGTTTGCGAAACTCCAAGGCTTTTCGCTTGACTTCGATTTTAATGGTGATAATCGAAATGCTCTTTACCTGCGGCCAAAAAGACTTTTATCACTCACTAGCTGTCGCCCGCGGCTTTGCTCGCGTAGTAGCAGAATACGCATTATTTGGTAAAAATTTTTGATCGTTAATTAAGACCCTTTAGGGTGCGACTTTTCAAAATTCTTTTCTTATTGCACCCCTAAACTATGTAAGGATACTACACTCCTTTTAGACCTCTAGGACTTATAGTTTGGGCTGTGCCTTGATTGTCAGTCAGCTTCAAAAGAGTTTTATATATTTAGAAGATTAAAGTAGGTAGGTAGTACCTACCTGTGGTAAAGTACAAGGTATAGCAAGACCACTCTCGAAAACTTTAGGGGATTGAAGTACTTAGTAGTTTGAACATTAGCTCCCAAAGTTTTCAGGAGTGGTCATTTTGCACCCGATGTATTGAGTTAGTTAAGCTTCGTCCTATAATGTTTGAATTGAACGTGCTTCTCTTTGACCACCCCCTCACCACCTACATCGGGCGTTTTCACACTGCCACCTGTGTGGCAGGCAACGAGCCGACACGATGTCATAGCATCCAGAAATATGAAACATCTAATGTAAGAAGAAGAAAGAAGAAAAAAATACATTTATTTTGACAACGTAACACACAAGCACAAAAATAACTACAATTCAACAATACTAGCGGAGTAAGTGGGTAGGTCTAGGTACCTATATACAGGGACTCCAAGTATCTATTATCTACCCATTTGGGTAGTTGATCGAGTGAGCGAAGCGAACGAAGATCTTAGTGACAACTTGGGCAAAAATGCTTTGTATGTTTGTATGTTTGTTCGTCGAGATCTTTTGAACCGCTTATCCGATCTACACAGAATTTGGTAGGTATACGGATAGTACTCGTAAGTTTTACTGGTTTGAAAAATAAAGTAAATCGGTCAAGACAAATTGGTTGTAAAAACTATTTCACCTAGAATAAAAATAGGACCGGTTTTGGAATGTCTAAGTAAAGCCCTATCATATGACACCCCACTTGATATTTTGATGATTAATTCTTGATTTTTTTGTACGACTTAATTATTTTTTTTACTCCCTTTGGAACCTCATAGCTCTCCAACCTCTTGACCGACCACGAGATCTCAGTTCGAGGCGAACTACTAGTATTCGGGTCATTTGGGTGGTAATAGTTAATTTTATTTTATTTATTGTGTAACCATACCATAAAAAGATACATAAAGCGGTAAATGCGACTCGCTGTTTTCCGCATTGTGGTTGAAAGCAATTTATAGCGCTAGCACGGGCATCAATTACCTTACGGCATAGTTCTAGCTCCTACCTATCGTAGGTAATATCTTATTTTGTTAATATTGCCTTCGTAAGATTATATTGCAGAGCTAAGACTTTACAATGTAGTTTTTGAGGGTTATACCTGATTTGGACTATCGATATCCACATATCAGACTTCGTTTCTACATATCAGTGTCAGATCTCGGTTGTTGCCGCTTCTATTCAAGTGTCGTGTCGTATAGCTTCATACATTATATTAGGTATGCCGCACTCGACACCCGACAAGTAGAATACTCAAATACTCAAGATTTAGGTATCAACAGTGAGCATATTTGAAGAATAAGGCTTCAGAATATGTGTGGGTGTATTAAACCAAACAGCCTAAAAAAAATTGGCTGAAGATTGGGAATTGTGCTCATAATAGCAAATAAAATTGAACCTCAAATCGATTTAAATCTTTAAGTAGTATCCAATAGTTCATCAATTATCCCTTCTGAAATTAAAGCACGCAACTTTTTGTAAGAAGACAATTTAAAAGTTGATACACGATAAAATACCAGCGAAATAACAATAAAAGTCCCGTCAAGAAAACTTCGTATAGAATAAGTTGGAAATATTTAAAACTCAAAGTACTCAGAACAAAGCTTCGAGCTTTGTTGAGAAAAGCTTTGACCGCAAACAGAGGGCTTAGTGGAATTTGAAAATTACCACGCATAATGAAGGAAGCTTATTTATAAAACTCAGGAATACCTCTCTGCAAAAATGTTCACTGTAATGAATTAGAATATAGGGAGGGAATAAAGAAAATCACCAATTTATCGCTTGGCAGATTTTACCTTACGCACTTATATGGTGTGGAGTGGAACGCTTAAAATTCTACCTACCCGCAATTTTTTTTCTGCTTTTAACTTATTTCCCGAACTGCCAAAAAGTTGATTGATTATATTTCATAACTTTCCTAACTTGTGTTTGGTTATCCCAAGGGATTTCAGATTTAGGAGTGGCCTATTTTACGTCAAGTGTTCCTCCTAACTCAATCTAGGTTAATTGGAAAGGGTACACCAAAAGCGTATTTAACTGTCGAAGTCAGAGATTTATTAGATTCGGTGAATTTAAGCGCAGACCAATGCCCTCAAAAGCCTCATCCCCCATTATGCCAGTCGTCTGTAATTAAGCGCAGATTGTCCCGTCATGGAGTCAACAAGCGACTTAATGGCTCCATGTAATTAATGACAAATTGATTTTCTCGAGTGTCACCGGTCAAAGAGTAAAGGATGAAGCATTGTGGTTTGATTTGGGTTAGGTTTGAGAAGCTAACATCGCGAGACACATGCTGGTACGCCTCCCTGCTGGTTTGTGTTCAATACTGGATATACGAGTAAGTATATCAGGGTTTGAAAACTGACTTAAAAAGGTCCTCTTAATCAGAGTTTTGCCATTCCATACCCTTTGAGGGCCCCATCAAAGCACATGGGTGTATTGTTTTTTTTATAGTTGTTCCACATTTACTACCCATTTTGTATTCTTGTCCACGAATGACCGCATGTGTGGACGGCGGCGCATGTTTCAGAAGATTAATGGCTTGCAATATCTGTCTGTAATACATTTGAAGCTGGATATAGATTGTATAGTCCCTGGGAAACCCATTTATGTTCCAAACATTGTATGAGGAATTATAATGTATGTTTGTTAATAATATCAACCAGTGATACTCTGGGGACGTGCAGTGTACTGCAAATAGAATCAGCAGATTGTATTTTTTTTTTATGGTAAAATTAATAGAACAAGCTGATAGCTCACCTGATGTTAAGTAGTAACTTCTGCTTATAACCACAGATTATAGATTATTGCATTACCTCACAGAGCAAATCCAATGAGGTTGTATGATTTAAAAGTTATTAAGCTCTCGAATGTTAGATCACTCAAGTCTTTAGTACCTTCTATTATTATAGTTGGTTTGATCTTTTTATCAACACCTTCAAAAAACCACACGGAACAGTAATAATAAGCGTCTGTCTAAGTAATTTGCAAGCGGTTTAGGTCAGGACTTCCGCTGCGTGCTACAGACGCGAAGTCTGATTTAATGAGCACCCCAATGAATTTTCAAGAATAGGATAATCTTTTGTATCAGAGCGACAAAGATCATCATAAAAACATATTTTTACAAAAAAAGAAACAACTATCCAATAATAAGAAAGTTGCTTACGATGTGTGTAGGTGGTAAAAGGTAATCCATCTGCCAAGTATTCACCTAATCCATCATACATTTCTGAAGATCTCGGATATTTGTTTGCGTATTGTTAGGCAGAATTTATGACATTTGGTTTACGTGAACACGTGGGCGTTATCAGGAAATCGATTTGTGGATTGATACTACATTAAACTTTTTCGTATTTACAATAGATCGTAAATGTCAGATAAACATAGACTTTGAACGTGCGAGAAGGACGATTGTTTTTTGTGGGACACCTAATTATGCTCCCTTTTAAACAATTATTTGCATTGTATATAGCTATAGCGTAGTTATGGTTATATTGGATGTCTAACGAAGTGTAGCCGTGTGTACCAGATTTTATAAATTTAATTTAGTGACACGTTATTTTTTTAAGTACCTATAGGCAGCGTATATATTTAACGCCTATGTTGTCAGTGTTTGAGCTCGTTTAGCACCGCCCAGGGGACACGCGCAGGGTTGTGGAATGGTAACTCCTGCGGACGCGAGCATAATCATCCCCAGCTTATATATTAAAGTAGGTTCATGTAGTAATGCTTGTTTGCACCCGATTCCCATTTTGTAAGGTACCTATCTAGGATTATTTGCTCTCGATGTCCCCAATGGGTAAGACTCTGTCGCGTTATGATTACATTTACAACCTACAATGTGCGAATTTGTTCAAAAAATTTATGGCGTGTGGTTTGGTTTCCACGCAGTTTGCTTTGTGGCAAACAAAAATGTTTACCATGCCAATTATCAAGAAAAGTCACATGTTTTAACAAAATTAGCATTAATTTGTTGACTTCCTCCATGTTATCATAACAAAGATTACGTTTGAAGATAAAAAAAAATTATTAACATATTTTTTTATCTATGCATGTTATCTTGCTTTTAAAATCTGATATGTCTTTGCTAAGCATATAAAAATTATCACTGTTTGATGGATGTCCCTATGTAGTCTGCGTAGTATTGTAATTTTTTATACTTAACTTACCTACCATAAAAAACAATGACGCAATAAGTGGAAATATTTTTTAGAATTTTGGAAATTTAATTATATGCTAAAGCAGTTAAATCTGAAATTTAAATTGAAATATTATTAAATTCCAAGACCGTTGTTTTAAAATTCCACTTAGACAAGTGGTATTTTAATAAAATTTAAATAAATAAGTATTACTTTTCGACGCGAGAGTAGAGTAGTCTAATATTGTACGTCGGTATTATAACGCCACAAAAACCAACTGATCATAAAAAATAGGTCTAACTAATTTAAATTCTTGCTCAGCTTGATTTCGTTCTAATCATAATTGAATAAATTTTCATAATGATTAACCGGCAGAATAAGAAAAAACATTTACTTGATATAAGATAAGCTAAGCTGTTTAAATTTGCTGTCAGCGAATTAGTACGAAAGTGTTATGAGTCAATTTAAACCATAAATATCATAGAAGATTGACTAATATTTTTTTTTAATAAAAGATCCGCTAATTATTTTAATCTTATTGAGCTGTAAATTTTTTATGCGTGTAGATTTTTCTTAAATTATAATATTACACTCTAGCCAGGGTTTTCTAGGCTTACTTCATCGTCGCCCCTTTTTAGGGTTTTTAACCAGTTTTTAATACTAAAATTATATATGCAAATCATTATCATCATGTAATGTACAGCTTATCATTATAACAGCTAGATTTATGATAATAAAAAAAAACTGTGCATTCAGGATTTTCGTAATAATGTGAATAGTAGAACAAGATATAGAATATTGATGGTTTTCATCTTTTAGGAGGAGGCCGAAAAAACAAACTACATAAATTATATTCTTGCTTGTGAAAGTAAAATGATTTCTACAGGGTGGGTAGATCACGTAATTATATTCAATTTATTGGCAGGTGCCGTCCTGCCGTCGTCACTCAAAATTATTTCATGTAGATTTTTCGTAACTTAATTTATTTCGAATTCGAACTCAGATCGATCGAACCGCGTTTCTCAAAATATTGTTATGCAACCTCGTTGTAGTTTCAAATCGCGAAAGTTTCGAGGAATTCCAGGTTTCGTATTTAGAAGGAAGAGTAGCCAGCAGCAGCAGAATAGCAGTCGACGCTAGCGCGAAACTGGCGAGCGAAGTGAGCTGCAAAAATTTTTGAAAGAAAATGTTATTCTGGGAATTCTGGGTGATAGGCAACCCAGAACCACTTGGATTAACCAGGTGGTTCTGGGTGGCATATCACCCAAAGTATTCAAATAAGCCTGTGAAATGCACTTGCCGAGTATCTTAGTATCTAGTTTCTACCTACCATTCGTTATACTGTTCTTCATTTTGAGAATCACTGGAGTAGACATAATTTCCGAATTTGAAAAACCAGTTTTCAAAATGACCCCGTTTTTGAATTGTGCCATTACAACGAGAGACTGACCGCGACTTCGTCCGCGTCGGTACCTATACCTACCTACTAATATCTTTCCCCGAGTTAAACATGCAAAATACAAGTAATTACTACACTATTACTATTTAATAACATGATTTGATATTATTTTGTGATTTAGGCTACAAGCGCGTTGTCTTGTCTGTCAGTCAGTCAGGACCTACTTTGATTCTTATTTATTGTTACTTATATATACATATTATTTAGAATTGGATGATACCGGGCTGAGATGATGATGATGATGATTATTTAGAAGCTTCTTTTATTTTACTGTGACAATGCCCTTGCCATACACAGAAAACGACAAGGAAGTATAGAAATACAAGGTCTAACTAAAACTAAAAGAATAAAATTAGTGTGATGTCATAAATCTCAATGGAATTGTTTGTTTGTGGCCTAGTAAAAAATAAATATTTATATTACTCGATGAGGTTTTTATTTTTTTCCTATAAGATTAATATCCTTTGCAGATTGTGAATTTGTGATCAGCAAACGCGAAGTGCGTGGGTTCCGAATTATAATTTAGTTAAGTACTTTTCCTTCCGTACGTAATGCATGATGTGATGATAACAAATTAGGTACTTACTTTTCGGACACTTTTAAACGTACTTACTCGCATTTCATCAATTTGTTTTCGTTCTGTAAACGTTGGTAACTTGCTTACATTTCCACTCAGGATATATGAGGGGGAAATAGCTGGATTGTCTTGTGACCGCCTAAATAGGATTGAAATTCAATGCACGTTGCTGTTTTTATTGAGTAGTGCTTGGCTTATCGGCGGCGTGGAATAGTAATGATTTGTCAATTACTTGTGGTTCATGCGTAATCGTATATATAAAAAAAAAAAATTGCGAGTACTTAACTTTGGTAACGTAGTAAACTTTGGTTTTATCTATACTTGCAAGTCTACTAGCCATATTTTGCTAAATTTCTAGCGAGAAAATAGAAGATGGCAAATCCAAAATCCGATATTTTTGAATTTTCGAAAGGTTTGAATACGAAAATCATCGATTGATAAATCAATGACGAAAGTGCTAAATTCGGTAAATAACTCCTATTTACTCGTTCCGATTCCGAATACCGCCAACGGTAATGAATACTATGTCAAGTAATACTGATCTAGATAGTCATATACCTACATTACATAATAAATGCATCGTAAGATATTTGATCGAGTTCCAATCACAACAATAATCGGTCGACAAGAATCTATTCGTGAGATCATCGAGTAACGCTTCGGATCATTCGATCTAAATAAAACATCGTCGTCTCGTCGAGCGTCTTACCTTGAAATCTACTCATTAATCTTACACTATTCGTGTGCCATTCATAAATTTTCAACCAAAATACGTGACGTGTTCACTGTTTATTGTAACAAACTCAAACGTTCATTCTGCCCTCTTCATCTCTACATTTTCATAGCTTTTTGGGAAATTAGAGCCTCAGGTTTGACTTAGCCGCCCTAAAACTAGTGAGTTAACTCGACCATTCAACGGACTTAGAATGGAAATCAGCTAGGTACTTTATCTACCTACACACTTTTCAGCAGATTCGATACGCACTTCGATACTTATGCTCTAACAAACCTACAACGCCGATTCGCCGAAATTTACACTAAGATCTTCAGTCGCTCGATCAGATCGAGTTGATTTTTTCTCTCTTAGGTTTTTGCGCTTCGCTTTGGCATTGATTTTTGAGTAATGCATGACTGAAATCCTTGGACAATAGACTTACTTCGATCGTATGTAGCGCGACCGAATATTTTTTTACGAACCACTTTATCTTGATCTTGTTTGATCCACAACTAAATCATATTGAGATTATATTTTACTTAGTGCGTTTTGTAGAAAGATAATTTCACCACAGAAGAAGCGTGTTCCTTTACCTACTTGTCTTATTCATTCAATTTATTGGTAAAACCAAACAAAGCAGTGAATGATAGATACTTCTAGATAAAGCATTGACTTGAACTTGGTACTCAGCCTTGGTGCTTGTTTGTTTAGCCTAATGAAACACTTAAGTAACTTTTTACATAGATTTTTATCATAAATTTACTTACCTATACCATCCTAAAAATTCTTAAAATGTATCGTGTGAATTAGGCCACGCACAGCAAAGCGGCGCGGCGGCGTCGACACCCAATAACTTCTAAATTCTGTGTAGTAATAAATCTATTACCACAAAATATTAGGTGTCAGTATACATTATAAATGCTTTTGAAACGGCTCAGTAAATAATATTTTTGTCCTTTGTGACAAATTCGATAAGGCCACTTTTAACGTTTCCGCTAAACAAGGCTTGCGCAGGTTATACAATACACGTGTCGCATTGTTTTTTTTTTAATACTACTAGCTGATGAAACAAGCAATGGCCCACCTGATGTTACGAGTAAGTGGTAACCATCACCTATAGCAAAACATTGCCTCGTAGTCATGCACGATAGAAACGTGCCCTACGATACGATACATGCATGTTTGCTACGAGTTACCTACTTAATATTATTACACACTCTTTAAAGTGAAAAATGATCACCGACTAGGTATTATTTATCATAGCAACCCCATCCCACTAATATTATAAGTATCTCAAAGTTTAGATGTTTGTGTTTCAATTCAATCACCCTGCAAATGCTGGTCCGATTAACACAAATGCTACTTTTTATCCCGGAAAATGAACAGGATCAAACGTGACGCGGACGAAGTCGCGGGCGGAAACTTGTTAAATATTTATTCACAAAGAAAATTACAACTAATACAGTATTTACAATATTCACAATATTTACAAAATACACATGAAACAGTTGAGCCATAATATATGTATAATACTTGTTAATAATATCGCATAGCGAATTTGGAATTATTATTTTATGCTTCTAAAAAGGCCGATACCTAGCAGACGAACCAGATGGGGTTCCATTTTCTATTCCAATTTCCAACACAACCCTTTCTATCGATCATGACTAAATTATAATTTTAGGGAACGAGCTAGCTGCCAAATTACATTGGAAAATGTACGTGGTCGTCGTGGCCCCAACGAAATTTTATCGTAGCTTGGTCTTTCTGGCCCCCGGCTGGTTCGACATACAACTATGTATGTTAGTTTTAAGCTGGTACAGCTCACATCTAGAAGGGATCAAGCTGAACGTCACAACAACCAAACAAGCTACTTTAGGAGCTGCACTGCACTTGAAGCACAAGGAAGGCATACGTTATGTTATGGACCACTGAACTTCTACTGAGGGACAGGCAGAAGGCTGACTTTGTTTGACAATTTTACACACACGCGACTTGGTGAGGTGACGTTGATACTTCGCAGTGTTTTAGTACATTTCGTTGTGGCATTAACCTACATATTTTTACTAAGCAATAAAAGTTGACAAAAGTAATTAAATAACATTAAATTACACAGTACATTCCGCATAGCAACGGCAAGTTGGCCAAATAAAAATTGATATTTCCTACCCAGTGGCAAAAAAAAATTCATGAGATACGCAGTAGGTACCTAAACCTACCTTATTACTTCCTACATAATTAATTATGTACCTAATACCTACCGTGGTAGTTATAATGTTACCTAAAAATATAACTCATAGTATAATAGCTTTTGAATCGAAATCGGTAACCCTGAGTAAGTACAGTGATAATGAACGTCCTATGCTTCTTATTACCTTTGAAAAGAAAGGCTTGAAAGAAGTTTCAATTATTTATATTGAACCCGCACTTCGAGCCAGTTAAGCACCTCCGTATAGTAAGGTCATCGGACATTGGTGGACCAAGGTAATATCGCGCATACCTTAAAAATAAATGATCCACGTGCCTCCGATCAACAGTAACAACTTTGTTTCGTAACTAATTACCTGATAACAGATCCGTCATGCTGCGTCATGATCATGATTCATGACCTGACAGGGTTCTTTATATCGAGTTGATTTGTTATGAACTAGCGGTCAGTCCAGGCTTCGCACGAGTATTTAACAAAAAAATTTTTTTTTAGGTAATTTTTTTACACCTTGGGTTATCGGAGTTTTAGTAAAGATTCCTATTTTTTTTAAAAACACAATAATAGCGTAATTCATCCGGGGATAGTGTAGCTTCCCAACGGTGAAAGAATTTTTCAAATCGGACCAGAGTCCAGTAGTTTCGGAGCCTAATTAATGCAAACAAACAATCAAATCTTTCCTCTTTATAATATTATAGTATAGATAGGTAAACGTTGTGAAACCGGTTATCTGGTTAACCCACATGCGTCATAATAAAAAGGTTTATGATCGGTTTTATCGTTTATCAATCCATTATAACGCCAACCCTGTCATTGATACAGACTGCAAGCACACATCAGTGGCTACCACTTTTATCCCATTAGGACGCGAAATACATTTTATTTTAAGTTTTGCAGCTGATGATGATTTTGATTAGGGGATTAAATAAAGAACGAATTCGCTATTGAGATCTTCAAAAGTTTCCGATTTCGAAAACCTTTTTAGACAATGCTATATATATATATATATATATATATGTATATATATCGGAAACTTTCGAAGGACAAATTCACTATTTGAAATCTTCTTCGAAAGTTTCCGATACGGTATCATCGGTCCGACCGAATAGGTTCTCTAAATTAATCAGAAATCATCAATCATCAAATCAGAAATCAGAATGTAGTTCTGCCTGGCATAACTGTCTTGTTTGGGTAGTAACTTAAAAAATCATTATAAAATAAGTATTTCTCAAAAATAAATACTTTGGCTCACGACCGTAATCTCCAGGCACGTAGAATATCGGTTCGAGTTTATAGATACACGCAATGTTTGAAGTTCAAAGGCCTCTCAAATTAACGGGTCTTGTTTGTTCTCTTTGGGGACGCAAAATTATTATTATATAAATATATCTATTTATATGAATATATTATAAATATATCTTATTTAAATATATCCATCACTCCTAGCGAACAATATTTTATCAAAAGGTTTTACCAGTGACCTGAAAATACCTGAAATCATTACCCTAAGGGGCTTAAGCTTGAATTTTCGCAGTATTTCTTTATGATCGATAGGTTTTCACAAACAATAAAATTCATACGAAAACCGAACACGACCTACCTGTAACTTCGTCGAGTAGGTACCTACATTTTAGGTATTCGGTGCTATTCGGACAGAGATGTATTTGGGTGAAGTATACCTACCTATTTAAAGGCCAATTTACGAAAACGATACTATTTTCAAATTCAATTACTTACCTACCAACAATACACTTCGGCGGCATGCGGCATCACGTCATTAGCGTTCATAAAAAATGATGAAAATAGATAGGTAGTACAAAGCCTCATTTGGGGGTAGTATGGTAGGGGGGTTTGTTATTAGGGTAAGGGGGTAACATAATACCCCAATTACTCCATTTAGTTATGACGACAGCGTAATAAACATGAGAACTTCCTGCGCGTTTCAGCTGTTGACATTCCGAAAATAACACACTGAAGTTCAGAAGTGTTCGCCTACACTGCAGGCTACCTACACCAACTATTACCTACATTATTTGAAATTTTACTAATCATAACTTTCAAACAACAAATATTTTGCCCAGCAGTGGACAAAACAAGCTGATAAAGAATATGTAGTACCTATCTAGGTATTTGTACTCCAAACTGACGTATGAAACGAACGAAGAAGGTATTCGGTACCGGGTTAATCTAGGATTTTACACGTTTTCTATTCTACTATGACATCGTCAATCATTATAAAAGCCTCTGGAAGTGACGCTGTAGTTGTACAGCGTCACTTCCAGAGGCTTTTATAACGATTGACGATACTTGCACAAGTCGGCTTCAGTCAATACAACTCAATTAATTTCAATGTCTAGATCCATATTTTGTCATGAATTCAAGGTACGTAGGTATACCAAATGGGTTAGGTAGGTTATAGTCTGAAATATTGTATAATCCGCGAATTGTAGTGGTCTGCTATGAATTTCAGGATAGTGTTGGTATGGGTACAGGAGTGTGATTCTTATGATGCAATTCATTTGAATGTCTGCGGTTGTCAGTCAGATTTTATTGCCAGTCGTGGGTATCTTCTGCAGAACGTGATGGAATTCGTTAATGAGATCTTTGAACTTGATATTTTGTACGACGCGAGTCGTGACAAGCAGGAGAAGAATAACTCAGTTTTGTAATTTTGCCAAATTACACGCGTACGACCTGTGAAAGTCATTTAACACCACGCTCCCCTAATTTTCCCGAAGGTTGTGTAATGTGTATGATATAAAAAGATGAGTGTAGGCTTTTTACAAATACAATGTTTAATATTATGAACTGCCTCATCGTGTGGTGCCTTTATGCAGTTTCTCCTGTCTTTAAAAGGAAGATAGGTACTAATCAAAATTTCCAAAGACTTCTTTAAAATGTATGTCTTGTGTAAATTTTATGCCTTTTTTGCAAAGCTTTCTTATGACAAACGGGTCTATGGCATCTGATGCGTGAGGTATTTTGCAACTACCCTTCAAATTGCATGGCTTTAGAACTTCAGGCCTTTTTAGGACTATACTGGTTAGTTCGAAAAGACTCGTCGGATCGATATCGGAAACTTTCAAAGGAAATTTCGAATATGATAGTTGAAATCCCCTCCGAAATATTCTGATATCAATCCGAATGAATCAAATTAGCCTATCTGGTTATGGTTAGGCTGTGCGTTGAATGATTGACAGCCAATCTTATCAACAAGTAGGTACCTAGTATACCTACCTCCTAAATACATAACTACATAGGCATCTAATAAACGAAAAACATTTCCTAATTGGATTGCCTGTAACTATGTAAAGTACATGTGACTTTAATTGACAAAAGTGTACTTACACACGCAATAACGAAATATTCAGAGTGAAGGTACTATTTACTAGGAAAAGGAAGGTTATCGTTGATTAGAGTAGTTGAGTTTAGTAGTCAACGAAGGGTATAAAGAGAGGGTAGCTAGAGTGTTGTGAGAAGGAACAGCGATTCTTTGATAAATTGTTCAGGGTATTTTAGGAGAGCCCTGGGGAGAGCCCAAAGTTTGCGCTTATCTATGTTTATCATTAACTCAGTCCACCATTTAATTAGGACTTTTAGTATTTTAATTTCCTGAACCAGTTTCTAAAGGAATCGCTTACGTTTCCGCTCACGCACTCTATATCTCCATGTAGGTAGGTGGTAAGTAAAGTAGCTAGTTACTGCTAGGTACGTAATCCCTTGTATTGTTAGCCAATATGATTTATTGATTTGGAATTGGAATTGTTCCAAGTCCAATGGTTTAGTTTACACTGAGCATAGGTTTTGAGTTTTGGCACTAAAACATAATGTAACGTGTTTAAAATAACATACCCATGTAGGTAGGTTAGGTAGGTAGGTATAGGTACCTACATGGTACTTTATATTATTACGTATGTACGTGTACCTTTCTAGTGCCATCTTTTTACCAGCATAGGCCTAATATCAAACGTAGATAATAATAAGTAAAGTAGGTAGGTAGGTTAGGTTAGGTATGTCATGCTGGGGTGCTATGGTCGGGTAACCTCCTCGTGGTGCACCCTGGTAACACCGTGAAACACTCCCTCAGAGTACTGAGGAAGTGTTTCACGGTGGCCAATAACTCGACACGGTGGGCCTCTCCGCGTGTCCCTCTGAGTAGCAGAGAGCACAGTGTGATGAGGCAGGGTAGACCCTGTTTACCTATGGAGGGTCGGGGCTTATTTGCCTGGACGATTCTGAGGTGTGATTCCTCTATTGCGGCTTGTGCCGCACATGAGGGAGAGTTTGCCTTGTGGAGGGAACCCAGCAACTTGTTTGTGGTGTGACGGTGAGACGAGCGCTTTCCAGTAATGCTTCTGAGCAGCGCTTGCCTCACTCCTCGCGAGGTTCAAATGTTTGTATTGTGTCTTCTGTCTTGTTGTGTCTATCTTTTCTCCTGTACTTTGTTCTGTGTAATTCCCCAGTCTGTAAGTGTGTTCTATGTTAGATTAAGTACCGAATCCCAAAATAGACGTAGGTCAGTTGGTCTGACGCCCGCCGAGGGGATGCATGGTCGGGGGGAACCCGGCCGCTAGGGCGTCCACAACATAGGGAACCACATCCCTTAAATAAGGACAAAAATGAAATGGCGACCTGTAGAAAACGACTACCCCAGGGAGGTACCGACCTCGAAGAGGCCGGAGAATCCTCTAGTGCATTAGCACTCAGCCCCTCGTATTCTGGGGGGGGCGACAGCCGCTGTTTGGGAACAACCCAAAATGATGAGAGTACTATGGTGGTGGCGGTGCCCACGAATGAGTTCGATTCGGACTCAAGCGTGGGTACGGCCATGTCGGTGCGGTCTACAGAGACCAGCAGATTTTGGCAGGATGGCTCCAAGAGACGGCGCCGAGATGACACGGCAGGGTCAAGTGGAGCTGAAAGTCGGAGTGCTGCGGTACTTGGGACCTCAAGTGTCGCAGAATTCCGAAAAAAGAGGGACCTTTTCTTAAAAAGGAAAAATGAGAGGACTGCTGAGGCCCAAGGCTTGGTCGAGGACCAGTTGCAGAAAGCCCAGGAACACTGGGTGGCTTTAGGGCAGGTGGCTTCCACATCGGAAGCAGTAGACAGTGGTACTGCCACTGCTTTGTCGCAGAGGATCCTCGGAGACCTCGACATTGTCTACAATGTGGCAACCAAGTCTGGGAACTTGAAAGGGACTTTTGTGCGTGCCCTAAAGGAGTCTGTAGCCTCCATCAAAATGGCAACAGAAATCCTCTGCAAGCGGTCCTCTACGGAGGAGACCGAAAAACTGCAGAGAGATAATGCCCGGCTAACTGCAGAGGTGGCTGAGCTCCGCAGAGAGATGATGGAGCTAAGAAAGGAGATGGCAGCTTCGCGGGCTTCAAAAGCTCCGGAGCCACAGACTTCGCAGAGGACTACTGAAGCGCCGTCCTCCCATGAGCGACCTACGCCAAAGAAGAAGGTCCCAGTGCCTGTGAATCCTGTGATAAGTGGACTGGGTGTAGGGGTGGAAGAGCTCACGCGCTCCATTATGGTGCAGGTTGGTACCATGATGAACGCTCGGCTGGAAGTGTTGGAAGAGCGCCTTCCACCAGAGAGTCGCATGCGTCCGCCACTTGCGGCTGACCGCAACAAGAAGGCACCACCGACGGCGGCTCCACAGCCCAAAACGTCCAAGTCGGTACCAACAACGGAGCGGCGTGAGCAGCCGCCCCAGACAGATGAGGAGTGGACTACTGTGGTGCGGGGGCGAGGCTCGAGAAAGAAGAAGGGAGGTCCCAAGCCTGCAACCCCCAATGCATCATCAAAAAACAAGGCGGCAGCTGCTGCATCACCAAAGGCGGGACAAAAGTCGAGTGCGGTGAATTTGCGTCCTCCGCGGTCTTCGGCCGTAGTTATAAAACTGCAGCCGGAGGCTGAGGAGAGGGGCATCACCTACGCCAATGTGATGAAGGAAGCGCGAGAAAAAATTGCACTGGCGGATTGCGGAATAAATGGCGTTCGTCTCCGCGAGACCGCAACGGGCGCCCGAATACTAGAGATTCCGGGTGCAACGAGTAGTGCACAAGCGGACACCCTGGCGCAAAAGCTCCGCGAGTCCATCGGAGGAGTGGCCAGTGTCACGAGGCCTACGAAATGCGCACAGATGCGCATTTCAGGAATGTGTGACTCGGCATCCCCCGAGCAAATTGTCGATGCGGTCGTACAGCAGGGTGGCTGCTCCACGGAATCCGTGAGGGTAGGGGTGCTACGGCGTGATTCATGGGGCAACAGCTCTGTATGTGTGAGCTGTCCGGTGGCTTCTGTGAAAAAGATAAGGGCTGCAGGTCGCCTTCTGGTCGGCTGGGTCTCGGCACAGGTAACTGTTCTGAAACCCAGACCCATGAGGTGCTACAGATGTCTGCAGAGCGGACACGTACGCGCCAAATGCACAAATGAGGTAGACCGCAGCGATGAATGTTATCGCTGTGGTCGTGCCGGCCACAAGGCGGCCGACTGCAAAGCAAGTGCGCCTAGATGTTCGCTCTGTGCAGCTGCAAATAAACCCGCGGATCACGTGTTGGGGAGTAAGAAGTGCTCTCCACCTAAGCCCAAGAAAAGGGTTCAGCCGACTGCCGAGAGCAGCCCCCCGACGCAACCGGCGGGGGAGGAAGGGATGTTCGTGGGATAAGGTCTTAGTATGGCTCATCATTTTCTCCAGGCGAATATCAACCACTGCGCTGCTGCTCAGGACTTGCTCTTGCAGTAAATGGCGCAGTGGTTGATAGAAATCATGATAGTCTCCGAGCCGTACTTCATTCCTCCCCGAACTAATTGGGTAGCGGATGTTGACGGTTCGGTGGCTATTGTCTCTTCGGCGGTTGTCGGACCCCTCAGTGTGGTCGCTAGAGGTAGGGGCTATGCTGCAGTCAAATGGAGGGAATCAATTGTAATCGGGGTCTATTTCTCTCCCAATGCAACTCGATCCGAGCTTGAAACGTTTCTCGACGGGTTGGGAGCCTTCATTGGCCAAACCCATCCCCGTCCTGTGCTCGTTGCAGGGGATCTCAATGCCAAATCTGTGGCATGGGGATCTCCGGCAACTGACCCTTGGGGAGAGACGTTGGAAGAATGGGTGACGACTACCGGCCTCTGTGTTTTGAATCAGGGGTCGGTCAATACGTGTATTCGGCGTAACGGGGGCTCTATCGTGGACATTACGTTCGCATCCCCCGTCTTGGCACGCCGTGTAAGTGGATGGAAAGTGCTAGAGGAGGTGGAGACTCTGTCCGATCATCTATATGTTCGTTTCAGGGTCTCCAACTCCTTGAGCTTCGGTGACCGTCGTCAAAGCAGGCAGACTCCAACCTCTCCCAAGTGGGCCCTGTGGAGCCTGAACAGAGAGTTGCTGATCGAGGCAGCGATCGTTCGATCTTGGGAGACCCCACCGAATGGTCCGATGGAGATAGAGGAGGAGGTGGAGTGGTTCCAGAGTGCCATGACGCAAATCTGCGACACTAGCATGTCTCGAGCCAAACCACCAACTCCAAGGCGGAGTGTATACTGGTGGTCGCCAGAAATTGCTGACCTCCGCAGGAACTGTGTAGAGGCCCGACGGCGTTTCACCAGGCATCGGCGAATGCGACGCAGGGATGAGGAAGTGGAGGAACAGTTGTACGCGGATTACAGAGCCTCTGCCAAGGCCCTACAGCTGGCCATCCACGCAGCAAAAGAGCGTGAGAAGGCGGAACTGCTAGAGACTCTTAACAATGATCCGTGGGGGCGCCCGTATAAAATGGTTCGGGGTAAAATCCGACCATGGGCGCCCCCGCTGACAGAGTCTCTCGAGCCGGAATTGGTAGAGGAAGTAGTTTCTGGCCTATTTCCCAGTGAGTCGGAGTTCCAGCCCCCGGAAATGGTGCCGGAAACTGCTGAGCCAAGGCAGATGGATGACCACGTGCCACCGGTGCTGGAGGTAGAGCTGGAGATGGCCACTTTGAAGCTCCGAGCCAAAAATAAAGCTCCAGGGCCGGACGGCATACATGGTCGGGCTTGGGTGATAGCACTAAGGGAGCTTGGTGATCGATTCCGGGGGTTACTTAGTAACTGTTTGGAGCTGGGTCGGTTTCCAACTACGTGGAAGACGGGTAGGCTCGTCTTGCTGAAGAAAGATGGGCGACCGGCAGACTCTCCGTCGGCGTACAGACCCCTGGTGATGTTGAACGAGGCGGACAAGTTATTCGAGAGGATAATTGCTGCTCGTCTTGTTCAACATCTCCGCTCGGAGGGGCCGGACCTGTCCGACCACCAGTTTGGATTCCGAGTGGGCAGATCAACGATTGATGCGATCAATCTTGTGAAATGCCACTCGGAAGAAGTGGTGGCCAGCGGTGGTGTTATGTTGGCTGTATCTTTGGATATAGCCAACGCGTTCAACACACTGCCCTGGGCCTGTGTCAGGGAGGCACTGAAGTACCATGAAGTGCCCCCCTATTTGAGACGAATAGTGTCGGCTTATCTGTCTGACAGGTACATTATGTACACTGGCCGGAATGGCAGCCTGATTAGTAGAGAGATGTCGTGCGGTGTTCCACAGGGTTCGGTCCTTGGACCGCTCTTGTGGAACATCGGTTACGACTGGGTGTTACGAGGGACCCTCAATCAAGGCGCTGGCGTAGTCTGCTACGCGGACGACACGCTTGTGACTGCCCGTGGCGAGACCTTCGATGAGGCTGTTAGTCTTGTCACAGTTTCGGTGGCCCAAGTCGTCGACAGGATAGAGCAGTTGGGGCTACGGGTGGCGCTCGACAAATCGGAGGCTATATGCTTTCATGGCCCACGGCGAGCGCCACCACGTGGTTCCCACATCAGCATAGGAGCTGTTAATATCGAGGTCGACTCCAAGATGAAATATCTTGGGCTTTACCTCGATAGTCGGTGGGACTTTCGGGAACATTTTACTCGCATGGTCCCCCGATTGATGGGAGCGGCCAATGCGCTTAAGCGCCTTTTGCCTAATCTCGGAGGACCAAAGGCGGCTAGCCGCCACTTGTACCTGGGGGTGGTGCGATCCATGGCCCTTTACGGGGCCCCAGTGTGGGCACCGTTGGCCAACAGAAACATCGCCTTGCTAAACAAAGCTCAGAGAGTGATGGCCATCGGTGTCATCCGCGGGTATCGCACTGTCTCCAGAGAGGCAGCGTGCATGTTGGCGGGTTCTCCCCCATGGGACCTTGAGGCGGAGTGCCTGTTGGCATCCTATAGACGACGTTCGGAGCTTCGGTCCAGGGGAGAGTACCCGCCACCAGCAGAGGAGGAGCTAGCTTGGAGGCGCTACCTACGGGAGGCGATAGTAGAAGAGTGGAGGGAGCGGCTGGAAGAGCCCAGTGCTGGCCGCTTGACTATAGAGGCTGTCCAACCAATCCTGAGTGAATGGTTGGACAGGGAACACGGGTCGCTTTCCTTCCGGCTGGTACAGGTGCTGACAGGGCATGGCTGCTTTGGAAAGTACCTGTGCCAAATAGCCCGAAGGGAACCGACAACCGCGTGCCATCACTGTGGTTGTGTCGAGGATACTGCAAGCCACACACTGGTGGAGTGTGAAGCTTGGGTGGTGGAGCGCAGCGCCCTCGTCGCTGTTGTTGGGAGTGACCTCTCTCTCCCAGCACTGATTAAATCAATGCTGGAAAATGAGACGTCATGGGATGAGGTGGTAACTTTCTGCGACTCGGTTATGTCGCAGAAAGAGGCTGCGGAGCGGGAGAGGGAAATTACTTCCAATCTGCCGATCCGCAGTCGGAGAGCTAGACGTGGAAGGAGGTGGAGGCAAAGTCTCCACGATATCCGTCCACCATAATAGGCTTGGGCGACGGCACCGTGGTGTATTTAGTAGCCGTCGCCCACTATCGAGCCTCGAGGTGGAGCGCGCGGGTGGTCCGCGTGCCTCTCGCAAGAGAAAGCTGGAGCAGCCGAGAAGGGTCTCCAAGGATATGGAGGCAACACCGTCGGGCCATGGAAGAGTGCGAAAGCGTGCCCACAGCCCCGGCAAGAGGTGTAAGACGGACCCCCGTTGGGTTTTAGTCGGTAAGAGTCCGACATAACTCTTCTGTCGCTCGCCACGGCAGAAGAGTATCTATGAGGATTTCCCAACGTTAAAAAAAAAAAAAAAAAAAAAAAAAAAAAAAAAAAAAAAAAAGTATGTCATGCTACCTTTGCGGGTTCTACGGCTGTAATATAATCCCAGCCAACCAGACCTATATTCGCAAATACAATGTCTCGATCGTACGTGTAATTACATGTAAAATGTGAAAAAACATTAGTGAACCTACTGACCATCTGTCGATCGTCCATTGTCTGTGAACGGTGGCCAATCACAATAACTTTTGTAGACGATCGTATAACCGATTGGAAGTAGGACGTAGAAAATGTATGATGTCAGCCGCTGTAAAAAACTATTAGTATGATGGAATCGTTGGTACCTATATGCTTCGCAAACGTGTAGGTAGGTACACGAACAATGAACATAGTTGCATGATCTATAGGTCCTCGTGTGCATGTGGTCGGAGAGAGACAAAAAAGCTGGAACTTGATGTTCTGTCCCTCTAGTTTCAAACCAGAACCAGGAATATCTATCTACCTATCAGGGACGAGTCGATGATGCCGCACGCGCCCTCTCTCGTGTGCGTGCGGTATCGGATAGGAAAACAGGATGCTCTAAGTTCTGTCTCTGCTTAGTCTGGAAATTTCAAATACCTAGATTCTTGGTTAGGTTTGCCCGATGTTCTATGAGTTAGGTCTCTATCTCAGAGATTGCATAGCGAAACTACAGAGCTCAGTTTGCAATGCAGGTTTGGGTTTATTTATAATACCGCGTGCACACTATGCCCATGCCGCTGCCGGAATATATGGCGGCATCAATACCGCGGACTTATTGCCACAGCAACATCGCCTTTATTCTCACTAAGCGGCATGGGCATAGTGTGCACGCGGTATAAAGGATAGCCAAGCGCTATGGAGAGTGTGGGTGCAGCATAAGACCAAAGGTCTAATGTAGGGAGGGACTAAGGATTGCTGTCAAAATTAAATGTGCATTTTGAGGTCATCGTTGATCAAGTCTCAATGGCAACGCATATTTAGCTCTTCTTCTTCTTTTAAACCGTATAGGTCACATCACACACCCGTCGGACTTGTTTTAAGACGATCTTCAATGCTAACTAACAGGCATGCTGTGACTCGCCTTGCTCGTGAACTCGCAATGTCACCCTTTATAAAATCAGGTAAATGTTACGGTTTATTCACCCGGTTTTGACTTTGGAGATAAGATAACGGCAAAATCAAGCGATGATGCAGGTAGAGATTTGGAGAGATAAGAGGATTTTAATCGTTCGTTTTTTTAACCAAAAAGCAATCAGGTGTAAGTAGGTAGTTACTAGTTTCTCATACCCACTACCTGCCTGCAGAAAAACAAGGGTGCCAACAGGTGGTTTGATAGGGCAGGCCTTAGTCAACCCCATCCAAAGTCAAAGCTATTCAGAACGACTACTTCGGAATTCGTCCCTTTTAAATAGGTAGGTAGGTATACTTACCTACATAATATGTCTTCAGATATGGAGATATGTCCAAGTAGGTAAGCAAGTAAGAATCATAATAACTACCTATACATTAGGGCTCTCGCACACTGACGCGGCCACGGACACAACACGATCACCACCACTCCTAAAGTCACAAAACCAAATGCGTGACGCAGCCAAATTGTTCGTGGTCAAGTGGATGGTCGTGGCCGCATCAATGCACGAAAGCCTTTACCTTCGAGGATGACCATTGACCGTCAGGAACCAATGTATAGTGCAGTACTACCCAAGTGTAATTCTAAATAGGTACCTACCAACTACCTACTACAACAGATTAGTTTTATCTTCTCGATGATAACCAAAATATATGTCGCTGCTACCGCCGTATCGCTAAGTAAGCAAAATAGGTACCTGGAGTATACCTACCTACCTAACCTACCTAGGTAGCCTACCTGCTTACTTGTGCTGTGTAGGCAGGTAAATGTAGGTAGGTATAGGCAAATTCATGGCAAATTATCATGCATGTGTGATGTGAACTGAACAAAAGAACTTACCTCAGCCGGTACGCAGTTCCGAACCCGTTCAAAGTAGCAAGTTCAGCGTAATGACAACGCGCGCCAAATAACCGATCACTTCGCTAAAGGAATTTTGTAAACACAAAACACGCGGACACAAAATAACTCGATACACTGAAATGAAAACACTCACTTAACTCTTGTCTCAAATTCAAAAACTCGAATGTTTCGAAAGGACAAGTCACTTACCAGTGAAAGTTTTCGTGAAAAACTGGTTGAGGTTATGTTTTTGTTGTGATAGATAACCAACTGATAAGTGAATAGCTTCGCCAACACAACACGAGCGACTCCGCGCGAGGCATGCGATGCGATTACTGAGCGGGCTGACTGACAAGTAGGTACGTACGTTGTACGTTTCTGCGTTGCGTTTATACGTAGAGTTACGTAGGTACTGGGCACTCTGGGCAGGCATGGCGTTGCAGGGGCAGAGAATCAAACAAACTGAGTGTTGCCACACTGCGGCAGAGCAGAAGTGTTAGATTAATTAACAAAAAAAACTTTTCTTCGCCAATATAAATATGCCAATATAGCTACAAGTTTACTTTATTGCTACAAAAGAAATATGTTTATTACTATGAAACTACATTATGAGATAGGTCAATCCACCTTTGTCCCTATCTAGTCTGGAATATAAAATAAAGTAGGAGATATTTATAACTGATGGATATCATAATCATGAGATGGTTGAATTGAATAGAAACTTACTTATTAGGTACCTACATTACATAAATATGTAAAATAAACACATGTAAGTAGTTTTTTAAAACTACGATAGAACGCATCATAGTTTGAACTTTATTTTATAGACGTATTTTGAAATTTACACTAGTTTTACACGTCTTAAAGTGTGCAATGGGCCCGATTCCGTAGGTGCATTATCTTAACTTTTTTCTAACACTGTATCTAAGTAACACTGTAACAATTTCAGATGAGAATAAGTTCGTGATTCACACTTTCTATAGCGTGATTTTTATTAGTCGGATTTTGGTTTTTGACCTTTTTTGGTCTATTATAATAATGACACTTTAGATTAGACCAATAGATTTTTTTTTTAATTTTGTTCTGGCACTGGAGGCTTGTCCTTTTGCCAAGTCTTTTTTGGTTTTCACTTTTTAGACCAATCGAAGTGAGTAAATTATTGCTAGATCTAGCAAAGAACTAATTGAGCTTGCAAGCTTTTAATTGTTTTTTTTTTTGGCAAAAGGACAAGCTTCCATCACCGCTACAAAATAAAACTAAACACTACTGACAAACACAAGACAAACAAAACAAAACAAATAAAAATTTCAAAAATCAACGGCACTGCATGCTGCCTGTTTGTTTTGATTATTAAATTACTATATCGTTCAGTGTATGTAATTAATAATCATAGTGTAATAAACAAGTGATTTGCTCTGCTCCTAATATTCCCAAGTTCGAAATGATACAAACCCAACCATGGACTGGCGGCACCGACGAAGAATATGAAACCCAGCACTTTGGCTTCGGTTCGCAGCGCCTAAAAATCGCTGTGAGACAGATGGTGGAACAGAAAATAACGAACGGGGTAAAAGATATGGAGTCGTATTTACGAGATTCCTTAGACCTCAATGAAACGGACAAGGCTACGCTGACGAAATCATGCGATAAGTTAGTTCATTTGTATTGCGAGCGGGCTGGACCTGCGCTTGATGTTGTGGATAATGAGATTGAGAGAATACTTAAGGTTCCTTCCAATGTGCTACTTCCCGGTGACGAATGTCAGTTGGAACAGATCTCGGATTCAGAGTATGATAAGCTCAAAGAAGAGGTAGCAGATCTAAGAAAGAGAGTTGAACGGGGTGCTCTCATGGAAGCTCTACTTACAGCGGAGGAAGAAGAACTATCAACGGTAGAGAGTGTGTGTGAAACTGCCAAAAGAGACATGGAAGTGTTTGATTTAGTGATAAAAAATAGTGAAAATAATTGTAAAATTGCACTGAATGATACAATTTTTTTGTCTGCAAGTGTTGACTTCATAAAAAAGACAGACTTTGATATGTAGCTAGGTAGGTTTTGTGTCAGAAGTTTACCAAGATGCTAGATTTATTTTTAGTCAAACTCGCTCTATATTAATTACTGTGGGAATGTTTTAAATATCTGGCTGGGAAGACAGTAGGTACAGGTTCTGGGCAAGCTTACTCCACCTATAAATATCTAGGTAGGTAGGGTACTACATTCATTCAAGACATAGGTAACAAGTGGCCCTTGATGCTGTAAAACATCTGGATTACATGCAAAAGCCTGTATTTTATACTAGGTACCTACTATACAAATAAAACAAAATTTTAACAGTCATTTTTATATTACATACTATAAAAACAGAACTTTTACAGATCTTATCTATAACCAATGTCGGAGAATAACAATACCTACTTTTACACCAATTCTATGTTAGATTACATTATACAATCAAAAGTAACATCTATTTTTACAGTAGGTACTTACAGCTGATATTCTTTGGCACTTTCGCATACACTTTGTTGCTAAAGTGTTTTTTGCCAAAATACATATTGTAATAATAATTATAATACAGAATAAGATGTTACAATAAAAAATTATAAAATATATTTGAGTTTACATTATATTATAAACTAGTACATAAATGCATTGGCACTATCTATAAACAATATTCTATTATTTCACCAAAAAGAAGGAATCTATTATAAATAATCCATTATTATGGAAATATGCCAATAAATTGACTCAAAATCACAATAAGCAAAAGATTCTAAATCTTTATGCTGTGATCTAAAAATAAATATATAAATATTCACGGACACTTAACACAACGCCTTCTAGTCCCAAACTAAGCAAAGCTTGTATGATGGAAACTAGATGGCTGATAGAATACATACATACATTTTTTTTGTAAATACATACTTATAATACATAGAAACACCCAGACACAGAACAAACATCTATGTTTACAACACACAAATGTTTGTTCTCAGTGGGGATCGAACCCACGACCCACAGCACGGAAGGCAGAGCTACTACCGACTGAGCCATGACGCCTGTCACATCAATGTTATTATAACAATTCTCTATGTACATAAAAACTAAAATATTTGGTATAGCTAGAGGTACATAAATAAAGGTACTAATATTATGATATTAATTGGGATAAACATTGCCTATTGTACAAGTCCATTATTGGTTTGAATGAATGAAAACGCTTTATTATACATAAATAACACCGAAACATATTCCTATGATATAAACAAAATGGGTTGCATTAAATGTACAATAGGCGGCCTTATTGTGAAATAGCGATCTCTTTCAGGCAACCTTTGGTTTGTTGAGTTAACATTATGTATGTCTGTATGTACTGTACTGTAAAATCCCAAGATGATAAATTACAATTTGTAAGTGTATCTCCTTTTATCAAAATTTTAGTTTATGACATATTACAACATTGTGCAAATGGACTTTTATGTAATTATGATAACAAAAGGCAATGTCACTGTCATTTAAGCGTAACTTTGTAAGGATCTTTCAGATTTGATCACACTAACAATATATTTTACTTATTTATAACAACACACCTACAATTTAGATGATTCTTAGGTATAAAAAATACAGTAGGTAAACTTAGTAAAAAATTTGTAAAACAACCAATACAAAAATAAATAGATAAAAAAATAAAGTTTAATCTTAAAGGTTGTACAAAAGAGATTTTTATATGTAAACGTACTAATTTACTATTCAACAAACATGCATAGTAGAGTTATGGGAGTATTTTAGAAATGGCTTGGGGCTAAATATTAATAGAAGATAACTACATACATTTCTAGACCTTTTTCCTACCTATTTTTTTTGATTGTGAACATTATGGGTTGCTTGTTTTGTCAGAGATTTAAATATAATAGAGATGACATCATATTTCGGCAGCAAACTCGGTTCACTCATTGGTGAATCGAGTTTTGGACGTCATCCCTATTAGAGAAAAATCTCAGGCGAAGTCAGCATAAAGCCACTCATTTGGTGTCATGAGAGATGTTTCTGATTTGATGTTAGATACTAATCTAAATTTATAAAACTCTTTTGAAGCTGACCGACAATCAACGCACAGCCTAAACTATAAGTCCTAGAGGTATGAAATTTGAAGGGTAGTATCCTTATATAGTGCAGGGGTGCACTAAGAAATAAATTTTGAAAAGTCACACTCAAAAGGGTCTAGAACGCGAGCAACGGTGACGGGTTTTATTATAAAAATTTACACACCAATATTACATAATAGCACAACATTCATAATGTTAAATAATGTCACCATTATCACAGATAATAAAAACAAAGTGATAATTACATGCTAGTGAATTTATATACAACATTTTAGAATTTATGCTTCATTTGATTCATATTTACAATTTGATTAAAATCTAACTAAACTAAACATTTTACTATGGAAATATTTATATTCAACTTAAAAGTCAAACAATTTTGCAGTACGAAACACGTGCGTAGGCGCAGTTAAGACTTCCATCAAACTTGTTGAAATGACAAGGTTTCTTGATGAGCGCTATTGCATGTTATCTGTGCATAGATACGTGTTGCATACTATATTTATTTATTTAATTTAATCAATCATGCAGATTACAACTTTTTATTGTCTGCCATATAACAGGAACACCATGTGCTCACATTTACATAAAACACTGACAAAAATAATCATTACAAAATTACACTTAGATGGCTGACTAGGATAATCTATAATTATATTACAACAACACATTTAAAACTATATTAATAATACCTATATAACTACACTTAATAATACCTTTTGTAACCGCACAACACTTATTTGGAATGTAGCTTATTACGAACACAGATTACTGAAACAGGGACCTCTAGCCCATATAAAGCCTATAAGCTGTCTACATATTGTAGATCTAGACAAGTCTTTTATAACAAGCCTCAACTTCTAACTAAAACAATTTACTAGTAATCTAGTTTGAGATCCATAAAATAGTAACAAGCATAAAAATACATAAAATAATAAAAAATGTAAATTTCACTAATATTGAATTTTTTTTAAAACAAATTTTAGCATAAAGCTATGTTAACATTCTCTAATGGTCTCAAAACTAGTTTTACGAATAAATAAGATAGGTATCAAAGTACTTAGTAAAGTTAAAACTAAAGTTTACGAATTAAAATGTCCAGCAGAATTATTATTCCTATTGCAGAATAAGTTCACAACACCAACTTAACACTAAAAAAGCGACAACAGTATTAAAACATCTATCAACTTATACCGGCTTGTTCTATTATATTCAATACTGGTTCAATGGTGGCTGGCCGTTTTTCGAGTTTTTAAGTAATTCGTCTATTCTTTATTCCTTTGACATAAGAAAATTCAAGGAAAGAAGTAACAAAGTAAATCTAACGATTAATTCGTGACTCAGGGTTGATTGAATTCCAGCATTTATACATTTCAGATCATTTTAGTCAATAGGTAGTTCGAAACATCAGTCGCATGTATGACCCTTGAATTCATTAACAATGTCGAGTCTGCTCCAGTCTAGAAGCGGAAAGGCGAATGGGCTGGCTGGGGTGAAGTCAGCAGGGGGACAATACACAATACACCCACCCGGTCGTCAGTGCAGATCTCTTTTCCCCACGACAAATTAGAATTAGATGCTGTTATGCTGCAGACACGGTTCAGCTTCTCTATGAATTCGGATGTACAATACTAAATTATTGAATGGGATTTAGATACTTATGTATAAAGAAAATTGGTACCAACTCGCTTAGAACATTTATAGTGATTTATTAAGAAAACGGCCAGACCTCGTCCAGATAAACACGCAACATAGTTATAAAAGAAGTGTTTATACGAAAGCCGGCGGGCGTGGGTCTATGGCTGTGACCACCGATTTGGCGGCCGGACCGGGCCATGACCATCCGTTGTCGCTCAGAGCCACCAGTCAGACGGGGCCGCTCCATTCTGTGCTGTCCTGCAAATACAATAAGGCTTAATTTAGTGCTTGACCTTTAGTCCATACATATCGTAACAATACATCAGCGTTGCACTGTAAGCGTTTATACGTTTTCATTGATATAGCTACGTTCGACCGACGTCAGCGGACACCGTCGGTCGAGCACTAAATTGAACAAAAAAATTTTTCAGCCCCGGCTTGAAATTTTTATTTTATTTAAAAGGGTTACACTTGACACTAGATTGGTCCCATCCCATAAAACTTTTATCAAAATCGGTTAGTTTGGCAGTTAAATAAAAATAACTGGAAAAAACACGTACACGATATTGCGTATTTTGCTTTCCTGTGACTTCTCAGTGGTTACGATCAATAGAATAATCCCAATGAACTGCCATGATCATCATTATCAGGCGATGATAAAGCCAGAATGTAGTCAAATTGAAGTCAGTTTTATTGCTGTTAGTACTTACTTGTGAAACGCTAACTGTGTGAGTTGGTGGACTGGCTGGATTAGTGGTAGTGAAGTACCCGCCAGGCCGCGGTCGTAAATGCCGGTTATGCATCTCCATCTGAACAATCCTCATGAACTCTATTTGAGCGGCTAGTTTTTGCACCTCTTCCTAGAATACATAAGGATCAGTTTCATTTCAAGTGGCCAACTCTGGTGATGGTGTTCAGAGACTATTCCAAGGGCATTTATAACTGGACTAGCTGTCGCCCGCGGCTTTGCTCGCGTAGTATCAGCATACAAAACCTTTGATCCTAATTTTAGACCCTTTAGGGTGCGACTTTTCAAAATTCCTTTCTTATTGTACCCCTACACTATGTAAAGATACTACCCTCCAAATTTAATACCTCTAGGACTTATGGTCTAGTCTAGGCTGTGCGTTGATTCTCAGTCAGCTTCAAAAGAATTTTATATATTTAGAAGAAGATAGATAAGTAAGGCCCCTTGAAATAGAAGTCAATATAGAGCTCAAACGCGCAGAAAGATATTGCTTAGACCCGTATAAAAGGCCACTTCGATATTCATTTCCTTCAGCTATTAGTTTATACCTTTAGCTGTTCATTTTCTGATATCAAGTCCGGTACTTCATCTGGCACTAAACCGATGCCGTTGAGTGATGAACAGGCTGGAACGCCGCGGGCTCGAGCGCGACTGTCCCATGTGTCACCTGTACCTCGAACTACGCGGAGTACCTGCAATATAAGCATTATTAACAGTCAATATTCTAACCCAATAAACTCTGTGTCAGCGTCTATACTATTATAACACTGTAAAAAAACTAAAATTAAAGATATGGATAAACTAAATAAACGATTCTATTTATGATTGTTTGTTCACGGATCACGCCCTTACTACTGGACCAATCTCAATGAAACTTATACAATTCAGAAGCCTTTTTTCTGGCTTAAAACATAGGTATATTTTATTGAAATCAAAGACGTGGATTCTTAGATACAGCTTGAACTACCAAAAGCAGCCATTTGCTATGAGGTTCATCATACGCTGGTGACAAATTTGGTGGAAAGTTTCGCACGTGTATGAAGTCGCGGGTATCAGCTAGTAAGTGATACAATGCTTTGCCTTTTATATTGATAGAACTTCACATACCTTTGGGCCAAACACTAATATCACTGTTGTCGTAGTCGACAATTGGGTCCTTACGAATCCTAGAAGGTATTTCATGTCTGGCCCCGCTCTCGGTAATATCAGCAAACTGAAAAATAAATAAAACATTTTAATTATCACACCTACAGCAAAGTTTCTACAGGCAAGTGTCAATGGCACAAGTTCTGCAAAACATACTTGGATAAAATAAAATTTAATAAATATTATTGGACGTTTCTCACAACGACATCTAGTCCCAAAGTAATCAAAGCTTGTACATTCTTTTTCATTCTATAGGATGTGCCAATCGGTTTCCTCATATTTACACACCTTTAACATCCTCTCAGCCTAGTCGGCCTTACAAAAAAACAAGACTGATACGCGCGGAACTGACTAATCCAGTCTTAGCATAAAAGCCTTGGACAAATGAAATAAAAGCTAATAGGATACTTACTGAAATGCTATCATAACCGAGTTGACGGTAAATATGTTGTATATAGCGTAGGAAATAAGTCGAGCTTCGTTATAAAGGCTCTCTGCGTGCCGGACGCGATAGCATACACGAACACCCCATAGCAGGAATAGAATCTCACCTGTAACATACAATTTATAGTGACCTAGGGTGGAAGTTAGTGTTCCCAACCTTACTTATATAAGAGTCCATTAAACCATGTAGCTATTTGGTTAGTTTAGAAACAATAATATTGATCAAGTTCAATTCATTACTATAGGCTTATAATTGTACTTACATAACTCTAAAAATGTAACCATGTAACCTAAATATTAAGTCAAATATTTGATTCATTCAAGTAGGATTTACTTTGATGTACACTAGGCACACTAGGCACTCTTGTTAGATCAATAAGATTTTCCCTTAGGAGTCAGTACCTAGTGTGTTTCTTATGTGGGTTTATGTCTACTTACATATTTTTTATAAAATTTAAACGCATTTTCGATGAAAGTATGTATGTTACTGAAGAAACAACCTCAGTCACAGACGCTGACTTTTCATTATCTGTACTTACCTATTGCTAAACTATGATCCCACCAGTTGTAAGTACATTGTTTGAACTTCAGTCCTAGATTATCTGTGATCTGAAAGAAAAGAAAACTCATAATTATCATTCTAAATGTTTTTTTCTATTCAACTGATAACTCTGGGTTAGTGCAGACAATCTCTTAAACATATCAAACCAACCGAGATACAAGAGTTGCAAGTTTGACTCATCATTTCCCTGCCCTTATCCCACGCTAGTTGGGGTCGGCACAACATGTTTTCTTCTTCCACTCACTCCTATCATTCGTCAACTCTGAATCTACTCCTCTCACATTCATATCCTCTTTCACACAATCAAACCACTTCTTCTTCGGTCTTCAGTTGCAAGTTTGACTCCCGACGAAAAATGCCGTCCAACGTATAAAGATTTGAAAATAATCTTACAATTTCTGCATCCGGTGGCGCCGAAAGCGTCCAGGTGCCGAGATACACCAGCATTATGAGAAGGATTGGCGCCATCCATTGCAGTAACTGCTTGTCTGTTAGTTTTAGCTTGTGCGCCGACTTCACGCGGTATGTCAGTGATACCCTGCAATGAGGGGAGTCTGTTTTAAAACCATTAGACACTGTTAAATCATTGTATACCAGTCCTAAGGCTAAATAAAAAAAAAACAATTTTGAATTTAAAAATATACAACCAATTGACAACCTCCTTTTTTGAAGTCTGTTAAATATTGTGAGTAAGTGTGTTTCTACCAACTTGCCTCCATGTTTTCATCAGTAATGCAGTGTAAGTGACACAGAAGCCCATGTGTCGAGTCCATTTAGTGGCAATGCAGAAATATCTGTCCAATACTGGGAATATGGCTGCCATCTGGAATAATTCATATTTATTACATAAGTAGCCAGTTGTATTATAAATAGTGATAAATGCTGAATGAAAAGGGACTAACTCCACATTTAATGAATGAAAAGTCATGAAACAATCAGATTTTGTCTAACTACTTAGAGATGAATAATATGATAATTAATATTCCTATGGCACTACTGGTTATCCCAATCAGTTAAACGGTAATGAGGATAAACAATTTACTCACTTCCATGTACATAATGACACAACCACACAGTGTGATAGACAGGAACACAGGACTGGCCACTCGGAACACTTTGACCCGTCGATGGTGTCTTGTGTAGAAGGACAAACACACTGTGAGTATGGCACAGCTCACCGATATCACCAGGAGTGTTATCCTGCAATTCACAGGCATCTCAATTAGCCAAGATACTTACTGAGAATTTACCTACGTATTGTAGCATGATGCTTGGTTGCTTGACAGAAACTTAAAAGTTTTAACCAATTTTCTAGGCATAAGCCTTTATGTTATGTTGAATCCAACATGTTGAATAGAACAAGCCTCAGAATAAAATTGTTGGGTAGATTTTAGAGACAAGAGAGTAGGGCTCACCGAAAGGGCCAGTTGTATTTGGCAAGGCAGGGCTCCGGGCCGCGGCAGGTGTCGCAGCCCGGTTGGCACTTGAGACACTCGTACGGCTCGTTCCAGTTATCCACGCCATTCTCCTCATATTCTTGGTATGCGACTGCAAAGCAAAATAAGCGTTTTTGATAGCGGCTCAGAATCTGAGGTGAGAGCAAGTGAGAGCTATAAACTTTCGGAAGTTGCAGTTACTTTACTACACTTACTTTTTGATGATCACACAAATAAACGTTCATTTCATTTTCAGTTTCTTTCAAAACAAAAATTGACAATAAAAATAAACAAATTAATGAACGAATAAAAAAATTATTGAGGGAAAAGAACGAATGATAAACGGTTCAAATAAAACATTGCCAGTAGAAAAAACTGAATGTCAGTGTAATCCGACTAAATCCAGTAGGTAATAAATTTTGGAAATCGTCACTTCTGGTCATGGTAAGCGGCAAAATTCGAAAGAGAGTGAATACTATTGCAAAGAAAATCGGTAATTACTTTCAACAAGAGATCCGTTGAAGCCCTCAGGATGATGTAACGAGTAGAAACCTAAGCGGCATCTGCAAATGTAGGAGCCACGAGCCCATCCTGACAGCCGTGTGTTCATTTCACGGTTTGGCTTGTAGTCACACTGCAAGAAACATAACAGCCTCATAGTCATATTTACCAAGTACAGTATACTATACATACAGCCTTGGCCAAAAGATCCATGGCGCTCACAAAAGTTTTACTACAATCACAGAATAAATTATTGCTACAACCGGGTATGCGTAAACAAAATAATAATATCACACAGGATCATGCAAATATCCTACCGTAGTCGCTCAAGGTCGCCAAAGAGTTTTGGCGCCGCGCCATGTCTCAGAAGGTAATCTAACAATAATTCATATCATAATAATGTTATGTACCTGATATGTTATGTACCTAATCCGAGTAAGAGCCTCCGCAATTGATCAACATATTCTTCTATGTGGTATTATTTTACCCTATCATAATGTAAATGCTAGAGATAGCAAAAAAAACATCGCAGTCGTATCGTCACGGTATCGTTTCAATGACAGTGACGAGTAGAGAGTACAAGTACCTACAGTGACGAGCCAACAAAGTTTACTACTGAGCCCGTAGTCTTGAGTTTTGTTACGTTGATTTGCGACAAGCGAGAATCGAGAAACTCGACGTTTATGTATGTAGAAAAATAGTTTGCATATCTCCCGCTAGAGGCGCTTATCGGATTTTCATACAAAATATCTCGCAAGTCGCTTCTCGATATCTCAGACTTACCTAATCGCTGTACTACTTATCTACTCGGGTAAGCACTTCACAGATGTAACCAAGTGGGGTTTTAAAACTTAAACTTACGTAGGTGGTTTCTTCCGGGCACTTGTGCGTTCCGTGAAAAGAAAATATCTGATTTTCGTTTTGTCCGACTGCATCTACCTCGCATTGGTTTATCTCCAAATTCGATATGTCTATGTCCAATGAGATGATGCCTTTCAAACTGGAATAAAAACGAAAATTATAGGTAAGTAAGGACACCCTGTGAAGACAATGAGCGCGGATTCTTTGAGAAGTTTGCCATGCGAGTACGGGATTGGTGTAGACCAAGCTTCTCAAGAATCCGCTCAATGTCTCCATACAAATCAGCGCACATTGGTGTCCTCGGCGTTAGACGTTTTACACCAGATTTACACACCAAAACTCGTATTAGGCCCTAGGGCAGCATTTACACATAATTGCAGTGGCGAGTTAGGTAAGTAGCAACAGATTTACACTGCGTGACTACGCCGACTACTGTTGAGTTATTGCCACGAAGATTTCAGGTGTAGTCGAGTTATTCGATCGAAAGAAACAAAACACTGTGTAACTATACCAAGCTTACAATTGTTTATTTATATGTTTAAAGTACCTATACAAACGGAAGTTTACTAAACAACTATAAATAAGTACACAAGTCGTTCAGTCAGCTGTCTACTAACTTTTAAAAGTCTGAGGTTCTTTCAGTAAGTACACTTAAACAACTCCAAGTGCTCTCAGCAGAACAGCGGGTGGATCAAAATGATATTGGATATTGTTAGAAATTGCAAATTACTATGGTATCAGCCTCGGTTAGTATCTTCAGTGTTTTATCATGTATAACTACTGTAAGAAAAAGAAACTATGGGTCAATTCTTTCCTTTTCTGCGAAGTTTTTTTTTTAATTTACAAAATAGGTTTTTAAGTTAATAATTCGGCAACAATACTGCCGCGCAAATCATAATAACAGTAAGTCCCGTTTAGAAGAATGATTTACTTATCATAATTACAGGATGTAGACATACGTTTCAATTTACCATGGATTTTCAATAATTTGAAACTATTTCCCAACCATTTCTGCAGTAACACGTCTTGCCTTTAATATGTTTGGTAAAAGGAATTTTATTTAAAAAAATATATATAGCATAATGGCAGTAAGCAGACTTACTGTATTTATGCCTTGGGCCACCTAAAAATGATCTGAATAATACATAGCATAATTATAGTAGGTATACTTACTGTACTTATTATTAGAGCCGTGAATTAATTATTTGCAATTACCTGGCCATGGTATTGTCACCGTATAACAACTTACTGTATTTATGCGTAACTTTTGCGTAGTTCTACCTAGAGCAAATGCAATAATTGCTAAAGAAAACTGAATAGCGGGGAGGGGGTGTACTAAGAAGTAATCAAATCGCTGGCAGTCGGGGAGTAGAACGTGTGCGGTAATAATTATTTGTTTTATTTGTCTCTAAATAAGGCAAAGTCTAACACAAAATTATAAAAAAAAAAGTTTCAAGTAAAATAAATTTTCAATCATTTACTTTTCAGACTCCGTTAGATATAATCAACGTATATTGGCCTATATATCTACGCTTTTATTTTTTTACTCTTGCAAACAATTTTAATAGCTATTTAAGATGTAATAAATAAAAAAAGCTAAATCTTTTCTAGAATTTGCAAGCAATAACATGAATTAGAATTGATCAATTTAAGTAACCACAGTAGATTAATAGCCAGTTGACCAGATATATTATCTGGTGCAGCTGGACGTAAACGTCAGTCAGTACAGAAACGCAACTTTTTGTAGAGCACGCAGTTAGTATTCTACTGTATGGCTTACATTTACGCACACAATACTTTAATTAATAAGTCCCAAACTAAGCAAAGCTTGTAATACGAACTAGATTGCTGATATAATACTTATACATATATTTTTTGTAAATACATAGGTACTAATAATACATAGCAACACCAGACACAGAACAAACGTCTATATTTGCCACACAAATGCTTGCTCTCGGTGGTCGATGCTCTCGGTGGTCCTAGCAGCGCTACCAGGTTCAATTTAAATCAAACTTTGATACATAAATGCACAAAAAATATACTACATAAGCACTCTGTAAAAAATGTACTCTAGAGTGATGACAAAAATTCGTGGCTCTGATCAAAAAGAATTATATGGGACTTAGGTAGATAATTAACAGAACATTCACACAAACCGGAAGAAATGGCGTTGAAAGATCGACAGAAGTCAATGGGTAAAGAAAACACCTAAAAGCATGCATGTCTTAAGTACCTCCGAGAAGAATCCTCAGAATACTTTTTTGAAGTCGGTTAATTATAAAAAAAATTATACACTTAGTGTTATCTCTATTTTGTGACATTTTGTTTCATAACCTCAGGTGAGGTAACACCTTAGGTATTAATATGCTTATTGTAAAAAATGTTTTTAATATTTTTTTTACCCTACTTGACTATTAGATTATAACTTATAGATTATGTATTTTTATAATACATAAGCTATGTCACTGCTAAGCTTCATCAAAATCCGACCAGTAGTTTTTACGTGAAAGAGAAACAAACATAAATCCACACTCATAAACTTTCACATTTATGATGTGATTTTTTGATAGTATTTTAATTTTGAATGCAGTAAGTCACTAAGAAAATGAAGTAAATTTTGCATCCTTCCTTAATATTAAGCTTACTCACTTAGCATAATCACAGTAAGTCTCTCTCCCCAATCATATTCACAGTAAGTCACATACCTACTGTATTTATGCTAAGTAAACATATTTTTCGAATTATTTTACTCCTAGTCATAATCACATTTTTAAGGTTTATATCAATAAATATTATAGTTAATTTAAAAATAATGTATACAAAAGATAAAGTAAATTTAATCGCACTTGGCAAACAAAAAACATTTTGATAATTCCTCATACATCGGGAGTAGCGGCAAAAAGTATAAAAAAAACTTTGATCGCCGTTTACTCAAAAGTGAAAAATCCGACTTACTGTGATTATGATTTGCGCGGCAGAATAGTCGACGATAGTGGACGCGCTACGACGACGCTACGGTATAAAGCTACGGCGTAGCCTCAGGCGTAGCATACGTATTTCTACACAAACTTATTACATCTTTCAGTCAGGGACTCTACTCCGAACATTTGGGAGTGACGTTTGTGTTACATTGCTCACTGGCGCTGTCACTCAGCACGAGCCACCGTCATCGTACGAGGCAGCCAGTGTAACACAAACATACCAAACCTAGGGTTGAAGATGACGTCATTGGTTGCAAGCCTTCAGCCATAATTATAACTTCTGGGCTACAGGTGGTTTTTTTTATCTATCTTACCCACGAATAGTAGTAACAGGTGCTGTATATGACAATAGCCATCGTTGCGCCTCGCAGCTGTAGTAAGGGTAGGTCCACCAGCCTTCCATGGCGTTCTCTATTCTTCCAGGCGGTGAGGACATGAACTTCGGAGACCGGAGACTGTCGCTTTCATGTGCTGATACGTACCTGGAATGTTAAAGGTTAAATCAGCCTAGAATCCTATTCCTATTAATCCTTCTAATATTGTAAACGCGAAAGTTTGTGAGGATGTATGTATCTTTGTTCCTCTTTCACGTAAAAACTACTGATTTTTTTGCATGTTTCAATCGCTCAGTATGCAGCAGACCACAAGGTGTAATTTAATTGAAACGTGGCTTACAACTTCGTCTGATGGCATGGCACCGGGCCAGAGCAATGTCGCCGACTCCTTCATAGTCACATACTCCGGGTTGGCTATCCTAAATCATTCCGCACCAAGCACTTTGCCTCAACTGTCATCTTGAGGATCGCCAAGGAGTGGAACTGCTTGCCGGTGGCGTCTGTGTTTCCGAATACTTATAATTTGAATGTTTTCATGAGGACAAACGCATGAATATATCATGTAAAAAAATTTTGGAAAGCTTTGCGAAGCAAGGTATGCCAAGGTGTGGCTAAGGCGAGAAGTGTGTCTACTCGTTTTAATAGCACAGCCCCATGACCTGACATGTGACTGCACGGGACACTGCTGCAAAGCTTTTGTAAATAACCGGATATATACTTGTACTTGGGGACAAAATAAAGATTTATCTTATCTATCTTATCTTATCTAGATACGTACCAAGGGTATTCGGGATCAGGTGGCTTATCAAGTTGCGGCGAGACCACAGCCACTGGCTCGCCGCTGCCGTACCGCTCCCAGGCGACAGCACTGTTCACAACGCCGTCTGAGCGCAGCGCTAGGGCTCTTGCACCTACCGCTCGCTCTGATGGCATGGCCCCCATGACCAGGCCATGGGACACTGCCATGAGGACTTCTGTATGTAAAAACACATTTTTTACAGTGAAATCTTACTTCATCAGATTTCAGACACAGCGTCTTAGTTTTGCCCTCAAAATACAAGGATCAAATCCTAGAATTTTTCCTAAAGATGTTTGTTCTCTTCTGTGGTTTTTCTCCATACAAAAACTGCGAATTTTATTGTCGATCTTCGAGAATAAAACCAAGTAAAACTCACACTCTACGCTCAAGGACTCAGGTAAAGTATCTAGGTGAAACGGACACGAATAACTAGATATATACGCTGTAACGAGAGTAGCAGGTTCTAGGTGTCGATAGAAAATGTTTGTGGAACCTGGCGGCCTAAGTTCTCTGTTACATAATCCTCTTCAAACCGCGAACGTTGAAATGGATTTGAATATTCCAACACATCTAGCTCGGATACCTAATCCCAGCATCGAATGAGATGAAACCAAAAAAGTTTTACAATATCGTGACGAAGTTGAGCATGTGCGCCAGTTCTAATATTGAACCAAGGTTCATAATCTTTTCAGGACTTTAAGGATAATTCTCGTAATAAATAATATTTTAATCAAAAAAGTCACTAAATGGCAGCCAAGTGACTTCATGACATGCTGAAAAAATGCAATAATAAATTTGCTAAGTAGAGAATAACGCTCTACTTTTTACTTCGACATAAAATTTACGATGTCAGGTGGGGACTTCTGTGAAAAATCGAGCAAGTTGTAAAACTTAATCCTCGAGCATGATTTAGCTATAAAAGTACGTGGGTTTACAACTCTTTCGAGTCGAGAAAAGTTTGAAAAGTAGAGGGTGGTCTAGGTATCTACCTACTGCAGTTGACATCTATGAAAACTTATTGTATGTTAAAAAAAATATAAATCTATTCAACAAAAAAAGTGATAATCATAATGTTAACACTAGAAACAAAGACAAACTCGCTGTTCCCACCACTAGGCTCTCAAAAATTAGTAAATCTTTCAAAGGGCAATGTGTACGCTTCTTTAACAAAATCCCAAGTGATGTGTCTCAATTGTCGATTGGCAAGTTCAAAAACGTAATAAAACAAAGACTTATTTCAAAAGCATACTATAAAATATCAGATTATTTAGAAGACAAACAAGCTTGGGACGAACTAGCTCCAACTCATCCAATAAAAATAAAAAAAATAAAAAATTGTAATCATACCTAATCATACAAAACGTAATGACGATTCAAAGTGATCAGTGAGATTTTATTGAATAAAAGCTTTTTGACTTTGACTTTGACTCTACTATTGGAAAGTTTGATAATTTAATAATGCACTTAAATGCGCTCGTGGCGTAGCTTAGTCAATTTTCACCGATTATTCTACGCGGTCACTATTTAGATGGTTGACCGTTAGGCTTAGTTTCTTAACCTTTAACTTACGTTGTAAAATGTTTGGTTCTTGAAACATAAATAATTTAATAGTCACTTATATGCGAATAGTTATTTAGCGTAAATATTCATAGATAAAATAAGTAGGTCGTATAATAAAAGTAAAACAATTCTAAGCAGGTACGGTACGGAGGTAGGGAGGTAGGTTAGGTAGTTCATCGTTCAATTTAGTAGGAGTTGTATATTGTAGGATAGGTAGGTAAACGGTTGGTAGGTAGGATAGGACGGTAAGTTGCTAGGTAGGAAATGAAACGTTAAATGTGCTCCACCTACCGTCATTTTCTAATCCTAGCTGGTCCAGAAAGTTAGCTGCTAGATCAGCCTGCGCCCTGGCAGTATCCCACCGCTCCGTGTACAGTGGAGCCCTGAGTCTGCCGTACCGATGGGTCACGCAAAGTGCCCCCGTCGCACCTGACGCTACTGCGTGCACGAGGCGTAGTGACGACTCGATTTCTTCCTAGAACAACATAAATTTTGGAGTTGGTAATGTACGCGGTACAAATTGAGACTGCGTTCTTTGGTTTGGATAAATTATGACCTTTATAGGTTCTAGAATCTGTACTCAGCTATATAATCTGAGTTCGGATGCTAGGCCTTAGTATCAATAAAGTGAAAATACCTACGTACTGACATGAATGACAAGTTACAATAACAAGTACACATTACAGCGGACGACAAACTCGGCGGAAATCCAACAATTTCTCAGAGCATATCAGTGAGATTTCTCAAATTTCCATAAAAGGAAGCTGCAGAATCACATACGAGATTGCATACCAGTCATACCACGCCACAGCCAACTGCTCATTTATTTAACCAGAGTTTAAATTATGCAAAGGCGTTTATTCAAAGAGCCTTTATGAAGTCGCTGTTTGAATTTTACTCTGTGGTTCAAAATTTGAATAAAGTGACCATGCGTCTTTAAATATTCAAAAGGTATTTTTGTTTTGACAAAGTTAGCTAAGTGTGTTTCTTAAAAGAGATTAAAGTAGGTCCACAGAAGATAAAATAAAATAAAATCCGAAAAAAAAAAAACTGTTTTCTATGTTATGTACTAAGGTACAACACGAATAACTTTTTCTGCTGAGCCACTAATTATTGTGAGCGCAAAGAAAGGGTCTGTGGTAAATTGGATGGAGCCCAGGTCCCACATATTTTTAAACTTGCAATGATGGAACTATGTTTGTTACAATACACTTACAATACAGTTTTTAAAAATGTAACAATATCATTATAAAGCAGCGGTAATCATTAGTTATTAGACATTTTACTTTGAAAAATGCGACATTTTCAATGTTGTTTATCGTATTTATAGGTGTTTACGTCAAAATAATTACTTTACGTTTTCATGACTGCTACTGCCTAATAGATAAACAGAAGTTATAAATAACAAAATTAATCAATTGCGATACTAAATCTATGCAAATCGGGACCTGAAATGCCCCAACGCCTTTACCTATTCTTTACCTTTTTGCCAAGTAATTAAAAAATTACATGGAATAGCATGACAAAATAGGAACGTTTGGCGACTCTACTCGGACCGTGGCGATCCTCGCCTATTAGCACCGGCCCGGGTTTCTAATTAAACCGAGACTGCTTCCAAAATTTATAAACGTCGAAGTGCCGACGATATGACGATAATTATGACGAAACTCACGGACAAGCGCGTAGCAATTCGCTACGAGACGACATCACGTCTACAACCGTAGCAAAGCGCTACGTGGCTACGTTTCTACGCTTTATGTAATTGCACTGTCGACAAAAATAAATTGATTCGGGGTGTCACGTCAGGGTTTGTTACCCCCGACTTTAAATAAAATACGTACTTTTAGTTTTTTTTATTATCTTCAGTACAAAATACGAGTAAAACTCTAAATACCAAAATCTGACTTCTGTCGAAACCAATCGAAAATAACTTAGTCCTTAATTAATGAGCACATGTTGGTTAATTAATTAAGTTTGCTACATTGGAGAATTCATCGCTCGTTTGTGCCTAACGAGTTTTGAACAAGACGCCTGTCTTCCGAATTGTAAGAAAACTGGCAACAATTTTGAGGGTAATACTTAAAACAAAAGAAAACAAACTCGTACAATAGGTATTTTTAATAGGTAGTATCTAGATATAGATAAGAAGAGGGTAAACAAAGACTTTGAGAACCTGTCAGTAGATATTTACGCGCGATACCGGCACGACACCTGCACGATATCGGCGAAAAGCCAAACCCCGTATGTTGACTTACCGCTCAAGAATTGATCCGACCTCAAGCATAGACTTTTCATTAAAATATCTACTCAAATATATGCTTGAGTAACAATTTATTTACTAGTATACGGGCCTATGTAGTAACAGACGCCGAAGAACACAAAACCGATATTTTTAGAGTTACTGCCACTGGCCCACCAGTGGGCCGGCCAGCGGGCTCGGTGGGAATAACCTTCAGTATCGTGTCGGTGTCGGTTTCGAGCAGTGGCAAAGTATCCTTAATAGGGCAGGGATGCACTAAGAAAGGAATTTTGAAATGTAGCACCCTAAAAGGTCTAAAATTAGGATCAAAGATCTAAACCAATTAATGCGTTTCTTTTAAATACTCTTGAAAACTGGTACATAGATTCCTCAAATAAACTGGCCCGACAATCGGATTTAAAAAAAAAAAACTGTTTGTGTGCGCTGGTGTACTACGCGAGCAAAGCCGCGGTCGACGACTAGTCTGGTATATAGGTGTTATAGAAGAATGAATTCTACCCTGAGTCGGAAGCCTGTCGGAAACAGAATTTTACTGGAAAATAACGGCTATTTCTACAGTGAATGAGAGAATAAATGCCCGAAGCGCAGTTTTAATCATTTCGTCATTATTATAGCTACTTTTGAAAATAAGTAGGCACTTACAGCGTTTTATCTCATTAAAATGTTTCCCAACAAAGCATTAATTATAATTAGTCAAGTCGAACAGCTTGGTCACCACGGATTATCGTGCACTAGAGCCGCCGGTCGGATATCCCGCCACGCTAGCCTTAACGATATCATCCGCCGGGCTTTTACCAGCGTGAATGTGGCAGCTATTCTTGAGCCGAATGGTCTGCTGCGTGACGATGGCAAACGGCCTGACGGTATGACTCTTGTTCCTTGGGAGTTGGGAAGGCCTTTGGTGTGGGACGCTACTTGCGTCGATACCCTTGCTCCTTCACATCTGCCTAGGACTTCCGTTGAGGCTGGTGCGGCGGCAGATTTGGCTGAGGACAACAAGAGGCGCAAGTATGCAGGTCTCGATAGGGCCTACACATTTGTGCCTCTTGGGGTCGAGACTCTAGGTCCGTGGGGTACCGAGGCCCTCCGGGTTTTCAAAATTCTTTCAGGGCGTCTAGTCGAAGCGACGCGTGACCCGAGGGCTGGTGATTATCTAGGCCAGCGTATCAGCATTGCTATTCAGCGCGGCAATGCAGCCAGTGTCTTGGGCACGCTTCCGATTGGTACTGATTTGGACCAGTTGAGCTATCTATAAATCGTTTGCAACGGTTTGTAGATAGCTCAACTGTTTCATGTGTATTTTGTAAATATTGTAAATATTGTAAATACTGTATTAGTTGTAATTTTCTTTGTGAATAAATTATTATCAAGTCAAGTCTGAATTTACTTTCAAAACAAAATATAGGGCTAACAATAATTTATTCAAAGAATTTGTTGTATACGAGCAAGTGCCGTTTAATAAATAATGTTACTCAAGTTAGAGACAAAATATGGACTTTAAAGATTGATTTTATTTGAAGAAACCCAACGTTTTATATTTCAAACCGCAATGGCTTCAATTCAATTTGCTTAGACGGCTCTAGCCGGAGATACAATCAGCAACATCTAACGCCAACATCTTGAATTAGTATTCTTTTTACTTTCGCAAAAGTTACAAAACAACTATTTGTTTTGTAACTTTTAAGTAAGTAAGTAAGGTAGGTAGTCAAAAGTTACCAAAACAGAGTTGGTCAATCTTAAATAAAATTGTTCAGGAATTTATTTTGGTGACTGTACGTTTATAGAGGTTTTCTGCGCCGCTCCATATTTGTAAAACCCAACATATATGACTATAATATAGCTTACTCGAGATCAAAAGGAGTATTTCAATAAGGCTCTTCAGAGAGATTAGGGCGGAAAAGGTTCTGTGGGCTCGTAAAGGAATTAAATGGATATCCTACCTATTAATTCACATCTACATACCTATTCATACATTTTGCCGTGTTAAGACAAAGCTATTATTTGGAAATTCTTCTTCTTCTTCTCTTCAATAATGGCCTGTGTCCGTCATTTCGACAGACAATTTTGCCAATGTCAAGTGTTAAAATTGTAATAAATAAGTCAAGTCAAGTCATTTGTCAAGTCGGCTGTCGTTTGTTTTGAAAAGAAAATGGTGGATTTTCTCTTCAAAACCTAACACGAATTTTCACATTCAGAAAAACCACTTTACACACATTTATTCCAATGGCTCACACTTTATGTTACGACCTAAGTATTATTGATTAAAATTCCACCAAAACTAAACAACAATACTCACAATAACACAAGAAAAACTATTAAAATAAAAGTGCTATGTGTCGTTTCAAAAAATGTCAAAACTCGTGTCCTATTTGGAAATTAGAAATGTCTGAAATGTATGGAAATGACATGACAGTTTCAACAAGTCACGTGACATTTTTTGTCAGTGATACCCAAATACTGAAACGCTAATTGCCATCTCTTACTAATAAGTAATGTCAAACAGAGGCAGGGCAGGGCAGGCCAAAAATTCTCTAAATGCTGTCCCATTCTGACATATTTTCTATTTTCTAGTGATTGTAGATGGCTTATCTGGCTGGTTATGGCACTCTAGGTACCTACTAGTACAGTATTAGGTACGCATACCATGAGTAGGCAAAAACCTTCCTAAAGTGTCACTCATCGCCGCATTATGACGTCATGCTTCCATCTCACCTCAAAAAGGACAAAAGCTCATCAGGCGTAAAAATGTCTACTACGTGTGTTGACGAAGACACAATGATACTTCATCGAACCGGCATTTCGATACATAGGTGTGAAGCGTAGAGGCTTTGAGGTTGTATGTGAGTCAACGATTTTGGGATATCGCTGATGTAGGTAATATATTGGTGGTAAAGAAAATGTAGGTACAGTCCGATTCGGTAGGAATTTTCTTCACGCTGACGCATAAGGCGTTTGCACACTGTATTACACTTGAATTACACTGTTTTTTTTTTCAATTTTAAAATATCTGTAGAACATAACAATTGAAGTTTAATACTTAGACGATCTAGTTAGGATCTAAGTATTCCGCCTGTGAGAAGTATAGGCCTGTGCAATTATTGACATCAGTTCGATGAGGCGTCGACGGCTGATATGTACAAGCTCAAGGGGACTGCGCTGTTTGAAGAAGTTATGAATGAGTCAATATTGTGAGAGTTAACAAAGAGGTAAGTATTAATTATCAAATCAAACTTATTTGATTTGATATTTTGATTTTGATTTGATTAATCGAGTTTAAAATTGAACGTCTTATAAACCTAAGTACGGCATTTTCTTGTGCTTTCAGCCAAACCTGATTGTTTTTCCTCATTTTATGAAGGCTAGCAAATATTTTATAATCGTGTGCCATAGAGCTTATCCTTGTATTGTATCAGATAGCGTTGAGATTTGACTGTTGGCTCCCCTACCATTACGTTTATTACGCCAACAGCAACAGACCCTTTCTAGCTCTCAAAGACTGTACTTCTTATTTTTGAATATTCTCTTGGAGAACATTGAAAAATAAAAAAATGTTACAACCTTTTTTGTTTCAGCATGGGGTGGTGTTACCAGCATATCAGCTTAATAATAAACTTACCCGATAGCTGGTGGTGTTGCCATATGACGGCGGGAGCGAGAGCAGGGCGATGGGAAGCAGCAGCGCACTGGACATGCGCCGCGGCCCCCCCATCACTGCGCACCATTCGCGTTGACACCGCCCGGCCTGAGGACAAACACAACTTACACTGAGCTTATAATTTTTTTTTCAAAAATGGTATATTTATATTATAAACTAGCCGTCGCCCGCGGCGTTGCTCGCGTTGTACCCTTTAGAGTGTGATGTTTCAAAATTCCTTTCTTAGTGCACCCCTACACTACATAAAGAAACAGCACTCCAAATTTCATACCTCTAGGACTTATAGTTTAGGCTGTGCGTTGATTCTCTGTCAGCTTCAAAAGAGTTTTATATATAGTTTTATATTTTATATATATTGATGATGATAACTAGCCGTCGCCCGCGGCGTTACTCGCGTTCTACCCTTTAGGGTGCGACTTTTCAAAATTCCTTTCTTAGTGCACCCCTACACTACATAAGGATACTACGTTCCAAATTTCATACCTCTAGGACTTATGGTTTAGGCTGTGCGTTGATTCTCTGTCAGCTTCAAAAGAGTTTTATACATATTGATATATAATATAATTGTATATATATATATTGGTGATGATAGAGCATAGATAATACGCACTACTCTTATAAATTGTTATTCCCACTACAAAAAGGTAGTGGCTATATAAATAGGCTTTTACATCTATTGAAGATGATTTATACAGCGTCAGGAGCCAACCTATGCCTACACTTAACGGGACACTGTAGTGCCTGGGACAATGTTTAGATGGAGTAGGCTTGCCCAGAACCTATACCTATACCTCATATATCATGATACCTATACCCAAAGATGAAGCTACTAGGGAATGATATTTTAGCATTAAGTTCGCCTGTAAGCTGAAGAATGTTCTATCTATTTATCTGTAAATTCGGATGTCACTTTACTTTAGAAGGTAATGAGTATCATTTCGTTCAATAAATTATAATAAAAAAAAATTGGTAATTTTTTCGTCATATTTACACCTAAAAAGTTGTTTAAACCTTCGACCTTATTCTGTTGAGATATTTAGCTGCAGCAGCTGCCTTATTTGTTCTAAAACTAATAGAATATTGAGATCAGTAAAATAAACGATTCTTATAAAGAGCGGAAACTTATGAAATGAGGCATCTTTGAACGGATTCTTTGATCGGGATTAATCGGAATATTATAATCGCTTCATCCGGAAAGATAAAGGTTAACTTTAGATTAGTTTTATTACTGAGAAAGTAGGAGAAAAGGATTGGTTTAATAAAGTAGGTACATAGTCTAATCATCGTTCAATTTTATTTTTCGAGTTTGTGAAAAAAATTACGTATTTAAATAGAATTTTAGATTCAACTAAACCGGGCTGAGCTTTTGGATTTGAAAAAAAAATATATGTATAGGTAGGTAGGTACTACTTAAATACATAGGTACATGAAGAATGTATTTCACCCTAAGTCAATATAAATAAAACGTGCGTAAGTAAATATTTTACGGCCTTACAGATAATAATATCTCCAACTAAATAAATGGCTTTAGGTCTTTAACGATTAGCAATAAAATATTTCTTTATAGCAAAACCCTCTTATACAAATTATGAAGGCATTATTATTATCCTACATGTTGGTGGGATGCAAAATATCATTGTAGATCTTCGTAAAAATGCTGGATACTCTATCCAAACGCACATTCTAGGAATAGTATAGAGAAAAATAGACTTCAAAATGTTTGGGAATGGTCACGTGACTTTTCGTTCCATTTCCATACATTTTGATTAGTTTTCTATTCTACATTATTGTATCGACTGTAGAATGCTTGTAGAATGTTAACTCTAGAGGGTGCTACGTAAGTGCTACGAGAGTGCTACGCCTCTATATTTCTCGTCATAGTTTTATTACGTCTCATATCGTATGAGATATATCAGATTTATTTACATAAAGGACTTAACTTTTGAAGAACGGAAGATTTCGTGCGATACTTATACTATAATCAAGCCTATGTTTGCACAATAGCTCGGTTATAAAGGGCAATAAATTAAAAACGGGTGAAATGACTGTTGATAAGCGTCGCTGGGTTTTCAGGTCAACACAATAGTAGTGCATATTCAGATCGTTATCGTTCGTAGTAATTACCTTCGTACCGTTCTAGCATCACTGAGCCCATTTTCCGAGTCTTGTTTTGTTGATCGAAACGAATATCGAAAAACTACTTGCGAGATATTTTGCATGAAAGCCCGATTAGCGTATCTAGCGGAAGATTTGCAATCGTATTAAATGTAATTTTTCTAGTTTAGGAAGATAAAAGAACAGAATCTGCACCATTTTACTATAGTTTACATTGAAAATGAGATTTCTGAACTAAGTCACCTCACCATCATCATCATCCACAGCCCAACCTTACCCACTGCTGGGCATAGGCCAAGTTTGTGCCATCCACCGCGGTCCTGTGCTAGTCTCTCCCATTTACATCTCTCACATCACCATACCATAGTATTATATGATCTGTGACAATACACATACCATCCATACCTCATAATAATATACCTTGGAAGAATGATAAACATACAATATATACATAAGTAATATACATATGGAAATAGCCACGTGATGAGAAAACGTATAACATTTTTGAGGTTTTCTTTTCTATAGCGAGTGGGGCTGGCCCCGACGGTCCTTTGTTTGACCACCCAGTGCGCATAATCCATTTAATCGGTGTCGATAATTGTGTGGATTTATGTTACCCTGGTACACTAGGGTTGCGTTGATACCTACCTGGTATTACAGTCCGTGATTCATCCCAGTGGACTTGTTATAACAAATCACCAGTTTTACAGCAAAACACCGTCTAATATAACACTGAAAGCTTCTCTACTGCGCTTTCTTCAAGTTGAACAGCCGCTGTAATAAAATTTCAAAGCGACGCTTCTCTGCTGCTTGGTGCGCTATTCGGGCTTATTACCTTACTTTTATTTGACCGTTTGTAGAACGCGAGGCCATTTATCTTAGATCGATATTGGATGCGTTAGTCACGTCCATATGGCAATTATTAGTAGATTAGATACTGTACTATCCATCGACCTTATACCCAACGAAATATCTTACCTTGAGTTACTTACTTTGGGGCGTTTATTTTTAAATTCCCATTAAAAATTGATCTAAAATTTTACTATGAGTAACTAATTATGTCAGATTGAACCATTAACCTTTCAAAGGCTCCTAAATCCTAGCTAAAGATGATAAACTCATGCATGAACAGACATTATTACCAGGCATAACTTCAAAGGGTCTCTTATCATAACAGTCAGTTGCAAGCTTACTGCATAGAATTAGAAAGGCTGATAAAGCGGGGATTCACTAGACGGACATGTTCGCGGACATGCCCGCCGGACCACTATAGGTCTGTGCGATGTTCACCATCGCAGACAATCTGGCAGACAGTCTGCGACGGTCTGGCAGACAATCTGCGACGGTCCTACACTAGCGAACATCGCACAGACCTATAGTAGCGAGGTCCGGCGGGCATGTCCGCGAGCATGTCCGTCTAGTGAATTCCCCGCTTAAATCAAAAGCAAGATGTGTTTCGAATCTCCACTGGGATCTGATCCAGTGTGGAGGGGGAGGAACAAACAAAACAAAAATGTGTTATGAACCCCATTAAATCGTCAGCGGTGAACATTAGGTATAAGATTATTTTCGGGGTGCCTCTCCGTCTACTGATGATTTGCATAAATTCATCAGGTATTCGTTTCCTATTGCCCATTGATCCTCTCTGACCTACAAGTACTTACTAGTATAGGTTATAAAAAAAATGTAATAATATAATCCCCACCATGTGAACGCTGTTGATGTATTAGGGACTATGGTAGCACGAATTTTTCATTGATTTCATAATTCTACTAGTGGATCAAACCTGGTGGGTATTATGACACCCCTGAGTCAACTCGGGGATAGCAATTTCACACTCTGCTGGGGTTCTGTGACTAATTGACTGCCCGCAACTTCGTTCGCGGTATTTTATTTTCTTTACAACTTTTTTTTATTTATTTTTAACACCCTGTAAATACTTCACAGTATATTTTCGTACATTCTGCACGCACATTCAGTTCAATTTTTGCTAACTCTAGGCTTCTACTATGTATGCATGGATTATGTTGACTTACCTATATAGCATGCATTCATGCATAGACAATCACATAATGATCCACTCTCCTATGTTCGCTGGCTTATAGTTTCGAGTTACGCCTAATTGATGAGTACCTACCTACTCTCAACACCGCTACACGGTTTTGGTACTTTGGGAGATTGAAGTACCTACCTCTGCCCGTATTAACGGGTAGGAAACGATATACCTACTAATATAAAAATAAAGTTAGAAAAAGTTAATCATAATTAATAAATAAATAAATAATCACGGACACTTAACACAACGCCGTCTAGTCCCAAACTAAGCAAAGCTTCTACGATGGAAACTAGATAGCTGATAAAATGCATACATAATTTTTAATTTTTTTGTAAATACGTACTTATAAATCTTATAATACATAGAAACACCCAGACACAACCTTTCCCTTTTTTCTGTTTGATGAACAACTTTTCCTATGAAACCAAAAGTGTTACCAGGAAAAAACTAATTTGTTGTTCCATACATTTTTGCCAAGTACTTGGGTATTGCGTTTCGTATGGAGAAGAAATTTATTCTTCCATAATGGCAATACAAAGCAGCCTCTTCGGTAAGGAACCTAACCTGCCTAAGCACTTACACAGTACACCTACACATACTGCTGCTCTTTTGAACTTACGCTGTCTTAGTTGTATAGACTGCAGGATACAATCATCCACTCAAATGAGTTGACGCTGATCTCCACATTCAAGAGTTAGCCTCCATTCAGCGGTTCCAGTGACTTAATTGTCTTCGAAGCAGGCGTGACGTCGACAGCGGAAGTTCCAAGTACTCTACCAACTTGTTGGGGGTGGGTGCAGACTGTAGACCAGCTCCTCTAGATAAGTTGATAATTACAACATAAGGCCAATACAGACGCTATAGGCTATATCGTCTAGATAAGTAGGATTTAATATATAAAATAATAGGTAATAAAATTTTATAAGTAAGATTTCTTAAGTTTGCATGCCAACCATTCTTCCGACCTAAACCTAAGGTTGGCAGGTAGAAAATGCTTGTAGCATTAAGACCACCTAATGGTACATTTAATCATTTGTATGTTATAGTGTTTTAAATTAGTTACCGCTGGTAATTTTAATATCTTATTTTACGTTACGGAAGAGCGTATACTTAAAAGGAGGTATCCAACCACTGTCAATAAAACATAAACATTACTAAGAATAAAACATTTTGTATTTTTGTGCTTTTCAATAAAGACAGATATTATCATCAAGATGGGTACCTACACTTATTTACGGAGTAGCAATTGCGTACAACAAAGATGTAAAAACCTCAAAGTACCTACTTATAGATACAACCGCGCGGTTGAAATATAGGTAGAACCAAGGAAGTAAATTATTTGGTTTATATTCCACAGACGTATTTTCCTTGTTATTACTAAAGATATTTGCTTCAATATAAACTCTGCGCTGCAAGTTTGCCTCAATGCAATGTTAACACACATGAGTCGGGCTTAGCATTTCGGTTCACAGTGGCGGTTCCAGGATTTCAGTTTGGGAGGGGCGGGCTTGACTTGGTTCAGAATTTTGATTTGGGAAGGGGATTGACCCAGCTATAGGCTTAGCGCAAACGAGCCACTGACCGCAGCCACTTTTTATAGTTTTACATTGTGCGAGAAGCCGCTACCGGAAACTGCCGAGAACTCGTATGCGTCGAATTTCTTTAAAAATTCATGAGTAAACATGTGAACTGGCTTGTGGCCGTAGCTATATAGGGTTTTCCCCGACAAATCTTAGGTAGTTCACCCAGAGATTTTTTGGGCGCTGCGTCTAAGCCCCTAGCCTTCCCTAAATCCGCTAGCGTCGCTTCATAATCAACTTGTGGTAATATGTATGGTTTAATACGTCTCAGTGGAGATTAGTGTCAGCTTAGTTAATTTATAATGGGTAAAGCTGTTCAACACTGTTGCGAAACGTGAGACAATAAGGTTTGTTTCAAAGTGTATTTCGTTTGTGAAACAAAGTGGCTTGAGAAAAATTTCGGTGCTCCTTTCGAGACTATGGCTCGTATACTGATTTACTGATTGATCTGGACTCAAGCATAAATTTTTGTATGAAAATCTCCACTCAAATCTATGCTTGAGTAACGATTTCTGTATGGAAAACGGGCCTAAATATCGTGCGGTCCGGTGCTCACTGAGATGGACTCTTACTGTACAGTTCTACCGCTTGGTAATCCACTAGATAAACCATCGCAAAAGGTAGAATTCTCTAAAAACATTTTAAATATAATCCCTATAATCTCCCGCCTCTAAGAGAAAACTTTAAAGCCTGGCAACGCATCGAAAGTTAATTTAAGTTGCTTCATTAAGAGGCCGGTAGCAATTTTCCGCAGATTGTTTTTAATGAAATTAAGGAGAAACTGGCCTGCTTTGTGTTACGGGTCTCCTGCTAATTCTAAAGACGTGATGGAATATCTAATCTTAAATTGCTTTGCGTTCACCGTATTACCTACTAAACGCTTTTTATCATCACGCTGAATGAATGCTGAACGTGGGTCTCTTCAGGACGCATTGAGCTCAGTCTTCGGATCTTCTCAGCTAGTATTTGCACTACATTTGGCAGATCGTCGCCCCATCTTCCCTAAGGGCATCCTATACTTTGCTTCCAAAGTACACACAAGTAGGTATTCATTTTCTCGGTTCTATTTCAACGACGGCGTTCTTGCAATCATTATTTTAGAGATATTGTGCTTTGTGGCCTGAATTTCTTGCCCTCGATAATTTAACACAATTTCAAAGGTACTCGCAGTATGAAAGCAAAATTTTTCGAATCCATTGGGATCGCCTTACCCACAAATGTATTTCTCTATAGCCCACATAAGGACGAACCACAAACGGGCAGCCCTTTTGTAATGAAAACTAACAATGGAAAAGGTATAACGTGCTATTCGACAAACACGAGACTCAAGTAACAATTCTGGGACCCTTTTAGTAGGTATAGCTTTTGACAAGTCAGCTGGTGTACTACAACAAACTATAAAGTAGCTGCTTAGGCTATGGAATAAATCCCGCTTGTAGAACTGTATAATACTAATGACTAGCTTCCGCCTGCGACTTCCGTTTTCCGGGATAAAAAGTAGCAAATGTGTTAATCCAGGTCCAGCCTATGTGTTAATCCAAATCTGATCAGTAGTTTTTGCGTGAAAGAGTAACACACATCCATACGTAAATAAATCCTTACAACTTAACTCTCGCGTTTATAATATATTTGGAAACATTTTCGTCGATTTCGATCCAGTGACAATAAAATCATGACATATTTTCGAAAATTCATAGTTACCTATTATATTATTCACAGTTTATACCCTTTCGATTGATCGACTTAACCTGCGGTTCTGTACAAGCTGTGATCGGTTCCGGAAAGGCAGAACTTTGCTTCTCGGGTCCATGAGTAGGGTTGCGGTATCTGACATTTTGCTTCCAGCAGGACAATGCAGATACCTAACTATGTGTCGCGATCTATAACTGCTCTTTTTAGACCCGTATCCTAAGATTAACAAGCATTGACACTCGACTCTGATTCTGAGACAAACAAGTGCCTCAAAACTCGCAACTCGGTTTTGTTTTAGAATAGATCACAATATCTATACTTTTTTGGAATTTCAAAGTTGTTAACTGTTGGTTCATGATTTTGTATAAGGATAGGTAGGGTAGGATTTCTACTTATAATTCACAATAAGAAAAATATGTAAAGTTCCTGGTTTCTAGTCATAAAAGACTATTGAAATCTGAGCCTAAAAACGTTGCTCTATTTTTCACAGAACAGTTTCTCCTTTGATATATATTTTTTTACTTATTTCACACTGGCATCACGGGTATCACACTTATATTATTTAGTGTATACATCAGACTAACAAATATTACGTTTGCTATGAATATCTTCCGGAATAAAGAGGTCTCTTGAAGTAGCAATGTATACGACAAAGGCCTACTCCCCTTATTCACAAGCAACAAATTAACAAGCAAGCTATTAAGCAACTTATTTCCAAGACTTGGTGAAGCTGACGTAACGCGAATTTTCCCGTGATATTTTCAAACAGCGACGTCGAAAGATGTTGTAGGTGTCTGTGGGACAATTCTAAAGTTAGGCAGCTGATGTGTGCCGTCTCTACAGAATAGGATGAGATCTCTGCGAGAACAATAGATTCTATTTCTGGTCCCCGTCCGTCCGAACTTGAATCGTGAAAGTTTATACTTTGGAGAGGAGAAAACTTTGTAGGTGGGCTGAATATGAGCTTAACATGAAAGACTACATACTACTTACTACAAAGTTGAAGCGGGTTCTTCAAACAAAGAAAGATTTATGCACAGGGAAACATAAGGCGGTACTGACCGACACTTACATGATACCGACATGGCAGTAGCTCGGACGATAATATCGGTGTTGACGTCGTCACGGTGTAAGATAATTACTAAATGTATGAGATTAGCTCTCCGCCGATATCGTGTAGATGGCGTGTCGGAAGCAGTGTGAAAACAGCCAGGGGTAAACATGGTATAAATATTTGTAGTGCGAATCGAGACCTAAACAAACTTCATTGTTGGTGCTCAACTTTTCCACGCATTCATCGTTTTCTTTGACATTTTCAGGAGTAAAAAGAAAAGTACCAGTATTCTGAGGAAAACTTTAAGGAAATAAACTTGATTCTTCTCAGATGCAAGATCCATTAGGCTAATGTACCGATGTCGAGATCAAAATCTTTTCACCCCTCGCATCGCATTTTCTTCGCGTTGACGACGACGAAGTCCCGGTTTCAAAATGATCTTTATGAGAATGCAAATAAGTAACATTTTCCTTAGGACAGCTAAACGGTAAGGTGTTCAGTTTTATATTGGACCTTTCTTTTTCCGGGCAGAGTACATAGTAAGTGGAAGTTTTTTACACAACATAGGTACCTAAACGTTTGACCACTATATAAATGTAGGTATTTAGCATGTTAGTACCTAGATGAAACGTATTCACTTTAGGTAATCTAGAAAATCTCCAAATTAAAGGCATTCGGAAACACAGACGCCCGAAAAAAGTTCGTCGTAAAATTTCGAAGAATCCGGTAACTCTGAGTAGTGTAGTAACCGGGATTCTTGAATTTGATTAAATTAATCTAAACAGACTTTCGTAGCTCAAATATTAATCAAAGGAATAGCGTCACAGGCAGGGGTGGATCCAAGATTTCCGGTTAGGGGCGGCTTGATCCAGAATTTACTTTACATCTTTTGGCTTGACGATTTTAGGTACGGTTTTTTTGTGGGTAGACAACGCTCCTGTTGGGGGGGGGAGGTCTTGAGCCCTCTTACCCCCTACCTGGATCCGCTAGTGATCACAGGTCGCTGTAGGAAAACTTTGTGATTGGTTCGTGATGGTCCTTCGTCACCGCGAGGAAATTTCATTTAGGTACGTTCATTAGATTTATAGAGGCAATTCGGTTAAGTGAAGAATTTGGGTAATTTGAAGGAGGGTTTGTCTAATGAATAATAAGACAGTGTGACTTGATGGCGACATAAAACTGTTTTGTTAAAACCAGCTGACAGACTAAGTTTAAATCGTTTACAAGATCTATGAATAGGAGATTATTTTCATTTCCGCTAGTCTCACTGAAGGGGGGCAATCGGTAGGTATCTCATAGTTTTTTCATACTAAATTATTGGTATTCTGTGACTAAAAAGTGACATTAGCGCGTTTCTGCGCGTTTTTTGCCGTCCAAAGCTTATTGTTTTCGTATATCTGTAGCCACGTCACTTGAGATTATGCTGGGCAGCGAAAGAAGTTCAGAGCTTGCGATATGGGGGCAGACGTTTTTCTAATAAAACACGATAAAATACGACGTAAATTAATAAAAAAGACTGCATTCGTTTCAACTTTTGCACTCTACACACTATAATTTTATTTTTTTAGATACCTACGGAAAGTTCTATACCTAACTACCACTGAAAATCCATGCACGTGCAAATAAGCTGTCGTATTTCGTCTTATTATACCAGAAACTAGCTATTCAGCGAAATAACTAGCAGACCAGCAGTATTCCCCGGACATGGAGGTTAATTTATTAGACTTTACGGTTGGACGAGCGTGTGTGGCTAGATAGCACTTCAGTTTTATGTTCGTAAACAACTGCTGAATTACAACAATTTGGCTAATCACAGACTATTAACCTGTATGTCTTGCCATGTTATTTTTTCTTAGCAAGCAAAAAGAAAAAATGAAAAAGTGATTGTTTAATTTTTTTTATTTAAAATAGGTACCTACTTGACAGAGTTTTTTACGGATTGGGATTTGTTTGAAATACTAGCCCATCCAGGAGGAAGATATGGGGCTCAATCCCCCTAAAAGCTCCGGTCCTACCCAAGTGTGGAGCATTTGCCAGTGAAAACCCTAATAATTAGGTCAACCACCCCCAAACTAAAACCCTAGATCCACCCACCACTAGTTTCATAGTATGAAATCTTAAAAATTCATCCTGCCACTGTTTGACATTACCTGTTAGAAAGAGAGAGCAATTAGAATTTCTATCTGACGGAATTCCGCGTGTGTAATTATGAGCGCTGAATTCCATAACTTTAGTTACTAGTAGAGTATTGTTGGTAGACAAGTAGGTGCCTATATCTATCTAAGTAGGTACTCTAATTCGATCTGTGCGTTGGCCTCGGCACGTATCCAACTAACTTTCAAAGTGGCTCGGGTATCCGAAATTCTGTGCCAGTAACTAAATGCACTTGCACTAAACTGTGAAAGTTTCAGGTTTTTAGGAGTTGTGGTTGAAGGCTTGCGATTTTTAAAGGCTTTGTTTTAGGTTTTGTATCTTACCTATACACTCGTAAGTAGTTATAGTGCAGTTGCAAATTTTTAGCTATGGACTGTGAGGTATTTGTTTCAACAGCTTTTTGATCAGAGAATTAGTAAATTTAAAACTGACTGAAACTCTCACGACTTTGTACTACTACGTACCTACCTACAATACCTACCTACGAAATACCAACCTATAAAAACACGCCACACCACCTTTTTGCACGCCCGGGAAGACTGGTAGACAATGCTCTTAGCATTAAGTCCTCCTAGCACTACTTGTTTGTGTGAAATTTTTTAATAAAATAAATAAAAATAAATACAACTCTTTCAACGGGTTACATTTGAAATATCCCTAGTAACTCACTAACCCCAGATCATATAATACCTATTATACTAGTAGGTACCTACTCTGCTGATGGCTCTAGTGGGCCCATTAACAATATACAATGGGACCATGAAAAAAGCCAAATCTTTTAGTACCAACTGGGCCTTCAAAAACTTTTGCCCTTATAAAATGTCAAGTGCTTACATCCCAGTCCCAGATAATTATGTACTAAAGAGTAGGTATTTATGGATCTGTTTGCCTGAACTTCATAAGTAAATAGTTACACTTCAGTAGTTTTTGCGGTTAGCGTAATTACGCATTCAAATAACAAAGTAGGTATTTCATTTGTTTGTGGCAAACAAAATAAAACCGAAACTAGACATTTATCTTCATACATAAGGTTCATGTTACTTCTAATTTACAAAGAAAATTAATAATTTTTTTTACAATATTTACAAAATACACATGAAAAACATGAAACAGTTGAGTTATCTACAAATTGTTGCAAACGATTTATACATTCGCCCTAATGTGTTTGATTCCACTGTCATACTAATTTCGGTATGTCATCACGACAAACTTAATCCAGCTTAACTTTTATCTCTATATCAAAGACAAGTTCAAGAAAACTCTAACTTCGAAGCAATTTAATTAACACAACTTGTAGCTTCTAAGTAACTTCTCGACATTATTTGTCTTTGATCTGCAATGTTTGAGATAAATTAAACATTTATTTGCAAAGAAACTTTTTAGAACTTTTTAAACGTGTTTTAAAATGCCTTTTGAATCAAACTTACCTACACTACGAGTTTTTATTGCTGGTCTCTTATTCATACCGGCCAGGGTCCTAAAATAGATAAATATTCATATAGCGCCCATGTCCCAAGCTAAGCAAAGTTTGTACTATGAGAAGTAGGTTGCTGACATCAATTTTTTTTGGGCAATATTGGCCGCTGCCATCTCTTTTAGTTATCATGCGACAAAGGCAGAGGAAGATAACAATCACACTGTTATTTTTTCGGTAGAAATAGATTGAAAGTTTGCTCGATCGCTAAAGCTACACTAATTTTTATACATTCGGAAAAAAGCAGCGTTAAATAAATTGAAACAACACACTGACACTACTTTTAGGAACGCTCTTTAGATATTTTCTCTGACCAATCAGAACTTAACTATTTTCTAAAATTATTCTTGTATTATGTAGGTAACTAGAATTATATACGTATAATTTCCTACAAATAAGAATAATACATTATCTACCTACAATATTACAATGCATGACAAAATGAATGGCTCGCATTCGTGCGCTTCATTTGGCTTGACATAATTTCATTTAACTCCATGGAATTATAAGCTTAACCGGTGAAGCCGCTTTCAGCTTTCACGATTAAATGTACAAGCTGGAATAAATATTGGCTGAGAGTAAGTACACTTCTGTGTTTTGTGTAAATCTCCAATATTGAGATCAGAAATGGATTAACTAATAATAATATGTTGGTGGTCATTACTTTGTCCTCTGTTTTGTGATTGACAGCGCTAAAATTGTAGCCATCTTTTTTACAACAAACTGGTGCTAAGAACACAATTTTTACTTACCTACCTAATTTGCAAAGTAAACAAGCCTAGCAGTTTGAGTTAAATATGTAAATTCAACTCCCTAATGTCTTGAAAACTTTTTTAAATCATATCTCTAGAGTTTTCTGCTTAAAATATTGCCGAGCTACAAAAAAGAAAATGGAATATTTTATTAAACATTTCTGAAATGTTACAGGCAGAGTCACTAGTATTCTATTCTATCTGTGGCATGTGGGAGAGAAGCAGGCGGTTTGACTGTGTTAATTTGTCCAAGTGCTTGACGCACAAAGGGAAGTTTTAAAAAGATTTTTGTGATAAATAAACTCTATAACAGGGCCGATTCTGTTAGTGCATTTTTCGAAGCTAAACTAAGACAGCACTAAAATTATAGCCTTGTCGTTTCAGTTCATGAGAAACGGATGACAATAGTTTTAGTTAGTTTAGGAAAATGAAACAACGGAAGCAGGGGCACTGTCTATTTTCAATGAGCTGCAAAAGCCAAGTTATTTCTCGCTAAAAAGCATAAAAGCGGTGATCGATCATGAACGCGATCCTCGAACCTTTTAGATGAAGCACGTTATTGGTAAACGACGGGGAAGCTCAAATGCCTCATTTCCTGCTAGTCTGCCAGACTATGTTATAGTAATATTAGGTTTTCCACATTTTGAACAGCTGGTTCACTATCTGCCCGGTCTCTATATACGAATGTAACATTTTTTTCGTTTGGAGAACGTTCTAAATGGTTTTGATACTTTTGTTATGAACTTTTTATAAGTAGGTACGCACACAAAATAATTATTATTCTCTCATTCAAGAATAAGCTTTGTATCAAGGAAACAACGTCGGTTTTAATTTAATCCGTGGTACATGTTACAAGCATCGATTGTTTAATCTTTATCAATGAAAGTTTTAGTTTATGCCTTTCAAAATCAGCTTGTCTCGATTCGGACTTGACCATTATTTCAGCATAAGTACAAAAAAGGACGTATACTTTTCCCAATATTACTGAAATTTAATTTCCGTTATGACTGGCAAAAAAGGGCATTGTGTTCGTGTACCTCTTATTTCTACCGAGTATGAGAAGAAAATTAAGCGAGCTGTCTACCGGTGACGTGCAAAAACGCGTAGGTATACTTAGGCCTACATAAAGTCATGTAGGCTACATGACTTTATTTCGTAGGTATAGATTAACAGAATTAGTAGAGTCAAAACCATATGCCAATATTTAGCAATAATTTTATACTGAATCGCCACCACTTTAAGTAGGTACCTAGACTACCTACTAATAATTCAAAATAGTTACGTAAAGTGAAAAATAAGCCACTATGTAAGACATACTAAATGCATAGCGCAGCTAGGTACCTAATTGTTTAGGCATAAGGTCCTATCTGCCTTAAATGTACCTAAGTAAGTGCACTCAAAAATGTTCCCTACTACAAAAATGTAACATCTTTCCCTTGCCTTGCTGCAAAAATATTGACGCTCAGGGAAAATGAAAAAAATGTTGTAAAAATATTGCAACGTGAAAGCGGTTTTATGTCCCGGGCGTTTGAAAAGAAATGAAACTATGGAACACTTGTTCTGTAGGGTTATTCGGGTTAGGGTTCTCCTAGGAAATTCCTAGGAGAACCCATTTGATAACTATCAATTACCGAACAAAGTGTTGAATAAAACTGAAACTACCGATTTACACTAAGTAGGAACCTAAGGATGACAGGCGTCATGGCTCAGTCGGTAGTAGCTCTGCCTTCCGTGCTGTAGGTCGTGGGTTCGATCCCCACCGAGAACAAACATTTGTGTGTTGTAAACATAGATGTTTGTTCTGTGTCTGGGTGTTTCTATGTATTATAAGTAGGTATGTATTTACAAAAAATATATGTGTGTATGTATTCTATCAGCCATCTAGTTTACATCGTACAAGCTTTGCTTAGTTTGGGACTAGATAAGGCGTTGTGTTAAGTGTCCGTGAATATTTATTTATTTGTTTATTTTAAAAGTAGGTAACTGAGAACTAAAATCTTTTTCTAGTTTTTCATTCAGAATTTTTATTTATTTCCCTCTTTTTCTCCTTATTTTCGCAGAAGTATCATAGCTACAAAGGTAAACAAAATGTTTTACAGAGAGGTCCGCTAGCAACACGAGTTTCACTACAAACAACACGGGTGCTACCTATTTTCTACTCTAGAAAGCTACCCTTTTCAGAAGGGGTTCTAAGATAAATATTTTCATGATAAGCAGAGCAAGCGAGGAGCGTTTTAAACTGTTTACATACAATTTGTATATAACAAATAGTACAGACGAGAGAGCCTTCCATGTAACTTATACTTTGTGAGATTTAACACACGTGTAAGCATTTTCTGAACGAAGACTGACTTATAGGTCTTATTTATTTAAGTTATTCCAAAAAAATTAAGTGATCTCCAATAACCGTTAATTTTAATAGTAGGTACCTACCTAAAGTTTTTCAATAATAACAATCAAATGAAACTGAATAATAAAACAAGCCTACTATCAGAGGGTGGCCCAAATTCACGGAGCCACTAACTTTGAATTGGCATTCAAACGGCTACCCACAGTACACAAATGGTAGGCCACCACTTCTAAAGGAACCTCATTTTATACCTGTTGAAACTTGCCCTACTTCGGGTGCCCCATCAAAACTACCTGTGACAACATTGACAGGTATTATACCGCTATCAGATCCTGAACTGTCAACTGAACGGAGACTTCGTGAACAGGACTTACGTAATCTGATATTGCTAAAGTTGGAAACAGATATGGGCTGTTTTCACAATGCCGGCGACACGATATCGTGGGGCTAATAAATGCTTTGCTCATTCCCATCGAGCCCACCGGCGGGCCCACTGGGGGGCCGGTGTCAGCTACGATATTTTGTTCGAGCAAGCGACATGACAGCATCAGTATCGTGTAAGTGTTGTGCGAGTGTGCAAACGCCCAATGGTGGCTGTAATCTGAGCAATATTTCTGAGAAACTGGACAAAAGTTATGTGCCTACGTATACTTACCTATTTACTTTAGAAAAATAGCTCGCAAAATGCGCGTAAAAATGTTATTTTAATCACGTTGGTAGAAAAAGCGAAACAACAATATCTAACCATTGTTGGTATAAAACATCAAAGAATATTTTATTCTGATCCATGACAGAATGTACACGAACTTACAATAGGGCACTTCGACTAATTAAATTCAGTCTTCCTTATAATGGACTAGCCGTCTCCCGCGGCGTTGCTCGCGTTAGAGTGTGACTTTTCAAAATTCCTTTCTTAGTGCGCCCCTACACTATATAAGGAACCTACCCTCCAAATTTCATACCTCTAGGACTTATAGTTTAGGCTGTGCGTTGATTCTATGTCAGCTTCAAAAGAGTTTTATATATATTGATGATGATTGATGATGATACTGAAAAACATTAGATATTGTTTGTTGTATTTCACGAAACGCCATAAAATATTTGACCGTTAGATCAGTACTCGTAAAGATATCATTGATTGTGATACTAAAACTCTGATACTGAATTTCACGGGTCCAAATCTACGAGTATATTGCTGCGTGCTAAGGATGTCAGCTACGTAGATGCGTGCTACATTGTATGCTATCCTCGCACAACTAACTCGCTCAGCTTCATAGCACATCTTACATCTCTCTACAGAAAACGTAGCTTCGTTGAACCTGTTTCCACCAGTACTATTTAAGCGAAGCTATGAAAATAAACGCTCTCTAATTGGTGGATATCAATCATCACATCCTTAGCTACATAGCTTAGCTTAGCCACGCTTAGCTCAGAGCCCTTAGTCTGAGTTTTGTTATGTTGATTTGCGACAAGCGAGAATCGAGAAACTCGCAGTTTTTGTATGGAGAAAAATAGTTTGAAAATCTCCCGCTAGAGGCGCTTATCGGATTTTCATACAAAATATCTCGCAAGTCGCTTCTCGATATGCGTTTCGATCAACAAAACAAAACTCAGACTACGGGCTCTGGTGGAAAGCCGACAACTTGGGTTTGTAACAGCGGATCACGTATTATTAAAAACATTATGGTTGACAGTTTCCTCACATTCAATAAGAATTTCGTAAGATATCATTATTCGCTCTCGTTTTCCCTAAACATTCCTACTAAAAGATGAATCATTAAGTTCCAATAAACAATGTTAGCGGAGTAAAATAGATTCGTTTATTTATTTTGTTCTTTTTTTTTTTAAGTTTTGAACAAACCAACTGTGAGTGTAGTTTTTTGATTGATTGCCCCGTGTAGTCATTTCTTGATTTTTTTGGTAGGAGGTATTTATAAATTTTAATATTATAGGTACCTACGAGTTCAAAATATGATGTAACAGCAATAACAATAGCTATTTTTTTCTCGGAATAATTGTACCTATCTTTATGTATTTAACATCGAGGCCGAGAGAGTGAAGATGAAACGTAGGAAATCAGGTTATCTCAACCTCCGTTCGTATAAAACGTTGAATAAAAACACCAAGCGCATAGCTGGTTAAACTCGAAGGGCCCTGCGGGAGGAAATTCTATTATCTCATAAAATGCTGTCACGATGTGAAATAGCTACCAAGTTATGTGTAAAATTGGGTAAATATGGGTGACTTCAGCCCTAAAATGTAGGTAAGTATAGGAGTATAATATGATCTGTAGTATATTAGTATAGGAATTGTTAGGTAGGTATTTTAATTTTTTTCGGATTTCTACGGGATTACCTAGTAGGTAACCTAGAATATGGACGCAAAAAAATACCTTTAGTATCGGGTTTCAAGTCTGAAAGCTTCACAAAAACACATCATATCAAACGGTAAATCGTGGCAGATAAAAATGAATTGCATCGTAAAAGTAGGAGCGAATTATGAAGTAGGTATCTACTTAGTATCTACCAAATAAAATACCCCATCGCAGGTAGAAAAAAATGTTCTGAAGGCCTAAGGACAGGCATAAACCCCGTCACCATGTTACCCTCAAGGCAACTTTAACAGAAAAAGTTTCTTAATATCTAATTTAGTCACACCTCGAGGTCGTAAAAAATGGCGATTTCAAGTTAAATATTATCTTCCGTGAACGAAAAATAACCAAGATCTTTTCTTTCCAGCTCGGCTTCATTAATATGCGGAGCAGAACCGTTATCAGCTCGCCTCAGGATCCGGGAACTTTATAGTTTGGGAAACCATCAGGGACCCTTCGGGTTTGAGCAAGGCTTGGGGTACGTGATCGGGGATTCGCTTTCAAACCTTTCGGCGTGATATGTTGCAGTGTTTTTATTTATCTTTGTGACATACTTAGATAATTTGTTTACTTTGTAATATGCACAAAATAACAAGCATCATCGTCATCTGATGATGAAAAAATGTAGTCAAATGAAAGTCGGGTTCCTTAGTAAAGCTAATGAAAATGTTTCTTCAAAACTGATACTTACAGAAATTGCATTGGAGTATAGTACTCACTCTTCAGAATCGATAAGTATGTACCTACCTACTTAGGTATCCTCCTTCTGTATACTGCCAATTTCATGGAAATTTTCATTTTCCTTGAAAATATTTTCTTGATGTGATGCAAACTTGCTTTGTGTTCCCCTCCGTTAAGGGTCACATAAAGTGTATTTTATCGTCTCTCCTTTATTAACTTGAGATGATTTAAATTGAGCGAGATGGGGGGCACTGGGCTGAGTACTGAGCGGATTTTATTTTTAATAGAATCAGTTAGGTTCCTTGTATAGAACACCTCCTAGCAAGCAAGCAAGCAAGCTCGTATGAGTTAGTGGCCAACCCTGGTGACGGAGTTTTTAGGCCGCCTTAAGGCCTCCGTTGAGGCTTAATGACTGCTAGAGCCGGGACCGACGATTTAATGTGCCCCCGAAGCACGGAAGCGCTCAGCAGATGTAAATTACACTAATGGTCACCCATTCAAGTAGCTCAAGCTGCGCTACGAGCGCTTCCCTCCTAGCAAAGTAGTGATTTTACGGGTTCTACTGAAGAACAGAAAGCTTGGGTGGCTGGGATTTATCCCGGACTAATACGGGATCGATTCGATTACGGATCTCGTCAGTAACACGTTAACACTTGAAGTAGGTACTAATATTCTGTGGTAACTCACAGCCAGTTAAGCAGCTTTAGAAAACCAATATGAATAAGCAAGGTACCCTTCAGTTAAAACAACCTCGGTGTTGATGGTTTTGGTAGGTATATTTAACTCTCGCTCTTAACCAATTTCCTTGATAAAAAAATCTTTTTAATATAAAACGAGATAAATTGAATCTGAAACGATGGTTTTTCCTTACCTTTGAACAAAGGTAGCGAAAACAATGTTAAATAAATACGGTAGAAACTGAAGAGTTATATTAAAAAAGGTTGGAGATTTTAGAGTTTATTATTATTCAATTTCCATTCACTGTTTTTCTTCGGGGAAGTCACTACAACTGTATCTAATCCATTTGCCCAATAAGAGGGTACCTCTACCTACAGTATTTTTTTTTATTCGAACCACCAATGTTTTATGAAAACCATGAAAGTACCTGAGTAAATAATATTTACTCAGGTACTTTCATGGTTTTCAGGTTGTAGGTACACCTACACTACCTAGGTACCCATGTATGCAATGAGTAATAAGTTTGGCCGTTTAAAAATTTATAAAAAAATTAAATAACGAACAAACTTGTAAAAACACGAAAATATAGAACACAACAAATTAAAACTTTTGGTGTGTAGTTCGTTAGCACCCTCGTTCAGATTTCAGGTGAAACCCAATGCAAATACACTGAAAAACGTGTATACATAGCACTACAGAGTAGAAAATATTAAAAACACTCCCGTTCTTGTTGAGAAATGAAAACTTACCCGAATTGTTCAAATCATTTTTAAATCTGAAACAAAAAGATGAAATAAGTTTTCAAAAATTAAACGGTTTAGGTAAGGATAGTACAATCAATCTAACTTTAATTATACCTACTTTTGCTACAGCAAGGGCGGCTCATTAAAATAGACAAATAACATTTCAACCCTTCTTCAACCCCTTTATATTGTAACTTGAAATTGAAACGGAGAAACTCAGCTATACGTTGTCTTGTGACTGCCTCTGTGTATAATGACACGATTTTCTAAAATTACGGAACTCGGCATAGAGTTCTTCGTAGAGCCTATAGAGTAGCTAGTAGAGCATATTATTTATAGTCTCAGTACTCTGTAGCAAGACAAGAGCCACCTGTATTGCATACCACACCATCATTCAGAGGCGTAATGTATTATTCGGAATCATGTGAGCATCACTGCTTGGCGGTAGAAATAGACACAGTGGTCGTAGACGTACTTCTGGACGATACCTACTGGATAAACTGTTTTACAAGGAATTTTCATACTTGGCTAGTTTCTTCCTCCTCTTCTACTTTTTTCCTTTGTATTGGTAGTATAAGTAGTACCCTGATAGGTACCGGTCGTCTTCGTGGCGGTCACCGCTTTTATAAGAATCTGTTGAAAGTTCAACCACATTGAGTCAACAGTCGCGACGCAATCCTCTCTGTATGTTTGCTCATTGGACTCAGATTGCTTTCAACGATGACACTATATTGTTTTTAATGGATTCTAGAGCATTTTATTCGTAGAAATTGAGCGGTTAAGACGCAGTTTAGGACTATGATTAAAACAAGTTCGACCTAAGCTCCGTGGTGACAAGAAACTACACGACATGCCTCCAAAAATAAAAGCTTCAATAGAAATTCAATTCTATGAAAATGACTGTACGGTAAAATATTATGCTACAGAGTACATATTTCGCAGCCCTCAACTGATAAGCAGGACTACGCGGGGAGGAAAGACATTGAGTAGAAGGCCATAAATAGGCGTCCAAAATCACTCAAGAAAATAAAGGCATAGGGACCTAAGCCCCCGATAGTAAAACATAGTCCTACCCTCGAACTAGGATTCTCAATGTAATTTCTGCGAGCAAGACATCTCCCAACTGGTCATAGCAATCACAAGGCATTTCAGGAATCTCCACTAAGAACTCTCTACCAGTGGGGATCAAGTAATAGATATGATAAAACACAGCTACCTAACGATTATAAAACAAATTGCTTGTTGCCAATTTGCAGCATAATTAGGTCCTAAATGGACTGCAAAGTGGCATTAGTCCACATAATACCTCAATTCTGATGCAGCGACTGAATCACACCCCTCGCTTGGTCTCCCTCGTAATTTTCCGGTAATAAACTTAGCCGTAGCCTGTTTAGGGTGGATTTTCTCGGCTTATCTGCTTGTTGTATGGGAATTATTGTAAAGCAACGCTGCTAGAATATCAAGTTTAACCACTCGGTTTTACAGTTATAATATGTAGGTTAGGTACCTATTCGTACCGCAAAGAACTTTTGTAAAGTAAGCAAGCACTCAATATTTTCAACCAAGTTGTGAATTGACAAACTTTTACTTTATATTCAGAGGGCTCTTATAAAACTTCCAAGCCTGAACAATGAATTTGAAGCAGGCTGGCAGAGCAAATAAGATTGCTTTTTCAGTCTGGTACTTCAGTATTTTACATAATAACCGGCTGCATAATGCATAGTATACGGAGATGCGATTTAGGCAGCGACTGTGCATCGACTTCGTCCCCGTATAGTGCTCTACGTGCTTTTGGATTGTATCTCCCTCTAGTATCTACCATCCGTGTCACCCAGGTTAGTGTTCCAAAAAGATAGAAACGAAGATCTAGGTACGTGTTTTATAGAAAGTTTTTGTATGCAATAATTCATTTATTACCGTTGGAAACTTTTGCTACTTCTGGCCACCGATCGAGCAGCAGGAAGGCTAAAAAGTAACCAGAAATTGACTCAAAATCGTATTTTCCGTGACGTTCCAATAACTGGGACAGCGGAACACTGATCCGGAGCTAGGTTGGGAGGTGGTCTTACGACAAAGTAGACCTAATAGAATATCCTATCTAGTATAAGTACCTAGTATTATCTGATCTGTGCCTAGGCTAACAATTCTGCCGTTGCATGTCGGACTAATCATAGAGGCTGTCAAATGAAGAACAAATCTTCGTTCAGTTAATTAAATCAAGAATGTTTTTTTTCATATATTGGGTTTTCCTTTCTGATTATTCATGGTCTTTGAGGATGAAATCGAAGTGATAAGCACCGTGTGGTAATATCACCATTGAAGTGATTGTAATTGAAAGACTAAATTGAAATGAAATACGTAGCACAAGCACCGCTCTCATTGTATTTGCTTGTAACCATTGAAAACTTGCGGTCTCCTAAATACCCTCGCTACGTCCCTGGTAGAACAATTTTAGATAGGGGCTGAGTTGGTTACCTGTGCCATGCCAGCACCGAAGGTAAATTGATTCGATGTTGCGCCCCATTATTTTTATTTTTATTTAGATCTTAGGTATTGGTTATATCTATGAGTAGCCATTTCAGATTCTTGGTATATTTACAGTATTTACCTACCTAGGTAAGTAAATATTTCACTGATTTAGGTACCTAATTTCTTTTGTTTCAAAATGAGGGTTACTGATTTTACAATTATTGTTACAGACAATGGTGCTATATTTAGTTATTTATTTATTAAAAGGTCCTATAACATAGGTAACTCATTCAGTAATAAGGATAAACCTTTATGATTTTTGTCCCTACCTATATATATATATTGCCTATCAAACTTATAAAACACCTACCAATTTTATCGATTGACAGTAAGATAAATTCAAATTTATCTGCATTAACCATGTTAACAAACAGCTCACTTGGAATTGATTGTATACCTACCTAATACCTATTTTTAGGTACTTTAGTGTATAAGAAATATGTAATGAACCTATTCTTGAATTTTTTATCAACCTAGGTAGGCAAGGTAGGTACTGAAGATAACGGTTGAAATTATTATAGATACACAAATTATTTCAATTTGTGGAGTGTTCGAAGAAACATGAGTCTCTTGAACAAAGTAGCTGCAGTAACAGGTGCTAGCTCAGGCATCGGAGCAGCCATCGCATTGAAGCTGACGCAAGAGGGCGCCAAAGTAACCATCGTCGGAAGGAATGAAAGCAAACTCAAGAGTGTCTCGGACACATGTGAGAAATATGGAGTCAAGCCTCTTACCATAATCGCTGACGTTTCTAAGGACGCTGACGCTAATAAGATAATATCCGAAACACTGAATTTCTATGGCAAGCTTGACATTTTGGTCAACAACGCTGTAATCGGTGGCTTCGCGACTATTCTTGATGACAACACCATTGAAGTGTTCGACAATGTAATGTCCACTAACCTGCGTGCTTCTGTTTACATGACACACTTAGCAGCGAAACATCTTATCAAAACCAAAGGAAATGTCGTGAATATTTCAAGCATCGCTGCTCTAGCAGTGATGTCAAAGACTTATTTCTCATACTGCATCTCGAAGGCAGCTTTAGACCATTTTACGAGGTGCATCGCTCTGGAGCTTGCGCCTAAAGGTGTCCGAGTGAACGGTGTCAATCCGGGCCCTGTGAAAACCGACATCTTCGAAAATATGGGAGTACCAGGGGCAATTCAAAATAGTTTATAGGAATCACTGAAAAAAGCCACAGCTCTTGAAAGAATTGGAGACCCTGAAGAGATTGCAGACTTGGTTGCGTTTTTAGTAAGCGATAAAGCGAGAAGCATCACTGGATCAACAATAGTGTCAGACAATGGAGCTGTTTTGAAAGGTTCAATGAATGGGTGAAACTAAGAGAATTATCAAAAATACCTAACAAAAAAATATAACTTATCTAACTATACCTACTGTTGTTTTCATAGCTGCATAATAGCATACCATGGACTAGGTAGGTACGTAAGGTAAGCATATAACACAATAACACGACATCATAGATTGTAGATATAGAATTGTAGGTGAATAGGTAACAAATAGAAAGATACCGAATTTGAACAGTTTTTATTTAAATTATTGCTTCAAAAAATAGATGAGAATACTATCAGTTTTTACTGAAAAATTTAATTTTTTCGTTCACGGTGATAGTCGTTGGAGCTGGAGAACTTTCCGCAGGCACTGAATGTCCATCCCAAGGTCCTAGCATACTAAACCCGTTATCTGATGTAATTGTAGAACCGGTTATACTCCTAGCTTTATCACTGACCAAGAATGCAACCAAATCTGCAATTTCTTCAGCATCTGCTATTCTTTTTAGTGCTGTATGTTGTTCCATTAGTTCCCAAATACGGGCCGAAACCGCTTCATTCGCGCCAGTGTTTTCAAAGATTTCAGTTTTTACAGGTCCTGGGTTGACGGCATTGACTCGAACACCTGTAGATGCAAACTCAAAAGCTATGCATCGCGTGAAGTGGTCCAAACCAGCCTTCGATGTACAGTAGGAGAAAGCAGTCTTCGAGATAATATTGGTAGCTGCAATGCTAGATATGTTGACAATATTGCCTTTAGTTTCGATAAGATACTTTGCTGCTAAATGTGTAATATAAACAGCAGAACGCAGGTTGGTAGCCATTATCTTATCGTAAACTTCCATCACTTTTTCATCGAGGATACTAGCAGAGTTTCCAATTCCAGCATTGTTGACTAAGATGTCCAGTTGTCCGAAACAGTTTGTAGTTTCATAAATAATTCGTTTCGCGTCGTCGTCCTTGGTGACATCAGCGACTATGATGAGGGGTTTGATGCCGCGTTCAGCACATGTTTTAGAAACATTTTCTAGTTTATTTTCGTTTCTTCCGACGATGGCCACACTGGCTCCTTCTTCTGTCAGTTTTACTGCTATGGCCGCGCCAATACCTGAGCTCGCACCCGTTACAAGTGCCACTTTATTAACAAGACTCATTTTACTATGTAGCGTGTACTTCGCGGAGACGTGTTAAGAAATGAAATTAGCAAAAATATCAGCTTCTTATTAAGCACTGTGGTGCGATAAGTGATCAATTATTTATCTATAGATATTATTAATCAATTGATTAATGGTATCTACGTGTAGCAAGTTCGAGGCATTCCTAACCTACATATACCTATGATATGAATGTAACGTTACAGCAAGATAGTAGAAACACCAGTTTTGGGTTTTGATGGCTCTACTCGTGTTAATTCGTCCAAGCTTTACCTACTCGTATGGATGGATGGTTTCCTTGGGAAAAGTCATAACCCCCCTAAAATTTTCGGGAATCCGATCCCATCTGCGATGTTGTCTTCCACGACTTTTGCCATCACTAAACTCACTAAATAGGTGCTATGATTAAAGTGCCGTTGTGCCTTAGTGTGTATTAGCCTTGTGGCTTAGGCACCTTGTTTCGCCTTCAGTATCAGCGTCACCTACCTCAGGGCAGCTCAGATGTTCGCTAGAGTGGCAAACATCTAATTAGTAGCTTGGTTAGATGTTTGCCGCAGTGAAACTTTGCCCAAGAGAGCGTGCCGAGAAGCCTATTTGTGTATGGTTTATTTTAAATTTTATTCGCTACTGATCACGTTTTTGGAAAATATTTCTGTCCGAGACTTTTCTTTATGTACCTACCTACTTGTTATAATGATAGGCGTTTAGGTAATTCTAATGTCATTTGCCTATCTTTACGGAGCTATCTCTGTAAAGGCTTATATATTTAGTCCTATTTATATTTATGCAGGTATCTTTTTCATATCAGTCTACTAGGAATACACAATAACCTAAGGTTCATTTCTTTTTAAATTATCAATATTCATACCAAAGGTCTGTCAACACAATTCTAGCGATACTCCTACATTAAATGCAAATTCGATTCGATTCCGTTCTCGATTTCGTTCTATAGCGTTGTGTAGGTATTTCCGATAGGGATACGCGCATGTACAAAGTAGGTATACCTAGAAGTGAGACTCTTCTTTATATGGATTAGGTAAAAGTACCTGCAGGAAAAACCAGCTGGCTGGCACCAAATCCTTACTTATTTTCACTGCATCGTTTGAAACCAACACTTTATCCTGTTAGGTACCTTTAGGTACTTTTGTGTGCGCAACACGTGCATGCTTCGTAATTGCTATAATTATCTACCCTTGCACACATGGTGTACTTCGATAGACTATCACGACAATTGACACTTTGCAACGGAGTTTCGCTTCTTTGATCATACATTTTAGGTGTGATGTCAGTTCAGCAGAATCTTGCCTGAGGCCTATTTTGTGTTAACATAACATAATGTTTTACCTACGTCTTCTCGCTTTCAAGTTAACAAAGCTATTTTAAAAGCCCTATCCTGATAGTTTTACTGAAAAATTACCTACATTATTGTACCTATACGTGGTGGAGTTACACATAGCTAGCCGTTATGACTGCAGAAGTGCAGAACACTTTCCTGAAAATAGTCAAAGTCACGCTTGACCAGTTTATTAAAATAGCTGACACGCGCAGTCTTTCTTTCTTTCTTAAATCGTGTCTGTCTGCGAGATCAACACAGCCAGCCAAAACGAGAGGTTTTCCCTCGAACCGTTCGATACGATGGGAGTGTGCTCCCACTTCATCGTCTCTCTCACTCACTCAGGCAGGTCTCGCCTGTGCAGTTATACTCGTTCGTCTGTGAGACGAACACGTATCGCAGTTATTTACCTACTCTAATCTTTAATACCTTGTTTGCAAAGTTTTAACTTCTCTAACAGTCTTACTTGTCTATACAGTAAACTATACAAGTGCAAAATGTCCGCATGACTTCGATATTTGGCTACTGTGATAGGTCTCTATACGTGCCTATTTGAATCGCTGCTCGACATGCTGGCTGTGTGACTTAATAACGTGTGTGTGTGTAGACAAGACAACCTTTGGGCAATCAAAATAGTAGCGGCAAAATGGCTAATCTGGAATTTCTCTACAAGAAAAACAAATATATGTATGATTTTATACTTCTATACAAAAGCATGCCGTTTTTGTGGTGTATTAAATCTAAAAACTATCACAACAAGAAGTTAAAAAAGTATGGATACAATTTGCTGGTTGAAAAACTTAAAGAAGTTGATCCAACAGCAGACAGAGTTTCGGTTTTAAAGAAGATCAACAGCTTAAGGTCAAGTTTAAGGAAGGAGAAGAGAAAGGTGGCAGCACTGACTAAGCAAGGGGTTTCATACAAGCCCCGACTGTGGTACTACCAATTGTTCGACTTTCTAGATGAACAAGAGTATGGTAAAGTTAGTGGCAGTGATTCAGAGGTTTGTAATTTGTAAATACCTACGCTTGTGTATCTTTCCGTAAGATCTGTAAGATAGAATACAATACTTGGAACATTATGACTAGGTAGGTACCCTAAGTAGATCCTGCCTAACATACGGACATAACACGATAGGTTGGTAGGGTAGGTTAGGTATTCAATTGTACTGGTAACTATCCCAGAATAGATAATGTTATTGAAGGTTATTTTATTTTAGGAGGAGAATCCAGATAATATCTCTGTGAAACTCGAAGCTGAAGACGTGTACGAAATCGAAGAACCTGAAGACGTGTACGAAATCGAAGAAGTCGATGACCTACTGCATGCATTTAAATCACATGAAGAGGAGTCAGCAAGAGATGCTGCATCGTCATCGCCGCCACCACCAAAAAAGAAAAACTCCGTTTCAATTGAGTATTCTCATGCAACCTTGACTAAAATGAGTCCAGACCAAAAGGTAAGTTTTGTCACAACCAATTCGGTACGAGCAGGTGAAACTGTTTCAGCTGTGGAGGTACCTAGTGGTACCTACAGAAGTACTATAATATATATTCCATATTTCGTGGGTATGGTACTGATGTGGTATATCCGTTTACAGATAACCAAGACAGGAAAACTAGAGGAAGTCATGCCATGCTCTAGCCACGAAGATCCCACTCGCGAAGACGCGTTTGATACCTTCGGCAGAAACGTCGCAGCTAAACTTAGGAATATTGCCTCTCAAAATAATAAACAACGATTAATTGCTGAGAAAGTAATAAACGATGCCCTGTTTTGGGCTGAAATGGGAGAAATCACACTGGAACACAGCAAAATGTATCCTCAATAAATTACAAAACGAAAACACGAACAAAAAGTCACAACACAAAATGCTGACAAAATTATGCCTTGTATTTTGTGGTAGAACTGATTGTTACAATAAACAAATATCCTGAATCCGGCGTTTTAGTGATCCAGTCCTTTTGGAAAACAGAAACACGGTTCTCATCTCACCCCGTTTGGTGTTTGTAACGGGTCTATTATAAAAGCCTTTAGCGTATCGACCTACTTAGAATAGTTACTGGTTAATGTGAATCCGATAGGTAGGCAAGATATTCAGACAGTCAGAGGTAAGTAGGTACATATAGAGAGGAGAGCGTTTCAACGGTGGAGTGGGGTGGGATATCTATTAAAGATGGAAATTAAAAGAACCACTTTTTGGATTTGCTAATCTTGTGGTCATAAAATTAGACATTTTTGAAGAGTTATATCACGATCTCATAGACTGACTGACAACGTAACATTCAAAAGTCAACAACCACTGGACTTAGATCGCAGAGTCACCGCTAACAATGATTCATTTCATTCAGTGGGACACATCAATTGATTTGAACTTGGCCATAATAAGCGTGACTATGCATATGTGCTTGTTGTCATCAATTGGTTTTATTGATGTAAATCAAATGGTTACCAACAATATTAAACTATCAATATGTAGAGTGGGTAAGCGATAAGGAAGACACTAGTATTTTAATCCAGAGTTCAAAATTAGGGATGGCCTACGATAACCAATGACTCTGTTGAACGAAAACGTAATGTATATAGATAATAATTACCGAAGTAAACAATTTAGCGGTAGTATACCACTAGACACCGCAAACGAAGATTCGCCCAACTTTTGTGTGCTGGTGCTTTTTTTTATGGTGTATGTTAACTTAGGTACCTATTGCGATGTGTAAGGTAAGTACCTATTTATTTTGCCATTTTATTTTTATGTAGGTACTAGGTAGGTAGGTATGTTAGCCTGTAGGGTAAATATCAATATGGGTCGTTCATTTATACTTTGTATTAATAGTAAAAGCCTGAAATAAAATAATTTTATTTGATTTGAATATAATTGCGTAAGCGCTTGAGTTGTACTGATATAGGTTTACTATTACCTATAACTTTTAAACAATAAAATAAATACGATTATTAAAATACGGTATGAAATGCCAACGCGCGAAAATTTCAAACCCTCTTCCTTGACTGGACACAGAACTTTACCATACATACCTACTATTGCTATTACGTACGTATACTATATAAAATAAGGTAGTTTTCGCCAACCACTGATATGCTAAGCATGTACCTATGTATACTCTAGGTACCTAACTAGTCTATGTAATGAAACTATCAAGGCACCTAGTTAAAAATAAATATACACCACTTCAATAAATCCTCCCGTAACTATGACAAGAAGCTACTCTCAAGCTCTTATTAAAATTCCCATGCGAAAGTGTTTTAGGCCCTGGGTATACTTCATATAGAAGGTAGGTATGTATGTATACCTAAATTTTTCTAGGGGTAAGTAGTTAGATAACGTCACAGGTCGCCTCCCTCCAGCCTCCACGCAGGGTCACAACCTTTAGCCACCACTGACTAACGTCCTTCGTCAAAACAAATCAGACTAATCAATATTTAATCAGACACATATTAAAATCCTCACCTCGACGTTATAATCTCTGTCCTCTCCAGGTGGGTTAAACGGGTAGAGCACTGGTCAATAAAAAAATCCTGTGTCAGGTTTCTGACAGAAAACACGATTCCCACTGAAATAGGTACCACGTTCCGTATCACTATGAATCGCGCTATCAAATTGTTACTTAACCATCTCACACAAACGATTTGCCGGGAGACTGCACGCGAGTTGCTCCCTCCGCGGGTTTCATACGACTGAAAGCCTAAGCCTACAGGAAAATATCAAGCCTCGGGCCTGCCTCGACCGGGATTTCGTTGTGATGAAAATACACGCGGGAGGTGGGTGTATCCTCTCTCGCTCAAACGTCTGACTCACCGCTGAGTCAGAACGAGTAAGCCGGATCTTGCTCATCGCAGACTCCTAACGACCTGCGAGTTTTCACGAACCCGGCGACAAACGATGAAAACTGCCGCCGAAAGCTCAATGAGCAACGATAATTCATAATGAAATTTAAAGGGACATTTTTCCACAAGTAGACTGTTCTTTTCGCAAGTTCATAATTCTTTTAAATTGATTCCGGTTCAGATAATAGCAGAGTGCTCGGAATTAATGGACGGCCAATCTTTGATTTCGTAGATGAATGGTGGGGGCTAATTTTTTTTAATTTTTTTTATTTTTTTATTTATGTTATAACTGGCAGACGAGCAGGCGGGCCACCTGATGGAAAGTAGTCACCGCCGCCCATGGACACCTGCAACACCAGAGGTGATGCTAGTGCGCTGCCGGCCTTTTAAGAGGAGATAAACCCGCCAAAAAGTTCCACATTTTTAGATATTATGTTTTGCAGAAGCAAAAATGTCTTTCAATTATTCATGTTATCCAAAGAATCCGTTGAACCCATCAAAACTGCATCATCGTTAGAATCTATCAACAATCCATCAGTTTTGCTTCTCGGTTTGCGCTGATCAGAAACGCAACTCGGGTCCACCAATATCTTATCAATATCTTCAGTCCAGTCTCCAAATAATTCTCTCGCGTGGTTCTTTTTTTTTTTATGATAAAAGTAATGGAACAAGCTGGTTAGCTCACCTGATGTTAAGTGGTAACTTCTGCCTATAACAATGCATTACCTCACAGAGCAAGTCCAATGAGGACGTGCCCTGTAAGGCAATGCACTGCGTCCATCACTCTGAGACGTAAAGATCTTGAAGTCTCATGTGCCTGTAATTACACCGGCGCCCTTACCCTTCAAACCGGAACAGCAATGCGAGCATCACTGCTTGGCGGCAGAAATAGGTACGGTGGTAGTACTTCCCCGGACGAGCTCTCACAAAGAGCTCTACTACTACTGGTATTGTCATTTCGATTCCTCCCAAGCTTGATTAACCACGTCTGACTATTTGATGTTTCCTTCCATCTTATCGACGAGACGAGTTAGTCTTCATAGGTTGGTTGATGGTGTTCATTCTGAGGTCTTTTGTCACCAGCTTCTCAGTTGTCCGTATATCATGATATTAAAAAAAATCATGATCTCGAAGTTTTATACTTTCAGTGCAGTCAAACATACTCTGGAGTTTCGGTTTGGACATCTCTTTGCACACACTCGAAATGTTGGCGATGTTACCAACGTTTCCAACTATGTCCACATTGTCCACTCTAACTTCTTGCGTCGGCTCCACGGCGATATCTCCGGCCAACGACGGATCTCGCATGCTTTACAATATCCACTTTGTTCACGAAACTTATGCGTATATTTATAAGCGAAATGAAGTTATCTAACTTATGTTTTATGTCATGTAGAGATAAGGTCCGCATGCACATTATACAATTAGGTAGGTAGGTACTACAAATACTTGTCTTACTTAGTTGTTTAAATCGGGTAACTTTACGTACAATGAACTTCTTTTTGCGCAATAATGATTAACATTCAGGAATGTAGATTATTTTTGCATAATAACATGCGAATGCACCTATCAATAAGTTTAGTTATGCCACAGATCATATAATACTAAGTATACTTAGCAGTTACCTATGTATTACATAGGTACAGCTACCTACATGCGATATTTTTTTGATAAGCAATATAAAGGGTGATTACTGACCACTCCCGAAAGTACGAAACTTTGTAACAATGTGTGAAACAGCTACAGAATGTTGGAGATTTTACATACAAATAGGTAAGTAGGTAAAAAAGCTTTGAGTGTACATAATATTGTAATTTAATTTTTATATGGTTTGAACACAATCTCATCGCTATCATATTATTATATGCATAGATTATAATTCATAGAGATAAATAAAAAAAATCGTACAAAAGTACAATTAAATTTAATAAAAATTATATCAATTTTACCGTTTGTGTAATATTGGTATGGAGATATGTAAAGTTCCTACACACCTTTATAAGCTACGCTTGCAGAATACAATAAAAAACAATAATTATCATAAAAAAATATTGAACATGTAAAAATAAATATAGGTAGGTGTGATGTATAAAAATAACAAGTAGGTATATGTGTGGTGTGATTTTAGGTAAGTACCTACCTTCCAATTAAATATTTGATAACGAACTTAACTCTAATTGGCTCGGAACAATACTATGCTAACATAATTAAATCATCCAGATCTGAACAATGAATAAATTGAACTAACGAATTGCGAGAAATGAGATTCTTGTTCTCATTTTAGCATTATTTAGTACAGTTTAGAGGTCATTTCTGGTACAGTCGACATAAGTCTATTAACAAATTGAGTTTTGAGAATTAAAGTAAATGCAGCCACAAAATCTTATACAGCATTTCTTTTCCATCCTTTAAGTTAGTATAAAGATCTACCTAAATTATTAAAAGAAGAAGAAATATTTACCTAAACTCTTGCTTATGTTACAAAACAAGTTGTTAAAAAAACTCCCAACATAGTCCCGTTCACTGTAGGCATAGGTTGCCTCCTGACGCTGTTACCTAGATCTACAAACAATAAATTCATTTATCATTTATCACCTTCAAGTCTTAAGTCATCTTCAATAGATGTGGCCTAGTTTATAGACAAGCAGCTTTCGCTCATATGTCTACGTCACAGTGTTGAATATTTATAGTCAATATCTTTTCTTTTAGTCACTTTTTTAAGCACTGATTTACTTGTAGCCATTTGTCGAGCTTGTTTTTAAAAGCACTGACAGAGCTAGCGGTACCTAGCGGTTTTGTGTGCAAGCTCCATGGGATGCTGAGATAATAGGGGAGTGTGCATGCACAATTGCACATCCATAAATAGCCAACCCCGCCTTCGTGAGATAATAATAACCATACCTTTTCATTAACTACATATTACATAACCATACATGGTAATCACCAGAATAGAAAAATGTACACAGATTGTACACTGCTTAACATTATTTAGGTATTTGGACGGATTCATTCAACAATAAAAAGTACCGGTACACAAGTAGTGATAGTAAACTAGTCACTTGTTGTATAGCTTCAAAAACCTCTTTCGTCATTGATACATACTATACTTAATGATAAATTCTACTTAATAATTATAGAGGCACTTGTACGCTGCTTGGTTTTAACCACTGGACATGAAACTATACAGTAATCTTAATTTAAAGATTCAATGCTCTCTGTGACCAAAAAGTTCAGTATTGGTAAAAAAACTAAACTAACTGCCCAGATTGTGAAGCCCTTAGAGAACTTTAAGCTTTCCAAATCACCCTTGTGAACATCCATCTAACTACAGAATCTATTATTTAACCCTTGGTTGAACATAATAAATAGAGGCAGAACTTTAGATAGAATATTGAGAATGGCCATAAATGCAACAATATAAAAGGTGCCCTATCCATAAATGCAAAAGAATTCATGTCCAGTAATCCCTAGACTAAACCTACATCAAATATCTACAGTACATAAATACTGCAGCAATAGTTGTGCACAAAACTGTCAACGAAGATGTAGCAGAAGTAGAACCGTTGCATTCATCAGCTGAGCAGTAACATTCCTCCCAGTACACTCCATTCTCGTACACTCCCCAGTTGCAGACTCCCGTAACTCCGGTCTCAGCAACAGATGCACATCGTCGTATAACCTGTCGCCATCGGCCATCCCCTGGAAAAATATAATTTTGAATGAGTATTTTTAATGTATTAGATGAAACCTTTGTGGTGGATTAAGCAAGCAAGCTCATAAGAGTTAGTGACCAACTCTATTGAGTTTTTAGGCCGCCTTAAGGCCTCTGTCATGGCTTAACGACTGCTAGAGCCGGGACTGACAGTTAAACATGCCCTCCGAAGCACAGGTGTAAATGCCACTAGCGGTCACCTATCCAAAAAGTGACCGTACAGAACGTCGCTCAACATAGATAATCGCTAAAGATTGACTAAGTAAGCTACGCCACGAGCGCTTCGGCGGAAGTGGTGTGGTTGATTGGAAGTGTGTGATAAATATTATGTTGTACCTACCTACATAGGTGTCAATGATTGTTTGCCCCTGTAATGATGCCCATTATGAGAACAGAAATGTTGTAGTAGTAATAAGGATCCAAACTGAGCAACCTTTATAATACGCCAACACACACTACGGGATTGGGGAAAATTGGAATACGTACCCATGTGAGGTTTATTTCTCTCTGAACTCACATGTATTTGCAGTCTTGCAGCTGAGTTCTAACTATATAATATATATGGCTATAGAGTAGGTAGATAGCAACTTACAGATAAATCCTCTTGGGCCTTGTTGAGTCACCTTCATGCAGAAAGAACCTGGCATGTGAGACTCGTCACTTCCACATTCTACAGCAATATGACTTTCTCTATCGAATTTCTTGTAGGCCCCGCACGTGTCATCCCCTTTGCTATCTTGTGATGATGCGCACTGATAGCATCTCACAGAGAAAACTGGAAGTGTAAACAAGTTTAGTGAAGTTATGCTGTTTGTTGTTGTATGATACAATAATTGAGAAAATCTTACCAGCTGGCAGGGAACACAAAGACAAAAGTATCAGTGATTTGGTAAACATTTTGTGTAACTTAAAGCTCGTTAATTGCCTGTCTTTAGTAACAATTTACGTTGACTTCGAGAAAATAAATAAATAACGCCCAACCACACGCCCAAACTTTTCAAACAAAACAAAAAAAGAGTGAGTGAAGTGAATGAAAGGAATGGTGAATGAAGTGGGGTCCACCCATATATAACACAGCATGATAATTCGCCACTTAATAAATTACACCCCGATAGAACACGATCCAAAACATGCTTTGAATTATCATGCTATGTATTATTTTGCTGCCTATTATCATGTTGAAAGTTATGGTTACGGGCTTAAACCACACGACATGATATTTCATAACAGCAATAAAACCAACATTTATTCACAAAGAAAATTTCATTACATCATTTCAGTCTTCAGAAACCTAAGAGGTCATGGCTTCGCTCCTCGCTACCTACTGTATTACATCACCTTTCTATGGTCAAAGGTTTTTTATAGTTATTTTATCAGGTTGTACGTTATCGACCCTTGACTGTCTATTTACAGCTGATACATATGCGCAACATGATACTATGCAGACCGATCATTCAAAACCGATGATACGGATTATCAAGTAGTCAAATACTGGGCTATAACTTGCTGTGTAATATTTTGCTGTGCATTATAGGCTCCCCTGTGAAACAAAAAAAAAAAAAAGAAAGGAAGTGGTTGTTTTTGTTGTTAGTTCATTCATTTTACCATTTCTACACATTTCTTTACATAAATGGTAGAATTTTTGTAATTCTAATCATAATGCAACAGTTCATCAAACTGGCCTTGTGTGCCACTCTGTTTCTTACGCTAATTCCGCATGGTTTGTACGGTTTCATGGATGTCGGTTAGCCGGTCACGCCCTAAACTTGGTGTGCCTAACGTGTTTTGTTCGTATATGTTGCAGGTTCATCCATAAAATGTTGGAACTGTCGCTCCAACAATGACCCGAAGTGTGCTGATCCTTTCGACAACAGCACGGTGCCCATTACTGACTGCAACCAGGAGAAAGGGCTCGCTCACTTGCCAGGAATCAGACCTAGCATGTGCAGGAAGATCAGACAGAAAGGTAGGTACCTACCCATTAAGACAAGTCTTCTATTATCTAATTTGGCGTGGATACAAACGCCTGCATGCTGAATACCCAAGTCTGAATCAGTACTTAAGTTTACAAAAATTATTGACGAACCAGCTACCGCTCGCTACTTCGTTCGCTTGATTTAAAAAGCTGCTTAATTGTTAATCCAGGTCACGGACAATGTAAATTCCAAGTTTCAGCCAAATCGGATCAGTAGTTTTTGCATGAAAGGGTACAAAACATCCATACATCCTTACAAACTTTTTAATATTAGTAGGATATTCATTTTAGTGTCAAAAAATATATGATTGAGTCCAACTTCTTTTTGAGCAATGAGCCATAAACTGCTCTTTCACTTGCTCAACCTATAACTTAACTATTTATTTAAGCGTTCTTAATGACTCTGTGATAAGGTGTATCTGTAAGGCAGATAAAAACAAGTCGGTCAATGGGCATGCTTATTTATGTATTGAGCAACTAAACATAATTATGGCTTTGTTGTTATATTTTGCTTGATGTTTTTTGGTACATATCACGAAATCACGACAAAACATGATGATGACAGATGGATACAGCTTTTTATATCTAAAAAAATAAGTGTTCATACTCATCACATACATCATACTCATACATCATACACTTTCTCTTTTCGTTTGGGTCTTTTAATAGTAAACCTAACAGCTCGTTGCTTTGCTCCTCTCTACCATCACCTTGCTGAGGTCAAAGATTTTTCAAAAAGTTATTTTATTTGCCTTCTATTAACCTTAGTCCAACCTTAACTTTTAATACTGAATAGGAACGAACGCAACTAAACGAAAGTTAGACCAATAAAGTGTTAAACCAAAACTATTTTCATCTAAAAGTGTTAAAATGCAAGTACATAGTGATGTTCAAAGGATAGCTGTGGTGGTGGCTTCTGGGCAAATGTCATGTTGCAATAACAATTAATAACATGTTTGAGTTTTTGTGTTGTGATATTTTTATTTACTAATAAGCTGTGGTGCATGGAAATCTTTATGGTTAGTTATTTTATTTATTATTTCTTCACTTTAGTAAGTATGTTTTATTACTGAAATTGTTACTTTAAAAGTTTTTAGTTCTGTGTCTTATTTTATTCATGAGCCTGCAACTTTGTTTACTACCTAGTACCTACTATGCTATACCTTCTATGTTCTTTGGTCATTTGGATTCTCTCTATTTTCAGTGAACGGTGAATGGAGATACTTCAGGGATTGTGCGTACTTGGGTGAAGTTGGAATCCTAGGTGACGAAAGATTCTGTCTCATGAGAACCGGAACGTACAACATATTCATTGAGTACTGTACATGTGACAGCAAAGATGGATGTAACTCATCATTTACCTTCACTCCGACACCTATTTTGTTGGTTACATTGGCAGCTTTAAGTACTGCTTTGAAATTTATGTAGGAGTCAGAATATTCACCACTTGCTAGATGATCCGGACTTGACAAAAAATCTGTGAAAATTGGAAAAGTCTGATCATTAGAAGCTGTGAAGATTTTTGTTTTGTCTCTGGCAGCCATGTTGTATTTAAACTTTTTTTACTTTAAAGGCTGGAGCAGACCGGATGCTTATACGTAGACGTAAGCGTAGACGTGCACGTACCACTGAGTTGCAATGTATGAAACTGTATGAGACAGGACACACTGCTTGCGTAATGTAGACGTGCGCGTCATTACGCAAGCAGTGTGTCCTGTCTCATACAGTTTCATACATTGCAACTCAGTGGTAGGTGCACGTCTACGCTTACGTCTACGTATACGCATCCGGCCTGCTCCAGCCTTAAGTTTTAAATCCATCCAGTACTAGTGCCTTATTGAGTAACTCATGATACCTTACTAGAATCTCATGCTTTAGTTAGAAGTTATTCCTATTCTAAGTAATTTTTCAGTATAAGTCAAATAAGACAAAGACTGTCTTAAACTCATGTTTGTGCTAACTGGTGATATTCTTATAACTATTGAGACACTTAGATAAATGGGCATATTTTTCTTTTTCTAACATTTAGTGCCTTGTTTTGTTTTTTGTTTCCTAGCTATAAGTGCTAAAGCTAAAAACCAGTTCTAATACTAGTATTGACAGTTATAAACTTTTACGTTGTTCGAATTATTCATTAGATAGAATACAATCAAGTTAATATTGTATTTTTATTATAATCAAATAAGTACTTATATTAATGTAGCACAAATCGTGTAATGTGCATTTAAGTTTTTTCAAGTTTAAGGCATATTTTATAAAGTTTTTATGAAGTACACTTACCTAACATGTATTTTTTCATAGAATCCATTAATAGTTTTAAAACAAGCTTTTTGTTATTTTTGCTTGCGTATAGTGATTACCTACACTTGTTTCATTTTGGAAATTAGATAGGCATAGTTCATAAGACTGAATAAGAAACCGTCCATAGTTTTACATTTTAATCAATATCTATAAAATAACTAATATACTATCTATGTTTTTTTGAATATAGTATTTTTATAATAAATATCGTTTTTTCTCCCTTCATACATTTTATACATCACACATAAGAAGTGCTTCGATTTGCAAATCGAAATTTGAAAGTTATATACCTAATCTTCACATCTGTTTGGGTAAGTATAGTTGTAATTTATTTAAAAAAAAAACATCAAATAGGAAACGGAGTTAATAAAAACAAACTCTTTGTGAAATATTTATTTGAAAACAACAGTAGCGCTGAAAAATAAACATCTTGTTACCATAATATTGAGATTCTTTGATATTGTAAGTAAATGCGTTATAAATAAAATTATTCTTTGTACAAAGGCACATTGTGTAAGGCACATTTTAAGTGTGTGATCAATAATACAAATAGGTACTATAATTATGATTAATATTTACAAATAAGATATTTCATAACCAGCAAGGGAATATCAATAATAGTCCAAAATTGGAAAGAGAATAGAGAAAGTAGGTATAGAAAGTGGAGTAGGTAGTATAGGGGTCTAGAAAAATAATGGAGACAATTACTTGGTGCAAAGATAGAAGTTATAAAACATGTTAATCAAAAACGTAACTAAGTAATTAACTTTTTAATTAAATGGTACTAAAATAGTTAAAACTCAAATGGTTAAAAACATTTACAATGATAACGCTACGCTATTCATCGAAATAAGCACAGTACCACAAACTTCGCAAGCCATAGTTAAGTTTAGGGGCTAGTTTTTTGAACACTAGTTATACCTAGTACATAATGGTAGTACAAGTTTGTAGCACTGTAGTCCCTTATTGCATACAAATAATTCTTATTTCGATGGCCTATGAAACTTGGTTTACTGTATCGCGGTGGGCACTCCCGTAGTCCCACATTCATTCGTAACTTTTGTACTTATGGACGTATTGAAGAAACAAATCGACTTCAAATCAGACCCAACGTTGTTTGGAACTTGGGGTCCTGCAAGGAGGCATACTAAGACCTATTTTTCAAACCATATAATATCTCGTCGAGCCTTATTCGATTTTATTTGTATCTAGATACCGATTAGAGTTCAGTAAACTTTACTATAGGTTGTTTTGATTGCAAACGATTTAGCTTTTATGGTGTAGGTATTCACGTTATTTATACACGTGTACTGCATTGCTTAAAAGAAAGTAGCACACGGTGTCGTAATACTAGAACGTGGTTATGTAAACGGAAATGTCGCTTTCTTTTTTGCCATGTTCAATCTTCTCGCTTTCAGATTGGGTCTTGAATTGAAGATTCGTTCCTTCTTACTCACCTCACTAAAACTAGAAGTCATAACATTAAAATTATAAGGCGTAGAAACGGCGTGGTTCTAACGGTTAGTTAAAACAAAAAAGCTTACCTTCCAAAGTTTAGGTTAAGAGAATGCTACTACCTAAATTGTACCCACGGTGTGATGTTTTATAGCGTCAATATTGTGACTGTGTGATTCAAAATATTTACCTTAGGTGAGGAAGGAATAGTGCTGTTAATAGGTGTGTAAGTAAACTCTATGACACACTTGAGAAACCAACACAAAACACAGTGCGACTGCGAACGTGCCTAAGTAGGTATGTCAACATTATTAGTTGCACGATTCATTCCATTGTTATGTTTTTTACAAACTACCAATCACATAAATACAGACTGAACTAGATGTAGCGGCCACTTTCCTATAGGGTTTATATTGAGCTTTACACGTTTTATAGGCCCATAACCTGTTTTAAAAACACCATTTCCATTCCTTATAAAATCTAAAATCTACTTGAAGAGCAGCAAGCCCAAGGGCGCGATGATGAGTGCTAAAGTCTTGCCGACGGTAGCGGCACCATTGCATGCGTCGTACTCGCAGGTTTCACAGAATGAAGTCACTTCGTTGGCACCGTTGTTCGATGTGGGGCAGGTGCTGGTGTAGTCGTCCTGACGCTTCCATGTACATCCACGGGTGATGACCATTTGACCGTTGACTAGAAGTGAAAGAGAAAACACGGAGTTAGACTGATGTTAGCGTCTGGAAATAATTTACATGCATGACTCTTGAAGTATTGATACGGTTCGCTAGAAGCCATGTTTCTGCCTACTAAAGTCCGAGGCGTATAATTTTTAACGCTATCCATCCTAATTTTCCTGTACTACATTGACCACGTGCATGGTCGCTATAACCTGTGACCTATTTGTTCAGTGGACTCTAATTAACCAAGAATATGGTGTCATTCATTAAATTAACCTTAGCCCACTGTCAAAACTGAGTCAATTTGTTTTATGAATCCGTAAACTTTGAAGTTTTTAGCTGATGTTCAAAAAATCAACCTAGTGTGTGTTAAGTTTCTTGACCATGACCTCTCAATATAAGGCCTTGCTTATGTTCCACCTACCTAGCTAAGTAAGTATTTATATATTTAGGTATTGTGCCACGCTAGTTGCTTTTCAAAAGGAAAAACTTAAAACACTGGACATATTATATTAGAGAAACAGTAGGAAAAACCTGACCAAACTGGACACTGAACACTAAAACTTAGTCATTAAAATCAAAACTGGAACGTTGCGTCGAGGTAAAATGATAAATTATGGTTGGTTCTAGAACAATAGAAGTGTAGAGGAGAACAAACGTCTTCACTTAATTGCGGTTTGACATTGAAAACGAAGCGTCATCTAACTGCGTGCGCGTGAGAGCCCTTGCTGTACTTACATCTACTTCTATTAGCTACCTTTGCCTCCACCTACCTAGTGCACTCACTACTCGTCAATGTCAAACTAGACGTAGGAAGGTACCTATGCAATAGATTCCCAGAAGGTTTCGTTGAGTGGAGGAGATGGTCGTGTGACTTGTCAATAGGCATGGAATTCTATTATTATGGCAGAAAGCGCAAAGTTCTGATTCTAAACAGGAAATAATATGAATCAAGGCTATGGTGAAACTATGGTTTTAATTAGCAATGGAAGCAACAGGATTCACGGTGAAATCGTCCATTTAGAGCGGCCTATCATTATTGCGCAGCCGACCAGACCAGAGTAAACTGCATAATTTAGTCTGCACCAACTACATACTTGGATTCCTTGCTTACCTATTACCTAAACAAGTGCCTACCAGGCACTGCAGTGCTGTTAGTGGTCATAATGATGCTAATTCACTTGCACCTACCTAGTAGGTACTTAGTACGATTCTCAGTATGAAATGCAGTTGAAGAAGTATTATAAAAAAAAGGTTTATGGAGAACAAATGTGGGAAGAAATGTTTGGTCTTGGGAAAATTAACTGAAAGCACAAGAGTTCTTCTTCACATTGTAAAGCCAGCGTTGCCTACCTACTACAGCAAGAGTCAAACCTCGAAGACTTTATAGGCCGTTTTCAATGTCTTGAAATACTGACTAATATATCTACAACCGGCGAATGTCTTCGATTTTGCCCAGTTCCACCGTGTCTCGGTATTGGTGTATCATAGTAGGGCATCGTAGTGTGCGGGGATCAGGCATGTCATTCGAACTAAGCGTCTCTTTATACGACTGTTGGGAGTTCCAGGTATTCCAAGAGTAGGAATCATCAGTTGAGCATCCACGGAAGAGCATCAATCATATTTACAGGATGTGTTTAAAAAAAGACTTACTGTATTTCTTCTGCTTCTTGCAGGCGGACTTAGAAGACGTCAGATAAGGGTAGGTGGCGCCAGTATTCGCGTCGCAGTTCTCGAGCCGGTATGCGTACGTGTTGTCGTAGGTACCGGCGTGGAAGGGGTCGCTGCAAAGCGGGTTCAGGTCTGAAGAGCATGTCCAGCAGCGGACGGGTTCACCTGGAAAGAAGAAGGAATATTGTGAGTATTATCATCATGTTAGAACCTCTTTAAACTAACTGAACTAGCGTGGCTTTGGTTGGTAAAGAAAATCACAACAGGGAAGCCAAAACCGTACCATTGTAAAATTAGTTCAGGTAGGTACAGAAGAACATAACAATTCTAACAGGGCATATGTTGTAATTACGATAATCCCTCTATCAGTCGATGAATTGGCTTGACTCTACTTGTCTCTACTTCTGCATAAAAATCAATACAAGTTCAATTATCCAGTTCAATAGCGGCCTTAGCAGCTTCACTATTCAACCGTGATACCACGTGTTTCGTTACAATCACTGCATCACAAAGCGGTTCTCTATCCTCGCGGCAACCTTCAAATTATTCCGGTGACTTCTTCCTACTATGCCGTCATGCGTACTACGACAATCCAAGAGTCTCCGTCATGGCACCAACATTTTGGTCACACAATATCTTCACGTGACGTACTAATCTATGAAAAACTGACCTAAAAGCTATCCAGCTCGCTAATAAGTTCTAACCTATGCTATGCACTACTTTTTAGCAGACGCGCTGACGTCCGCGATTTCTTATTTGAGAGTTGAGGATCATCATTGATCCTAAAGTAGGTATTGCAGAGGTTTGTTTCCTATTAATTAATGAATAGGCACCTAACGCTAAAATGAATATCTTCCATCTTTTCAGTGGGCACGTAAAAAGGTAGAAGGGAAAGAGCGTTTAGATCAATCCAACCTCTAATGCCGGAAAAACTTAATAGCATCTTTGCAAGGCCCTTTTGCTCGAATCTGTAGAGCATTGACAACATTGATAACTCTAGTTTTGTTATGTTACGGTACGCTGGCCATTGACAATGGAAGCTTTTTCTAACGACTTCATTCCTCAGTTTATGACGTCGAGTCACGCATAGTGACGATTTCTGAATAACAGATCTGTTTTTTTAGCATTGTAGTGCCAATACCAACCTACGGTAAATTCTAAATGTGGTATCAACTCCATACCATTGTACGGAATAAATTAGTATTCCATAGGAATTTTTTCTATGTAGATAAGTAGATAGACCTTCTATTACGTACCTACTCTTCGAGTTCGGTACCTTCACCGAGCCGTCAACACGCGAACTCAGTTCTTTATCTACGAGTATCTCATGATACCATGACAAGCATTTTAAAAACAAAGCGTAATAGCGTGCAGAACCTATATATTTTAATTTTTCTTATTTGAAAAACCAATTATCGTGAACTAAACGACTCTACCTCTGTTAATTGGTATGAGATCACTCGCAATCGACAAAAATATTACGTAGGTAGGTATACCTTAGTCCTTATTGGTTAGGTTTGATTGGTTGAACTTAGTTTAGCATGTAGATGATAAAATTATAGGTAGGTACACCTATGACAGGGTGTGAAAATGCTACTCTTGGTGGTGCCTATGAGATTTATCACTGAAAAAATTTTAGCGTTTCATTAAAGGTTATTTTACAATATTACGTTTTAGAAAAGTTTAGATATATCTTTAAATTAAATGAAACTAAAATTAGTCATAGGACGAATCGGAAGTATATCTACCAGAAATTCATTGGGACTTGGGATATTTTTATACACACGGTGTACCTAATCTACTTTGGAACTCGCGAGAACATAGATTTAGATGCACGCACATACAACGTAGTGCTTGTTGTAACGTTACGATACGACCTTCAGTCCACTCTATTGCCCAACATGGAGCAGGTTTACCTCATTCTGCCATAAGTATCTCTTCTCTATAAATTGGTTTGTGGTTCCGTCAAGTCATGACGTGCATTTAGTTCAACCCTAACAGAGCCCGTAGTCTTGAGTTTTGTTTTGTTGATCGAAACATATAACGAGAAGCGACTAGCGAGATATTTGGTATGAAAATCTGATAAGCGCCTCTAGCGGGAGTTTTCAAACTATTTTTTCCCATACAAAAACTGCGTGTTTCTCGATTCTCGCTTGTCGCAAATCAACATAACAAAAATCAGACTACGGGCTCAGGGAAACCTTACGATAACTTCATACCAGAGTTGGCCACTAACTCATACGAGCTTGCTTGCTTATACAGGGTGTGAAAAACTATACTCAGTAGACGCCGCACGTAGCAGCTACCCTGTTGTGCATAACAATAATTACTTTATGTAGTTTTGTGAAAACTATACATACGAAACAAGTAGCTTCATAATAAATAGCTTATTACTTTTGATGACAGCTTGACCGGTGTCATTAATTAGTCAGGTAGGTAGGTATCTTACCTACCTACTTCCATCATTTACACAGTAGGTAAATGACTCAGTTCCACCACACGATGTGTCATTTGGTTTTGTTTTCCTGGGTACACATAAATTACTAATAAGTAGGCTGTGGTCTCTGGTAGATACCTAATCTATCTGCCTACATCGCAATTGTTTAAAGTAGTTACATAAATGCCTAGAGCGCGTGTTATTCCATTCGAACCATTGTAGTGTTGCTTACCTACATTGCAAGTAGGTACCTAAGTCGTAGGTAGGTTCTCATACAGAATGTGAAAATACTATCAAAAACTAATAATTAAAACTCTACCTATACCTAACCTTCTAGGCTCTTCATTTAAGGGATGTACTCGTAGTGATAACATAAACAAGCACAAATTGAAAAAAAACAAACCCGTACCTATTACTACTCGTACCGTACCTACTAGTAGTACCTATGTAGATAGGTACTTACAATATTTTATTCGGCAATTTTTCGACGAGAAAATGATGGTCTGGCGGTCAAAGTTGGTTAGGTCTAGAAAGCTTATTTAGGTAAGGTATTGCGATCACGATGTGATTTAGAAAATAAATTTGTTTGTTAAAAAAAAACGTAATACAACTTACCTCTCAGGAAATACTAGATTCTATAGACATAAGTTTAAATAATACCTATCTTACCCTTGGTCTTTGATAGTTTTTATAAAAAAAGTGCATAAAAATATTGTTTTTACCCTGTTGACCTTCGCAGTCTTGACACGCAAAAGCAAGACCGTGAAATAGTTTAAATAAAAAGAGCAAAATATAGTCTTTTTGACTTCCGAGTTATGTCACTACATTGGAATACGTTTACAATTTTATTTCTTGTTTTATTTATACTTTGATGTGAAAACTTCTTTAGCATCGTTGTAATTTGAAAGTCGATGAAACGAAAAAGCGACAGTTCGACCCCCACAAAACGCAAAACACTTCTAGGATCCGACCAAACTTAGCAGCGCCATCTAGTTCTGATTTAGGCAACATGAGCATAGAACCTTTTCTAACTAAATAAGTACCTACTGCATATTGGTTTTTTAAGGTTTCACTTCTACCACGTGTGAATTGCACATGCACGCAATACATGTTTTTATTTTATTTTTGTACTTACTAACTACTAAATATCGTACATATTTCATTCGCTTTAGTAAGCGTATGATATTTATAACTAACTGTAGGTACTTGTTTGTTGTTCTACTTTGCATGTAAGATCGCTTATAGGCAGATATCAATAGCAATGATTGTAATAGGTAGGACCAATAGTAGTCTGTAGTGTCTTAGTAGGTATTGAAACGAGACTAAACCAATATGAGTGAGCAGAGCCAATAGGTATTTACTACTTGAAGCACCTACTTATTTTGTGATAACATTGTAATATCGCTGAGGTCGGTTTTGAGGTTAAAGAATATTGTTTACCTTTATAATCTTTAGATATTTTAAAAATAACAAAAAAGTTAAAATATTTAAGTTGCTTTCGAAGGTCGAGACTGCATGCCCTTTATTATGGTGCCCTTCTAATACCGATACATTGCGAAACTCTAAACCGGCCCACGCTCTGCGAAGCCGTAGATCCTCTGATGTTGTCTCTGTTACACTCCTTACTAGAGCATATTTTTTTCAAGTTTATCTTCCATCTCTTTCAACGTCAAAGTTTTCGGCAATGTGTTTCAACATTGTTCGTGTCTTATAACTACCTACTAGAAAGTTTCGCTTTTCGCTGTGTAAATGAAAAAATATGTCGGCTGTGATAAGTAGTCTTTGCTCTATATTTTTGGGCATCGTTAACCCAATTACTATAATGTGTATCACAACAAACCATGAATAAGGGTGTGTCCCATAACACGACATTGACCAAGTTCCTCATCGTTTGGATTGTGTTTATTCGTCCAAGATTTGGGTCTCTTTTAAAACCAAAAGTCATGTGAAGAAACTAAAATAGTCCTTTGATTAGTTTTTTATTAATTTGTTCGATTCCGCATGGTTTATAAATGTTTTCATCGTCACGTCATACACAATGGTAATACCTAAAGTTGTAGCCGAAATCGGCCAGAAGTATAATACATATAATCATAATGGTTTTGGCCAAACCAACACTGTATCAGATCAAGGTTCAGTACTTAATGTATTTATCCATAGAATCTGTTTATGTGCTAGTACCAAAATTACCAAGAAACCAAGAGATTTCTTAGTTTGCGAAAAAACCATGAAACTAACAAAGAAAACTAAATTATATGTTGCGCTCGTGCCCGTAGGAGCTTTATGGTGATACCATGGTACACGTTTAATGATACTGGGGTTAGTGGGTCATGACCTGGAGTGACTAATTTGTCTACTGGGACCCTCAATGCTTCAGTTGGTGCTAATGATCGTTTAAACGCTTACGTTAGTTAAGTACCTCCTTGTTCCTGGTTCTCTTCAACTTCTTGGTTTATGGCTTTTGAACCAGCTATCATCGGCAAAACTAAAAATTTGTCTAGCTCTAAGTAAGAGCCTAGGAAGAGACCGAAGATCGCCAGTGTGGTGCGGTGAGTGGAGATTCATTAATTGCAATAGGAAAGGAAAAGGAACCATAAAGTTTCTACGCATCTACGCATTGCGATGAATACCAGTGTCAGATTTATTATTATGTCGTAAAACTGAGGTCATGGCCTAAATACGAGTAATTTGGGAAACTGACGGTTCCCAAATTACCCAAATTTTTCGTCAGTTGATATTTTTCTAGTGTATCGAGTATTTTGCATAGATTGTTTTGGGGAGTCGAGTCCTACCTGATAGATATCCACCTGAAAATTGCGTTCTGCGTTTTTGGCAAATTTCCCAAATAAAATAAAAGCGTTGTTTCATGAACACAGTAGATTTTTGGAATACTATTTTTACTCCGATCAAAACATTTTTCAATATTCCCTACTGCTTAGGTACTAATTTACAACCTACTCCTAACGTAACAGCAAGCACGCAACCTTATCGTGTTGATTGCAAACGTTTGTTTACTATGACATACATACAGATCCGTCACAAATATCGGTCCTATTCCGTAAAAGACAGGGTTTAAAATAGGTGTTCTCATATTTTATGGCATGGTATGGTGATGTCAGAGTTTTCGGCATTGGACCACCATCACACTGTCATAGGTTCGACGATGTTTCTTCTGCGAGAAGTTAGGGTTTTGCCAACCTTTCGGGGAAGTGATTTTAATGAATGTTTTAATGAGATCAAGAAACATCCCAAACTAATATATTCGTGCCTACGTTTATTTAATATTACATCATCATTTTGGAACCAGCTCACAGGGTCTTGTAGAAGATTTAATAGTGTTAAATATTTACATTTATTTTCTTTCCTTTTCTTTCATATATTTATGTTGTAAGTCTTTTCAAAAATCCCTTCTTCCATAGCTAGTGAGCCTTGTTGTTAAATTCTATTTCGAAACGAATCCAAAAATCTGAAACATTCCTAAGATCAGTCATGCCTGCCTTTTACCAGTTTGAATCCAAAACCTAAACCCTTCTCTAAATAGTTTTTTCAGAGATACGTACAAAGTTCCCACGTACCTGATGAGATCATCCTCTTCCTACATGAGTTTGTCGTCAACTAGTTTCTTTTATTATTCATTATAAATAATTATTATCCGGCGCGGTTCTAGTCAAAAAAATTATTGCTTGACTTGATTCAGACTCGATTATTGTTCGTTCTGGAATACGAGTATTAGTAGCTTGGGTGTTTACTTTTCTATAAGAACAGTGTCAGAGCCTTCGACCATTAATCACGCACATTCAATTTAAGTAACAATGAAGCCTTATTTCTTTTAGAACTAGTCACTTTATATACAACGTGTACAATTTCAATATGTATTTTAAACAAGAAATTGGTTGTGAGTCACAATTTTTTTGCGTTTTTTTTTCGTTGGTATTCCGTCAAAATGCATGTTCGGAATGTATTGCTTAAGATTTTCAAAGGTTGGTCTGCGCAAAGCCTCCACCACCCCTCCGCCTTCACCGAGAGCTATTAAACCGTGACTGGACCTGTATAGCATCATTAGCAACTATTTGGCACTTGGCACAAAGCAGACTCGTTTTTGCTGGTTATCAACATGTTCAGAAATAGGACGGTAGGTAGTAGGACCTACTTAGACTTACCTACTGTGCTGTTGCTCGTAACCGTCAAACGTCTTACTTATCTGCAAGTTACAATTTATGTATTACCTACTCTATCATTCTTGGGATTTTCTTAACTGTGAAAATACAAGGATAAAATATATTGTGTATTTTTTTATGCTTTAAATAGTTAATTAAGTAAAGTAGTTAGGTAGTTTAACAATCTCACGAACGGCTGTAAGATCTTTGTATTGTTTGCTTGCAAATTATTGACTACTAGGTGCCGCCCGCGACTTCGTTCACGTCCCGTTAGATCCCGTTGATTTTTCGGGATAAAAAGTAGCCTACGTGTTAATCCAGGTCACGTACAATATATATTCCAAGTTTCATCCAAATCGGATCAGTAGTTTTTACGTGAAAAAGTAACAAACATCCATCCATCCATACTTACAAACTTTCGCGTTTATAATGTATTAGTATGATTATTCAACCAGCTAATTTTACAGTCCGTCCTGGAAGCTGTTACTTGACTGTTTCGAGACTTAGTTACTGCTCAAATGCGTACTCTAATGAAACAAAGGCAAAATAATGACGAAAAATGTTATTTGTTAACTGCCTAATCTCCTCGTCTCGTCATCCAAATTGAAATAAATCGCCTAAAAAAGTAAAATAAATGACGAAAGCGAGGGGCAATTTAACCATCAGATAAAAATGATGAAAAGGCCAATTTAAGCTCTTCCTGTTTATTCCCCTAACTTAAAACGCTGTCTACTACCTACCTACAGTAAAGGTATTTTTTTATATAGGATTTACACACGGTAATCCTACATAATAAAAGTTAGCTATGTGACTTAGGTATATTTGAATTTTCTCTAGATAAGAAACAGTTTTGCTCCCTGACTCCCGTGACTCATTCGTGAAGTTGACCTGCGCTGACAGAAGGGTCAGGGTTCCAGTAATGAGACCAAAACCCACTTGGATCTATTAGTTTAATGGAATTAGACGGCTAAGACTTATCTACCTCATTATTCATTTGGGTAATAGGATGATATAATTGGCGCAGTCACAGCATAATGCATGACACAGTGTACTGGACCCATAAGTACAATAAAAAATGCACTTAGTAATTTATCACAGTGGAGCTCGCTGCGAGGCCGCTGCGCTTTTGCTTCGTTTAGTTAGATTTCGCCCGCAAATCACCAGTGTGATATAACACTTACTACCCCCCAGTAACCGTATTGGTGTAGAAATTATTCAGTCTAAAACTAGACGCCCATCCACCGCTTTTTCTTCACGCTGACACCACAAGGCCCTATCCTATCCTTCGTAGGTTAGATAGGTGTATTGAGTAACGTATTAGGCTGGGGCATTCCCTTCCTGCTGCTAAGGTGTTATAAAATACGGATGAAAAATGTTTTTTTTTTAAATAAGGAGATGTACCAACTTTCTTCAGTGGAGCAGCGTGCCTCATCATAACTTACCGACTTTAATTTTGCTAAGTGACTGTTACAAGATACTCGTTAATAGCATTATCGAAGGCAAATACATAAAGAATAGACCGGTTTATTACAAATCAATGGTGTGATTTGCCACCATCAAAAGCACAATGGGCATCGGCTATGGGGTCATGGCTCTTTATTGAATACAATCTCTGATATGCGGGTTTGGATCCGTTTATAAAGGACTTAATTTATGTGATTGAGTATAGGACATTATTTTGCATTTTATTAACCAATTTAGATATTTTAGAAGCAATTACTGATAACACGTTCATGTATTTTATGATAATGTGTTTGATTTCAAAAACTGCCTAAAATACTCGTTAAAAAACCGTATGAAATCAAATTTTACATATTATCACTATATTCACTCTCTATTTACCTTTGTTACTGGGTGAATTTTGCAGGTCTACTAGATTAGGTACCTACAACATGTAAAGCGTAATGTTCAAACGATTTGAATAGGTACTAGAATGAAATCTTAGGTGGACTAACGAGGTAGGGATAGGTATGGTCTGTTGGTGATCAATGAAGCTTAAATTCTTCGTGCTGAAAAATCTCATTAGTATCTTGTGTTTCCAATTAGTTATGTTATGATAATAATTTAAAATCCTCCATTTTAATCAAAAAAAGTGTAATTTGAACAAGTTTTTGATGACTTTTAAACTAAGATTGCATAAGCATCGGTGAAAGGTTATCAACTAAATATCCAACGAGATAGTGCAATACTAAACAAGAGTTTAAAAAAATCTGCGTTTTTTTTCTAATTCTTTGCACTTTCGCTTTATTTTTTTAAAAGCTGTTAACCTACATTTATGTTTCTTTACATCTACTTTCTTATCAATAGAAGGGCTCCGTCTAAGTGTGTCAGTGCGTGAATAGTAACGCAAAGTGAAAGTTGAAACATTCAATATGGCTATTTGAGTAGGCACCTTATGTGCAAGTTTTTATTGTACGGGAAAGCAAAAGTAGGTTATAAAATATATAGATACCTGTACACTACCAGCCAGGTAGTAGGTATATAGTACCTAGACTATCTATCTACAATGCATGCGACCAAGTCGTGGTACTACATTTAATAATGATTGCATGCGTTATGGTGATTTACTGGTTACAATCCTTATTTCCTTATTTTATTTTCATTATCATCATTCATTATTATTTTTTGTAATAATGAATATGCAATTAAACATTGGCAATCTTTTATTTTAGTAAATTTGGGTGAGTAACAAAATTTTTAGTGAGTCTATAAAACGATGTGAAACGCAGCGTGATCGAATCGAACGTGTTAAAAAAAAATTATTTTAATATTAAGTGGGTACATATTCTAGAAAGAAACGGATCAATCATTTTATGACATCATATAATTATTTATCCTTTGTCATGTTCCTAGAAAATTAAATAGGTGCGTGATAATCATCGAGATAGAGATATTTCGTCCTGACGAATCAAATTTTGTAGAATTCATGCAAAAAGAAACTGTTTGGCATGTATGTTTAGTACAAATAATAAAGAACGAAGTAGTTTCCCAGTGATGGAATAATAACAGTTAGTCTCACCATGCTTATGAAACTGTAACAGAATACCATACAATTTACAGCGCGTGGGTAAATACAGTCGTTACGGGATAATGTCGTGATTACCCTTGATGGGAACAAATTGATAAATTGAGACGCATTTGCAAGTGCACTGATGTTATTGCATGAGATGGAAAGATATTTTGTTAGTAAAAACATCTATAAAAGTGTAACATTATCTAGAAAAAGCAAAAGAGAGATGTAACTAAGGACGCAGGATCAACTGACGCGATTGTTATGATCGCGGGAAGTCAGTAGATGGACAAGGCCCAAGCCGTTTTTTTCTAAAAAACCTAAGATGAGTAAGATGATGATCAGAACACTAAAGTTGGTAAAGCTTTCATCCCATAACACTCGGCTTCATTAGAACCATCTTTAGTTCTGCTTCACAATTGCTTAGAGTGTCAGCTATCAGAATAACACCATTGCTTTGACAGAAGACCTCAGACGTCACCTAAAATTTAGCTTATGTTACTAAGACGAAAACCACGTTATAAAACGATTTAAAAGCGAAAAATTAATTTAATAAACTTAGAAATCTTTTCGATGGTAAAAAATTTCAAGGCAACTTTTTAAATAAACCAAAAAATACGTTCGTTTGCAAATACATACCTACTCTGCCTACTGGATAACTTAGGAATAACTGGTGAAACTGGTTTCGCTTGACACGCCTTAATCTGTTCACGCAACTTATACCTACTACTTTTTACGTACGTAGGTTAGGTTGGTAATGTTGTAGTAGGTACTGTAGGTAGGGGTGCTAGGCCGGGTAACCTCCACGCGGTGCACCCTGGAAACACCATGAAACACGCCCACAGAGTACTGTGGACGTGTTTCATGGTGGCCAGTAACCCGGCACGGTGGGCCTCTCCGCGTGTCCCTCTGATAAGCAGAGGGCACTGCGTGATGAGGCAGGGTAGGCTTCGGTCTACCCAGGTGGGTCCGGGCCCCCTTGTTTGGTGGCCCGGACGACGGGGGCCTTAGGCCCCCGAGCGGGGGAGAGCGCGCGGGACGACGCGGAACTGTCCCGCGCCGCTCTGACGCATGGTGGCGAATGGCGGGACCGCAGTAGAGCACCGGCCCCGCATAGCAGACATTCGCCACCAGCGGACGGGAACGGCCGAGCCGCTTGCCGTTCCCAGGCCCCACCCTGCAAGGGGAGGGGCGTGCGGGCCCCGCTGTAATGGCGGGCTTCGTCGGCGGGGGACTGGACGTAAAGGCTCTGCCGGTTTCCCAGTCCCCCCCCACTAAGACGACGCAGGAGCGCCGCTGGGTTTTTAGTGGGTATACCGGCCTTTGACCCAGGCCGGGGAGTCCCACATACCCCCCTTCATGCTCTCTAGTGGAGGGGGGATGCGTCATGCATTTTCCCAGCGCAAAAAAAAAAAAAAAAAAAAAAAAAAAAAAAAAAAAAAAAGGTACTGTAGGTAGGTAAACGTACCGGTTGTGTACTTAAACGATGACATAATGATTGGTAGGCAGATATTTATTGTTTATTGATCGGTTTTACATCTGGGAACGTGACGGGTTCCGGATGACGCCGGTAGATTGGAATCGCATAGAATAGAAGGTTGGCCGCGAAAAACGTGTTAACTTTGGAAACCAACGCTAAAACTGTAAGAATTATTGTATTGTTTTTATCACGGATGGTTTTATTTACATAGGTGACGACTTGGTTATGTCGGTACTTGTCTGATAAGTATGTATATTCACATACAATAATAGTAGGTACCTACATTTCAGACTTCAGAAATTTATAGGCGCCTATTTTATTAAACTTCTTAAAAAAACTAATCAAACATGTAGGTACTATACTTAGGAAAATATAGACCTACCCCCTATCTTATAAAAAGTTAGAGCAGACATTATGTCTTGTTTAACATACGTAATCAGGACATAATGTCCACTCTAACTTTTTATAAGATAGACCACTAATATTTAGTTCATTGTTAATTATTATTAGATGCGTAGATTGTAACGAAACGCAAGCTCCGCTCAAAACCCTGCAGATCTTGGTAAGCAGGTACTTAATCAAATTAAATAATGTATTTTAAACGAATTAGATTCACCAGTGTACTTAATTCATAAATATTATTTTAAGAATTACCTAAATACCTATGTAGTGAGTATTTACTTAATTGCATCACAAAAACAAGCTTAGTAAGTATTTATTTTAATAGATTAAAACTAGGTCAAAAACTCACCATCTTGCACGAACAATGCCAGTAGTAGCACGGGCACAATGAAATAAAGATTAGCCATTGTTATGTAAATAAATGGAAAGCGCACTTCACAAATTCACAATTTTCGTTGACGGTCGTCTGGGAACGCACTCTGCGGGCGAATGGCGGGGAAACGTCAAATAACAAACCAGTCGACGTTATGTACCTACTAGTATACTGGTGCTCGAAAACACGACAGGAACGCTGCGTTGTAGATACGCATCGTCACTGTCTTTGTAAACTTTGACTCTAAAACATTTATCAAGGAAAACCCAGTTTTCAATCTCACTGATAAGACCCGACACTGAATCTGTGAAGTGGCAGGTGTCGTTGTAAACTTTGACTTTGAAACATTTCTAAAGAAAAAGACAGTTTTCAATCTTACAGCGATCCTGAAATAAAGTTGCAGGAATTGAAAAAACAGCTTTCTTATTCCATCTATGATGAAGACTTCATTTAGCCGAATTATACAGATATGACTGAAGCCCTCACAAATAGCTTTGTCAGCCTCTGAACAGAAAAAATCAGCGTTCGCTATTCTAAATTTATTTTTAGCACGCGTTACAAAAGGTAACAACATCGTTGACTAAACGACGACCTATTTTATAGAGCTGAAAATAGAGTGTCTCTCGAATTAACTGTCACGAAACGTAAGATATTCTACACAGACGATATGGAAAATAAAAGCTTAAGATATTAATTAGGCGTAACGTAAAGATAGATAGATCATACTTTATTGTACACAAGGACAACTCCTAAAACTAACTTTGTATAGTATAACTAGCCGTCTCCCGTGGCGTTGCTCGCGTTAGAGTGTGACTTTTCAAAATTCCTTTCTTAGTGCACCCCTACTCTATATAAGGATACTGCCCTCCAAATTTCATACCTCTAGGACTTATAGTTTAGGCTGTGCGTTGATTCTCTGTCAGCTTCAAAAGAGTTTTATATATATTGATGATGGGCGGCCTTATCGCTGAAAGCGATTTCTCCAGGCAACCGTAAAGTTACAGATGTAATAAAATTACTTCTGAAAATATTACTCGGTGTTATATAACGCTCTATAACTTTTTTATTATTATTATTTTAGTTTTAGATTCATTCTACTCTGTTATTTCCAGAACCTTCCAAATGATTATAATTAGCTAATAGGTAAATAGGACTTTACAACACTTGTCATCATCATCATCATCCATAGCCTGACTTCACTCAATGGCTGGATATAGATCTCTCTTTTTTGGTACCATTCCTTACGACCCCGTGCCAGTCTCATCCAATTTTTGCCCGCTATGACAGCAATATCGTCTGTCCATCTTGCTGCAGGACGAAAACATTGTATATATTCTTTATCTGGACTTTGTTTTGGCATGTAGTATTTTTCCATTCCTCCATCTCTTAAAGTTTATTCCTTTCCAAACTTCAAAACTATCAACATTTCTCTAAAAATCACTAAATCATTGTATTAGTTGTAAGTTATACTTAGTTCAATTTTATTTTTATCAGTTTTGCCATTCGTTATGGTATCATGGAGTTCCGTTATAGAGATAATCTTAGTTTACCTACTTGCTACGTGTCTGACTAACATATCCTTACTTTGTTAGATTATAGTTAAACTTATAAAAGAAACTGTTATTCTTGTTATTTTAAATTATTTAATCGTTTCTACGATTCACTAATGAAAAGTGTGATTAGGTAATGCATTTATAACACATATTGACGCATCTAAATGATTTTAAATGTTCACCTACTCTTTGGCGGTGACCGAATCTTACGAAATCGTAGCACGACACTATATTTTCAATCTGCTGACACAGTCAAAGATATTTTATACAAGTATCATTTAGTATAATATATCGTCTTGCTCTTGGTAGCAGTTTCTAGCGACCAGAGCCTAGAAGGGGTTATAGCGGATTCGTACCTTCTAATTTTATGCAAATCATAAAAACTAATTTTGAAATCCCATACACTGATATCCGATTCGTACCCTGGTCTATACAGTTCAAATTTCAACAGAAAAAAGGTAAGAAACTACAGCCTGGTTGGTAGCGCTATTTGTATGACATTTTTTTACAAAAAAATATACGTTTACTAAAATGCTGAAGCTCCAGTGTGTGTGGTGCTTTTTCAATTTAGTACCGCTTCAATGCAAAATAATTGGATAAAATAATTATTCTTACGATAAATGTAGCTAATAGATACTAACTTAGGTACTTACTTTATATTATACTTGTTCATATTGACGTGTAATTTACCCGCTGAAGTTTTCGGCAGTGTTCCTTTTTACACACTGTAGGTATCAAAACATATGATTATTTTCCATATACAGTTACGTGCTAAAAGCATTAATTTGTAACCAAACCTAAGCAAACTAAGCTTACTACAGACAGGGTAATCGCCAGATTTGGATACCCTTTGAAGTTGACCTCTAAATTCTGCTTGACACTAAGTACTTGATGGGACACCTTGTATAGTAAGTGATATCGTGACGTCTAAAATTCGTTGGTTCATTGAGCCCTCTCCATTACTAGGTTTCATTATTCTTAGCGTATACCATGCCTGGGCATAATATTCTGTGGCATTTAGCAGTCGAGCGTGAGCCTATTTTATCTTCATTCATTACATTGACGCCTAAAGATTTTCTCACATTATTTTTAAAGGCGTTCTCTCATGTAGTTATCTTTAGAATCTGACTACGAAACTACCGAAATCTACCGAGTATTAGGCAAACCGAAAAAGCCGTGTACAATGTACAATGTTTACATGATAGTAGGATGTATCATCTTACCGAAAACATTCGTAGGCGGTCAAATTGTTTCCGCAGTAGGTATATTGACGGTGCTTTTAACAGCTCCAACTAACAATAGACTTCATCCAAAACTGCAGAGGTCAGATTCCATGTACTAGGTAAAGAACTTAGTTATTGTTATGTTGTTATGTTTTATTATGTCTACATTTGAAATAGCTGATCAAATATAAAATAACGTACCTAATTGCTGATTGCGTATTAAACGTAAGTCCCTTCAGTCAGTCAGATACAGAAACAAGAAATGAATTCCAGTAGGTAAGTAATGCGAAACTGCTTTTAATAGAAAAGCATCATTTTCATCATCATAATTTCAGCCCGTTTGCACCCACTGCTGAGTATAGGCCTCGGCTTTAGAAATTCATACTTAGAAAAAAATTAAGTGGGTGCCTAGATAAAGGCTGGTTTTGAAATCTTATGTTACTATTCAGAACTGTGCATGACTCTGAAAATACTGAAGTTTTACAAATAGGTAGTTACCGATACAGAAACACCAAAGTATTAGTTCCAAAGAATGTTAACTGCACACAAACTGTTTGCTATTTTGATACAAAAATGTGTGCTATCCTAATCCAGTCTATGGTTCTTATTAATAAGCCGAGAATAGTTTTCCTATAAAGTTATTCTGGGACGTATAGTTTAGTCACTCTTGTCAGGTCCAGAAAACTTGGTCCAGGTCCATAGTAACTGCCATCAAAACTTAAGAGCTAGACGAGGTCCACACCACACAAAGTCCGTAGAGCTATTTATTTATTGGTGTAGTCTGATGGCAGAGTTTTTAAGACGCCCAAACTCCGGAGTCCGGAGGCCGGAAATGAAAACAAGTTCTCAGATTTCCTTTTAAAAAATAAATCCCAAATTTTCATAGAAATTTAGGTACTGAATAAATATATTCTAAGCAATGTCGGCAAACATAAAATAATATGACCAATGTGATTTGTTTTTAAACACTAGTTACCTACTTGCATTAAAAGTTACAGCATTATTACGAGTCATATTCTGAAGCCCTCTGTCCGTACAATTTCATAATACGCGAAGGTTCATTGAACGGTTCCAAATAAGTATACGATGAAGCATGTTTCGCTACAATCGGGGTCACAACACAACACTACCAAACTCTTGAACGTCGCGCGTCGTTGGGAGTATTTGGGAGTGACCCGGGCACTGCGTTGTACCTGTCTCCCTTACCTACATTCGTTGCAAGAGCTCAGTATTGTTTATGTCACGAGCTTTTCTTATTTCGATGCAGTTCCTTCTTTCTGAAGCACAGCCTCTGACCACCACGGTTTGTCTTCGTTTCGTTCGTCCAGGGGACAAAGAAGAGAAAGATAAATTATTGCCTCTAAGAACAGTTTTCTGGAGCACGTCTCACCAGAGTCACCAGACACGTCGAACCCATAAGTACATGTACCTACATAGTTTCGCATCCACGGTTGTTTAGTTGTTTACCATCAATGTTACCGGTAACCGTTAGTTGTTCGGGACTTATAATTTTTTTTGTAGCACCAGCACCGATACTTACTATTGTATGTTTAAACTAGCCGTCTCCCGCGGCGTTGCTCGCGTTAGAGTGTGACTTTTCAAAATTCCTTTCTTAGTGCGCCCCTACACTATATAAGGAACCTACCCTTCAAATTTCATACCTCTAGGACTTATAGTTTAGGCTGTGCGTTGATTCTCTGTCAGCTTCAAAAGAGTTTTATATATATTGATTATGATTATGTTTATTTAGTTATATTGATATCTTTTTATACTTTATCATCCTATTCCGTCACGTCGTGATTATCTTTAAATTCAAGTAGAGTATCTGAAGTACCGTCTTGTACTATTGCGCGATTAAATCAAATAAAACTATTAAATTGATATCAAGCTTAAAGATATCCACAAGATAGGGTTCTGCAAATAAGTACTAATAATACGGCTTCGTCTATACTATTATAAAACTGTAAAAAAGCCAAAAACTAAAATTAAAGATATAGATAAACGAAATATGCAGATCTACTAAATGAACGATTTTGATTCCGAAAATTTAGTTTGTTTGTTTGTTTGTTCGCGGATCACGCCTAAACTACTGGACCAATTTCTATGAAACTTATACGATTCAGAAGCCCTTTTTCCGCATTGAAACATAGGTTATATTTTATTACCAGCTTATAGGCTGCGTCATATCCCTCGACCTTGCAGCAATAGGCTGCGCGGAGGTGGTGTGGGATTCTACGTAAAGTTAGGTATAAAGGCACGCACTTGGTCCCACCCTGTAGACCCGAAGCACTCGCTTGTAGAGCAAATGTGGCTCACAATGACGATTAATGGAAAGAAACTGGCAGTGGGTACGGCATATCGACCCGGCTGGATAGACGTTGATTTGTTTTTTGACGCCCTTACCGATTCTATAAACGCGCTCCCAAATCATGATCATCTTATTTTGCTTGGTGATTTTAACGAAATAAAAATTAAATCAAAATTTGATACTTTTCTGTCTTGTCTTAGTTTATCACAATTAGTTACCTCACCAACGCATTTTACAGATACATCAGAATCTCTAATCGACGTAGTCTGTACAGATCTGCGAGCAAGAAATATAACCCACGATCTCGTTGGTAGACTGCATGGGCACTGCCTTATAGTATGTGAGTTCAGTATTAAGCGCGAAAAACTCATTCCGTCAACGATATCGTATAGGCCAATAAAAAACATCACACTGAAAGATTTTGAGATAGATTTAGAAAATATAGCATGGGATGAAATTCCTACATTTGGGGACGTCAACCTAACGATCAATACCTTTACAGAATGTGTACTGGCCCTGTTCGACCTTCATGCGCCTGTGAAAACTACTACCTTTAAAACACACTCATATCCGTGGATTACAGACACAATAAAATTGATGATGAAGTTACGCGACGGGGCCTCCGCAGAGTATCATAAAACTAAGTCAGATGCAAAAAAGAAATACTATAAAAGCTTAAAGTCTGTAGTCAATCAAGCATTGTTTCACGAAAAGTCAGCATATTTCAGATTCAATATAAATAACAAGATTAACTACCCTAAACAACTATGGCAAAATATCAAAAAAACATTGTTACCAAAACACGATACGGAACTCCCGCCCCACTTTCAAGATCCCGATGTTATCAACAATCACTTTATGAATATCCCCGGTACCACTAACGTCAAAATATCACAGTTAACGTTTTTTGAATTTCACAGCTTTAGTGATGCATTATTTCAACTAGAACCAGTCGGCCTAGACAAGATTACGAAAATAATCAAAAGTTTAAAATCAAATGCCATAGGCTGTGACCTTATTAGCTTGGACATGCTTATTATGACACTTCCGCGCTCATTAGAAACTATTCAAAATATAGTAAACATGTCTATAGAGACGTCCACATTTCCAGATGTCTGGAAGTTTTCAATAGTTCGTCCTCTACCGAAAGTCCCCAATCCGGTAGAGCTAAAGGATCTCCGGCCCATAAGTATTTTGCCTTGTATTTCTAAAATTTTAGAAAAAGCGGTCTGTTCTCAGTTAACCGATTATCTTGAACAGAATAAAATTTTGCCAGACGTACAGTCCGGGTTCAGGAAGGGGCGTAGCACAGTCACTGCTCTACTGGACGTGACTGATAACATTCTGTACGCGCAGGATAGGGGAATGTGTACGTTGTTAGTGCTTTTAGATTTCTCAAGAGCATTTGACTCAATAAACATAAATCTCCTCATCTCTAAGCTGGTTTCGACAATAATGCTCGGAAATGGTTCACTAGTTATCTATGCGGTCGATGGCAGCAGGTTAAACTCAGTCGCATTAACGGTACTTCGAATTATTCGTGCAAAGTACCTGTAAATCGAGGAGTGCCTCAGGGCTCCATTTTAGGCCCAATTCTTTTTATTTTGTATTCGGCAGATATTGCGTCACATATCAATCACTGTAAGTTTCATATTTATGCCGATGACATCCAAGTCTACATCTCATGTTATCCTTCAGACATTAATAGTGCAATTGATAAGCTCAACGCTGATCTTGCGAACATAGCTCGGTGGTCTAGCAATAATAGTCTTCTCCTTAACCCTAACAAGACTAAGTATTTGATCTTTGGTAGGCCACACCACCTAACAAGAATAACCCCGAACGTTGATGTTGTGCTGATGGATGAGCCCATTGAACGAGTTTATAAAGCACGTAACCTGGGTCTACAAATGGACTGCGACCTACGTTTCGAGGATCATATAACTCACTTGGTTAGGACTTGTTTTTATAAGTTAAAAGTTTTATATAGAATGAGACCTTTCTTATCAGAGGAGTTACGCTTACAACTGGTAGAGTCGCTCGTTCTTTCAAAGTTGAACTACACGGATGTGGTCTTCGGCCCTCGACTTTTAGAAAAAACGCAACGGTTGGTACAGCGAGTTCAAAACGCTTGTGCCCGCTATTGTTTTAGTATTCCGTTGAGAGGACATGTCACTCCTTTTCTTAACGAGCATTCCGTATTGAAAATGAGACATAGACGTAAAATCCACTTAGCATGTCTCCTTTTCGGGGTCCTAAAGCATGAAACACCTGCCTATTTATTCTGTAAACTTAATGAACAGTTCAGTTTTAGATCTTGCGAGCGTAGACAATGTTCGTTGCAGTTTCCAACACAGCGACATAAAACGGCAGCCTTTAGAGGAAGTTTTCGCTACGCTGCGACGAAATGTTGGAACAACATCCCACCCCCAATTAGGAACCTACAAAGTATCCAAAGTTTTAAATTCAAGCTAAAGAAATATTTGTTAAATTGGCAAAGCGAGCAAGAACTTCTTCGACTAGATACAAGTGCTATTTAAGTTGAACCTCACTTACACAACTATTTATTTATTTTATTGATTATAATCATTGAACAAAATTATAAAACCAATTTCTCCATCCTATAAACGAGTGCTAAATAATAATAAAAAACAATATTTATTTTCTTTTTCTTCAAATATAAAATTACGACTGATAGGTACAGAATTTACAATATTTACAAGCGTTCGATTCTCATGTATTTTTTATTGAGAGCTCTACTTATAAATTTTTGCACATGTGCTTTGTTTATTTTTTGGTTTGTTTTTTATTTTGTAAAAATTGTCGTAACCTGTCTGCTTTATTGTTTTCATTTAAGTCTTTGTTACCTAGATATACTTACTTCTAAGATTCCTAATTCTATTTTCTAATTGTTGTTTGTTTCATTTGTTGTAATCACGTTCATCCTTATCTTATGTTATTACTTATAACTTACCTCCTCATTGGCCTCAACGGAAGACCAGCGCAGGTTATTACAACCTGCACATGCTGAGTTGAAACCAGTTTGCAACTATCTATTTATTTATTTTGTCAATATTATATATGTACTTACTCTAAGTGATAAGTATATCATGTTAATTACTTAGTTGCAAATAAACTCTTTGATTTGATTTGATTTGATTTTATTGAAATCAAAGACGTGGATTCTTAGATACAGCTTGACCTCTCTAAACCAAAAGCAGCCCTTGACACGAGGTTCATCGTATGCTGGTTGACAGATATTTTGGTGGAAAGTTTCGCACGCGTCCGAAGTCGCGGGTATCAGCTAGTAAATTAATATAGAGAATAAAATATGATGTGTGATCTTAAATGGAAATATACAAAAGTAGTATTTCTTTATATAATTTAATAAAATGTGTAAGTGTCTACCTACACTATATCTTATTAAATAAAATAATAATAACTATCTAAGTACCTGCGTGTTTTTTTAAGTAAAACTTAAAAATAAAGTTTAAGTTACAAGCTATATAGTTGACTTCGGTTTCTCTTTAATGAATCTACTTTTAATAGGAACACATAATTAAGTACAATCTTTTCGCCCTCAGCAAAAATATGACTGAAATAATGTTCACAGTATATTCTGTTATCACATGGGTATTTGTAGGCTTTCATATATTTTTCACAGATATATGAAAGATATAATATAGAATGATAAAAATTAGGTATTTCTCATTATCTTATCTAATGCGTAAAAACAATTTTGATTTTAGATTATTATTTTTGGCAGATCCGTTTAGGTATATTGTTGGAAGTCAAATAACCACCTTTAGAGGGTTTTTCAAAATGTTATAAAGTTCTCCTTCGACGCGTTGAAATTCACTACAAAGCATGTCTGAAGTAATGTACAAGCAATAGTACAACAGTAGCCAAACCGATTGCTGGCCTGGTTGAGGAGTTGCAGAGATCTCCCTCACACAACACGCAACTTGTGACGTTCGCTTCGTCGTCTCCCACAGCTTGCTGGCACCTCTCTTGCGGCTGCTCTGATACGGTAGAGCATCCTCGCACGACATTCGTCTCGCTGTTCACTGAAAAAACATTATAAAAATAAATGATTAATACTAATGAGAATTCAATAGGTACTGCGTGCTCAGTCAGACAACAAACGCTTCATTTCCAAGTGTTAAAGACTAAACTTCATTACTTCCTTTACTTGATTAAGTTAAAGGCGTCTATGACTTTTTCCTTACACATTCCTTTATGCAATAGAAGTTTTCAGGCCGTATGCTGATTTACTGCTCAAGCACTGATCCGGACTCAAGCATCGATTTTTTCATTAAAATCTCTACTCAAATCTATCTCAATCTAGTCACGATTTTTTTATCAGCATACTGGTGTTAGTATAAACATTATTCTGCCTATTTCCGATATTATTGAAGTTTTGTAATAAGACTACTAACCTTCGTAGAATGCAACAACACATCGGGGCTCGTATTCCGCCGCTGTCTCTCTTTTTGTTCTCATCAAAAATCTTGATCTACTTCCAACGTTGTCAGTTAGAGGGTTCGTTTGTGGAATCGATGTTGTCTCCGTTGGTAGTACTGTTGGTTGCACTGTGGGTGGGTTTGTTGGTGGTACTGTCGGAGGAACTGTTGGCGGAATTGTCGGTGGCACAGTGGGTGAAACCATTTGTGGGATTGTTGGAGGAATAGTTGGTGCTACTGTGGGAGGATTCGTTGGTGCTATTGTGGGTGAAATCGTTGGTGGCACTGTAGGTGGAACCGTTGGAGGGAATGTTTGTGGGGTGGTTGTTGGTGGGACTGTAGGTGGGGTTGTCACGTCGGTTACGTCCGTCGGTGCTTCCGTTGGCGCGTCTGTTACAACAGTAGGTGCTAGTGTCGGTGCATCGGTTGGCTGTTCGGTGACAACGGGTAGTGAGGGACATGTCTGAATGTCAGCTTGTGTCAGCGCTGAAGCATCCTTGCATCCGCGACACACGTAGCATTCCAATGCTTCGTTATCTAAAAAGGATACACGTAGGAACTTATACATTTATCAGATGATTTAAAAATCATTTATTGTAAACCTTATCATGATAATTATTTATTATCACAATGATACACATTACTAGCTGATTTGAATGGACTTTCAAGCATCGAAGTGTTTTTATTATTAGGCACGTTATTCAAAGCTACCGAGATAGGGCCTATCTAGCCACGCCTCTGTGGCTTCAGCCGCGCTTGTGGCCGTCTGGTGAAAAGTTCCATCCGGTTACGAACACTACTTACATTTTAGGAGCATAAGGCAAGGCGCCGAGATGGTTTAATAGCTCTTGGCGAAAAAAGAGGAGAATATCTATAGCCTTATTTCTTTCACTGCGCAAAGCACTCTTCCACTCCATTCAAGGCCAGAACTATTAAACAGTATCGGGATCGGAATCTGTACCGTGGGGTACGAGGTAGGTTTCACCATAATCACATGCAGGCTCTTATGCCGATACAGAATTCGTTACGTTTAAGCATATTTGTAGTACAGATTTTTATACAAATATTATGCTGGAATCCGCGGATCAGTGCTCGAGCAGTAATTCGGAATACGGACCTAAGTTCGATCCAAACTCATAATAAGATAATAAGATATTTAATAAGTCATCTACAATATTTAACTTCATCATTTTATCTACAATACTTATTTGTTTGTTAATTTATAGTAGAATTTTTCGATTTGCAATTTATTTGTTTATCAATGTTACAATGTATAATCTTTAGTTTTACGAGTAATTTAAGTGTAAATTTTAATAAATAGCTCAAAATTGTACGTAATAATTAAAAAAAAGATCCGAATTCGAGTTATTGCATTTATTTTCTGAGAAGATTTACTATAGTAATATGTATATATTTTTTAGACCATCGGAAAGTAGGTATTTCAACGAACAAAAAGCACACCAATTTTTTGAAAGAAGCTGATATTTTGACGGTTGAATTTTCGATTGAAAGTTAGGGTGCTTTTTCGATATTAAGTCAAAATAAGGTGATAAAAATAAATATTTCAAAAATATCAATATGCCGAAAATCGAGATAAACCGTTTTTTACCCTTAAAACGCGCCCCCTTCGCCTTCCCGACCTCAGATCGCCCGTAAATTATTTTTCCTCCTTTTCCAATGGGTTTAATTCATTCTACTATTATTTTTTTCGGTTTCAAAAATTATCGACCTTGGTCTAAATATAAAATTGTGTATTTGCATGTAAATATTTAGTTCTAAGCATAGGTAGATAGTAAAGATACTTACATTGGAAGTTAGCGATGACTAATAAAACTAAACAGCACTTTAAAAAGTTGAAAATCATTGTTAAATTAGAAAACTATTAATTTTCAATGAAACTTTTAGGTAGTATCTGTTATTTTGTCTATCAAAATCACACTCCAAAACGCGACTAATCAAAATGTGCTGACAACATTTTGATCATATAATTATATACGCTTAGATAATCTGCAAGATATTGGTGATAAAACAGAGAGGTGCTATTAATGAGCACTGTATAGGTATAGCTTGGGTGTAGCACTGTCGCTGGCCTTGTTCTTTCTCAGATGAAAGACAGGGAAAAAAAAATATCGCTTTATCGTCCAGTTTATAACCATACGATAGGCAAATTGAGCGTCCGCGTTTTCATTTGTTACTTAAACGTGGGATAGGTTTACCGCTGCACCCTTTCTTCGATATACTTAAGTATATTTGTACCCTGAAATTATCCTCTATATTATTAGTATAGCATAGGTAGATACGTAGCTTCATAACAATATACTTAGTTTGTTCTATTAAACAATTTGAGGCAAAAAGTACAAACTGTTCCATAGTACAAATAGGGACAATATTTTCTCAAATTGTTATATTACGTCATGTTCCATAGAACAAATGGGACCTACCGCCACAAGGCAGGCGCCGCCGTCGCGGTAGACCCCGGAGAAGATGGCGGGACGATCTCGATACCCATAAAAGTGACTGGCCCAGTGACTGTGGCCAAAGATCGAGAAGTGTGGAAAAAAAGGAGGGAGGCATTTGCCCTGCAGTGGAATAATAATACAGGCTAAAACAAATAAAAAAAAAATTAATGATGCTATACAATGATGGCCTTGCCTAATATTTCTTGAAAACCGATAACTACAAAATTATTTACCTACATTTTGTAAAAGATTGTGTATTATGAGTCACATTTCACACGAGCGAAGCCGGATTCTCATCTAGTGTGATTATAATTACCTACTTTACAATTTTTTTCCCCTGAAGTTTTCGCGAGTGGTTACACCCGTGATCTGAATATGAATTTCAAGTAAAGAAGTTAGAGTTTATGCATATAGGTACCTAGTATTATTAAGTTTCAGTATTTTTGCAGAAAACACGTACCTACATATTATTAGAAAGTAGGTAATGGTTTGAAGGGTAAGGGCGCCGGTGTAATTACAGGCACATGAGACTTCAAGATCTTTACGTCTCAGAGTGATGGACGCAGTGCATTGCCTTACAGGGCACGTCCTCATTGGACTTGCTCTGTGAGGTAATGCATTGTTATAGGCAGAAGTTACCACTTAACATCAGGTGAACTATCAGCTTGTTCCATTACTTTTATCATTAAAAATAAAAATAAATTTTTTTAGACATGTTGGGAAAATGTCTCTTTACGCTAGTGGTTGTACAGACTTGTATATATTTATAGGAAATCTGTAAGTATAGGAATAGTTGATATTGGGGAGTACTCTAACCTCCGAAGTTTTTAGGAGTGGTCTGTAAAAACACGATGAAAATATTAAAGTAGGTTACCTACTCTATATAGGTAATAAGGCGTGGAGTTTTAAATTAGACGGATATTAAGCATGTTAAGATAATTGGATTATGAATCGGTGAAAACTTCAATCAAGTACTAATCATTCATTTTTATTTCTGTTTCTGATTCATCTGGGCACAAAATATTTTACCGTCGATATCTTGTAAACTACTTTATAAAAACGAGTCCTTCATTGAAATATATTATCATCATCATCATCATTTCCCTGCCCTTATCCCACATGTTCTTTGGAATATCTATTTTCATATGATTATGTGAGACAAAGCTGAAAGTGAAATAAAATTTTATTCTACTACCTACTCATCCTAGCACTTTTCTTTCCAACAGTACATTAAATAAAATAGTGGTCCAGCGGAACTTTTTGTTAGGTATTTTTAAAACGTGATTGTAAGAAACCGTGATTTAATCTACACCAACAAACAGACCAAATATCTCTATGACAATTGTACTGGCCAACTGGTGGACCAGATGGGAAAAAAAATCCCATCGAGCCCACTATGCAAATGAGTGGGCTCGATGGGAGTTTTTTTCCAGTGGGCCGGCCGGTGGGTTCGATGGGAAGCCTTATTGAAGCAAAGAAGTGCGCTGATGGAATAACTTTGAAGGGTATTTTTTGAACCTTGACGACTAAAAGGAAACTAATAGGTCAGCTCCTACGTAGTAATGTATACCTATACCATCAAACTGTCATCAGAGTTCTTTAGCACGTATTTGTTTCCATAGAAACTTTCAGTGCCATCTGTTGGTATGCGCCGAAAATCAAAGGCAGTCAAATATTGCGACTAGCGCTATCTGTTGGTAACCGTCGAGAGATTAATCAGACGACGTCAGCGTGGATTTGAAAGTAGTGGTGATCTGGATGGAGGTACCACATCTATTTAGTTCTATAGACAATGGCTAGATGGCGAGCTTCAGAACCATTTCAATAGTAGTAAAGTCTTCACTGATGATGACTAGATAAAACGCAAAGGTACACAAAATGGCTGAGTATCTTCATTGAGCCCAAAACATGATCGAAACACCGCAGACAACACTAATTAAATGTGTTTCCTGGACGCTTCTTCATGTATTATCATTGCGTTTTATATATTTAATCGTATCACTGAGTTGCTATCTTCATCTCGCGTGCTAACAATTCCTAACTTATCAACTAGTTAATCGGCAGTATTCTATGGATCAAAGAACCATTTTCTGGACCTCGTCTCACCACAGTCACCATACACGTCGAACGCAAGTTTCTCTTCCACGGTTGTTTAGTTGTTTACCGTCAATGATTAAAATCAAAAGTGACAATTGGGACAATTTTGTCCGTATATTTTGTCCGAATCGTCACTAAGTCAGTTGTTCGAGACTTATAATTTGTTTTATAGCACCGTTACTTACTATTGTATGTTAAAATTATGTTTATTTTGTTGATATTGATATCTTTTTATACTTTACTAGCCGTCTCCCGCGGCGTTGCTCGCGTTAGAGTGTGACTTTTCAAAATTCCTTTCTTCCAAATTTCATACCTCTAGGACTTATAGTTTAGGCTGTGCGTTGATTCTCTGTCAGCTTCAAAAGAGTTTTATATATATTGATGATGATGATGATGATGATGATCATCCTATTCCGTCACGTCGTGATTATCTTTATGATTCAAGTCGTTTCTGAATATCTGAAGTACCGTCTTGTACTCTTGCGCGATTAAATCAAATAAAACTATTAAATTGATATCAAGCTTAAAGATATATTATCCACAATACAGGGTTCTGCAGGTAAGTACTAATAATACGGCTTCTTAAATAAATAGAGAACTAGCTTCCGCTCGCTACTTCGTTCGCGTCCCGTTGGATCCCGTTGATTTTCCAGGATAAAAAGTAGCTTATGTGTTAATCCAGGTCACACACTTTTAGCCAATTCGTTACAAAACATACTTACATACAAATCTATCCTACTTATAATATTAGTAATATAGATGAAATATGATGTGCGATCTCAAATGAAAATATACAAAAGTAGTATTTTTTTTAAATAATTTAATAAAATATGTAAGTGTCTACCTACAGTATTTCTTATTTAATAATAAATATAACTATCTAAGTACCTGCATGTTTAATTAAGTAAAACTTATAAATAAAGTTTAACAAGCTATATAACTGACTTCGGTTTCATCTTATAAATTAATTGATGAATCTACTTTTAATAGGAACACATAATTAAGTACAATTCTCTTGACCCTCATCTAAAGTGTGAGTGAAAATAATGTTCACAGTATATTCTGTTACCGCAGGGGTATTTGTAGGCTTTCATATATTTTTCTGATTAACAGTTTTTTCATAAAACTAAAAAAAACTGCATCACTATTACTTCTTATCCTTTTCTTTGTTATCTTTTTTCTTATCTTATAATTTTGGCAGAGTCAAATGTGATATTATATCAAATATTTTTCGTTCTATATTAGTCTTATAGTATCATATAAAATTATATAAATTAGGTATTTCTCATTATCTTATCTAATTCGTAGAAAAAATTTTGAACTTATTAAGATTATTAAATTTGGCAGATCCGTTTAGGTATATTGTTGGAAGTCATGTAACCCAAGCATCATCATAGTCAAATATCCGCCTTTGGAGGTCGGTTTTTCAAAATGTTATAAAGTTCTCTTTCGACGCGTTCAAATTCACTACAAAGCATGTCTGAAGTAATGTAGAAGCAATAGTACAACAGTAGCCAAACCGATTGCTGGCCTGGTTGAGGAGTTGCAGAGATCTCCTGTACACAACACGCAACTTGTGACGTTCGCTTCGTCGTCTCCCACAGCTTGCTGGCACCTCTCTTGCGGCTGCTCTGATGCAGTAGAACACCCTCGCACGACATTCGTCTCACCGTTCACTGGAAATGCAATATAAAAATAAATTATCAATACTAATGAGAATTCAATACTACGTGCTCAGTCAGACAACAAACGCTTCATTTCCAAGTGTTGATTAAGTTTAAGGCGTCTATGACTTTTTCCTTACTCATTCCTTTATGCAATAGAAGTTTTCAGGCCGTATGCTAATTTACTGCTCAAGCACTGATCCGGACTCAAGCATCGGTTTTTTCATTAAAATCTCTACTCAAATCTATCTCAATCTAGTCACGATTTTTTTATCAGCATACTGGCCTTAGTATTAAACATTATATACTCTGCGTATTTCCGATATTATTGAAGTTTTGTAATAAGACTACTAACCTTCGTAGAATGCAACAACACATCGGGGCTCGTATTCCGCCACTGTCTCTCTTTTTGTTCTCATCAAAAATCTTGATCTACTTCCAACGTTGTCAGTTAGAGGGTTCGTTTGTGGAATCCTTGGTGTCTCCGTTGGTAGTACTGTTGGTTGCACTGTGGGTGGGTTTGTTGGTGGTACCGTCGGAGGAACCGTTGGCGGAATCGTCGGTGGTACAGTGGGTGGAACCGTTGGTGCGACTGTTGGTGGTACCGTTGGCGGAATCGTCGGTGGTACAGTGGGTGGAACCGTTGGTGGTACCGTCGGAGGAACCGTTGGCGGAATCGTCGGTGGTACAGTGGGTGGAACCGTTGGTGGTACCGTTGGCGGAATCGTCGGTGGTACAGTGGGTGGAACCGTTGGTGGTACTGTTGGCGGAATCGTCTGTGGTACAGTGGGTGGAACCGTTGGTGGGACTGTTGGTGGTACCGTCGGAGGAACCGTTGGCGGAATCGTCGGTGGTACAGTGGGTGGAACCGTTGGTGGTACCGTTGGCGGAATCGTCGGTGGTACAGTGGGTGGAACCGTTGGTGGTATCGTCGGAGGAACCGTTGGCGGAATCGTCGGTGGCACAGTGGGTGGAACCGTTGGTGGTACTGTTGGCGGAATCGTCTGTGGTACAGTGGGTGGAACCGTTGGTGGTGCCGTCGGAGGAACCGTTGGCGGAATCGTCGGTGGCACAGTGGGTGGAACCGTTGGTGGTACCGTCGGAGGAACCGTTGGCGGAATTGTCGGTGGCACAGTGGGTGGAACCGTTGGTAGTACCGTCGGAGGAACCGTTGGCGGAATTGTCGGTGGCACAGTGGGTGGAACCGTTGGTGGGACTGTTGGTGGTATCGTCGGAGGAACCGTTGGCGGAATCGTCGGTGGTACAGTGGGTGGAACCGTTGGTGGGACTGTTGGTGGTATCGTCGGAGGAACCGTTGGCGGAATCGTCGGTGGTACAGTGGGTGGAACCGTTGGTGGGACTGTTGGTGGTACCGTCGGAGGAACCGTTGGCGGAATCGTCGGTGGCACAGTGGGTGGAATCGTTGGTGGTACCGTCGGAGGAACTGTTGGCGGAATTGTCGGTGGTACAGTGGGTGGAACCGTTGGTGGTACAGTGGGTGGTACCGTCGGAGGAACCGTTGGCGGAATTGTCGGTGGTACAGTGGGTGGAACCGTTGGTGGTACAGTGGGTGGAACCGTTGGTGGTACCGTCGGAGGAACCGTTGGTGGAATCGTCGGTGGTACTGTGGGTGGAACCGTTGGTGGGACTGTTGGTGGTACTGTCGGAGGAACCGTTGGCGGAATCGTTGGTGGAACCGTTGGTGGGACTGTAGGTGGGGTTGTGGTTGGTGGCGGTGGGTCTGTTGGTGGCGAAGCTGTTGATACATCTGTCACGGGCGTCGGTTCTTCCGTTGGGTCGTCGGTTACGTCCGTCGGTCCTTCCGTTGGCGCGTCTGTTACGACAGTAGGTGCTAGTGTCGGTGCATCGGTTGGGTGTTCGGTGACAACGGGTAGTGAGGGACATGTCTGAATGTCAGCTTGTGTCAGCGCTGAAGCATCCTTGCATCCGCGACACACGTAGCATTCCAATGCCTCGTTATCTAAAAAGGATACACGTAGATACTTATACATTTATCAGAAGATTTAAAAATCATTTATTGAAAACCTTATCATGATAATTATTTATTATCACAATGATACACATTACTAGCTGATTTGAATGGACTTTCAAGCATCGATGTGTTTTTATTATTAGGCACGTTATTCAAAGCTACCTAGATAGGGCCTGTCTAGCCACGCCTCTGTGGCTTCAGCCGCGCTTGTGGCCGTCTGGTGAAAAGTTCCATTCGGTTACGAACGCTACTGACATTTTAGGAGCATACGGCAAGGCGTCGACACTGTTTAATAGCTCTTGGTGAAAAAAGAGGAGAATATCTATATCCTTATTTCTTTCACTGCGCAAAGCACTCTCCCACTCCATTCCAGGCCAGAACTATTAAACAGTGTCGGCGCCTATAAAACCAATTACCTACTAAAAGGTGGTCGTGGTTATGCATATTTGGAGTTCAGATTTTCATACAAAATTTTATGCGTGAGCAGTAATTCGGAGTACGGGCCTAAGTTTCGTATTCGCAATTACTCAAGCACTGATCCAGACTCAGGCATAGTTTTATTTACAGTTTCGTACGAAAATAAATTTCTTTTAACTTATTCATATTATTTATATCAAAATACTTTTATATTATTACATGCAAGGTAAAACATGTTTGTTATTGTTAACTTGCTAAGATTTCACTACCAAGCCTTTACCATCCCATTTCGGTTTCGCGGTAATATGCTGAATGCAGTGTGTGTGACCATAAGATTGTTTGCGTGTTTCTTTTTAATAATAACAACTAAGTATGCTTCGTCTGGATTATGGTTAGTATAACAGATCATTAAAATAACTAGCCGTTTTTCTGGTTATGTGCACCATATAAAATAGGTTTTTTGCAAGTACTTACATTGGAAGTTAGCGATGAGTAATAAAACTGAACAAAACTTTAAAAAGTTGAAAATCATTGTTAAATTAGAAAACTATTAATTTTCAATGGAACTAGTATCTGTTACTTTGTCTGTCAACCTCGCACACCAAAACGCAACTAATCAAAATGCGCTGACAACAGTTTGATAATAATTATATATATACGCTTGGATAATCTGCAAGATATTGGTGATAAAACAGAGAGGTGCTATTAATGAGTACTGGTATAGGTATAGCTTGGGTGTAGCACTGTCGTTGGCCTTGTTCTTTCTCAAATGACAGACAGGGAAAAAAATATCGCTTTATCGTCCAGTTTATAACCATACGATAGGCAAATTGAGCGTCCGCGTTTTCATTTGTTACCTAAACGTGGGATATGTTTTCCGCTGCACCCTTTCTTCGATATAATAACAGTGAAAATCCGCTTTTATTATCAGGATCGGACTACCGGCTCATGTAATAAATAATAATGAAGAATACTTATCACGTCTTAGATTAAATTAGGTACGAGTATGTCATAATGTGTCTCTACATAGGCACAGACACAGAATAGAGTGCTTTATAACAGAGGCTCCAGTTAGAATAATTTTTGAGGATCACTAAACTTCTATAGTTCTATCACTATAGAAGTTTAGTGATCCCGACTTTTTGCTCACTGAAATCGGCTGTGAATAAAGCTATTAACCTTGTTTGAGACGGATAGTATTTTAGCTGACAAATAGCGTTATTCAGAGTTTATCAAACCCCGGCCTAAGGCCTGTATGTTCTGTATGCTCAAGGACTGATCCGGACTCAAAATCTATGCCTTAGGTTTATCAGTATACGTAGGCCCGTATGCTGATATATAGAAATCGTTACTCAAGTCTCATTACTTTTTTAGCATTTATAAACATCAGTGGGTTTTTGATACGGATGGTCAGATCTACCTTGACGCACCACTGAAACTGGCTCTTGACCTTCCTCAGAAGGTTTGTAAGACTCCAGCTCCAACTGACAACGGCGCGGGCGCGACAACCGACAACGCATTTAAAAAAGTCAATGAAAAAATCTTAGAAAAAAAGTAAAATAGTCGATGAGATCCGTTGGACTTCGTGAAAAGTATAAATAAAATATATATATGGACAGTGGCGATTCCAGGATTTTAGGACTTTTCGTGACATATCCTGGTAAACCCTTGGCCCTTTTGGTTTGAGCCCTCTAGCCCGCCCGCCTTTGATCCGCTATCTGGTTGTCTTAAGGTTTCAGGTTGCTGAGTGGTTATGAATATGAATTCGATAGATGAAAACTATGTTAATCGATCAATAAATTGTTACGCTATCTAAAATCATAGAGCCTTGTAGTAAATTTGCACCTGTCGCTTCACTGAGCATGGCCGTAGCTGCAAACTCTTCTGGTATGCATCAGTAAATTTATTCAACTACTCAAGGTTCCCAAAACATTACAGATGCAGAACGAAAATGATTTAGCTTAGATGTGTTCCCTGAAGGAATTCAACTTGATAAGTTTTCACCAGTGTGATAGAGCACTTAAGGACTTTGAAGCCAAAGGTAATGGATAGACTAGGAAACATTTGGTCGACATTTTTATAACATTAAAGTTGTGAAAACTTCTGATCATAGAATATTAGTACAAAATTCCGATCTTGAATTGAAACATTATGCTGACCTTGGTGGACGCAAATTGGGAGTATATAACGGTATAGGTTGATACAATTCCAATAATAAAACCGCAATCTAAATGATTGATAGGCGAAGTATTTGATAGGTGTCAATGAATAGGTAATAAGTACATAAAAATATAGGTTCTTTACAATTTAAAAGCTTTTAAGCCGACTGTTTATTTTCGGCAACTGATTATTATTTTGATTAGGTACTTATTACTATTACTGAAGCTGAACTCAAAGTTTTACTCGAGTAGGTATCAAATCAACGTTGGCAATGTGACTATAATTACCTACTTTACCAATTGTTTCCCCCTGAAGTTTTCGCGAATGGTTACACTTACACCCGTGACCGAATATTAATTTCAACTGAGAGCTGAGATTAAGTTAGAGTTTATGCACATATTTTCAATTTTTTTTGCCAAAAATAAAGTAGATATGAGAAACTAATGGTCTAAAAATTCAAGAAAATTTCACGTGACGCTTGTGGTTTTACAGACTTGTGGAGTGGTCTGTAATAACACGGTGCCGTTTGTGACATTACTAAAGTAGGTACCTTTGTAGGTTAGGTACCCTATCTAATTAGGCGTGGAGTTTTAAATTAGACGGATAATTGAGCATGTTAAGATAATTGGATTATGAATCGGTGAAAACTTGAAGTGCTAATCATTTGTAATGTTATCATCACAATTATTAAAGCAAAGGGTTCTAAGTGCGCTGATGGAATAACTCTGAAGTGTTATTCCTCGGTATTTTTGATTAACACTTAAATATCTAGCGATGATAAGCTCAATTGCAACGAGCCTACTAAATATCACGGAATAGAAATACGTACTTTCTAAGTAACCTAATTAGTGCCTTTCAAAAAGTGTACTAGGTACCTATCTAACCTAGATACTTTCCAATAAATAAAACTGTCTATTAGTTACCTACCTACTCGTAACTTATAAATAGCGTCATTTTATTGGTACCTAGCAAAAAGCAGTAACGTCTACATCAAAGTAATATTACTAGGTACCTGACGTTATAAGTGAGTAAATATTTAAAGAATGTTATCTCTAGAACAATAAAACGGATAAACACTACAGACGGACTCGATTTAACTCAATTGGATACCTATTGCTGAAGGTAATTACCCTGATATCATCAATATATATAAAACTCTTTTGAAGCTGACATAGAATCAACGCACAGCCTAAACTACAAGTCAATATATATAAAACTCTTTTGAAGCTGACAGAATCAACGCACAGCCTAAACTATAAGTCCTAGAGGTATGAAATTTGGAGGGTAGGTTCCTTATATAGTGTAGGGGCGCACTAAGAAAGGAATTTTGAAAAGTCACACTCTAACGCGAGGAACGCCGCGGGCGACGGCTAGTACTGTATAAAAATATATTATTAATAATAATAAATATAATAAATATTCACGGACACTTAACACAACGCCTTCTAGTCCCAAACTAAGCAAAGCTTGTACGATGGAAACTAGATGGCTGATAGAATACACACATACATTTTTTTTTGTAAATACATACTTATAATACATAGAAACACCCAGACACAGAACAAACATCTATTTTACAACACACAAATGTTTGTTCTCAGTGGGGATCGAACCCACGACCCACAGCACGGAAGGCAGAGCTACTACCGACTGAGCCATGACGCCTGTATTGAATAGTAGTTACGTGTTACGTAGTTACGTAGTAATAACACCTCTCCTAAAAACTCCAGGGGGATTAAAGTAGCATGTTACAATCAAGTAAGTAATTGCTACAATCAATTTTAATCGGTTTCTGTTTTGAGATCAGTAAAAAAAAAGTTTAGTAGAAGGTTTTATAATCAAGCTTTGCAATTAGCTTCCAGTAAGGTTTATGGGGTTGTAACATCGAGGTAGGATCATACATTACATTCGAGCAAATATCATTGCAAACGATATAATAACAATGTATAGGTATATAGAACGGTGCTCGGACATTTTTTGAGTGTTGTCAGCTATAGATTGTAACTCTATAGGATCTTAGCTCGATGGGTTGTAAGCATAAGTAGAGTAGGTACAAATCCCTGAGATCCTACAAATATGTTAGGGAAAACAAAAAAATTCGCGATAATCTTCGCGGTATTGGGACATGCACCACACTGCATACATCGTAGGTATTTATTGCTGACTCATTAAGCACTCTACCTTATTGCAAAGATAGGCCTTGAATGACTCTACAAGGGGAGTACCCCGTTGGTATACCTAAATAGGATTTACTTACATATCCACCTATCTAACTAATCTATCGCAATCAACCACCAACAATCAACCAATCACTGACGTTTGTCGCTGAGTCATATGTAGGAGTTTAGTAACGTGCTCTACTTCTATTGCACAAGTTGCAGGCTCAGATTGTCAAATAATTTTCTAAGGTAGGGCCGTATACTCAGTCTAGAGGATTGAGCATTGATTTGAGTCTAGCATTGAAGTAGAAACGTTGATAGAGTATCGAATATATAAATAGTCTTACTATTATAAATACTCCCTTCTCTTGGGTACCATTCTGTAATATCTTTGACCTATTTTTTGGTTTTGTTTCTGATGAACCTGTCCACTCTCACTTTAAACTTTACATCAGCAACATTTATTTTAGATCTTATATGTTGCTTATATATATCTCATCTGTCTTTATGTTTAACATGTTTCTTTCGATATTTTGTTGAAAAGTTTCTAATCTTGTGTTAGTAGTTAGGGATTAGGGCATGGCAATATTGTGATATATGCTTTTGACTGGACTACATATAATTACACTGGTCTTCCGTGACGCCAGTGCCTGCCTAGTCAAGCATCGGCGGTACACAGCTAATATTCTATTATACATAGAACAGAGACCTAAAAATTGTAACAATAAGGAATCTAAAAACTACGCTTCGACTTTTCCACAAAATAAATGACACCTTACTTTTATTTATTTATTGTTACTTGAACATCATTATACCAATAGCAGCTATTAGCATGAAAGTAGAATACTGCATCGTGAAGCTGCCATTACATTTGTCGGTGTCACAGGTATTGCAGCTGCTAACATTTGCAGCTATTGCCGATTCACATAGACTCTTGCCATCTAGCCACGTAGCTGGCCCGCAGCCTCTATACACCATACCGTCCTCTGTAAATAATAATAAACATTCATGAACAATTTACACAACGCCCTATAGTCTCAGACTAAACAAAGCTTGTATAAAGCAACTAGATTGGTGATAGAATACTTTGAATCAGAAATGAGATCCGTAGAAGAAAGAAAGTCACTGACATAACCTAGCAGATGAAATGGTCAAGCGGTGGTTGTACAAAGGTTGTACATTATATTAAAGCTTAATAACTTTAGATGTTTAAGGGGAAAGCCAGAGAACTTACCCTCCACAACTTTGTAGCAAACATACTGGACTTCATCTGCATATTGTGCGATACGATTAGAGAATAGATCGTCACATTCGCAATCAGCTTCCTGAAAGAAGACAAAGTTATGATCAGGATAATTATGGTTTCTCTTTTTCTCTCTTACTCACTGAATCATAATTATGCATTCATGATAATGACGGAATATAGATGATAGTAGTAGGTACGTACATAATAAGTGGAAAATCAATTTAGAAATCATCATATCTAGAAGATCAACGGCTATGAACTCGGTATTTACTAGTATTAATATTACGTACATTTCTGCAATTGCATCCATCACTCTTAGAGTTACTGAAAGGTGACAAAACATTGCGTTTCGATCTTGTTCCTCCTGGACTGGGACCTGTCTCCGAAGAGACAGTGCTTGGCGTTGAAGAGGCAGAAGTTGATCCTGGAGAAGCAGTAGTTGCCGCTGAAGAGGCCGTGGTTGCCCCCGACGAAACAGTGGTTGCTCCTGAAGAGGCAGTAGTTGCCGCTGAAGAGGCCGTGGTTGCCCCCGAAGGAACAGTGGTTGCTCCTGAAGAGGCAGTAGTTGCCGCTGAAGTGACTGGTTCACCGCATGTCATCAAATCATCGTCAGTAGGATTGGTGCAGTTGTTACAGACATAGCACTGTAAACTATTGACTGGAACATAAATGCATCAAGATCAAGCGACTCCTATAAAAGACTTTTACCTATTTGATTTAAAAAAAATCGTTATGTAGTAGAAAGTGTAGAACTGACTAATATGTCTTTGTGTCAGGAGGGTTAATAAGACTGTAGACTGATAGGTACTATACCAACAGCCTCCTTAATTCTATGTCACAACTTTCAGTCCTATTTGCTTTAGGCAGATCATGCCAACAATGTCTGCGTACAGCTAGGCAGAGTATCATCATTTTCTTATCAGGAAAGGTGTGGTCAAGCGTGTTTTGTGTATTAATAAATCTTGTGTCCGTATCACATACCTCCTGCTAAGCCACAGACCAAAATCACGGAAAAAAGGAAAAGTGTTTTCTCCATTGTTCCGTTCCTTGTTCAACACAAACTGGATCAATAATGTATTGTAAATTAAATTTATAGTAACGTTGCACCTTTACAGGGAGTTCTATTTGTGTTACTCTATTGTTTTATTATTGGGTTACATTATAACCCTTTATAATAACTCCTTTCCTCTCAGATGCCAAATCATGATCACATAATTGTTGTTGGTTTGTCTCACCTTTCTTTGTCCAGGTTTTCTACATTCCTATCATACCTATCATTTTCGGATAGGCCAGCCTTCAGTCTTTTTTTTGATCTCCTGCTCTTTGTATAAAGCCCTTCTACAAATAATATTAAGGCTAATCTGGCTGGTCTGCCTCTTTCTAGTCTGAAGAGGAACTTTAAAGTTAGCTGTCAAAAATAAGACTTAAAGTCAGGATCCTGTGTCATTATTTGATGCTCTTGCGCTGACTTCCCGTCTTCATGATTTTCCCGGCGGAACGGACTCGGTAATACCCATAACGCAGTACCATCGGACCACTTTCGCTGTGTCAGCATTAATAAAGTTTTGCCAACAGCGTATTTTACTACATCCTAAGATAGAAACAGTGAAGCAATAATTGAACACCATGTGTAAACATAGAATACTCCGATATAGGAAAATCAATACTTGACTACTATCGCATCATAAAGTACTTTTGCCTCTCTAAAGATAAACGATGCAAATTGCAAAACCTTTTGCATTATACGAGTTGATATGTTGTGAAAACTGTACACTGATTGAAGTGCTTACTGGCGGCGACGCATCACGTCATCGCGGATAAACAAATCATAATTGTAAAGACTCATTTTAAAAACATGCAGATAATTGCATTAAAAATTTATACGATAAAGTTTATAGTCGGTGGTCTTATCGCAGATCATTATCATTATCTCTAATCTAAATCATTATTTCTACTGCGAAAAAGTGACGGAACAAGCACATTTTATCTATTGGCTTGTTGTTAGGTATAGTTCTCCGAGGTGCTCATTAAATTGTGGCATTGGGTTATGACTATCATTCTGACATATAGGTAAAGGATGATAGGAACATACTAGTAGAGGCTCATAACAATTAATATACTGACATTATTGTATCAGCTGAAATAAATATGGAGGTTTTTCTTCTTCAGACTATTTAAAAAAACTGTATCACAACTGCGGTTCGAATGTTGTCGTCGAACAAACTGTGACTAAGGTCTAATGTTGCGTTCACACTATGCCGCAGTCGGCAGGGACTTGGGCAGGGAAGTGGGCACGAGCATAGTGTGAACACGATCATGCCTCTGTCCCGGCTCCCGGCCCAAGTTCATGCCCTTGCTCCCTGATGAGAATAAAGGCTACGTTGTTGTGGCAATAAGTCCGCGGTATGGGCATAGTGTGAACGCGGTATGAAATCAACAACATGGCACTAAGATCTAAGATCTTCGTTCGCATCCATCGCATCGCTCACTCAATCAAATATGGATAAAGTTGGAATTAAATAAAACTAGAATATTTTTGTATAGTAGTGCAACAGTTTATTTAAAAAAAATATTGTAAGTACCTATTTATTGTAGGTACCCCTATATTGTAGATTACCGACATCCTACTCTCAGATCAGTGAAGTTAGTATAACCTATACGTATTACAAGGTATGAGGCAGAGACTCATTCAAGCTTTGATTCAAATTATCTGGGAGTAGGAGATCAATGTTTTTTTATATAACAAAAGAGCTGTTTACGGAGAGCGAAGGAGAAACACAACGTTGTGTCGATCCTTAACAATAATCTTATGGAGTCGTAGGTGTAAGAACAAGAACGTAATACTTATGTTTTCTAAATGACATCAATGATAGTAGTTAATATCAAAGTAGGTAAATCAATCTAATCTTAAAACGAAAACCGGTATCGGCATCCAATCCAAATCATTAGGTAGGTACTCAGTACCTACTAGCAATATTAGTATCGATTCTGTTGTTGCATTTTTCAAAAGTAACCTAATTTGACAGCACTGAAAATGTTGCCGTCCCTCTCTCATAAACTGAAACGACAAAGACGGATATAATAATAGAGCTGTCGAATCAGGTTAGTTTAAAAAGATGCAACAAGAGAATCGATACTATTGTTTACCTATTTAAGTTATTAGGTTTATGAACATAGTCTTAAAGAAATTTGTTTTTAAAATTATATTATAAATACATGTATATCTATAACTTATACTAACTACGATACCAGCACAACAAAACTAACAAATTAAGCTGGGCGTAAGTCAAACTTACGCATGTAGTGTTCCGTTCTCAGTAGAGGATCGATTGTAATGTAAAAAAAAAATCGATTCATACCCAGCTCCCAACTAACCGGAATACCAAAGTTGATCTCATAAGAGGGTATTTTAATTATTTTTAGGTTATGTCGGGCGCGTAATAATTTCTCAAATTCAGTTAACTTTTAGAAGTTCCCTATAGTTTTGTTTATTCATTTAAATTTCTTGCTTGTATGGTTTAGCTATGGTGTAGGTGACATACAAACGGATTGAGATGGATGAACCAATAGACCTAGGTAGGTATTTTAAAACTAATATGTACTAAATAAATGTAGGTACAGGTACATAGTTACTAAATAACAAATATTTCCTACTTATGTACCTATAGAGTTTTGAACACATACGTTCAAAATTCTATAGGTACATAAGTAGGTAAGTTTGTTAATTTTAAACTTAACGGTTACCAACAATTAACGGTAATCCAGTCTACGTTGCAAGCTTATTATGATAGGCCATTTTGAATATCCTCTTTTTGCTTATTTATGTTACTAATAATAATGAATTAATTAAAACATTTTTATTATAGGTACATACCTTACAAACTAATCGAAAAAGCTTATGCAGAAAAAAATATTTAACTACTACATTACAATGTGCGGTCTTATTGCTAGGGATAATGTTTTAACTAACACCACGTTTTTATTCTGCCTATAGATTTGGATCCATGTCTTGCGCAGATATTAAGACAGTTTTTTATAATGTCGAGATATCTCCAAGCGAAAATGGTACTCTGAGGTTCTTTAGGTATAGGTACTAGACTAGGTATAGACACAGATTAATAGATAGTGTGATCGTTCCTGAACGTTTATCAATAAAACATTCGTTTAGTGAACGCATCGCAATACGGTCAAATCGGTATTAGCATTTAATGACCCGGACTCGAGCATAGATTTATTGACAGTTCTATATGAGATTCTCTACTCAAATGTATGCTTGGTTCTTTACCTACAGAAAGAGCCTGAAGGCGGTTTAATCGAGTTTGAAATCAATGGTGGATATTCAAAATGGTTATTTTGATCGGTACATCTACACAAGTGACGTATTTTTATCTCAACTTTATTGCTTGTACAATAAGTAAGAGATTACCAGGGTTAAGACGGAGAGAGGGAGAGACATAGACAGGGCGCCGGTTCCGTTACACTGGTCCTTTTCGCACATTACGCAAGACTTGACCCTCTTGTCCTTGGTATCAGACTTGGAGCTTTCAATCATGGTTTTGCATACCTGGTCCTTGTTAGCAGCGCTACCATCCAGGCAGGTACGGATAACGGTTCCAGTTTCTGAAATTTAACGTTTTTTTGAAATAACGCTTCAACTTTTACTGCTCTTCCGAAAAATACTGAGTACAAAAGGGAGGCAACTAAATAATACTTTCTGTAACTTTCGGACACGGGGGCGTTATGCTCAGAGTTCAGCAGGAATTTTACTCTAATAGAGATGACCCCAAAATGACGAAAGTTTTCGGCCGAGATAATAATATGACGTCATACGTATTAGAGTAAAATGTCTGCCGAAGTGAGAATAAGGCCTCAGATTGCAAGTTGCAACGCCAGGAGACATTTATACATGTTATTACCCCCTTATGGCAAAGCCCGATGATTCTAGGGAAAAACTCGGCAAGAAAATCATTCCAGCACTACCTTCTACCCAGATACTAGTAGGTATATATCTGAAGAATGGTATGCAACAAGAAGAGTATTGGATATGAATGTAGATAGGTATAAGAGTAGAGGTAGACCAAAGAAAAGATGGATGGATTGCGTGAAAGGTGACAAGAGTAGAAAGGAGTGACAACTGAGATGACGGCTGATAGAAGAGCATGGAGGATAAACACATGTTGTGCCCCAAAAAATGGGACAAGGACAAGAAAATGATGATGTAACTACATATTATGACGTGGTAAATGGTAATACCAAATGAGAAAGAATGTTACTAACCCATAACAACTTTGTGGCAGTATCTCGGGGCTCCGGGCAAACCTCCGAAAATGTCACTCGGGAGGATATTGTACAGATAGAGCTGGTTGAATTTCGTAGAGTCTGCCGTCTTACAGTCCTGAAACATTTAAAGATGGAATTAGATGATAATAAGTATGTAGTACGACGCCGTGTTGGCCGAGTAGAATTGCACCTCGACTTTCAATCCGAAGGTCGTGGGTTCAAATCCCGGCCGTGCATCAATGGATTTTTCGTTTCGGAAAATTTATATGCGCATTAACACGAGCTTAACGGTGAAGGAAAACATCGTGAGGAAACCCTTGGCTTAGTCAGCTCCGCACGTATTGACCTTGTCTTTCCTGTGGATATGGCTGACTAGGCTGAGAGGATGGTATATAGGTGATGGGCAAGCCTACTCCATCTAAACATTGTCTCAGGCACTACACTACAGTATCCCGTTAAGTGTAGGCATAGGTTGCCTCCTGACGCTGTATAAATCATCTTCAATAGATGTAAAAAGCCTATTATTATTATTAGTAAGCGACGCGTGAATTTAGTAATAGTTTTTTTTGTATTTTGTCATTATTTTTAATCTTTTGGTTTGTTTGTTTTAATAAATGCCGGGTCGACGAAAGACACGGAAGACGCAATCAGACGGGGGTGGTACCTTTAGTGGTTTTTGGGCCAAGTACTTTAGTGATTTTGACATTTGATACCGCGCCGACGTTTTTGCCTCTCACCCTTATTGTAATCTGTTGTTATCACCCTACATCCGCTACTTATGTGCTAAGGTATCGTATATTTTTTAAATATTTCGGTTTTATTTTATAAATCAGGTTTATTTTCTTTGGTTACTAACTGTACAGGTCAGAGCTATTATCGTGTCGGGGGCTCGGGGCCTATACTAAACTGATACGTCAGTAGATTAGGTATTCTGTAATACCTATCAAATAAAGGTATGCTATCTATCTATCTATCTATCTAATCATGCTCACCCATTGTTGGGTATAGGCCTTGTTGGTAAAGGTAGGCTAGGATATAAAAAACTCACTATAGCTTTAATATCAGAAGTGAAAGAGGTACCACATTTTGGATCCGACTGGGAAGTACAATGGAAGCACTCTACGCAGGTCCCTGGAAAGAAAATAGAATGCAAAATTATTACTCATATACTTATTAGTAAGTAAGTAGGTAACAAGAAGTTTAACGACCGGTAAACTGTCATTTTGATTGTAATATAACAGATTCAGAAAAGATAGACCGTCAGGCCGCAGCATTAGGTAACCTACTGACTCAAAAATAGGTAAGTAGGTACCTACCTAAGTATTTCTTTGATAACAAATACGTATCCATTTTTCTGTAAGGTTGGGCGACAAATATCAATAAATATTCTATTATGGACAACCATTTCACATAAACATTATGTAGTACTACCTACTTATCCTTTATCACAAGAAATAGTTTTCAAGCAAAAGTGTTTGTTTAAGAGTTGATGGTATATTTTTGGCTCTAGTTCCCTAACTTTATTTCCCGGTCAGAAAAACAAGGCAATAAATTTTATTATGACTCACAAAGGTCACAGTGGGGCCTGGCTATACATTGTATTGTATACATACATACTTTGTTTCACTCCTATTCTTACAATGTACCGTTCTGTACCTACGGGTATATTCTCAGATTATAGGGTACCAAGAGGGTACGTATATTGATATTGTAAGGAAACAGTCTTGTTTCACTGTGAGAGACCAGTCAGTTTGTGAAGTCAGGATAGTAAAAAATAACTTTAATTTTGGTTATGGGAAAAAAGTTTAATTAAGTAAATACAATGTTTTTCTCTTACTAACATTATTGATAAGTGGTATGTTCTGGTACCTACTTGATTAAATATTCATTGTCACCGATTTCGATAAAAATAAAACAGAATTTATAAATTTGAATAATTTTGAAAAATCTTATGCACACCACGGCAATCAAACCCACATTTCGTTGCTGAAAACACCAATACTACAATACTGAGCGAGGTTGATAGTTCGGTCATAGATGGCACAGGTGATGTCATGAGCAACTTTCATTTAAGTTGTCATGAGCTCATTTACCTTGGAGCAACCAAGGTGGTTAATGTACCTCATGCCAGTTCCTACTACGTAAGGAAATTCGTCCAAGGTAAGGAGAGATAGCATAAGGTGATGATTTGAAACGTTTTCATTTTATTTTATACGAGCTAACATACCCTGATAGTAAAACTCGAGAAGGGGCAATGTATGTAGGTAGGTACCTAAGTTAAGACAGGTACCTATGTTAAAGATGAATCAATGAAAGAAGGACAAGAACTCATAGATAAGAAGAATTTGTCGTAGATTTTAGTTAACTTCAACAGGGATTTTGGAAAATATAAATTATTGAATGTCATAAAATAACCCACTGTTGAACTATGACAAATCAATATTTCCACCCTTTGCGTAGGTACAACTGGGACGGAGAATAAGGAAAATAATGTTTACAAAAATGCTTTGAAAACTACGGAATCGTCGCCACAATAATCGCAACGTAGGTAATAATTATTGCAAAAGGAAAAAAATAACTAAATTGGATGTATCCTTCCCCGAAGGTAACAATTTCTGACTGCTATGGTTTTTAAGTAAGTACCTACTTATCAACCCAACAAAAAATTTGCTGCGACTAGTCGAACTCCCGTATTGTATCAGTCATACAATACCGATTGGTAAGAATAAATAAACAAGATATGGCAATAATTTACCTCAGCAGTAATTAAATCCAAGTAGCATTTCAGGGTTCGGACGTGTCTTATAAATAACAGACGCGAAATACTTGCTAACCTACCTTGCCTTCTTGTTGGTCGTAAGAAATAGCGAAGGTTGACATCATCAACGCAAATACTGAGATCGTGTAGCAAGACGTTGTTAGAACGAATATAAGTGTGTTCAGGTTCAGATTGTAAATTGCTAGAATAAATAATGACATGAATAAAAAAGAAGTGAGCACCGAAGTGGTGATGATTGATCTAACAGAATGGAAAGGGAAGACTGATAAATCAGACAAAAAGAAACAATGCAATTATGCTAAATAAGCAAATAGGCATTTTAATTTATGAAACTTACTCGTAGTACCTAGGTAGGTTAGTTCTATAGCTAGTAACCTAGTAATAATAACAATTTGTAGGTGTGGTGTTAGATGTTGTGAATAGGATAGTCAATGGAATATTTGCAAGGTTATATAAATATGGATGATATCATCGTTCGATCTATTAGAAGAAGTTAGGTAAAATTAATCGTGATTTTGAGACAATTTTTGATGAAAATGACTGTTAAGTTGAATTTGGGTAAGTAACACAAATATACAGCCAGAGTGGTGTTTAAATAGCATAGTAGTACGTGGTTGGTACATAAATAGATTACAGATTCAGGATTCAGTAGAAAAGGAAGACTTTCAGTGATAATCCAGGCAATGAAGATGATGAACAATTCAATACCTAAGTAGGTACTATGAAAAATAGACAGATAGGTAGAATAGGTACCTAAGTAGGTAGTTTATTGATTTATTATTTAAAAAGAGTATCCAACAGGGAAAACACATGAAAATACGATTTATAAAACTAAGGACTTGGGTTTTACGTTTGTTTTCCTTAAACTTACTCGCAGGTAGGTACCTAGGTTAGGCATCCGTTACAAAACCAATATTATCAATATCCGTTTTGTTTATCAACGCAATCGAACAGAAAAATGTATAATAAATCCGGTTTCTTATCATAATCAACTAAGAAACTACCTACCCAAGGTAGGTAAGTAGGTATAAGTACCTACACTACCTACTTATTAAATATTGCGAGTGATTGTGCCCAGATACTTCGTAAGAGGCACAATAACAGTTTTGCTGCGCCCGAATTCCGTGCCTACACTAGATCATACAAACAATATAGGTATGCGCTATTTTTAACAAAACATCGCGTGAAAACAGCGTATGTGCCGCGCTGCGAGATAAAAATGAATCAGGACGGCCTTCGGTAGTAGTTAAAGGTATGCGAAAGCGATAATTGTGAAAAAAAAACTAAGTACCTACTGTAAAACATAATACCTATAAATAATGACCGAAAAGAGACTCTTCAAACACAGGTTAGAATAACTTAAAAAGAAATACCAACCCAAATAGTTAGAAACTTAAATATTAAACAAACTAAACAACTTGTTTTTTTTATGATAGCCGGATGTCTCATACTTTCAACGACAGTATGAGTCATCCACGTGATACAAAAACAGACGCCGCCGCTTGTATGCCTCACCCAAAGATAGCTGTAGATAGTGCAGTTATAAATTCAAGTAAATACGTACCGACTTCAACGAGGGCCAAAAACAAGGCAAGGCTGAGAACGACACTTTTGTTGTTCATTGTGATTGTTTTTTAAGTTAAATATCTAAATAGAAGACACTGCTCACGAGTTTGGTCTGAGACGCGGACGTAGTGAATGCACGAGCAGGAATACGATAATATTATTCTATGACCCGAACTGACGGACTGAACGGAACGTAAGCTCCAGTGCTGCCAACTAGCGTGATCAGTTAAACGCTATATTTTTCTCAAAAAATAAATGTAGGTAGGTATTCGAATGGGCTCAGAAGGCTCCGATTCCACCTAAAAAAAATGCACACCTACTGCAAAATCTCGTTTTCTATGGTATATATTTAAAATTTTACCATCCGTGTCATAAGTACTTTCGTTAGTTTTCCGAAAGATCTAGTCTAGTTCGAGAGTTTCAGAAAACCCAAGATACAATAAGAAATAGAAACAAGCTTTTATTTAAATGCAAATTTGAAAAGTTGTTTTTATAAATGGTGTTTAAAATGTCAAAATAAAATTTCAAATTTGGCCACGAAAATACCTAGTTGGCATCACTGGTAAAGCGCTGTTTGTTGCTGTTGCCCCATTCCGGTCCCCTTCAATCCAAACCCCGGCAAGTTGACTCGACAACGTGACGCCATCGCAAAAACTACATCATATTCTGTAGGTTATTATGACAACTTAAGTTATAGGTTAGGTACATAGGTATGTCTACACGTACCCATGAATTCATAGTAGTTAGGTAGTATGGCCAAATCAGCGGTTTATTTCCTTGTTAGTAAAGTACCTACTAATATTCTGTGGGTGTATTGTGTGCACACAAACAGTGCGGGGTCAGCAATCTGAAATCAGTAAAGAACCGACTTGGTTTGTTACCTAGGTATTTATAACTAGCTGATGCCTACTACGTACGCGTGCTAAACTTTTCACCAAAATATCTGTCAACCAGCTTACGATGAACCTCGTAGCAAATGGCTGCTTTTGGTTTAAGAGAGTTCAAGCTGCATCTATGAATCTACGTCTTTGATTTCAATAAAATATAGCTTATGTTTCAATCCGGAAAAGGGGCTTCTGAATGGTATAAGTTTCATTGAAATTGGCCAGTAGTTTAGGCGTGATCCGCGAACAGACAAACAGATAAAGAGACAAATTCGATTTTCGGAATCAGAATCGTTTATTTCGTAGATCTGCATAATATGTAGTTTATCCATATCTTTAATTTTTGGTTATGGCTTTTTTACAGTTTTATAATAGTATAGATTATTGATAACTATACAATGAACTTTTATTTACACGCGTTGGAACGGTCATAAATTAAAAGTGCTTACTAAAATTGAATGCTCAATGCATAGACCCAATACAAAGGTTTAGTTATAAAACAAACTATGTACATGTACCTACCTTCTAACTAAATAAGTAGGTAGGTACCTAATTTAAAGTGTTTTAAGAGTCAGTCAACCTTTTGTTAAAACTAAACATAATTTTATTAAAATATTTAGGTATAAGTGTTATGTAATTGGCCAAATTGGATGAATGATTTTTGTTGTAATTATGATTGTATAGTCAAAGGACAGAACCTAATGTTCTTTATGTTAATTAAATACGATGACCATTTTAACTTATACATTAGTTTTAGTACATCCAAGTCTCGGACATGAATAAGGTCCTCCCCCCAGGATATTGAACCCTGACCCGTTCATTAGTGGAATGTAGGAACTAACTCATTAATTGTACCTATCAACCTTTTAGCAAGTGTCATTCAACGCAAGTGGTTACACTTTCGAATACACTACTTCACAAGAAGTAGGTACCTAGGCTGAGCTACATAATATTGTGTTGTATAAAATTTGTCACATAATACATATGTAATTTGTTTTCTTGTGTAATTTTCCCCTTCATCGTTTTAATTTGATGGTTTATATTATTTTCCTCTTCATATTTTGTATTAGCTAGGCACGTAGTTGGTATGACTTTACTAATCACACACTCCACCATTATCGAATGCTCTCACAATGCCACCGACACAGAGGCCAATGAAAAAGGTAGAGGCGCTATTATTACTTGTTTCATTTCACGAAGGCGGTTTAGGGTGTTTGTGGTCGTGCATGTACATACCTGTACATACTTCCACCAATCGTACACCCTTTTTATATCTATCTCGGTATGTCCGATTTCTCCGAAACTTACGCAAACAGTCAAACCTTCCACGAACCTCTCATACAACTGGTCTATTTATTTTTTACCTTATTTTGAACACCTACATTTCAATAACATTCTGTCCAATGCAGCTCTATAACAGTTTTTTATAATGTCTTGACAGAACCAGTTAAGTTTTCCCGTAATTTCGCTAACAATGTTAGCAATGGTTATCACCAGCATTGTAAACCTAGTTCTCAACAATCATTGTTTCTATACTCAATAGGTATATTATACTAACTTACCTACCTAGGAATATATGTCTTGGAGGTGTGTGAAATCACAGTAAAAGCTGTTTAGAAATCAGGGCACGTGAACATGGTTTACAGGTACATTCGGTACTTATCTATCTATTCATCTGTCTAATGTCTCTATTGATCTCTCATTCGCAAGGTGAACTATCAGTGTCGCTACGAAATTAATGATTATGGTTCTATTGATAAAAAATATTAACGTCGGTTTTATTTATATTTATGACATAACATATGTGGTACTTATTTTATAATTATTATTGGACATTGCATGGTAAACATTATCGCACCTCGATAACGTATCCATTTCAATTTTAGCAGTGTGACCTGCCGTATCGCGACACGAAAATAATAATAAACGTCAATAAATTTGACTATTGAATTTGCAAAGTTAGTTCAATTTCAATATCAATGAAGATAACATTTTATTTTTATGGAAATGTTTTGGATCTTTGTATCCGTTCTGCTCTTATTTCTTTTATCGGCGAATATATTGTGTAGTACGGAGAATTCGTAATATTGTTATATCTAGTTCGAGGGCAGGTTCCAGCCTCTTTGTCAGTTGTATGTCCTTGTATGACAAAATATAACTGCAATCAATAATAATGAACGCACACTACTACCACGACTCATGCCAATGCGTTGAACGATACATGGTGATCCTAAGATTTTGAATACAAAACATCCATAAACCGTTTGCAACAGTTTGTAGACTTTGTAGATATCTCAACTGATTCACTTTTATTTTATTACTCGTAAATTTCTTTGTGAATAAAGGAAACATCTATGGTATTCCACACATCGTGTGAATAGGTTCTAAGGAGAACTGAGTCTACAAAGTTTTATGGGTGTAAGTTAGTACCGTAAGCGTCGCCGAAAGGCCAAAAACAGGAAGAATGGCGCCGTAGGTCCTACTATAATAAAACTAAGTGTAGTCTGAGGAAAGTGGGTCGATAGGGAGGAACCCCTATCTGACCTTGTTCGCTGTAGGATGGGCTCGTTCGCAAGGCTGGCTTTATGGGGGAACTCGTGGTGTTTTGAGGTGATGTTTTCGCTGACGTTATAGCTAATGGTATTTTATGGGTTTATTTTGTTGAAATATCATGGTCAAGAGATTACAAAACTCATTTACAAACTTACCTACCTAACCTACATACCTCTTCAACTCAGTTATGTAGACAGGTACTTACAATAACATCTAGATTTTTAAATAAGTATCAAAGTTTTGTAAAGAATAAAATTTGTAACCCTTTACGAGAGTTTTTTAGTTCCTCATGAGCATGAAACTACTCGTTCCCTAATTTACTGATACTAATAGGTAATTATCCACCCGCTGATGAACCTTATTAGGTACTTATTGTACTTATAGCATCCACAGTGGTACCTACCTGGTACCTATACCTACCAACCTACACCTACCTATCTTATTTTAGATTACTAGCAGCAAATTATGGCCAGTATGCTGATATACTAATACTACTCAAGCACTGATCCAGTCCAGACTCACGTAGGTATAGATTTTTGTATGAAAATCTCGACTCAAATCTATGTTTGAGTAACGATTTTTGTATCGGCAATTTGGAATACCTACAGGCCTTCCATACGTGACGTGAAAGGCAGGTTGCCAATGTTACAATGGAAATCCGTCACCTTTTTGCATTAGACAGTAGGTTGTTTCATATCCAAATACAATATTCGATATGTACACCGTCATAGCAGCATAGGCTTTGCATATTAGATGATGTTTCTTGTTTAAGTGCGCACGCGTGCTTACATCTACCTCCACAAAAGGTTCATTGATGCAAGACTACTATCATTTGATTGAACCTTGACGACTAAAAGGAAACTAATAGGTCAGCTCCTACGCAGCAATCTATAAGCTGTCTGTGGCCTCTATTCGTTAACTTAGTAGTCAACCTATACCATCAAACTGTCATCGGAGTTCTTTAGCACGTGTTTGTTTCCTTCAAAACTTTCAGTGCCATCTGTTGGTATGCGCCGAAACTCAAAGGCGCTCAAATATTGCTACTAGCGCTATCTGTTGATAACCGTCGAGAGCTTAATCAGAAGACGTCAGCGTGGGTTTGAAAGTAGTGGTGATCTGGATGGAGGCACCATATCTATCTAGTTCTATAGATAATGGCTAGATGGAGAGCTTCAGAACCATTTCAATAAAACGTGACTTTTGAACAAATGCAACATAATGTATTGTAAAGACTAGAATAAAATTAATAGTTTTTTTCAGAATGGGTCCTTGTAGTCCAAACGTGTTGGAGTCCTAATGTGACGAAAAGTGAACTAAGGTCAATGGAGACAGCGGATCGATCATTTCACTATTTCCTGCTTTCGAGGTTTCAAGCAACCATTGTTGCGAAGAGTAGCTCATTAGTAGATAGATACATTCAGGTACTCAGGTATATGTAGGTAACTATACCATAATGATAACAAATATAGTTAGATAGATAGGTAGTGTGTGATTTATATTTTATGCTTCGGCCAGAAGGAACCATTTTTCGTCGGTTAACTGATCACGCTATTTCGGATGTGCTACTAATCATCTTGGAAACATTTTTGATAATTAAAAAATCGTACGCGTTTCAACAACAAGCGTATAAAGTTTAACTAAAGCAATAAGTAGGTACCTATCAAAAGTAAATAGGAAGAACTGAAGGTATTGAACTCACGATTCCTGGAAGCTCAAAGTTCACGGCTGACTCCGAAGTCAGAATGTGTCTCGACATTCGGTGACCTTTCAGTGCATTGCGCATCGCCTCGTCTCGACACCGTGCGAAACTCGGTCGACTCCAGTTCAAATTACAAATACAGGCTATCAAACTTTATAAGAAAAAAATAACCTAACCTATACTATACATACTATATATACTATAATGAGATGGGTGGAGTGCTTTTGAGACCACGGTTTCGGTTTCAGGTTGGGTTATACTTATGATGAATGACGATTACAAAGCAGAGAATCAGGGAGAGGCTTAAGTTTAGTAGAAGTCTTCACTGATGATGACTAGATAAAGCGCAAAGATACACAAGATGACTCAGTATCTTCATTGAGCCCAAAACATGATCGAAACACCGCAGACAATACTAATTAAATGTGTTTCCTGGACGTTGCTTCTTCATATTATCATTGTGTTTTATTTAATCGTATCACTGAGTTGCTATCTTCAACTCGCGTGCAAACAATACCTACCTAACTGATCAACTAGTTAATCGGCAGTATTCTATGGTGATAGTTAATTGTGCTATCGAGCAATGGACGAATTTCCAAGAAATCGATAGCTGTTGGACCGGTCTGTCTCTTTGTCTTTGTGATTTCCAATATTTTTTATCTAGCTTGCAGATTTTTATAACGTCCCAAAAGATATGAATCGAGGTAGATTAGAACTTGCGACCGGCATCTAAGAATGAATGGTTCAGTTCTGTGATTCAATTCTTTGTTCTGCGTTTACCCGCAGTAGGTGTTGGCATAATATTATCAAGATCAGATACAATTTATTAAAGCACCAAATTGAAACAAAGCAATCGTGCGACGACTGTATTCGACGTTAATTAATATTGACAGTTTCGTTTGTTGCATTCACTTGGGGATTTATTGCTTTGGTAATTGGAAAACAATCTATTGTTCCTGTACATAATTCGTAACTCAGAAGAAAAAATATTGAACGTCTTTTTAAAGGACATGCTGCACTTCTGTGGGCGCATTGGGCATGACTTTATACTGTGATGCATCGTTTTAGATTTCGAAATCCAACCTACAAACAAACATGATGATTTTAGTCAAGACCTAGGTAGGACCAGACGCTATGATTATTGTGTCATAAATCTTCCTGGTACGTCCCATAGCACTCAGATCTGGATGTAGCGTAACCAAACTGTCAAAATTCTGTTGGAAGTAGGAATTTCTGGCTTGTGTTGGTTTGTGTGGCAAATGAACTATGAATGTGCTGATATGTGTGAAGGTTGGAATTGCCTGTCTCCGTACTTGCCTGGCAAATATAGATTACCAAAATTGTATGTATGCGCCAATCAATGCCGATAAAATGCCAACCATACAACTATACCATAAGTAGAGTCATAAGAAATATGATAGCAACTAAGTCTCCAACATTAGGTTCCTAGTGTACCTAGTATCGTTTTATAATCACTCATAACTGAGACATTAGAGTTATTTATCGTTGATTAAACCTTAATTGAGCGTAAATAATGCTATGGAAGTATAAATGAATAAAATGGAATGACAAATTTATTGTTCGTGATTGCGGCAGTACGCATTTTTAAACAGAACAAATGTGCCCGGGGCACTACCGGCTCTGAGCCTGCACCTTTGAAAGTATTAGGTACTGACTGTAGCGAATCCGGTTAAAATAGACCATACAAAGATTTGTCATACTTATTACCTACAATATTTTGGACAGCTCAATTATTTTGGAACATAATTATTTCGAATATTTCATTATTTTCAAAAGAGCTTAGCCATTTTGTTTTGATATGGGTTATTTCAGATATAGTATTTTTACACCCAGTGCACTAAAAAAGAAGTTTAGTTACTAAAGTCTCCATTAGCTAACCTAACATTACCTTTGGGCATCTGCCAGCTTTTTAGAAGGTAGGATATTATGTAGAATTGCTGTCTTAATTTATTATCATAGCGCAAAATTACCTTTCTATCAACAATCACAGCTGCATTGTATCGGATATAATACTTCTTTGTAAAATTAATTATTTAAATGACTAAGTTATTGATACCGTTCTATTTCCTCATAATAAAGGTCACACAGTTCCTATAATAATACATATATCTATTCAATAGTTTGTAAATGCCATAAATTTTGCTCTACTTGAGGACAAATCTTTTATTAGTTTTTCGCGAGAATCAAGATCTAGTACAATTTTTTGTGGTTCCAATTTTTTTTAAATACATAGATACATTAGTTTTAGGAAATAATCTCAGCTGAATTAAATTGTATATTAATGTATCTGAGAAATTATTTTCGCTGGAGACCTTCAATGATAAACAAAATGCATAAGCTACATGAAGTGAAGTACCCAATTATAATAAACTTTTATATGAGCTTATATAGTACCTATCTAAGGCAGATATAGAAATGTAGAAAATTAAGAATGGGCCGTAGTAGCCGACAGCCGTTGACACTATCTGCGGGTAAGTCGTGAGCATGTCGTAAACCCTAAATAGTTAAACTGACTTCCAAATTCCTCATTCCTGACTACACAGCGACTTGACTGAATTCCACAAACCACAGACCGCATAACAGTTAGTACGAGACTCGTGTCATTACCACAGATGAGTCAGCAGTTAGTAAGACTAGTTCTGGTTTAAGTGGAATGAATTCAACGGCTCGGCACTTGGCGAATGTGATCGTAGTGCCCCGCCCTGACAACAAAGCTACCGGACTGTGTGCTGTGTTAAGGCTCTTCCATAACACAGTTCATTAGATTTAAGTATTTTTCATTTACGTCACCTGTTGTTGTACTTTCAAAAGCCCCTGGGGACTGAACGCGAACTGAAATGTTTATATTCCCTGCGAATGCTTTGAATTCAGTTTCTAGTAGTCTTCTCGTATGGAATTGATTGAATGGCAAAGATTAGGTATTCAGCATCCTGCCTTAAGTTTTTGTCAAATTGGGGGTTATTGTTTTGTTTTTGACAATGTTATTTATTATGGTGGTATTATGCACAGTAGCAAACATTAGTGACACTGCATAAACCCTTAGAAGTGTTCAGCTTCTACGAATATGATTTTTGTTTTTTTAGGACCAACTTTTCACTTCAAATCTCACCTGATGCTGCGACGATGAAGCCGACGATGGAGTAAGACAGTCTAGAAGACACTTATGCACTCTTGACATTCAGATTATAGTGATCAGGAAAGACAGACGCCGGTAATTCTAGTGTAAGTTCATTACGAGGTAAAAATTATACGTAAAAAATACCGAGTATCAAAACTTACCAGACATCTCTGGCCTTCCTGCACGTATGATGATTTCTATAGCACCTGGGATGGAGTGTTCAAAGCCAATGTTTAATCCACGGTACCGACGACGCTAACCAAAATGTGCTTAGTTTTTTTTTTTGTTTATAAATTGATACCCACATTTTTTTAAGCATTTGGTACCGATATTTAAGAGGCATTTTGTTAATAAAACGTGCCTCCCCTTAACACTGACCAGCATAATAATGCGGCAACCATGACATATTGTTGTCGCGTAGTTTTATTGAGTTCGTATTATAAACCAATAATAATTATCATAGCCGGATACTGTATTGTCGTGTTCCTAAGATTAGTCTGGGACAAAAAAAAAACAATTACTTAACAATGATTAGCCGGTGATAGAAATAATACTGGTCTTTGTTTTATTAGATACCGGAAAACATTTTATAAGATGGATATCGACTGATTGGTAATGAGCGAATGGCACCCGCACAACCCTATCTAATAATCGAATCTAGCCTGAAAATAAATTAAGGTTCTCTAAAGGTGAAAAAATCCGCATGTGCGCTATACCTAACTGTTTTCTAAAAAAGAATGAAGTGGTTATTTAGATATTCTTTTTCCATCTTTCTCTTTGGTAATACTAAAAAAATATATTAAATATGTGAACTAAAGCAGTAATATACAAAGCTTTATTTAATTTATCATAGTATTTTCCATAATAATTCGTATTTCCACATCCACACATGTGTTGCCATTGTTTTCGACTGACACGTCTCGTTTTTGTCTGTCGCTCGTCGTGTCATCCACGGTCTTCCATTTTCAAATCACTGCCGGCCAACGCGAACCAATACTCTTTATAACTCAAAGAGGTTGGTACTACGCTGCATTTCTAACAAATAAAATTGTAGCTATAGTTTCTAATAAAATTCCAATAGGTAGGTAACGGTTCCTAAGTTTCAAGCGTAGACTTATTACAACCTGTACATGTTTATAAGTCGTAAAAAAACTCTATATTATAGACATAACTACGTTATAAAACTATTCTAGTAGGTACATACAAATCATGTACTGAATAATTCAATTGAATTAAAACTAATTAATATGCATTTATCACGCTACGGGAAATCCTTACTTCCGTCACCGATGGGTTTTCTTTGCGATTACGTTTGTCTCAGGTATTTTTTTTAAACAAATTTGGTTTTTTGTTAGTGTTTTTTAGCATTACCTAGTACCTATTTAAAACAAAGTTCGATAAATTGTTACAGGTATTAGTGACTCAACGACTGAACACAACACTTAGCTGTCATTGTCAAATCGTCACATTGATTACTTTGAAAAGAAATCAAAGCTCCTTGGTTAAAGGTCACGTGGTTGGTGGATGATGCATTCTTTATTTAAAATGTCGTCAAATATATAGGAAGCCGGTTGGCCTTTTTAATTTGAGTCATGGAATAACTCGTGTTTAATGAGTACGAAGTTTGGAACAAGTACGTGGTCTTAGGTGAAAAAACACGGAAATATTAGTAAATCGTAAAAATATCCAGGATCTCTCTCGTCAGATTTTGACTCAGCAGGATTTTCCGTATTCGATACGACAAGGTTTTCTCTTTAATGAACCAGACTACAAGATTTTTGACAGAAGAGTTTTCAAAAATTATAAGCTTTGAGACACGTTGTTAGTTTACCTGATGTGAAACCATGAAGAAAAGCTTACAAAATTGTATTATTTACATTAATTTTTCAGTCGTGACTGTCCCACTGCTCTCAACCCTTTGATAAAAGTTTAATAGGAAATATAAAGTATTTCTGCATACCAATGAAGTCCTTATAAGTAAAACCAGTCCAGTTTTCACGTCCGTGACAGAGAGCTCTTTTTATAAACGAGTGGTTTTTCCAAAATGCCAGAGAATTTTGCGAAATATTGAATCCTGCTACAGTTTAGGGTTGTCAGTTAAAAGTTAACCAAATTTACTGGACCCCCTGAAGTTTATTTGAAATAAGAACTTTGGGACAAAAAAAAAACGTGACGTTGGCGAAATTGCGGGCAACACTGCAAAGGCCATTCAGACAAAAACTGAATTAAATTGAGCGCGTTGAGATCTTTTGTATGAAAATATTGTCTGTCGATAGATATGAGAAAGATTGACGGAAGTTGAGGCAGAATGTGGAGATAGAAAACGTTGAATTAGATTAATGAAATATTGGCCTTGAATGAGCAACAATTATTTAGTAATTGAATGCAAAAGAGCATGATAATTCGGCCATGAAAAAAGCAGCAATGTTCAGAAACAGCTCCGCATCCTGGACTGATGGTGCGTAAACCATAAATCCCAACCGGAACACATACATCATCGGAAGTTTTAGCTGGCCGGGTTCTTTCGGCCAGTGACAATCCAACAGCTGAGGTCTTTAGTAAAAGGAACCGGTCACACTCACAACAGTTTACTCTTAGTGCCCGCGCGATCGCGTGTGCAAACGCACGTGTCAAACCTGCGTGGAGCATAGCCCGCCAAAACATTCGAAGTGCTCGATTTACAAACGTGACAGTTGACATTGTGAAACTTCAGGTTCGCAGTTTTTTGAGCATAGGCAAGGAAGGACTGAAGGTACATAATTATATTTTTATTGTAATGTTTTTTCTATAACTTTTCATACATACAATATTAACTTGCTCTATTTTAGGTACTATGTTTGAGATATATTTCAAGGCTTTTGTTTCGTAAAGAGACCTTTTAATTTTTTTATAAATTCATTCATTTCCATTAGGCCTACTTGTTTAAAAGTATTAGTATCAGTCAGAATTAGCTGTCTTAAGTAATCAATTTAATTTAATAATGAAAATAAATACCTACTGTACAATGCTCGTTAGTACACCGGTAATACTTATTATTCGCAAGGCATTTTATTTTTAGCTTGACCAATCTGTCTATGGCTTTATTGGAACAACCTTGAATGTGTCGCCAATATTTACGCAATCGTCATCACCGATCAAACTAAACGTATGACATAAAACCTGTTCTCTTACTATAGAGTTTAGGTACTTTGTCCAATACATCTCACTAAATATTATTTTTTAAACAGTGGTATAACTATAACAAAATTGCAACACAATCGTTTTCGAAAGAACAGGTAGGAGGCGTGACTCTCTCACGATAATTTAGTTCATGCTCTGTAATGGATTTAAATTAATAAATGGTGCGTGTAATGTTTATTTAATTTAAATGATTTTAATCTAATTAGCAAATGCCTTAGGACTTTTCTTTTGTAGGTAAGGTACTTTCATACCTAGTGTATTCTTCTTCAACTTTTTTATGTTGAATGAATTTTGCACCTTATTGTTACAATTCTTCCTGTGTTCTTCTTTTCTTCTTGAATATCCTCTGTCTATAATTTCGACGGACAATTGTGTATATAATAGGTGCCTGCCTAAGTTTATTAAACAATAAATGTAGGTGTACGTATGCTTATTGCTACCATTAAAAAAGATTGTCAGTAAAAGAAAGCTACTCTTCTTCTTCTTCTCTTCAGTAATGGCCTGTGTCCGTCATTTCGACAGACAATTTTGCCAATGTCAAAATAATGTCATTAAATTTTGACATGTGAAGTAATGCTAAGTAAATTACGTGCTGACTGTATCAACTAGGTACAGGTATTAACACAAGTTGTTTGCAAGCTACTAGTATGTTAGTGGACAATGGACAAACTTACCTACTAAGATAGGTGCGCAAACGGACCACATGTCATATCACTTTTTGCCGACACCCGGAAATCGTGCGTTTTTTCCGATCGAAAGTCCGTAATAATTACAACGAGTTTTAATAGAGAATACACACACGTGTAAACATTACTTTCCGGGTAGCCTTGTCAAGTCGTTGACATGCTTGTCATTGTGAAAATTGTCTCGAAAGCTGAGTGAAGGGATTACCCGGTTTTTATCACTTTTAAATGTCAGTGTCCTTTGAGCTTTCATGCGTCAACAATGGGAGATAATTTGTTGGAATTTTATAAACTGACAATTTCATGTGGAATAGTTGGGATCTATGAACTGCAGGAGGGTTAAATATCATGTATTATTGTTATTGAATTATTTTATTAATATTGGACACTGAGAGACTTGAGTTGCTAAATCTCTTGCCGCTGACATATAAAATGGCATTTACAGAATATTTTATAGAGTTACTATAAAAATGACAGGGGCAATTTTTTCCGTATATTTTACGTACGTACTTATGTACCGGACATTCGACGAATCTCGTGAATGGTCCACATTTGTTACTACATTATTTTATGACAACCCGAGTTCTAGTTGCGTTATGAGATCATTATAGGTATTGGCCCAGTTCTCTGTTTCAGAACTTCAGAAGGGAAAGGTTAACTTTGCGGCACACAAAGAACTAGTATAGTTCTGCAGAATAATGCCACTAAACTTAGGCAAATTTCTAACCCTTAAGTTGACTGTAGTTTTTGCATTTCGGAAAAAAGTTGGTATTCTTTCAGGTTTAAAGTAAGTGTGGTAATAAAGTTTGTAACTCGAACGACACCCAAAAAGACAGTTAAAAAGTTGTAAACTACAAGTAGGTAAGTAATTAATTTTATTTTAACATTTATTTACATTAAAGGCAAAAACATCGATTTATAAAGTCTCAGTTTACTTCAAAACCGTCAGTTTGCAGTTTTTATGGCAACAGGCAAGGCCGTAACCCGTCGAGTATGACGCGTTTATGACATGGTTCACGAATTATTTTATAACTTAAACAATAAAATAAATAGAGTGATATGTCTGCGCACGTGGGCCGAATAATATTGTGCATATTTTTATGACTAGCTCGAAGCATTTTAAATAATCATTAACAAGGTTTTTATTTACGTGCCTCTTCTAAAATCACCCGATTCCTGAAAAAAAATTACTAATTTTTATGCAATGAATATTTTTTAATATACATATTTTTTATTAGGTATTATAATTGTAATATGTACTTATAGAATTCTCTTATAGACTTTTAAAGTGATTTTAAGGTTGGGAAACAAAAGAAGCTCTAAATAACTATTGTTAATCAAATACATATAATTTGGCATTGCAAAGCATAATAAAAACGGCCAATAAAAAAATAAATGATCTATTTTATTGGCAGTTAAATTTTAGTCCGATTGGCCAATGAATTGATTGCTACTAAGTTTCATTGGTACTAATGAAGGAATGAATTATGTGAATCCATAGGTTAAACTTAAGTATTTTGACCTGATTCCATCAATCACGGAGTAGGTATGTTGCATCATGCATGACAGCTGATGCTGCGATACACTTTTTGGATATTGAATGTTGAACAGGTTTTATAGAACTCGAGAAGAAACTCCTTGGTAATAAGCTAATTGAATTGAATTAGATTATCTAGTTCAACTTCAAGGTCACATTGAAGTATGGGCCGACAGAAGTTGTTACTCAAGCCATAGATTTGAGTAGAGATTTTCATATAAATTCTATGCTAGAGTTCGAATTATTGCTTGAACAGTAAATCAGTACACGGCCCTAAAAATATTTATGGCTTCTGAACGTGTTGTTTTGTTTTTGAAAAAAAAAAGACAATGTTTTTTTTTCAAAAATTACTTAATATTTTACTACTTAAAAACATAACCTGGATTAAATTATTTCGAGAAAAAAATTATACCCTCTACGTACCTAAGTAGGTATTTTATATAAAGGTCACAATATTAAAACATTGTGAAACATTTTCAAGTTTGCCTCAAGATAAATAACGATCAAGAAATCTCTCGTTCTAAAACAACTTATAATTTGTACTAGTTACTCAACTATTTACTATCAAGCCAATTATAAACATTTTACCTAGTAAACCTAGTTTCTGTTTTATTAATGATCTTGAATTCATTATCAAAGATTTCCTAAGACTCAGTTACTGTTCAGGCCGTGATAAAGCGTTAAACGTCAAGATATTGTCCTGCATGTATTTACTTTGATAATACGTTCGTCAAAAGACGGTCCACTACTGTTTGAGAAGGTAAGCTTTCGGTTGCACCTGGTTTCCAATGGTGTACCTACCTATTATTAAAGCATCATGCTTATTCTATGGTTGAATATTTTGTTATCTACTATCAACGCCTTAAGCTCTTATTAATAGATACGTTGGAGTAGCAGAGCTGAATTTATAAATTGTTCATTATACATATTTAGTTTATTACAATTAGCAAAAATTTTAAAAATTAAGATATTGTAGTGACACTTTTTATAAAAAAAATATATTTAAGGCTGTATCTACAGAAAACAAGATATTGGCTAGTTTGTATTTGGTTAAATAATATTTTTATGTGCCAATAAATCGCAAGTTTTAACAAAACATGAACACGATCGTAAAATAAAACACACAATGCGTGGGCTTAACTACATAGAAACAGTATTTATAATCATTTTGGTCCACTTTTAAAGTTTATACGGAATTTATTCACAAAGAAAATTACAACTAATGGGTACAGTATTTACAATATTAACAAAATACACATGAAACAGTTGAGCCATCTACAAACCGTTGCAAACGATTTTTAGATAGTCCACTTTTGATTTGGGATCTTAGGTTTTTAATTCATAATTTAGTCTTGCAGGAAAATGACTAACTCAAAACGTTAAACCACATTATTAGTAATTCCTAGGTTGTAGGAATTACTTACTAATAATGTGGTTAAACTTGGTTACTGAATTACTAGATACCTAGCATTTAGGTATTAGTAAAAAAATAATCGACTAATTCATGGTCATATTTGCATTCCATTGGTCTTATACGGCAAGGTCGAATTCGCCAATCGCATCGAAATTATATTTAAATGCTATCGAAACAAAGATGGCAAAAAACTGTTACCACTTGATCATCAACAGATTTTACTTATTAAACCACATAACGATCTAGATTTAATGACTTACTTTGAAGAAATATTTATTGTTACACTAAAGCAAAAAGCCTACATTTTCGTACCGAACACTGATAAAATTATTTCAATAGATAAGCGGTTTGCCCCAGTGATGTGTGTCATGTCAACACCGTAAATGTATGCCAGCTTGCATAGGTAAATTATTTAAATCTGATTCACTATGTTGACAGTTAACACTGACATTTCAGATCTAAAGATGGTCGTATTTAACTTATTCCAATGTCAAATACAAATTAAATAATAAAACAGACAGTAAAAAAGGCTCAATGGTTAGATGAAACAATAATTGCCTAGGTTTAACCCTAAATTCCAGATTAGCATTTAGTAGGTAAAACCAAGCCATTCAGTATATTATTATGAGTAAGCACAAAATGTCATCTATTTTGTAATTGTAAAAATAAAACTAATCTAGTTAGCGATGTATAATCTCCCATAAATTATATAAGTGACAGTGGTATAAACCTTTTTACTACAATATTATGTTTCCATTCCCATAATGGATCTAGCACAACAGTTTCCCACGGGTTGACAATCTCTGCCATTAAGATCGCAGCTTAAAATAACACTTACAGCTATGCTAATAAAGCTCACTTTGAGTAGAGGATCTCAGTTTGGTAGTCACAGTTCGTGCATTTTCCTAATAGATTGAAGAGATACTAAAGTTACGTCAAACGTGATGGATCTTTTTGCCAAAACTCGTGCAGAATTTCTCTCCGTTTTTGGGTCACAACTTTTGGCCATGCTTTTTCAATGTCGTTGACTTTGGGCCTTAAGTTTTTTACAAACTCTTTTAGCACATTCTATTCGACCAAAAGACTTTGTGTAACTTACATACTGCCTTTTTTTCGCCAGTAGCTTTCTTGATCGTACAGCTGCTGTACGTAAGAAGTGGATGACCAAGAAGGATCCAGTGATGCGATGAATAAAAAAACAAAAACTTTCAGATAATTAGGTCTCACCTTGAATAACCAAATCGTTCTATTTATAAAATCTAGATATAACTAGGTACGTAGCACGTTTCGTGGAAGTATGTAGGTAAAGTGAAGGGACATAACTAAATTGTTAGCACTGTTTTGAACAAATAGGTACATAGTAAAGTAACTAGGCAAAATTATTTATTTAATTTGAGAAATAAATATCATTGTGATATTTATTTCACAAATTACTTATTAACTATACTTAGTTAACCAGCTGTAGCAGCGATGGTGAACCAAGGCCCTCATTAGGTATGTACCGAAATTTCTATATTTTTCGGTAACAAGGCGCGGGGGCTTATTACAAAAAATATTTTATTGAAAACCAATGGGTTTAAAACTGACAAATAATTTACTTAGCTATTCGTGCCTACTTTACTTTGGCACTTACGTTTGCCTATGTAATATATAAATAAAAACTAAGTAACGCACAAATCGCACAATAGATGCGTAGACCGTTACAAATATTGCTCGATTGCGATCATTTATGGTCGCCTGACGGCTCTTTTAGTATAAATATCCAACGTACGGATTAGGTATGTATACGTAACGAGCAATGGATGCGTAGCTATATAGAAAGCTGCAAATGGTGCTCGTTTGCAATACCCCTTGATAAAACAAAAAAAATACATTTACCTATGTTAATTTTGCAGCTTGTTCTATGAAAATGGTTGGATAGTAGGTTAGGGCCAGCGCCAAACAAATAGTGTAGGTAACAATTAAATTGACATTTTGTGTACATCACGAAGACGGTCGGATTTCCCCTACGAGCGCCGAAACTGAAAGGATCACGACTCGCCTTTCAAATCGATGCCATTTGTAACTGGCAAGGATATCACGAATAAGGGGAAAACCAACTATAAAGTAACTTTAGACCTCTGAGACGCTGTAACTGGTCTATTTTAGGCATTTAAAGTTATTCAGAAGAGGTTATATAGCCACTGGCTATAACGCCAATTATTGTTACGCTGTGTTTCACGTTATACGGGAAAGTGGTAGGTAGGTACTTTTTATCTTTAATATACTGCGTGTGTGTTAGTATTAGTAACAATAACGAAAAACCCAACGCTATTAACATAAATTTTTTAATAAGACTGACAGTGTAATTTTTGTTTCAGATTGATAAGTGTCCCTGTGTTGATGTGCAAAATTTAAAATCGTGTAGTGTTGTGCTATCATAATGAGAATACGTTCGGAGTAGATCTCACGCTTACAATGTTGCAACGTTTGTAACGTCGCGTCGTCGTCGCGTCGCAGTAATATTGATCTAACGAGTTGACATTTCGCGGCAATGAATAATTAGCAATGGCGTTGGCAAACTATACAATAGCTACAGTCGGAGGGGCGACGCCGGCGATTGCAGCCACATCGGCAACCCCTCTCAAGATCGACCTGGACGACTTGCTCTACTCTCCAGAAGACCATCAGTCAGATGCCCCCCAGCAAAGCAACGAACCCTTCACTCCTCCGAACACAAGGAGGCCGAAACTCCGGAAGCGAGCCGGCACCGCCTACCTGCCCCCGCTAAACCAATATGCCCGCTACCCACAGGCCAACGTCCCACACAACCCTTACAGTCTCCACACACAAATGTATCAACAGAACACTCGATTAGACATTCAGGTAGAAAACCAGAGAGTCCACGAGGTGAACACACAGTACGATAACACCGGGCAGTACCACCACGATCCTACCGGAGACTACGATTATGAACAAAGAAGGTTAAACCAAAACCCGCAAACCGTCGGTTACAGTCCAGGGTACGCGGAAACACCGTACTCTGCGTTGACGACGCCGAGTCCTTCTAGTCGACCATTCCCGAACCAAAATGTACCTAACTTCAATTTTGTGAATCATGCTACTGCCCCGACACCTCCCAGGACTAATCCTGAACCACCGAAGACCAGTAGCGGGCAAAGCCCTGGTGGACAAACCGGGCAGAGTGGGCAGGCGCCTCCAGATCGGCCGAAAGGGTTCACGAAAGTAGAAACGGGAGGTTCTGGTGGAAAGACACAGCTTCACGCAGTTCTCGACTACGATGATCCTGATGACTACTATGATGACGTTCCTGGCACAAGTGAGTTTATTATACCATGTCTTAACACTCTTATGGCTACCATTCCAAACAAAGTATCTAACCAAATGATATGCCTGTCAACCGATCGAACGCCGTATCGAATTAGTGCTTTTCCTAGTAAAAAACTAACAAAGCCTCCGATTAACACGGTCCAAGGTGGTCAACAACAATTAAATCCTGTTAGCGCTCGTGTTTATTATGCCAGCAGCCAGATAGTTGATCTTATCCGAATGCAGGTACTATCGATTCGTAGTTTTACGGCGAAGGCTTGCTCCCGAGAGCTCCGACAAAACTTGCCCGAAGATGTCCCATAAACAAGGTCAATTTCTCTGGAGGGCATTGGTTTCATGTTTCATACTTTTGTCACCGTTGGTGAAAACATTTGAGTGCTTAACACGAAACGAAAGCCGCCTCCCACTCAATGATTTGATATACATAACGATCTTGGTAGGTATTCTTTGGGGGTAGACCAGTGTTTAGCGTAGTTTTGGCATAAAAATTGATTTAGAATTGCTTAGAAACAGGCCTGCCAGGCGAGATCTTATCCAAACTTAGGTACTTACCTGCTTACATTATAAGTCTACGAGACCACGGCACGATCGCTCCAATTACTTCCACTATCAGTCGATAGCCACACGTAGCCTTGGCGGCGCGGCGGCGGGTGGAATTTACAGAAATGGAGCGTGGCTTATTTTAGTAACCAGTTTTTTCGTACATTCGTCTACTACAGTAGTTTTTGCGTAGTTGTCGTATCGATTTCTTTCTTTTGCTTGATTTTTTGTTTACCTAGTTCCCATACTCATTCCATAGTGATGCAACTAAACGTCTCGTGACTAGGTACCTAAGTATTCTTCTTTCATCTATGATGACCTGTTCGTCGACAGGGAATTTTACAAAAGTTTTACATTTTATACATTTATACCAACAACACCCCTTTAAATATTTAATATTGTCCGGCGAAATGATGCGCAGGAGCTTCAAGAAAGTGCGCAGTTGTGTAGGACTTTTACCATAATAGCTAATCGCGTCAGTCTCTGACTTGGAGTAACTTGGCTTCAATCATTATAGTGGCGACCGGTCGCCAATGCCACACAAACAATGGACAGTCTACTTTAGACGATACATTAACATGAATATCGTCTGCGGCCTAGAAACCGTTCGGAACTTGGTACTACAGGAGCGGAAGTTCTATCAATCAGAGCATGTGGTGATAAGCAATGATAGAGCAACACATAGGTATTATAGATGTACCTATGATTTCACTGCAATGAGTTTGTTTGCTAAACATAGGTAATTAGGTAGGTTAGGTACACATTTTAATGTGAAGTTCTGAATAATAGCGCCCATTTTTGTAGAAACGTGATCTAATAAAGATAGCAATCTGAGTTTACGATGTGCAACGTTAAATCTCAATGTCAATTTTCATTGTCAAGTTGATATTAAGCAACACGTATTTGACATAACGAACGTAGACCTAGTTTAAACTACTCAAGTAATAACATAACTCGGCAAGAATTGAATGTCCTCACTTTGCTGTAGTTAGGTAATGTATCTTAATTGGTCGTTTTGATATTGATCTACCTAAAGAGTGGTTTATCAATCAAGTTTCTCTACCTATCACAGCTCATTAAAATCACAATGTTAACACGTGATTTTTCGTAGTACCTACAGGTAAGATTTAAAAAAAAAAGTTTATAATTTGACAATCTATCGCCAGATTTTAACTTTGCATAAGTATCCTATACGATTATATTATGCAAAACTGAAATCTGAATCCACGATAGATAGACGTTCCCTCTCACACTATTCAAAATTTCCATTAGTTTATTGCCAAACAAAATGTCATATCAGATGTTGCTAGATTAAAAGATAATCTGAAAGTATGCAACACGTAACGTATGTATAATAACTTAATATTAAGTTTCCTAACAACTTGACAGAGTAAGGTGAGGCTAGTGGTCATTAACACGGCTAACGAGATGCATGTTACAGTGTCTGACGCCTGTTTTTGAAGATTGCGCCTAGCCTTGGCACCACAAGAGTCTATCAAGAAGCGGTTCAATCTATATGCAAGATGATGCAATAAACATTTTGAAGGGTAGATAGAGATATAGGTAGACCTTGTTATATCATACCTGATAGGAACCTAGTATTTGTCATCTTGACACAATCATATACATCAACCAACCAATTTGCCCTTCCGTATGTTACCGAAAAAAAACATTTCTAATATGGTATTTGAGTAGATATCTGCACGCATATAGATTGCCGTCGTGAGCTTTTTATCCGCGTCGATGTAAGTAGGTTAATGAGGAGGTTTGCTTTGTACCTACTCTACGCCATGGTTTCACTTTCAATCTCATCGACATGTGAACTCATGTGGTACTTAACGTGGTTTACTGGGACCCGGTTCTTTATCACTATGTTTTAACATGTTGCATAAACTTACGTTTTAGCAGAAAGCTCGTCTTCAAAACAACCGTAAAAGATGACAGGCAACAACTTTGTACAGTATAATAAAAAAACACAGAATGCGCAAAATATGATAGAATATATGAATACATGTTACATGGAATTGCGATCCTCAACAGTGGAGAAACGATAAAGGAAGGAAGAGCATGAATAGAAGAACAAGATACATGTGGTAGAAATAATCCCGACGAGAATAGGGAACTAGAATTTGCTTTTAACTAGAAGGTAGGTAACTGACCTATTTTGTACAAAAACAATACTTGTAAATAGGTGTTTTAGTTTAACGAAGTGTACCAGAACAAAAACACTAAGCAATAGACAGTCGTGATTAAGCCTTTCAGACGTCATAAATCAAATGACGCGAAGTATGCACTTCCGAAGGTCTTGTTAGGCAAATACTTGAGCCATGTCAATAGCAAAGTTCAAACTGCTTTGTTTTACTCGTAGTTACCTGTGTAGTTTTACTAAGTGTGTAAGCTTTGTTTTACTCGTAGTGTTTCTGTAGTTCTAATCTAATGTCAGAGGCCGGAGCACTTGAAGAACTAACGCCGCGCCGGTTTGCACAATGCTAGTATTTTAGTAGATTTAGTAGTAAGTTCATTGCTCTATGTCTATTGGTTCATTAACCATCGAATTCATAAATCGTTGAAGCTCAACAATTTCCTAGCATAGTTTTATACTTCTTCTTCTTCTCTTCCATAATGGCCTGTGTCCGTCATTTCGACAGACAATTTTGCCAATGTCAAGTGTTAAAATTGTAATAAATAAGTCAAGTCAAGTCATTTGTCAAGTCGGCTGGCGTATTCCATAAGTATATATTAAATGCGGTGGTTCGTGTGAAATTACCATTTACTTTGACGGACATTGACATCATGTAGTTTCTCGCAGAATAATATTTGTATTAGAGGACGGATTGAATCTATTTCGGGCATTCAGTTTGACAGTTCCAAGCTTTTGTCAAACTGTGGGCTTCTTTTGCGAGATACAATGCTATTGGTGGAATTCAAAAACCTAGATGACGGTTTAATGCGCAGTGTGAACTATATTAACTGTATGTCCTCCTATCCTATATTGCTTTATCTGACATTCATTTGAACGTTGTTGATTATGTTACAACGTACGACTATTATTTTTTTTTATCTATTTATCATAAGCCATACTCATACACCACTGTTGACAGGCGTCTGTCGTTGACACTATTGATGTAATCGCGTAGTTTGTGTTGTAATGAGGTACATACATCTCGCAACGTCGCGAGAGGGGCGTGTGAGACGCCATCTTTTTGCATGTTCGAAATTCAAACAGCATCTTTTTTGCTGGTTGGTAGTGATTTATTGGATTATTTAAATATTGTGACGTAATAAAGTGGCCAGTGTCTGTTCTGGTTGGTGTGTTTATGTATTATCTGTGCTACAAGGAACTAAAGCTGTGCTTTAGATCTATTGTGAAAATAGGAGCTTTTAAAATGTGTGAATGCAGTAAGTAATAGTTTCGTTGACGTATTAAAGCGCAGAAAAAGTTATCCTAGAATATGAAATAGTACTTTGCTAGTGGACTGGGTACCTGATAAAGTCCCTAACGAGTTCTGTTTATATAATATCTATAATTATAAGGTTTTACAATGTCAGTCTACATAACTGCCCTTTCAAATGCCAAGCTCTATTAGTCATTGCCCCCGAAATTCCAGCAGGTCGTGCCTTGGGCGTGAACTGTGAACTTACACTATTGACAACTAAATTTTTGGCCTTCCGGGTCCACGTGGCACCTTCAAACCACTTGCATGTCTCAAATGTTGAAAGGCCCCATCTTTGCACCTGATCGTGTTATAATATCTTAATGACCACGTATAATGCCGTAGCCCGTATGTAGCCAAATAGTATCGTTTTGAAGCATATTGGTAGGTACCTACACTCCTCGACGACGACGCTAACAGAACGCTGGCACTTATTTTCCACAAAAAACGTCCTTCTACAAATCTGTTTCTATGCAATAATCTAAAAGATGAGCACATAACGGTTAGGAAATTTAATGATTAAAACATAGACATAAATGCTAGAACATTAGTGGACCTGTTTCTGCCATCTGTTCCGTTCTTGATGTATATCTTGACATTTCAATACTGATGCAACCAAAAATTGTAGTGTTTGTCTGTAAATAACTCTTGGATCCACTACAAGGTCGGTTTGGTCAATTCTTGACCGCGGACCGTTTAAGTAGTATACGTAACAGCATGACTGATCACTATTGAAGTTTATGAATTGCTTTTGTCTATGATTTAATTTATGGAAGCATAATCAAGCTTAAGACATGACGCTAACGAACACCTGGGAAAAACGATAAAACTCAAAATCTGGATAAGCATAGATACTAATTCGATTGTATTTCAATTGATTTGTGAAATAAGATACGCTTTAACGGCCTTCCGGTTTGCCTTGAACTTCCGAGTCAGAAACGTAACACATTAATGTGCCTTGAAAGGTAAAAGTATCTCGTGTCTGCGATCTAAAGTTGGAAAACGGTAAAGTTGAAATACTAAGTAGATTCAAATTCAAATATATTATATAGATTAGTAAAAGCCAACAGCATGCAATAATTTTTCATCTTGATCGTGTCAAGAAATTTGTGGATTTGGGATTTTCTCTGATCTAAGAAGTGAATACGTGTAGCTAGGTGGATAATCAAGCTTAAAGTCTCAACTGCTTTGGTGGTATCAAAGTATAATGACAGAAAAGTCTGCAAAACTAATAATGCGCCTAATTACCAAACCAGGCGACAAATCTGCGTGCAAAACTTAGTGTAGGTATCTTTATGAATTCATTTTGAATACAAGAATACCTAAAGTGAAGATGGCATTGACATAATCGGAAGCAAGGTTCTTTTGCAAATGTTATTGTTTTAATTGATCAATTAATTTTTTGTATCCATTCTTTGGAAGGAGAACCGCTATTCGTGTGGGTAGTGGGCGTGTGTCCATGTCTCTGTTTTATATTTTTTATAGAACTCTGAGATGCATTCAAGGTAAGATTTGCAGGTCTGCGGGATTTTCGTAAGAATTACAGATTACAGCAGACTTAAATAGATCAACCCTTAAGTTCAAATGAAAGTGAAGACTTTTGACACGAAAGGTTCTCGGTTCAAATGGATATTTTTTACAAAACTATCCACTTACCATACTGAATAGCTGTTACGTACTTATGTTGTAACACTTGTAACTTTATGACGCACCTCAGAGATCAAGCGAGTAGCAGGTATGACGAAATGTTAATTTACATGGATGAGTAGACGAGAAAGTTCGTCTATTGTTACTCGACCTTGCATCTGTCACGGTTATCCAATGACATGTATTTAGACGAGGTCGCGGAAGATGTATGTTAATGTTACATCTAATGTCTTTTGTTATTATGTGTAACACAATATGGACTTGTTGACTTGAGAAACAAGAGGTTCCCAAGTCGTTGCGTATTTTTTTTTACAAGACCCATGATCTCGTGATAGGTCCAAACTGTTTGTGATATGTAGTTAGTCATTAGTAGGTATATCATTCTATTAGATAAAATGAATTTCTCAAAGCAATGATGAAGGTTTTGAAACTCATCACCTTACATACTTGCCTGCTGTGGCCCTAAATTGTGGCTCTGTTGTCACAATTACGGCATTCACTCAAAATCTAGTTATGTAGGTACCTAAATTCGAATGCTTAACCCACCGTTATTTTATAGAGGCTTTGAAGACGCTATTTCTTTTAGTTAAGTACATATTTTACATTGTTAACTAAAAGAAATGGCACAATATTTAGCGATCATATGAGATAGTAGAGTCCTTACCGTCCAATATGAATAAGACCGTAAGTTTCAAGTTGTAAAGCATAATTTTCTGTGATTTCAGATACTGGACCTGCAGTGACCCCACTCCAGGGCCCTATACTCCTGAGGAATGGCAGCGTCCCAGTAGTCCCGCTCACTTCCTACCGGACAGTCAATAACGGCTCGTTCTATCAAATTCCTGTAAGTAGACTGTAGTACTGATGTTTTCCTCAGTGAATACAATATGATGTATACTTGGATCGATTTGAACTGCGTAAGAATGCTAAAGACAGAACAGTTCTGTCTTTAGCATTGTTACTGCAGCACGTTGACTATGAATATGAACATTTCAAATAAACTCATTGGGATATTGGGCTATGCAATTTTTGATGATAGATGACTTTGCTGCAACCGAATCTAATACTTTGGATTCTACGTGAGTATGCCTATGACTACTCTCTTGAACATCCCTAAGAATCTAATTAGACGGAAGTTTTGTTTGAAGCTTATTTTGATTTTAAAATACCTAAAGTTTAGTAATTAGTGTTTGTCAACACAACACCAACAAGGTGTGAAGGCCACACTGTCTTGTTTTCGCAGAATCAATGATTAAAGCAAATGAGAGCTGCCTAAGTAGGTTATACAAACTTGCATTATTTGTCTAAGGACAAAACAAACCGCGGTTAGACACGTTGCCAAAGCCTTAGGTCAAATATGGTGTTACTTAACACCAACACGTAGGTAACATAGATATGACAGACAGACTTCGGAAAAATGCAGCCATTTTCATCGGCGATACACGAAATGAGCAATTTTTCTAGTACAGTATAAAGTTGGGAGTTTTATAAGCGCAATCTCGTAGGGAAAGGAGTATAAAAAACTTCAATAATTCATTCTTGATAAGTAAACATCGAGGTAAAGAAAATAAACGTCGTAAAAAAGTTTGCATCTTAAATTAGGACGCAATTGTCTTGAATCTTGTAGACTACAACAAAACCATGTACAAGTTTCTATAAGTATACTTATTATAAATACCTAGGATGAAAGAGTACTTTCCCAGCCAGGGTGACAAAAAATTATCTCTATGACGGGGTTACAAAATCTAGGTGTGCAGTAAATGGACTGATAAGTAGACTATTTCAACATAAAGTTTGTAAGTACTTTTATATCGCTCATAAACACACTTCATTGAAATGCCCATAAAACCATGAACATAATTAGACACGCAGACCTGAAGTATTTTTATGTCTAAATTAGTACAACTAAAGTAATTACTTACTAGCCACTTTACAAGATTACATAAATAAGTAGGTACAATTTTATTCGATTAAACAAGCATAATAGTCCACTTGGTGTTACCTCTACTTCTACAACTACCTCGCAAATCACGTCTACAGAGGACATTATCTATGTGACATTGCTCTCATCAAAACCCATACCATTCACATCGAAACAGCAATGCGAGCGGTGCTGCTTGGCGACAGAAATACGTATCGAGTAATTCTCCGGACGAAGTCTCATAGAGATCTCTACCACGGACCCGAAAACCTACAGACCTTTAGTTCCGAAGAAAGCGTTGCGGCACTTGCGGCCCATAAAGATATAGGCTTTTATAAAATACGTTTTCAAGGAACTGTTCGGTATGTGACTAATCTGCTCGGTGGCTCTTACTACTGATATTACGGAATTGATTTTTTTTCGCAACACCAGCTAAAACCAAGAAAGCTCTGTTACTTTTTCCCAATCTTTCGTGTTCTTGCATTAATAATAACTATAAACACAACGCGATTGGTCAGAGATGCTAACTCTTTTTAAACACATTGCACAGCCAGTTCTGTCAACACAAATTATCTCACAACTTAGATCGATACTTTATAGATTTTCACACCTTTGAGTAGGTTGCAAATTTTATAAGCAAGTGTTTTTGGGATGGTGACGGATACATTATGATTCTCAAGTCAATGAACGAAGCGCATGTCATATAATGTGTGGGATGTAATGTATTCAAGTTCAAGTTTAATCAAAAGATCAATAAATAATTATTATGAGAAATACTCATACTACTTAGCAAATAACAATTTAAATTTTTTCGAAGTAGCGCGTGTAAGTCTTTTATATGAAGCGTAGAGAGCTATAAGTTCTGCATTATTTTAAAATAAGTGTTCCGTCTTTCCAAAACTGAACCGAAACACTAAAAAATACTTTTGCTTTAAAATTATAGGTATTAAAAAAAACTAGGTATAGAATTAACACTGAACCTGGCGATTCTAATATCGTAAGAAAAAAAATACGCAGCGTTTTTAGCCACGAAATCTTCCAAGGTACATATTTTGAAAGACTTGTCATTATCTAAATTGCTCCAGTTCAACATGGCTCCTTATTAGAATTGCAACCGCGTAGGCCCACAGGAAACGTCCGAGCAAGTCTGAGTCACACGCGTGGGCAACAGATGTACGATTTATAACTAGCTTGCCAATCTTGTAAATTTTATAACCCTTTTGAGTTGTGGAAACGGGCACATGTTTAATTCTCTCATCATATTGCGAATCATTATCTGGTGACTATTTTATCAATTGGGGGAGAAGGTGTAATCCGAACTAAATATTACAGGTTTGTAGGCAAGGTTAGTGTTGAAATAATCAAAGTTTTTGGTCAGCGAGGATACATAGATACAAATCGATTATTATTTATATGATAATTTCAAGTTTGTGGATGTCCATTGCTGCAAAAAGGCCTCACCCAGGGTTATGGCCAATTCGTACCTTTGATTATTGGTGCACAAAGTGTTCAGGCTTACATTCCTTGCTTATTAAGGGTGAGCTTTACTAAGTATTCTAAAATAATCGATACATCATCGAATGCAACCTTCACGAAAATATCAGATTGTCATCTGTCACGAAAGTGCGTGCAGGCCGAAGTTTAACCCAAAAGGTCGTTGGAAGTCAATGCACCAAGTTCAACGCATCCATTTTCCTCCAAGGAATCCTCACTTTTACCATCCTGCCATTGAATTGTCAATCGTTCTATGAAACGAAACATCTAGGAATACTAAACTAGATCTAAAGTATACGAATGTGACTCACGATGTGTTACGTGTACTGAATAGACGCAAAATGGCGAATTGTACGATGCATCGGAATTGACTGTTTTATTGATAGTGGTGTGTGCACAGACTTTAACCACAAGCTTTGTATTCACTGAGATTCTGGGTTCGACTACCGAAACTGTTAAACTTACAGAATATCCGATAAGTTTAGATATTTTTAGACAATTTTTCATTTCAATGGCGGACGTAAGTAGTTCCTAAATATTATTTTCGTATTATTTAGCTACCTATTATTTGATTTATCATCAAAGTCAACTGCTGGGCATACTTATACCTCACCCACAGTTTTCCATGAAGAATTTTCGCCTTCTTCATCCGACTTGACGCAACCTAATAACAATGTCGTCGGCCCATCGGGTCCGTCCTAAACTCGCGTCCTAAGTCCGTAGTTTCCAAGAACCTTTTATTACTTCGAGAAGGACTCGAGAACCTTTAGTTGCCAGTGATCTATCATAGATGTTTCTAATTCCTCATTTGTATTTCGAACCTCTTCCTATTGCATACCATCACAAAGTCACGAGGTTCAAGGTTATATCTTTAGTTATACCTAATTATTAAATAATTGTAATCTACACGTTTTACGAGTAATAAAGGCATTACCTATTCAAGACGAGTAGACAAGACAGCTGTATCTAAGCACTTGGAATTCCCAGAGTCTTTACATGACACTGTATCATCTCTAGACAATAGCGGGTAGCTACAATCGCCTACGCGATATCTTAATAAGGTAAAATCGTTTGTTTTAAAGTATACCGTCACGTGTTCATGAAGGTTCTATGAACATTCAGCGGAAGCCGCTCTTCTAGCAGACTTATCTTACGCTGATCTATTCCGTGCTTCACTGTGCTTATGCGACCGGGCAAAGATCTTTGTAGTTGATAACTAACTTCCTTTGCATATGCAATTTGTGTGATATATGAATAAAACAAAACTCATATTGAAATCATATCTCCGACGTGTGGCATACCAACTAATTAAAAATAGGTTGCTTGGATACCGTTTTGAGTGAAACCTCTTTATAACCACTTTAACTTTGCATTTTGTCTGCTAGATGTGCAGAGCCTGCAAAATGTGCTTTGTATGGTTGGCTAGCGGATACTAAAAACGCTAGGCAAATTATCTTGAGGTCATTTAGCAACATTTCGTGCATTTTAATCTCATTTAATCCTACTAATATTATAAATGAGTAAGTAAATATACAGGGTGTACTTTGGAGATGGGGCAAGAGGATCTCAACCGTTATAGCTTTAAGAAAACGTTTTTACGAAACTGTCCCTAACTATTGAAGGTATTTAGACCTGCATTCACAAAATGGTAGTTTGGGGCCAAAAGCGAGAAAAAATATTGATATAAACTTCATTCTAATCGGGGTAGAACGGACCGGGTGAATACGGGACCGAGTGAGAACGGGCCTAACCCAGAATAGCATGTATTTTGGTGATTTTTATCTAGATACCACGGGAGCAAAACCGCAGTAAAACCCAGTTTAGTATTATTATGCTATAACTACGAGGGGAGGTCAAAAAGTCCGCGGAATGGAAGGGTTAGAAGGGGGTGGGGGGAACTTTTTTTACCTGGTACTCTCCAGGTACTCAATTCAGGTATAAATACAAAATTTTAGACAAAACGGGTCATTAACATTTTAGTTATCACTATATTAGCAGTTCAATCGGGAAAAAATCGCCAAACATGGATAAAATTGAGTTTCGTGCCGTTATAAAGTTCCTTACTAAGCAAGGAAAAACATCTCAAAATATTTTCGAAGAAATGTCATCTGTTTATGGGAACTCTTGCCCTGGAAAAACCACGACAACGCACCCGTTCACAAGAGCCATGTTGCAATGGCTGCCTTGCAAAAATGTGGCTACGGAACACTAAACCACCCTCCCTATAGTCCAGATTTAGCTCCTTCTGATTATTATTTGTTTCCAAAATTGAAAAAAGAACTCCGAGGAAAAAAATTTACCGACGATGAAGAAGTTAAGTCGGCAATTTCAGCCTATTTTGAAGGCCTTGAGAAAACATTTTTTTTAGAAGGTATAAACAAACTTTTCGACCGATCTGAGAAATGTATTAGGCTTAAGGGAGAATATATTGAAAAGGGAAAATAATAACATGTTTAATTTATTACCCCTTCCCCGCTATTCCGCGGACTTTTTGACCTCCCCTCGTATAACAAGACATTAGTGACACAAAATGGTAAATCAATGTCTGAGTAGGTACTTGCTTTGGCTATTGTTCCGGTATTGAGATACGATAGGACACAGGCAGGTAAGCGACTGATAAAATCACAAACTTCGATAGAATTCAAAGCTCCCTGTTATTAGTAAACTCGATGTAAGCTTGGCATACTTAACTTACACCGTGTTTTGTCTCTTTCGATCCAACTTGAATGTACTTGTATGCAATACAAAACACGGTGAAACTATTCTAAGCTTACATCGAGTATTAACACGTTCCCTGTCCCCATACAAAATGATTTGACAACTTCATACGTCCAAGTGTGGTTCCACTATGAGTATATCAGGGGAAGTGTGAAAGTGGCGCCTGTTATTGAAAAGGTGAGGAGTGGTAGATTAGCATGGTATGGACACGTAATGAGGAGGGATGAAAGTCATATTACGAAAAGAGTTATGAATATGAGTGTGGCTGGGGGGTGTGCAAGTAGAGGAAGGCCGAAGAAGAAGTGGTTGGATTGTGTGAAAGAGGATATGAATGTGAGAGGAGTAGATTCAGATTTGACGAATGATAGGAGTGAATGGAAGAAGAAAACATGTTGTGCCGACCCCACCTAGCGTGGGATAAGGGCAGGGAAATGATGAAGTGTGGTTCCACTATGTGTAGGCCATTGAAGTTGTGAACCCATAGTGGAAGCACGGACTCCTGAAAAAAAAGCTTCATGGCCCCACATTGGGGGCACTTGGACAGGGAACGTGTTAATAACAGTGTTAGAGCTTTATCTAATACGCAAAGCTACGGCGCCAACTCGGGCATTTTTTGCTTGTAAATATGTAAATTTATTTCGTTCTAAGCAAGGTTATTGACATAGTTGCGACTGACATACAGGCTGTTCTATCTAAAATGTTTTATTCTCATTTACGTATATCATCGGGTAACTTTTCATCAAATTGTACAGAAACATCGAGTACGTAACACGGATATCTGGCTTAGAATTAAGGTGGCAGATATTGGAGACCGTATTACGAAACTCAAGTGGAGCTGGGCAGGACACTTGGCAAGATTTGATGATGGCAGGTGGAGTAAGGCCTTGGCAGAATGGTGGCCTAGGGGACACAAGAGAGGCCTTGGCAGACCAACAGCCAGATGGATAGATGATATCGTTGCCGTACAGGGAAAGACCTGCATGCAAAAAGCCCAAAATAGACACGAGTGGCGTTTAAAGGAGGAGGCTTCTGCCCAGCAGTGGGCCACTACAAGCTGCCTATGAGGATGATGATGATGACAACAAAGCGTCGAATCGGGAGTTTCAACATTTTCAACACCACTTGTCTTACTGGTTTTTTCAAAAGATCTGTTACAGTAAGGACTTATAGAGCCGTCTACTAAACCAACACGAGTGATACGATACTAAGAAGATATTCACACGTCTGTAGTTCAGACACAAGTTCAGGGACACTCTGTATAATGACTTTTGAATGACTAAACAGCTTGTTAAATCAATCTTTGATCCAGTTTTCTGTTTTACTATTGCGTTACTTCATAAATCATTATATTAGTTACACCAACATGTTTAATATTAATATTATGATAAACTGGGTAGAAAATTCAGTATTCTGATCCAGTACTGGTGTTAAGATACCTAGATGTTTCGTGTAACATTTGCATAAAGTGTTCATGGTATTACGAGACATATGTTTTTATGGCGATAGACACAATGTCCAGAAAAAGGCACTAGATGTCATTTTGAAGAATATTTCCTGACATTCCTGGAGGTTTTCAAGATGCACGTCGAGTATCAGTCAATCAAACTTTGTTAGTTGTAGTAGGTATAGGTAAGGACACGAGTTTTGACATTTTTTTAAACGACACATAGCGCTTTTATTTTAATAGTTTTTCTTGTGTTATTGTGATTTATTGTGTATTGTTGTTTAATTTTGGTGGAATTTTAACCAATAATACTTAGGTCGTAACATAAAGTGTGAGCCATTGGAATAAATGTGTGTAAAGTGGTTTTTATGAATGTGAAAATTCGTGTTAGGTTTTGAAGAGAAAATCCACCATTTTCTTTTCAAAACAAACGACAGCCGACTTGACAAATGACTTGACTTGACTTATTCATTACAATTTTAACACTTGACATTGGCAAAATTGTCTGTCGAAATGACGGACACAGGCTATTATTGAAGAGAAGAAGGTATAGGTAACCTACTAAGTATAGTAGTTTACTTTGCTATGTAAGTATCAACTTAGTTATTATTTGCCAACGACTTCTAGATACCTGTTTTGTCTAAGTACCGTATTGTCTTATTCAACGACTGTTTATTCTTCTTTTTGGTAGGTAAATCTTTTTGTTAGATTCATTCAGTTAATTAAAATACTTTATAGAAGCAGGACGTGTTAATTAACCGGTAGCGGACATGTATTTTCTATGGCTAAGCGTGAGTGTACATAATAGCAGTGATATGTTATTGGAATTTAGGGACTTCCGTCCCCGAATATAAAGCTACTGTTAGATTTGTCTTCACGTGAGCGTTGTGGGCTGTTTCGGCTGCTTATATCTTTCATTTTTTTATCTTTTCGTTTTTGTTTCAGATATTGTGGACTGCATTATCGCTGGCTCTGGGGTACGAGCTGCAGGGTCAAATAATTCGAGGTGTGCCATGTGTGAAAAAAAACTACCAGCTTTACTGTCCCACAGCAGGGAACACATATCCTTTGTAAGTAAATGTGTATTCCCTTTTTGTTACTTTTATCTATTTCTCATCAGTACTCCTGCCCCTTCTAAAACCATTGTCAATGATGATTTCTCATGTTTAACACGTATAGATAGGTACAGATTTAATTATTAAAAGCTATATAGTATATCTGCTCTATCAAAACTGCGAGGTAACCTTCGAATGTTTACGTCATTGAAGACTTTGCATGTTTTTAGCTAATTTAATATGTCTCTCCGTTTGGCTGAATCACACAGAATAATTTTGGTTGGACTAACTTAATTTTTGCTTCGAATTTTTTCGTAGGTACGATCTGTAGCAAATAATGTTCTTCCCACATAAGTTGTTCAACCAAAACATGCAATGACGATGGTTAGCTACGGTGGGTTTGATTTCCATAATATCAGCCTTTTAGATGCCATAGTTTCCTAGGGGTTACCATAAGGACAGACATTTCTCTGATACAAGCATTATTGAAGGGCCTGTGTGTGATTAAAAGATTTATTAGTAGTTTTGAAACACCAGGTATTTGCTGTGGTTGTGTAATGCTGAGGTTATTCACTCAGGATCAAGACTTACTCATGGCGCCAATTTTATAACTTCCAGAGACAAAATAGAAACATTCATAGACGAAAACAAAGCGCTGATCAAACGGATGTACGGTTCCTTCACTACTCCTGGTGGAAACCGGGTGAGACGAGCACCCGGGTCTCCAGACATGCACGACGCCAGTGGAGACTCCTACTTCAGACACGTGCGGCAGGCGTCGAATACCAATCTACCGGACCCACAGGCTATTAACAGCACTGGCAGGTAAGTGAATTTTCATGGTTTCTAAGGGAATAGCAGAAGCTGGTTACAAAATCGGTCATGCCTAAAACGGTAAAAACAATTGAAGGTTAGCGAATACCACCGCACCTATTAGCAAACTTGTTGTTTGACAGGAATCAATGAAGTGTAGGTACCTATTTTATTTAGAGTACCTAGTATTTATAGGCGACTAACATCAGTGGTTTTGCCAGTGAACACAGATTCAACACCATAAGAATAAACATGAATTGAAATAATGAAGAATTTGAGAAGTCGATAAATGGACATAGTATTGGCTAATCATTTTCCGCATGCGAAATCAAATTATCTAGATATTGGGAAATGATTCCAAAATAATAACGTTGAAATCTTATGAAACGTCGAATTGAGTTTTGTAGGAGTGTTGGAGAAAGGATCAACATGACATATTACATAACAATGCCTCACTTAAAATTCTGATGACCAAACTTTTGTTGCAATAACGCATGCTCCAAAATGCATTACATGATCTCTTATCCTCGTTTCAGGATAGACGCGTGCGAGAGCAAGACGGAAATAATGACACCATACTGGGCCCTGAACTCTGCGAGAAAGCTGCGCGCGATTGTCAACACTATGCATTTTGAACAGGCAATACATCAGGAAGTATGCAGGTATGTCGGTGAACTTTTACCCACAAGAACAGGTTTTATTAATACGACCCAGATCGACTGGCCATCATTACGTGTTCTGCAATTTTAAATCATTAATGTGGATTAAATAATAGTTGCGCAATAGAGGTAATGGGAACTCACGATGGATTCTTTTCATGGTACAGTCTTTAGTAAAATTATATGCAACTAGCTGGCGCCCGCGGCTTTGCTCGCGTGGTAGCAGCATACGAATTTTTTGGCCCTAATTTTGGACCCTTTAGGGTGCGACTTTTCAAAATTCCTTTCTTAGTGCACCCCTACACTACATAAGGAACCTACCCTCTAAATTTCATACCTCTAGGACATATAGTTTAGGCTGTGCGTTGATTCTAAGTCAGCTTCAAAAGAGTTTTATATATATTGATGATATTGATTGATGATTGATGATGATACTCGAATTAAAAACTATGAGAAATCCAATAAAGATAAAACATTTTAATTTTTACAATTCTAAAGCGAAGATTATTAATTTTTTAGTAAGAAGACAACGAATCGCTGTACCCGAGACTGCGGCTGCGAGCAAAAATACAAATGGCATCGACTACTTGCGTACGATCCGAGCGACGACTGCGCGGGAATATTCATGGATTGGTTCCTGTTTCCTTCGTGTTGCGTGTGCCGGTGTAATCCTTAGGGCTTTCTGATAATCCATAGATAAAAGACGCATACATTTTTGTACAATTCCAAATAAAAATTAGACATTGAACGTTATCGTAAGACATAAACAAGATAGGATCAAGAACCACACCTTGGGGTACACCTATTGGAATAGGATTAAAGCCTTATTATAAGAGCTTTCAAATTTGTATACTCGGCGAAATAAATTTTGAATTGTAATCAAAAATAACTTTTTTTTTTATCTTTTTTTAACTTTGTTAGAAAGTAGGCTTGAGATTCGGGATAAAATGCTTTGAAAGAATCAAAATATTAGTCAATGAATCAATGATTCTTATTCATTATCTAGTTACATTTCTAGGAATTTCAGAACCCGTCCCTGCTTACTAAGGCTATGTTGAATTTGTGATTTCGCCTGCATATGTCTGAGCAAAGAGAATAATAAGAATCTTGGCTTCCGTGCCAACAAACGTTGCTTTTTGTTAATACATTAATTAAACATTTTATCAACTAACATTTTTGGCTATTAATTTTAGGCAAATAAATTAGTTGGAAGTTTACCTAGTACCTACTTACGTTACAATAATAATGTATATCGTATAGTTAAGTGTCTAGTTATTTATACAATTATAAATATTAAGTTAAAATACGTAATAGTATCGTAATTTTTTTAATTTGAAACACTGCCATAGAAGTTGATATTGATTTGATTATTAATTGTCTTTGCAAATCTTATGTGCAAGACATTGATTTGGTAAATCAATGAAATAGGATAAATCGTAACAATGTAAATTAAAAAAATATTAGGCGTATTTATAGAAATATAGATTACTTTATACTGAACACTACAGCTAGGCTAATTTCATTTGTATTATTTTTAGAGGCCTACATAGCGTACCCTAACATATATAAACTTGTATATATATGTTTTACCTTTGGTTTACTTCAACACTACATAATCTGGGTATTTATTTGTCGACTTTTTATCCGACTACGAGTAGTGGGTTAGATTAGTTAATGGCATACCCATTTTAGTCACATAATATGTTTAATTCAACAGCCTATGATACTCAAATTTGATTATGTATACCTACTTAGATCTTTTAGATTAAAAGATATGCAATAAGTAAATTTCATTGTTTTTCTTATTGAAAATACACCCTTAATTTACAAGATGGCTGAAAAGACAAACCTGAATCTAAAATATATAGATTTTAGGTAGCTATAATACTATATTACATAGAAAATATATAAACATATTTTGAAATTTACAATAAATATATTTAATATTGCTATCAGCTAAATATAATATTTAATATAACTATCAGCTAAATATAAAAACGAATGTCAACAGCATTATATACAGATCTACTTACATAAACAGAAGTACATAATCTATTCTTCTTTCTTTTTGAGTTGCTCAAATTCCTTGAAAACCTTCTCGCTAAGTTTGTCGCCTTCGTCATCAACTTGTTCCACAGCTAATACTTCGGGGATGTAGAACTGCATCATGTTTTGGACCTTAAATATAAAAAAATAGATTGTAGACAAAAGTTTTTGTTCATCTATTATAAAACTGTAAAAAAGCAAAAAACTAAAATTTAAACATATGCAGATATACTAATTAAACGATTCTGATTCCGAAAATCGAGTTTGTCTGTTTGTTTGTTTGCGGATCACGCCTTAGCTACTGGACCAATTTCAATAAAACTTATGCCATTCGGAAGCCCTTTTTCAAGAATGAAATCAAAGACGTGGATTCTTAGATACAGCTTAAACTCTCTAAACCAAAAGCAGCCATTTGCTACGATGTTCATTGTATGCTAGTGATAGCTATTTTGGTGGAAAGTTTCGCGTACATAGTAGCGGGTATCAATAAATAGAATTATAATAACTATTTATTCAATAAATAGAAAAAAAAATCTTACGCCGTTCTTCAAAGTGACTATAGAGCTAGGACAAGATGAGCAGGAGCCCTGCATTTTCAGCGTAAGTACTCCATCCTTGAAGTCCACAAATAAGCAGTCACCGCCGTCTTCTTGCACTGTCGGCCTGATGCGGGTGTCTAGGAGCTCTTTTATCATTTGAACTATTTCATCATCGTCTTCATTGATTTCTGTAATATGGATAAAAAGACTGTTTGAATAAAATTATTAATAAATTGTTTTATTTTCATAAAAGGGCTTTTACGAAAGTAAAGTGAAACAAATAATAAATAAATCTTGAGATTTGGAATATATGAGATAACTAACTTCCACACCAGACTTTTCGCATCCCGTTGGATACCGTTAATTTTCCAGGATAAAAAGTAGCCTATTTGTTAATCCAGGTTGTGGAGAATATTGTATTACCAAGTTTCATCCAAATCGTAGTTTTTGCGCGAAAAATACTGTTTTCCATCCTTACAAACTTTCCCATTTAAAACAATTAATTAGGATAGGATAACTTGTCATTCAACCAAGCCGCACAATATATCAGCTGAGCCATCTGGTTGTTCCATCAAAAATATCATCGAAACCAATAACAACTTACGAGTATCTCCAGAAGGTTTGGCATCAGTAACAACAGGTAATCCACTAGCAAAGAAGTCCATGATGGTAGCAAATATTTCAGGTTTCAACAGCTTCCAATCTACATCTTCATCATGCTTGGTGACTGTCACAAATTCAGGGCCAAAGAACACAGCTTTTACACCCTCTATACGGAAGATCATTTTTGCTGAAACATCACATCATCTTCTAATCATATCAATTGGATTCTAAAATATTAATAACGCTATGACAAATAAATTATCCAATGATTAATGACGGACAAGAACAAAGTGAACCTATTTAATTTAGAGCTTCTTATCACAACACAGATCAATTTAGAGTCACTTCAACTTACTTATTCTTAGAGGTATGTCGGTGACTTTGGGTTTTTCTATGGATAAGGTATTTGTAACTTCGAAAAAAGTTGCATTTCTTGAGTTACATAATTAGTGTAGGTTTAGATGTTCATAATGCTTAATTGTTTTTTTTATTTCAGTACTCACCCAAAGGGCTACAATGTGCAGCACCAATATTAGGAAAGTCCATAGTCTGGCCCGGCTCTAAAACCTTTGTTCCCGGAACGAATTTCAAGCTATTTGGGTTTGGGGTGTCTTGAGTTTGTATGAACATAGATCGGCAAGAGCAAGTATTGAAGAGTGGAACATTTCCTTCGAAGGTTTTAGTGATGATGGGGTGTGAAACTCCGCTGTACTTTTTGGAGTCATGTTGTCTGTAAAGTAATGCTTACGTTTATTTGAATGTGTAACTCAATGATTTGAATTTATTATTGCGTAGGAATGTGTAGGAAAGACAATACAAATGCCGTAGGTACGTAGGTACCTACGTAAGCTCAATGTTGATATAATTGGAGGAGTTCGTGGCCTGGGACTAGAAGTAAAGAGTCATAATTTACCTATAATTTCAAATGTAGCAATGCTTGAAATGGTAGAAATTACTCGCCTGAAAACGACTGATGCACAAAGGCGTTCACATTTTTGTCTGCAACCAAGAATTCGTAAAGAACTTCGTAACATCTTGAACTCTTGAACTTTTGTGTTTTTGTCCGTCGTCTATGAAAAAATCAATCAAAACAAACCATATCCCAGGGTTGCCAACTGCCATGCCAACTTTTACAACTAGGTATAGTTTAAATTTAGATTTTTTATTTTTGTCCTGAGGCAGATAAAAATCTCCTATTTTGGATCGCAAATCTCTTACATATTATGTACGTACGTACATGTAGGTATTCATTATTTTGATATTAGGAATTACGAGATGAAGTTTCCATATATTTATAACCAAGTCACTGCTATGCGAATCAAGATCATTGCGACGGTTTGAACTCATGAACTTTGGATTAAACGTAGAAAACCATAATTTTCATGCATTTTATAAACGCTACTAAAATAGATAAAAGCGATTTATGATTATTACTAGTGTGGATAATATTTATACCTGTAATATCCTCAATAACATCATCTTTTTTCTACTGTCATTGAGTTTTTAGTTATAAACTTCGTAACGCTTATAATATCATCACACGTGCATCATTCATAAGGTAGGTAGGTACCTAGCCTATTAAGAAGTAAATACCTAGGTATTTATAAAAAAAATGAATGAGTGGCGTTGTGTGTAATGTTCAAAGATATTTATTTATTTATTAATTTCCAAAACACGTTGAGTCTTTAGTGATTGAGGCTACAAAATATTGCTTGCAATCGAACAAATAGGTAGTTAATTAATCTGTAGGTACGAGGTTTGCCCTGTCCGCGTAACTTGTATAAACGACCACAAATCTTGTAAAACTAAACTAGAAACCTCGTACAGTTGGCAACCTTAAAACAGTTTCCCGTTTGATTCATCGCAATAAAAAAAACTTTTTTTTTTACTTTCTACTTTACTTTGCAATACTGTGGCAACACTGATGGCAGCACAACTAAGCTTGAAGCAAGCATATCAATCTATAATATCTTGCAAGCATAAGCATAGCATCAATCAAACAATCAAATCAAGCAGCAAGCATTGAGGCAATGAGGAGGTGATAATGCACAGCAAAATATTGCATAGCATGTATAGCGGAATAACTTACGACATGATAATCCGTGTTACCGGTTTGAATTATTTATGCGCCTATATTAAATTTCTACGCATTATCATGATCATGATGCACATTATTAACTGTGCGTACACCGTTAAAAGGCACGGCGATTTAACGACCCGTACCATCGCGTCGTCGCGTCGTCGATCATCCTCAACATAACATTGCACTGCAAATAATGTGCAGCACGATAATTCAAAACATGTTTTGGATTATTTGTCGCGTATTATCAGGGTGTTTTTTACTGTGGTGCAAATTATCATGGACTCCACTGCCACTCCACACCGAACACTTGCCCTTTGCACTTGCCGAATACCGCGTTCACACTATGCCATTGCCGCTGCCGGCATGAATGCCGTGATTAATTCCGGAATGATTGCCACAGCAACATCGCCTTTATTCCTACACCGCGTTACACATGCCCATGCCGCTGCCTGAATTATTGCCGCGATTAATTCCGGAATTATTGCCACAGCAACATCGCCAAGTTCATGCCCTAGTTTTTGGTGAGAATAAAGGCGATGTTGCTGTGGCAATAATTCCGGAATTAATCGCGGCATTCATGCCGGGTGTAGTGTGCACGCGCTAATACACCTCCAGCAAGCAAGCAGGCAAGCAAGCACTTGCAAACTGTTGCAAACTTTTGCATTATGGTATAGGTGTTCGGTGCTGTTGCAAACGTAAATATATCAGGCAAGCATTGATTTACGTTACAGGAAGAAATATAACAAATAGAAACTTTGATAGAAACCAGAAACTGCGAATGCGAAACTTTTGCACAAAGCTTTTGCATTCTCTTTGGAAACTGCCGAAACTGCCTGCAGGATATAGGTGTTCGGTGCTGCCTGCTGCCTGCAACAACAAGCGGTAGGTAAAAAAAGTTTGCTGAAATCTGCTGAATTTATGAGGTATATACCTATTTCTACATAAATACTTATTTTATCATTTCTATTCGTTTTCTATGAGGTGCTTTGAGGTATAGAGGGTATAGAGGTGTTAAGCTCCCGCTCCTTTGAGAGGAGAGCTTATGTGGAAACAACAGTGTAAGTTTACCTACTTATTTTTATTTCAAAATTACAACGTGGTTTTGCGGTAGGTACGTGGGTATTCATACCTTGTCAGAAAAACACCATAGCCATTGTACCTACACTCCTTTTTCAAGGAACCTGACAGGACCTAAGTGGTTTTTTGGAGGTCAGCCGCCTTGCTGTGCGGATAATTTATATATATATATATATACATATATTTATTTATATACTTATTTTGTTTACAGACAATGGATCCGAGCAAGGGCAGAGGTCGGGGCATGGCCCTGTTACAAGAGCTCCAAAAGCGAAGCTCACCGCAAGCGTCTCAAGAGCCTACTCCTGAATCCAGTGCATCTCCGAGTGTCGTAAGTTTGAAAATAGATGCTTGAAGATTGTCTGACTGTAGGTTTCCACTGCAAAACATTCACAATAAAACATGCACAACTCTGTGAAGATATTGATTTGTGTTTCCACCGCCAAACCTTGGGCATGTTTGACATTTTGAATCTTGTGCAGATTGTTTTAATGATTTTCTTGATTGAAAAGAAAAACAAATTATTCGTAAGGATTGTGTTGTGAATGTTTTAAGTGGAAACATGTAGTGAGTTCTTTGTGTTTGCAAATACTTTTGAGTTGAAAATACGTAACCCATTATCTACTTATGGCACCTAGCATTATCTACTTAGAACAAAGTCACACTCAATCTTTGTCTCTGAACTTAGCCTCTGGTTACTCCCCAGACTCCTTGACTCGGATTAGGGAAAAGTGAGGAGAGAGACAAAGAATGGCTTTGCTTGTAATCAAACACTTTTCAGGTGAGTTCAGCAACTAGCGCCACAAGTGGCAGAGGTCGTGCAGCCATGATGATGTTAAAACTGCAGCAAATGAAACCAGGTAAACTAAACACTAAGCATTCTACAATTCTACATGCTTGTACCTTGCACAAACTTAGCCAGTTTTAAGTTATCTCTGGTACTAGAGGGCATTGTGTGAAATGTCCAAGCATATTTATCACTATTACTCCACTACATAGTAAAAACAAAGTCGCTTCCTGTCTGTCTGTCCCTTGTAATGCTTAGATCTTTAAAACTACGCAGCGGATTTTATGCGGTTTTTTTTATAGATAGAGTGATTCAAGAGGAAGATTTATATGTATAAGATATGCATAATATAGTAGAGAAACACTGATCATTTTAGAGGTTTCTAATGTTATGTCGTAAATAAATACATTTTTTGCGCTTACATTGCAAATGCTGGCTGAACACTAATAGATAGATCAAAATAATGTACTACAGTATAATATTGTACACCGTATATAAAGACATTCTGTGGTATATTTAGTATCAGCATTGCACCAGTGTGTTCAGTGTTCGCAAACCCAACCTAAGTCCATACACCAAAAGCTGATGATGAGTAGATTTGCAAATCTATAATCTAATTTCGGGGTTAAAACTTTTGTATGTTTTTTGGTTTTATGTCAGTTTTTGCATTGCCTTGCAAGATAAAACAACTTCTAAAAGAGTTCTTCTATTCCAGGGCCTATGTTTACTCCTGCTTCCGATGTTAGCCCTAGTGTTGTTCCTACTGTGGCTGCTACAACCGGCGCTGGCCGTGGCCTAAAGCTTCTACAGAAATTGTAAGTTCGAATTCTAATTCTTCATGGGGGAATGAGAACTGCACTGGCGTTTCAATCTGATTTCAATCCAAATGGAATAACAGCTTACAAAACAAATGGCAGATGGCACCAAAACTAGTATTGACCGATGTAATTTACATTGAACGATTTGGTAGTTTGTTTATTATTATTAAAAATTAAAAACCATATATTATTATATACTTTCGGTTTATGATGAATATGTCGTAGAGTAATTTAAATGAAAGAAAAAAACATGTTTTGGTTCAAATGAATGGCAAGCGGTTTAAACCGATTTAGCTAAACCCTTGAATTTGAATTTGAACCGAGTTGACACATCGCTAATTTTCTTGTAGGCAAGCTTCAAAGGCATCTTCGGTGGTCAGCGGTCAATCCGTTTCGGAAGTTTCTACGAGGTTGGCTGCAACAACACTATCGACATCTACGCACGCGTCAACAATCGGCAAGAACAAATACATCGTAAGTATTCGTTTACCTCTATGGCCGCGCTCCGATTAGCGCTTATATAAATAACTAGCCGTCGCCCGCGCGTTGCTCGCGTTCTACCCTTTAGAGTGTGACGTTTCAAAATTCCTTTCTTATTGCACCCCTACACTATATAAGGATCCTACCCTCCAAATTTCGTACCTCTAGGACTTATAGTTTAGGCTGTGTGTTGATTCTAAGTTAGCTTCAAAAGACTTTTATATTTATTGATCACGAAGACCTTTCTGAAATGTTCAAACTGTCCCGGTTCTGCAGGACTTCTACAGGCTGATATGATGAAGTGGTTTGCTATATAATTTTACTTTCATTTTAGTAAATACTTTGGTCATTAATCTTTGAAATCATAAGCTCCTCTAGAGATTAATTCTGGCGCTGCGTTATAAGTTATAACGGTTATCTCGTTAGTTGGAATGGTTTGGCGAACCGTTCAGCCTCTGTTTATGAATTCGGGGGAAGGCGCGTATGTTGCAAGTTTGCTCAATTCTAAAATGAAATTCATAGTTTTTTTGACAGGTTTTCATCTGCTTGGTTGCAGTGTTAGTCTTTATTCAAACTTCGGAATAACAAGCTATACTTACCTACTTATTATGAACAATTTCTATGACTGCATCATCATCTGTAGTCAGTGGTAGATAGGTAATCTACTTTTAGTAAGGCAAAACATCAGATGGAATATTAGGAATGTTAAATAAAAATATTTTCTACAGAGTGAGGTGAACACGGACACTAAACCAGTGGAAATGCACGGCACAGCCGGAACTCCTTTGGAAGTAACCGCCAACTTCATTCGCCTGCAGTTCAAAGAAAACAGTGTGTTTGAATACGAAGTGCGCTTTGATCCGGACCAGGATTATAAGCATTTGCGATTCAAGCTGCTAGGAGGTGAGTGTTTCTGTTATATTAGTGGAGAATATTTTTCAGTACCTACTGTATTTTTTTATGCAGTTGAGATGACTTATTAGCAAAGTTTCTTGTAATCCTCCGAAAGCGGTTGATGATATTGTAAAGGTTGCGAGACTCAGCTTTACAACTACCATAGATATTATGCTACTTAGTTTGTGTATTAGATTGTAGCCAAGATCTCATCAGCGAAGAGATAAAGCTGACCTCAGCCAAATATAAAGAACGCCTACACGCACACCCTAACCACTTGGCTACACAGCTCACTACCATCAGCTACCCCAAAAGGCTACGCAGACAACACATCACGGAACTAGATGGGTTATGATTCCCAAGAAAAGGAGAAGTGCTCGCTGGAGCTCCCATCCTAAATGCCTGACTGCTTACACCAAACCTGCTCATAGTCTGAAGACTGATCGCAGATTACAATAGGAAAAAAAAAAAAAAAAAAAAAAAAGATTGTAGCCAATTCGCCTATGCCGTCCACGAATAATATAGAAAGTACACTAATAAAATATTGTTTATTTTAGAACACAGCCACTTCTTCCCGAATAAAACGTTTGATGGAACAACGCTGTATGTTCCTCACCCATTACCTGACGAAGCAATGAACTTGGTTTCAACCAATCCCTTTGACAACAGCAAAGTGAACATCACTGTAAGTATATATTTGAGGGCTTCAGAATCAAAGAGCGGTACAAATCGAGGAAACGAGATTAGAATCGGCTTCTGTGTAACTTTTGCGTGACTTCACTACTTACTTGTTACTTGTTCGGCGGACTGGTTTCCGCAACTAGGCCACAGATGGGCCCTTTTTGCGTGATAGGTGGCGGCAGTCACTCCAGCCATCACGCAAAAAGGGCCTATCAGTGACTTCACTAACTACAGTAACTTTTGTAACTGTTCTATCAACATTTTCAATAAGAAAACATGTATTGTACAGTATGGTCTGTGGTTCTTGGCAGTCGTGAAGTTAGCCATTAGAGTAACGGAGCTTTCTTGAACATAACTGTTTTCGCGCATTGCAAAGAGAAACTTCACGTTTGCGAAGATCTATCGATTCTAGTATACCTACTGTGTTTCTAGTTATATTGATTGAACGCTAATGAGCCAGAGTGTCACAATGGTAATAATTGTGTAAATCAAAGTTTCTACTTTAGCATATTATTTTAGATCTTATTCCGCCGGCCGCGCCGCTTAAGCGAGATGATTCATCTATACAACGTGCTATTCAAGTCAATAATGAAAGATCTTGAGATGGTGCGCTTTGGACGGCAGAGCTTCAACCAACGCGACGCTATACAAATACCGCAGCATAAGCTGGAAGTGTGGCCTGGGTATGTTTTCGCATATTTTGGACAATAGAAGCACCATTTTTCACAACTTACTACTACACAACTCAAAGCACGGCAATACTACGGTAGACAAGATAATACAGCATAGTTAAAAATATCTCTTTATCATTGCTGGTTATCATCAAACACTCAAATTTGACAAATCTGAATGCTTTGACATGAGCCAATTATCCTGAAATCCCATCAAAGGTAGGGTTAAAAGCTGATGAATATTCTCTGAAACGACTGAACCGATTTGTACCAAACTCAGAACCAACTCAGAATTATCAGCTTTCTTACAGCACATTAAAAATTGCATTAAAATTAGATCATTAGTTTCGGTACGAGGTCGACGACAGGCAGATAAATAGGTACACGCACACTAAGGCCTCAAAATTCTTCAGTATTTTAAGTGATAATGTATTCAGTATTTTCGAATAGATGTGTTTTATGTAGACAAGGTCGACTCTGGTATACTAAATGTTCTGGGCAAACCTACTAAGCCTGGACAAGCATTCTACATGTCGTATAAATCATGATGTAATTTCAGCTACGTCACAGCAGTAGACGAGTACGAAGGAGGTTTAATGTTGACACTGGACTCGACCCATCGAGTTCTACGCACGCAAACTGTACTCTCCTTCATAAAGGAGGCCGTCAACTCGCAAGGCACCAACTGGAAACGTATCATGTCTGAGACACTGATCGGCTGTTCCGTCATGACTACTTATAACAAGAAACTGTTTAGGTATGTATTGATAATCGGTAATCGCGGTGTAATGAAGGACAGAATCCGAAATGAGGTTATCCGAAAAAGAACTAAGGTGGTCGATATAGCTCAGAGGATTAGCAAGCTGAAGTGGCAGCGGGCCGGCCATGTTTGCCGCAGAACCGACAATCGTTGGAGCAAACAAATACTTGAGTGGAGACCGCGTTTAGGTAAGCGTAGTGTGGGACGCCCTCCGGCAATCTGCGAAATGTAGCTGGCAAACACTGGATGAGAAGAGCCGAGGACTGGGCTCAGTGGCGCGTCTTGGGAGAGACCTACGTCCAGCAGTGGACTGATATAGGTTGATGTCGATGATGATGATGATGATGTATTCATTATTGCCGCGATTAATTCCGGACTTATTGCCACAGCAACATCGCCTTTATTCTTTAGGGGGCAAGGACATGAACATGCCGGGACAGAGGCATCGATCTTGTTTAGACTATGCTCATGCCCACTTCCCTGCCTAGTTCCTTGCCGACTGCGGCTGAGTGTGCACGCGGTATAATGATACACGTCACAGCTCTGCCTTCGCGATGTGGGTCGTGGGTTCGATCACCACTAAGAACAAACATTTATGTGTTAGGATATATTATAATAAGCAAAATTATTATGTAATTAAAAAAATATGTATTCTACTTACAATATAGGTCCCATAGTGCAAGTTTTGTTTGGGACTAGATGGCGTTGTGTTAAATGTCCATATAAATAAAGAAATATATTTCTCACAGAGTTGACAGCATTGACGACACAATGAACCCAAAATCGACCTTCGAGAAGAATGACAAAGGAACCATCATCCAGATCAGTTACATAGAGTACTACAAGAAAAACTATGGCATTGATATTATGGATTGGGATCAGCCGATGCTTATTTCCAGGTTAGAAATTAATTGTCATTGATATTTAGTAGTACTTAGTCTTGTAGTATGTAGCTCTATGTGTTAAAGTTCGCATTGCGAAGCACTAGAACTGAGCCCTGAGTCTATCTCGGTGTTGAGTTTTCTTGCTATTTTTGGCATTCGGAAACGGATTCGCAAAGTGAAAAATTTTGTATGAAAACCGGATAAGCGCCTCTAGCAGGAGATTTGGGAACTGTTTCTGCGAGTCTATCTGACGTCTATAGACTCGCAGAAACAGTTCCCGAATCTCCTGCTAGAGGCGCTTATCCGGTTTTCATACAAAATTTTTCGCTTTGCGAATCCGTTTCCGAATGCCAAAAATAGCAAGAAAACACAACACCGAGATAGACTCAGGGCTCTGTATCTATGTTTGCCGAATAAATTAAAATAATCTCGCCTTAAAAAAAAACCTGTATTTGACAGTAACAATTTGTAATTTTGACCACAGAGAAACAAAACGCATGTCCGGTTCAGAGAAACCGATTGACTTCATGATCTGTCTGGTGCCTGAACTGTGTCAGCTAACCGGTCTGAGTGATGATCAGAGGAACAACTTCAGATTGATGAAAGATGTCGCTACATATACCAAGATCACGCCAAACCAACGGCACAAGGCCTTCAAACAAGTAAGTTTTATTTAGTTACTAGCCGTCGCCCGCGGCGTTGCTCGCGATCTACCCTTTAGAGTGTGACGTTTCGAAATTCCTTTCTTAGTGCACCCTTACACTATATAAGGATACTACCCTCCAAATTTCATACCTCTAGGACTTATTTTAGGCTGTGCGTTGATTCTAAGTCAGCTTCAAAAAAGTTTTATATATATTGATGATTCAATTTGCATGCGTGCAAATGGGCTTGCAGTGGTGTGATCTAACTATTGCTTGGTTAGAACATGTAGATAGATAGATAGATAGAAAAGTCTTTATTGGACACCACTTTTACGGAAATTATAAAATAAACAGTTCATTATAAAACTAAAGTGTACACAATTGAAGTTCTCTGCATTATTTTTTTAATCTATAAGGAGCTATATTTGTAAATAAGCTGATTCTCCCATTTCTGGTTTCGAATTAAACTATGAAAAAAATAATACCTACATCTTGTGCAATATGTAACATTATGTTTCATAAATTCTCTTAAAAGTTCTGTATTCAGCTGAATAAACAAAAAAACTATCAAACGCTATTTTTTTATAGTCATATACAGGGTGTTACCAGACCATTTCCGAAAACTTGGAGGTTCCAATCAGACCATGATACTGAAAACATTAAGCGAAAAAAATCGCGAAAAAAAAAATTGACTTGACTATCTCTTTTTAATTTTTTTTCTAGTTTCATACACACAGTACAACATAATAAGACATATCTACCTAATTATCTCATTTAAAGAAGCAAAAAAACAAATAAAATAAATAAAGCAGCAATGTACACGCAGCACGTAGATTACGTCTACTACAGCATGAACAGCTGAGAGTTCATCGCGGGTCATTCAAGTACGCGACGTGCGAGCGACCTACGTTAGTACCTACCTACGTTAGTAGGCACTTACGACACAGAATAAATAATAGTACTACGCCTCGACCTTACCTACGTGAATGCGTACATTGCGGGCTGGCGAAATAAATACAAATCTTTAAACATTGTTTTCTCCGGCTATAATTATTTTTCAGGATAACTGATTTTTTTTTGGTTGGGTTTTGGTGTGCTGTAGCTCCCCCTTTCGTTTTCGGAAGTGATCTGGTAACACCCTGTATATACAATGCACATTTATAGTTATATCAGTATGCCACCAAATGTTAGAAAAGCTCTTAAATAAAACTACTTTAGCTGCTTGTAAAATGCAGAACAAAAACTTCAATGTCCTGTGCCTAATCTATCAAAATATTCCACAGTACATCCAAAGCGTACTCAATAACCCAAAAGCAAACAGCCGCTTACAAGGCTGGGGTCTCAGCATTGCGCCTGAGACTATCGACCTCACCGCCCGGACTTTGCCACCGGAGCCACTGATGTTTGGAAACAATGTGAAAGTTCCCGGAAAACCGAACGCAGACTGGAACAATGAAGTGACGAAAAATGCTGTGATGCTTGCCGTGGATATATTACACTGGGCGATACTTTACACCGAAAGGGACACAAACTGCACCAAGGTAAGATCATCAGGCGTCATGGCTCAGTCGGTGGTAGCTCTGCCTTCCGTGCTGTGGGTCGTGGGTTCGATCACCACCGAGAGCAAACATTTGAATGTTGTAAACATAGATGTTTGTTCTGTGTCTGGGTGTTTCTATGTATTATAAGTATGTATTTACAAAAAAAAAATATGTATGTATTCTATCAGCCATCTAGTTTGTAGAAGGCGTTGTGTTAAGTGTCGGTGAATATTTATTTATTTATTTATCTACTCAGCTTGAAGAAGTCAATAGGTTTTACTAAGATGTCAAATCACCCGAAAACTTATAAAACTTATTTTTCAGGTTGTTGAGTTGATATAAATAAATATTACATCTAGCCGCGTGGGCGGAGAGCGGCGTGGTACGGCGCGGTCTTATTTGTAAAATAATTAGCCTAAATAATGAAAAATGCTACCCAAAGACACTATTCCACGCGGACGAAGTCGCGGCCACAGCTATTAATATAAGTTTAAAAACATGAAAAACCAATTTGATAAGTACACCTTCATCATCAAATGATGATGATGATGATGATGATGATGGCAGTTCATTGTGACTGTTCTATTGATTGTAAACACCATTGAAAAGTCACAGGGATGCAAAATACGCAATGTCGTGTATGTCAATGAAGTTTTTTTTCCAGTTATTCTTATTTAACTGCCAAACTACTGAACCGATTTTGATAATTTCTTTATGGGACTTATTTGGAAGTGTAACCCTTTCAGATAAAGAAAGATTTTTTCAAATCGGTTTTGAAATAACGTAATTATGATGTAACATAAAAAAAATACAACCGAATTGAGAACCTTCTTCTTTTTTAAAGTCTGTTAAAAATGCAATCTGATTGGTCCTTATAGTAGTTATCATGTTATCAATTTACAGGAGTTTTTGGAGATCGTAAAACGAAGCAGCCGGCCCATGGGGATAATGGTCAAAGACCCGGAGTTGATCAAGCTGAAGAATGACCGAACAGACTCCTACATCAACGGCCTCAAGCAATGCATCAGTTCCAAGCCGTTGCTGCAGCTAGTTGTGGCGATATGTCCAACGGCACGAGATGATAGATACGCTGCGATCAAGAGAGTCTGCTGTGCGGATAATGCTATACCTTCACAGGTCAGTGGTGTAAATGATTTTTTAAAATGAGTTGTGCAATTGGTAATACGACCAAAACCATGGGTCACAGCTAGTCAGTAATATTTCTTCTAAATATATTTAAAACTCTTTTGAACCTGACTGAAAATCAACGCACAGCCTAAACTAAAAGTCCTAGAGGTGTGAATGCACTAAGAAAGGAATTTTGAAAAGTCGCACCCCAAAGGATCTAAAATTAGGATCAAAGATTTTAACCAAATAATGCGTACGCTGCACGACGCGACAACTAGTATGCCTATATTACCGGCGTTGTGTGTCTGTCTGTCTATGCTATAGCTTCATATGTCCGAAACTAGGGCTCCGACTTGAAATTGGTTTTTTTGTAAGAAAGCTGTTTGGGTAAAAATTGGTGCAGTAATTACAAACTTATTCTTCACATCGGAAAACCAGTTTTAAGAAATTTCAATACTTATAGAACATCTGGTTTGTATCAAAATATCCAGTTTGGTAGAACCAAGAGTCAGAACACCAAGGTCTGATATTGACCAACATCTGAAGATAATGTAGGGAGATATTTAGATTCGTGGGTTTGGACTCTATTTTTTTTTATTTTAGGTTATAAACGCGCGCACGCTAATGAACCAGAACAAAGTCCGAGGCATAACACAAAAGATACTTCTGCAAATGAACTGCAAACTCGGCGGCACACTATGGCATATAAACATTCCGTTGAAATCTGTCATGGTCATCGGCATCGACGCCTACCACGAAACTGTCAAGAAACACAACAGTGTTTGCGGTGAGTAGTTCTACCATTCATAGATATTTTGTAGTAAAGTAAAGAAGTAAAAAGGCGTTGGGCATTTCAGGTCCCTATTTGCATACATTTAGTTAATAAATAAATAAATAAATATTTACGGACCCTTAACACAGCGCCTTCTAATCCCAAACTAAGCAAAGCTTGTACGATGGAAACTAGATGGCTGATAGAATACATACATACATTTTTTTTTTTGTAAATACATACTTATAATACATAGATACACCCAGACACAGAACAAACATCTATGTTTACAACACACAAATGTTTGTTCTCGGTGGGGATCGAACCCACGACCCACAGCACGGAAGGCAAAGCTACAACCGACTGAGCCATGACGCCTGTCAAGTTATAACTTTTGTTGGTTTTATCTCAATCTATAATGCAGTAGCAGTCATGAAAACGAAAAATAAAGTAATTATTTTGACGTAAACACCTTTAAATACGATAAACATCATTGAAAAAGACGAATTTTTCGAAGTAAAATGTCTAATAACTATTGATTCCCTCCGCTTTATAATGACATTGTTACATATTTGAAAACTGCATTGTAAGTGTATTGTTACAAAGGTGTACATTGCCAGTTTAAAAATATATTTTGGACCTGGGCTCCATCCAATTTGCCCCAGACCCTTTTATTTGGCAAACTAGCTGATCCCCGTGAGATCGTACGCGTGCGAAACTTTCCACAAAAATATCTGTCACCAACATACGAAGAAACTTGTAGCAAATGGCTGCTTTTGGTTTAGAGAGTTCAAGCTGTATCTAAGAATCCACGTCTTTGGTTTCAATAATATATAGCCTATGTTTCAATCCGGAAAAAGGCTTCTGAATGGTATAAGTTTCATTGAAATTAGTTCAGTTAAGGCGTGATGCGCGAACAGATAGACAAACTCGATTTTCGGAATTAGAATCGTTTATTTAGTAGATCTGCATATTTAATTTAGTTTATCTTTAATTTAACTTTTTGGCTTTTTTACAGTTTTATAATAGTATAGATTTAAGACAGACGTCATGCCTCAGTCGGTAGTAGCTCTGCCTTCCGTGCTGTGGGTCGTGGGTTCTATCCCAACCGAGAACAAACATTTGTGTGTTGTAAACATAGATGTTTGTTCTGTGTCTGGGTGTTTCTATGTATTATAAGTATGTATTTACAAAAAAAAAATGTATGTATGTAGTCTATCAGCCATCTAGTTTCCATCGTACAAGCTTTGCTTAGTTTGGGACTAGAAGGCGTTGTGTTAAGTGTCCGTGAATATCTATTTATCTATTCATTTCCAGCGTTTGTGGCATCGTACAACCAACCGCTGACCCTCTGGTACTCCCGAGTGATAATCCAGGACAAGGGACAGGAGATCGCAGACAGCCTACAGGCTTGCTTCATCGACGCGTTGAAATTCTACGCGCGCGTCAATGGCCGCTTTCCAGACAAAATCATCGTATACAGGTAATAAACTATTGAAGATAATTACTTCATCATCATCATCATCGGCCGCCTGCAACGTGACACCTCGCCGTTACGCCACACGTGGTCGTCTTGACGTGTCCAATAAGTGTTTAATTTTTTTATGTTTATATGGTATTTATCGATATGGGCCTATGTTTTTTGCCCCTGCGCATGACGCCTGAAATAAACGGTTATTGCGAACGAGATCTTAATGACAACTTGGACAAAAATGCTTTGTATGTTTGTAGGTTTGTATGTTTCTATGTTTGTATTATTGTTATTATCATCATCTCAGCACTGCTGGGTATAGGCCTCAGCTCCACTATACATCTGAGCTCTTCCGTGCATCAGAGGGCACGTTAAACTGTCGGTCCCGGCTCTAGCAGCTGTTAAGCCACGATGGAGGCCTTAAGGCGCCCTAAAAACTCCGTCACCAGAGTTGGCCACACTAGCTCATACAAGCTTGTTTACAAAGACCGTTTACCGAGCTTCACTTATTAATTTATTTATTTTTAATCTATTTAATTTCAGTTTGAGCTCTGTGAGATTACAACTTATTGATTAGTACCTAATATAAATATTGCATGCTATTTTAGTAGAATATGGTAGAAACCAATGTAAATACCCTGACATCCCCTATCCACCCATATTCGCAATAAATGAATTATAAGATTACTAGCGACTTCGTTCGCGTCCCGTTGGATCCCGTAAATTTTTCGTGATAAAAAGTAGCCTATGTGCTAATCCAGGTCACGGACAATATATATTCCAAGTTTCATCCAAATCGGATCAGTAGTTTTTACGTGAAAGAGTAACAAACATCCATCCATCAATCAATACTTACAAACTTTCGCGTTTATAATATAAGTATGATTTTTTCTTGTCCAGGGACGGCGTCGGCGATGGTCAACTAAAAACAATCCGCGACTATGAGATCCCGCAACTGAAAAGCGGCATTACACTCATGGATTACACGTACACGCCGATGATAACGTACATTGTGGTGCATAAGCGTATCAACACGCGTATATTCATGAAGGTGAACGGCGGATTCGAGAACCCACATCCCGGGACTGTGTTGGATAATAAGATCACTCGGAGGGACTGGTGAGTTTATCAACTCAGTCTATCATCATCATCATCATCAATATATATAAAACTCTTTTGAAGCTGACAGAGAATCAACGCACAGCCTAAACTATAAGTCCTAGAGGTATGAAACTTGGAGGGTATGTTCCTTATATGGTGTAGAGGCGCACTAAGAAAGGAATTTTGAAAATTCGCACTCTAAAGGGTCTAGAACGCGAGCAACGCCGCGGGCGACGGCTAGTCTAATATATGACAACAAAATCGGTCGTCACTCAGCATAAGTTGTAGTAATTTTGGTGTACAGTGCCTTCTGGTAAGATCGGCGAAGTAGTAAGTCCGAAACTAAGCAATTCGGCGATATTTTGAAATGATGGCAACATCGCCTTACGCCCCATTTTGCTATACAGGGACATAGCAAAATGGCGCGTAATTCGATGTTGCCATCATTTAAAAATATCGCCGTATTGCTTAGTTACGTGATTTATCCGAAATTACTACTACGCCGATCTTACCAGAAGGCACCCTACAATAATATGATCTATCTATCCAGGTACGACTTCCTGATCGCATCGCAGAAGGTGAACCAAGGCACCGTGACGCCGACGCACTACGTCGTGATACACGACGATAACGCGATGCTGCCTGACCATTGCCAGCGTCTCACGTACAAACTGTGCCATTTGTACTACAACTGGCCAGGAACCGTCAGGGTACCCGCGCCGTGTCAATACGCACACAAACTTGCCTTCCTTGTTGGGCAGAGCATTAAGTCCAAGCCGTTGGACCAGCTTTGCGATAAGCTGTTCTTCCTGTAACATATATAAGTCAGGTGTTAGGCCTAACTTGCTTTTCTTGTTGGACAGAGCATTAAGTCCAAGCCGTTGGACCAACTTTGCGATAAGCTGTTCTTCCTGTAACATATATAAGTCAGGTGTTAGGCCTAACTTGCTCTTTTGTTGGACAGAGCATTAAGTCCAAGCCGTTGGACCAACTTTGCGATACGCTGTTCTTCCTGTAACATATATAAGTCAGGTGTTAGGCCTAACTTGCTCTTTTGTTGGACAGAGCATTAAGTCCAAGCCGTTGGACCAACTTTGCGATAAGCTGTTCTTCCTGTAACATATATAAGTCAGGTGTTAGGCCTTTTGCACATTATAATCTACTAGCTGACCCGACAGACGTTGTCCTGTCATTCAAACTCTTACTGTCAAACAACTGACACTTATTTCAAATGTGACATTAAAAAAGTTTTCATGAAAAAGGTTTAGGAACTTTCACCTCCCTCTTTCAACCCCTTACAACCCTTTTTTCGCATTAAAAAGTAGCCTATGTCCTTTCTCAGGCTCTAGACTATATGTGTACCAAATTTCATTCAAAGCTGTTCAGTAGTTTTGGCGTGAAAGCGAGACAGACAGAGTTACTTTCGCATTTATAATATTAGTATGGACTAGCTGCCGCACGCGGCTTTGCTCGCGTGGTGGCAGCATACGCATTACTTGGTTAAAATCTTTGATCCTGTTTTTAGACCCTGCGACTTTATAAAATTAGTTTTTTAGTGCACACCTACGCTGTGTAAGGATACTACTATCCAAATTTCATACTTCTAGGACTTATAGTTTAGGCTGTGCGTTGATTCTCTGTCAGCTTCTCAAGAGTTTTATATATTTCGATTTTTCTTGTATCTTATGAGAAATGTCGATACGACATTCAGTCGCTTGATTGTTTATGAGACCATACATATTACAAGATATTTTTTTCTTATGTCGGCTGAGACACATATACAAAAAATTTCTTGTCTTGTGTTCGTGTCTTATTTATAATGGGGATAATGTTGTGGTCCTATTAAATTTTTACCTCTTTTGTCGAGTCTCGTTATTATATTTGTTGAAAATTTTGTAGATAGGTACTATAATATTGTTATAACCCCTTATAAGGGTTATTAGTGACGTGCCAAGTTTAGATATTAAAATCTTTAATGCTTAGGCCGGAATACTGAAACGTCACTCAAATTTAAGCACCACTTAAAATTGCTCTGCCTCTGTTTGACATTACTCATTGGTAAGAGATTGCAATAATTTAAGCGTGAACTTAATTTAAGTGGCGTTTGAGTATTCGGCCATTAGTCAAGTAGATGCTAAACGAATTTTAATTAAGAGTTGATTTTTTTTATTAAACGTGTATGTACCTAAGTATATTAAAAAGACAACGCGCTCTGCAACTGATCATTCCCGATCAAATCACTTTAAAACTAGATAAAAATAAAATAGCAACTTTAAGCAAATTTTTTTAGGTTATTTGAACAAAAAACTTTAAAAAAAAATATTTTGTACTCGATTTTTAAGTATAAGCCAATAGATGGCGTTAAAAACTCGTACGTTTCGTACTTTGTGTAGAACTAAGATGATTTTGAAAATGATGATTTGATCATTTATTTTTTATCATGGTGCCATAACCAGAGACGTTCGTTAAAAGATAATCAACGCTTAGTCTATTGACATATCTTACCAAGAATGAATGACGAACAGAGCACCGGTAATTCTAAGTAATACTTATGTTTAAGTGACGTTTCTGAGTACTTCAGTTTTAAGTGGTTATGCACGAAATAGTGTTTATTTTTAAATTAAAGAAAGAAATTATAGCAATTGGATTACATATCCAACTTTGCGTCCTTCCACTAGATAATGTATAAAATAGGTTAAAAAATATGGCTATTTTTTATACTTTATAAGAAAACTATATTTAATATACCGCGTGCACACTATGCCCATGCCGCTGCCGGCATTAATGCCGCTTAGTGAGAATAAAGGTGATGTTGCAAGTGCAGTTGCAGTGGAAGAAAACATGTTGTGCCAACCCCACCTAAAGTGTGATGAGGGCATGGAAATGATGATGATGAGTTCAACAGTAAACAGTATTTTAGAGCGAAATAAAGTATAATTTGTTTTAACAGTGGTGGTTGGCAACGTAGTGATATCATAGTCACAGAAAACGAATAAAAAATAACATTGTTCTCGGTGTAAAACTTAAACCTTAGATTCTCCCTGTATAAATACTACCTAGAAACCCTTGATATAAAATGATACCATTGATATTCTATTATTGAATAGATATTCCAAAATAACTTATAATAAACCATTATTATAAATCTTTAGATATTAAATACTATTATGATTATTATTGTTACTTTCGTACCACCTTTGTTGATTAATTTGTTAGTTTCTATTACTTAATAATTATTATATCTTGTAAGTTCACATTTGGTCTCGAATATGTCACTTATTAGCACAGATTTAAAAGAAGCCGTGTTGGCCGAGTGGGATTGCACTTCGACTTTCCATCAGAAGGGCGTGGGTTCAAATCCCGGCCGTGCATCAATGGATTTTTCGTTCGGAAAATTTATATGCGCATTAACACGAGCTTTACGGTGAAGGAAAACATCGTGAGGAAACCCTTGGCTTAGTCAGCTCCGCACGTATTGACCTTGTCTTTCCTGTGGATATGGGCTGACTAGGCTGAGAGGATAGTATAGGGGCTGGGCAAGCCTACTCCATCTAAAACATTGTCCCAGGCACTACAGTGTCCCGTTAAGTGTAGGCATAGGTTGCCTCCTGACGCTGTATAAATCATCTTCAATAGATGTAAAGGCCTATTATTATTATATTTAAAAGTAGTTGGGTATAAGTTCAATAAGACTTCGTTCACACTTTGTGAAGACATCCGAGCGGATACCTACTAGATAAAATTAATTAAAAACTAAATTAAAAGTGACCAAAATGAAATTACAGTTCATGCATTTCAGACGCTGTTGACCTTTATTTCGTTTTTGTTAAAGTCTTATTGCAATGATTTACATAATTTATCTTTGAAATGCGTGAATTGTAATAATGAGTGATTTTGACGAGATTTTATGTTAAGATGTCTATGACTCGTTGTGATTCAATAAATGAAGCTTATGTATTTCATTTCTTACTTTTCTAATAAATTCAAAATTATTAAAATATTTATCTTTTATTAGACCATGCAACTTCGAAATTTTTCCTACTTTATATATTTTTAAAAGTATTTAGGAGAAAATTAGATAAAAATAAAACAGAAATTAATAAATTAATAGATAGAACTGGTAACGTAATAACGGATCGTGACGGAATAATACACACCGTTGAAGAGTTCTACGCGAATCTTTATGCGTCAAAAGTTGAGGAGCCGAAATCTCCAGACATACAAGACCCAAGAGCATACCCTCATGAGCGCCCAGAAGATGATGTGTTGCCTTATGTGACAGAGGACGAAATAGAGTATGCTCTCACACGAATGAAACGTGGAAAAGCCGCTGGTGATGACGGAGTTTACGTAGAAATGCTGCAAGCAGGATGTCCATACGTACTTAAACCTCTTTCAAAACTCTTCAACAAGGTAATGTACGAAGGCGTTACACCCAAAGTGTGGGAGAACGCTATTGTTACGATCATCCATAAAAAAGGCGATAAAAGTAAATTGCAGAATTATCGCCCAATAAGCCTTCTCTCCCAAGTTTATAAACTTTTCGCCAAGGTTCTTTGCAACAGACTATCGCGCTGCCTAGACGAGTATCAACCGATAGAACAGGCTGGCTTCCGGAGTGGATACTCTACGATTGACCACATACACGCTGTCAAGCAATTGATGGAGAGATGCCGCGAATACGACCGGCCCTTGTGCCTTGCCTTTGTCGATTATGAAAAGGCTTTCGACAGTGTCGAGCATTGGGCCGTGTTCCATTCTCTGCATCGTTGCAATATTGATAAGCGATATGTGGATATCCTCCGGGAGCTGTATCGGAATGCGACATTGCAAGTGAATATGCACACGCTCTCTGTACCGATACCAATAAAACGTGGGGTACGACAGGGTGACACCATCTCACCGAAGCTTTTCACAAGTGTTCTGGAAGACGCAATGAAGACACTTGACTGGAATGAGATGGGTCTCAAGATAAAAATTCGGTACATATCACACTTGAGATTCGCCGATGACCTGATCATCATAGCTGAGAACGTTGCTGATCTCCAAATAATGCTTAACGACCTGCACAAAGCTTCATTGCAAATCGGCCTTAAGATGAACATGTCGAAAACTAAGATCATGGTAAACCGTCCCACCTCCAGTCCCAACATCACTATGGATAACCACCATATCGAGGTGGTGGACGAGTACATATACCTTGGGCATTGTTTATCTTTTGGCCGATATTCTCAAGTAAAGGAGATCGCTAGACGAATCCAGCTGGGATGGGCTGCCTTTGGAAAGTTGGAGGACATCTTCAAATCAAAAATTCCACAGAGCCTGAAGACCAAGGCATACAACCAATGTGTCCTGCCTATATTAACATACGGATCCGAAACATGGCCGCTAACACTTGAATACATGCATAAGATAAAAGTAGCACAAAGAGCAATGGAGCGCGCCATGCTCGGTATCTCACTACTCGATCACATACCCAACGTGGAGTTACGACGCCGGACCAAAGTTGTAGACGTAGGTATGCGGATCACAAGCTTGAAGTAGAGATGGGCAGGGCACGTGGCAAGAAGGAATGATGGAAGATGGACGACAGCGATAACAGAATGGTGGCCAAGGGATGCTCAAAGACCACGAGGCAGACCACCCGCCCGATGGTCCGATGTTATTGTAGCTGTAGTTGGGCAGCAGTGGAGAAGACTCGCGCAGGACCGGAGAGACTGGCGTACTAAAGAGGAGGCCTATACCCAGCAGTGGGTGCATACAGGCTGAATACCTAGATAGATAGATAGATAGATATATTTTTGATTTGAATGATTGTAGGTATTGGTGTGATGGCAGCCAAACGCATAACTATAGGTAGGTACATCATAAAAAAATAGAATCTTGCGAAATACCTAAATAATCATTCGTGGAATTAGAATTTCGTGATATCGTTCAATTGCGACCGCGTGCTTACATATCACATCTGTTAAGTCAGGCCGCAGGCGACCAGCGGGCCCAAGATGCGCACGCGAGATATTTGTCATGTGGTTCTGTCAAAATGTAAGCATTTTGCACAGTTTTTGAACTTTTGCATTATCTGTGGTAATGATGTCGACAAAACGCGCCCACTTTTAGGCCCAGAATGATGGCGCATGACAAGTCCTGAAGTAAAACTCCACACCAGTATGCATAGAGCCTTATTGTACTCATTAGTTATTGGGGTAGGTCGTTTAAAACATACCCAACAGAGATTCGAACCACACATTTTGCATCCATCCATCACTAATCACGAATTAGGCCAATGAACAAGGAATTTAATTTGTGATCGGCGCGATATTCAAGATCAAATTAATGCAAATTCAAAATGGTTTTAGAATTTCACATTACCTTTATCTGAACTGACAGGGAAATTACTGACTGAGCCTTAATCGGGGATAGACCGATCGACTATTAAATTGTTTAGAACCTAACGGAATACCTATTTTGTAAGATTGCTTTAAAGAATCGCGTCTTGTTTTTTTAACGTGGATTTATATCTAGCGTCTAGACTTGCTTATTTTGTGTTTAAGATGTAAGGTGTTTAAATATTAGTTTGCGTACAATACTAGAGACTTAAGTTGTAGATAGGTTCTTGATTTAGAAGAGGCTGTCTTTACGTTAGCGTGTAATTTAAAACTGAAATGAATTAGTTATCACTATGGGTTTAGCTTAAATTATTAAATTTTGAGGCTGTCTTATTTTATCAAGTCTATTTAGTAACATACCTCCTAGTAATAAGCACTTTACTTGAAAAGTGAAAGCCACCATAGCATCAATTCAGAAGTGACATAAAAGATACCGAATATTGAAAACATTGATGAAAAGGAAAACTGAGTGCGTCCATTTGCGTTGACGCAATAAAATCGCTCTTCAACCGCTATCATTGAGAAACAACCGCACACCCACAAGCTTCTAATCTACAAGTTATCTGTGAAAACACTTGCACAGCGCAATAGTGGCATAGTGGTGCATCGATCAGAGCTAACCTGTACCTACCTTACCTACCCACTGACGTAATGTATGCCAGTCTCTTCGGAACAATCCGAAATACCGACGCGGTGTGTGGGTGTGCTTCGTTTAACGAAAGAGCGGCAGTCCATCAGGTTGGAAGGGGACAGGGCTATGCAGAGAGAGCGGTGCGGCGGTATCGCCAGCCCGTGGGAAATGCACAGTAGTGGTCAAAGCAGACTGCGCGCGCGCCGGCCCAATGCACGTATTATTGTATTGAAATATTTTCCGCTCACAACATCTTATGGGATTCCAATTGATGCTACAATTTAGCCCTTATTTAGTCTTCTATACGGTTGACTTTGATAGGCTTGATTGGAGGTTTGAGGGTAAATTTGTATGGTGAGTTATATAGGCGGTCGGGTCTCAAGAAAGTATAACGCGGTGATTTTTTTAGCGATCGATTGAGGTTTCGCAGACACGGTTGAGATGCAAATGTGGTGTTTACGGAGTTTGCCGGCACACGCCTATAATAAATGTTATGTTCCGTGCCTTTAATAAACACGTTTCGACTGCGGTAATGGTAATACGCCAATTTACTCGGTTGCTGTACGCTTTTATAGCGAATTTGAATGAGTATCTTGCATTTAGTAGCTCTTGACATTTAAAATAAATTTTAGCATTTACAGGAACTTCGAAAGCTCTACCACAGTGGTAGAGCAAAAAGGAAGAGACTAATGTGATAGATAAATTATGGTAGGTATTTATCCGGTAGGTAGATTAGATACCAGATGCCAGCACTAAAGTTGATCTTGCATACTTTACAAAAAAAAAAAGAAAAATATGTAGTTTCAAAAGTTGTGGAACAAAAATGTCTCATCGCATTCACCGCTCAAGGTCAATTCCAAAAGTGGCACCCAACCTACCTACAGGAAATAATCTTAAATCACAATTTACTGTCATAAAGTAAACAGTTCCAAAAGAAATAATAACTTACCTATCCAAAGATTTGAATATCTTTCGTCAATCAGCGCTCGTAATTTTGCCGCCTACGCGTATACATAAAGACGAAACGGTATCCGTCTGAGGCTTTCATGGTTATGACAAAAACGAAGATAGTATGGCAATTTAGCCCACTGATTCATTATTGGAACTCATGTTTGATGAATGAATTAAAAATGCGAAAAGGTTTGAATTTCAAACCATCTACGGTAAGAGGCATCAACTTCAGGCATTTTCAAGATGATCATAAAAAGATACATTTAGCTACAAGTTTCAAAAACAAAATTATTTCACAGAGTAGTGTAGGGGCAGCAAAATTTTATTACCCACTACAGTAATAAAACCCTAGGCACCTTACAGCAAGATATTCTCGGGGGCACTTAGCAAATACGAACACGGCTGGGTATCGCACGATTTTATAATATTTTACGACTAGTTTTAAAAGCTATGTTGTTAGCAAAATCAACTTTATCGTATTGAAATAGAGGGTTGATTGTGCTGGCATTAAATAGTCAAGTTAGGTATGTTCTGCTGTGATGCGGCTACTGGTAAAAGTACTATTAGAATGTGTTTGATTAGAATAAAGAACAAATATACCTACCTAACTTAAAGGGCGTCACAGAAAAAGTAGGATTGAGAGAATGTTTTGGTAATCTGAGGGAAAAACAAATGTGTCACCTTCATCACCTTAGTTAGCCACACAAAAATCAAAATTATTATTGTGTGGATACATAGGTCTTGGCTGATACATCATGCCAATTAGGTAGGTAATTTAGATATAGCTTCTAAATGACCTTAAACTTTCAAATAGGTAGGTACCAAACTCTTTGTTTGAACATGCTAATAACTTCGTCTGACATTCATTCATCATAACTCAACACCATTCAATTCATTAAAATGACCGAAGAATAAATGAGCTTGTCAGCGTCCTAATCACTCTTATGAGAGAAAGACACAAAGATGTTTTTAAAAACCTCGTCAAAAGTAATCAAAGCTCCATTTCCTTGTAGAAGTTGTCCATCTATGTACCTAAGTCCCTAGGTAGCTTATAGTCCACAGAACATCAAATTGCTTGGACGGCTGTGTCGTCGGCTTGAAGCTTTTTTTCACCACACCAAACCTACCGATGTGTCTCCCCGTCACGGTATCAATTAAAAAAAAACCTTCGTCCTGTGAGGGCTAATTAAGATATGTATCTTCCAGCCGTCCCACCATTGTCCTAATCCCATGAATGGACAGGACAGGAACACACGTGATTGGAGACTTTTTGTCGACGATTGAAAAAAGTGTGGATTAAATTGGTCTACACATCTAAGACACATGAATTAAAGATCTAATCGCTTCGAGTGCTATGTTCTATATCTATATCACTCAGTCGTATCTGTGCTGGTTGATACACCTATTGAGTTTCTACTTACTGAACCGTGTGGCTTTAAGAGTTTAGACTATTTTATTTACTCGTAGGTAAAGCATTGTTTAAATTAGAACCGTCGGCAAATGGATGAGTGCGCGCATTTATGCTTCGGTTAGCATGATGTCAGTTCCGTTCTAATACCCACCTACATACGAACCTAGTCCTCTATCTCTACCTCATCTAGATTCTAGATGGACATGAGGATTCGTGATTGAAATTAGCCAAGATCAGTGCAGAAAGGAAAATTTTACTCATTAAAAAACTCAAACGTTCCCGCTCTTACACCCAATTGAATACTTTCTAACTCAAATCATGCTAGTCTATCTCTCAGAGCCAGCACTAAGATCGCTTCTTGGTTCCCACCGGTCAACAGCTCAGATTCTAAAAGCCTAGTTACCATTTCAATCACTCAATTCGACGTTGAACCACAGAATACGCTGAACGTAATCCAGCTCCATTCGTTCCCACGGCAAAACGCCTGTGGCTACGTGCGACGATTAGGTAGACCGGCGTAGACCGGCTATACCGCCTAACTTACGAGATGACATCGAGATTAGATTGAACGAGTGATCAGATCCTTTTATAGGAAGTAATTCATGCTATTGTGTTAAATAAGTGGGCACTTGCTTAGTAGTTTACAAACTTCAGTTTTACAAATTAAAAAAAAAAATCTATCACTAGCTGTCCTGCCCTCGACTGTGCGCGCTCATAAATAGGTATCATTGTACCTACCTAAAGACCCGAACAAACAACCTTGCGAACCCCGTCCTAACTCCTCATGCGAAAACCCCTTAAAACCCTTACAAACTCTTATCAATCCCCAGCAACCCTACAAATCTTTAAAAACGCCTACAACAATTTCTAACCCCAAAAAGCATGCAAACTCGTATGAGTCAGTGGCCAATTCTTGTGACGGAATTGGCCACCAACTAGTTTACCCCCGAAAACTTCTACAATTCCCTAAAAACCCCTGCAAAGCCTTAAAAACTCTTGCAGAAAAATCTGAAAGAAGAGATCCTTTCTCTGCCTTGCAGTGGTCTTATTTTCGATGATGGTGATGAAGTTTTCCATAGTGTTACTGGCTAAACATAAGTGGCTCATCAATAGGCAAATAAGAAAAATAAGATACACCATCCTAATAAAGGATCGAACACATTAATACCTTATTTGTTCGTGTTTAACATGTTTGTTATTCACACATTGTAAAACACTTCTTTGTAAATGAGTCACTCTATACTTAGGTATCCCTTATACATATAATTACTTAAATATATCGTAAGTAATCTGAGATATTTGCAGTCATTTCAGGAACGTTCAAATGGTTTTAGTGAATCATCATCATCACCTTTTTTTGTAGAAGAGGCGTGGGAGGTTACCAATATAGTCGTGCGTGAGGAAAAACGCAATTACCTATAGTCAAATTAATTACCAACTTGGTATGTCTAAACCTCTTTTCAAGACTTCAGAATGAGTCAATCTAGATTTATAAGAAAAACCTACTATAGGTACGTAATTTTTTGCAAAGAGTTAGATATATAGAAAATTCTTTATTGTACCTAGTAGGTACTTACACAAAATATGTCATAGGTATATCTACAAACAAAGCATTTTCTAATCTATGTGTATTGTAGATTAATATACAGGGTGTTACCAGACCACTTCCGAAAACTTGGAGGTTCCAATCAGACCATGATACTGAAAACATTAAGCGAAAAAAATCGCGAAAAAAAAAATTGACTTGACTATCTCTTTTTAATTTTTTTCTAGTTACATACACACAGTACAACATAATAAGATATATCTACCTAATTATCTCATTTAAAAAAGCAAAAAAAACAAATAAAATAAATAAAGCAGCAATGTACACGCAGCACGCAGATTACGTCTACTACAGCATGAACAGCTGAGAGTTCATCGCGGGTCATTCAAGTACGCGACGTGCGAGCGACCTACGTTAGTACCTACCTACGTTAGTAGGCACTTACGACACAGAATAAATAATAGTACTACGCCTCGACCTTACCTACGTGAATGCGTACATTGCGGGCTGGCGAAATAAATACAAATCTTTAAACATTGTTTTCTCCGGCTATAATTATTTTTCAGGGTAACTGATTTTTTTTTGGTTGGGTTTTGGTGTGCTGTAGCTCCCCCTTTCGTTTTCGGAAGTGGTCTGGTAACACCCTGTATAGAGTAGCGCACAATAAGTAAACATACCTACGTAAAGGTTAAAGTTTTTGTTTGAAGGTAATTTCAACTTCATGATTACCTATTGACAAACTGTAAACTATGAGCACAATCTTTTGTTAGCTTTTAGACCACGGAAACTGAGTTTCCTTCGGCGGATGTTGTACCAGGAAGTCTCTATTTGACCGACACCGACAGTGCCATCAAAGACGCGTTACCAAAACACCAAGTTCTTGGAACCCTGCGGAAAACCGATAGGGCGCCTTTTATGACATTGCAACCCATTTTTCACTGCACAATCGTTTGCCACGCGAAAATATCCTTTAAAAAGCTGCATTACGGTTCATAAGATGTAGCTTTTCATGTTTTTATGAACGTCCACGCTGGTGGTGTCTGTGACACCTTGCAAATAATGTGGACCACATCCAGCGTCGGTACTTTTGACGTGGCGATTTGACGCTGAGAGCGAGAATTGAATGTTGAAATTGAATTGAATCTTCACTGTGCTTTAGTATCCTTACTGGAAAGTTACTACATCGGTGGTCTTGTAAGGGTAATCGAAAAGAGTACCGTATTTATAGAATTTGAGATTACTTTTCTTTGCAAAATAGACAAAACTCCGATAAAAGCGCTAGTAAAACTATTCTAGAGGGTGGGTATTCTTTATGCTCACTTTCGCAGCTCAGGAACACCTAAGTAGATGCTTGCAGAAGTGGCATAGGTATTGAGTTAGTTCAAAATAATAGAGTAGAAGCTATGCACTTTAATATACGGCACTTTAAATAACCTACCATTCGCTTAGTTTTAACAGCCTACTTTGTTTAAAACAGTCTTCAATCATTTAAAAGTATCAGTAAAAATCAGTCAGCAAATGTTTTCGTCGGCACAGATCTGTGAGGGCATTACACTGAGATTCTTTAGCTTCATCGGCATGTCGAGATGAATGGTCCTGGGTCTATACAATATGGCTGCATTTATATAGAAAACTGATTGACGGTGCGACTTTAGGTAAACCATGTCCATGCTTTTACATGATAATTAGCTATGACAGACAGTCACGCAGTGCTGGAATATCATTATTTAACTCTGCAGTTTGCAGCTACTTAACTTATCATCCAAACCATACCCTTAAGCTACACTATAAGGTACTTATTCTAATGACCCAATGGCCGTAAAGAGATGTCCACTGTGAAGGGCGACTCCAATACCTCGCTCCGGTGCTTGGTTCAGGTGGTTCAGGCCTGATCAGATCATATCACACAGAGTGGACAGAAAAGCAATAACACTGCTGTGGAACCAACAATCGTTGAGCAAACGAATACTTCAGTGGAGACCATGTATAAGCAAGTATAGGACATTTTCTAGCAAGTCAAGGTGACAATCTGCTAAGCTCAAACACTGGATGAGAAAGGGCTGAATACTGGACTCAGTAGTATCTTTTGGGAGAGACCTAATTGTTCAGTAGTGGATCGATATGGGTTATTGACACTTCGGATCCACAATACCGATGACCATGAACCGTAGTGTCATGTAGGTATATTCCTGGAATCACGACGCCTGAGTTCAGAATTTAAAAGATCATGATTGTGAATTCGTAGCGCTGGTAGGTATTGGTAACCTGCTTTCCCCCAACTAGCATCCCAAGGTACCAACATGTTCGGTGCACAATAGCTGGTCTGTCCTATTATTACATGCGGCGGCCTTTATGTGCAGACGTCACACGATACAGCGGGATATAAATAAGCGTGCACATGTCATGTATCGCGGGGTAGTGCGGCGCAGTCTCTGATTATCGATGATAATTCTGTACCTTCTACAAAACTTTTTAATCTTTGTCTCTGAAGGCTAAATCCTCGATCTTGACTAAGCTAAAGCCTTTCTTCTTGGCGTCTTGCCTTTCATCTCATAAAAGACTTCAAGCATCAAGTTTGCTACAGATCTGTCGGTAGGTGTTATCAAAGAACGGGTAAATTCCTTAATTAGAACTTCTATGGCATAGCGCGCACTTTCAGTTAGCCAGACTGTTCTATGTTTAGGGTAATAATTTAAAAAAACTTTGAAAAAAAACGTGTAGGGTTGTGTAGTTTCAAGCTCTTTAGTTCATCGAGCTTCATAAGAAATGAGTCTCATAGATATATTCTTCTTCAACCCTAGTGAAAACCACTGCACTCGCATTTGGTAAGCTCTACATTTTATTTAACAGTTTTAAGACCTTGAATTAGCTCAAGCATTTCGTCGTCAAATCATCGACAACCCGCCAACCTTATACGTTGAGGAACTGCAATGTCAAGTCCGTTACCATCTTACCATCCACATTACAGATACTGTATATCAATAGTTATTTATATCGACTTGATACCTTCAAGCGACATTCAGTCATTATGATAAAGGGTACAGAATCGAATCCGCACCTCTTTCACTCTTTCGTCTCAGATTTTTTATAGGCTTTGAAGTCGATGGCGTTAGTCAGATCTAAGTAGATCAAGAACTTAGGTAGGTACCTAGGTCAAAGATAGTGACAGTACCTAGACATCTTGTTGTCAAAAATTTTAAATCTGTAGGTATGTAAATTAATAAAAAAATATGATAAATTAGGAATTGATTTTTACGCATACGATACTTGCGGCTCTGTTGTCTCGCAAAATTCAACTCTCCAGCCACTATAACTTTTTGTAAACTTTTTATAAATATACCCACATATGTAGTCATTCTCAGACAGTGGTTTTTAGGCAAGTAAAAAACTACAATAATTTATTAGATTTTGCCTACCTGACTTGCAGTGAATAAAACAGTTTTTCAATGCCAAACATGTCGATACATGTTTTACTAAAACAAAAAGATCAAAGTAAGTATTCAACACAAGCCACGGTATAGCTGGCACACTTCAGTGAGCTTCATTAGGCTTTAAGGGCGCTTTCCTCAAAATTTTCTCTAGCAAAATAAATAGGTACCTAGTGTGGTTTTAGGATGTTATAAAAAACATTGTGGCTTTCCTTGGTAAGCAGTAGTAGTAGAGCTCTTTGTGAGACTTTTCAAAATTCCTTTCTTAGTGCACCTCTACACTATAATATAAGGATACTACCCTCCAAATTTCATACCTCTAGGACTTATGGTTTAGGCTGTGCGTTGATTCTCTGTCAGCTTCAAAAGAGTTTTATAAAAAAAAAAAAAAAAAAGAGCTCGTCCGGGGAAGTACTACCACCGTACCTATTTCTGCCGCCAAGCAGCGATGCTCGCATTGCTGTCTTCCGGTTTGAAGGGTAAGGGTGCCGGTGTAATTAAAGGCACATGAGACTTCAAGATCCTTATGTCTCAGAGTGATGGATGGACGCAGTGCATTGCCTTATAGGGCACGTTCTCATTGGACTTGCTCTGTGAGGTAATGCATTGTTATAGGCAGAAGTTACTACTTAACATCAGGTGAGCTATCAGCTTGTTCCATAACTTTTGTCATAAAAAAAAAGTATACTATACCTAGTAGTAGTATTCTAATACAGATAAGTACATACAGCTACTTCAAAAGGGTTGGTTCCACTCAATGCCAGCTTTCTTCCCAGAGACTCCCATGGATTATTTTATGGATGGATGTAGGTACCTAAATTGGTTCCAACCAATCCCATGACAAGCAAGTACAGTCAACGGTAACATCTTAGTGAGACCAAAGAAGAAATGCTAGAGCGAGTTAGACTAAGTACTCCTAGGTAAATGCTTGAGCGAAACCGACTATTGTTTTCTATTGTTTTAACGTTACAAGTACTCTGAAGTAGGATGTATGAACCAGCTGTCTATCACTAAGCTGTGCCAAAACCGTGTCCTTGCCGGCCCCCAATGTTATGACTTATTTGTCTCGCATTTTAGATTTATATTCCGATTATAACTAAATCTCCATAATGCACTCTTTGAAATTGAATAATGTAAATTGATTTTTTTGGCAATACGTATAGAAAAACATCTGGACTATGCTAATCAAGAAAATGGACCTTGTTTAGTTGAAAATAATAAATAATAAATATTCACGGACACTTAACACAACGCCTTCTAGTCCCAAACTAAGCAAAGCTTGTACGATGGAAACTAGATGGCTGATAGAATACATACATACATTTTTTTTGTAAATACATACTTATAATACATAGAAACACCCAGACACAGAACAAACATCTATGTTTACAACACACAAATGTTTGTTCTCAGTGGGGATCGAACCCACGACCCACAGCACGGAAGGCAGAGCTACTACCGACTGAGCCATGACGCCTGTCATACCTAAATAAATGAATACCTAAATAGTTAAATTGACGAGTTTTGAGACATCACTGATTTACATTTATAATTTTGTATTAAAAATGTCCTAATTTATCAATCTATACTATTATAAAACTGTAAAAAAGCCAAAATCTAAAATTAGAGATATGGGAAGCTTTTTGGAAGCGTAAAAGCGCTCATTTCGAGCGAGGACGACGTGATTCTAATCTGTTTTATTTGAATACCAATTTGTGTTTTAGCTAATTAAGAACATCGTTAGCATAAAAACCTTTGTAATGAAACCACTGATAAAACTCCCCACAAATTAATGTGCTAAAAATGTTATTTATACTTGATTTTTCTTTATATCTTAATGTTTTTGAAACCTATCATTCACACATAAGTTTTCCAAATGATAAGAAAATAAGTTAATACCACTAAAATAACACTTTTCGGTCGGAATAACTTGTTTGGATCAAAATGATAATGCTGAACCTTGTGCTATGCACACAACATTTTTCATAAATAATTTCAGTGATTTAATATCTTTAGAAATGTTGAAATGTGCGAAAGAAGTTGTTAGACGCTTGTACGTCTTTAGGAACAAACATTATAATTATCATACAACTCTTTTTAAAATCTCAATATTCAGCAGATTAGTTCTAATTTAATGAGTAGTTTCCACGCAATATTTTTTTTATTTCAAATCGCTTTCTTGTTTTCAAAATGGCGCTTGAATAAAGTCGCCTTTTAACCGTCGAATTATCATCAAGTTACAGATTATTATCACAACGTGAAAAAGTAAAATTTTCATTCATTATTTTTGGCATTATCGAACACTAAGTAAAATCAAATACTGGTAAAGTTTACTGGCAAATTCTGGTCGGCAATTCTGGTCGGCAGGCCCGCTAACACAAGACAAGCAAATGATATAGGAAGGTCACAATACAGTCATCGGATTGTTTTAAAGACTTGTTCGTAAGTTATAGCGTCGTTGGGAATATTTGCATTTTTATTGTCGCACACCGAATGAACAAAGGTTGTTATTAAAAGAATTGAATTTATTATAGTGCTTTTAAATGCAGTCTGAATGTACCTATAAAAAGTGACAGATGGGCAGGACATGATGCATAAAATGGCAGGTCCTACTGTAATTAAACTGATAACCCTCCTTTTGTAATTTACCTGATTTATTGATAATTATTATTTACACTAAGGATATCTCTCTCTCTCTCTCTCTCTCTCTCTCTCTCTGTGTGTGTGTGTCTCATAATTTCTTGTACAGAGTGCGTTAAATCCTAAAACATTTGTCGAGTTTTTCAAGATTAGTTACTTAAGAGGCCGTATTTTGATTTTGACCCTTTTAGGCGTTTTTCGAACACGAGTTTTTTAAATTTTTTTATTTAACCTATTGTGTCCCACTGCTGGTCCCGGTCGTTGGCGTGGTTCCACCACTCTCTCATGTGAACGTCAAGATGAAACTCGAGTTTTACTAAGTTTAATTACGATCTGTTCTTTTGATGTTTATAAACACTAGCTTTAGTCCAATGCCTTTAGATTTTGTCGATCCTCAGCGGGGAGCGCGTTTTAATTTGAAAAAGGTGGTGTTTTGATACTTAATGACCTCATGAATTATTGTCAGTTGATTTCTGAATCACTTTATTAAAATATTTAGCGAAACCAGCTGGTGCCATGCTGCTTTTGTCGTACGTTTGATAGAACTAGCTTTTAATAGGTGTTTTTAAATTAAACAAAATATTAAATATAGATATTCTTAAAAGTTATCAGAATGCCTATCATAAACTACGTAATTAATTGCCAACATAGTAGTATGTACCTATTTAAGTTCTGAGTGGACACAGCACCACACTAAGATGAATCTTTATCTCGTCCCAAAACTAACAAGTTCTTAAATAGGGGCTTATTCCAGTTTTCCCTTGCGTAAGTCCCCTGCGTAGGGGATTTCTGGAACTTTTGGTTCAATAATCCCCTTAGGGACTCCTGTGCCTGCCGGCAGGGGAAAATTGGAAAAAAGTTCCAGAAATCCCCTTAGGGGTTCATGGGTCATGTGGAGTACTCCTGGGTAGAACTGGGTATTGGTAACTTGGAGTACCCTACAAGACCCAAATCTGAAACAAATTTTATTATGCAAGCACGGACTGAAAATCTAGATCAAAATCGTTTTTAAAAATAATCATGATCTCTGAAATAGAGATCAAAACCGCACTAAGATATTCTGTTTTAAAATACAAGGCAGTAGGTATGTGAATTTTAGAGATTTTTGACCGTAGCTTCCTCTTTTTTTGGTCGCCCAAATGTCAACAATGTCAAATATTTCAAAAGATACAAGCCAAAAGATGGAGGAGATAATTAAAATCGAATAAAATGAACTATGATTTAGCACCCGGTTTGGACTCCCTGTGCGCGTTTCTGGCAACCAGTGGCAGATTTCAGATTATCTATATTAATCATTGTTATTTCTGCTGTTAATAATATAAAAGTTCTTAAAAATGTTTGAATGTTAAATTGCTTTGCAATGTTTAAGCATTGCAAAGCAATTTGCACATTTAGTTAGAAGAGAAAATACTGCGAATATCTCTAATTAAATTAAAAAAAAACACTGCTTTAACCCAACTCAAGACACCTTGCAGATGTCTAAAGTTTTTGGTGAATAAATAGGTAATAATTTTTAGAAATATAGGTACTAAAATTTTCAAAATTATTACTAATTACCAAAATATATCGAAAGGCATGCAAAGTCGCACGCGGTAGCCACTTTCAAATATTTGCATTGAAATACCTCAAGTGAGTTACACCCATCGATGGACTTGATAGAGATTTCGAGAATCAGAATGGGTTACAATTAATAACCAGGGACACTGGTTATTAATTGTAACCCATTCTGATTCTGAATACCGCGAAACTCAATGGTAATGGACTTCAAAAACTTTAATAATGATCATGTGACTTTGGAAAATGTCATTTCCATACATTTTGATTAGATTTATATCTTTTTTAATACAACTAAATAGACAAATACACGTGCGGTAGCTGGTGGTAAGTTTACCGAGGCCTAAGGACCTAAGTTAAGACTCCAGCACCTAGAAAGAGACTCATACTGTGGTATCTAGTCATTGTAACCAGCCAACTAAGCTATAGGACTCCAGTTCTTAGGAAGATACTCGCACTGTGGTATCATGACCATAACTCGTTCTTTTGACCGGAAAAAATTACGGTGACTTCATAGAACGAACGAGACAAAGTAAGTTCTCCAAAAAGTTCTCACAGAGCGCCATGAGAACACTTTACAATACAATCGAAATTCGAAAAAAGAAAACTCAATGTCTCTGTTGTCAACGTATTCTTTTGGAGATCAACAAGAATCCAACGCCCAAATTTTATCCTTTACATCTGGGGTTTAGGTTGAAAATTGCGTGGCTGTCGACTTGTTTCTTATCCGACTGAAATTGCGTCAGCGTCTAAAATTAAAAGACAAAGCACGAATTGCTCGGTGCTTTTGATAAGATACAAAATATTTTGACAATAGGAAAAAAAAACTTTTTCATTTACTTATACCTATAGGTTGTTCTAAAACTAGTAACAGAAATTATGTTTGGAACAGCATATTTTTATCCATGGAAAAAGTGGTTATAGAGGGGTATCCAGAAGTTATTGAGATTTGTCGTATTGCACCCAGTACTAGGCTGGATCTGGTTATCATTTTATGCGTCATATTTTTCCCCTGCCGGCAACCGCAGGGGTCGCTAAGGGGATTATTGGACAAAAATAAAATAAATAAAAAATAAAAATTCCAGAAATCCCCTACGCAGGGGAAAACTGGAATGAGCCTACGACTGGATTCAGATGAGATATTTATATTTGCAATCATTTTTACCCACCACGTAAAAAACATCTCTTACAAAAGATTTCAACGCGCTCCCTTTGCTACGAAAATTTGAACGTTTATTTTCTAAAATATTATAAACCATTTTAAACGGTTTATGGAATCAATTTTGGAGCAATAAATACTTAATACTACTTCCCAAATGCTACTTTAAAAAAGACATTTCAACTTAAAAATGTAGTAAGTACAAGAGAGTGCTAAAACAAAAATAAATATTTTTTTGTGCTAAATAACTAGAATTACACGTCTTATTTATTGTAAAGTTGCCTGAGCTCAATATTTTTTAAATTTAATAAGATTACGGTAGAGGTTTTTTTTTTTTTTTTAATGATATAAGTAATGGAACAAGCTGATAGCTCACCTGATGTTAAGTAGTAACTTCTGCCTATAACAATGCATTACCTCACAAAGCAAGTTCAATGAGGACGTGCCTTGTAAAGCAATGCACTGCGTCCATCACTCTGAGACGTAAAGAAAGGTCCTTTAAGTAATAAAATATTCGACGTTAAAAGCTGTTGAGAAATCTGCAAACCATTGCAAACAATCTTGAATAGCTCAACTAACTCACTTTCAGGAATGTACTCGTAAAGTGAACTGTATTACAAAAATAAGTTCCATTACAAAATAAATTTGTAAATTAGCAACGCACATCACTTAGTGTGGTCTGTGACCATTTTAAACCCAACAAAGACAAATTTTGTCACACTTTTTTATAGAAAATCCCGTTTCAATTCTCAATTCTTTTCTTAGTCCATAAACTAACAAAGTAATCCTAGCCCCCGTCGATTGGTACAATGCTTGCCAATTTTGGGAACAATGTCCTTCCTAATATGTTTTGATACTCTGTACCATTGTCCGTTTGTACGTCTGTTTGTCACTTTGATTAGATGTTTACAACTGTGACGGAATGTTTTGTTTATTGTTAGTTTTGTTGTATTGTCCGGACGCGTGTCGGAGCCGTTACGTTTCGGTTTCGTCAGAATTAGGTGTGGACAAACAGAGTTTTTAAATTAAATATCTGTTTGTGAAACGAATGACATTGTAGAAAATATATGAAATAATTATAACTACCTATGTAATTTAAAAATTATATTTTGTAAGGTACCTACTAAATATATTTTAACCTTAAAATACAACCTAGGTAAACCTAATTTTACCAACTATGCATGGTACCCGTTTGCACCAACTAGTGAATAAAAAAGTAAGTTAAATAATTACTTTACACAATAAAATCATTAGTAATTAACTACGAAGATAATAATTATAGAAACTCGTCATTAAATAAAGATGTTAGTAGGCGGCGCGTAACTCGGTAGTCAGACGGCTCGCGGAGTGGACATAAATAACCCACTACACCGCAAACAAGCATTTACCGCGTATTATTATGTACTCTATACAGTACACTCTAATCCAACCTACATAATAACGAGAACGCGCGGAAGGCGTAACCCGGTAGCCATCTACCTTCTCGCTCCCCCCTGCCCCGGGCGTGCGCCTAAGCGAGACCAACAACCACAAATTTATTGAAATAAAAAAAACTCTGCTACTGCACTCCGCGTTTGGCTCGACAGAACTAGATACATTTTTCCACGTCTCCGTGAATGAGCGAGCGATGTGTGAGATCCGGCGAGTGGGAGCGAGACAACAGGTGTATGTGAGGACCGCGCGCGGTTAAACGGCCGGTCATGTGGGCGCTGCCGGTGTTGCGCACGCGCTACCTCGCGGTCGAGTTCCACGCTCGCGCTGCGACGCTCGCCTCGCTTAGCCCGCGTGACCTTTACTCGGTGAACTTAGGAAGCGTCGTCGTCGACTGTGAAACTTCCATTAGACCCCTCTCCCCCGCACATCAGTGATTATTCGGACCTCCAGGGAAGCAGCATCAGCGTTGGAGCGAAAGAGATGGCTGGCGGTCGCCGGTGCCTCGGCTAAAGGTATTCGTAGAATGCGTGATCTGTATCGGGCGGGCGGTGGGCCGCGGGGCGCGGGGTGCTTTCGGAAGCGGTGGCAGCTCCCATCGACTCCTGGGGTTATTCTTCCTCAGGCCACTGCTAGCTACGTATCGAGCGAGCCAGTTCTTTCTGTCCACCGCAACGCACGCCACACACTCGTTAAGGCCGCGCCAACACGAGGAGTCACCACTCATAAATTATTGTTTTTTACCGAATAAGCAACAGTCAGAGCCGCGCTGCCCGCAGTAAATTATACGTTAAAATAAACATTAATCAACCGTAATCGCCGTTAATATCGCCCGAATACAGTAAGTACGCTGACATCTGTTCTTATTTCTTGATTCAATTGATGCTCTTCCAATAAAATCGAAGCACGACTCAACTCTCCTGAGTTTAACAATCATTATAAGATATATTTGAAGTTTTAATATCTGAAATAGCTTGAAAAGTATCAATTGGATCAGCTTTGATGATTTAATATTTTGTGTTACTAACATACTAAATTAACATAATAATATGTATTTTCTAGCATTGATTTATCATCACATTTGCATTTTCATCACATTATTTTATGCGTTAACACATTCACACCACACTTTTATTCATTCATGTTTTAAACATTTGTTTTAAATGTGACATTTGTAGAATAAAAAGGATGAAATCATTCAGTGAGCCATTCATGCAAACAATTATTTTGTAGAAAATATAAAACAACATCGTCTACTAAAATGAAATGTCCATTTTAACTTTAACACAGAAAATTCTTAAATGCATTAACAGTAAGTTCCTTAAATTATTACAAACATAAAAGTAAAGGATCGTAAAGTTTAAAATCTCTACAAATTACAAACGGGATCCAATATACATGTCTAATTAATAAAAGTTCCCATCCTTTCACATCGACAAACAAAATTATATGAATAATTGTATATATTATCATGTAAATCGGGCTTAGCGCCTCTCACGGCGGCGCTACTCCCACAAAAAGAAGTTACAGAATGGACATAAAAATATTGTCCTTATTATAAGATATTTTTTCATAAAAATCCGTGTGGCAGTCGATCCATTGAGTGTCCTATAGTGACCATTTTGTTACGATTTATGGTTTATTTAACAATAAAAGAAGAATGGTTGTTGAAAAAACGAATTTCGAGATATTTTAAGGGTACTCTTAATGTGCTTTTGTTACGTCTCACAAGTTTGGTATTGTACGGGTCATTAGACACACATTTTGACACCTCTAACATATTCCCAGGAGATTTGTATGGACAGTGAATTTGCCTACGCACCCACTTACAATTTTTTAGGGTATCACAGTCACTTTAGAAGTTATTGGCACTTTGTCCTTTCCTATTGAATCATTATCATTATCCTCAATCAATCATCATCATCAATATATATAAAACTCTTTTGAAGCTGACAGAGAATCAACGCACAGCTTAAACTATGAGTCCTAGAGGTATGAAATTTGGAGGGTAGTAGGTATCCTTATATAGTGTAGGGATGCACTAAGAAAGGAATTTTGAAACGACACACTCTAAAGGATAGAATGCGAGCAACGCCGCGGGCGACGGCTAGTTTATTGTCATTTTTAAACCATAGACTATAATTTAATCATAGTCTTTTTTGCATAACGACCTTTATTCAAATTCACAAAATGGTTAAAAAAAAGGCCAAATGACGTACGTGTTAAATGTCAGATAATTTTGGCTTGGTTTGGTCTGCTACATTTACATGCGGAATTTTTTCTTTTAAGCGTTTGTAGATCAGGAGACAAAGTAGAAAAATGTTATTTAAAAAAAAACTACAAAATGTTTTTAGAGTTAATATTTTCTTAACAAAATCTAAATCACTTTTATAAAAGATTTGTTATTTTTATTGTTAACTAGCTGTCGCCCGCGGCGTTGCTCGCGTTCTACCCTTTAGAGTGTGACGTTTCAAAATTTCTTTCTTAGTGCACCTCTACACTATCTAAGGATACTACCCTCCACATTTCATACCTCCAGGACTTATAGTTTATGCTGTGCGTTGATTCTAAGTTAGCTTCAAAAGAGTTTTATATAATATTGATTAATTACGTACAACTATCGTCAAAATTTATTCAACAGATAACTTAAAACCTTTCAAAAGTATTTCTAAAACAACACTCATATAAAAAAAATAAGCAAAAATGAGCATGACAAAAACAACAATTCCGTCTGTTTCTGTTCCCCGTTGTTTATTAAACCTTAATATACTAGTAGTTCGCCGCGAACTGAGATCTTGTGATGGTCGGAGGTTAATAAAACCCAAACAATTTTTATTGACCAATGGTTGTGACAAACTTTGCAAATCGATTCGAAATCGCCGTCTGGCTATGTACCAGTCTCACTTGAACTACAAAATCATTGAAACTCCAAGAAACGGTAGCTCACGTTATACTGGTTTAGCCAATTTTATAATTTTTACAACAACTCAAAAAGTATTAGACCTAGTATCAAAATAAAAACGGGTTTGGAATGTCTAAACAAAACCCTATCATACCCCACTTGATATTATTGTACAACTTTTTTTTTTTTTACTCCCTTTGGACCCTCGTAACTTCACGACCCCTTGACGGATTTACTTCATTTAACAAACCAGTAAAACTTACTATCCGTATACCTACCAAATTCTGTGAAGATCGGATAAGCGGTTCAAAAGATCTCGTCGAACAAACATACAAACATACAAAGCATTTTCGTCCAAGTTGTCACTAAGATCTCGTTCGCTTCGCTCACTTGATCAAAAATCGGAAAGTTACCATTGGCTCCTGGACTACGTGTAACTCAGTGGCATAGCCGTTGGCAATCGCCACCTCCGCAATTTGCCATCTGCGGATTATTTATTTAGCATTTTTTCTGAAAACGATGCATAATTTATTTAAATTGAACTTCTTTTTAGGTCGTTTCATTTGAGAATAGAGCATAGAAATATTAAGTAGGCAGGTCTCTTCGGTTCTGATATTTTTTTTATTGTTGTGAACTATATGGTAAAATATTGATGAATATTATGTAGTAATAGGTATATAGTAGTAAGTATTTCTGGACCAGTTGAGCTATCTATAAATCGTTTGCAACGGTTTGTTGATAGCTCAACTATTTCATGTGTATTTTGTAAACATTGTTACTTAGTTGTAATTTTCTTTGTGAATAAATTATATTTTCTAAATTCAATGTTAAACTTAAAACAAACATTAGTTTTGCCGCTTTTAATAGTGCGGTCACAAACTCTATCGATAAATAATAAAATCGTATAAATTCGTTTAAAATATTTCAAATATCGAACACAATTCGGTTACGCCGAGGACTCGCGACGGGGCGCCTGTAGCCGCCACTTTCTTTCAACTTCGCCGAAAGATTTCAACTTTAGCTCTCAGAGTGGCGAGTCTGAGTTTTATTTGGTTTGATGTTTGAAAATCTTACTTAAAACTATTGTATTTACGTAAACTAATGTAAATTATTTTTTTTGAGTCGATTATTCTTCTAAAATAATCTCATCTCGTTTATCAATCAATACCTATTTATGAAACTCTTTTGAAGCTGACAGAGAATCAACGCACAGCCTAAACTATAAGTCCTAGGGGTATGAAATTTGGAGGGTAGTATCCTTATATAGCGTAGGGGTGCACTAAGAAAGGAATTTTGAAACGTCACACTCTAAAGGGTAGAACGCGAGCAACGCCGCGGGAGACGGCTAGTGAAAAATATAGCACTTTCCTACTAAACTCGAAGACTTGTTGATATTTAACACATCCCAAAAAGCATTTTATCTATTGTAGCCGTGAGATTACCACTAGATAAGCTTAGCCGAAACCAGAAATCCTTTGTGAGTTATCTAGTTCAAACAAAAGTTTCCTGCGTAGACTGTACAGCCGACGTCAAAAGTGGCTTTAAGAAAAAAAAACTTGCATTTTTGAATGTATAAAATGCAAGTAGTTTAGGTTCAAATAAACAAACCGTACTTGCATTGACAAGCAGTTTCAAAGATCAAAAAAAAAACAGAACACGGTGTTACTATTTCGAGCTTACACGTGGTTAGGTATCTAATATAGATCTAAAGCTGTGTATACACTACAGTTGAGAGACATACCTAATAAGTTAGTTAAATCTTTTGCACTTTTTCCGTTCATATCAGTTATTTTTATGTTTTTTGACAGTTACACATTAGATCAGTGTTGTGAGAGTTATGCTCACGCTCACAGACAGCGAAGTCATGCGAGTGACTTTTTTTACAACTTACTAGCTTAGCTACTTTTGGCAGCGACTGTAACTTGTAACAATGTGTGAGGATAATATTTAGTTATTGTTTCACAATACTTAGTATCGATAACAATGTGTAGACAAGAACAACACTATGCATACGATTACCAAAAAAATTCTTGTGAAGAGCTTGCAAAACTATTTGCAGGTAGATTATTCTTTTTATAAAACTAAGGAATATATCAGACACAAAAACAAACAAACGTACATACGAAAATCTTTCATAACATACCTATTTCTTAAATAGTTTTAAAACTGTGATGAAAAAATTTCACGAGCATACCTATAGGTATAATATATATATTTTATGATAAAAGTAATGGAACGAGCTTATAGCTCACCTGATGTTAAGGAGTAACTTCTGCCTATAACAATGCATTACCACACAGAGCAAGTCCAATGAGGACGTGCCCTGTAAGACAATGCACTGCGTCCATCACTCTGAGACGTAAAGATCTAGAAGTCTCATGTATTTTATATATTTTGATATTACTATGTGAATATTTCTCTTTTGAAAAAACTAAATGAGTAGGTATCATAGTTTACATCGTTTTGCACCATATAATATCCCCATCATTATAATCATCATTATTATTATCATTGTGGTAATAATACGGGCTATTATTACTATTAAAAACTGAGTTAACAGAAGTCGGTTCAAAATCTTACCTACCTATGAGTACTAATTAGTATTAATGGTACTAATAATAATATACCTAGGTAGATGCTAGATTATTCTTATGTTTATTGGTATAACTATGTATTATATATCAAATAAATAAATAAATAAATAAATAAATCAAAAACCTTGAATATACAGATAAAAGGTAAACTCCCTCATATTTAGGTATACCTACATTAGTTTTATTGGGCTAATATATTTTTACTATAACTTGCATGACTTTAATTTGAAGCAATAAACACTAATAACTAATAAATTGAATGATTCAGGAATATTTTTATTAATCTTTGCAAACTATTACTAGAACGTTGTTTTACTGCGTTTTTAATCTTTTTATTCATCTATATAATACTATAGGAAATAAATTATAAAAAGTCTGAATATAATCATGTTATTTTTTATACTTGATCAATATAACATCTTCTAAATATATAAAACTCTTTTGAAGCTAACTGAGAATCAACGCGCAGTCTAAACTATATGTCCTAGAAGTATGAAATTTGGAGGGTGGTATCCTTATATTAATAAGGATAACAATAAAAATTGGATGAGACTGGCACGGGGTCGTAAGGAGTGGTACATCAAAAGAGAGGCCTATATCCAGCAGTGGGTGAAGTCAGGCTGTGGATGATGATGATGATCCTTATATAGTGTAGGGGTGCACTAAGAAAGGAATTTTGAAACGTCACACTCTAAAGGGTAGAACGCGAGCAACGCCGCGGGAGACGGCTAGTTTTCAATATAAACAATGTAAAAAATACTTCTCCAGAACCTCACATGAACATGATCAATAAGCCTAAGTCAAAAAACGCCCAAATATGAGAAACGTTGAACGAACATATGTAAGAAATTTGTATTTTGACGCGTTTCTTGAAAATAATGCAATTGGCACACCATTTTATTAACAAAGAAAAAATAAAACAAAGAATAACACATTCATACATACCTACTTACCTATAGAAATGTTAGTTCGTTTATCGGAAAAATGTTCTGACAGAGGCGAGGCCGATAGGTACCTTATTGTATGTAGATAAGATTGACGTGAGTGCATATTTGCACAAAAGTAGGTCCTTTGTGAGACGCATAAAAAGCCTTTGATGCCTTCCGACTGATAAGAGTAAAATCTGTGTTTACACTGATAAGTTTTGCGGGGTTGGTCCTAGATAAATATATAGGTAGGTGTAGGTGGATATAGGTTTCACTTACTTTTTATATGATCAAGCGAATTTCTTAAGTGAAGTTCAATCGATGTAATATGAGTGGTTTAATTTGAAGGTATGAAATGGTTAATCTAACTTCTTAAGTGAAGTTCGATCGATATAATATGAGTGGTTTCATTTGAAGATATAAAATTATTATAAAGGGTAATATTTTAAACAGCTGAATAAAGTTATGCAACAATTATAAACTGAGCAGGAAAAATTATTCACTATCGAATGAAGATGAGTGAAGAAATTATGTATCTGCTGTCAGATAAAGAAGCAGCGTAAACCAAATATTTTAATTTTTTATTTTTAACTATTTTCATAAAAAAAGATGGAAATAAAAGATTTTCTTCAATATTCGTCTTGAGCTACGTTAAATTATATTTATTTTGTATATTAATTTGAAAATAACAAAAGGTGTTGCTGCCACCCACGCGAGATCACAGAACGGAGATAGCATCAGCAGTTTTGAATGTCAAACGGTTGGTATTTGGATCTAAATGCCTTTTGAGTGTTGCCATTCAGCAATATAGTTTATTTATTGAACGTTAGTTTCTTTAGTGCTATTGAAAAATATTTGAGTTTTTGGGATGGTGAAGTGTTGCCAAAGTACCTATAATTAATTCAAATTATTTCATTGGTTTAAAAATGTCAGACTGATGAACTATGTTGTTTATAAAAGCTTGAAAAAAGCAAAAAAATGTTATCTATTAGCATCACACTTTGCAAGTTTTCATGAATGAAGTCACTATGAATTGGTTGTTTGTTGAGGGCTGCGCCGGCGCATGGCTTGACCACAGGGCAAACATCCCGCTGTTTGCTGGCAAGCGCCACAGGTGTACCTGCCAGTTTTTGCACTGTTTGCTTAGGAAGTTAGCTATTCGTCCAAAATTACCATTTTATTTAGATACTTACCTATCCATGACGGAAAACTTTATTTAAACTTCTTCCACAAAAGTCCTTTTACGAGTGAGTCATTTGATCTCCTCTTATGTCTTATCTTACCATATTGTGTACCTAAATGATTTTTTCTTGCATTAATTGGATAAAAAAACCATTATTGTCGTTATGATTGGGCAAAAATTGCGCAAGCCCACTCAAACAATAAATAAATTCCCACAACGGCATTCAGGAACGTATGGGCATCGCTTTCATCCCACATGAGAGTCGCCGCGGGCGATAGAAAGTCCCACCCACGCTGGCAACTCTGGCGCATAATGTGGTAAAATAAAAAGTAGTATTTTTTTACTTACGCAACATTCGGCTGCCGTGTTACGCCCCGCCCTCGCGTGTGATTGGTTGACTGACTGCACGGTAGTTTGATCTAATTCTTTTTTCATGCGCGTGCGATTATAATAACTATAACAATCGATTAGACTGTAATAAAATAATTAGTTATGTTATGGCTACGTTCTCTTTGCGCTTGGTTTATGCAGTGCCAATTATTTTCTGTAAGACAACTTTTGCCTATCTCTTGCATATTTTAAAAACTATTTTTTTTAATGATAAAAGTAATGGAACAAGCTGATAGTTCACCTGATGTTAAGTAGTAACTTCTGCCTATAACAATGCATTACCTCACAGAGCAAGTCCAATGAGGACGTGCCCTGTAAGGCAATGCACTGCGTCCATCACTCTGAGACGTAAAGATCTTGAAGTCTCATGTGCCTGTAATTACACCGGCGCCCTTACCCTTCAAACCGGAACACAGCAATGCGAGCATTTTCTTTAATAAGACTACTGTTAAGATACCTAGTTTATTTAGCATTGCATAGGTTAGTTCTGTGTCTACCTACCTCACTTCTACATCAGATTTAAAGGTCATGATTCGTTGAACAGGAATTTCAGTCCCAATTTACTAAACGCGCTCACAACAAACTATAGTATTATAAACAGGCGTTTTCTCAGCACTTATCGATTTATATCGCATAAAACGAGACCAGTATTATAATTTTCTAAAATAAAACTAAAGTGTATTCAGACCTTAACATCTTAATTTAGTAATAAAGCCTTCGGGGCTAGCAAATCACCCATGGATTATGTATAACTCGATCTCATGTTGCTAAATTGGTTTGTTATGAAATTGATGATGTGCTGATTGAATTCAAATCATAAAGTAGCTGTAATTCATTGCCACGGCTTTCAAATGTATTGATTTACAACCTGATATTAAAGGTGTAACCTTTTTGTGTGAAATTGGCCAATAAAATGGAAATTACGTCATAAAATTAAAATAACTTAATTAGCACAACTAATTTCCCTATCTAACTTATTTAGGAAGGTTAAAACTAAATTAACCATCTTTTTGAAGCAGAAAAGACTTTGTATACGGCTATAAAACTAGAGGATTTATTGCTGAAATAATCTCGTATAAAAATGCTTAGTTTTATATCTACAAATTTTGTAAAGTACTAGCCGTCTCCCGCGGCGTTGCTCGCGTTAGAGTGTGACTTTTCAAAATTCCTTTCTTAGTGCACCCCTACACTATATAAGGATACTACCTTCCAAATTTCATACCTCTAGGACTTATTCAAAAGAGTTTTATATATATTGATGATACAATATAACCTCAAATTTTCTCCAGCTTATATCTTAACACACAGCTACTGATTGGACGCGTAAACCAGTAGCTCACTCCCACACATGCATTATGTATGATCACAATTGGATGTGTGCCTGTATTTTATTTACCCAGCTACTGTTGGCCGGCCTCTTTGGCCCTCAGGGAATTTTGGTAAATGGGGAGAAGAATATAAAGCTATGTGGTTTTGTAGTGGGTGGGTTTTACTGCCAGTGTTTATACACTTTATTTTACGTGTAAACTTCAGTACCTAAACAGTTGGAAAATATATTGCTGTAAAATATAAAAAAATACTTAGGTACCTACACTATTTTGGCGTACGCCGTCGTGCGACATGCAATTTGTAAATTAAATAAATTTTGTTATACATAACATATACCTAGTACCTAATACCTATTCTGTGTAGCAGTCAAGTCACCTTACTTATTTTTTTTGTCTCCGAAATATCAAAGACACCCAAGTACCTACCAACACACGAATTGTTCATGTAGGTACAAAGTATTTCTTAGATTTCGATATTGTGTTAGTGCGTACACCTCAGTTAGTTATTTGTTGTAGGTACTTAACCTACCAACTTAGATGTTATTTGCTACAGCAGCAATAACCGAAAATGTCCGTCAAATAAATCAGTCAATACGCATTTATAGTTTCCCAAAGCAACGTTACACTATAAATAATAGTAGTTCACGAAACTTGACCCGCGTAATTACTATTCAAAAGGATAGAAGTAAAAGAAGCAAGATCTGCCGAGTGGAGCATGCACCGCCGGAGGCTATTCGACCGAAGCCCCAATATATCAGTCGGTGCTCACAGATACTACGTTGCATGAGCACAGGGGAACTGTGGAGTATGAAATTATAGTAATTTTTTTTGATACCTTTGTAAATTAAGGGTTGGAAAAAGAAAGGAGTTTTGCCTAATGTTATGATATGATTAAATAACTATTATGTACATCTTAATACGTATTGAAGCTCCGCATGATACTCTTACAAATCACCATTGACGTGACCTATCTTATTCAAATTTATCGGTGACGTGACAGGCTGATCTGTGCCTTAGGTAAAAGAATAGGAAAAAAAAACTAAATAATCTCAAATAGATGAATTTTTATAAACTCGTTTTAGATTCTTTTAAATATTCCTTACCACTATTTTAAAGGGATTAGTTAAATTCGCTACGTCGTCGGTCGTTATGAAAACAAGCAGTGTTACGCTGTTTTTTATTTACTGTAAAAACGAGAGCCAGAGTGTGCATTTTGGTGAGAGTTTTACTAGGCATTTGTGAAGCGCATTTTACAAACTTTGATTATTTTATACTTGAGTAATATAAAAGAATCAAAATTTGTAAAAGTTTGTGTTATCAGAGATACATTTTTTAGCAGTACCTACTCAATCTTATCTCTGACTGGACTAAATAACACCAGTACATAAAAACCCGATACTAAAAATAAAAATAAACGAATAATATATCGTCGACTCCACGGACGCCGCTGTCCGACGCAAGCGCATACCGATCCTGTGGGAACGCGCGGGACATAAACTTATTCGTTATTTCTGCTCACTCTCTCATTTGTATATTATAATTTGGCCGAAGCTTAGCAACATTTAAATTATTATGTTATTACATTGATTGTATACTTTGTTATTTAGTTGGGTTACTGCGAAGAATGGTGATGAGTTTTTGCTGTGAGAACTTTTTGAAGTACCAACCTTCCTATTTAGTATGGTACGTACAAGTTAATAGTTTCTTTTCGTATTTACGATATGTACGTACAGTCAGTAACATAAGTAAATTTACATAATTGATTTTTTTTACTAATTCAAATGCAATGTTATAAGCAGTTTCATCATTGAAATCAGTAGGTACCTATTTATAAGTAGAATAAAAATCCACTCTTTTTTAATTTTTGGAAAACAAATAACTAGTCAAAAGCTCTAAAAACATATTTAAACTTAAATTATTCATGAATTTATGCTGCTGATAGTACTACAAAGATTTATACCCCATGCATCTGTAAATTTCTTAGTTTACCTACCTATCTATAGGTTATATATTGCCTGACATTACCATGTCTTAGTTTTATTCTTTGACTAGGAAAACAAAATCTTTAATTTATTTCGTTCTACCGAGATTTTTTGTATTCAAATCAAAGAGTGTCAATACGAAAATAATGAGACCGAATATAAAACCCATACAAGAGTTTTAAATGGCTACAATACCCAATCATAAATTAGGCGCCCTTTTAAATAATACACCTACCTATAAAAAAGAAGTCATGATCACCCACATTTAAATAAAATTATTACCATCGCTTTGTTCGGCGCGTGCGCACCTCTCTTGTATTTCAACACGAAATTTTATGTTTATCATTCTATTTGACATTTTTACGAACAATGACTCGTTGCGTCTTACTCTTGCATTCATCCTGTCTGTGGTGGAGAAAGGGATAGATTTTTATTGTTGGTTCATCGTTTAAATTATGAAAGAATGCGAGTTATGAGCTGAATCATGGTTATAATTACAGAGTTTGTAGTTTTATGAATAATTCGAATTAAGTAGGCATAGCTTTATGCTTTGTGGATTTTGCCGAAGAATTTCAGGCATACGAAATGTCTTCTTCTTCTATTTATGCACTCTGTCCGTCATTTCGACAGACAATTTTGCCAATGTCAAGTGATATATTTGTAATAATATAAGTCAAGTCATTTGTCAAGTCGGCTGTCGTTTGTTTTGAAAAGAAAATGGTGGATTTTCTCTTCAAAACCTAACACGAATTTTCACATTCAGAGAAACCGCTTTACACACATTTATTCCAATGGCTCACACTTTATGACACGACCACAAGTAAGTATTATTGGTTAAAATTCCACCAAAATTAAACAATAATACTCACAAATATAATAAAGATTGAATCTAGCAAGCACTTACAAGTCTTGAAAATGCTTACGACAGACGAGTAGCAAAAAAGTACCGAGCACAGTTTTATTGATTTACGCACAGTTTTGAATACAACAAAATTAGCAATATTGTAATTTTTACGTCCATGTATTTATTAGTTTGTGATAAATTTTAATACCAAACTCGACATAAAACTTCCCTTTATAACTGCCATTTGATCTTTCAACTCGAACATCACTAGTTTTTACGAGTCTTTGTAATTCAGTTGCAATACATTGCTGCCCTAGGGTTATGATTAAAATGTTACTGTGTACGGTGGGGAGCAGTGTACGGAAAAGTTTTGTAATTGTCAATTAGTGTTGCAACATTGTTGCGGACAATCGTAGCTATTGCTGCCTCTGCTGCCAGTTTATTGTATCTGTTTGTGGAATTTTGCGTAATTAACTTCGTAGTGGTAGTTTTTGTGTGTAATTATTAAGTTGCAGAGGTTTATGCTTGTGCGATTTTACATACAATGTTATTAATGAACTATGGACCTTAAGGTTTGAAATGTGACGTTTTGCAATTAGCTTGTGCACATTGCTGTGTCTATTCGGAAACTAATTGATTATTTTCAATTTGTGAAAGTGGATTTTGTAAATAATCTTTTAGAAAATTGTGCTTTGTTCTCTATTACTGTCTTTTCACAAAATAAGAAGTGTTAGTAAAAATAGTTTTCCCAACGAGTCTTTTTTTAAAAATTGATAAACAGCAACACAACATGGAAAAGAAAAAAAAATAGCTAGATAGGTATTTTATAAAAAAATATTGTTTTCACTTGTTTTCGTTCGTTCCATGATATTAATATGATCTTACCATTGTTGATTTAAAAAAAAGTCATTACATACGACGGGTGTAAAAAGATAAATAAATAAATAAATGTTCTTGGACATTGGTATACACAACGCCCTCTAGTACCAAACTAAGCAAAGCTTGTACTATGGGAACTAGATTGCTGGTAGAATACTTATATACATTTTTTTTTTGTAAATACATACTTGTGATACATAGTAACACCCAGAAAACAAATCTGCTGCTTAATACGAAATTAAATGATATATTAACCGACTTCTTGTGAAAAAAGTATGGAATACCTAATTTTTTTCGAGCTAACATAGTTTCCATAGAAAAACGTGTTCATTTGATGAATACATTAACCACTCACGGTCTTATTCCAGAACGGGGACTAAAGAAAGTCACGGTTTAAACGTCAAGGTTTATACAACCCGGCCGAATTAACATGACACCGGGCTCGGAACTCGATACTTCCCCCGCTACACCGCTTAATTCGGCCGGGTTGTATAAACCTTGACGTTTCAACCGTGACTTTCTTTAGTCCCCGTCCTGGAATAAGACCGTCAATGTTTTCCGCAGTGACCTTACACTTCGATGATAAAGCTTGTCAGCATAAATTACTCAGACTCAGATTGACTCAGAGCTTTAAAACAAACGTGAAATCTCTTTTTATGACGCATATAACAGTATAAATTTATTTTGATGATAAATCATTATGAATTGTAAAAGTTACCGCGTTACGTAAAGAAAGGATTTCGAAATGCATGAGTTGTGTGAGAACTGGGCCTTAACAGATTATGTAATGACGAATTACAAGGAAAGCACCTTAATTAGCAACGGAAGTTTAAATATTTAGACAGTGTTGTTTAACTGATTATTGCCAGAAAAGAAAAAAAATAGATGACATCTGAAAAAGTTTATCTATGCTATATATAAATCTCCATTTTAGGATAATTTTCAGTTAAACCTATATTTGTTTAGATTTGTGCTAATCTATTGTCTTCTATTATTATTTTCACAAGTTAAGACTCAAGTACCATAAGTACTTTAATAATTATCAGCAAATTAACGACAATTTCAACAAAAACACCCATTTTGAAACCGTCATATTTCTAAAAGCAATTGGTCTTTATGAACTTTTTTGACCGTTGGAGTCGCTTACTTAAATTTTTGACAAGTAGTAATGTTACACCCTGTATACATTTGTGTTTTTAGGTCACCACAGGAACTTTGTCCTGGAAAAATAATGCCCCTTTTCCACTAAGAGAATCATTCTGGCCATTTCCAACATTTACATTTTTCCGTTCTGTCATAACCACAAAGAATTAGACTTATCTAGAAACGTCATTTAAGGACGTCACGAAGTGACAAATTTTCGAAAGAACAATGACTTGACGAAAATACATATTTCTTGATTTTTTTAATTACCTACTAGTTTCTTTGAAAGGTCAATAGGTCATGGGAGATACATTCTCCTGTGAATCATCTTGTTTTGAGCAAGGTCTGTCGTGTGTGTGACTCATTTGAAAGATCCGTTTGGACTCATTATAATAAGATCGACACTTAATTCATATTAAATACCAACGCCACAGTGTTCAACTTGAACTGATAGAGATTCTGATAGTTTGGTAGAAAATTATTTATTTAGCTAATTATATCCTTTTACTCATTTGCAATAATACAAAGATAGATAAAAGATATGCATAGGAATGGAGTGAACACTGAGATGATGATAGGGAAGAATGGAAGAAAAGAACATGTGCCGAGCCGACCTAATGGGATAAGAAGAAAGAATAAGAAGATCTTTATCCTACTACTCACTAAAAGGATACAAAAAATATAAAGATATACCACCTTACTTGTAACTAATTGCACGTGATTACGTCATGTCAGCTAAAACATATCATTTTAGCAAGTTTATTGAGCTCCGATAAAAAATAGATAAATTATTTCGAAGACATTGGTAGGCACTAGCCCCCAAAGTAGGCAACTTACAAACCGTGATGTACTCCCTGACTGTATCTTTACGACTGTGATGAACTGTGGCCGTGACCAGAGATTTTATCATTCTCTAGCGTGGTACGTGACTTTACTTGCACTAGTTTTGACTTTTTTATGACGTGTTGAACTGACCTCTTTGTAAAAACCTTTTTTTTAACCTCGATGGGAAAAAATGAGGGTAAGTAGGTATATCTATACGATATAAAAAAAGTATTTTACCTATGACGTGGTTTACGCGAAGTTTGTAGTCATTCGTGTTAGTACATTATTACGCAGTACAACAATATACCTATTTAAGCCTCTTGTGGCGTCGCGTCCGTATGTGTCAGTAAAATGCCTTTGACCTCTCATAAATCGAATGTGTCACTATTGCCATCATCAAAGATTAGTACAAAGTTCAAAACAGGCTTAACCTACGCTGCAAAAGTACGCGATCAATGTTCGATTTAGGCTTGACTCATAAGTTATACGTATAGGTACTAAGGTACGTCTAATAAAAACCCAGAGAACCCAGTGGTAACAGAGTGTGTGAAATAGGTCTTTATTGATATTTTGTAAATATGTTACGTCACTTTTGACTCGATTTACTATGTTTTTTTAAGTTATACAAGGAATCGTTCTCATAATGCACGTAAAGTAAAAAAAACTATGAGATATCGTCTCAACTCAACAAAAAATACAGACAGGGCTATAAGAAGTAGCCTTTTGCGCCACCTTATTTGGTACGCAAATGTGAACTAAATAGGAATTAAGATTGTTCAGATTTTTTGCGGGCTTTTCTGTCTGTACGGCCATTTCGTGATGTGCCTTTACTGATCGCATCGGGAACTGCAGATATTATTAGGTCTCTTAAGTTCCTGGAGGTAAAGTTAGGTTTACTGTTTATGCAAAGATTTCACGTGGATTGTAAGCGGTTACATTTATAAAGGACAGAAATTTTGATAGCGGCGTAACTAAAAAGCTTTAGAATTTCAGAATCTTTTGTCGGTAAATCTAAAGTAGCAAGTGAAACTGCGTTGACTAATTAGTGATCTTCATGTTCAGTCATACACCACCATTAAATCTCATTAGTAAATTCTAAGCTCAACGCACACGACGTTCGTTTGAATGAAGCTACGCGCTAATAAAACCCGAAGTGTTGTAAGCGTCAAACCAGTCGTAAGTGCCTCTTCACGGTTGTTCCTGGAATTAAACTTTATAGCTCCTTTGACACGCGAAATTTGAATATTGTGTAAAAACGGCGAGGATTTTTTGAATGAATCCTTACGTTTTGATACGCCTTACAAGCACCTGGTAAGATTCCCAAATTACCAACACTTTTTATGGCGAAAATGGTCTGTGAAATTGGTGTTCAATCCTGTTTTTAATTAAGATTTGTAACGTTTTTATTTGATTAAATTAAGCTCATAAAAAGCGTATCCATATGCAGTTCTTAAATATTTTTTCTGAAAGCTAAAACCACAAAATTCGAGTCAAAACAACATCGAATTGTAAAAAACTACCAAATCTAATTACACTGAGCTATGTAATTTAGAAAGTACAACTACGCCCTTGGGGCGCGGTAATGACAGAAGCCGAAAATCATCAAAAATTTACCGGTAAACAGTACCGGTGCCGAAATAAGTGGGGGTCATGTGAGTTTCGTGAGTGAAATCCACGGTAGCGCCGCAAGCCACCAGTCACTTGCTCGCTTTCCCACCGTCGTAGGACATCAAAAAAATTACGGAAACACAAAAAAATTACGGAAACACAAAAAATTTTTTTGCTAAACCTAACATCTGTAAAGTATTACGATCTCTCTCATCCCATATTGATGCTAGTTTTTTTTTATAAAAAGAAGATTTCTAACTAATTGTGATCTAAAGCTCAAATCTTTAAAGTAGAATAAGCAGTTTAACGTGTGCAAGCTGTGCAAAGTTCAAACGTAAATTTTCCCAGTGGCTGCGTCAGCTTACCGTAGCTACCTGTTCAATATTCATTCACCGAGCACGTGGTGGGGGCTAAGCGCGCCTTCCGCGTAACGCTATCAGTAGTTTCCGCACCCTCTCCACAGCGCAGTTGCTAAACGCACCCGTTCTTGATCGCACGTTCAGTTGTCATTGACACTTCTAGTCTTTTTGTATCTTCGTTATTTTTTTTCAAATATCGAGTTCAGTCTGTGTTCTGATTTTTTTTTATAACAAATACAAGTTTAGTTTTTTGTGAAAGTGACACGGATTTTTTTTTTTTTTTTTCAATTAGTTGTTACAAAGGTGCGTACGTAACTAATTTACTACTGTTTGAATATAAAAAAAATGCAGTGCTGCTGATCTTTTTATACAATAATAATTTGTTTAGCAATGCATTGTCCCACACATTATTTTAACCATATGGCATATTAACCCATGTAAATAATATTGCATAACTAATATCTCAAAAATTTAAGTATGAAACGATGTTTGTTTTATATTAAGGCATAACTTCACCAACGCATTAACAGGTTATTAATTCTTACTAATTATTATTATGACTTATATTTTTTTTTCTACATTACTTTGGTCGATTATACTGTCATCGTACCGTAACGGTTATATTGACCGTTTGAGTATATGTTGGTGAACATAGCCTTAAATTATACTGCCTCTGATTGCGTCCTTTTCATTTCTTATCAAAAACATAACTCGCACACACTAACAAATGTGACAGTCAACCTTATCACTAACCCTTAGAGTCACATTTCGCATAACATTTGATAACTTATCATTGTACAGGCGACCAAGCCCCGCCCGTGGTAAGCATCGCTTCTAGGCAAAATGTTCGCCGTGATGCAGATTGACGAGGACCACACACGGGATTTCAGACGCAAACTGCGCCCAAAATGCGAGTTCGTCTGCAAGTACTGCCAGCGTCGGTTTACGAAGTCCTACAACCTGATGATCCACGAACGGACCCATAAGAGTCCGGAGCTATCGTTCAGCTGCGAGGTTTGCGGGAAAAGCTTCAAGAGGCAGGACAACCTGCGTCAGCACAGGTCAGTTCTACTTTATATTTACAAACTCTTTGGAATAAGACTTACATTCGACCGCAAAAAAAAAACTGCCATTGATTTCAACAGTTTTTTGTTTTTCATGAAACACATTTGAATTTTGAACGCCCGTTTCATACGTCGTTCGTTTTCCGAAAGTTTGAGTCTAGTTCAAGAGTTTCGCCAGGCTACTCTTTGTCCGATCTTGTTTTTTTTTTTGCAAAATACTTGCGTGGTTTATTGGCCAGTCTTTTTATTTTTATTTATTCTTTTTTTCGTCTAAAGTGGCCAGTATTTATCTTTATACTGTCTATTTTATCATTCTACAAAAAAAACGATATTTAAAACGTTTAAAATAGGAGTGTTCATTATTTTCTATTAACTAAGTAGTCATTTAGTAGGTACACGTAATACTTAGATAAAGAAACAACACAAGAGTCACTTAAAATACATTATGTCAGTTTTTATCAAAATGATTGAGAAAAATACATTTTTATCTACAAAGGTGGTTTTAAACTAATTTCAAATAAAAAAGTAATTTTTAATAAAAGGGCCATAAAATGTTACATCTGATAAATAATTAACAAACCACTTAAGTGTGAAACAAAGAAGGTATTTTGCCTGTTCTTATCTGTTCAGATAAAAAACAAAGTAACTGATGTTATACCTACTAACAGAAAAAAATTTACCGTCTCCATTATAAAACCGAGTAGTCACTTTACACGTAATCTAAATACGTATTCATGGACATTTCACACAACGCCCTCTAGTCCCAAACTAAGCATAGCTTTCAATATTAGCAATGCAATGGTTAAATTTATCTAGTTCCAAAGATAGACAAAGAAAAGATAGGCCTATGTTATTGAAATCAATACTGGAACAATACCGACCTACATACCTCGTGGTTATCAGATGCTCAGGTGACCCTGTGGTCACATGGTGGTCAGCGCGTGTTAACCAGCCATCGATCACAAATGCACAGCAGAGTAGCTATTTTATGACCACGAGCTATCTATGAAAAATTAGGCTGAGGTTAGCTATTGTATATTTACGCAGCAGTTAAAGAAGCAATTGGTATATGAAAAAAATATTTATAAAAGGAAATAAAAAAAACCTTTTTGTAGTAATTAATTTCTTTTTTTTATATACAATTTAACTATATTCCAGATATTTATAATAATATACTTAAAATACAACGGTAGAAAGTTGTAAAACGTCAAATAAAGAGAAAAAGAAAAGAAAAATTTCAGTGACGGGCCGACATGCGTCCGTAATTAAAATCACCGGATTTTCACTTCAGTGCATTCCGTAAACGGTAAAAACCGGATTGTTTCTTGTACATTACGTCTGAGTAAATAAAGCGACGCAGACGCCATTGCTGTGACATTGAAAGATTGAGTTATAAAACATGAAGACGGTGGTAATCAACCGTAGAATAACGAAAGGCTTTTCTACGATTAATTACTTATCTACTCTAATCTGCAATGTCGAACGTTTATTGCACTGATTGTAAATCTATATTTACAGGAGAGAAGGAATTTTTTTTTCGTCAAACGTAACTTTTCTAGGGCTTCACTTTTTCTTACAAAAATGTATAGGTACAGTGAATTTACAAAAGAATTCTGAAATAGTATAAGCGAAGCAGAAAGCAGCTCAGGAAGTCAGATTTTATGACCATCCGTAAAACTGTCATTATAGAACATTGAATACGGACATCTTTACGCCAGCACTACCTCATCCGTATCTATTTTGTACCGTAAAAAGATTATTTCATCACTGTTACGACACTCTGTCAAGATGAGATTTGCATGAGATTCTTAGGTCGCGACCTCACAGGAGTGCTACCAACACATTGTATGTTAATGACAAGTGACAACCATAGTCGGAATGTCGATCCTCTCATCTGAGTGACATGCGAACCTACCTTCATGTTTTAAGAAGTTTAATGAACTTGTGACGTTGACAGCTAAGCCGATTTAATTATTTAGACACGACACGACTATTCAACACGAAGCCTCGTTCAAGGTGATTCATTAAGTTCTCAATTAAGGTGTTCGGACAATAACTTACCGTGACACAATCATCTTTTACATTGTTATTGAACAAGGATTTTTTGACTTGCGATTCAGACAGGTGTCTTAGCAAAGGCTGAACAAGGCGGATGTCCAGATTGTGTAAAAGCAAAGTAAGGTACCGTATCAAAAGCAGCAACCTAAATAAAATCTCGAGACACGACCAGAGCTCGTGTGCTATAAAAGTTTCCTAACCGCGAAAGCATACGCGTAACATTGTTCCGTGTGAAACGACAAGACTCCGCGATTCCTGGTGGTGCTACCGAGATCGTCGATAGATCGCTCATGGTGCATGGGAGTCGTGAGCTCGTGACGTGGCCTGTGTGTTAACGGTGCTTAATGGGCCCTAATGCTTCCGAAACTGTGCGAACTCCGCCGGTAGCCCGTAAGAGCGAGCCACACGTGACTGCCTCAGTATAATTTGCAGTTTATGCGCCCACCGTACATGGTACAACGATATGCGCCACGTTTAACAGTAAGGAGACGGAATTGCGGCAATTTGTTGAGGGCTGATGCTGTTTTGAAAGCTCGGTCAGTAACGGGGCAGCAGCGGTATTACTTACTCTCAACCTTTGCTACAAGAAACTAAATATTATGAACGCAACCACCAAACTTGAAGACCAAACCAAGATTTTTGTCCCAAAACAGCAGTAGCTCGGGTCATTTTTTCGTAAAAGTCAATTTATCCGATGATGGCTTTCATACCCATTCCAAGAAACCAATCTGCCTCCGCACAATACTCTCTAACATTCCTAAACCTCCTGTTCTACTGACATCTTCAAGAACCATAAGAAAACCATATTATTTATCACTTGTCAAGTCGATTCCACACCGTACGAAGATCGCGTGTGAAACTCCGATACACGTAAGACGTGAGCGCCATCGGGTACGAGTACCGCTACCGATTGTTTTGCTAAGTGTTATGACGATCATACGTATATAATGTTATGGGGTGATGAGGAACTTTCACGATGCAATTTAACCGACTTCCTACTTTGCGTACTACTTGCGTGTACTTATTTCGCGTATATTTTGCTTGCGAGTTTTTTACGGTTATCCGTAAATTTTCATAGATTTTATATTGGTTACTTTACTATTTCTAGATTTTTTTTATGTTCTACTTGCATCTTTCTTTTAATGTACTTATCGACCATTTTAGCCTTTAGACAATGAACTTTTTATTTGGTTTATTGGCCTTAGAACAAATTTTTGTTAATTGTTTTCGGTAAAGTCACCAACTGAACTGGTTTAATCAATATTCAATTAATAGAAACCTTTAAATTACTTTCTTAGTTCACCCAATTATTCAAATGCACTAAACAATACATTCAATTTAGATATAATTACGTCTCTTCGTGAATCGAGATGTTCTATTTAGTTAAGGACTATCGATTTTACATCTTTCTCGAAAGGTTAATCCTCATGACCCTAAAGCCTATCTCCTTTTTTTCTTCTTTTTTATTTCGTTTTTTTTCCTTGATCGCTATTTGTTTTTAAACTACATAATAAATTAGCCGAATAGTTTTAAATAAGCTTGATTTTTGCCTAATTTTAACCATAGTTTTTTTTGTTATTTCTGAAGTCTGAAGTCTTTTATTAAAATTTTTTTAATGACGAATATGAAATTCGGTACCAGTTTCTTATCACATCAGTGTACCAAAAATAGCGCTGTGGATAACTTTTCTGTAATATTATTTCTAATTAATTATTAAATATTTTAAATAAAATAGTATTTGAATGATAAATGCGTCTCGATTAAGTTCTGTCCTACTTAGTAAGGAGGCTGGGTCGTTGGATCAGTTATCGGTGCATCGTATTGGATAGGTCGGTTGCAATTTACGCGCGTCGTGAATCGTGTCGACACATTCGATTTATTGATCATTTTGTATTTGATTTAGTATCATTCTAATAGCTGCTTCACTACTATCGAAATATTTACAATTTTTAACTGGATTTAGCTTAGAATCCTTACCTACTGTCTTTTGTTCATTTCATTTGAATTTGAAACTGATTATCAATGTAAAAAAACAAAACAGAGCACCAATCATTACGCACCTATTTTGTTCGGTAGCCATGGTAGTGTCAAAATAGTACATTGTCAAACTAGAGGGTAAAGCATGGTATATTAGTATAGGGCGGTATTGAATACAGAGTAACATTTCTCAAATTTCTTTGTAAAACTAGCCGTCGCCCGCGGCGTTGCTCGCGTTCTACCCTTTAGAGTGTGACGTTTCAAAATACCTTTCTTAGTGCACCCTTACACTATATAAGGATACTACCTTCAAAATTTCATACCTCTAGGACTTATAGTTTATGCTGTGCGTTCATTCTCTGTCAGCTTCAAAAGAGTTTTATATAAAAAAAAAATATTGATGATAATTAAATAAACAAATTTTACATTGTATTGAACAAAAATAAATAAAAAACAGATGAAATGGTAATCCCCATTAAGTGTTGTAAAGAGGTGTAATTGCAGCTATCGATACGGAGCATCGATTGCGCATCCCGTTCGAGGTGGCAAACGCGGTTAATTAGGAAACTCTCAAACCAAAGATATACAGGGTGATCACAAAAATACTGCTAAACTTACATTTTAGTAATAGTTAAATACTTTTATAATTTATTTATTTTGTGACCAAATAGATATAGATACATTTACAATGAAAAGGCAATTATGTTTTTGTAAATAAGTGTGTAGTAATATAATTCAACAAAACAAAAGACTAGAAATAAACTATTAAATGGGTGCAAAAAAAAGTATGACAAATTATCAAGAAGCCTTGAATCTGGATGACGCAATACGCTTATATTTCAAAATTGATAGTAAAATATTTAGCAATAAATGAGTAATAAAGAAGTCATCGTTTCACAATGCGAAAGAAATCAATAAATTTATGATGTCACAATGATTTCTTGTAAACATAAATTTAAATTTTTGTTGCGCGTTTTCATATTATCGCGTAATAAAATATTTTTTCGTCAAACACTTCATTAGGCACGTGCCTACATTTTTAGATATTATTGATCATTTGGTATGTAAATAAACGAGTATTTCACCGTCAATATACTACCTGTCATTATGTTTTATTGGAAACTCATAAAAATATTATTATGATTTGAAATTCCAATTAAATTTTTTATTGTAAAAGAAAACTTCATCTAAGTTACTAATTGTGTTAAAAGGTTTTGGAAGATTCTGATTAAAATCATAAAAATCTGTTCCGTATCAAGCACGGTAGGGTGCCCGTCATAAAAAAAAACTACACTAATGTTTACTTACTAAAATCGTATAACTTTTTTGATCACCCTGTATATTAAAACAAAGAGTTCAGTTCCCACAGTCGCGCGTACAGGGTGTGCGATCACGAAGTAACCCAGTCTCGTGCGGAAGTGTACAAATGTCACCTACGGCCCTACACCGTTCTAGAATCGAGATCGGACACTTTTAATCTAATTGTGTCTCGGAATCACTAAGAAATAAAACGAAAAATGTAAATATATACAACTGTTTTGAAGCTGACTAACAATCAACGCACAGCCTAAACTATAAGTCCGAAAGGTATGAAATTTGGAGGGTATGAATCCTTATAGTGTAGGGGTGCACTAAGAAAGGAATTTTGAAAAGTCGCACTCTAAAGGGTCTAGAACGCGAGCAACGCCGCGGGCGACGGCTAGTAATATATAAACTGATAGTAAATTCAAAGTTTGTGTTCATACGTAATAAAAAGAAACATATGTAAGAAAGTAAAATAAAAAATGGAATTTAAATAACATGTTTGGAAGATAACGTAGAACTAAAAGTTCTGAAAAGTGTGACAAAGATTAATACTCTGTTGGTTCCAGGAAGCAAAATGGATTTTTGTAGATTATAGAATTCAAACGAAATTATTAATTTCGATTTTTAATTCGCCGACAAATACTGTTTAAGAAATCTGGATATTAATCGCTTTAATATTTAAAAGCTGTAGTTTTGAACACTAAAGAACCTCGGTTTGAATCTATAGGATTTTAAATTCTAATCCTGTTTTGGGATAACGGTCCTCACTAACTTTTTCCAAGTTACTTTTTTTGCGGCAAATTTTACTAACGGCATTATTATAAAATACTGTAAATTTTTTGTTTACAATAAAAAAAACACCACTAACTTATGCGGGCTGGATTATGTTTTTTTAAACAATTTGAGATTAAAAAATTTTACCAATGGAAAAAAATTTGGCGTTTGGATCGTTTTTACAAAATACATACATTCATAAATTCTTGTAAATTTTGAGATTCAAATTTTTTGCTAATGGAAATAAAATTGGCGTTTGGATCGTTTTTATTCTTTATTGTACACAGAGATACTTAACTTAAAACTTAAACTTAAAACATGTACCTACATAAAGGCGTTTTTACAAAAAAACATTCATAAATTCTTGTAAATTTGCATAAATTTAAGTTAAATTAACCTGCACTTGGTTATGTTCAATTATGGTGCACCAAATTTTGGTTTTTTAACATCATTAACATGTTTTTTTCAATTGTTGTAGATGTAGTCAATGCTTGTGGCGGTGAAGGTGAAGGAAGCACGATCATCTACAGCGGTCTCTCTTACATAAACAGTAAGAAACATTCATTCCCTCTCATTCAAATCATTCATAACAAACCCATACCTCATTAAGAAAAATGGGTTTTTTAAGAGGGGGGTTTAAAAAGAAATAGTGTAAGTATTTAATTCTGGGGACCGCACTTAAAATATGATCGTGCGTGGTTTAAAATTCCCACAAGCATTTTTCTCTTTCATTAACCCACTTCATCTCTTTAGCTACTGTTTTTTTTGTATTATCTAATTAAATATTACTTTTACAGAGAAATGCACAACAACAAAAGACAGGAGACCACGTATCTACGCTGGTGAGCTAATCTTCTAGCTACATGTCACCACTTCGTCATTAAGGGCATTTCGTATATTACACAACAGTATTCGTGCTTCGTTCTAGACACCGCCAGAATGGGCAATTGCAATTTTTTATTCTAAATTTAAAAACCCGCAAACTTTTTAAAAATTTGTCAGGATTCGCAGCTGAATTCTTTAGAAAAAACTTGTTTATATAAAAAAAATTAAAAGCAAAAACATTCTGGTGATTTGTAAATAGTATTTATTAGGTTAAGTGATGGTAGCATTTAAAACAGCTTAACTGCTTATTTTAATGTAAAATAATATTTATATTTTATTTAATTATATTGTTATTATAAGCTTTTTAATACGTAGAACGTATGTTGTTCTAGGATTGTGTTCAACAACACATTTTACTTAAAAGATTATGCTAAAATAAAAAATAAAACCACAAGATATATTCTTGTGGTTTGAACCACTAAATACTCCATCACGTATGTGGAACTATTAATCCTATTTTTTTTCCAACATTTCTGTATTTAAAAAGTCATAATGAATTATGTTGTTGAACAGCCAGCTTAAAATATTGACTTCTTCCGGTAAAAAAAAAACAAAAATGTTTCGGTTATTATTTATTTTTAATTTTAGTCTATTACATTCCATTATTATGCTTCTTATGAGGGTTGTTCCTAATACTTAGATGGATAATGAATAGAAAAAATATTGAAATATCTAAATTATTGTTACAGTATCGTGAATAATATAGATGTTTCTTTATTTAAGAGTGAGCCATAAAGGAGAATGAATATTTTAGCTTTCTATAATATACACATTAAAATATTTAGTTTTTAAACAGAGATTAATTTGTATTAGATGTAAATGTTTGTTTTAATCCTGCAGTATTTTTCGAAGACCGGTCATAATAGTTCGTAAAAACTATTTAGGGATTCTATATTTTTTTATAGGTACAGAGGATAAATACCTCTGAGATCTTTTTTAAAAAGTTGCTGAAATTCTATGCAATTTCATAAACGTTCAACTTCAAAATTACATTCAAGCTAAATTAAATAGCATTATTATTTTTGTAATGATCTATTTCTATAAATAATTGGACCTAAAACTTTACCATATTTCGATATATTCGAAGTAAATGTAAGGTTTTGTAAAAGCTTTAGAAATATAGTTGTCTTAACAAGATATATAAATAATATTTATATATTAACTGTCATATAAGACGCACTCTACTTAACAATGCTTTTGTTTGAATTTAAAAATAAGTAAAGGTGGGATATGACTTTCAGAGATTTTGAAATATATTGTCTGCATAAGCTTCGCAACACCTTAAGCGCCTTAACTGCCTTAAGTGAAGATATGGATAAGATCATTTTGGTAATCAATCCCCCTTAACAGTGTCCCATGTGCCAATAAACAGACAGATTATTCTGTCATTAGCCATATTTTGATATAGTTTTAGATGTAAAAATATTATATATGACCTATATACGTATATTGTATGTATGTATTGATATCATTGTGTATCAATGATGATTAAAATAATTGATTAATTAAAATGTTTTGTTTTCTTTACATACATCTATTCTAAATAATTTATACAGCGTCAGGAGCCACTTTTTACCCATGCACCTTTGATCAAGACGATGCTATGCCTGGGACATAAGTTAGATGGAGTTGGCTTGCCTAGCACCTGATACCACCCTCTCAGCCAAGTCAGCCTTATCCACAGGAAAGACAAGGTCAATACTTTCGTTTCCTTATTCACATACAAAATATGTACTTAAATGAAATATTAGAGTAGGTACCTACAGATATTTTAGCACTGAAGATTTTTAGAGTACCTAGTTCTTTCACGATCCACAATGTTTTTTCATTTGTTTTTCACCATGTTTTTCCACCAAATTGTTTTTATAGAAAACCTCAAGGTCATTGAACTAAAACTGAAACAGCCAAGATAAACACGGATATGCGATAAACGAATGAATCACGTCACACTAATTGCCCAATAAAATAAGGTGTTAGTTAATTGACTAGTGTTTCTGACTTCGTCAATGATTATTATTGAATAAATTCTATGACGTGTGTTTTTTTTCCTAATTTTTTCTCCACTATCGTGGCTGTGGATATTTTTTTAAAAGTAAACAAACTCGTAGGTTTGACTTAGTGGTTAACTCTGGTGACGGAGTTTTTAGGCTGCCTTAAGGTCTCCGTCGTGGCTTAAGCCGGGATCGACAGTTTAACGTGCCTTCCAAAACACGAAAGCGCTCAGATATAAATGCCACTAGCGGTCACCCATCCAAATATTGACCGCGCAGAATGTCGCTTAACTTTAATAATCAATGAAGATGGACAAAGCAAGCTACGCCACGAACGCTTCGATATTTTATAAAAATTGAAATGTTTTTAAAGATTGTCCTTATTAATTTAGTCTTCATCAGCCAAATCTTGAAACATAGGAAAAATCCTCTGCATACAAAGATTCGATCCCACATACCTAACCGAAGATCTATGATAATTATGATTCACCAGTACATATTTAGTCAGTATACTTTTTATACAACGAAGAGTCCCTGGTAGACCTCCCTTCTCTTTATAAAAATCTAGAGCATTCTTTCGTCTGACGTCATCGAAACAAATGAGAAGCGTAAGTTTCTTGGAAGATCCCACTTTGGGAAATACCACTTGAGCTGGAGTGTCTACGCAGCTGTCAAAAAGTAAGCTATTGTAGTAAGCTGGCAACTCTGGTGATGAAGGTTTGAGTCCGTTAGTAGCTCTGCTTTCCCTGCTGTGGGTCGTGGGTTCGATCCTCACCGTGAACAAATTGTGTGTGGCAAAGTTAGATGTTTGTTGTGTGTCTGGGTGTTCATTTGTATTTACAAAAAAAAAAGGTATATATAAGTATTCTATCAGCAATCTTGTTCCCATAGTACAAGCTTTTTAGTTAGAGACTAGAGGGCGTTGTATGTAATGTCCAAGGATATTTATTATTTATTACCGGCGACGCGATAGCGTGAAAAACTGGTGCTAAGGTAAATTGCGGTTCAGTATCACTATCAACAAACTTGTTTGTGTAACGCGGTAGCCGCCAGACGGGCAGGCACCGGCCTCTTAGTAACTATGCCTTTGATGTACTAACTATGTTTGTCTCTGTGGCGTCGGTGTAGAAACTATTGTTCCATCTGTGGCCGGTTACTCATCGCTGATCCAGTTTTCGCTATGTAGGTTTTAGGGTTATGTTTGTTTTGATCGGAGGCTCCAAGAACTTGTATTGGGATAGCAAATTCCTACTATTGAGTAAAAGACATGTCTTCGTTAAAGTTCGCAGTGGATAATGTGCGGACATGCTTGGCGAAGCAATGCATTGCTAGAACTTGTACTGTGGTAAGCAAATTTTTACTAAAGACTCACATATTCGGCAACGTCCTCAATGGACATGCTCGGCGAGGCAATGCACTGCTAGAGATAGGGTAGAGGTTGCCTGTTAACATCATGTGGACCATATTCTCGTTCCATTACTCTAATAAAAAAGTTGTGAAAAACGACTGATATCAATATTTTTAAGCCTATGATGCCCTTAACAGGTAAAGCAAGCTTGTATGAGTTAGTGGCTAACTCTGGTGATGGAGTTTTTAGGCCGCCTTAAGGCCTCCGTCATGGCTTAACAGCAGTGCAAGTACCGTTCTTATCGATCGCTTAGTTGTCGATCGCTAAAGTCGATAAACGTATCGAATCTTATCGTTCCATGAGTACGGATCTCTTGTCGACAAATTTTAACGATGCCTTACGATCGTCAAAATAAGGCTCACTTTCGTTTGTCAGAATCGAAACATAGTAAACGTACACCATTGCCAATTCGTTAAAATTTCACGAATTTGTCTACCGATCGACTTAGTTGGTAACCTACCCGCAACTGTCGATAAAACGAATTTTGACGATTCTAAATGTCAAATTATGCGATCGACAAGAACGGTACTTAGATTAGATTAGAAAATTCTTTATTGCACTTTAAAAAATCGTACTTGGGGGGCAGATGTCCAAAGCTTTCGAATTTTGGATTCCTAACTCAATTTTTCTTTTCAAAAGATAACTACTGGTATCAGAGGTGGTCCAGCACATAGTTACACTTTCTACCGACATTACAAAGTGTTATGTATAGATATTGACTCACTTTACCAAAGCTATCATAACTTTTAAGATGAGGCAACAGCACATCCGTGTATAGCACCGTACAGTGACTCAGTTCACCACAATCCTTGGTAACTTGAACTCTATGATCTTATGAATAAGGGTGCTGCTTATCGAGGATCTGAGATGGTATCTAAGAGGCCCAACGGTAGCCCCAGTTCAGCGAGAAAGCATAAAAATGTGGGTACTAAAATGTTCCCACAGAGATAGGAGGCTTGCAGTTTTTGGACTGTCACGGAGTAGTGCATTTCTTCGGACTGAGATGAATGCTGGTAACTAATATTATAATCGTTTGACATTTGTCATCGGAATACTCTATTTGTCTTTGACGAGATCCAGAGGTGCTCTACTACAGAAAACGCAGTTTTTGGAAAACGTGCGTAAGTGCTTGGGTGCGAAATCCAAATGTGACAATCGTATAACGCTAGCGTATTCGAGATACACTGCGCGGTGACGCTACAACCTTAGACAGAAGAGCTGACGTTGACGCTCAATATGATTTAAATACGTGGTGTCTATCAAAATTCGTCATCACCCCATTGCTAAGATAAGCTCTGGTAACAACACTTTTTTCTTTGAGACCTATTCCTGACTCTTCAAGATAAAAAACAAACACTTTTACTGACATACCCATAGTTGCAAAACTCTTATTGCCTCCAAAACTCAGAATAATGAAAGCATAAGATATTTCGCTCTTTACTTGCTGGTAAAAATTTGGTAAACACAACGCATAGGTAATTCTAACATGTCATAATGATGAGTAGGTTCCAAAGTTCATACTTACTAAGGAATGCGTGAATAACTGACTACATACATAGTACACAGGGATCTAAAAAACCTACGGGGTGACACAAGCAGGTGATTTTCTCAGACGTCATGCCACGTAACATACGTCAATACCTGTCCAGGGGATGAGTAAATAGGTCAGAGTTTAGCAGCGTTACGTAAATCCAGTGTGTCATTACTACCCAAGAGTTTATTATGCAGCGTTAGATAAGTCTTGCAGGGTGTCATTACTGCCCAAGGTTTATATAATATACCTAAGTACACATTGTGACATATACCTAGGTTTAACCTGGATTTATAGAAGGTAAGCCAGAGAGCTCGTAAGAAATGCTAGACAATTTTGGGGCTTAGTATGCTCTGTATACAGGACCTCTACTGCGTATAATGATTAACGAAGATTCGGTAGTGAGGTTTATGTTACATTGCGCGTCTGCCTTGTACGATGACCCGGCTTGAGAAGTCACTACGTAATGTAATGCAAACGTCACTACTCACTATCATATCTTCGTTAATCATTATTTGGAGTAGAAGTCCTAGTACTTGCTCTTCAAGATGCTGTTCAAACAAGATTTTCAGGTTTCTCATAAACAGTCTTCCATAGACTTTGAGAACGAAAGTTGAGCCTTCTTTAACAATGGTGTCGATTATAATAATAATATTATTATAATATTATTAATAGCTTCGAGATGGGGTCCTTCAAAAGGCGGGTTTATCTCCTCCTAAAAGGCCGGCAGCGCACTAGCATCACCTCTGGTGTTGCAGGTGTCCATGGGCGGCGGTGACTACTTTCCATCAGGTGGCCCGCCTGCTCGTCTGCTAGTTATAACATAAAAAAAAAAAAAAAAAAAAAAAAAAAAAAAACTTGTTTTTTTTTTTACTAAACTAACCTCATTTGATGGCACTGAAAATGTTGCCGTCCGTTTCTTACTAACTGAAACGACAAAGACGGCTGTAATTGAAGAGCTGTCAAATTAGGTTAGTGAGAAAAATGCAATCGATACCAATGTCTACCTATGCTCTAAAATAAATTAGGTATTAGCGAACTCGACACTGGCAGAATTGTGACAACTAGCCACAAAAGCCATAAACCAAGAAGTTGAAGTAGTTGAAAATCCACACTAAGCCTGCCTGGACTTCCCGCGTCGAACACAAACAAACAGACAGACAAGCCACGACTCTCCAGTATCGGTTTAGTTTAGCTCACGGCGCGAACTACACAATACGATACCAGGATAACAGACAATGCGCGGAAGTGTTGGAAAGCTGTTTGCTTACCGAAATACATTCACAATGGTATTGGAACATCGGGTTTTGCTGGAGGCATTTCGGAAGATGTTTTAGATGAGAAATGAACTAAAAACTTGTTTTGTATTCGCATAAACATTTATAGGAAAAAAGCTTAAACAGAGTCAGTACAGTTGTCTCGTCGGCTTTATGCATCAGTCCGACCGGAATCCACGACGTTAGCACCGGAATAATCCTTAGGTTTCCACAGACAAAGAAAGCTGCACCCATCATTCTTCTTCTTCTCTTCATTAATGGCCTCTGTCCGGCACCCATCATTTATATACCATTTCAAATTATATATCAACTTGACACTGGCAAAATAGTCTGTCAAAATGACGGACAGGTGCCGTAAAAAGAAGAAGAAGAATACTGTGAAAATAACATGACAAACACGTGACCAATTCCCTAGAGATTGTAATTGTAAAGTATGGGCAAAATGGTCTATCGTGATGACAGACAGAAGCCATAATTGAAGAAGAAAATGTCTACTTGGCTAGAGTAGAGGTACCTATAGAAAAATAATTATAAGTACCTAGAGGGTCACGTAGAGTACATGAATGAATGAGTGAATGATATACATGAAAGCCTTGTCGGAAACTTTTGAAGGAGATTCCGTTTTCGAAATTTAAAATCTCCGAAAGTTTCCGTTATCTGTCCGACTAGATGCGTCACTCAAAACCATTAATCGCTTATTACGTAAACCTACAAACATTCCCCAATCAGAATATCAAATCTATGAATTAATTAAGACTTCATTATACCCATTGATTCGCCACAAATCATTTATTTGATTGTTTTAATCTAGGAGCGAGCGACTTTAATATTATTAGGTAGGTGTCCCACTGTGACACTCGTAAAACCATGACTCATCATCATTATAGACCTATCTACTATTGATTGTGCTATAAAGTATACTATTATGGTTTCTATGGCATTCGTTAGGTTTTTTTAAGCGATAACGATTTATGGCCTGTTTGCGCATACAGAAATCTTTTTTTTTCTATTTTGTCCCACTGCTGGGCAAAGGTCTCCCACCAACTCCTATCAAAGGCGTCGAGGTCGTCCCGCTAACGCTTTTTAGGGGACCGAGTGAAATTGTTACTCAGCAAAAATTTCAGTACAAATTTTCATACAAACATCTATGCTTGAGTCCGGGGGATCTATGTCAACCATGTAATGGATAGTGACTTTGCTTATGCCATTTACCCATGGATCTATTCTGTATCCATGGTGTTACCTAAGAGTTCTAAATTATTGTTTACACATTATACTATTTATTTCTATAACGTCTTCATTCTGTGCTCTTCTGAGGCGCAGTTGAAAGAAGTCCGGGTTCAAACCCTGTACCGGGACAAAATATTTGCGTACTTCTACGGTAGATATAGAATAAATTAGTCAAAATTTCAAGTCGGAAATTTATACGAATTTTTAATATTTGCTAAATAAATAAAAAGTTCTAAGATGTACATAACCAGGAATTGTTAAATATTTATTTAGTCACGCAACACACCATCTTGTAGATTATTATTTCAATAAACAATATTCAAATCATCTTCATTCAGTCGGTTGATTGTTAAAACCACAAATTCTGAATGAGTGGTCCAGTCTCTGTAACTAACGACCAGTTAGCACGCTATATCTTAGAACTTTTTACTCTGGTTTTCCAACTTGACTGAAACTATTTCGGGCCCATAACCAATGTCAAAAATGAATTTATTCAGTTGAAGCATGGCTATTTCATTTTCTGCGATTTAAAAAAAAATGATTTTAGCAGACATATTGGAGACAGTAGGTATACAGAAAGTGATACAAAATTGATTTTACTTTGTGATCAGAAATAATGACAGGATTTATGTGTATTATAAATCACAAAGCTCAAATCAAGCTAGTTATACTTGGTTTGGTTTACTGAGAAGCGGTTACCGTCATCGTCATTAGGATGATCACTATTATGACGATGACTTTGAGTACGATAAACTAGCCTAAAATACGTTATTTTTTCAAATTGCCATTTTAATTTCACTTCAAATACGAAGTACCTATTGTTTTTCTTTAATAGTGAAGTTATAAGATAAAATAGGCTGGATTTTGTTTTTTTTTTGTCTAATTTTGGCGTTTGAAATTGATGATTAATGTCCTAATGCTATATACAGAGAATCCCCATATTCCCCATCCTCCCATACTATAGAGGATTTTGTCAAATATATTCAATTCAATTCTTGTCTATGGCCTTTGCAGTGTTGCCCGCAATTTCGCCAATGTCACTTGTCAAATATACCGATTACATTTGAGCGATGACATTTGAGTTTGGCATATGCCTTTGCACACGTTGACATCTCGATGGGAAGTTGAGTATTAAAACTGGGACACGAGTTTTGACATTTTTTGAAACGACACATATTACTTTTATTTTAATAGTTTTTCTTGTGTTATTGTGAGTATTGTTGTTTAATTTTGGCGGAATTTTAACCAATAATACTTAGGTCGTAACATAAAGTGTGAGCCATTGGAATAAATGTGTGTAAAGTGGTTTTTCTGAATGTGAAAATTCGTGTTAGGTTTTGAAGAGAAAATCCACCATTTCCTTTTCAAAACAAACGACAGCCGACTTGACAAATGACTTGACTTGATTATTTATTACAATTTTAACACTTGACATTGGCAAAATTGTCTGTCGAAATGACGGACAGAGGCCATTAATGAAGAGAAGAAGAAGAAGAACATAATCAGTTGACCGCTCTTTTGAAAACGGGATGCCTACTTTCACAAAGCCTGTGAATTAGCTCCATCAGGCTCCATCATTATCCGATACAGTAACACCTACGTCTCGCCTACACTGTAATAGCCTCATCTGGTAATACCTACCACTTTAATATTGACCTTATACCTAAGCTTCGTATTCATTTTGAGCTGCCTCAGATCAGGCAGTTCCACTTGAGGTGAACTAAAGCTTAGATAGAGACCTTTGAATGAATAAATGAAGAATGGATGTATGGATGTTTGTTATTCTTTCATGCAAAAAGACTGATCTGATTGTCCGTGACCTGGATTAACACATAGGCAACTTTTTATAGCAGAAAATCAACGGGATCCAACAGAACGCGATTGAAATCGCGGACGGAAGCTAGTCATATATCAATTGGTGGTTCTATCGCTTAAAGAGCGATTTTTTTTTGATAACTAGTGGATGGAAAAAAACTTAAGATAAGGATGATTATGGCCGAGGAAATTGGAGGAAGTTTGTCCATGGGTTTTTTAGGCTGATTATGATAATGACACGTGACATAATACGTAGTCCTGACTCTTCGCATTACCCTACGCGTAAATATATTTTACATCATATCTGCACACTTTAATTCAGTGCATAACCAATTTAGGTCTTACGACAAGAAGCTGCGAATTAAACAAAATGTTGTCTTTGTGTTTTTTTATACATGTGAAATCTAAGCGGGTTTCAAATCTGACAGATTAAGTGGAAAATTTTGCAGAATTCTGCAGTCGTAATTTTGAAAAATATATAAAGTTATGATATGGCGCACCTGAAATATTTCTTCACGCTAAATTTGATTTCGTAGAATTTAGGTTATAAAAAAAACAGGTGCATACGCGACGTTCAAACTTTAATTTGTGCATTTTCTTAGCTCCTTGGCGTGACATGGATGCGTCGTGAGATGCGGTCAATCATTTTGTCATGAGATCATAACATTTAAGCGTGTCACTGCGGTTACTGGTATAAGGCACCATGAAATTAACTCTCTCATGTATTTTGACACATTGTAGCAACCTAATTTGATTGAGAACGGCCAAAATGTTTTTCGATCAAAGTAAGTTACGATTTTATTTACCAGTAGGTATATTTTTGATTCATCTATGACCTGGAATTGTAGGGAAACTCATCTGCTATTAAAAAAAAGGAAAAGTACGTGTCACTATTATGAAAACTTTCTCAGAAATAAAGGTATTTTTTGGTGTGCAACATTGTTTTTCTGTGCACAACTTGCCTGCTCGTTGGACGCTGGACTTAAATGTGTCACATGCTTGACCACAATTTACTGCTACACATCTCGAAAACCGTTTATTTATGATACCTACATCAGAATAAATACCTGATTTCGAATCGAGAGTACCAGGATCGCATAAATCACCAAGAGCACTACACGACACCGATACATCTTGTTGTACACGCATTGAGTGTAGTAACTTACTTATTGTCTGTGGTAAGCGCCACTCCATTCAAAATTTTCAGATCGAAAAAAAAATACAATACTTAGTCTTCATCCTTGGAAGAACGAAATGAGCACTACAGACAAACTTATCAGCATAGCGTGATTCGTCACTACAGAGCCCCAAGTCTGTGCATTTGTTTTACTTTCGACTCGATTATAGCACACGCAAACGCATTCGCAAAGCGAGAAATTTACATAAAAATCTACAAGTTTGAAGTTTAAAAAGTGGCGAATGTTTGTGCCTACGTATATTTGCATTACGTGCAGTGCAATGTATGGTGTACATCAAATTCGTTTATTTTCCGCTCAAATTACATTACCATTCAATGTCGGATGGAGGGTATAAAGAGCTATCAATACCTGTGTAACCGGAGAGAGCCATTGAATAAATCGTTCAGAGGGGTGGGATGGTCGCGTGCCGTCTCCTCTATATTTTTCCAATAAATTGCAGGAGTTGACAACATTCGTCATACTGTCATGAAATATTTATTTGAAGCACAATTATTGATATAGTATTTTTAATATTAAAATGTTAGTTTCTATATTGCTTTAATTGCAGTAAATAATGAGTTGAATTTTATTCATTTATACTTTTAGAATCATTTAATACTCCTTGTGAATTTATTTACGACCAAAATTACGTTTAAGTACGGATGTTTTGAGGCTTAGTTAAAAAACAGTGGAGTATTAATCAAGCAGGTTTTGGATGAAAAAAACGTATAAGAAGGAAACTTGTAAGGAACATACCTATAATCATACAAAACGTAATGACGATTCAAAGTGATCAGTGAGATTTTATTGAATAAAAGCTTTTTGACTTTGACTTTGACTTTGTGTACGTAAATGACTATTAAATGTTAACTAACAAAACAGACTGTATAGTATAGCATTTTTGATTCGCTACCAATTAACAAAAATAATTGAACAACGAAACGAAAGTCTTACAAATGAAACAAAACGCACGTGTCTAACAATTAAAAATATTTTTGTTAAACAAATCATCTATCTTAACAATTAAAAACGGTCACGGATCTCGTGTAACGGACAGATTCAAATTATTGTTTGGACACGGTGTTTTTGCACCCACACACTTCCGTCTTTACCTGTCTTAATGATCTGATATTATCAATATTATACCTACCTACTATGATACTGTAACTAAATGACGCGACGGCGACGTCAACGCATTAGGAAAAACACGGTAGATACCTATTTTTTTATGTTAGTAAAGTACCAAAAGAAATAGTTTTAGTTCTAGGGCGCCTAAATGAATCTATTTATTTATTTATTTATTTATTATTGTACTTTAATTAAACGGGTAACCTATTACATTAATTAAAGAAGAAGGAAAATTAATAAAAGAATCAGGTCAAAAAAAATAAAAAATTACACAAATCAAATAAAAATATAGCAATTGTCAATAAAAAAGTCACGAAAAAATTTACATCACAAAAATTACAAATTATTAAAATAAATATAATTCAAACACACATTCATACATCACGCTCACAAAACCGCAAACACTGTGACAGGATCTTTGCAAATCCATCTGCAAATAAGTCGCAGTCAGGATTAGCGTTCAGGAGAGCGTTGAGCGCAGCGAGAATGCGCGGGATAGGTGATGCGGCTCGTGCGGTGGTGCGACACGCAGGCACGGCAAACAACTTGTGATTCCGACCCCGACAGTAGTTATTCGGTACAAAAAATCGACACATCTCATCACTCAGGTCCGAGACGTCTATCTTACCGTGGAAAACCTTACATGCCACTGACATCTGATCCATGGCGCGCCTCGTTTCCAGTGAGTTGTACCCGAGGCAACCCAGTAGAAATTTGGTTGGGTACAAGTATGGGTAATAACCGTACCGGCGCTTGTAAAGGAACCGCAAAAAGGCCTTCTGTACTTTTTCAAGCATTAGCGTGTACTTACTCTCATACGGATTCCAAATACAAGCGCCGGCTTCAAGCTTACTTCTGACGAGCGCGCCAAAGATAAGACATACCACATGATCGTTGCGGAAGTCGCGGGCATTTCTGAGAACGAATCCCAGACGCCTGAAGGACTCCTTTGCCAGAGCTGCCACATGGTCGTGAAACGTTAAGTTTCGGTCGAATGTGACCCCCAAGTCCTTCATAGCGTTTGTTCGAGTTATGACTGTTTCATTTATCTTATAGTCGAAAAGAATTGGGCGCCACATCCGACCGAAAGTCATCACATAGCATTTATTCGGGTTAAACTCCATTTTGTTGATGATGCTCCATTCATAAATCGCATCGACATCCTGCTGAAGAGCCAAACAATCCGCTTCTGACTTAATTTCTCTAAAAAGCTTTAGGTCATCTGCATAGAGTAAGCTCCTCGCTTTGGATGCACACGACGGTAGATCATTGATCATCAACAAAAATAGCAACGGCCCAAGTATTGAACCCTGACTTACCCCAGACCGCGTGTGATAGGGCCGAGACTCGTACAATCCTAGCCTTACAAATTGCTGGCGATCACGGAGATAATCCGCCAGGAGCCGGAGAAGACCCGGGGCAAAGCCTATGGATGCAAGCTTTAACAGCAACTTAAACAGCAGCATCTATTTTTAACCCACTTCAAAAAAAGAGGAGGTTCTCAATTCGGTTGAGGTTTTTTCAGTAGTTTGGCAGACAATGGGTAAGTGTAACTGGAAAAAAACACGCCATCACACGTACACTACATTGCGTATTTTCCTTTTCTGTGGTGTTTACAATCAATAGAACAGTCCCAATGAACTGCTATCATCATCATCATTATCATTTGATGATGAAGGCGTATCAAATTGAAATCAGTTTTCCAGTTTTTTTAATTTATAAATTATATTAGGTACTAAGCTACTCAACACAATTTTTGATAACAAAATTAACAAAGTAATAAAATATCAATTGCTACTTACCACTTTAACAAAACCAAAAATAGTTTTGAGGAAAATCCGACTTATGTTGGTTGTTCATCCAGTACCCGATGTCACAAATCAATAGAAATGTTTAATTAAACGTAGAATGAACTCTATGGTTCCTACCATTTATTGTACGACGTCTACTAAAAAAACTAAAATTTGTTATGGGTTGAGTTACACTGCCGGGCTGCCTTTTGCGTTATGTGTGCGTTTTGGGGAACTGCCGTGTCGCCGCGCAATGAAAATCAAAATAGTTGAATAAATCTTAGTTTATTGTTTTGCGTAGTAGATATTCTAGAGTATCAATAATAGTCTGCGGTCCGCGACCAAAGTGGGTGTTGTTTGTTTTATGGCCAATTGGAGAGTGTTGGATGTTTGATGAACTGGGTGTGTGGCGTTTATTGCACCAAATTGGCTATCGAGAAAAGCTTTGAATGAATAATTTTCTTGAATTAGCCGTATCTAACTTTGTAGGTATTGTGTTGGATCCGGTATTACATATATTTACCTAGAGCTACCTTTCTTTGTGCTTTTGTGTCGCGTTTCAGTCAATGATTTGCGTTTTATCGGGCTAGGCCCGTTCTCACCCGGTCCGGTCTCCCCCGATATGGTTATCTTGAATGCTGAAACAAAAGCACACATATTTACGCCTCGGACCCTCTCTAATGCCTAATAAGGCCCGTCCTCAGCAAACATGCTCTGTGAGATAATGCGCATGTTACGAGCGTCTCAAACACTCAATAGCAATCAGTAACTGAATAAAAAAATTAATTGCATTTTGGCATTTTATTTGTCTCATCATTATCATAATCATCATCATCATCAACATCGTCAACCTATATCGGTCAACTGCTGGACGTAGGTCTCTCCCAAGACGCGCCACTGAGCCCGGTCTTCGGCTCTTCTCTTTTCTTTTATTTGTCTACAAAATAAAAATCCGATTAGAAAGTAGTCCAAAGGTTGATCTCCCAGTTGCAGAAAGTATCGAGCGATTCGCGTTGTTATGTCACGAGCGAGCTGATCGCGCGACCTGCGTGGGCGGCGCGTAGGGATGCGCTGATATCGATTGATGCGTCGACCGTTTGATCTATCGATAAAAAAGTATGTTTTGTAATTACTGTATTTTGGTCTCTATTTTTATTCGTCGACTAGCCATCGCCCGCGGCGTTGCTCGCGTTCTACCCTTAAGGATGCGACTTTTCAAAATTCCTTTCTTAGTGCACCCTTACACTATATAAGGATACCCTCCAAATTTCATACCTCTAGGAATTGTAGTTTAGGCTGTGCGTTGATTCTAAGTCAGCTTCAAAAGAGTTTTATATATATTGATGATGATGATGATGGCGATGTTTTTATGGACTATTTCCACCCGCTACGATATTCGATACCCGAGAAGCTTTAACAGCTATTCGGATTCCATAGCCATGGTTTATTAGTACTAATTGAATTAAACAGGGTGTCATTTATGTTATACGTACTTATGTGTCTCTATTTCAATATAAAAAAAAAGCTTTAATGGGTAAACAAATTCCACAAAATTAAGCCGTCACCATTGATTTTTATTTTACCTATCGAGGTGTAATTTAAACAAATCTCATGTTCCATCAACAGTCCCATCTCTAGAGCTGCGCAGGCGCAATCTTCGCCAAACCCGTAGCGGCTGTGGCGACAGACAACATAAGGTCACGGCATGGTCCTATCAAGACCATAAACTCATGGATTCACACTTAAATTTTGTCAACCTAATATTTTCATCATCATTATCAACCGGTCAAATCCACTGCTGGACATAGGGCATAAGCATTTTTATTAATCGAGGACCTTAAAATAAATTAAAATAAACGTGTTATAAAGCTACGTATTTGTAGAGTGATTTTTTTGGCGCTATTGATTATTTTCAGCATTTTACTAGCGGTATTGTGATTAGGCTGTAATAATATTAGTATATTTCTGTAGGTAATATTTATGTAAGCACCTAGCTGATATAGTACTTTTTCAGTGAGTTCAGACATTGTGTCCATAAAATTTAACGAGCGTCGAGAAAAGTGCGCGAAAACACGCAGCCAAATGTTTACCGCGTAAAAATGCCGATTGCATACGGGCACATAGGTTCAGGTCCTAGGCAGGCTTTAAAATATATAGCCGTGTTCGTTAAATGTCTAATGTCATTTCATTTGCGGAGTGCCATTACTATGGCGAAGCTCTGAGCTTACTTTTTATTGTCAGCATCGACTTAGCATTGATGATTTTAAAAATCTTATTCCGAAATATACCTACCAATAAATAAAACAGTCTAGGAGTGAGTAGTCAATAAATAATTTATAAGTTAAAAAAAATGGTAAAACCGACTTCAATTTGATTCATCATTCATCATTCATTCATCGTGAAATGATAATGATAATTTCATGGGATCATTACCCTTTCAGATAAAAAAAGAATTTTTTAAATCGGTTCATAAATGACAGAGTTCTGAGGTAACACAAATAAAAAAAATAAAAAATACAACCGAATTAAAAAAAAAATACAACCAAATTCAATTCAAATTCAAATTCTTTATTTCCGAAAAAACTGAGAAAATGCCTTCTACCTAATACCACTTCTGAAAACGTAAGGGGTAACTAGGTAATTATCAGTTTGATCATCGAACTAAATAATTGACAATAGTAGGCCGTACAAGTACATTCCCTGACCTAGCCCTTGGAATTCTTACTTGTTTTCAACAAAACGAGATACTAGATCACAATTAAAATGATTTCATTTATTTTGGCCAACATACCTAGAACTTTAGTGGCTGATTATGATCAAGGTGGGTTTTTTCACTATTTTAGTCATCAGACGGATACATAGGTAGCTTTGACTATGCCAAAGAACATTCGATACCTATCAAACCGGATACCTACAATGATCAGCCAAAAATATTGCGCGGTTCAAATGAGTACAACTAGGCTTTTGCACAGTGGCCGATACCGATGACTACTCGATAACGACGTGTCAGTTGCTCGAATAAAAACACCGTTGTTGGCGTCGATACCCCAGAAAAGGTGGCTTTCTGGTCTGTGAAAGTGTCTAGTACCTTTTTTTTTTTTTTTTTTTTTTTAACGTGAGGAAATCCATCGTGGATACCTATTGCTTGTTAGAGCAGTAGGTTATGTCAGTGTATGTGAGGTTTTAGTCAGTACAGTCTGACTCAGACTGTACTGACTAAAACCTCACGGTCCGTCGGGCACTTTCCACTATAAAAGCTTTCCATTGATATCGATCGGTGTAGTTTTTACGACATATGATTGCAGGTGTCGTGTCGGTGGTAGTGTGAAACCCGTTTATGACTCAAATTATCTTAGTTTGATCTACAAACGCAATGATGTGCCATGAAGGATGTTCAGAGAATTCCACAGTACATTAATCACTTTTAATTTATATATACTTTTTTCATTTTCTAAAATTGTAACTGAAGAAGCTCAAACCGTTTTGGTACTTTACTTAGAAACCAAAACATCAAATAAATCATACAAATCTAACTAAGTTGGTAGGTATACCTAGTACCTACTGTACATCAATATTTTTCAACAAAAATCTATGTGTATGAAAATCTTAGAACAAAAAACTATAGCTTTTAATATTTACATCAATATTCTTTGTTCTCGTAACCTTTTTAAATATTTGTTAGTTAAACGTTTCCTTGAAGTTACAGGAAGTGTTAGTTTGTAGTGTTTGTTCCTGACTGTACCTTTTGTTTGTGGAACCGAGACGGAATTCTGTACAGTCAGCGGCAACAATCTGAAAAAATAAATGCAGATTTTTTTTTTTTTCGAACGTCAACTTTTTATACGTGTAAGTTACTTCGGTTTAAAGAACTCATAAAAGAACTTTACAGTTCACTTATAATAAGCTTAAATTATAATTTAAGTAAGTAGGTAAAAAAAAGTAGTGTAAGGTTAGTTCGTAGTCTTAATAATAGGTAGGTAGCTTTTATGTATTATAAGTATGTATTTACAAAAAAAAAATGTATGTATGTATTCTATCAGCCATCTAGTTTCCATAGTACAAGCTTTGCTTAGTTTGGGACTAGAAGGCGTTGTGTTAAGTGTTCGAGAATATTTATTATTATTATTATTATTTATTAAAATTTATACAAAAACATATCTGTAGATAATTTGTAACCTATCTATGATAATTTAAGGTAGCTAGTTGTTTAAACTTAGTTTAGTAAAGTGGGTTTCTTTAAATAATCAATGACCCAAACAAGAGAAGTACTTTCATGAGTAAAACTTACAAGTGTGTAAGGGCGTTTTTATACAACATTGGTTCTCATCAGTATTCAGTACAGGGATGCACCAATACTACATTATCGATTTGTACATTGCTGTATGTTTTGAGTAGTGATGTGATGTGAATAAGTGCTGGGATTTTTTTTTTTTCGTTTTTTTCCCAGTAGTCACCATCGACTAGTCAACCACCTAATCTACCGACCAGTTTCCTGACCAGTTTGCCGACCAGTCCACCGACCAGTCTACCGATCAGTCTGCCGACCAGTCTACCGACCAGTCTACCGACCAGTCTGCTGACTAGACTGCCGACCAGACTACCGATCAGACTACCGACCAGTCTACCAACTAGTCCATCGATGAGTCTGCCGGCAAGTCAGCCAACATGTCAACCGATGAGTCTACCAACCAGTCCACTGATAAGTCTGAAATGGGATTTTGAGACCAGCTGAACGTTGATCCTGTGACCTGAAAAAATAAGTCATTAGTAAGTATTTCTTTTGTGAATCCCGGGACTTTGAAATCCCAGGTTTTCCCAGCTCTATGAAAGACCGCGGGCTATAGGGACGCACCGGCCGGGCTTGTCCCGCCTCCCATTGTCTCAGCGACAGATTATAATAATTTCCCGCCAAATCGAAAGCATTTGGGTATCGATCGACTGCGTTGATGTTATTAAATCAATGTGCGCATGCGCAGATGAATCTATTTTGGTACTCTGTCGTGAGAAAAGTTTTGTCTTCCTAACATTTTCAAAGATTTTGAGCTGATAAATATAAAAAAGTCTAGTTGGTGACTAATAAAGTCTGACCACGTTACGTCTGCATCATTTAAAGTGTAGCAGAATTTCACTACCTTAATAATAATTTGACAACCAATGCACGACGAAAATTATTTTAAAAATACATGTAAAAGTTTTTTTGGCAGATTTATCGTGGTGACTCTATTTAGTCTAAGAACCTATATTTTATTTAGTTATATTGGTTGCTTAGTTATTAAACGTTTTACCTAGTTTTGGTTTACCTTTGACATTTGATAACTCTAGAGCTGTTACTTGTAGTAGTCAATTACATTTTATTACAAATCCTTATCTTCTAATTTTCAGTACACAAAGTATCAAGACGATATATTCGACTATTTGAATAATTTCGTTTCAAGTGACAGCTGACATTATTCCGAACAATGCCACATCGACTAAATGCAGCCTCAATCGCGTGTTAGCACGTGTAATGTTGTGAAGAATAGCTCACTAATCGATTTCAGACACTGCAAACGAAACTGCACTTTCTATTCTCAGAATTAATGCTCAAAACTCTTTGAATGCAATCCGCGTAGCACAGTAGCTACCGTCCTACACTTTGACGTTTTTGTATCGCGCGTTACCACTCACAGAAATATAGGTTTTGTGTGTCAGAGATAGAGTAGATTTTAGCGTAATGTGTGTAGGTTTTTAAGCTGTTTGGTTGTAGGGTATAAAGACCGGTAGCTTGCGGACAATGAGCGATCAGTCAAGTTAGATAAAAGATGATTATACAGAAGTATTGCCTGAGGGAGGCATTTGCCTGATTTTATGGAGGGTTCATAATTGAGGTTAATGGTCGTGTGAAAAAAGTTGTTAGAACTCTAAGTTTTTGGCGCATGCTACTAATACTTGTAGGTAATTACAGGCACATGAGACTTCAAGATCTTCACGTCTCAGAGTGATGGACGCAGTGCTCACGTCCTCATTGGACTTGCTCTGTGAGGTAATGCATTGTTATAGGCAGAAGTTACCACTTAACATCAGGTGAGCTATCAGCTTGTTCCATTACTTTTATTATAAAAAAAAGGTGGTTTACTTACGTGGTTTTTTATACGCACTGTTTTCATCATAGCTTCAAAAAAGCCTGTAAAGAAGTTCTGAAAGAATAATGCTAGTCACGGCAAAAATAATCTGTTATCAGACAGAATCTACACCTGGGTTTGACTTTAGAAAAATATCACTTGGTTAGACTGCCTAAAAAACTACTCTATTTTATTACTTTATCAAAATCTAAGATACAAACTAATTTCATATCACAGTAATACTTAATCAAGAGACCTTAAGGTTTAAGCTTTAAGACTTAAGAGTTTAATCATAAATAGATAGATAGATAGATATATTCTTTATTGCACACCAAGAAAAGAAGAAAAACATTAAAAAAATCACATAAATCTATCAAACTAAGTTTTTTTTATACCCTATTTATGATTTTAACTTAAGCGATTAAAAACTATACTTACTTAGCTAGGTTCAAATTACCTACATCCTTATAATTTTATTTAACCTTAAAACACATCTTTGGTTTATTCCAGACTTATCAAAAAACGACACAAATAAGTTTCCAAATTCTTTGTTTTTGGGCTCACCGATATTTGTCAACGTTGCGAAAGTGCGTTAACCGTTCGGCAACGGTCGGGCCTCTTCGACACCACACATCCCGGTCAACCGTAAATCACACGGGGTCTGTTCTACAGTGTTCCGAAATATATTTATTTTGATAAATCGAAGAAGCCAAGTGGACAAGCTACCAATTTTGCTTAACATTTAGGCAGTCTATTCAAAGATTGTGAAATGAATTTTACTAATTTTTTACTACAATATTATACTTTAATCTTCTACTATGTTTTGTTAAATATTTATTTATAAGTATCTAGGTTTCATGTCGAAATTAAGTTTAAAAAAGTTTGTACAGGTAAAAACAAATTAGGGCGCTTAGGAATAAGCTAGTCGCGCTAATGTTATCTGCGCGTACGCTGTCCGATTGATGCATTGCGCGCGCAGGTTTTGATTAACGAAATTAATTTGTCACACCGAATGCTTGTAATTAATTTGTAGTTTACAAGAATATATTCTGTTGATTTGTTATCGGTGTCGGGTGTATTTTATTTTTATGTGGAAGCTTCGAGGCTAGGAAATAAAGACATCAGATTAAGTTTTATTTATTGTGTCTAAACAGAGACAATAATTATTAAATATTGTGACAGTTACGTAAACAGAATACTTCTATGACCAGAAATAAGCTAGAGATTTTTTTTATTGTTTTTTTTTTGTGATCGTATCTCCATCGTCTGGTATCTCAGCATGAGAAGTCCCAAAGCTTCCAAACAGCAATTTAGATAAAAACGTGTCCACTTCTCACGTCGCGTAAATTAAACATGTCCAAACAACCTTATCTGACCACCAGAGAGTCAAAAATAATGGAGCCGATATGATTCAGTTGTCACTATCAGGTGAAATGGCGTCATGTTGTTAATCAGAATTCGCTTGAAGAGGTCGTTAAAATGATTGTGCGTTTCCTTAAAACTAGTTAATTATACGATCAGTCAATAATTATTATAGACCTTATAAAATTTTCAATAAGACCGATCGGCAGAAAGGGTTAAGTCCGACACAGTTGCGTCGAACGCTGAAAAAACAAAAGCAATTTTGTCTAATAAAGCATAATTAAAAAACAAATTTTATTGTAAGCATTCACGCGTTGCTTTTCTGGATTTTAATTAATCGAATGGTTTATTGGGGAGGTCGGCGTCGGTCCAAGTGATGGTATTAGTCAGAATGATCCTTTCATATTGTGTGATTTTCTACGGCGGCGGTTGAGGGTTAAACCTCAACTTTGATGTTAGAATCGGGTGCAATAAATGGTAGGTTTATGGCCCGCAGGTCTATTGGGGAATCACTATTTTTTATCCATTCTTGATTGTCTCAATTTGCTTTCATTAACGATATTGATTTGAGCGCCACCTCACACGCTCGTTTTATCCGGACAATTTTCAATTAAAAACGTTTGGTTTTTTACGCTTTAAACTATTTATTTCTCTTTGTTTGATGTTAATTAAGTTTTTTATTTTTAACTTGTAATTTACAAGAAATAAATTAATATTCATGCTATTTGACATAAATAATGTACTAAAACTTTGTAGATAAAGTTACGTGTTTAGTATAATTTTTTCAACCAATTTACTAACAATAATAGGAAGATACACTATAATTTTCATAATAATAATAACTGTTATATAAGAACGGTCAGTTATTACTATACAATTAAAATATGTCTGTCTGTCTGTCAAAACGTCTTTCAGTGGCAAGATGGGTCTCTGACGACCCTCGGATCATAGACTCTATTATTATTGTTGCATTTATAATGTGAAATCTGATCGAATAATTTTGTAATAAGCTGTTTGGGTAACAGTAAAAACCACATTGCGTTTAACGTGTTAAATTTTTTTAAATTAATATTTCTGATTAACAACCTTCTAGTTAGGCAAATAAAATAAATATCAATAGTTTATTGGCGAAAAATTATGAATAAAAAGTCAACTAATAAATAGTTCTAATTTTGCCTTCATACAAAAGACTTCAACGCGCTTCAATTTACTGTTTAAAAAAAAACAAAATGAAAATAAGAAAATCATTTTATTCTTTAAGACTACTAAAATCATTTAGAATCGTCCTATAAGCCACCTACACCGATTTTTGTTTGAGTAATGTCAATATATAACATGAAGGAGGCCTATACCCAGCAGTGGGTGATACGGGCTTAGATGATGATGATGAATGTCAATATCGTGGCCGTTGTCGGTCAGTGTGCGAACGTCATCAATCATCAGAAAAAAAATCATTTGCGACCTTCCTAAGCACAGCCGTATAGTCACTTAGCCATTGCTCAATAAATAACTGTCTTATAAGTTTGCACGATAATGAACAAAAGTGACATGAATACTTGCTTTAGTAAAACGCACTCAAATTCAAATTCAAATTCAAATCGTATATTGCACTTATGTTGTTTTAGAGATGTTGTACAAAAGGTAGTGTATCAAACATAAACCCTGTTAGGGCACAGCAATTTGTTCAGATACAGATAGGCACAAGGTGGCATATTGATGTATCTAGTTTTAAATATTTTAATAATTCTTATCTAGAAACTCGTGCAATGAATAAAAAACACTCAATAACAACTTACTCGTCCCTTTGATCAAGTCAACAGACGATTTTCCAAAAATACGTTGACCGTTATCTGATGATTGTAAATTAAGACGTTTAGCTATAGACGCTGCTGTAGTGCTTATGAATAAATATTCCTGGTTCACATAACGTCATCTAGTCGCAAACTATGCAAAGCTAGTGGGAACTAGGTGGCTGGCATTTTTTTTCTAATTACACACTCGTAGATACTTATAATACATAGTAACACCCAGACATAGAACAAACCTCTATGTTTGCCACACAAAAATGTTTTTTCTCACTGTAGATCGAACCCACGACCTACAGCACGTAAGGCAGAGCTATTACCCACTGAGCTATGACACCTGTCAGCTCTAGCTAGTTTGCCAAGCATCTATTATTTTTTGGCTGCCACTGCTAATCACTTTTTTAACTCTATCACCGAAGCTGTATAGTTTACTTTACGACTTCTTCCTTAGCCATTTGAGTTTCTGGTATAGCGCATGAAGCATTCCAGTTTTGCGCACCAATCGATTTTAAACTTGGTGCGCAAAAGTGAAATAGTTTTAAATATTTAATAGCGTTGGTGCGAAACTCTTGGTGCGCATCTTTTTGGTGAGCAAAAGTGAAATGCTTCTAGCACATGCGTTTCTATTATTAGCGTACATAAAGTAACGGCGGTCGTTTTTTAGCAAACCAAGGTTGTATGCAAAGGATGTTCGGAATCGATTCGACTCGATTGTCTATGAAATCGTGATTTCCTTTCTATTACTATCGATTTTATCTCAAGGCATGTTTGATTTGTAATTTGGGTGATACGGAAATATAAAATCTTTGTTTTTGATGCAGTTTAATGTATACTCATGCATATAGGTACTTTATTTATATATTATAGTCTTCCTATAAAGGGTGTACGAAAACCACTCCCGAAAACGTCAGGAAGTTAAAGTACTAATAAATATGACAAACTTTTTCACACATCTTTTTTCACCGCGGATATTTTTTTTCATAAATTTTTGACAAGTTTTGAGTTTTTGTATAAGACAGCTGTTTTTTGATGCTAACAGTGATGGTTCTACAGGAAAACTAATGCATATTGATGGGATTTTCATTTATTTAGAATATCCGATTGATCCATGAACTATTCCCATAGAAAAAATAACTCATATGTATTGATAAGAAAAATCTATAAGGACAATCAAGATGGACTACCTCATGTTGAGCGGTATTACGAAACTCTGTGGCTAATATTATTCTTACGACTGAAAAATATGTCAAAGTTCATGAGAACTCGCGACGTGAACTTTACACAAGCTCCGTTTAATGTACGAGACAATAGGCACATTCTCTTAAATTGGAATCTTAGCACTACTCATTATCATCATCATTATCATTATCAACCTATATCAGTCCACTGCTGGACGTAAGTCTCTCCCAAGACGCGCCATCGGGTTTGTCCACGGCTCTTCTCATCCAGTGTTTGGCAGATACATTTCGCAGATCGTCATTCGACCCAACCGGAACGTTATCTAGTACGTTAACTACTAAGACGCTCCTAAACGGGCTATATTTTTCTGCAATATGTGGCCGGCAATACGATGCCCGGCAACATTGCTGGCATGGCTGGCTATACCAGCCAGACTATGCAATATTGCAGTAGTGGCCCGGCAATAATTGCCAAACATTTTAGGTGTGGCCCGTATGGCCGATATTGTTTGATAGTATGGTACGTTTTTGAAGTAAAAGCTTGTTCAGGCGCGTTTTGCGTAAACTAGTGATCGATAGGGACCGTCACGCTCGGGTTGGTGACGCTGAATCGGGTCTACTCGGCTCCTCTCGACATATTTCGGAAACTACTGACCCTTAACTTTTCGTTCCTAATTAAAGTAAAAGTATAGCCAATAATATTTAAATTTTTTGATGATAGAATTTGGACTTCTGCCATCAAAAAACGTCAAAAGATGACAAAACCACCGAATAACTTAAAACTCGTGTCTTCAACGTTTGACATTCAATGACAAATCAGTTTCGCCAACAATTCGATACTATAAGAAACTGATGCTAATCCTGACCCCGCGGCTAATGCACTGTCTATCGGTGATAGTTGATAGCCAAAACTAGTAATTACCCCGTGATTAAACATCGATGCAAGTGGCGTGCTCCCACGATCTATACTAGGGTGACCATGGTTTAATATTTTTTTATTAATTTTCTTTAAAGTAATATCGTATTGACTAATGAGGTCGTCTGACGAGTTTTACAACTCTACCCTAAAATGTTACTATTAATATGGTTCAATGTAAACCATATCCACAGGAAAGATGAGGCTGAGAGGATGGTATAGATGCTGGGCAAGTCTACTCCATCTAAACATTGTCCCAGGCACTATAGTGTCCTAGTGGTAGGCATAGGTTGCCTCCTGACGCTGTATAAATCATCTTCAATAGATGTAAAGGCCCATTATTATGGTTCAATGTTTTTCATTGAAGAAATGAAATGACTAATTTTTCTTTGAAAATCCAACACCTTTCATCCAGCACCAACATGGTTTCAGACGAACACGGTTTAAAAATACATAACTAACAAAAGTGTCGTTGGACTCTACTGTTAGAAAGAAAAGTGTAAGACACTTTAAAAAAATGGCCACTTTTAATGCACGGCGTAATGCTTGGGATGAATACAAACATGTGTAGAGAATGTCAATTGAAATTGCCAAAAGGATGATTGATAGGCAAAAAAACGTTATTGCTAAATTATAACTAAAAAAAAAACATTTTTTTAACTACATCCTTGTTGGTCATCCTATTTTCTGACGATACGCTTCTCAGAAGTCAATCCTCAGGTTAACACCTAAAAGGTTTTAGATTAGATAATTATACGTAATGGGGAATGCTCTTTTAATTCTAAGGGTAGTCGACAAAAAAAAATACAATTGTTCAGTTTATAGATGTATCCAATGATTAAGCAGTAGCTTATATTTGCGGCTTTTAAAATCGATGGGTAATTTTCCTGTCACTGTCAATGTCAATATCAAATTGGGGTCGGTTTATTTTATAATAATTTGTAACACTTTTATGACTTTGCACTTTTGGTATTACTGCTATTATGTAAGTACTATAAAATATAAATAAATAAATAAAAGAACCTTTTATTCCTAAATTTTTACATTAAATTCATACGTTAGTATTTAAATATTAAAACAAAATTTTAAATTAGTTAGGACCCCTCATGAATGTAGGATACGCCTCATCCAGTTTTCTCCAGCTGTCTCGGTCCAGAGCAAGAACAACCTACTAGCTTTAGTTGTACCTATGTGCGAAAATATGGCCAATTTTTTTTTCTCTATAGATTATAAATATCAATTCAATAGTAAAATATCAAAAATCTACGAAAAGTGCGTAAAATGATAGTTTGAGGATAACCGAATTGGTCCTAAGTTTAGCAGTATCGGTCTCAGTTCTCAGTTTGTGCTTTTTGGGTGGGGGTTACTGTACCTACTAACTTTATCAAAACAAATGAATAACCAAAAACAGTTGATTAGAGCTATTCTAATCGTGATACATTAAAAAAAATGAGAAAGGAACGAAAACATTTTTAGTGCTGTCAAATTAGGTTAGTTTAGAAAAATCGAACATGATCTTAGCATTTTGACATGCAAGTGGGTAAGCGTGCTAATATAAACAAAAACCAATTCCACCTCTCATGACGAGTCGTAAATTAAAACAAATTAGCAATCAGCGCACTGTGGTGCCCGACAGTCGTTTTAAATTAAAGTTAAGGGGCGGTCGTTAAGCCAACTCCATTTGCGAAGGCTTCTGTTACGCCTTTTTGTACGGCTCGATTACTGACGATAATGTATCGATACGCATCAGTGTGTACAGGGTGATTTAACATGCTTTTGTAATGATCGATTTAAATCGAATAATGAGATATAAGAGAGATGTGAATGTTTTTTTACCAGGTGTAAGATTGAGAACGAATGATATTAGTGTGATGGTTGTAGCAAAGGATGAACTAAAGGTCCATGAGCTTAGTACAAAGGTTACATGTACATTTTCTTTAGTAAAAAAATATTGTGAAATCAAAATTTACCTCACTCGTATTTTTATCCATTAAATATCTAACAAAGATATCGTAGGTAAAGTAGAAGTTAACACGCATCGGTAAGAAATGTTATCTTCAAAACGTCTTATAAGCTAAAACATCATTGATCATTGATGGATCATACCAGCGCTAGGAACCAGGCTGTAGTTTCTTGCCCATTCTTCTAATCGGTCGCGAGAGAAACTGGCACGTAGAATCATTATTTAATTATTCTTGTGATTTTATTCAATAAAAAATATTTGATTTTAGCTTTCCATTGCATAAACTTGGTTTATCCAGGTGGCGGGCGGCGCCAGTTACAAATAATCAATTTCCTACCAAACTATTGCACCCAAGTAATTCAGTAAAAACTTCACCCTGTATAAGGAAGCTAAGAATAAAATACGTCAGTCTTGTCAAAAAGACGTAGTGGGCACGTCAATCAGTCGAGTCTACTGCAAAAAATAAAACTATCGCCAATTATAGGCACGTTCGCCCTTAATGGGTTTTACGTGTACACTGATTAGCAAAAGGTTTCTGTTTCTCAGATAAAATACTTGGCATTGCATTTTTTATGCTCATTGTACAAGCAAGCAAGCTCGTATGAGTTAGTGGCCAACACTGGTGACGGAGTGTTTAGGCCGCCTTAAGGCCTCCGTCGTGGCTCGACTGCTAGGACCGACAGTTTAACGTGCCTTCCGAAGCACGGAAGCGCTTAGATGTAAATGCCACTAACGGTTATCCATCCAAATAGTGGCCGCCCAGAACGTCGTTTAACTTAGAAGATCAGCAAAAATTGACTAAGTAAGCTACGCCACGAGCGCTTCATTGTACAATAATGTATGTATTGTATGTATTCTATCAGCCATCTGGTTTCCATCGTACAAGCTTTGCTTAGTTTGGGACTAGAAGGCGTTGTGTTAAGTCCGTGAATATTTATTTATTTATTTATTTATTAATAAAATAAAAATAAAATTATAACAAAAAACTCTTACTCTAAAAACTACAACAGCCTAATTTTAGCAGCCCTACTACAGAGGTGGATAGCTCAACTGTTTCATGTGTAGGTACCTACTTTGTAAATATTGTGAATATGGTAAGTATTGAATTACCTAGACGTAATTTTCTTTGTGAATGAATTACAGTTTTGAGGTGTACTTATATTTTTCCTTTCTTCGGTCAGGGGTTAAAAATAGTAAAAAATATTTACCCCACATTTTTGTAGTTTGAATATATGATAGGAACATCATATCCTCAAACCTTGTATCATCAAGGGGTCAACTATATAGGAACACGAGTTCAAAGACCGTGCGAAAAAATATACATACCAATCTACTAGCATTTTAAAAGTAGAACCCGTCATATTGTATAGGTAAGCCCAATAGCTCGAAACAATAGCTCAGCTGACAGTTCATCACATCACCCGCTAAGTAGTCAGCTTATAATTACAGGTAACTCGCCGACTCGCCACAACATTTTGACACCACAATGCGTATTAGAATTTTAGAATGTGTTGAGCGTGAGAAAAATGTCTATATTCGTTTGACTGTGGAGCAATGCGCTGTTTTGTTGTTGCACCCGAAGAAAATTTGTAGGTACATCAGGAATTGTACATTGTGAATCAGGATTTTTTAAAATTGTCAAAATAATTTTGTAGGCTGCTGCCACGCTAGCAAAGCCGGGGGTGACGGCTAGTTTTTGTATAAAAATCTCGTCGTCTGCTGCGGCGTGTGGTCGGCTATAAATAGAGCTAAATCTTTAAGAGTATAGAGATAAAAGCAGACCTAAGCTAAGCAAGGCAGGCATATGAAATAACAAAAAATATCATGTCCAGTTCTATCAATAAAACTAGAGCCTTTAAGTACCAATCCATAAAAACCGCGAATTCTGTTCAAGTTTCACTTTATACTCATACATATCATAAAATTGTTTGACACGTCCTTCAATGTATCTCTCACATATCATATAGAAACACAGAACTTTTAACAGTTACTATGGAATATAGATATAGATTATGTGGTAGTTACTATGGTAACATAATCCGTGTCATTTGCACTGTCATAAAACTGCCTCTTGGGCAGAATCAATCATCAGTGTGAGCATCTAGACCATTCAATCTATGGACGAAAATTTTCCAAATCAAATCAAAGATTTCTTCTCAGTTTGTCAAAAAGTTTAGTAAGAACCTTACAGTAAGAACTGCAGTTCAAAAACTATGACTGACTCGAATGTTTAAGAAATTATAATTTGGCTCTTACTCTGAAAAAATGCTCAAGCTTAGTGCAAACACTAACTTTAAAATAAAAGTTATTAATAAACTCTTGGCTTGGGGTAATTACACAGTGTTTTGTCTTTTGCATTTGACAAGCAGATTCAAATTCAATCGAAAGAGACGATGGGTTACTCTCGAACACAGTTCCTATCTGGATCCATAGATTTTGACAGAAGTCCTGTAATTTTTCAGTACAAAATGACACCAAATCTGTCAAAATCCGGATCCAATTTCGAACGCGGGGGTCAAGAGTATAGCCCTACAGACACGCTGTGACGATTCCAAGCCTACGTCGAGCGTGTATTATTTAGTCCAGTAGTTAGTTAGTCTTTGAATGCAACATTCTGTCGGTTAATAGCTCGTAGTGTCATAAGTGACCAAGTTACACAATAAAAGGTGTAACAATGTACGCTCACAAGATGTAAACTAATGAGGCAAAATAATCCCTTGTTACTATGTACAAACACTCAAGTTTTCCAAACGAAAACTAGAAAAAAAGAACTAAGTAAGTAAAAATTTGGTTTTACTTAGTAGTTTTTAGTTAGTTAGTTTCAGAGAACCTCAGGGTTTTTTTTCTGAATTTTGTATCTCTATTTTTCATAATTACATTCAAAGGTTTTATATTTTCAAAAATGTTCAAATGTGCGAGTGAGAAGTGGGCAGCGTCTTTACACTAATATATTCCAGAAATCCCCTCTAAGAAATTCCTACCAGTGGGGATTTGAGTTTTTTTTCCAGATATCCCCACAGCTACGACGTAGCATGTCTACAACGTAGCAGTGGGGATAACTGTTTTTTTTTTCAGAAATCCCCACTAAGTATGTGGGCCCTATTAAAAACCTTTCTTTATCCATTGAAATACACTTTTGCGTGTGATCAGTGGACGTGCTCAGTAAGGCAATGCATTGTTATAGGCAGAGATAACTGGACCTGCTTGATCCATCATCTAACCTCATAAAAAGATATACCTACTTACCTATTAGTTTTAAATATACCTAAACATAACGACTTCGTATTTAACGATAATTTTATAATAACAGCTCCTGTTAAATTTCCGCTAAGCAATAAGTTCATCTAATGAAACGAAATATTAAATTATAGCAACTTAGTTAAGTACTGCTAAAGTTATAGGTTCTTGTAGAACCAGCGACCGTCAAATGATTATCTTAGAATGATCTGTTTTTCATAGATGTATTAGAGGAGTAAAAAGTGTAGACAACTATCAGGAAACTACTATTTATGAAAAAAAAGATATTTATTCACAAAGAAAATTACAACTAATACAGTATTTACAATATTCACAATATTTACAAAATACGTATGAAACAGTTGAGCCATCTACAAACCGTTGCAAACGGTTTATAGATAGCTCAACTGGTCCAAATCAGTACCAATCCAACTAGTATTATAAATGTCAAAGTTTAAATGTTTGGATTCTTTGTTTCAATTGCTGACTGAAACTATTATTAGTCCGATTTGGATGAAACTTGTGTATACCTATACCTAGTTCGTAACCTACGTTACTTGGTATCTTGGAAAATCAACAGGATCAAACAGGACGCGATCAAAGTCTCGGACGGAAGCTAGAAATAAATAAATATTTTCGCCACCTTGTTCTTAGTCTGCGCGCCGCTTTTTCTTGCGGGCTCCACTCTCTTTGTGCATGCGGCAGACATGTCCGTTAATTACTGGTCAATGAAAGTATTTTACTTACTGCATCACCGCTATAATATAACCGTAATCTAACAGTAACCGCATATTAGGAACTAAAACCAAACCGCTTATTATAATGAGCTTAAATATTAGGTTTGCGCGCTGACCTATAATTTGGGCGCGCCAAACAATATTGCGAATTATTAGTTAGCGTAGATAAATTTATGAATTTAGGTGCATACTTTGTTCCCAGAGCCACTGACAGACGTCATATATCCTTGGATATTGTAGAAAGTGAACTGGTTATTTCAAAGACAGAACAAATCTTTAGTGATCTATAAGGAACGGAGGTCTCTTCCAAGATGCGCTACTGCGTCGGTGTTTTGATCCAATTGGTTCTGACTGGATTAAAAACCACTGCCTTTGGATTTTTGATTTATAAAGTTCTTTACCCGTTAGAAACTCGCACTACAAAAACTAAACGGATGTCTAATTGTGGGTTATTCCCATCGAGTCCACCAGCTTGCCTACTGGTGGGGTCAATGGGAAAAATAATCCCAACGAGAACACTGCAAATGAGTGGGCTCAATGGATGATTTTTTTACCACCTGGCCCCCTGTGGACTCGTGTTCTAATTGTCTATCTTGAGTGTCTAGCATGTGGATTACGGCTATCAGAGCCAATTTACACACGCATAAGTAAGGCAAGTAGTCAAGTCTAGCGGTAGAGATAGTTCTTTTCACACGTCTCGATTTCGAACTCGGAAAGTCCCCGGCTGGTCATCCTTGCGTCACCGTAAAGGGTTCCGGAACCCGCCACGGTACATTCAAACGAATAATAAAGGTAATTCTCTCCGTCTTTACTAATAAGTGGTCGGATAGGACGCGACGGCGCACACCGGTGCAGATCAGCGTGGTCTTGCGATTTGTCGCGCGATCATGTCGCGATTGCAATGCTAGCGTCAGCGGGATGCTTTTAAGGACGATGCTATGCAACATGCTTGAAGAAATAAAGTTTTTAAAAATAATACGGTAGAATATGGTACCAGTAAACGATGGGCATAAGATCATTCCAACCTATTTATTCACCAGGGAAGAAAATAATTAAAAATGAGTATTGCATAATATACCTACCTTATTTAGTGACACAAAAGCCAAAAGATGTTACATATATAAAATGTAATGTATGACACATATAAAACTAATTTCCACGGTGTAGATATGCTATTAAGCATTCTGTTGTACTCACAATCTTAGCAATCTTAACAGTATCAAGCAGAACCCGTATAGTTAGCGTGCGAAAATCTCACGTCACGAGGGTGTCGTTTGCGGCTGTTGCCAATATTGTAATACATCATGTCATGGCAAATGCTGGCAATACTACCCACCGTGTAGTAGTATTCCAAATCCACACCAAACCCTAAGGGAAGGAAGCGTTCCACGTTGTCGTAGTAAATTACGATCAGCATATCGACAAACGCGTTCGGTCTGCCGGTATCTACCCATTCCCTGATGTGATTCTCCATAGACAACCACAGGCCCCTGTTTAGCGTGGCGCTCTGCGGCGCAAAGTTGAAGTCTGCGTTCTGTCCGCCACTGAGATGTCCCACCATGTGACCAACATCGTACGGAATGCCGTTGTGACTGTAGCGAACGCTTCGCAAAGCGCTGGTCAGCGAAGGTACGGCTCTCTCTATAGCACCATTGGGTCTCGGACCAGCCATATCGATCGCCGCTGCATCGATTCTCGCTCGGACCACCACCGGCAGGTTTAAATCCAGCTGACTATTGTATTGAGTCGTGACGGACCTCAAAGGATGTGGAGGATTGTTGTTGGTATCACCACGGTCACTTAACCCAGCCGCATCGTGTGCCACTGTGCCGGGTGCCACTGTACGAAATATACCTCTATCGTCTGGTTCACGATACGTGTCGACGTAGTCCGGGTTGTCGCGGGCGAGACAAGCAGATGCGTCGATGTCGGAGTCGGAGTCGGAGTCATCTATGTTATTGGGCGTTTGTCGTCTACGTCGGCACGCTCTTTGAAGTGATCTTTGAGATACGCACTTCAGCATTGCATTATCGGTGCCGGTGGCCGATGGCTGCTTCGGCAGGTCCATATTACCGTACGGAGCACATTCGCCCCAGTTTTCTCTATCCCGTCTGCATTTGTATACTTGAGTCCCGGCATCAACTTTGCATGGAGTTGCGCATTTTACGAAGAAGTCGGTTTCGTTTCGCCGTACTAGTAATGGGTACTCATCTTTTTTACCCTTCCACTCTTTGTTGCAGTAATCCCACTCGCCATAGTGGCTCACAAAACACCAGGAAGGTGCTTCACCAACACATGCACTTTTGCATTTTGAGTATTCGAAATGCATAATGCCGCTTGTGTACCACACTATCCGTGGTGAAACCGGATCGTTCTGGCATGGTTCCAGGTCCCCTTGTCTAGTGACGACGCACGTCCCGTCGATGCAGTCTCCGACGCATTCACCTCCGAATATAGATCTTGCTGGAGTTGTGTACAAGTAACGAGTACTGGCTTGGTTCGTGTCTTTTGCGACCCCTTGCACTTTTTCCGGTGCCACATATTGAGCACTCACTATTTCTATGCAAAATACGTACAGCAGCAACGCGTACAAGCGAGCCATGTCTGATGGCTACTGTACTCGCACTATAGATGCCTTCCATTTTTATATATAGACGCTTGTTTCTACTCACACAAGCTCAAAGTACTGATAGCATAACTTGGCACACCAATAATCATCAATGACTCAAAACAAAAAACGTATACCTACCCAGATATCGCGGTCCTCATAATAACCACATTTTTATCCTGTTATCATCGCACACCTAGCGACCTGGAGAACCCCAATACCTACTTGTTGTTCTGGCCTTTGACACGAGATAACTACCAGATAAGTTGAGTGAGTTTATGTTAGTAGCTACAATGTATCAGAATGTCGCATAAATTAACGCACACTTCAAAACATAAACAAAAGACTACTTTCCAAGTAAAGTGGGTCCGCTTTCGAACTGAGTTAGATCACTTGGGTGAATTTAAGTTTGTGTTAGAATGTTTACAAAATTACTGGTGGCCTGTTGTTTAGCTTTGAGAGCGGTAATAGATGACAGATAAACCTAGGTAAGTGAGACGGGTTAGTCTCATGATCTCCTTTGAGCCGTCCCCTTCAAGGGGATTATAAGACTTTTTGTCTCATAATCTCCTTGATTTCAAAATTTTAAAATCAAAGGATTATGGGACTGAAGATTCTCAAAATCCCCTTTGATTGGTCTCAAAGGGGATTTTACACCGTAATAGCTATACCCACTGACTCTAGGTTCAATATTGGCCAAAAATATTTGACAGCAACCTTTTGCATACCATCATGCATAATTCTCAGAACAAAAAGTACAGTCTGTCCCTTGTTAAGCCCTGTCCCATTGCGAAGGACCTATCGAATACAAACTACTCGGATGTAATCGATTCGACGCATCGATACCCGCTCAATAATCGAAACCAGGGCTGGAGTAAGGGTTTAGACAAACTGGCTGCTATTCGTGATTTTAAACTTTGGCTGCGTTCAACTCCATTCCGTAACTAGTTGTGATAGAGTACGTTTAGTTCTTCTTCTTTCTTAGCATTATCTAGTTGCGAATGTTGCGATAGTGTTTTTTCTTAAAACGCTACCAGTTACCAGCCTAAAATAGTTTCCCCACTATCTCACCCGTGTTTCGAAAAAGTTACAAGTTGTCAGCCAAAGTAAAACTCAATGCTTTTTATGTTCACCACCGTCCATTGCTGGACATTGTGTCTAGCCGTTTTATTTTGTTTCTTCTAGTGTTTTGTTTCAGCATTTTGTAGATTGCCTTATGAGGCAGTCTCTACAACAATCTTTTTATAGTTGGAACATTACTATGAGTGAACTTGCATTTTATTAGAGCTGATTTTGAGGTGTATATGTAGGTGTTTCTATGTATTATAAGTATGTATTTACAAAAAAAAAATGTATGTATGTATTCTATCAGCCATCTAGTTTCCATCGTACAAGCTTTGCTTAGTTTGGGACTAGAAGGCGTTGTGTTAAGTGTCCATGAATATTTATTATTATTATTATATGTTAGATCCACTTACTTACAGCCAATTTACTTATGAGCGTGTAAGAATTAGGGTTCCTTTTTTCAACTAACCTTTCCTTGTACCTTACTACGACCCTGTTCAGTACACGTCCGTGTCGCTAGTCTGCACTTATCTTTATGCATGAAACGTAATCTTATTAATTTATTAATGTGTATTTTAAATTAACATTTTATGAAGCTTTTACAGGTTTAACTACCGCACTCAGCAACGCCACTTTAATATAAGTATTACAGTGCCTTCTGGTAAGATCGGCGTAATAGTAAGTCCGGATGCCAAGCAATTCAGCGATATTTTTATATGATAATTGCTTAGTTACGTGATTTATCCGGACTTAATATTAGGCCGATCTTACCAGAAGGCACCCTACTTCAAATAGCGGTGGTTTTTGTTATTACTCGTCGGTAAGAGTCAGTGATCTTTTGACGCACTTTTCTGAGTGTGGATGTAACTGTGACCAGAATCGGTCAAGTGTTAATCCCTTGTAAAAGGTAATTGCGAATTATCTATCGTTTTGTTTCAACCGATTTCTTTATCAAAATGAAATAAAGGATAATAAAAACCTTTGATGCAGATATTATAAAAGGTCTCAGAATAACGGGAAGCTTATTTTAAGAGGAATCTTGTTTGATTTATTCACAAAGAAAATTACAATTAATACAGTATTTGCAATATTTGTAAAATACACATGAAACAGTTGAGCTATCTACAAACCGTTGCAAACGATTTATAGATAGCTCAACTGGTCCTAATCAGTACCAATCCTATGGCAAGATTAATTCCTATGGCAAGTTCCTCAAGCATTCGACGACACTAACACTGCAAAAATTACAGTACAACCACATTAAAAGGCTATAAATTCACGAGCACAATCAATTATCAGACTCGACCGTAACAATAAAGTACGTAAGAATTTACATTACACAAAACGACCTATGTGACATCGAATCCTAACGATAATAAAGGAGGCAGCGTTTTATGCGCTTCAATACCGCGAATGTTTATACAACCCTACCAGAATACCTTGAGCTTGACCCCTTTGGAAACTCATAGAAGTTAGGATCAAGGTAAACTGGTGAAGTGGACATAAGTGTTGTTGAAAGTGTTATCGTCGCAGTACATTAGAGGTTACTTGACACGACCAGTCTTCTGTAAAGGCGAGTCTTGTATTAGTGCTTCTAATTTATTGGGAACGATACGACGACGGACGCCGGCCACCCCGACCACGGATCCATTCACACCAGTCGAGTGGACGGGGGTAAAATGGACTGGGGGTAATTATTATATCATAACTATAACATTATGCTGAGTGCGACGACCTATTTTGTTGTCATACAATAAATTTCTTCTTTTTTTTAATGTCTTAGCTGTACCTAATGGTTATTTTTCTATTCTATCCTATTTTTACGTTTTTCTCTTGCATTTTTCATTGAAAAAGGCAAAGGACACCATAAAAGTGTTAATGTCACCACGAAAGGTCAAAGGTTACCCTTAAAAGCCAAAGGTTAAGTTTAGTTAAGTTCGCTTATAATGAATAATCTTATAAATAAAATTAATAAATAATATACAGTAAAGAGTAGATATCTAGTAAAAAAAATAATGCAATTGGTTGCAAATGTCAGTGTAAATGGTGAAACAATTAGTGCTTTGATGATTGAAATTCCTTTGTGATAATAATGCTATTTGATTAAGTGCTAGATTTAAATTAGCTGGTAATATATTACATGTTACCAAATAAATTAATCAATCTCTCACACAATGTTATTGTTATAGACACACCGAACATTACCTGAGTGAGGTACAAAAAATGCACCATGCTGTTTTTTATTTCATATAGCGCGTGCACACTATGCCCATGCCACTGCCGGCATGAATGCCGCGATTAATTCAGGAATTATTGCCACAGCAACATCGCCAAGTTCGTGCCCTAGCTCCTTGGTCAGAATAAAGGCGATGTTGCTGTGGCAATAAGTCCGCGGCATGAATGCCGGCAGCGGCAATGGCATGGTGTGAACGGGATATTACAATAGCAATGCATACAAGTGCATTTTGTGTGAAGGTCAAAAAATCAAATATTATCCTTTTTTTCAATTATCAATGAAGGTCTTCTCAAACATAAAGGAACTGATTTATGTACGGAATCTGTCTGTCAATCACTTTGGAATATTGATGATGATTATGTAGTTTTTGCGCGTTTGGTATTTAGGTAATCAAATTTGAACACTACCGAAAAATGTTATTGTTCCATTTGATGCAGGAAAGGCAGATACAGAACTTTTTGTAAATGTGAATGATACAATTATTTTTTAAATATATCTAAGTATACTTCACTCACTATAATTTTCAATTTTTGATTAAAACCTACCAAGATAAAACCAAAAAAAAAATTACTAACTGGTTCACACAACCCCAATCTCCTCTACATTTTTATTAACACCCCAAACCAGATAAACAGGATACGGAAAATATATTTATTTGTCCAATCATCGTATATAGGGAGGCTCGGGTTACACCGATGATTCTGTAAAGATACATTTTCTGAAAACTGTCACACGTATATAACTTAATTTTTTTTATGAGAAAAGTGTTTGATACTTGCGTGACCCAATTAGATTGAGAGGATAGTAGGTACTGGACAAGCTTATTAACCTTTGGTATGCCAAAATGCGAATTCATCCATGGCACAATACATCTAAAATCAAAGTCAAAGTCAATTATGTACGCGGGCGTGACAACGTTCCATTCTCTCCCTTTTTCACCGGTCATTTTTCTTAACTTAACTCAGATCTCCGCCTTTTAGGAAACAAGTAAACGCCAATAAACACTGACATTGGCAAATTCGTGGCAGCCCTAGCCAACGAACAGCCACAAGAAAAAAAGAAGAAGAAGAACGTTCCATTCAGCAAGGGGACTACATTGGATCCGACGTTCATATCCTTCAATTGCACGTATCAAATAGTATCCCTTACAATTTTTGTTAGAGGTTCGTTTATATTGCGCTCGTTAAATAACGGTGGAAGTTTCATAGGATTTTTAGGTTTTACGGCAATCGTCCTGTGATTTGTTGCGACTATCTCGAATAATAAATAACACACTCAATTCGAGAATTGAGCTGCCTTCCTTGTGATACCCAGCATTCTTTTGTTTTTTCCTTGATTTATCATGCTCAATGACTTTTCGCATTAGCGCTATTGCACGGAGAAATGAATCTCTACCAATTTGTAAATTCTAAACTTTGTTTTATTTCTTAGTTTGTTACTTTTTCATGATTATGTGTGACAGAAAGATACCTATGCTTTATGAAAACGAATATAAGCTGGGTTAGGAGCTTTACGACTACATTTCTATTTGACTAGGCAGCAGATATGACTAGATAGATCGCTTTAAGACTAAATCGCGATATGACTATATCGCGTTGGGGTTACATTGCTTTTGGACTACATCGCCAAAGGACAAGAAAGCGTAATGACTAAGCTATGTACCGTGAGTTGTTTAGCTTAACCCGTGCTTTACAAGGGTGACTCACTGGCACACGTAACATAACAAGTAATTCTTGAAAGAAAAATAGAGTGTAGTTTACTATAGGCAGTACTAAACTAACTTAACAGGTTTTTTTTAATCCATTTTTTAGCTTTGTTATTTTTCGTGTAGGTCCTAGTGAATCGGCAAGTTCTCACCAAGTTACTAGGTACCTATACAGCGTCATCAGAAAGATGATGATGAGAAAGATGATGATGAAAGATGATCATTTACATTGATTTTATCAATCGAAATTATATTGAGTGAATCATTTTAGGTGTTACCATGACATCATCGAACATTTTTAGGGTTAAACCTAAAATAACAGAAAATCCTTAAAGCGATAACTGACCACTAAAGAAGCGGCGAATAGAAGCACAAAGTTTTTATTGCCATTTCAAAAAAAGAAACGAGTGAGAAACGCCTGTAATTATACCACTCCGTTTGAAGTCGGCTTTAGTTTAAAGAAGACACCAGCCGAGCCGCACGCGCAATTTTGTCCAGTACCTACTACAAAGTGGGAAAAAGAAATTCCTTAAGCTATGTTGCCACATAAAAAATCACTTTAGTGAGTTAAAGACAGGCCGCGGACCGAAAGGGTCAATTCCGCCGATTTGCTCGTAAACCCACGGTCCGTGTTAAAAGGCAGTAAAATTCAATTGACACCGGGTTAAGATGAGGCGAGATGCAAGCGGAGCGGTGAGCAGGGCGGTGAGCGGAGCGAGTGACTTGAGTAGTACACTCTTTGCCACCCAAAAAAAATACGCGGGCGGTCATCTGTGTGTGGCTTGTGCGTCAAATCAAATAGCTGTCTGCTATTGTATTCGATATCCGTAAAACCATTTTTCATTCAAATGTACCGGGCGATATAATGTAGGTAGAGCATGTTATAGAGAACTCTCTTTACTCTGTAATGTCTATCTACATACAATACATTTTATTGATAGTTATAATTATTTTCTTATCTTTTAGATTAATAAGTATTCTTATGAATATTATTTTTTATTCGTTTCAGGATTTTTTGAATAAAAATAGTCTAATGACCTTTTTTTCTTTATTGTACACAGAGATACTTAACTTAAAACTTAAACTTAAAACATGTACTTATAGGCGAGTTTAACCCTAAAAAGAGTTCTCTTCCAGCAAACCTTAGGATGAGAGATGATCATCGAGAAAATGTCTTAAAATATGAACTGTTTTAAAGTTTTCTCGCTTCTAATAGTTTGATTATTGCTCTGCGTTATCTTGTGATTAAAACTGCATTTATCTGGTATTTTATAAACCGCTCAGTTCATCGCTCTGCCTATGAAAGACCGAGGCATTAAGAGCGCGTCAGCCACTTTTCTCAGTTGGCATAAATTATCGTGATCTCGTTCAAACTAATGCATGTTCACTAAACTTTAATGCATGTTTTATGACACTATCTACACTTGGGCTATTACACAATAGAAGTTTACACAATTATAGTTTGATCACTAAAGATACTATTTCAATGTTTTAAACTCGGTTGTAAAATGAGGTACGTTAGTGAATGCGTTGAAAAATTAATTTACTTTTATTTCAAATATTTAAAAAACTAATCATAACCAACTGTTAAGTTGGTTTGTATATAGGTACAAAATTAGTTGTCGCCCGCGGCTTTGCTCGCGTGTTCTTAGCATACGCATTATTTAGTTAAAATCTTTGATCCTAATTTTAGAACCTTTAGGGTGCGACTTTTCAAAATTCCTTTCTTAGTGCACCCCTCCCTACACTATGTATGGATACTACCCTCCAAATTTCATACTTCTAGTACTTATAGTTTAGGCTGTGCGTTATATTTAGAGATAATAGGTAGGAACTTTTGAAACTTGTTATTTTTTTAAGTTAAAAGTAAGAAAAAATATTTTATTAAAAAAAGCAAAAGTATTCGACATTCTTAAGCAGAGGTTAATCAGTTTTTGAAAAAAAAAACAAAAACGATTCTCAATATTCTTATCAACGAATGTTTGATCAAAACTCAAAACAAGACATTAACACATTCCTCAAATACTAATCACATGAAAAATAAATGTTGCTATCGTCACACACTCGACAAAAATGCTTCGACAAATATCTAATATAGGTATAATAAACAATGTATTCACCCGGTTAAGAAGCTTGCTTGCCTTATTAATTTGTATAATGCCACTAAATTAATAAGAACCTGTGTGTCAAAACAAACTTTTTAAGTTACAGCTCAAGTAATATTGGTCGGATTGGGTATCGTCCTATCATATAAGAATCTTGGGCCTTCGAACAGGTAGGCGAGGGTTAAAAAAATTAAGTAATAATCCTACCACAAGCCTATGGATAATCTGATGGAAACGCTATTTTGTCCTGTGTGGTTTAGAGAAAAAAATGTGTGACATGATTATCGGCAACCCTGGACGGAAAAAAATAAGGGTGGTTTACATAGCACCGAAAATTCGAAGACAATATAGGATATATAACTTTTTAAGATTTCCCATATAAATTAAATATTTAAAGATAAGATTTACAGTAATAATGTACCTAGTATTTAAATTATATCTACATAATATAATTATGGGTGGATTTAATATAATACATATCCAATATTTTTATTATTTTTATAAATTAGTAGGTAGTGCTTAAGTAATTTGTAAATTACATAACTATAATAATATCAAATTATTTATTATCATTTTTGAGTATGTACCAAAGTATCTACATACCTATTGTATTTTTTTTCTAACTTTATACAAAGTTTATATTAGTACTTAAGTAGGTACCTATCCTAATAAAAATGTGTATTATTTGCAACGCCATATAAACCAACGCTCTCCTAATTATAAGGGTGCGGTCACTCGAAAGCAGCCGTTTCCGATAAGGGATGAAAGTAATACATGCGATAACATCAGGGTTCGCTCGTTAGTTGCAATAAAACGCTTTTTGTGTACTAAATTGGAGCGAATTTTTTGTTGCTTCTGTCTCGCCGGTCGTCAATTTGTCGTGGGGGATAGTATTTTGACAAGATTGAATGATCTTTAAAGGTACAAATTAAAGACAAAGTAATAAAGTTTTTGAAGACTTAGTTATATTTAAGTGATAGATAAGTTCAGAGATGATTAGAAAAAACAATAATTTTTGCTTGATTTGTTTTTTTATTATTTTAGAGAATTAGGTGCCTATTATCAGTAAAGATGCGTAGAATCGTTCAGAGATTTTATCCAAAGATTTCTAAGCTTTGGAGATATAAGTATCTGTTAAAAGAAATGAATAATAAATGTGTGTGTGTTAAAAAAATTATTTAATTTTTTTGCATTTATTTTTATAAGTTCATTTAATATCGAAAATAATGGCGTAATAAAGAGGAGGCCTATACTCAGCAGTGGGTGCAAACGGGCTGAAATGATGATGGTGATGATGTATATTTTTTTAGAAATAATATTAGGAATAACAGTCTTAGTAAGGGGTAAAGGATTGATTTTATATTACAAACACACCTTTTATAATACTATAATAATAATAATAGGCCTTTACATCTATTGAAGATGATTTATACAGCGTCAGGAGGCAACCTATGCCTACACTTAACGGAACACTATAGTGCCTAGGACAATGTTTTAGATGGAGTAGACAAGATGGAAAAACAAGGTCAATACGTGCGGAGCTAACTAAGCCGCGGGTTTCCTCACGATGTTTTCCTTCGCTGTAAAGCTCGTGCTAAAATTAGAAATTTTCCGAACGAAAAATCCATTGATGCACGGCCGGGATTTGAACCCACGACCTTCGGATCGAAAGTCGAGGTACAATCCCACTCGGCCACCACGGCATTTTAATAATACTATGATACTATACTAATAATCCAGTAGTAGTAGAGCTCTTTGTGAGAGCTCGTCCGGGTTCAGTACTATCATCGTACCTATTTCTGCCGCCAAGCAGCGATGCTCGCATTGCTGTGTTCCGGTTTGAAGGGTAAGGGCGCCGGTGTAATTACAGGCACATGAGACTTCAAGATCTTTACGTCTCAGAGTGATGGACGCAGTGCATTGCTTACAGGGCACGTCCTCATTGGACTTGCTCTGTGAGGTAATGCATTGTTATAGGCAAAAGTCACCACTTAACATCAGCTTGTTCCATTACGTTTATCATAAAAAAATAAATAAAAAAAAGGTACTATTATTAAAGGCACGCCTAGTGTGGGGTCTAAGCCTCATCGCAACTGTCTATTACGTATTTACTAAATAGACATAAACATCACAAACTATTGAAATGAAGTCTGAAATCAACCTCGCTCACAATTTACTCTGTTTGTGTGACATTAAACTATTACACACGAATAGCTATTATACATATAAAGAAAAATACTGTCTGACTGAATAGTTTTTTTTACTATTTGGTCTAATATTGTCTAGTAAATGGATTTTTTTAGTATTTACCTAGGTATACGTAAAGACATTAAAAAGATTTTGTATACCTTTTATTTATTTACAAGCACTTTTTTATTTCATTTTAGTTAAACACATAAAATACACTATGGTGTTGTAATATAACAAATAACAATATTACAACACCATAGTGTACAGCTTATTATATTTAAATCTGACGTATTTACCTAAATGATATAATAACTCGCCAAATACTGTTAAATTTAACAGTTTAAAAGTATTTAGTGGTAAAAGCCATCCTAACATATTTTTTTTTTTATATCTAAACCAAATGTGAGACAACCTACATATTTTGTTTACGCACATAGACAAAACTTCTTAAAGGAAAGCAGAATGAAGCACTAGTGTATGTTAATTTAATCCGATATAATTCCCAAAGCCTACAACGAGGCTACTTCAGTAAAGAAAATCAAAAGACATTGTAAATTGTCTCCTGCATCGGATTGCATAAAACTGCTGTTTAAATATGTGCATATTATTGCATTCGTATCCACGTATAAAGACGTCAAAATGTAGGGTCGGCAAAAAAAATGTTCTTAAAAAAATTACTCGAGTTGATTTTGACTCGATCCTTTGCGTGATCGAATTAATATTTTGTAGATGATTTGTAATTAGTTTTTTATTTTTTTAATGATAAAAGTAATGGAACAAGCTGATAGCTCACCTGATGTTAAGTAGTAACTTCTGCCTATAACAATTCATTACCTCACAGAGCAAGTCCAATGAGGACGTGCCCTGTAAGGCAATGCACTGCGTCCATCACTCTGAGACGTAAAGATCTTGAAGTCCCATGTGCCTGTAATTACACCGGCGCCCTTACCCTTCAAACCGGAACACAGCAATGCGAGCATCACTGCTTGGCGGCAGAAATAGGTACAAATAGTTAAACAAACGTTGCTCACAATACCTACAACTTATAATATGTTTTTGATTATCAAAAGCTTATAGAAATGGCCAAACACTAACGACATAATATTATTATGTATTTTCTTACACTTTTCAGCGATACAATTGGTTTTTGGTAAAGTTATACAACATTTTGAACACGGAAAATTGATAATTAGCGAGTATTTTATCATGTACTAGCCGTTGCCAGCGGCGTTGCTCGCGTTCTATCTACCCTTTAGAGTGTGACGTTTCAAAATTCCTTTCTTAGTGCACCCCTACACTATATAAGGATACTACCCTCCAAATTTCATACCTCTAGGACTTATGGTTTAGGCTGTGCGTTGATTCTCTGTCAGCTTCAAAAGAGTTTTATATATATTGATGATGACTATTATGTAATGTATCATCGACCACAATATATTTCGTTTTATATACCTACTAACCTACCAAAATACTTGGTTTATAAAATTAATCAACTAATTTTTGCGCAATTAATTTTTTTGCTTCCAGTCATAGTTAGTATATTGTACTCAGGACGTTTACGTGCGCAAGCGCATACGTTTGCTCTTGAGTAGGCGTCCGGTTACCAGTTACATCAATATCATCATAAGACACCTGTGTCCTGTATATTCATAGTTTTCGGTAGGTAGGAACCAAAAATATCAAATTTACTTCAAAACACTAACACTGATTTACGAAAAAAAACAACGAAAAGAGGCTATGGGAGAATATTAGACTTTTCATTCTGTAAATATGAATTAGGTATAAAGGAATTAACTCGCAGAGTGTTATTTTCTATTTTCTAACCCAAACATTCAGGAAGTAGGCAATACACTACACCACAAAATTACCAAAATCCTAAATCAACAAAATCTAACCGGAAGACAAAAGATCGTCCCCGATAACATTACCTAATCGATAATTGTATCTAAGACACTTCGACTCACACGTTCAATCGTAAAAAGGTGAGAAAGTAAGATGATAAAACTATACTGGGAACAAATTTATTCATGTTCCCTCTTAAATACTGTCATTGAAAGTCCAACCTTAGATCTGAGGCAATAAGGTATACCTGAGAATTTATAAAGGACGTGGTTATTTGTGGTATGGTAAAGTCGCGAAGAGCCGAGTAGTAAAAAAGGTGAAATGTCTCTTTGGAAGCGGCAGTGGACGCCTCAGCGATAAGAGACCACCTTGGTGCATGCTGGACCCATTTTTAGGATTGTTTTCCGGTTGTAAGTTGTTTGGTCAGCTAATATTTTTGCTATGGATACGGATTGGGGTTTGGGATTTACGTCCAATTAAATTGGACACAATAAGTAAACACAATCGTGTTGACTAAAAAGATATTGAACCGCTTCATAATATTAAATCCTGTAGTAACGTCAAATTATTCAATGACGTCTAACATTCTTTTGTTTTTTATTAGCCATAGAGTTGTCTTGGGCCCTATTTTACCAAAACAACGCAACGATTGACGTTCAATTTAGTACCAACAATGGTTTAATAGATTTGCAGCTTAGGTAAAAAGTCACTGTTCAGTTCGATCAAAATGAATTAAAACTACAGATCAGCTGCATTTGAGCTCACAAGTTCGTTATTCAAATTAGCCCTCAGGTAATATCGAGGTGTAACTATTGTAGGTAAAGAATATTAAATAGACACAAGCAGACAATTGTGACGCTTAAGTAATTTATGTACCTAAACTGTATGATATATTTTGCAAGGATATACCTAATCGAAAGGATTGTATTGAATCTGATACGTGATCAGAGCCCCGAGTCTGTCCATTTGTTTTAACTTTCGACTCGAGTATAGCACACGCAAACGCATTCGCAAAGCAAGAAATTTTGTATGAAAACCGGATAAGCGCCTCTAGCGGGAGATTTGGGAATTGTGCAATTCCCAACAAAATTTATCTCTCTGCGAATGCGTTTGCGTGTGCTATACTCGAGTCGAAAGTCAAAACAAATGGACAGACTCGGGGCTCTGAGTTCTAATACCGATGAAGTAAGACTATTAGTGGATTGCAATACATAGTTGTCTACAAATCAATAGTTATTTCCTATGATCATAAAATACAAAGTCACTAAGATCCCATGCCCATTCACAACGGTAACAAACAAAATAACAGTCAATATTTCACAAAAACGTACGTCGTCACTTCGACGATATCTCACTGACTTGGAAAGTGGTCGTTTTCATTACAAATTTATTTGTTTTTATAAATTGAGCGATAACTCGTTGTTGGGGACAGGACCCACTGGGTGTCGGGTAATAATGACGTTCGATATACGACATGATAGTGACGATGGGATGTCAACGTCACTAGAGAAGTGTTTCATTCATTGTCAGATAGAGGGTTAAGTGCGTGTGTAAATACTCATCAACGGAAATTGAAAGCAAATAATGGTAAAAATTTATAAATACATTTTTATTTATATACAATTAATAATGAAATATTCTCACATAATAAACATTAAACAGCTGATCTATTGATAAAACATAATTTTAATTAAATCGAGAGCGAATTAAATACAATAAATAATAAAAAAAAATACTAAGATGAAAAGTGTTTAGAGAGTTGTCAGGCCACATAAATACATCAGATTTAAATAAAATTAGCTGCTAAATACATTTATCATTTATCGTGCAAGCCGCCCGGAGTTTGTAAGATACCAACAATCATCATCATCAATATATATAAAACTCTTTTGAAGCTGACAGAGAATCAACGCACAGCCTAAACTATAAGTCCTAGAGGTATGAAATTTGGAGGGTAGTATCCTTATATAGTGTAGGGGTGCACTAAGAAAGGAATTTTGAAAAGTCACACTCTAACGCGAGCAACGCCGCGGGAGACGGCTAGTAATATATATATTAAAAACCTACAGTATTTATAAACCCATACCATAAAGAAAACTGTAAATAAGTATCTAAAGAAAACCGATTTAATCTAAGTATATCACAATTTGCCATCACTTTATTGACCGCTACAAAATTCAATGACACATCATGACGAAATCACCAAAGTCATTCTATTGATTGTTTTTGGTCGGTATATGAATTGTCTTTGGATTTATAGAGCAGTTTTTACTATCAAATTGTTAGTATCACATAACACTTCACTGTTAGATGATGAAACCTAAGGCGTTGTTACAATGTCCGATACCGACATCTACATACACGATATTAATATGCTCCAACACGCATATCGGTAAAAGTTGATACTAATAAAATTGGTAAATTGGTAGTTTGGAATTGGTAATTTTAGTAACACACCTAAAAAGGTAGGTAATAAGTTTTCGGCTAGTTTTAGAGTTTTTATTGACTAAAGTAGTAACAGAAATCTCAAGCGTACATTCGAGGAAAGATTTTCCTACAAAAATCTATGCTTGAATCCAGATCAGTTCTTGAGCGTAAGTACTTGAGCATACCAATGGGCCTCTTTGTAACATTGTTAATTTTGACCATGTGACTTTACAAATACAAAACTTGTTCTTTCTTTTTAAATAAAATCCGCCGATATCGTGTAGATGTCGTGTCGAAAACAACAATGCCTAAACATTTAAGAAAACAGATTTACTTCCATATGACGTGCTTTAGTTTTGGGACAAAATTTTTATCATTTGCATTTTAGAGATCAAAAATGTTAACATTTATAAAATTAAATAATTATGGTCTTGTTTTGTAGAATCTATAGGTATACTATAAGGTAACTATTTTATGTAGATGTATTATAATTCATATTGCAATTCACTCAATTAGTAAATTATTTTTTTTGATCCAGGTCTTGATTCCAGGTTTTGAAGCTTGAAAATATGAATTTCAGCTGTTGTTCACTATGCAGTTCAGAACCTTTTCTCGCAAAAAATTTCTCATAAAAAAACAAAAATAAAAATCAATCAAACCGCTGGCTATTACAATAATGGTTACTTATAAAAAATGTTTCGTTCGCTTGGCATTTAACTTACCCGTTAAAGTTGACAGAACGTTTCTAATCCCATTTACAGACAAAACGTGTCAGTTTTGGTTACGGCAAACCTCGGGATAAGTATAGGATAATACGTGGATAAGTCAGCACAATCTCGAAATTATTGGAACTGACCACAAACAAGATTTGGGGTTCTCTGTGGATTTATAATATAGGAAAAAGTGCTTTTTTTTCATGTCACGTTGTCATGATAAACGTATTGAAACAAATTTTGGGACGAAACCATACTAGAAATATTAATAAAATTGAAGTTATTGTTTCGTCCCAGTGGGACGAGATACCGGTAGTCCGACACTAGAATAAATCACAAATATCGATTTTTTTATATTTTTCTTGCGCTTTTGTTCTATGACAAAACCTTGTAATAATATTTTTTTTTTAATTTTCTCTATTTTTATTGGTTATTCACACGGCAGCGTGCCCAGCCCAAGTCATTGGCTGCATTGAATTTGTTGTTTATATCAGATGTTATTCCATCGTATATATAAGGAACCCTTGATTTCAAAATCCAAATTCGCGCTCCAACATTCGAATCCTAGATCCCACGACAAAAAGCAACAATATTCCAAACCTTTGTCTTCAATCACAGAAAGATCTGTCAGCTAAACGAAAGTTAATCGGATTACCAATGTAAAGATATTGTCCTAAATATTAATCTGCGGCTGGGGTCCCATCATTGATTTACAACTCCATTGTTGGACAAAAAATGTCCTCAAAATCTCTCTTTTTGTAATATTCTATGATTTATAGTTCGGAGTGTGCTACTGTATTGTTAAACTTTACGCGTCTTATCACAAAATCAAATGTTTTAAGGTTTTTAATCTCATCTTGGATGTTTTTATCACCGTTATTTTAAACAGATTTTGATTGTAAGCTGTTTTTTTTTAGATTTAGGCTAAAATAGTTATTTTCTTTGGACCCAGTCTGAGGTTAACTGTTAAACTTAAAATAATGAAAAGAACAACATGCGGGTCCCATCGTTTTAGAGAAAAAAGTTAGTAAGGGGTTTTTAGATTCAAAAAACAAGGTGCATTGCATAGGCTTGATTTATTTTATTTAGCAATGGCCAATAATAGATAAATCTCGATAAAGTTCGCCATTTTTTTTTCTGACAGAAAAACCTTCATTTTGTATTCTTAGATTCTTACTAAATAACATCGTATTATGACAAAGTTAATCCAATAAAGTCTTCACAGCTCAAACCGACCAAAAGTTAATTTAAAACGACAATAATATTTGCCAAAATATTTATTTCTAAAGCTCAGTAGGAAATGGATTAGGACTTTTAGTTTTTTTCACTTTTACTTGACGTTTTTGCTATGCCAAGGGATATTTGATTTCCCGTGAGAGTATAGAAAGTTTTGTAAAACAGTATCTTTAGTTTTCAGTCAGGTAGGTACAACTTTTGTCCTTTTGTGTTAATTTTTTATCAACTTTTAGATGATTTTACTTTCAAGTTACATTAAGTAAAAAAAGTTTTTTTTTTATAACTAGGTTTAAGTCGGTTAAAAAAGGAGGTTCTCAATTCGGTTACCTATTTTTTTTAGATAAGACTTAATAAAAGTTACACTACTAGCATAGTATAACATTTTCTAAAAAAACATATATTTTATACCTACTCAAAAATTGTACCTAGGTTTGGTACCTGCAAATGTCATGAAGTGGGTTGCTAGCCATCATCTGCTACTCTGCAGGTAAACCAACACAGAACTAGTGAGATGAGTAAGCCGTGTTCGAAACTCGATATCTTCTCAATCGATAACGTGAAGGCGCCAGATTCCAGGCGCCAGCAAATTCTGTCATGCAGAAAATTGACACAGCAAATAAAAGTAATAGATGGGTTACTTGATATAATTAAAACTTAATAAAGAATTCAGACGTGCTTCTAATCGATCCCTTTAGATACTCCTTATCAAATATTTTACCTGTTTGACTGACCTTCTAGCCAGCTATGTATCATTGTACAATAAAAAGCATAATAGAAAAATTAAAATACTTCTTCATTCTTCAAAAGTACCTATATTATAGAAAACATCAGAAATTATATGTCATGTATAATATATGATTAAATCTTTAAAGAAAAATCTAGGTATTAAATTTATTTGTGTTTATTTCCAAAGTATAAAAAAATATTGTCAGGATAAAATCCTAAAAATTAAATAAATAATTGAAACTGGTTTAAAGTAACCCATCTATCCTCATTTTGACTGTAACTCTACTGATGAAACGAACGCCTAATACGCGATGACGCTCATCACAAAACCTAATTAAGGCTCTCTTAAAACCAAAATACCTTGACCTGCGCTGATTCATTACATTCAAAGATATTTTACTCTTACGAGAAATCATCTTAACTGGACGTCTAATGGTGATGTTCCTTTATCTATAGCATTGATTTTGAGATATGAAGCTTAGTGTGCGGTTTCAGTGAGTTAAGGGTGGTTTTTGACAAAGACTAGATGGAGATAACACCAGTGACTGTCAAACATTGTACCGTCACTGCGCCAGTGTATTTCAAATACGTTACGATACGTTTACGATTGTCATCATATTTATACGTTTGATCACATTTTTGGCTTAAGCGATCTTTATAGACGTACTAGCCGTCGCCCGCGGCGTTGCTCGCGTTCTAGACCCTTTAAGGTGCGACTATTGAAAATTCCTTTCTTAGTGCACCTCTACACTATATAAGGATACTACCCTCCAAATTTCATACCTCTAGGGCTTATGGTTTAGGCTGTGCGTTGATTCTCTGTCAGCTTCAAAAGAGTTTTATATATATTGATGATGATAGAACTAGATGGCGCTGCTAAATGTGGCCAAATCCTAGAGTGCGCTGTTAAAGTGTTATGCGTTTTGTGGGGGTCAAAGTACCATAATGTGAAGAAACATTTTATGCTTGATTCTATGATAACTAATTTTTTTTATTAAATACCTACACTACATTAGTTTGGAATCTATACAGCAATAGGTAGGTATATCTAGTCTAGATACCACTAGATGTCTAGATTTGAAAGCGTGCCCTAGGTATGTAAAACATTTAACATTGTAAGGTTCAAGAGAGTGCAGGACGCGCGGTCGCGACAGTCGAACTAATGTCAAGGCGAGCGCAATCAGAGTGCGTGGGCGCAGCGCTAGACTACTATTGATACACCTTTATACAACTTTTCACGAAACTTGAAAAATTAGGTTCCTATTTCTAATTGGACCTGCTTGATTGCCTACTATGGCACGAAGCTCTAAGGATACACCTCTAAAATCTGGCTTTCACATAGTAGGTAACCGTTGTCAATGGGTATACCGCTACTTTCTTAACAAATTACAGCTGTGTATAATATAATTTACATATTTTTAGTAATAATATACAATTATGCATAGTAAGTAAAGTAGATAGTAGAAGAAATTACCTGCATTGCCTTTGACGCGTGTGTATTTGTTGGTATTTCGTTTATTTTTTTAATGTTTTTGAAGTTCTCAACTTAATCATCATTTAATCATGAAATAATGTCTACTGCAACGAAAATATACTAATCAACGTAAAAGATTTTTAGTATAACCAAGTTTACGCAGTCGCCAACGGTTCCCCAGCATTACCAAGTGTCCAAACCTTGTTTTAAATTAAACAATCCTACATTTATTGAAATTGCTTATCCACATTAAGACACCACTCGCCACACTCGCGCTTCAGTAATTGAACGCCGATGTAAAAGGTATCTACGGAGCAAACAAAGACAAAAAAAATCTCAACGATAATCGCGGGTCGCGTTCCCGCCCCGATTCGTGTTCGCTCTACGGCCACAGAATATAAACAACATTTTTGCAGAGAAGTGCTACTCCGAAATAATCCTTCTTCTTCTTTACCCTGTAGGTATATGGCTTGTGTCCGTCATTTCGACAGACAATTTTGCCAGTGTCAAGTGATGAATTTGTATGTATAAGTCAAGTCATTCGTCAAGTCGGCTGTCGTTTGTTTTGAAGAGAAAATGGTGGATTTTCTCTTCAAACCCTGAAACGACTTTTCACATTCAGAGAAACCACTTTACACACATTTTATTCCAATGGCTCACACTTTATGTTACGACCTAAGTATTATTGGTTAAAATTCCAACAAAAGTAAACAATAATACTCACAATAACACAAGAAAAACTATTAAAATAAAAATGCTATCAAAAAATGTGAAAACTCGAATCCTTCGAAATAATGAACAAATCTGACTCGAGTTGAAAACTGTGTCACACAACGATCAGTATAAAGTTTTTACTTGACAAAGCTACCAAAAATAATTAGTTTTTTATTATTTATTGCCATGCTATATTGAATCTAAATGAAAAGCAATAAAGCTTATTTAGCAAGGAAGGTGATGTGTAGTGAGAAACGCTTGCTACGGTTATTGTATTGAATTAAAAATGTGGCCCATTGAATGGGCTGGCCACTCAATGGCGCGTTTTGATTTCAAAGCGTAGGTTGTGGGGTTTATTAGTGCTGTCGATTTTTGCGTTTTGACGATCGTGTTTTATCTTTCAAGCTTGGTGAGAGGCAGTTTTTTGCTAATGGTGACAATATATAATACTAGCCGTCGCCCACGGCGTTGCTCGCGTTCTACCCTTTAAAGTGTGACTTTTCGAAATTCCTTTCTTAGTGCGCCCCTACACTATATAAAGAACCTACCTTCCAAATTTCATACCTCTAGGACTTATAGTTTAGGCTGTGCGTTGATTCTATGTCAGCTTCAAAAGAGTTTTATATATATTGATTATCTTGAAGCAAGAGGCAGGTTAAATTACTAGTTTAGTGTAATAGAGTCATATTAAAACAAACACTTTGTGTATATTGAATTGCTGCGTTTTAAGAAGAGAGAAAAGAGAAATTAAATTTATTATAACATGTACATGTCTGTCTATGCACATGTTGTATAATAATTTTAACTCTCTCTCTATATAGAATAGTTTTAACTTTATCCTACGAATTTTGGTACTTAGCTAGTTATAGTTTTAAAAAATCGATGCTTACACAGCTAAAGGATACTAAATGTACCTACAATATTTTTTATTTTTGACTATCGCAAATTCGCAATCATGTCGCGTATTCCACTTACACTGCGCGGTACAGCTGCAGCGTTCAGCAGCCATACTGTCGTACAACTCGAATACGTTGAGTTTACGTAACGCGATGATTGTTAGATTGATTCGTGCTGACCCCCTTAAGTGGGGACACATAAAAATTGCACAGACAGGAAACAAGTGTGGCGCCCGTGTAGGCCCGCCTCTATGTCTTGACATTTGTCATTCTCGGTCTTTCTTTTGTACTGTTCATTTTAAAAAGCCCAATGTTTTATGATAGGCGTGTGCATACGTCTTTATTCAAAATTACTCTGATACTAACCTAATTTGTACAGCAGAAATGTGATACTATTACAAACTAGCTTTTACTCATGACTTTGTCTGCGCCCCGTTAGATCCTGTTGATTTTACGCGATAAAAAGTAACGTATGTATTAATAAAGGTTACGAATTATATACTCCGAGTTTTATCCGAATTGGACTAGCAGTTAATAAATAAATAAATAAATAAATATTCACGGACACTTATCACAACGCCTTCTAGTCCCAAACTAAGCAAAGCTTGTACGATGGAAACTCGATGGCTGATAGAATATACTTATAATACATAGAAACACCCAGACACAGAACAAACATCTATGTTTACAACACATAAATGTTTGTTCTCGGTGGGGATCGAACCCACGACCCACAGCACGGAAGGCAGAGCTACTACCGACTGCGCCATGACGCCTGTTGCAGTGTGATTGAAACACTAGACTGTAGTTATTGTTTTGCTTGTGTATGTTATGTTTCCTTTCCTTCTTCTAAACATCCAAACACCTAAGCTTTGACATTTAAAATATTAGTGGGATACTTATATTACGTAGTTAATAGTTTACTCGATTGGGTGTTTGCATACCTACTAACCGACATCGACACCTAAAAATTAAAAAAAAACCAATGAAAACCCAAACCCTTCAAGCTCTTGATAAAAAAAAATAAAAAAATCCTATAAAAAATGTTGTTACCCAAACCGATTAAATATTTCTCGATTCTTTCTACCATTCATTCTTTATCGTAAAATTACATCTCATCTCGAATACTCAAAAATACATTGTTAACACTTTAACACGGATCTTACTCCGAGATATAATATTATTTGAGTATAATTTTATTCTATGTCCTACTGCGTTATGGATTTGTTTGTCTTTGATCTCATTTTTTTATTATTTTATCTCATTCCTGGATCGGTCTGTTTACAAATAGCTTTTTGTGAAAGGTTACTACTTTTTTATTCGTTTAGAGATTTTTAATAGTGACCACGTCATAATTGGCTTTAGATTTTATATTTGTAATAAAAAAACTACTTAATAGAGATCTCTAAAGACATTGTTCCACGACAACCAAATATTGCTATGTATAATTATTCTTGCAACAGAGTTAAGTGTTTCTTAACTTGACAATATCAAAACTCTCTTATTTATAAACGTGTAACATACAATAATTCACCGAATCATAAATTTTACAGCCTTCTTCCACGGAACCACGAACAACCCAGCTAAGTAGAAACTTATGTTTGTTTTTTGATAGGACTGTGTAACCGCGTGTGCCTTTTCTCTCAAATACGCCTTTTTTTCTCAGCATATACGCTTTTTTTCTTTCGGCGTTTTATTTGGGATACAATAAAAGAGGTGGCCTTTTTAAATCCAGATATTGTTTCAAGGAAATTGAGATGTTGGATTACAGAGCAAACAGCGTATCTAGATAAGATTATTGTGAAACTGACTTATTTTGAAAGCATTATAGCTATAGTATAAACATGAACAATGAATTTGAGCAGAATAATCAATATATATAAAACTCTTTTGAAGCTGACTTAGAATCAACGCACAGCCTAAACCATAAGTCTTAAAAGATGAAATTTGGAGGGTAGTATCCTTATATAATGTAGGGGTGCACTAAGAAAAGAATTTTGAAAAGTCGCACCCTAAAGGGTAGAACGCGAGCAACGCCGCGGGAGACGGCTAGTAAATAGTATAAAATAGTAGGATTTAATGAATAATTAAAGGTAAGTTCAGCAACAGATGATTGTAAAATTAAAGCATAAAAAAAAACTTCAAAGTATCAACAGTTTTTGTCAAACACAAAAAACATCAAAGCTTAAATCTAACCTAACCCACAATTACGTCCTTACAAAAATGGCTGTTGCATTTACAAAACTTTAACACTGATTATACATTTAGACAACAAATTACTTTGCTAATGAAAACCACACTGAAAAAAAGAGTATAAACTATAATCATGAGATTATGGGAGCTGTTGTGGGATTATAAATCCATTATAAATGCATTTTACCCTTTTACCCCTTAACAGATGCGGCGCAATGGAGTTTAATGGCTATTCTATTTTCTACTTGTTCTTTGTGCTTAAACGTTTAATTTCGGTGGTTGGTTTACGCCCATCCTTTTTAAGGGAAAATACCCTTAAGATACCCTTCTTTTAAACTATTATACCATGAATCTAGTCTTAAACCAACTTAAATAAAAATTATATTATAATTATATCATATCGAAATGCTTCTGTCCATCCAAAGGTTGTCTGGAAGAGATCACTTATAGCGATAAGACCGCCCATTGTACTTCATACTTAAAACTTATTTTATTGTATCTTTTATAGTTTTTCTTCTTTTCTTGGTGTGCAATAAACAATATATCTATGTATCTATCTATTTTACAAAAAAAGGTATATAAATTAAGTATTATATTAGTACCTAATCTAGTTTCCATAATAGGTACAAGATTTGTTTTGTTTGGGATTAAAGAGCGTTGTGTGTAATGTTCAAGAATATTTATTTATTTATAATTTTAAAACACTGTGTCATTTTAAAAATTATTACGCGATACTACATCGCATATTCGCATACCACAATCGCAGTCCGGCATAAATTATCGAATACCAACCTCTGTGGACAATCGTTCATTGAGGTACTTATTTATTTTAAATACAATCATCAGGGGGGCCGCCCGTCGACTGCATGTGGATCTGTCGCGGGCCCCCAACCTCGCCCGACTTTCGGTTCCTTTTAATCAACTGTCATATACCACAATACGATTACCATACCGATTTGAGCAGATACGACTTTCTTCTTTACTCTCTCAGCCATAAAGTCACATTTACAATGAGATAGTTGCAGCTTAAGGGTTAAAGACGCCATAGTTTGATTGTAGCTATAAGAGATCTAGGGCAGGGTTATGACATTCGAGTTAAGCAATGAGTTGGTTTTGAGAAGTAATTTATTAATCTGTGGTTTATTTTAAGTAGGTACTTGGATATTTCTTTGTACATTATTTGGTGAAATCGGAATTACATGACAAAAGTATCTACAGAAATGCTTGTGGCGTACCTTGCTGAGTCCATCTTCACCGGGATGGATGACCACGGAGGGTACTTGTTAAAGGAGTCGTTAAGCCTCGACGGAGGCCTTAATGCAGCTTAAAAACTCTTCGAATCAGCAGAAGAATTTCTACAGCCAAAATGTCAATGATGAAAATATACGGTGACTAATTTCCGAAAATAAAGGCGTTCATAATCAACCACAATATGAGGTAACCATCAAAATATTCATACATCGAGCAGGACGTCAAGCGTGCCGCGTTGATCTGACGAATTTGTTATGGTCCGAAATAACGTCGGTGCACACGGTCATTTAAGATTGTAACCGTATAGCAAGTTGATGATCATTCATGATCATCTTCAACCAGTAATCCTTGTCTCTGTCATATGAAATTTTCCTTTCAGGGGTGTAATCGTTGTCTCATAAAAACCTGCTAGGTTTAAGCCTGGCAGATTTTCTGAACTCTTTTCATACTAAATCATATGTATTCTGTGACTATATAGTGAAATTAGAGCGTTTCAGCGCGTTTCTTGCCGTCAAAAGCTTCTTGTTTTCGTATATCTGTAGCCACGTCACTTGAAATTATGGTGGGCAGCGAAAGCAGTTCAGAGCTTACGGTATAGGGACAGGTGGTTCCGTTTAGCAGTCACCATTTGCGAACATCAAAGTTGAACAATTTCTTGTTTTCCAAACTTTATATCCGTGTGTCCTGTGGTTTCTTTTCCACATCCTAAACGGTCCATAAGTAAGGTATTGTGGCTCGAATGTTAACAATAGCGACCATTATGAACGACCATCGATACCCTTTCTTTGACGGTATTTAATTGTGTGATGAAGTGTGGTTACGACACTTTTTATTCGTATTCAGTACCGAGTGTTTTGAGACAAAAAATAAGCGGTGCATTTACGCTGGTTTTGCGTTGGAGAATTTAGTTTCTTTTTCTATTTTATTTTTTTAAGAAAACTTAGAATTGCTGTTAAGTACATCTACTCTTCTCGTAGCACATCTCTTGCCTCTCTGACTGAACAACCCAAAAAGGTCGACAATCTTTTTAACTTGAGCTACGTCTACTTACTACTCGAGTTGCTCTTGCTATACTTAGAGCTATCGAAATTCGGGCATCGATTTCGAACGCTCGACCGCCCTCTATCTGGCAAAATTTGAACTTTTTCATCTATGAAAACCTCAATCTCGAACCTCGACTTTTGATAATGATACTAAGGTACTGACATTTTTAAATTATACAAAATTATTAGTAATAAATTAAAACTAACGCACATCGAAATGTAAACTCTACTTTTAAGTTACTAAAAACAAACAAGCGTATATACTCTAAATTAATATTATACTAGAACAAAAAACAAACAACACTTGACCCCAACATTAATTGAATTCCATTTAAACGTTTAAATTCAAATTTAAAAATGGGAAACTCTTAAAATATTTAACATGACAAAAAGCAGAATGAGATTACAAACAATATCATAAATAAAGTTTTTTTTTTTAAATAAAATACAATTTATAAGAAGCTTCTCAACGTGATGCTGATTAGCTTTTAAATAAACTAAAAGAAGGTGAACTAATTTCAAGTGGAATTAAATTTGGACGCATTAATGTCCACAAATCTGTGATTTTATTGTATGCGGCTGTTGAGGTAGCCTTCAATTGATGGACGGTGTTCTGCAAGAACTCAATTTAATGTAATAAAACTCTAATTGTATTAATAGAACTACTGCAAGAACTGCAGGTACTTGTTAGCTTTGCGATTTATACAATTTAAAGAAAACGAATTCTAATAATGGAACAATGTATTTTCTTGTAATTATTGACTCCATTGTAATTCTTTAATTTAAAAGTATCCCAATAAAATTGAAATTCTGCAGTCGCTAGAATAGAAAACTTAAAAATATGTATGACTTCTCTTACAAGTATAATTTCCATATTATTATAATGTACCTTGGTGTTTTGATTGGTTTTCAATTTTGTAGCGATGGATAAACTGTAACATACTAAGTCAAGTTGTCAAGTTGATCAATCAAAATACCAAGGTATAATGGATACTCTATACGAGAAGTCATACTCCTCCATCCCGTTTCTGATACTAGACTAAACAGACACTGGCAGAATTGTAACAACAAGTTGCAAAAGCCATAAACCAAGAAGTTGAAGTTGAAAAGTCTACAGGTACATATTTTTAAGTCCAAATGCTTACATGATGTAAGCACTTGGATTACTTTAGTAGCCTTAATGCATAAGCCCATCCAAATGACAGTACCCATACATTTTGTGAGCAGCGTGTCCCATTAAACGCAATTTGATGGGGTCGCTAATTACAATGTTGTTTATTGTTTAAATATACAATTCAGTTCTTAATTTAAAGGAAATTGGTTATTTTGTTGTATGAGCATTATAATAATGTGTTATTTTGTAAAGTCGAAGCTTTACATTGAACGTTCTCACGTATGAATTAACTCTTATATTACCTTTTAATTATAAAAGTAATTGATAATTGCATTATTAGTTTGAATAATTTCACTAATATAATTATTACAGAGTTTTTGCTTTTGAGTGTCTAAGTATTGTGACTAAGATTGTATAGGTACATAACAGCACTCTACATGATCAATTTATTTGCATTTTCCAACAGCATAGTTTTCCAACTTGTAGGTACCTACTATTACATAAAGTTGGTTTATCCGATTCCTAACTCAAATTACTAAAATTGGTTCATTTCTATTATTCTTATATGTCTAATAATTCAATTCAAATAATATTTATTTCGAATTTCTATTAAACTTACATTCTTACCTCTATGAAAATTATTTAGTAGAAAATATTCATGGAAATTAGGTACACACAACGCCCTCTAGTCCCAAACTAAACAGAGCTTGTACTATGAGAACTAGATGGCTGATATAATACCTATACCTATAGGTATACATAGTAGTTGTTTTTATAGTTTGTCTAATCATTAGACAAACTTTTGACTTTTTATGACAGAAAATACATTAGACTCTAATGTATTTTCTGTCATGAAAAGCCATTACAAGAACATTTAACAAGTCTAAGCGATAACAAGGTCAGCCAATGTTTACATCGACAAGCCGAAAGTGAAAATATAGGTCGATCTATGTATGTTACATGTTCAACCTCATTTTCACTTTCTTAAAAATCTTGATACAGTCAACAAAAAAATGTTTGTAAGTGTTCTGTGGGTTTGATCCCCACCATGAACAAACTTTTGTGTGTTGGGGAATATAGATGTTTGTTCTATGTTTTTTATACTACCAAATGATGGGACAAGTCCATAGCCCACCTGAGACGAGCTCTATCACACGAATCTTTACAACTACACTATGTCTAGATGTTACTATGTTTTATTTTTGTATACTTCTTTTATTTAATGACTTAGTATTGATTTGAGTACTAAAAAAAAGTGTATCGGTAAAAAAATAGTCCTGATCACTATAATTTGAATGTCTTCAAGGCAAGGTCTTCTAGACTGCCTTGCTCCATCGTCGGCTTCATCGTGCTTTACTAGCAGGTGAGATTGCAGATCTTTCAAAAGATTATTCAATATAAAAAAATGGTGTATTTAACTAATGTGGCTCGAGCACTTTATTTCTTCCTTTTTTTTTGCAACAAACGGCCATTTAGGTATAATTAATCTTAAAGTAAAAGTATAAATTTAAAGACAAAATAGTGCCCAAAGCTTGATTCTAATAACAATTGCTAATTTTCAGGCTGTATCTATATTCAGTTGATTGATATACAGGACAAGAAATTGCTGCGCTAACTAAACAGACAAAAAGAAATAGGTATATTATTATGTGTAGTTAAAAGTTAAAATCTTACTCAAACATCTTTATATCCATGCCTTCAAATCAAGGTAGAACTCGCTACATTTTTTGCTTATAAAGACGCTATCAACACAGTCTCCTTACTTATCTTTACTGCCAATAGACCCCAATAAAAGGAGTCAGGCCATGTAAAGGTCCAATAAAATTAGGACATTTTAATTATGTGCCCCTATTTTGTCGGTCCATACATTAATTACCTCCAATTGACGGTGGTCTAATTCTTTTTAAATAAAGCTGTTAATTAGGAAGGTACTTCGGATGCTATTGGACCAATAAAGGCATAAAACTCGACTGCCTACTTGATCCTTTTCAGTTGTAGTGTTGTGGCAGAAGGATCAGTTTTTGACCGAAAGTATTGGTCGAATTTCGGCTTTTGATTATACTTACCTACCATAACTGAATTGGTTTTTATCGAGATTATTAAACAACCCTTATTTCATAGTACCAAAGGACTCATACTTGGCTCTAAGATTTGAATATAGCAGCTTTTACTTTAGCTATCATTAAACGTATGAGCCAAAATATAAACTGTATCATACATAATGGAATTTTTTTTGCATCCCTGTAACATAGTAAAAATACAGTGTTGGTTCATTTAAGACAGAAAGTAGATCTTCAAAATAATTTAGACAAGACTTGTATTTTTTTATTTTATTTCTTTATGGCTGGCCTTACATTTGGAAGCTCAGATAAATAAGTAATTCACGTTATTAATTTACTAGTCAAACTTACAAGGGTAAGGCCAGCCTAACATTAAAAAGTTTTTAAACTGAGAGAAGACACGAATATCTTCTAAAGTTTAAAAAAAATATTCGGCCAAGTTTGAATAAAGCCGAAAGTGAAGCAAGCCGAAATGAGTCTCTACTGTTCGGTTCAAAAACGGATTTAAATAGAGCTCTCTAATTGATTTGCAATAAACGGAACGCTCTTTGCTTCGGAACGAGTTCGTGTCCAAGTTTATAGCTCATTATTATTTCAATATAAAAAGTCCTGGAAGTTATACAACTTTGTAAAAAAAGCTTCGATACATCTACCTAATGTCTGTCTGATCTGATCACATTTGAGCAAACGAACAGGCTACTTGTATCTGGTACCTGTGTAGGTACTTGTACCTGTAGTATTGTACTATTACCAGGGTTTTAAACTAATTTAAAGGTATTTAAGGTTTTTTGTGTGTTGTAAACATAGATGTTTGTTCTGTGTCTGGGTGTTTCTATGTATTATAAGTATGTATTTACAAAAAAAAAATGTTTGTGTGTATTCTATCAGCCATCTATTTCCCATAGTACAAGCTTTGCTTAGTTTGGGACTAGAAGGCGTTGTTTTAAGTGTCCGTGAATATTTATTTATTTATATTTCCTATTGAGCTTTAATTCTGAAGAAAAGTTTGCAAGCATGATCGAATATATGATCATACCGACATTTTCAGGTAAAAATATTTTGAGATTTGAGTGCCAAGTAGAGCAAAAAAAAATTGGATAGTTTTTTTTTTTGTAGGTAGGTACGGAATTAGTTCCGTGACTATCATTCATTTTGATTAGTTTTTGTTATCTATCGATTGAAGAATACCATCACGATGACTGATGCAAGTTCATATCTGTGAGGTGATGATGAATTACCTACCAACCTGTCAAAGGAAAAAAATGGCGTCAAGCCTCCGTATGCTAAGCTCTGAACTGCTTTCGCTGTCCAGCATAATGTCAAGCGATGTGGCTACAGATATACGAAAACAAGAAGCTTTTGACGGCAGAAAACGCGCTCAAACGCGCTAATGTCACTATTTAGTCACAGAATACCTATGATTTAGTATGAAAACAGTACAGAAAACCTGCCAGGTTAAAGCCTGGCAGGTTTTTAAGAGATAACTATTGCCCCCAAGAACACAGTCATCAAAATCAAATGCACTGAATGAAACCTGCTTTACATATTATTTGACCATGGATATATTAAGTTATTTACTTCCTTTCAGTACATTATTTGTGAGCCACACATCCCTGACAACTTCCCGGAAACCACGCTCAGACCAATAACTCAATTACGTTATATTTGACGGGTAGACCGACAGACATGCAAGCGCCTAAACCCGTGACTAACAAACACCGCTGTTTGAACTCAAACAGGTGATAAGACAAAATAATAGTGAGTTAAGTGCTATAGTTTCACTTTTGCGTCACTAAACTTGTCTTGACTCTTGACTAAGATTGCCGATTGTTTTATCCTTTACGGTTACAAATAAGTTAGATACTAAAGTAGGCATGAATCTAAAACGAGATAACTTAAAATAAGACTTGAATTCCTAAAAAAAGCATATGACATAGACATATAGGTAAAATATAGACTTTTTTAGAAAATTGTTGTGATATTTATGTACTTATGCAAAATAAATCAATAAATAAAGAAATACAGTCAATAGCAGAAATTCCGGGTCATCTAATAAATTGCGTTTGATATATAAGTATGTAATTTTATTTTAAATAAATAATTGTATAAATTGCATTATTTGCTTGCATAATTTCACTGAGCTAGCATTTATGGCTTCCACGATACGATGCTCAGCTTTTTATAGATGACCTGGAATTTTTGATCTGGGCTGTTTATTTTTTATTGTGTATTAATAATTAATAAACTATTATTTTTTTATATTTAATAAAAAAAATTATATAAACAAACAATAGTAGGTATACCTGTATACTATTGTTTGATATCTCTGACGTCATAGCTTTAAATAGAGATACCTATCTACACAACTTTTTTAGTAGTTAATTTCAGGGTAAAACACCAAGGTAAATGCACATTGAAGTAAAAAATGGAAAGAATAGGGTTAATATTAGTTTGTGTATCAGTACAAAGTGACAGAGGCCTAGCTGTTTGAACTCAAACACGTGATAAGATAAACCTCAGTTGACGCCGACACAATGCATGCCGTTCAATATTTGTTATACGAATACCTTTTGGTGTGAGCGCGTGCTGTGATAATGGGCGCGTGTCACACCGCATTGTACCACTCATGTAGTTTTATTTACTAAGGTGCCTTCTGGTAAGATCGGCGTAAGTGGAAGTCGGGATGCCAAGCAATTCTGCGATATTTCTATATGATAATTGCTTAGTTACGTGATTTACGCGGACTTCCACTTACGCCAAGGCACTATACAGATTTTTTATTTGTTAGATTATACTGTCAACGAAGCTGCACTGAAAAGGGACAAATGGCGAGAGCTGCATAATTACACCGACAAGAGCTGAGCTCTTAAGTTAGAAGAAAAAGATTATACTGTGTTGCAGAAAATCATTAAGTAGCAGCCTCAAAAATTTTACAAGCACACGACGAGTCCCCTATTAGGTACGGTAGACTTGAAGCTTTAATAATTTTGTGTGGAGAATAATCAGTTTTGTAAACTATCCGCTAAGGGCGCTGCTTAGTTTCTATACAAAAATATATTTTAGCAAAGTTGATATTTTACAAACGCTTTGGAATTAAAAATGTCAAAAATGGGATATACTCACGTAATTTATTATCATTTAGAAATATTGTTTCCATCTATGAATTAATATATATATTCCTAAGCATTTGTAAAATATCCACTTTGGCTGCAAGGGGTGTTACGCTACGGTGTGAGCTGCAGCCGCTTAATGCACGAACGCACTAAAGATTGTAACAGATGTCAAAGATAATAGAATATTATTCCAAACGATGCTATGAGCATGTAAATTAAGAATTTGCTTAATTTTCAGAAAAAAAAAACCTTTTTCAGACTTAATTTTTTTTAAATCGATCAATTCACTCTTAAGCTTCGGTCACACATAGCGCATACTCGCTGCGAATTCCTACTCGCTGCGAGTATTTGTTGTGTGTGACTGAAGCTATAGACGATATTCAGGTTAAAACCAGGCAGGTACTTTCTATCAAACGCCAGCGCAATTAAGAAGACGAAGAGTAGGCCATGCTTCTACTTGATGGACCAACAAGATGCTATGAGCATGTAAATTAAGAATTTGCTTAATTTTCAGAAAAAAAAAACCTTTTTCAGACTTAATTTTTTTTAAATCGATCAATTCACTCTTAAGCTTCGGTCACACATAGCGCATACTCGCTGCGAATTCCTACTTGCTGCGAGTATTTGTTGTGTGCGACTGAAGGTTTAGACGATATTCAGGTTAAAACCAGGTAGGTACTTTCTATCAAACGCCAGCGCAATTAAGAAGAAGAGTAGGCCATGCTTCTACTTGATGGACCAAAAAAATTGTCTCAAGTCACAAGAAATTGAAAGATGGAATTAAAAGGCTCTAGATCTTTTAAAAAATGATGAGCGGATATTATTGTCCAAGCAGCAATAAAAAAATCTTCAGGATAAAAAAAAGATATTCATGGACACGTAGGTATAGGTACAAATACAGGAAGTTGCAGGTGTCCATGGGCGGCGGTGACTACTTTTTCCATCAGGTGGCCCGCCTGTTCGTCTGCCTCCGATCTCGATCCAACTTTCGTACAAGCTTTGCTTAGTTTGGGACTAGAAGGCGTTGTGTTAAGTGTCCGTGAATATTTATTATTATTATTATTAACTTTTAGTTTTAAGTTTCTTGTTGTTTTTCTTTTTCGTTCTTGTGTGTTTTGTATATGGATCTTTAGTAGTTGTCCGAAATAAAGAAGTTTTATTTTAATTATTATTTATAAAAAAAAAAAATTGAGGTATCTGCTCAAACAAAATTGAAATGATAGATAAGAACACGATATTTAGTTTCGAGGACTTTTATAAATTCAAATAGACAGGCGTCATGGCTCAGTCGGTAGTAGCTCTGCCTTCCGTGCTGTGGGTCGTGGGTTCGATCCCCACCGAGAACAAACATTTGTGTGTTGTAAACATAGATGTTTGTTCTGTGTCTGGGTGTTTCTATGTATTATAAGTATGTATTTACAAAAAAAATATGTATGTATGTATTCTATCAGCCATCTAGTTCCCATCGTACAAGCTTTGCTTAGTTTGGGACTAGAAGGCGTTGTGTTAAGTGTCCGTGAATATTTATTTATATTTATTTATTTATATTTATATTTATAAATAACCAACTTAGGTATAGGTATGTTTATAACCATAAGGAACCCGATGAAAAACTAATAATTATGTATTTTATAGTACGTAGATGAATCTAAACGCCAGCTGTGGACTTCTTCTGACTAATATAATGAATAAATGAATAAATAATGAATATTCACGGACACTTAACACAACGCCTTCTAGTCCCAAACTAAGCAAAGCTTGTACGATGGAAACTAGATGGCTGATATAATACATACATACATTTTTTTTTGTAAATACTTACTTATAATACATAGAAACACCCAGACACAGAACAAACATCTATGTTTACAACATGCAAATGTTTGTTCTCGGTGGGGATCGAACCCACGACCCACAGCACGAAAGGCAGAGCTACTACCGACTGAGCCATGACGCCTGTCAAATAAGTATATTATGATCCTCTAACTTACCTTTAAGTTAATTACCTGTTATTATTTCAACAGTTTTATAAAAACTATCAGGTTTCGATACGTCAGAGTAATTTCAGTTCGGTAGTAGTACTACTATTTCATCTGTGCTTCAATTGTTCGCTTTCGTCTTTCAAGATTGCGCGTACGCATCTATCCGTCACGGCCAATCAGAAACGAGATCGAAAGTCGATAGGCGGAGCCTGTTTAGCTCCTCCCAACGCCCACCAAACGACTTTGTTTCAAGTATTGTGTTACAGATAATAGTTTGGCTTCAATATTGTTTTTTTCAATTCTTTTATCAAGGTTTTATTGAAATTGGAAATCAAGGGATAAGATTACAAGGGGCAATAAATTTGTGGTTAGCGTTTTAGGATCGGTTAGTTTTACATGTTTGCATAAAATACCATTTTTAAAACTGTTTTTCTTATAAAGAAAAATGTTTTTTAATCATCCAATAAAATGTGTTCGACCCCACCAGCACTCAGTAGATTTTTTCGTGGATTTATCAGTACCTATCTGTAGGTACTGATAAATCCCCGAAAAAATCTAGAAAGTACCATGATTCAGGTAACCATGTGAAATGAACTTTGAAGCCACTTACATAATCTATTATGTTTATTAAAATAAAGAAAATAGCCATAATAAACAGTTGATTAACTAAAGGTAAAAATAATTTAGATAAAAAAAAATCATATTGTTACAAAATAGCTAGTCAAATGGATTTTTTATTAGAAAAAATAATTAAATGAAAAACTAGTGTACGTACGTAATATAAATCTTACTCAATTAATATAGGTACATAAACATTGCATTGGTTATAATATTTAATAGTTGGACAGTTTGTTGATTGATGACTTTATTATTTATTTTTTTAGTTTATTTTTAAACATTGTCCCAGGCACTACAGTGTCTCGTTAAGTGTAGGCATAGGTTGCCTCCTGACGCTGTTACCTAGATCTACAAACAATAAATTCATTTATCATTTATCAGCTGCATAAGTCATCTTCAATAGATGTGGCCTAGTTTATAGACAAGCAGCTTTCGCTCATATGTCTACGTCACAGTGTTGAATATTTATAGTCAATGTCTTTTCTTTTAGTCACTTTTTTAAGCACTGTTTTACTTGTAGCCATTTGTCGAGCTTGTATTATCATATATAACATCTGCACTGCCCCTCCTTCAAAGAGAAACAATCAAACACAAAGAAAACTACAATAAAATAAAACCAAAGCCATTTTTAATAGCAAAGAAGATTTCAATGCAAAATAGAGTAAGCAACAATCAAATTGATTAATTTGATCTGTACACCACAGTTGGTCAACATACAAGCCATTAAAAAGTTATCGGTCCAATAAAACTGGCTTGCGATCATACGCATTACATTAAAACTCTCGCGGTCGTCGTGTGCGGCCCGTATCGGGGACTATCGCGATGGCGCCCGTTACTGTCAAGGCGACACGATAGGTGCATAGGCAAATGTCAAAGATAACTGCGCAGATCAGACGCGACTTGGTGCGCTTTGCCTACAATCCAAGAATATGTTTCAAAGTAGAAATAAAGTTCGGTGGAAATGTTGCCATTAGAAGCATAGTTTCACAGAAATGCTATCTTATCAGGAATTTGTGATAGAGAGTTTGAGCAGATGAGAGCAGCAGAGAAGAACAGCTGAAACTTTGCCTACTACTCGTACTACCAGAGGAATTAGCTTGATAGAAAGATTGGATACGAGGAGTTTGCAAAAAAGATACGACATGTTGAATTTTTGTAACCAAAAATATGCTCTGAAAGATTAAGATTAATGCCTGTGAATTTTTTAACTTGTCTTTTTTCAAAGAATAAAATTTCGAATCATTATCATCATCATCATCAACCTATATCGTAGCTGGACGTAGGTCTCTCCCAAGACGCGCCACTAAGCCCGGTCTTCGGCTCTTCTTATCAAATTTCGAATAAACAACCCTTATAAGAAAAAACCCACAAAAAATTAACACAACATATTAAACTATATTTACTGGCCGATAAAGAAGCAGAGTTCTCTCTGACGATTGCATGTTGCAGTTGACTCAACCAACCCACTGACCTTACATTAGTTTTTAACGTAGGTATATACAGGCGTCATGGCACAGTCGGTAGTAGCTCTGCTTTCCGTGCTGTGGGTCGTGGGTTCGATCCCCACCGAGAACAAACATTTGTTTGTTCTGTGTCTGGGTGTTATTAATTATAAGTACCTATGTATTTTGCAAAAAAAAAAAGTATATAGGTAAGTATTATATCAGAAATCTAGTCTCCATAGTACAAGCTCTGCTTAGTTTGGGACTATAGAGGGCGTCGTGTGTAATGTCCAAGAATACTTATTTATTATTTATTTATTTATACAATTCAGTAGGTACGAATTATCAGTCTCATCTCAGCAATCTCATCTTTGCACACATACAGCACTTAGCCGCGAGCCTATAATACCAAATCTCGAACACCAATGGTAATCACGATTGTCGCCGTGAATTCGCGCAGGTGCGATAAAATGACACCAAGCGCAGTACTATATGAAATAGCCAAATGAAATTACATTTAAATACCCTCACTTTAGTGGATATTATCGCTTGTAAATATAAGTAATATCGCAGTAATGTAGTTTTGATGTAATTATGCACTACCGTCTGCGTGTGCGCAGCGGGGTAGATAGGATTCGATGAAAATTACGTCATTGGGTGAGGGAAATAATAGCCTGGGTATAATTAACTATTAAATCTAGTCACAATATTGCTGGGTTTCAAAGTGGTTTTATAAAAGGAAGTTATTTGACTCTTTGTTTTTACTTCTAGGTAGAATGTACATTCAGGACACGAAGATTTTCTTTTGTTTTTGTAGAACATCTCTAAAACAACATATTAAGCGCAATATACGATTTGAATTTGAATTTGATGTAGCAGACTATGGCCGGAATAGTAAAACGTCACTTAAATTTAAGCACCACTTAAAATTACTCTGCCTCTGTTTGACATTACTTATTTGTAAGAGATGGCAATAATTTAAGCGTGAACCTTATTTAAGTGGCGTTTGAGTATTCGGCCAATAGACACTGTAAATAAGTTTTTTAAAAGTTGTTATATTGACTGACTTGCAGTGCTAAATAACAAATATCTCTCTCCCTCTTCATAATTTCAAACAAGCGCACAGAGTTCATTAAAGTTCAAAGAGTAGGTATAGAAGGTACGTATGTACTCACACAAAAAAAATCACAAAACTCACAACACGAAGACAAACAATCCGAACGAAACCGTGCTTAAAATACGAAACAGCCGAGACGCACGTTCCAAACTCATTGTCAAAACACCTTTTACAATTTCACAGCCGAAAAGAAATAAAAAAAAAAATTACTGCGTGTGGTCGACGCGAATAAAAACCACTAAATTCGGATAATGTACACTCGAGCTAAAAGCAAATATTTCTCAAACACCTCTCAAGTCCTTTGTCATCGTAATATCAGTGTCGATGACAATGCTCAGGACAAAAAAAAAAGAAAAATAAGAAAGGTTTTTGTTTAGCTCAGTGGGATTTCCGATTGCTATGTAATTTGCAGATAATTCGAGGGTATAAAACTTTCTTGTACTATTATCGGTGTGGCGCGTCTGTTAATTGATCTTTGATGTTTGTTTTAATTGGAAGTGACTGAGATGGGTCCAATTATGCATCGTGTTTTACTTGATTGGGAAGAACAATTATTTGACGCCATCTATTTTATTTATAGAGTTTCGTCGCAAAAACTATGACATTCAGAAAATAAAAAATAAAAATGTTAATATCAAAATGACGGGCATAGAATAAATCACCATGTGAGTAGATGTGACAAATTCAAAAACGATCAGTAAAATGACCCAACATTTAAAATTAGAATACAAATCGGCGTAATAAATAGCGATCCAGAAACCAGACACTGGAGTACCAGCACAATTTGTTACGTTTTTAACACATCATCCAGTCCGGAATTCGAAAAAAAGAGACATGTGGTCCATTATGAACGTGTTTTGTTCCGAAAAGAGCTTTATGTCATTTTGATAAACTCCTAAGAAGTCTTTGTGTTGGATTGAATCGACAGACCTTTTATTCGGTTCTTTCGTGTGAATCTTTGATGCTCTATCAAATTCTTAGTTGAATTGGAACGATTTTTCAAGCTCAGTAGTCGTCTATTGTTGGTCATAGATCGTTTAGTCTCGCTTTTTACTTTGACCCTTGTAATTATCACCGTATGTTTGAGTGCCAGGCATTGTTATTGAGTTGAGTCGGTAAGCTTTTATTTAAAAAAAATAGTTTTGGTTTGTTAGCAATGCAGCGTAGAACCAACCTCTTTGAGTTATAAAGAGTATTGGTTCGCGCTGACCGGCAGTGTTTGAAAATGGAAGACCCATGGATGACACGACGAGCGAGGGCAGCGAGACGTGTCAGTCGAAAACAATGAAAAATAAGTGTGGATGTGGAAATACGAATTATTATGAAAATACTATGATTAATACACTAAAGCTCTGTTTATTACTGTTGTAGCTCACACTAAAGAGATCCTAAATCATAGGCAAAGCATAGAATTGAAATAACTAGTAAAAGAATAGAAGGGCTTACGCAGCAGTGGGCTTCAAAACATGACAGGCTTAAAAAAGTCTGCTAAAACGTAGAGTAGGTATGTACTTAAGCTAATTTGAATATGTCACTCAGAATCTCACTGGGTCACGCTATCTTTCAGATAAAAGACTTAGGTACTGTAGTCAAACTATTTTGCTTTAGAAATCATCATCAAAATATCTGAATAGCAAAGGCTGATCGCAATGAGTCATGGTCCGGTTTGCAACACTAGGCTTTATTGTACTGCTAATGTATTATAGTTTATTGTAAGTGTTTGCAAATAAATTTATTTTCTTTCTTTCTTTCTTTCAATGCATCATTTGTTTGTCGTTGAGGAGTTGCATCAGAGCCAGTAGACCAATAATTGGCACGATACCTTCTATATAATTTAAGCTCTATTATTCGAATTAAAATACAATTTGCAGAAATAAGATCGTCATTTGCTTTTTATTCTATATCTTCTTCAAATACTGAACGAGTTTGATGGATATTAATAGTATCAAAACTGATGGAGATATTAAGATATCATCAACATCATCACCTTCCTTCTTTATCCCCAAGTTCAGTAGAAAGAAAGAAAGAAAGAAGAAAGAAAAGAAACATATTTATTTTGTTATTTTTTAAACTTTACAATGTTATAGGGAAACTTAAAATTAAAATAAAATAACAAAAATGGCCACCACTCAGCATGGTGCCAGGGCAGGATATGTGAATATCCTGCCCAGGCGCTGGTTTTCAGTGGCGCAGTAGAAAATAGCAGTTCAGCTAGTAAACTGAACTGCTATTTTATTGTTTCACTCTCCTTTACCATTGTTTATGTTTACGCTCACTCTTTTGTTAGTTATATGATAGCTTACCCACCATTTACTTCTATTTTCCTATACCTACTATTAATTCTAATTTTATTTATACTCTTTGTTTCAGGAGCTTTTTCATTCAACTTTCTGGTATACTCTTCAACGAATCGATCTTTGGCATCTCTTTTATTATTTTCATGGGGTTTATAAACTTAATAAAAAGGCAAATATTCAAAATAATTATTTTAATTACAGATTACTTACTACACAACCTGAATTACAGCTAAACTTAAGAAGCCATTTTTATGGCCCTTGTCACATATAAATTGAGGAAGGATTTTATTCAAATATTTTTACAGTTAGGCCCATATTTGACATCAATAGTATACTAAGTTTTACTTTTATTTGAAAAATTAGGCTCAATACCTACCGAACATTACTAGTGTCAACTTTTGAAAAATAGGTGGAACATCGACCTATATTATAATTTGTATAAAAACAATGATTTAAAAATCACACAAAATCATAAAAAGATTATCAATTATGTAATTTATTGAAAAATGAGCCTTATAATAATAAACTTTATACAGTTAAAACATTGGACGGAGCATAATTCCAATATTCTTAAAACTATTATTTACAATTTTACATCATTAAAATGAGATCAGATAATTTACATGAATTCAGAACATCTAAATAATACCTACTTACAGAAATCTCCAAAATATTTAATACTGAAACCGCATAACCTTTTCTACTCTGCTATGGCAAGTTTTTTCAACATTTGTGACGTATTATCAAAATTACAATATTTTTTTATTTAAATTTAGAAGAATTGCTTTATCTATAAAGCCAGTTAAATCAAATTCTTAATTCAAATGGCAATCATTAAAATAATTAATTTGAAACAGGAGTAGGTATCATAAAAACACCAGATAAAAAAACCATCTTTCAAAAATACTTTTGTCTTACAACTACAAGGCACCGTGTAGAATCAGTCTTTTATATCCACTATTCACAAAATCACTAATTTTCATCTTCAGTATCAATATTATCTATAGGAAAGTTTGGGTTTAACAACGGACTTTTTCCATTACTACCACTGGGAGAGGTGCTCACCGATGACATACCAACTAAGTTATGCGTCAGGCTATGACGCCTAAGGTCACAATTTCTTCTAAAAACTTTACCACACGAAGAGCAATTGTAAGGTTTGATGTCCGTGTGTGTTAGTAGATGGGTCTTTAAGTTTGACCTTTGGTTGAAGCTTCTGCTGCAGACAGGGCACTTGTGTGGGGACTCCTCCATGTGCAGGATTTTGTGAACGGCTAGTGTTCTGGACTGGCAGAATCCTTTGCCGCATTCAAGGCACTTGAAGGGCTTCTCCTTAGAGTGAATATACCTGTAAATAGGAAAGTAGAGATTAATAAAATGCCTAAAGCAACACAAGTATTTTTTTATAATATTAAGTACTAGCCGTCGCCCGCGGCGTTGCTCGCGTTCTACCCTTTAGAATGTGCCCTTCAAATTTCATACCTCTAGGACTCATGGTTTAGGTTATGCGTTGATTCTAAGTCAGCTTCAAAGGAGTTTTATATATATTGATTGATGTACTTTATAACTTGTTACAAGATGCAATGGCTTAGGCCCAATTATATCAACTCTTATTAAATTTTAATTTTATTTATTAATATAAACATGGGTCAGTTTATTTTGTGTTATTTTTCGTGTAAAAGTCTCCTTTTAGGGTAAGTTAGATCTTTGAAAGTCTTAACTCTTTAATTTTCAATTTTTCCTGTTCAAGTCAACCATTTGTACCTCCTTAAATTACAACTTTTTATTTTATTTTGCTTTACTTTGCATTTTCTTAGTGATTTCAACAGGTATATCTAAATAATGTGTAAAATCTTTTAGAGGGTAAAGTATTTACTATAATTCCCTATGTAGGTACTTACAATGTGTGAGAATCATTTACCAAAGCCATAAAATACCACTAGGCTTATTATGCATTCTCAAACTATTCGTTGTAAACCATGCCGATGACGCAACAGTGTTCATTTCAACTAATCTTAATAAATTATCGCAAATGGCATCTACAACTCTAGCAACAAAATTACAAGTCTTCATAAAGTAGCAGTACAAGTACATAATTTAGCCGAGAGTGGTGCGTGGGCTCAATAAATACGTCATGTCTTAAGGCGTCGAAACCAATGCATCGACGCTCTTGCATGTTCCAGACACCTCGCAAGGAATGGAACCAGACCCGAGGCATAAAGGTAATAAATCTAACAAGCCTTTCAATTTCGACATCATTACTCCACACAAGTACGATGTAGAACTCAAAAATGTTAAACTCTATGACAGAAAGATTTTATTGATACAACAAATAAAAACGAATATTTTCAAATGAACAATGTAATTACAGATTATAAAAGCAACATCCCAAAACATATCAATGGTAACAAATCTCAAATTAAAATTAAGCACAACATATAATTAACACGCCGAGGGTAACGTGTAATCAATAATAACGCACCACGAACCAGCGATTGAGAATCCAATCCGAGATACAACCGTGGCATCAAATAAACAAACAAACACGGAACATAAAAATTACGACGCGTTTACAGTAACGTAATACGTGTAATAATCGTTAGGTACGGTGAGATCTGTGACGATAAAGGGCAGCATGATGAATGAAATAATAATTTCGGTATTAAAACACGAGATGATGGTGATTAGGGCATTGAAAGCCGCGCGGCGAGGCGTGTCGTGCCGTTGGATCGGCGCGGGCGCAGCGATAGGCCTAGATCGAGCGCGACTCTGATTAATGAACCTCGCGATGCGAACCGATCGACTATGAAATTTCAATTGCAATGCCTATTAAAACTCAACACGTTTTATCTAGTAAAATGTGACGCCCAAATAATCAAACAAGCTACAAATTAATTTAGATTCATTATCCGTTCAATCTACACAAAAAATTCAGAACGACTAACGACGAAACTTGATTTTGTATGTGGAGGATATATTTTTTGTCGTCCGTATTAAACCTCACGTCAGGATCACCACGTGCTTTGTAAAAACCCGTCGAAGGCCCTGCTCGGTCCCGGTATAATGTATCGTGTCAACGGACATCGATTGAACATCGACAGGTCGGCCGGCTCACCCTCCGGCGTCTACAAGAAATTTATTTTATTGCTGCAGAGATACGGTGATTTGGAACGAAATCGCCGAGAGACAGGACAGGTGTAAAAAATCCAACACCTTTAACTCTTTTTGGGTGGGGATCTACAGATAAGTGGGGAAATAGATTGAGAGCTCTTGTAATACCATTATCATATTTATTGTGTTCCAAATCCTTGTTTGGAATTCCAATTGTTGTAGCAGCAACATTTTTTTAGATTATACGTTTGTTGGACGTAAATATTTTGATATGAAAAAAGATTCAAGGAGATTTATAAGGAATGCGGAGTCGGTGCAGAAAACAAAATGAGAATCCAAAATTAAAACATCGGGTCTCGTGGGATTAGCGGCGGTTTTGTAAAATAATTTACGAGCGTGACGAACGACTTGTCGATACCATCTGTTGCGTCCATACTTAACCCTTTTTGTTTCTAAATATATTTTTCTTCACCGCCATTATTCAAAGGTTATAACGTTTCGCGTTAAGAACGGTTGAACAAAATTATTTTTATTGATGTATAAAAATGTGAATCGTGAATGTTGGGCACGGTTTTATCTTATTGAAATACTTGCTTTTTCCTGTGGCTCTACCTGCGTAGATACAGAACTCTAACTCTGCGTAGATATTATGTTGGACAAATAACAAAATCTTAAAAAAGTATATAAAGTACACAAAGAAAATATTGGTTAAAAACCTGATAAAACTTAAGAGGATGATATTTTATGTGTTTATTTATGTATAGGAGCATTACGAGAGCTAAATTAGAAATCTAGAGAAGAATAAAATTAATCATGACAGCTGATTTAGCCATGCATCTCCGGAACGAAGATAATGTCTCAGATACTAACGAGTTTTTGGTAAGGTCGTAAAACACTGGAAACTTGTTAGGGAATAACAAATTAAATAGTTAAGATTGTCTTAATCGATTACGGAAGAATTAGTGGTTTCCAAAAGATAAAAATGTCACGAACACACCCGACCACATTCTAATGGCTGTAAAAGTGTATCATAATGGTATTAATATAACTTGATACCGTTTATTGATACTGAGAGTAGTTTCTCGAACAAAAGAATGTAATAGCCCAATATGAAAATAACCTACAAAAAATTTTGGTAAACCGCATTCTGCCAATCTTTAAATTAGCCATTAATTACTTAGGTATGCAAATTAAACTAAACTAAGTAGCTAGGTATAATCAGTACTGTAGTAGGTAAATTATCCTTGAGTTTAGTCTCACGTAACACAAACAAACAGCTAGAAATTGGTACTAAAATAGTTTTATTATTTACCTGTGATCTCTGAGATGATCTTGCCGTCGGAACGCTTTGCCACAGATATCGCACGAGTACGGCCTCTCGTCGGTATGTGTCCTTTCATGGATAAGCAAGTTGTATGACTTCGTGAACTGCCGGTTGCAAAACTTGCATATGAACTGCTTCTTCGTCCTAGGCCCGCTTGTAGTCTTTGCCTTGTTTGATATACTACTGCTTGATGATGAAGAACTGTTTGTTGATTTAGATGAGTTGGATGCTTGAGGTGATAACGGAGCTTGAGGACTGCCATTCATTTGTTGTTGATACATCGCATTCATGAGTAAGCTTGGATATCCATTGTCTAAGCTCTGGGAGCTGTATCCGTATCCTTTAGATGTCGATTCTAAATGCTGCTCTAAAGTAAATTCATCTTCAGTATCTAATAACGCCAAGTCTTCTTCAACTTCTTCTGATAAGTCAACATCCTCAGCTGCTAGTGTGTCTGATAAGGGATACTCCGGGGTTTTAGGTAAATATTCTTTAGGAGCATTATCTATTGCGTCGCTTTCACTTATTTTTGCACTTGCCGTCGCTATCCTTAGTATATCTTGCTTTGAGGAGGAACTGTTTTCGGGTGAGCCAGGTGTGTTGACAGTTGAAACAGATGTCAGGCGTTGCAAAGTCAAATAAGATTCCAACGCTTGTAAGTTGAGCGCGGCTGCGGCAGCGGAGTTGGACGGTAATAGCGCGGCTTGTTGCAATGAATTCATCATGGCGTTTTGTAGGGATATCACTACACCCTGTAGCGATCTCTGCAACATGTTTTCTTGCAGCAACGCGGCGGATGCGATAGACAGGTTGATATTCGCGGTGGAAGAACTAGGGCTCTTACTTGCTTTGTCCGGGGACGGCGGCGGTTCGACGAGCAATCCGTTCATCTCCGGCTTTGGGTCCTGGATCTGCAGGTTGTTCTTGAGTTTGATGATGGCGCTTTCGAGGGAGTTGAGCGTTGACTTGGCGGATCGGCTTTGTTCTTGCATGGTTGCACTGTGGCACCGGCACGTGTCGCGGGGGGAGCGCGTGCGCGTGCTGGCTTGCGTGCGGCGATGCGCGGCGTGCGAGGTGCTTGTGTGGCGCGACGCGACTGAGCCGGCGGCCAGCCTCACCCCGCCCCGCCCCCCACCTCACACCCCGCCTGCCTTCCCGCCTCACAAAAGCTCTCTATTTTAGGCAACTCTTTGTACAGTAATGGTCACCTCACGCTGCCCTAACGACGGACACGTCCATGAGAACAGCGTTGCGCCAGATTTGTTTGCCCCTTTAAAGTAATGAGATTCTGAATGGAAACGTCGGGCTATGGGAAAACAATATGGTGCGATCGACTGGCTTGTTTTGTCAGTGGGTCACGCGCATCGCCGCATCGATATCGCTCCGAACAATCAAAACGTAATTCGATCCTTTCTATACCTAGTAGGTACCTACCATTTTTATCTGCGATATATTTACTTAATGTAATCCTTAGTAATCGTATGTGGTATTAGAGAAGCAGAAGTGAAAGTGAAGAGGGACTTCAACAAGCTGCTGAAAACGGAATAGCAACAAAAAAATTCGTGCTACTCGATTCTACATCTTTATACTTGGCTTCTTGATATCAAGATTAAAACATGATCATCATTTCAAAATGAGTTCTTTCTTAAAACGATATCAGCCATCTGCCGTGGCTCCAACAAACATTTTATTAGCCAGTAGAACTTATAACTTAAGTTAATGACACAATTTGGGCTCTAGTTAAAGTTGTAAATTAAGTATTGGACGTTAATGTGTAGGCTTTTTAATTATAAAAACTTGTTAAGCCCAGGCTTGATAATTTGGAGTTTCATTTGAAATTAAATGACTTCTAAGTTCTTCTGTTATTACTTCTTTAGTGTCAGTTTATTGGCAAATTAGAAAAATCGCAAATTAGCGCCAATTGTTTCACAAGTCTAGTTTCATCTGTTACGGTGCTGGACATATACAATGGACACGAGCTGTCTGTTTGTCTATGCTCTATTGGAGCGTGTTAATTGCAACTATAGATTGACGTGAGAACGTGGCTCACTTGGACTTGGCTTGCGAAAGGAAGGGCGCAATTACCTATACCTAGATTTCAATTGTTTTTGGAAATGATAAGCACGAATAAATCGGACAGTTACGTGAACCTAACTTATTCGAGTCATATTAACGCGTCAGCACAGCTCGACTTCCGAACGATGTAGCATCACCGCGCAGTACGTCTCGGGTACGTTACAGTTACCATACGATTGTCACATTTATTTGTGCTGAGGCCTCGTACCAAGGTATTGTAGTGTGATGATGATGATGATGTTATTTTTCGAATTTACTACAGCAGTGCCATAGACGATATAGCATCTCTCTAATGGTCCTTCGTGTTAGTGGAGCGGTTACGTGTACTTTTAGGACATTGGTCCTTTGTTAAAAGAACAAGTACGTATTTCTTTAAATTGGTACTAAGAGTCGGATCACAAAGCTCCTTTGTTTACAAAAACATTGGTCCTACTCTGAGCCGCTGCCAGATCCTGTAGAAGCATGAAAATTCTAACGGTCTCACATATTTTGACTCCACATATTTTATCACATATTGTAGTTTAAATTAATACTTATGAAAATATACTGTATAATGTATATTTTTAATTCAAAAATCATAAGGCACGGATAAGACTCACGTCTCTAACATTGCTCCGAGGCTTGTTGGAATCACCCAAAAAGAGCTAGACGGGTTTGGCGAGTCGGTAAATCACATGATAGTAGAGAGCTACGAACGAACTAGTATGCCCATGTTGATGCACGAAAACCAAAGTATACATAGTATTATATGATTGTGCCCGGACTAAACGACAGTTTACGGGAAAAGGTCAACCCATCAGACTGCTGGCTTAAATTTAGTAGTGTAGGTGTGCTCATTACCACACCATTCTTAGTCCAGTTAGTATCCAAAATAGAACAATCTACCTAACTGTTTCAATACCCCTGCGTACCACAGAATAACACACACTGCCTGTGTAAAATTATGAATTTTTTCTATCAAACCGAGGTCAAGGCCACTTTTTCTTTTTAAGTATACAGAAAGGCTCAAAATCGCTCGCAGAATACGAATCTTTGGTCCAGTCAAACCGAGGACCCTCGAAAAAGTCCTCGCTTTGAAAAGGTCCTCGGTCGTGCCTTGTGTATTCATACGCACGTCCTCGGATAGTACTTAAAACAAACACAACCCAAGGTACGATCTGGCTAGAAAAAAAACGAAATTGGATAAAAAAAGAAGGTACGAATTGGCCATAAACCCTGAATCCAACTCTAGAGATTCGAGGCTTAGTTTATTGTTTCATTCAGTTAATCATCCCATTAACCTCATTGGTACGTTTACAATAAAAACATGGTCAATGCACAGTCTTGCGCAGCCCCATATCCCAAGCTCTGTGCCTTGATCACGAATAAATCTGACAGTCGCCGCGTTAACGTATTCTAGTTATATTGCGCGTCAATGCCAGCTCGACTGCCAACCGTTGTAGTGTCACCGCGCAGTGTATCTCGGATACGCTCGCATTACGATACGTTTGCGATTGTCACATTTATTTGTGATCAAGGCACTGAACTGCTTTCGCTGCCCAGCATAATGTAAAGCGATATGGCCACAGATATACGAAAACAAGAAGCTTTTGACGGCAAAAAACGAAAACGCGCTAATGTCACTATTTATTACCTATGATTTAGTATGAAAACAGTTAAGAAAAACTAGGTTTTTATTAGACAACGATGCGCCCACAGAGATGAAGGGTTTCCTCACGATATTATCCTTCACCGTTAATCAGGCTAACAAAAATACTACGAAGTTATGAAAACCATGAAATATGGTCTTCCCATTTATAGATAAATTAATTTTATATATGCCTGAGTCGTGAGCGCGCGCTGCCTCCGGGCGCTGCCGGCGTGGGAACCGCTCGTGCTGACTCGGGAAGTCGGGAAGTACAGGACACGTGTCATGGCACAACGTGATATTAGTGTACTGGACGTGGCGTGACAGGTGTCACGTTTGTAACATACTAGCCCTCCTCCATGACTGTCATGTTAGAAGCAAAATTCTCCTGTCGCTGTCCTGTCAACGAAACGCTTGTATTGTGCGGTTGGTATTTCTGAATATTTTGATTGATTTTACATGGTATAAAAATACAACCGAATTGAGAACCTCCTCCTTTTTTGAAGTCGGTTAAAAAATAAGCTTAATAGTCTAAACTTTCACGTTTATAATCATCAATATAAATAACTCTTTTGAAGCTGACAGAGAATCAACGCACAGCCTAAACCATAAGTCTTATATAGAGGTATGAAATTTGGAGGGTAGTATCCTTATATAGTGTAGAGGTGCAAGGAATTTTGAAAAGTCACACTCTAAAGGGTCTAGAACGCGAGCAACGCCGCGGGCTTAGTGACTAATGGTGGCCATTGGCCATCAAACTTGACAAACGCAGGCTTGTGGCAAAATTTGACGATGTGTGGCTGTCAAGAAGCAGACAAAAACATGCTTACCACTACAATCAGAGACCTCAGTTAAACAGGCGTCTTGGCTCAGTCGGTAGTAGCTCTGCCTTCCGTGCTGTGGGTCGTGGGTTCGATCCCCACCGAGAACAAACATTTGTGTGTTGTAAACATAGATGTTTGTTCTGTGTCTGGGTGTTTCTATGTATTATAAATATGTATTTACAAAAAAAAATGTATGTATGTATTCTATCAGCCATCTAGTTTCCATCGTACAAGCTTTGCTTAGTTTGGGACTAGAAAGAGTTGTGTTAAGTGTCCGAGAATATAAAAAAAAAACATAATTGTTTTTTTGAGTTAGCGAAGCCTGAGATAGTTAATCATTGTCAGGAGATGCGTTTATTGTGCTAAAACGTATGTTTCTTGTGGCAGTCCAAACGAGCTGAGGAAAGCTTTTGTGACGAAGAAGCACAAATGTTTGTGATTTTTATAAGAGAAGTAAAAATTAATCTTTACGACTTATTGCAGATGTAAATTGAGAGTTAAGGTTGAGTGCGAGTGTGGGCGAACAGCGGTCACGCACACATACCACGTGTTACGTCTTGATCGTGTGGTACAAGTTTATAATATTAACAGAAGTCCGTATGTCAGAACTGGTGGGTTACCTCTCGACCGACAAGAGATCTGTCAAAATCCGGATCCAATTTGGAACGGCGGCGGTGGTCAAGAGTAACCCTACTGAACTGTATTTTTTTTGGATTAGCGTTGTAACGCGCTGCTAGTCAAATACCACAAGCTGATTGGGCCAAAATAGATCTGTTATTCAAACAGCGAACACATAACGCCACTAGCTAGCACTGGCATCTTCATCGCTGGGTTTGTAACTGAAATGTTAGGTACACGAAATTATTTCGTCAGTGAGCGAACGGTCTTTTACAGAAAAATACGAACATTAGTATGCGTTTGTAGATAACCCATTAGTAGTTAGCTAGGTACATTGTTTCTTTGTGAATTATACTCGTAGCGCTGATAAATAGAGAAAATAGTGGCTTATGATTAGTCTATTTTCTTGGAATAGAATTCTAAAACGAACGTCCCACACAATGTCCATAGAAAGTTGGTGCTGAGTTTGCTAAAAATAACTCCCAAAGCAGCGTGACTCAATCCGCTCTCACTATGTTCGTTGCTTGCCTGCAGCTTGTGCCTTGCACCACACCCCATGGCGGGACTATCACCATGCATTACTGTAAACTTATGGAGGAAGTACGAACACTATACACCATCGTTATGATTAAGCGGATAATTTTGGACGATATCTCTGAGCAATGGCGCCTATTACACGCAGTTAGTGCTTACACCGCTGTCGTGAAAGTAACGGTACTTAAGGATCCGGGAACCGTTATTTTACAACCGTAAAAGTTGAGCTTAGTTATAGCCGATCTGTGCCTTGATCACGAATAAATGTGACAACCGCAAACGTGACGCTAGCGTATCCGAGATACACTGCGCGGTGACACTACATCGGTTGGCAGTCGAGCTGACATTGACGCGCAGTATAACTCGAATACGTTAACACGGCGATTGTCAGATTTGTTCATGATAGAGGTACCTTCAGGGCCCCAAGTCTGTGCATTTGTTTTACTTTCGACTCTATTATAGCACACGCAAACGCATTCGCAAAGCGAGAAATTTTGTTGGGGATTGCACAATTCCAAAATCTCCCGCTAGAGGCGCTTATCCGAGTTTCATACAAAATGTCTCGCTTTGCGAATGCGTTTGCGTGTGCTATAATCGAGTCGAAAGTAAAACAAATGCACAGACTTGGAGCTCTGGTCGTGGGTACGGCACCGATCATGTTGTTTACTTATCTAAGTTAGATGATGTGACAAATTATCCGCAAACGAAGTCGAGGGCATTAAATGATGTGACAGCATTAAAAATGTTGCCATCTCCTTCTCTTAAACTGAAACAGCAAAGACGGATAAAATATTAGCTCTATCAAATTAAGTTTGGTATTAAGTTTAGTTATGGATTAAGTTATGTTATATTTTGTGTATAGGTTTTTTTAGATGATAAGTTTATGGTTAATATTAGAGTAATGTAATCGCATTGCGGCGAAACCCGTAAAAAAACAAACAAGTCTATGAGTAGGCATAAAAGGTCACTATACTTTAGTAATGTATCCATTACGAAGTAAAATTTTTATTTTATCGTAGGCATGAATATTTCAATATAAAATTTTATGCTGCATTTTACGATGTATCAAATTTAACAGTCGCAAGCTTCTTAAAACCAAATAAAAATCGAATTTGCATCACTAAAATACACGTAGTATACAAAGTAGTTATTGTAAATAATACACACTTTCCATCAAGTGTGCTGTTTGGCAGGCAAACAGTCAGATCTACATAATTCTTTGTAAAAAAATGATAAGGTGCCTTCTGGTAAGATCGGCCTAATATTAAGTCCGGATAAATCACGTAACTAAGCAATTATCATATAAAAATATCGCAGAATTGCTTGGCATCCGGACTTACTATTACGCCGATCTTACCAGAAGGCACTATAATGGTAAAAGTACTTTGAAAAAAAAAAAAAATTAAGACTTGGTAGTCATCAGAATTCACTGCCTATGAATTGCTCCTATCCCTAAAACCTATATATGCTCCTGTCCATCCGAAGGTTGTCTGGAAGAGATCACTTATACCGATGAGACCGCCCATTGTGCTTCATTATTTGTTTTTCATTATGTCTTTGTATCTCTTTTTTTTTGGTGTACAATAAAGATATACGTAATCTATCTATCTATGCTCCGCTCAAAGTTCTCAGTTCAAAACGTCAAAATGTACTAACATTGTTTTTTCTTTTTTAAACGATTCGAAGAAGGTTCACGTTGTGCGTTTTTTATTAGCACCTCTAATTTAAAAATCAACGTATCTTTGAACTACTTTATCGCTTTAGGCTTTAAAATAAGCCGACTGTGACCTAAAGTCGACTTGGCTCTTATGTTTTATAGGTCTGCAGTGTTTTACGATTGTCACATTTAATTACTTCATTGCTGGCAATTAAAGTTTGGTGGAAAACGATTTTTTTTATATTTTACAACCGCATTGGGTAAATAAAAGCTGGTATTACTTTATTTGTTTTTTACCACACACGAATTCGGACTAGTGATGGGAAAATTATCGATTATAATTCGAAAAAAATATGTTAATTCGTTAAAGCACTTTTGATGAAGTCTTTACGTGGACTATCTTTTGTCATACCTTGACACAACGCTGTAGTTTTTGTAAATTATCAATAAGTTCTTGGTATTTAATTCGACAAAAACTTACACCAGATGAGTTTGCAAAAAAAAAAAATGAAATGATTAAGTAAAGTATAGGCACTTAATAACAAATATGATTATTTTTATGCATCATTCTCCCTAATTTAATGCTTATTTTGTTGTATCTTTGTGTTTTTGCGTAAAATAAATAATTTCTATTCTAATTTCTATGATAGCGCCAAAGAAAGTCTGGGGCTCTATGAACAAACTCTGACTTATGATAAAAACTCTATCGATATATATATACCCATTTCATTTCATCGACAATCGCACCTTGTCCGCACATCACAGCTTCACAGCTCGGTCATAAAAAAATCACCCGTAAATTTGACGAGGCACGTGCGTCGTATCGATACTCGATAAAAATCGATAGTTGACGATCACTCGATATTTATTCACATTTTATTGACATCACTAAACTTTTTGCAAATGCATCATCAAAAATGATTTAGTCTGTCTTAATTAGAGTTTTATTGTTCAGTTTAGATAACATTAATTGGTTGTGTTCAAATATTCATTAAAAACTTGTAGTAAATGTTACTTATATATTTGACGTCCTGTTTTGATTATTTTTACCGAGCTACCACGATTATCTTAATTCTCATTATAACTCACTCGATTATAATACTTTTACCGCTGCCACAGCATCGTCATGAGGAATAAAATTGTGCTTATACGCATGCGTAGGCACACTTTTCAGTTATTTATTAATCTTAATCACCCGATTAAATAATTGCTGTCTCCGTCTAATAAAAACTTCGTATCCGCCTACATAATAAGGCTATCGACGCTAAGACTCATGTACAATTATCCTCATACACCGTGTGGTTTCCTTAGTGCTATAATACCTTAGTGGTTTTAAAATAGTAAATAAAAAAAATATAGATAATGTCACACATCATGTTCTCTTTTCAAAATTCCTTTTAAAAGTATTATTTTAAACTGTTTTGTGTTGTTATTATTCAACATTTAAAACTAGCAAAAGGCTAAAGTGAAACCTACAAACTTGCTAAGACTATTATGAAAAGTTATCGTTGCATACCAAATCGTGTACCTGCCCTTACAATGTATCACGGTCTAGTTATTGTAACGTTTAGTTTAGACATGGTTAAGCAACTGTGAACAAGTATTAGATCAACCTGCCTATAGTATTTATAACCTAGTAGTAAAGTGTTACTAACTTTATACATGTTTGGGTAATTTTTTATACACCACCATTTTTTTTATGATAAAAGTTATGGAACAAGCTGATAGCTCACCTGATGTTAAGTAGTAACTTCTGCCTATAACAATGCATTACCTCACAGAGCAAGTCCAATGAGGTCGTGCCCTGTGCAATGCACTGCGTCCATCACTCTGAGACGTAAAGATCTTGAAGTCTCATGTGCCTGTAATTACATTTTGTAATTACCAAAAAAAATTAAGGACAGTTGCAGCAGAGGCTACAAATGTTATTGGCACTATCAAGCTTTTTTTTTTGTAGTTACAAAATAGTGGACGTGGTGTATGACCGGCTTATTTATTAGTGAATAAATTTTGGGTAAATACTCGTATTTTTTCAAAAATATTTTTTGTGACGTAGTCTATTGGAAAAATCTATTGACATAATTGCTTTAAAAGTCTTCATGCATTTAAAAAATATCGCTTTGAGATGCTTAACTTTGGATATACGTTTTCAAACAGTCGAGTAATTACCCTACAGCTTTTGTAATTATCTCCTTTACAAAATTTTTAAAGGGGATAATTAAACAAAAATTCTAGAAACCCCCTTAGCAGGGGGAACTCGCAGGGGGGATCTTGCAGGGGAAACCTGGAATGAGCCTAAAACGCATAAAACTCAATATCGCTAGCAAACTCTTATGAAAATAAACATTTTCCAATAGCAGGTTTTGTAACAAAATTATTGCCTACTACCAAATAACATTTTTTTGCAACCGCAATCAAACAAATAGAAATTAAACGTCAAAAATAATAATCCTCGCGAAATCGCAATTAGTATCACAGCCGGCAATTATCCGTAGCCGACGAAACAAATTGACGGATACTAATGAGGGGTATTAACAACTCTACCTGATCCGGTACCGGATAATATCCCCGGATAACACGCTGTGCTAATCTAATTACTTAGTGCAATGTCTTATTTGTAAGTGCAATTTGGTATTGCCATTAAAATAAATAAATAAATATTCACGGACACTTAACACAACGCCTTCTAGTCCCAAACTAAGCAAAGTTTGTACGATGGAAACTAGATTGCTGATAGAATACATACATACATTTTTTTTTTGTAAATACATACTTATAATAAATAGAAACACCCAGACACAGAACAAACATCTATGTTTACAACACACAAATTTTTGTTCTCGGTGGGGATCGAACCCACGACCCACAGCACGGAAGGCAGAGCTACTACCGACTGAGCCATGACGCCTGTCAAAATGACAACGGTTTTCTTGTTAACAGGAGTTTGGTAAGGAAAGGCTATTTATTTTGTGGTTGTGGTTCAATTGATCGACATTTACTTACTTAAAATAGCAACCACTAACTGTAACTGGAAGAGAAATTTAGATTTATGCAACCACAAACTGGAAAACAAAGCGGAACAATAAAAAAAAGGATATCTCACGTACGTTCTTTTTAGAGTGGTTTGTGAGAAATATTTCTTTATTAATTATTACATTTATTACAATAATTACTAAGTTAATTTAGGCTACTAAGTTTATGGCTTTGATCTGGCAAAGGTTTTCTCAAATCTCTTTACACATTTTCTGGCAGAAATTTACTTTTTCGAATACAATACAGGCACATGCGACTTCAAGATCTTTACGTCTCAGAGTGATGGACGCAGTGCATTGCCTTACAGGGCACGTCCTCATCGGACTTGCTCTGTGAGGTAATGCATTGTTATAGGCAGAAGTTACTACTTAACATCAGGTGAGCTATCAGCTTGTTCCATTACTTTTATCATAAAAAAAAATACAAGGAGATCGCCTCTTCTAAAGCATTTTTTTATATATGAAAAAAATATCTGGTAGAAGAATATTCTGATGGGTACAATCAATGAAAACTTTAAGATTCGAGCTTAATTTTTATGGTCCGTACCATTTACAGTGTAGAAACAATAGCCATAAAAAATGTAAGAGCACGACTGTTTGTAAAGCTGCGCGCGCGCACGAAGACGACAATTAATACGATTATCACGCATGATTTGATCAAAACATGTCAGCGTCTAGACAAGACAGCCTCATAGAGATACGAGTATGTCGCTGTATTATAAGTCGCTTTTATCTTTTTCTCAATACAAATTAACTTTGTTATAAAAAAATAAATTAAAAAAAAAACTAATAAAAAAAATTATGAGCCTATTTTTTTAAGTAAATTGACTTTTGATAAATCGGTGGAATTTGAAGATATTTTAACTTTCAACAAAAATAAAGCAATCGAAAGAAGTTGGTATAAACCAAACAAAATGATTCACTCAGGTCCACGCTTTTACATTTTTATTCAAATTCGGAAACAATTTATTCATTCCAAACATGGCCGACAATTTAAAAAAATATTTCAATACGTAAGCTTATAATTTTACCGCTACTGACGATAAATACATTTTATTATAATAAACGGTGCGTCGCCACGGTCAAAATATAGTCTTAATTTTTTATATTATTGTACCCGTCAATGCTCGTACCACATAAGGCGATGTCATGACTTACACCAATAAAAATGAAATATCATGTGATCGTGAGACGCCTTCGTGATATCTTTTGTGCTACACAAAAATAGCTCCACGCAACCAGTAATGAACGGAGAACAAATCAAAACAAACGCCATAAATTGATTTTCTATATAACCACTTTCAAATAGAAACATTAACGTCATCGTCTGTAAATATAAAGATGAAGAAATAACCACGCAGATTTGAGCGACACAAACAAACTTGCAGAGCAAGCAAAAAAAGGAGGTAAAAACATGACAATGCACAGTCGAGTTGTTTTGTCGAAACCAGTCGATAGTTGACAGTAATCACATTACAACAATAATAAAGCCAGAGCTTACGGTCAACGCGTTCCGATATCAGACACACGATCAATTCCATTTGTCAGGTGACTCAGCGTTGTCGCTGACGTGACGCTTTCAAAATGCAAATTTTCAAAAACCGAACAATGTAAATCTCGGATTCGATCTCGATCCGTCGATTCTTGAACCGAGGTATCTCGTCCCGCAAGCAATTGAATTCAGTCGATCACTAATCGATGTCTTGTCCGTGATAGGCGCAGTCGGGGGCCGCGGCCGCAGGGTGCCGACTTACCACACAATCCATCGTTAACTTCTTTCTTTCTTTCATTACCATCAGTATTTACAATATCAACTGTATTCACAGGTCCTGTAAAGTCTATTATATTAAGTACAGTATAAAATATCGTACCTTTTTGTACGTCATTCTCTACCGCGTCTTCGTCAGCTACTTTTGTTGGCTCGCAACTAATGCGCACCTTAGGAGTTATGGGTTGGATGTAAAATTCCTTGTTCTCGAGATTGAGATATTCTCTTTTGGAATTGAGTACTGAATTTAACCTCATTACCTATCTTAATAAAGGATTTGCCCTTTCGCGCCGACTAATCACAAATGAGCATGTTAAGTCTGTAAATTATGTTGCATTGAGTTCATATCACCTGTGTTTTGTACTTATTACTTCGAGGTTGCTTATTCATAATTAACCCCCCTCAGTGATTATTACTTCTGTACGGGTGAGCGTTATAAGACGTTTTGATTTGTATGCCATGACCCTTTTGCACTTATAAATCGATGCATCTTCAAAGCTTCAACATCTTCGGTCTCTTTTTCGAGTTCATTAAGTTTATCATTGTTTACGGGAAATTAATGATCATTCAATTGAATTTTATTGTTTTCATTGCATTCTTATGGATCATCAAAATTCTCGGCGGTGCTTACATGTCTCGGTGCGTTAGTTATAGTGGCGTAGTCATTCATTTCCCCCGCTGGTATACATTAAGTGTCGAAGGTTGAGCTGATGACTGCGGAGTCAACCGGCCGCTCGTGGTAACCCCCTATAGCTTCACCCCGGGGGAGATGCCGCGCGCCGAACTAAATCAAATAATGACTAATCGATTCTCTCTTATATTGCACAGTAGGTACACGTCAAACTTTATCCCCTTGTATTTTTAATGTTAGAGCACATTTACACTTATACCAGATTGGCAAAGAACTGTCTACTGACTAAATACTGCTTTACTAGACATATTTTTTATGACATTCAATTATCCATAAGTCAAACATTTTCTAAGCTCTGAAGGTCCTTGACAAGTCCGAATTTTAAAATGTTGTCAAATACGTAGTCAAACGCTTACAATTTTTTCTAGTGGGTATGAAATGGATCGTAATGTTAGCGTGTATGTCAAATAAATAATAAAAAAATATTTATAATTGGTGTTATGACGGAACCGGATGAGATTTTTCTACATGTCAGGACATTACATCCAACACAGCATGATCACATTTGCAGTAGTATTCCATACGAGAGTATATTAAATCTAAATAAGAATTTTAGTATTGTATACCAAAAATTACCTTACATACCTGTATTTGCAACTTGACTATCAGTGGACAGCAGCCTTAATTTTCCTCTTTGCATAAACCCATAAGACAATACTATGATTGATTCATTTTAATGCCGATTTGGTGGTTGATTGATGTTTATTAGTTCAGTAGTCGAGTCCAAGGAACCATTAGATCAGGAAGAGTTATGAACACAGCTTGCGGTACTCAACTTAATTCGTGGATTAACCGTGGGGTTATTTATCGTACCTTACCTACTCACGATCACGTGACGTCATTGCAACTCGCATCCGGGAAGCGTTGGTTTTTGTTTTTTGAGAAAAGAGATGCGTTGAAACCGGAATCGTGGGCTACATTACCAGCAAGATCGAGCAAAGTGGGCCTCCGTCATGGCTTAAAGACTGCTAGAGTCGGGACCGACAGTTTAACGTGCCCTACAATGCACGGAAGCGCTCAGATGTAAATGTCACCCATCCAAATAGTGACTGCGCAGAACGTCGCTTAACTTAGATAATCGGTGAAGATTGACTAAGCAAGACTAGCCACGAGTACTACAAAACAAACGTTATAGGGCAATTACATCACTATATTTGAAAACATATGAAACTCTTCTAAATATATAAAACTCTTTTGAAGCTGACAGAGAATCAACGCACAGCCTAAACTATAAGTCCTAGAGGTATGAAATTTGGAGGGTAGTATCCTGATATAGTGTAGGGTTGCACTAAAAAAAGAATTTTGAAACGTCACACTCTAAAGGGTAGAACGCGAGCAACGCCGCGGGCGACGGCTAGTTATCCATAAATGCGTGAAAGGGGAAAAGTTGTAGCACTTAGGTAAGTACAAACGTATCAAAGTGTACATATAATTTCAATATGAATAAAAACATCTTAAAGCCATTGATTGAACCAACGATAACTAACTCGTAAATAACAGAGACAAATTATTATTACCGTGTCCGTTCTCGGACCGTCAGATTAAAACATGGCGTCAACGCCCACGCGCCAAATTCATTCATACTAGACAAACTGGATGTTGTAAAACTGATATTTCAATGATAGGAAGTTGTAGATACATAGGCTAGACTTCTTTTTGAGATTAGTTTGTTGATATTGCTATTAATCTACACTGTAGACCCATGAACCGACCGTGTAGATGGTCGTGATCCTATACAACATATACAATTTAGACGCCAAACTTTTCCTATTGAGTATTGAAGAATATTATAAAAGTATTTACCTACGGTATGTTTATAATTTTTTTTTAATCTAAATCGTCCCACTGCTGGGCAAAGATCTCAAATATTTATAATAATTGATGTTCATTTATTTATTAATAAATATTAAGTATGTAATTTATTTACGAAAATTTTGATGCACCTCTTTATATTTCGCTTACGCGTTTAACGAATTAAATAAATAATTAAGTGGCTTTTATCTGTTTTATATCATAGGATTTTCATGAGTATTTTTATTTTTGATTCAACCTATAGACGGTAGCAACCTTTTGACTTTTCTATCTTATATCCAACTTTACATACGTTTCATTATTTTTCATAGAAAAGACTTCAACGCGCTACTTGCACTTGCTGAGATGAAAAAAAAATTAAGAAAAAAATGTTATATCAAAATTGAATGATAATGTGAAAGTATGTATTTCAAGTTTTAGAAAAGTTTCATTGTCAGTTTTATGTTTGGAATGAAAAATATTTAAAAAAAAGTTAAATTAATTGTCATAAAACTAAAGTTCCAAATTAAAAATAAAAGTCATGAGATCTCCATTCAACAAAAATAAACAATATAATAGTAAGTTTACTTTCTGTGTTTATTCACGAACCACTCAAGAATTCAAGCAATGTCCGCGAATTGATCGCAATTCAGTTAGAACAACATTGTACCTGAACGCAATGTGTTCGAATAAATTTGATTGTTCGCGACTGTACAACGCAAATCCTTACACACCTCATTATAAACATGAACTTTCTAACAAAGGTATAAGGTATAGTTTTGTTTGGAGGCTTTTTGGTGTATAAGATTGTCTAAGTTGTTAATAGTGATGCGAATCGAAATGTTTGCAGCAAGTATGTACAGGAGTCAACAGCAGGTGACAAATAGTCACGCTATTCTGGAAAGGTCGGGGGCGAGACATGTCGATGTTTTTATTTGTAAAACTCAACGACTTAATGTTAGTGGTGGAAACTATCGATACAACTTTAATGAAGCACTTTAGTGAGCGACTGCTCTATTAAGAAAAAACTATAGTTTTAAAATTCGAACACTTTTTTAGAAATCGGAAGTAAGAAGAGAAGGAAAAACGCAAGAGATGGTGCAACAAACGTTATTTTTAGACATTGCAAGAAGTGAAAAAAGCAAGATCAGTCAATAATTTGTGAAAATAGCAGGAAAATAAAAAAAACATCGTAAAGAAAAAGCCTGCATTACCTTTAGTTTATGGACAGTTTTCTAGATTAAGCAATTAATATAAATCGTGAAGACATTTCTAGTGACAGCTTATAAAAAAATATTTTTTCACTGTCGAGTGTCCAATAAAAATAAAGATGAATCCATTCTTTAGAACCTGTAAAAATATACAACTTGAAAATAAATTCACGATGTATAAAATAAAAAAATACACCTGCAGTTTTAAATTTATCGATAACGTCAAAAATATCGATAAACACATCGGTATTGTCCGGTAGCGTCACCTCTCTCAACTTATAGATTCATATCTTTTAAATGTATGCATTCAGCAGCATATAATTCAGGGTTACAAATTGTTTGTTTTAGGCTGCGACACGAAATGTATTGATGCGATTTCAACTTAAAAGGGTGACGATAAATATTTGGCGAACTTACAACTTTATTCGTCTTTGCTCGTGGGTATTGGATTGGAAGAGAAATTTAGCTCTTTACAACTTTATTCGGTAGGGCTCCTAGGTTTTTCATTAGAAAAAAAAAATTTGCTCATTAGGACGTTATTCGTCAGTGCTTGTGGATAAAGCGTTAAAATGTTTTTTATCTCGTTACTACTTTTTCGTCAGCGCTTGTGGATATTGTACTGGAAAACCAATCGAGCTCTGTTGGTTTCATTGTAAATTGATGGAGTTAAACTGTGATTGACAGTAACACGGATCATTTAAAAAAAATATGGTGGGATTATTCATAATTTCGTCGTCGAAGATCAATGTACGAATGTCCGATGAATGTTTTTTGTTGACATGCAACTGACACCGAAATTAATAAAGGCCAAAAAACACCCCTCTTACTTACGATCGCTGCATAACTCTATTCAGCTGTTTAAGTTATTGCTGTCACCTACTAACTGTTTAACTATTCCTCTGTCATAAGTAAGGCCCTACATGTTTTTAGGGTTACAATCCCGTAGAGTTTCGAAACCCTCATGGTGCGACTTTGTCCGTCCGTCCGTCTGTCACAAACCGTATTATCTCAGAAACTATTAGAGATATTGACTTGAAATTTGGAATAGTTATAGATCTTATTCTATTTGGTGTTGTAACAATAATTCTACCAGTAATGTCACAAGGTATTGAAATATACGTTACTAGTTTCTCAAAGCTGATGAAACAAACAAACATTTCCTTTATTAATATTAGTTAATGTAATGAGGCATTGCAATATGGAAGAATTGTATGCATTTTGTCTCGACAATATTTCTTATTTGCAAACAAGAATGTAAATTTACTTTTGAGTTTTGATATTTATTCTGTCTTTTGTTCACTGTGTACGATGTAAATGAATAATTTTAGAGTTAATTAAGTTCTTTGTTTTGCAAAAAGGAAAAACGCTCAATACCTCAAGAAAGTTATATTTATTTTAGTAGGTATACCTACTACGAAATTTAAATAAAATTCTTGAATAAAAAAAAAACATTTCTATTTCTGTTTCATCAATTGGTTTTAGATAAGCTGCCGATATTAGATAAAAAATATTATTTGCATGTTAATAAATTGGGTTGCATTGACAGTAATTATGACATTTTTATGCATAAAAGCACTATCGGTTGCTAACTCGTTTTATAATCAGGCAAAAACATGGATAAATAAAATATAGAGTAAAAAAACTGATATTTCTTAAAATTCTATACCTCGAAACTGTTAGGATTGATACTGATTTGGACCAGTTGAGCTATCTAGAAATCGTTTGCAACGGTTTGTAAGATAGCTCAGCTGTTTGATGTGTATTTTGTAAATATTATGAATACTGTATTAGTCGTATTTTACACGTGAACAAATGATTCATGGTCGAATAAAAAACAATCTTTTGAAATTAAAAGATTTTCCAATGAGTTTTCACAAACATAGTTTGCTAATTTTAAGTACCTAAAACTTATTTTTATGTGATGTCTCTGAGTGTGGCAGTTACTCTAAAAAGCACCTTTTTCTAAACATCTGCCCTTTATCTTAATCATTTATCTGCTTCTACCATCTCAAGAGGCGTGAACAACCTAACTTTGCAGACTTATTTCGGCGCAGGCGCATACTCTCGGTCAAAGTTTAGCGCTTGACCTCCGGTGACCCCGCAAGTGCATACCGGTACTCGGCGATGAGGTGAGCTAAGAATGCTCGTATGGTGTTCATTTCTACTCTGTGATTTTACCAGATTGAATTTATTTCAAGTTCATACATTTTGCAAGGATAATATATATTTTTGGATGAAATGTAGAGTAAAGAAAAAATAGTGGGTTGTTTATTGTGTACGGTTTCAAAAAATATAAGCACAGAAATTGAAGACCTTCTTAATTTTAAAGTCGGTTTAAAACCCCACATTTCGCTGCTTAGAACGTTGATGCTAAGCCTGTTAGTCCCTAAAAGACTTTTTTTACAGTTTATGATCACGATCTGACGACAGGCGTCATGGCTCAGTTGGTAGTAGCTCTGCCTTCCGTGCTGTGGGTCGTGGGTTCGATCCCCACCGAGAACAAACATTTGTGTGTTGTAAAACATAGATGTTTGTTCTGTGTCTGGGTGTTTCTATGTATTATAAGTATGTATTTACAAAAAAAAATTGTATGTATGTATTATATCAGCCATCTAGTTTCCATCGTACAAGCTTTGCTTAGTTTGGGACTAGAAGGCGTTGTGTTAAGTGTCCGTGAATATTTATTTATTTATTATATTACAGTAAAACGCCATCAATACCAAATAATAGCAACTTTTATTTGTAGCTTTTGTATCAAAACCACTAGCATATAAAAATTTAAACGGGTTGTCTCCACCTTACCCTAAAATAACCCTAAACGTGTCACAAAAGTCCCAAACAAAAATATTAAAAACACCGGGCCTTATTCAAATGAGCTCATAATGATGAGCGGCGTATGATTTCTGGTAAAATATGTACATTATTTAGGAGCCTCGCCGACGGCAGCCGCGGGCGTAGATGCTAAATTAAAAACACGTCAAATGGTAAATTGGACCGAGACATCTATTAAGGAGGGTTAAGGCGAGTGCATAGTTGAGAAGGATCTCATTTATTTTGGATTTTTATTAACTTTAGCAATTTAGTTTTCGATGATGACGTCATGGATAGGGCGAAGTAGAGGAATGTGAGGAAGGCTGACCCCACCACCACGTGGGACCAATAGTCGGGCAGAGAGAGATTAACTTTAGTAAAGTGTCATCGGTACTACATTTTCCTGGATAATTTAAGCTTGATCTGAGTAAAGGATACCTCAATCCAGACGGAGGTGGTTGATTTCCTAGTGCTGAAACACTGATGAGTACCTATAGCGTAAATGATAATAACAAGAGTACGTTTAGTTTTTTAGAGGACGGGTTATTTTTTCAGATATTAATGAATTTGGTGTGAGTTTAGAATCCATTTTAGCAGACATCATCACTTAGCGTTAAATTTTGTCAAAAAAGTGCATTAAAGGTTTTTTTAATGCTGTTTTAATTAAACTATTGCTATACTAACATGAAAACTATACAAAGATCTAGAAATGTAAAAAAATAAATATTAATATTTAATTTTAGACGAAGTTGATTGAATATAATAAGATTTTTAACTTGTAACTAATAGATTTCAAACTCAACACTTCCACATTTAAGTATATTGTTTTTAAGAAGGATTGTACAAAAAAGTAAGCCTTGTGATTTTACTTTAGGTATTTGACTTTGACGATCGGCTGTAAGAAGCGAAGATTATGATATGAGTAACGAAATAGATTTCCTTACTTAATACAACATTCATATGAAGGATAGTGTAAATACACCCTAACCCCCAACTAGAGGTATCAGAAACAAGAGCTTCGAGGCTTTTACTTAATTCAGAAGCACAGCGGGTGTTCCTAAACCATTGGTCAGTCACGTGAAATATGGTGCAGCGGTGGGCACCCGAGGGCAAGTCCTGCGTGGTTCGAATACCAAGCTTGGAGTAAATTGACTGCAAATGACTTTTTACCGGCATTGATCAGAAAAGGAGAAGGTTCAAAATTCTTCTGGATGAAATCTATGAGGACTTTTGTATGGAACTTCTATAGGTACTGATAATGATGATGGTAGGTTCTCTTGCTACTTAAATTTTTAGGAAAAAATATTAACTTTGTTGTATTTGCCACTGACTTCTCAGGGTTGCTCGGGTCTAATATTCCGTGGCATTCTCTGGGAAGAAATTTGGCATTGAGTGGAACTAACCTCTAACTGGTTCAGTTCTGTACTTCACATCGTCTTTTTTGACACTAAAGCCAATAAGATTTTAGATGTTTACCTATTTAGAACCTGAAGACCTATAATTTTAAATAAGTGATTAATCTTTGTACTTAATTAAATTGTTCAATATTTCTTGTGTAATTAATTAAAATGAATAAGTAACTACATCTAAATTCACAATCATAAACCATTAGTAAGTGCTATTAGCACATGAGGTATACCTCTCATCGCGTTTCGAACAATAACATTGTCTATGACTTCGATAGCTTAATGAAAAATGATTAATGTACATTAACCGGATTACTTATAATTGTTGCGTTACTTTGTTCTGCTGGTTAAATTATTGCTGTCGTCTGCAGGTAATATTAAACAGTGACAGAGGTAGATTTTCATCAACTGATTAACTGTTTAGCTTTTATAAGTATGACCCTAAGATCTATAAATAAAATAAAATAAAATAAAAAAGCCTTTTATTTCTTGCCAAAAAAGTTAGTAAGTGGTGCTTAAAAAATGTAGGTTATATAAAAAATAGTAGTAATATTTATCTTGTTTAAAGTATTTAGGTAGGTACCTAGTTATTATTTAATGTTAGTTTGGGTTTATTCTTTATTTGCAAGAACCCTTTCGCAGGTGAAGGCCTCTTCCAAGGACTGCCATATGTCCCGATTTCCAGCTGTAAAGAGCCATTACGGCCCCGCCACCCGTTTTAAGTCGTCTTCCCAGCGTGTGTAAGGTCTGCCTTTGCAGCGTTTGCCTTCTGGGCCCTTCCAAGTAGTTACTTCTTTAAGAGATTCCTAAGATCTATAGGATATTGTTAATGCTGTAATAGTTGTACTTTTCTTTGTGAATAAAATTTATGATTCAATAAAAAAATAGATTTTTTTTAGGTATCTATGTATATCACTAATAAAACTAACAGTTCTAATTGTTTACACATCCCGTTCAGAAGCCGTACAAAAACTTCATCATTAACATCGAAAATAATTAAATTTTAAAACAACCCCGCCTATTTTTGGCTACCATTCCACTCCCGTTTTGATGATTAAAACTTAATTAACATTTCGGTCAAGTTATAAATCTTTTTTGAAATTTGTTTTGCTACTTCTAAACGTCACTTGTTCTTTTGATAAATGCGTTTCGTTCGCTCGGGAATTGCGTTTTGTTTTGTCAAATGCCGACAGACAGGCATCGTCACGGGTGTTATGGGATTTCTTCGAATGTAAATGAATTATTAAAAGTTTGAATGCCCCTCAAAGCGTTTCGATTTTACACTTTATTGTGCGGAGTTGGTTTGGTTTTATTTATTTTATTAAGCACCAATAAAATTCGTGTGGTCATATTTATATAAAACAGATTTTTTCTAATCTGATTTTTATTACTACATACCTAAAATTAACTGGAAAGGGTCTGGGGCAAATTGGATAGAGCCCAGGTCCCCCTTTTTTTTTAAACTTGCAATGATGGAACTTTGTTTATACAATACACTTTCAATGCAGTTTTTGAAAATGTAACAATGTCATTATAAAGCAGCGGGAATCATTAGTTATTAGACATTTTATTTAGAAAAGTGCGTCGTTTTCAATGTTGTTTATCGTATTTACAGGTGTTTACGTCCAATTAATTACTTTATTACAAATTAGCACAGTTCGTTTTCAGTCCACATCCTGTCACGAAATAGATAATTCAATATCGAATTGACACTTTTTTTTTATTATAGAACCAACGCCACATATTCGAAAAAATAACTTCAAATACAGAATGTTACAGCATTCTTCGGCGTTCTACTTTACTAACACTTACTTGTCACATTTGCCACAGAGTAATATTCTGCTTTGTGCCCACTTGTCTAGTTTTTCTTTTTTTTTAACTTTTTTACTTAGACAGGTTGATGCTTTTGTGACTGACATGTGACGAGTCATCTAACTACTGACTATCAATCATAACCTCTGTCATATCTGCAGAAGCCTATGAATAAATTATATGATTTCTTAGAAGTACAAATAATTATTTTTTACTTTAATAAAACTGCACAAAAACCCTTTCGTAAACAAAACCGATAGACAAAGTATAAAAAAAAATGTTATTTATTATTATTCGCCTACTGTAAATATACTACTACTACTATAATAGGACTTTTTTATCTTATCTAGGTGTATGTTATCTAGATAAGATGTAAAAGACACGTGCTGCGTCAGGGGCCACTTTTTACCCATGCCCCGAAGAACAGAAACCGTGGTCTCGAGACACCTCCTACAGTCTCCTCTTAACTCCATTTCCCGGGTTGCCGTCTTCTGCATTTTCTAAGATCATCATCCCAAAATCCTCTCAAGAGTAAGTACAATGGTAAAAACATCTTCCAATACAAACATAAGTGATATTTTACAATCGGTAACCTCATTATAAATTCGCATAAAATCGGTTTGAGGAATGACAAAGGAAGATAATCTGAGTGCATTGTCATTAAAATAATATCACAGTGTACTTTTACTACAGTAAGCGCACATAGCATAGCTTGCTTAGTCAATCTTCACCGATTATTTAAGTCATTCTGCGCAGTCTCTATTTGGATTCGTGACCGTTAGACATCTGAGCATGTCTGAGTTTTGTTTTGTTGCTCGAAACTCATATCGAGAAGCGACTTGCGAGATATCTTTTATGAAAATCCGATAAGCTCTGATCTCCGATTCTCGCTTATCGCAAATCCATGTTGCAAAACTCAGACTACGGGCTCTCGGTTAGTCCCGGCTCTAGCAGTCGTTAAGCCATGACGGAGGCTTTAATACGGCCTAAAAAATCTGTCACATGAGTTGACCACTCATACGGACTTGCTTTGCTACTGTAAACTAAGTTCTATCCAATCAAATTTTGGACTTAGTGACGATTCGGACAAAATATACGGACAAAATTGTCCCAATTGTCACTTTTGATTTTAATCATTTTTGTTGTGACCATTCGGACAACATTAAAAACAGCTGCATTGTACAGTCAGGTAAACAATTTTTAAGCAAAATATGATATTTAAATTGCTTTGCGAGCGTGTGGTTACATTAAGGTGGTTCGCCCCCTTTGGGTATGAAACAACGATAAGAGAGCCGCAACCCTCGTTCGCTTTTCTCTTGTTTTTATTAGAGCTCACCTACTGTATGTTTGTACACTGTGTCTGTACGTCATAGCAGTATGTAAATCACGACAATCGTAACGAGAAGCAATGATTTATATTGAGCAATTAAAAGCCACAGTTAAAGCTCCAATAAAGGACAGAATGAGATTAAAACGATTGGATGCGCTTCAGAGAACGTGAGGTATTGAATTTTTTGGTTAGAAGTGTCATATAAATCATACTGGTTGAGGTTTTGCGACCATCAATGGTTTCTGTATATTTTCTTATGACTACGAATAAATTCATTAAAATTGTTAACTTGAGATGGTCTTGTTCATTTTGGGCACTGAGGGCTCCATCGCGATCTAGGATTTGTCTGTGTCGGTTAACGACAGTGCCATCTTTCGGGCGTAGTTCGAGTAGTACTCTTGTAGCGTGCTAGATGGCACTACATTCACACCTTTACAATCATAATTACACGACTTACACGTGTCAACAAAAGTAAAGACCCATCACAAGGCTTATTATTTTTCTAATTAGTTATAACCACTATTTCGATGTTCATAAACGTCAAATGTCCAAATGATCGTTTCTCAAAGTTCTCAATGTTCTCAAAGTTCTCAATCGTTTGTTTGAGAACGTGATTGGGATAACATCTCGTGGTGTTTGTTCCCCAATTTGAGACTGACACATAGTAACAAAGAAGTTAATTGATGTTTGTAATGATGGAAACTAATGAATGAGTATAGATAGATAGAGTAGTTTGGAAACAGAGGCAACTTTTGAATTATCCAAAGTATCTTTGTTTATTATATATAACCTTGTGTTCTAGTGTTCTAAAGTTAGTGTGTGCCACGATAGTTATTTTGTAAAGCATTATTTTGAAACAACTAGCTACAATATGCACTTTGTCTTTTCAATGAAACACACCAACTCAATCTCTCTCCACTGCGCAGTATGTCTGCATAATGTGGCATTTTGGATTAGCTACGACTGAACGATTCTGATATTTTTTCACTGATCATAAACTACATTATTCTCGAATGCCATAAATTATGTATTATTTCAATGAAAATTCAGCAATAACAACAAAAAAGAATTTGAAAAATTAAGAGGAATAACAATAATATAGAGAAACAGTACCTACTTACATTAACCTCTGTCATTCACTACTCTACTCTTCGGCACAGTATATTTCAGATACAGTAAGGCACTGTCGAGCTAATCCATCAAAACGAGCTCTAGGGCATCTCGTGACTCCTGCTTACTCTCACTGTTTGTAATATTAATTAGACAACTATCTAGATATAGCGGGGTATGAATGGCATACCTAAACGGATAGTGTGGGAAGCGAGTTCCTATTCTGTAGAATAATAAAGTGTACAAAATATTTCGCTGTCATGTCATAACGTAGAGGACATAGACGTTAGGCCTGATTCGAGTTTTCACATTTTTTGAAACGACACATAACATTTTTATTTTAATAGTTTTTCTTGTGTTATTGTGAGTATTATTGTTTAATTATGGTGGAATTTTAACCAATAATACTTAGGTCGTAACATAAAGTGTGAGCCATTGGAATAAATGTGTGTAAAGTGGTTTCTCTGAATGTGAAAAGTCGTTTCAGGTTTTGAAGAGAATATCCACCATTTTCTTTTCAAAACAAACGACAGCCGACTTGACAAGTGACTTGACTTAAATTATTACAGTTTTAACACTTGACATTGGCAAAATTGTCTGTCGAAATGACGGACACAGGCCATTATTGAAGAGAAGAAGAAGACGTTAGGCCTAGACGTTGTAGTTGACACGCGCTCGCTCTTGTGACAGAAACATCGCATAGTTGTTTCGTTCCATAGAGTTTCGATGCCACCAAATAGAAGAATAAGAGGGAGAGTTTGGTATTGTCTACGCCCTACGGTTTTACATGACGCTGCTGAACCTGTGGAATCTGGTAACATTGTATTCTTGTGAATGTTGACTCGCTTCTGATTTGTTTTGATCATTTTTATGCTTATTTGAGTAAAATCAATAAGATTTTTATGCTTCGTGTCCCTTTGTGAGTAATTTTTGATCAAATTTACAAAAAAAGATTTTGAAATTTTTACAGTTTACTAAATACATTAAATTTCCTTCGACAACTTCCGGTTAAATAACGTTGCAATCGATATTATCATCCGAAAATGGGGATTGATAAATGGTGTTTAGCGGAAAGCGTGGGACATGATTTAGTATAGCTAAGATTTAGAAATCTATACATGGCAGCCGACAATTTGTATTATCTACTTAATTGGACTGCATAATTGGATAGGCTAACTTAGATTTATGTTTCACAAAACAAGAGATTTAACGATATACTCATTGAGTAATGAATTTGGGTCACAAATACAATCCTCAGTCGTAAATAAATATTCCTGGATATTTCACACAACGCCTTCTAGTCCCAAACTAAGCAAAGCTTGTTCTATAGGAACTAGATTTCATAAAGAAGAATTTATAAGGGTTTCAAAATTGAGAGTTTTTGTCTTAAAATCCCTTGGTTTCAACAATTTAATTTCATTATGCTATTTTTCATTTTAAAATAATTTGTTTGTTAAGTAAACTTTTTACGCAACTAGGTAATGTTACAAATTATTTTTCATTGTCAACATCAAATACTCGTAGTATACAATCCTATGAGATAGTTCTACGCTGGTTCTAAACACCGGAGGGCATCATAGTTTCTACTACCTATATACCATATTTCTACAACGTCAATACACCTTATTGCATTGCATTAAGGTTGTGTATCGCCTGGCTTATTAAGGCTAAGATAGCCAGGTCGAGTCGTGCATTGACTATTTAAAAGGGTCTCGATCAGTAGAGGGTCGCACAGCGGGGCGTAGTGCCTTAATTGGCTCAGCAATATGTTAAATCTTCGGTCAATCAGTGGCGATACTGGTTATCAGTTGTTTTTCGGTAATACAATGATTGCTTTGTTATAAAAATAAGCTTTGTTGTAATCAATGGGTGCAGTGTTCAAAAAACTAGCAGAGCTTACCTAGCCAAGTTACCATGCAACTTAAAAAAAGAAAACGTCAAAAATGTATGAGAATGTGTGACAGGAGGGGACTAAAAATTTGAAAATTTTCATTTATATACGTTGATATTTATATTCTTCTACGATTGTAACTTGGAAGGAAAAATCATCTGGGTACTCGTAATATCGTATAATAAATAATTATTTATATATAGAAAATTAAACGATAAGTAATATAAATTCTATAAACCACGTTTTATCTGAATGGCCATTTAGACTGTTTCTAACTAATTTACGATTCGAAGGTCGTTGGTTCAAATCCCGGCCGTGAATCAATGGATTTTTCGTTCGGAAAATTTATATGCACATTAACACGAGCTTTACGGTGAAGGAAAACATCGTGTGGAAACCCTTTGCTTAGTCAGCTCCGCACGTATTGACCTTGTCTTTCCTGTGGATATGGCTGACTAGGCTGAGAGGATGGTATAGGTGCTGGGCAAGCCTACTCCATCTAAAACATTGTCCCAGGCACTACAGTGTCTAAGTGGAAGGCATAGGTTGCCTCCTGACGCTGTATAAATCATCTTCAATAGATGTAAAGGCCTATTATATAACTATTTTATTTTATTCCTCGTTTTTGAACTTTCCTTTTATTCAGTCGAAGACATTGGATTGGATAAGTTATAGAGACAATATGAATTGAAAAGAAAAATGATGAACACGAAAAACAAAACACCATCGTGATACCATTCATTCATATCAAAAATACATTCAATCATATCCACACATGTTTGTAAAGCGTATGGAACATCACCTTTATTTCTATTGAGATAGGGTTCGAAATAAGTTTGTAATTGCTGATTTTTATTAAGTTACTAGATACATAGACAATCAAATATATTCAGAATGTTGATTGATTTGAACATGGAGTGTATCTGATTGAATGAAGATACATAGCATTAGTGTCTTGGCTCAGAATAGCAGCTTTTGGTACAGCTAAATTAAAACAGCTTTATCAATGGTAACGCTCTTAAAAACGATAGCAAAATTGTTAAAAATCAATAGCAAACTATTAGCTTCATCCATAATAAACGAGTAGAATTGTTCCAGCTTTTACAAAAAACTAAAATAATCATTTATTTATTTAAATAAAAAAGAAATTTGAATAGGTAGCAATTTTACACAAAAGTACTTAATACTTACTTATAATTATAAAACTCAGTTTTTTGTTAAATTAATGTATGTTCGTACTTACATTTTACAATTATTAATAGTAATAATACTTAAAGTTTTTGAGTAAGATAGTATTTCAGATTCTAGATTAAAAGAAAATTTGTTAGGTATATCCTAGCGTATTTTTTCTTGAGTCATAAAATTGATCCAGGTAAGCTAGTTTTAGCTGTGTTTTCGGTCCATTCTGGCTTGTGACCTCTGCCCTTACGTCGACGAGTGTTGTGATGGGGTGGTGCTATGGTTCAGACGTGGTAGCTTATTAAGCATAATTTTGACCATCAGAGACCCACTTCGACGAAGAAATTATATTTTTTTGTACAAAGAACAAAATCTAAGAATATTATGATTTCTTTCGACACATTTTCTTTTTCTATGTATTTTATTCATAATACTCGCAAATATTTCAGCTGTTTAAAAAATCTGTCATTGTCACTGGCTTACAAAGACTTATCAATAAAAGAAGATGGCAATATAATAATATCATCATCATCATCATCATCAACCTATATCGGTCCACTGTTGGACGTAGGTCTCTCCTAATACGCGCCACTGAGCCCGGTCTTCGGCTCTTCTCATCCAGTGTTTGCCAGCTACATGTCTCAGATCGTCACCCCACCTAGCCGGAGGGCGTCCTTCACTACGCTACTATTAATAATATGTATTGGTAGTTTTAGCTAATAGAGGCCTCAGCAAGACCTCAGCAAAATATAACTTTACCAAAGTAGAACCTTTTCAATGAAAAAAAATATCAAAAGCTCCTTTCATTATTTCATAAATGTAGTATCCAAAAATTTTCTATGCTCCATCAAACGATTACTAAATAAAAGCCTTGATATCAAAGAAAAGGTTCTATCAAAATTGATTTGACTCCAACAATAGGCATTTAATCAAATATTTCCTAAACTGTGTGAAACTGCAGACTTTGAGTCGCCTTCTCGCAAACAATAAGTTTGAGTGGCAAAAAAAACACAAAAATCTTTCAAAAAAACACTGCAGACGTCATCATGAGTTTCTTTTTTTAAATCCACCTCCACATGTCACCGTACATTGTATTCTATAATAGCTTTGATGGTAGCTGAATTTGACAAAGGGTGTTGGGCCAAATTCTGAACAGAACAAATCTTTTTTTTAAGGCAAAAAAAGTTAGATTTATACGATTCCAAATAGGAGCACCTGTCACTAATTGCCACCTTTTGGCGGTGAAACCATTGGAAAAAATATATTAATATAATGTAGGTACGTTTGGTTATGATATGACGAACTGAGACAAAAATGACAGAAATTATTAGGTTATTGTAATAATAGGATTGACGAATAAAATTGGTATCAAGCATAGATTATTTGAGAGAACAAACTAACGATGTAGGTAACTAGTTACTTTTGTTAATGCGTTATTTAAATGGATGTAGGTAATAAGCTGTTCCTTCCTCTGAAAAAAAAACTAAGTTATTACGTATAGATACGATACGTAGTTACGAACGTAATTGAAGATATATAGGTACCTGAAAAAAAAATATTTAGTTGGATTTTGTTCTAAGAACTACCTATTGCTTAATTATGCGGTGACTCCCGTTCTATTTGTTTTTGTATCAACTATTTTAAACTCGGAGAGAAAAATATTGTAATCTACAGTCATCCATTCCCTTGTTACCATAACGCATGTCAACGAATTTCAATAAGAATACTATAACACTAAACAAAATTCATATCATTGTCTACCCACGTAAGTAGTTGATAACTTACATACCACTGATTTAGAAATTGACCAGTTTGTTTCTATTGAGAACTTAGGCTTCTTTCACACGAACAACTCCTCATAACTACGGCAGCGTGGCAGCGGCAGCGTTGCGCTAACCACGACGGCAGTGTTGCAGTGACGGCAGCGTTGGCAGCATGGCAACATAACCTACTACAAAAAAGTAATTTGATAGATATTTTGAAAAATAAAAGCGTAAATTCTTTAGCCTAGCTGCGATACCTAGTAGATCACGCCAACCCTAGGTCCAATAAAATACTCTACAAATCATAAAATGATCGCTTTTGTTATTAGTATCTAGTTATTTTTGTAAAATAACTGGCTGACTATTGGTACACACCGATTTTACCAGTGTGTCTCAAGTCAAGACTGCCCCTGTATCGTAAGCTCTGAACTGCTTTCACTGCTCAGCATAATGTCAAGTGACGTGGTATACAGATATACGAAAACAAGAAGCTTTCGACGGCAAAAAACACGCTGAAACACGCTAACGTCACTATTAAGTTACAGAATACCTATGATTTAGTATGAAAACAGTTCATAAAACCTGCCAGACTTAAACCTAGCAGGATTTTATGAGACAACGATTGCCTGTCCAGTGTCTAAGACTGCTAAATGACAATCATTCTACCGTACAGGCTTATTGCCTTGGGCAGCGATGCTGTGTGTAATCCGCCTTAGATAGATGTTGAACCGAGAGTAAGAAATTGAAAATTCAAAATACTTAGCTAAATTACGATGGACTGTTGGTTTATTTTTTTACTGAATTAGATAACTGGACTAACTGTATTTTAATTGAGTAAGAAATGGTTTTGATTTGAAGAAATCAATTTGTCGCTAGCAATAATACAGATCAAAGCTTTTACAAGAAACCTGGATAGACATCAATTTTTAAATGATTTTGTTATAATAAAAAAAAACATAAGTAAAAATTTTATTATGAGGATACTAAGCTTATTTTATTCTTGTCTTTGCAATTATTTTTTTTATTGTGGCAAAACAAATTAACTTGTAACTTGTAAAATATCATAAGTACTTCTTAACATTGTAGCTTTAAAGCCAGATTATCTTCCAACTCCTTTTTTACTCCAAAAATATCAATTTGTTTTATGTCAGATCTCTATATTTCATAAAAAGGTTTGGTCACACTAATCATAAGCAATTTACAATAAAATGCCGAACATAACCGGGGCATGCCTTTGTATAGTATTATGTTCCCGTTTAGTTGATTTCTATAAAATATTATAAATGAGACGGCTACCACTAAGGGAATGACCAAATATTATCAATAGGGTACGGGAGGGCGAAAGTAAAATAACTAGCCATCAAAATCTTATCAAAATCGTTTATTTTGACTAGTAAACAAATCAAATCTGATGATGTTACTGAATTATACTAAGAAAATTACAACTAATAGAGTATTTTACAATATTTACAAAATAAACATGAAACAGTTGAGCTATCAACAAATTGTTGCAAACGACTAAAATAGCCTATTTAATGATATGATAGAACCTATTTAATAGTATAATAATCAATGCTAAGAGTATTAAGTATATCTACAAGTTTCTTTTGTTATGCTTTGGTAATAATAATGAAAAGACAACATGAAAATGCGTTCATAAAAAAAAACAGTTGACCTCCTTTGAATTGTCAAATCATTATTTTTACATTGATCTAAGTTCTTTTCTATGCTTAAATTGCATAAAATTTTTGTATACAATTTAAACTTTTATTACACAGCTTCAACAATCTATATCGAGAAATATGAAGCACCAGCACCTACCTATAGTATCACATTTAAAATAATTATGTTTTGGCATCGTTTTGAATTGTAACCACTGAATACTTATTTATGTAAATCTGTATGTTCTAGGGTTTGTCAAATAATTATCAAATAAGTCATTCATACCAAATCAAATGATGTTTTTTTAATTTTAATTTTAAATAATTATATTACTTATTTTCTATTCATTATTACTATTTTTGTTACTTTCGTACCCCCTGAGCTGTTTACGCAATCCACGTCCAGAAATATGGAATATTCTTTATGTTTTCTTCGCCGCGTGAGCACCCCAGGGTTCCACCGGCACTCGATGACAAAGCCCGACTCTCAAAAATCAGTTTTTCATAAAGTGTCGGCTTTTTTATTTGGCCATTTGCTACCAACTGCGTTATGAAAAATGAATCGTAACATCGCATCATACCCTTTTCGTGCACCTTTTTTTTTTAAATATATCATGTCATTATATTTTAATAGTCACGCCAGTGAGTTAGTTAGGTCCTTTTGTATCGATTTAAAGAGCCTTTTCATCCGATTGTTGCTTAGACCTATTGTTGGATTCGATGGTTAAATCGACTAAACGCTGACTTAATTTCATTAATCGAGTGCTTTGTAAGAATTAGAATTTAATTGAGTTGATTTTGAATTGAGGAATTCGAGTTATTTGAAAGGATTCTTAATGATGAACACATTTTAGTAGTCACGTGCTTTATGTCTTCAAGAAACGATGACGGGGATTGTTATAGAGTTTTGTAAAGGCTTGAGGGGTTCAACAAGAATGCAAATCTGACTTGCGTTGAAAATGACAGGCGTCATGGCTCAGTCGGTAGTAGCTCTGCCTTCCGTGCTGTCGGTCGTGGGTTCGATCCCCACCGAGAACAAACATTTGTGTGTTGTAAACATAGATGTTTGTTCTGTGTCTGGGTGTTTCTATGTATTATAAGTATGTATTTACAAAAAAAAATTTATGTATGTATTCTATCAGCCATCTAGTTTCCATCGTACAAGCTTTGCTTAGTTTGGGACTAGAAGGCGTTGTGTTAAGTGTCCGTGAATATTTATTTATTTATATTTATTTAAATATTGAAGCTGAACTTACACCTTGCATTTTAAAACCAATCTAAATTCAATAGACGATCTAAAAAAAGAATTTTTTGCACTCGATATTGAAAGTCATTTCGAAAATCACAAAACTATAATCTGCAGAGTGGTTTCTGTCCTAAAACCGATGATAAGTGCCTTATAAAAAACCTATCCAAATACCACTAACCAACATCTACACATCCGTATTTACCATCAAAGCTCACGATACAAACACGATTTTATACGCAGATTATCAACGCAGTATTGCAAATCGATAAAATTCCAAATTCAAAACTCGGTATCAATATTCGATACCCGAAACTCGAAAAGGTGCGGGGCGGGATCGCCTGAGGCATGCGGGCAGACGCGTAGGGCAGAGGTCACGCGAGCCTCGATGTTGTCTGTAGAGATGGGGTGCTATCGATATACTGGGCTTGAGTTATCGATACTTTTGAATTATTTTCAGGTTTTCATCATAAGCTTTGGTGAAAACTGAAACTATGTGTCTGTTTTTAGTGAAAATTGTATAAGGAACGCTTTGTGTGAGAACATAAATAGATGGGAAATAAATCTTTATTACATTTAGGTAAGTCATGGTAATAATTAGGTAGATAATTGAGTTTAACAGACAAAAATACCGTTTTCTTTGTAAATCTCTCACTTTTGATTCAATATTAAAATATCTAAGTAAATTCAGGTCATTTGAAAGAACCAAAATCTTGCTTTTTAGAATTTAGACATTTGTACGGGAAAAAGGGTAGCTATTACTTATTAAACTTAAAGTTTTTATTAATTATTATATTTTATATATAAATCATTCTATGTTGTTTAAAAATTGCCAGTTAGGTACTTCAGAAAATGTAACAGTAAATAGAATCAAATTTTATATTTAAAAAAAAAATCAAATTGTAGCTGAAAGATACTTTAGAAGTATGGGTTCTGGGCATATTAGCTTTCCTGTTCTGTCAGAATCCGATTTGATTTTTTTTCATCGACAGAGCTCGTTAAATCAATGATAAACCGATATCGATTAAAGTGATAACTCTTCTCTAAAGACCACACCTTGCTTCACCTATCCCGTCATGGCAAAATGTTACTTTAATTTTACGTGTCATCCTTACACAAAATATTGCTTAATTTGCATTATGAAAGGTTTTATTTACCTTCCAAAATTACCTTTATTATATTTTACGATGGTTAAAAATAAAAACAAACTAAAGACGTTACCTACCAATTTCTTTCATGGAGTAGGTAGTAGGTATACTTGTAGATAGTAGATACCCAAACAATTATTAATAGTGTTATTTTTTATGCATAAAAGTCACCTAGTCTATAATAAAATAGTTTATGTTTAGATAGTATACAGGGTGTTACCAGACCACTTCCGAAAACTTGGAGGTTCCAATCAGACCATGATACTGAAAACATTAAGCGAAAAAAATCGCGAAAAAAAAATTTACTTCACTATCTCTTTTTAATTTTTTTTCTAGTTACATACACACAGTACAACATAATAAGACATATCTACCTAATTATCTCATTTAAAAAAGCAAAAAAACAAATAAAATAAATAAAGCAGCAATGTACACGCAGCACGCAGATTACGTCTACTACAGCATGAACAGCTGAGAGTTCATCGCGGGTCATTCAAGTACGCGACGTGCGAGCGACCTACGTTAGTACCTACCTACGTTAGTAGGCACTTACGACACAGAATAAATAATAGTACTACGCCTCGACCTTACCTACGTGAATGCGTACATTGCGGGCTGGCGAAATAAATACAAATCTTTAAACATTGTTTTCTCCGGCTATAATTATTTGTCAGGATAACTGATTTTTATTTGGTTGGGTTTTGGTGTGCTGTAGCTCCCCCTTTCGTTTTCGGAAGTGGTCTGGTAACACCCTGTATATAGGCCTTTATATTTCTTTCGAATTAAAATCGCCTAAAACAATTTACACAACCATACCTTTTCCTTTTTTTATACCCCATTTGGCTTTCCAGTAGTAAAATTGTAAGTTACCTTTTTATATTGATTTTTGTTTATCATAAAACATGAAAAAAAAATCGAATCAAACACGTTCAAAGCAAGTTGAACCCTTCAGTTTAGACCTCCATCGATGGACTTCAATATAAAGGTGTTAAATTTCAATGCAACACAAACAAAACTACATGGTGCAATCTCGATTCTTCCGATCACAGATGGAGGGCTGTATGCAAATAAGAACCACGAAACCAATGTATGACGGCTGTATGCAAATAGGAACCAGGAAAACAATGTCTGTGCTGGTTCCTGCTGATAATCTCTGGAATTAATGGATGTGATTGGAGGATTTGGAGTGCACGTGCAAGATTAAGTTTTGTTTCTTTTTATTGTTTTTTATTTGCTCTATTCATCAGCTTATATACTTCCATGTTCCCATAGTACAAGCTTTGCTTAGTTTGTGACTAGAAAGCGTTGTGTGATGTCCAAAAATATTAGCTTTTATCTATTAATTTTCGAATAACATATTATTAGACTTAGAATCATAACTTAGATGTTTGTTTTGTGTCTGGGTGTTTCTATGTATTATAAGTATGTATTTAGAAAGAAAAAAAAAGTATGTATGTATTCTATCAGCCATCTAGTTTCCATCGTACAAGCTTTGCTTAGTTTGGGACCAGAAGGCGTTGTGTTAAGTGTCCGTGAACATTTATTATTATTATTTGTCTATGGAACTAAGGATTCCTGCAAACCTACAATAAATCGGGTAAATTTTGGATATCAAAGTAATAAAATAAAATAATTTTAGCATTAATTATTCATGTAGATATAGAACCTTGACGTTAGTCGTAGTTTTCTCCTGAAAAAACTGTATTTTATGTATTTTTTCTCTTTATAGTTGTGTCGGGCTAGAAAGTATCGCACGATTAAAATTGTTTGCTGTAAACTCTATTTTCTACGAGCTTGTAAAGTTATTCCATAGATGGCGGTAGCGTGTCGCTCACGGGAAAATGTAATGAACTGTTGACGAGACTCATAATGAAAACTGTTACAATTAATCTTTCTAGGCTCTTGATAATTAAATGTTGTTTAACTTATAAGTTTGAATAAGGTTGTTCTTAGTTAAAGTTAAAATTCAGATGCTGTTCAGAGCCCGTAGTCTAAGTTTTGTTTTGTTGATCGCAACGCATATCGAGAAGCGACTTGCGAGATATTTCGTATGAAAACCCGATGAGCGGTAGATTCGCAAACTATTTTTCTCCATACAAAAATTGTGAGTTTCTCGATTCTCGCTTGTCGCAAAACAACATAACAAAACTTAGAATACGGGCTCAGGATTCCATTGAGGTGTAAGTGGGGTTTTTTTTTAAACTGCACAAGTAGTGTAATAAAACCTGTGGAACTAATCTATCAAACGAATTTATTATTAGCTTGGATATCAACAAAAGAAAAACATTAAAAGGAAAACAAAAGAGTAGGTACGTGGCGTGATGACGCCACCCTCGCTGAAAGGGATTTCTTAGTGGGGATTTCTGGAATATATCACGTAATCCTAATCTACTTACTCGATCGCCTAGGCTTGTAATAATATTCTGTAGGTACCCTAGGCCCTAGGTAGAAAATATTCTAGTCAAGTTCAGTCAGCCTTTCCTGAAAACAAGTTGGCCGTTATTTTTTCCTCCGCTAAAATGGAACCACGATAGCGCCAATCGCTTTTTGAGAAATCTCACGGTAAGATTGCGATAAATTCCAATCAGAGCTTGCGCCTGCGCCAGCTTTGTATCAGGGCACTGGGTCGTGCCGAGTCAGTAAAGGCACGAGCCTTTTACAGCTGACTATTCTGATGCTAAGAGCAACGTTGAGAAGCAGAAATAGTTCATATAACTTAAACAGACAGAATCCGAGTAAAAGAGCTGAGAAAATATAAATAAAATAATATAGGCTGAGAAAAACAAACGAGCGAAATGGTGTAAAATGCTAATTCTATCAGGCACTAATCGCTCTAGTAGTCTAGTAGCGTTGAGAAAAAAAAATATAAAAAAAAAGAGTTTTTAGTTATTTCAAAGAGAAGTGCCGTAAAAGTTTATTACCTATGCTTTTTGTAAGTATTCGTATATTTATTTTGTTTTAATTTCTCTGTTGCAGTGCTTACCTACATTTTAGTTGTGTATACATTTCAATGGGAATAGGTACCACACTAATAGCTAAGAAACGTGAAAAAATCCACCCACAATGCGCGTGCTCTTCGCTCTTCACAAAAAGTTAAGTATCTTATAGAGAGCTAATAAAACCAACAAAAAAATAAAATAGATATTAATTTAACATTAGTTGTATACATTAAGCTAATTATACAAAGTTTTTATAATAGTTTCGCTTGAAGGAAAACTACACATTACACATACAAATTAAAACCTAATAGGGTAAGATTTTCCTTCACTGCTGTAATCTCTGCCAGTCTCTCAACAATAAACAAGTAAAAGCTAAGGGTTAGGTACTAACTTTGGTTAGTACCTAACCCTTAGCTTTTACTTGTTTGTATAATTATGCTTTGTGGGAGAAAAAAAAAATACATTATTATTATAATCTCATACCTAGTCACGCAGAAGTACGTGTATTCTATCAGCCATCTAGTTTCCATAGTACAAGCTTTGCTTAGTTTGGGACTAGAAGGCGTTGTGTTAAGTGTCCGTGAAGATTAAAAAAAAATTTAAAATTAAAGTTATATAGGAATTGAATTGATAAAACTCTACACTGCTATAAAGATACAATTATTTAATTTAAACCAGTTTCTATTTATCTAAATAGAAAAATGTTTATTCCCGAATAACAACATCACACTGGAAAACGAGACGTTTTGCAAACATTATGAAAACGGTGTGAATACGGAAAATCGAGAAGGCACAAAACATTTTTTTTTGGAAATCTACTGGCGAGGCTTTTTGAAACTGAAATAATGGTATTTATTAGCACGTATTACTAGCAAAAATCGAACTGAACTCGTGAGGTACCTAGTTAGATGAACGTATTTTTTGAGATTGCATAATGATTAACACAACTGTTGTAACAACTCTGTGTTATTCCAATAATGATGCGCCAAATAATAATCTACATTGTAAACGACCAGCCGGAGTAAGCTGAAACTTTTTCTTTTATTATCACAACTGCGAATTTCTTTCCCACGATAATCAGGGCTTCATTCTCTTCAGGAATTTGTGGATAAATCAACTGGCAATTTAATTGTTTGACAAGATTAAAAATAATTTAATCGGTTGACAGAATTAAATATTAAATCACAGTGACATTGGAATCGAATTTGGAAATATTTCAATGCCTAACGAGGAGTAAGTGTAATAATTTAGTGGTTTTTCTGAATGTGAAAATTCGTGTTAGGTTCTTCTTCTTCTTCTCTTCAGTAATGGCCTGTGTCCGTCATTTCGACAGACAATTTGCCAATGTCAAGTGTTAAAATTGTAATAAATAAGTCAAGTCAAGTCATTTGTCAAGTCGGCTGTCGTTTGTTTTGAAAAGAAAATGGTGGATTGGTCTATTGCTGGACAAAGATCTCGCATCCGGTAGGTATCAACAATCTTATAATATATAATAGGCCTTTACATCTATAGAAGATGATTTTATAAAGCGTCAGGCAGGAAGCAATCTGTACATATATTGCCTACACTTAAAAGGACACTGTAGTGCCTGGGACAATGTTTAGATGGAGTAGGCTGGCCCAGCACCTATACCATCCTCTCAGCCTAGTCAGCCATATCCACAGGAAATACAAGGTCAATACGTGCGGAGCTGACTAAACCAAGGGTTTCGTCAAAGGGTGAAGGTATCAATCACATCGGTCAATTTTAATTTCAGTATTCTTCCAATCCCACCACAATTAGGTTACCGTGATAGTCGTCATATTTTGAAGAAACCAGGACATAATAGGTACTAATCATTGTTACAATCGGATACCATTAAAATAGTTGATCTGATTGGATTTCCCATGGCTCTGTGAGAAGCTCGATAATCGGTAGCCAATGATCACTGATCACTGGTCAATGATCACTGGTCGCTGTAATTTTATTTGGATGATCATTGTTTCAATCACTATCATTGTAGAGTCGGTGATTGGCCCCTGATTTTGAGAACGTTTTCAATTGGCAGAGTTTTTTGCACTGTTGATCAATTTGTACTACAAGTTCACGGTGTGATGAACCTTGCTACAAACATAGCTTCTAATCTTGGACGAATTAACACACTGTGTGTCGTCCAAACCGATCTTAGCCGATCTTGGAGTGTGTTAATAATGTCCAAGCCACTCAAGGTTTGCCATCGACAGAAACGTCGCGGAGGACATCGTAATCATTATCAGACTAGGTACTCCTTAAAAAACATACATCTTGATCTCAAATGATTGAGAAAAGGAAAACTAGCTCTAGTATTCATGGAAAAACCGAAAGCATTATTCATAAATTAAAATAATAAATAGTGAATAATAGATTGAAAAATCATGATAAATATTTCGTGTTGCGGACTACTGATTTTTACATACTGAAAAGTAAACTCGAATCTTTCGGCGTACAATAAAACGCTCCGTAAATAGAGGTATAGGTAATAAAGGTTAAATTTATGATGTAAAATAATGTCAGCTCACATTTTTTCAGTTGTTCAAAGTAGATCACCGTTTTTTCAACATAAGAGAGTGGCATGCTCGTATAAAAACAGTAATGCCACTGTCCCAGTAAAGTACGTCAAAAAAAGTAGTACAAAAACGAACACGCACATCACAATAACCATAATATCTCCTTTCATCCGCCATTATTCTCACATTAAAACAGCCCAAAGGCATCCAAAAACATTGCGTGCAACAAGTAGCGGGCTCTCACGCAATTTAAAGGTCTTTTTATAACGCTACGGGACGATACCGAGACGGAGTTGCTCAGAGATCGGGCATTGGCCTTATAATGGAAAGGCTGGCCTATCAAAGGGGGTTAGTTCCGCTATGCACGAGTCCCGCTTTGCTCGGATTCTAAAATACCTAAACAAAGGGTGTTGGGAACTATCAGATGGGTCACGCCAGTTTGGTTGCTCTGAAAATCTATGTGTTACTCGTATGTTTATTTAAGAAAGTTCTATGAGACAAAATTGGTAGCCAATGTAGCGATTCGTGCGTCGTACTTTTAAAGTTTGATAATAAGACACAGTGTCACAATTTTAGATACCTTGTGACTCAAATAAATGACTTGTGATAAGCAAAATCTTGTCAAAATAATACTTACCTAGTCCCCCTTAATAGTTCGAATGTGGCAACTGAAGCCAGTTTCTTGTGTTGTAACCGGTTCATCTTTGTGACCCAATTATTTTAAAAGCAAAAGAAAACTAGTTTTAAATTGGAACCCTGGTAGAGCCTAGAGGTACCTGGTAAGGTAGGTATAGTAACCCAACCCCATTCAAATTGGGTGGCCTTACGATGATTTTTTTTATCAACAGAGTCCGTCCCGTCGCGATGTAAAACGCTCTTCATATTGATTTAAACACAGTTTTATATGACTAATGATCTTATAAAGGTAATATTGATTCAATTGAGTCGTCCTCAACGAATAGTAGCGATTATTAAGTGGAGCAAAACACGCGATACTGATTTAATTTAGCTGTTGTGTGAAAGAATGAGGTTTATGATGTGGAATAAAAATACAAGAAGCGCTTGTGGCGTATCTTGCTTAGTCAATCTTCACCGAAATTAAGCGACGTTCTGTGCCGTCACAATTTGGATTGGTGACCGTTAGTGGCCTTTATATTAATATTCTCTTCAACAAAAAATTTAGGTGGAAAATTTAAAGAGATTTTTAGACTAACCTGCGGACATTTCCACATTGGTGCAATCGTAACAGTCGATTTTAACTGTGTTTTAAAATAATAATCATTCTAAGATGTACCTTCAGACATTGCTTGACCTTTCTAAGCTCAAAATGCCCAATGACTTTCTGCCCAATGACCTCTTACATGTCATACGTATGACAGCGGATGGTCCACGTACGCCGCCTTGTAATCAAGAAGACGTGACCACATGGGTTCCCATGCGTGGTCTCCATGAAATCGTTTATTAGATGTAATTTTATGTGATTTCTTTGGCTGGATGGTGAAAGCTAGGCTAGAAGGGTTTATGCCACATCATTTTACCGTCATAGAGAAAATAGGGGCAACTTGCGACAGTAGAAAGGTGAACTGTTTGTGTTTTCAATGACGAAGTGGATTAAGCTAATTTTTTTTTATGTTTTTGTCACAAATTTGTCTGTCAAAATCACAGACAGAGGCTATAAATAAGAACAAGAAGAAGAACAAATATAAATATGAAACCCCTTTCTTAGTGCTATGCTTTTTTAGTTTTTTTTTTATCTAAACAGAGTTATAAGGAGAGGATAAAACAGAGAATATTTCTTAAGCGGGTTTTCAACGTGCCTAAGAAATATCCGCCTAATTTTTAACTCCTAATTTTTTAGATCTAATAATGCCAGGAGATGATGATAATGATGATGAATGTAGGTAGATATATAATTTTCTATGTGGTATGTAAACTCCACAGCATAGTTACGCAAGTAGGCCATCGCATACCCATGGCCGCTTTACATAAAATAACAATAGAAGACGCTATCGAAAGACTTCACACACGCGTGCCCTATCTACTGGGCATCGCGAAATGGCTGTCGGTTTGGTATAGGGTCGATTCTCACCCCTACCATAATACCTTGTGATTTCCTTAGTGCTATAGTTCAAAATAAGTTAAGTAGGTACGTGTTTTTTAATATGATAAATAAATTTTAAAAAACCTAGGAGTTTTACAAAAATATCACATCAACTCAAAGTAGCTTATGTTTTCAATTTCAAAGCATTTGGATTTTAAAAAATCTGCGTCATACTCCAAAGTTATGTTTATGAACATAGTTATGATAAAAATAACCTAATTAAAATGTCATTTGTTTTTTCTAAAAGTTACTTATCGTATGACGTAAAGCAAGCAAGCTCGTATGAGTTAGTGGCCAACTCTGGTGACGGAGTTTTTAGGCCGCCTTAAGGTCTCCGTCATGACTTAACGAGCACAGACCGACAGTTTAACGTGCCCTCCAAAGCACGGAAACACTCAGATGTAAATGCCACTAACGGTCACCCATCCAAATAGTGATCGCGCAGTATGTCGCTTAACTTCGATAATCGGTGAAAATTGACTAAACCCGCTATGCCACGAGCGCTCCAATCTTATGACATGAGTGAGTAGGTATAGTGTAGAACTGCAGATGGTATAGATAAAATATTGGTATCTTATTTTGCGAGAGGCTGGTTCCCAAGATGGGTTGGGAAACCTGTATTACGCATCTATGGAGTTTTTGGAAGTCCTAAATGTCTCCTCAATTTTTTTGTCATATTTTCCTTCTAGGATAAAAATAGAATTAGCGTTAAACTCGTAGTAAGGGCAAGAAAATGCTAACTTATCAGTTTTACATAAGTTGAATCTGATATGCTGCCTACCGATGGGCGTGCCGGCTGGGCGGGCGTACCATTCTAAATTCAAATTGCTAGTTACACGCGAACAAGTTATATAAAACAAAAAAAAAAGAAATTGAACATATAAAATGTGCCCAAACTCTTTGTATAGATTGGCTTTATCATTTAGCTCAGACTCGATACCAAAAAGTTTGTAAATCACAATGTTTTTTTATTTAGTTTTCCAAACTATTTTATTGTCAACCCAAAACCAAATAGCAAGGTGTTGATCCTGAAACACTTTTTCAGTATCAGTTACTTAATAATTTAATATCAGAGTGGTGGGCGTAGTGCAATGTATCAAAGGGCACGTCCTCAGTGGATGTGGTCAGTGAGGCAATGTATCGTTTTAAGCAGTAGTTATCACTTAATATAAGGTCGGCCATGTTGTTCCATCATTTAGTTGTTTAAAATAATATATCACGAGTCAAAGTCAGTAATAAAATTCAGTACAAATCACATGGACCTTTTAGAATCATTTTGGATCTGCCTTGATAGCTAGTCTAGCTAGATCTAAAATAGTCTATTATATAATAATATTTTTTTATTAAAATCTCTTTAGTCAACAATTAATATTTTCCAAGCAATAGTTTTCATAAAAACATCAGCTCTTTCTCTTTTGAAAACTCAAAGTTACGAGTACATTCTAACACGGACTAATAATTACAAATTCTAACTAGAAACGGCATTTTATCGTTCAGAAAAGGGGCGTGATATCAAAGTGAAATGTTACCCGTTTCCCCTCGTTACTGCGCCTAGCCGCTGTGACGGGAGCTACCCTATCTAGATACTTATATTTATCCATATCTAAGGCTTTTATTGCCTTTCAGATACTGAAAACATTAGTTTTTGAAGTTACAGGGTTCTTTGCCACGTCTATAATGTAAAGAAAAAAGCAAAGGTAGTCAAAGTGTAGCCAGACCATGGCTCACAATGATACTAATACATAAAGTATCTTAGTAGTCGATGTAACAAATAAATAAATATAAAATAAAATAAATATTCACGGACACTTAACACAACGCCTTCTAGTCCCAAACTAAGCAAAGCTTGTACGATGGAAACTAGATGGCTGATATAATACATACATATTTTTTTTTGTAAATACATACTTATAATACATAGAAACACCCAGACACAGAACAAACATCTATGTTTTACAACACACAAATGTTTGTTCTCGGTGGGGATCGAACCCACGACCTACAGCACGGAAGGCAGAACCACTACCGACTGAGCCATGACGCCTGTCAATAACTTAATACTTATTTATCATGTGTATGAATGGCTGAAATAAAGACTTTGAATTGAATGAATTTGAATAAGAAATAAAGTAAAATTATATATGCAGTAGAAGACTTCTTAAGGCTGATTGTAATGATGATGCAGCCTATAATGATAAAACCTGCAGACCTGCAAATCCAACGGTTAAAGAGCTTTAGCTTTTAAACTACGAACTTCGAACTAACTTTGGAGTAGAACTTCAAATAAGCTCATAAATATCTCAAATTAAGACACGTTTCGGTTCAGGATCATTAATGCTCATCTTTTGGGGTTATTCCTAACTCTGCCGTGCAAATCATAATCACAGTAAGTCGGATTTTTCACTTTTGAGTAAACGGCGATCAAAGTTTTTTTTATACTTTTTGCCGCTACTCCCGATGTATGAGGAATTATCAAAATGTTTTTTGTTTGCCAAGTGCGATTAAATTTACTTTATCTTTTGTATACATTATTTTTAAATTAACTAAAATATTTATTGATATAAACCTTAAAAATGTGATTATGACTAGGAGTAAAATAATTCGAAAAATATGTTTCCTTAGCATAAATACAGTAAGTATGTGACTTACTGTGAATATGATTGGGGAGAGAGACTTACTGTGATTATGCTTAGTGAGTAAGCTTAATATTAAGGAAGGGTGCAAAATTTCCTTCATTTTCTTAGTGACTTACTGCATTCAAAATTAAAATACTATCAAAAAAATCACATCATAAATGTGAAAGTTTATGAGTGTGGATTTATGTTTGTTTCTCTTTCACGTAAAAACTGCTGGTCGGATTTTGATGAAACTTAGCAGTGACATAGCTTATGTATTATAAAAATACATAATCTATAAGTTATAATCTAATAGTCAAGTAGGGTTAAAAAAAATGGTGTTACCTCATCCTGAGGTTATGAAATAAAATGTTACAAAATAAAGATAACACAAAGTGTATAATTTTTTTTTATAATTAACCGACTTCAAAAAAGGGTTTTGAGGATTCTTCTCGGAGGTTCTTAAGACATGCATGCTTTTAGGTGTTTTCTTTACCCATTGACTTCTGTCGATCTTTCAACGCCTTTTCTTCCGGTTTGTGTGAATGTTTTGTTAATTATCTACCTTAGTCCCATATAATTCTTTTTGATCAGAGCCACGAATTTTTCTCATCACTCTAGAGTAAACTTTTTTACAGAGTGCTTATGTAGTATATTTTTTGTGCATTTATGTATCAAAGTTTGATTTAAATTGAACCTGGTAGCGCTGCTAGGATCACCGAGAGCACCGACCACGGAGAGCAAGCATTTGTGTGGCAAACATGGACGTTTGTTCTGTGTCGGGTGTTGCTATGTATTATTAATACCTATGTATTAACAAAAAAATATATGTATGAGTATTCTATCAGCAATCTAGTTCGTATTACAAGCTTTGCTTAGTTTGGGACTTATTAATTAAAGTATTGTGTGCGTAAATGTAAGCCATACAGTAGAATACTAACTGCGTGCTCTACAAAGAGTTGCGTTTCTGTACTGACTGACGTTTACGTCCAGGTCTGCACCAGATAATATATCTGGTCAATTGGCTTTTAATCTACTGTGGTTACTTAAATTGATCAATTCTAATTCATGTTATTGCTTGCAAATTCTAGAAAAGATTTAGCTTTTTTTATTTATTACATCTTAAATAGCTATTAAAATTGTTTGCAAGAGTAAAAAAATAAAAGCGTCGATATATAGGCCAATATACGTTGATTATATCTAACGGAGTCTGAAAAGTAAATAATTGAAAATTTATTTTACTTGAAACTTTTTTTTTTTATAATTTTGTGTTAGACTACCGTATTTAGAGACAAATAAAACAAATAATTATTACCGCACACGTTCTACTCCCCGACTGCCAGCGATTTCATTACTTCTTAGCACACCCCCTCCCCGCTATTCAGTTTTCTTTAGCAATTATTGCATTTGCTCTAGCTAGAACTACGCAAAAGTTACCTACGCATAAATACAGTAAGTTGTTATACGGTGACAATATCATGGCCAGGTAATTGCAAATAATTAATTCACGGCTCTAATAATAAGTACAGTAAGTATACCTACTATAATTATGCTATGTATTATTCAGATCATTTTTTAGGTGGCCCAAGGCATAAATACAGTAAGTCTGCTTACTGCCATTATGCTATTTTTTTTTTTTTTAAATAAAATTCCTTTTACCAAACATATTAAAGGCAAGACGTGTTACTGCAGAAATGGTTGGGAAATAGTTTCAAATTATTGAAAATCCATGGTAAATTGAAACGTATGTCTACATCCTGTAATTATGACAAGTAAATCATTCTTCTAAACGAGACTTACTGTGATTATGCTTATTGAAACACGAGGTTCTAGGTCGAATTTCGATAATCTGAGTATACAGAAATGTAGATCTCGTTTCAAGGATTCCGAACATGTATCTAACTCAATACCGCCAAAAACCCGACTTACTGTGATTATGATTTGCGCGGCAGAACTGTCCTCATCAGGTTTGTCTCACTGTGATGACAACAAGGAGGCGCATGAAAACAAGGAGCGCCAACCCCAAAAGAAGTGGGACATAAGGCCAGGACAAAGAAGAAGAAGAAGAGGTTTGTCTCGCTAGTAAATAGGGAAAATTCCAATACGTATGGGCAAAATATAGATCTTATCATTTGCCTTAACAGTGGGACAATACGACTGAAAAATAAATATAAATAAATACGTATTCGGTGGACCACAACTAATTTTGTCAATATTCCTCCACAATATTTATGATTACATAATCAAGACTAAATTAATTTCATGTGGGTATTTAAGTATTTACCCTGCAGTGGGGAAAAAAATTAATTTTTCCCAACCTTTTCTTTACTGGGACGTACGAGTGAAGAGGATGAGAATAACCCATCTGTTGGAATATTTACAGGCCAATTATGCTATGGAATTACGCCTTGGTCCTTTATTTATCGGTGTGTGTGATTCATTTGCGTTGCGTTTCATCGTTAGTGTCAAAACGGTTGTAATTTCCGAAGAGTTGTTAGACCTACAATTTTTGTTTGTTTTAAGATGCTTCATGAACCCTTTTGTTAAATTTCAAATTTCTATAATAATATAAAGTGCTCATGGCGTAGTTTGCTTAGTCAATCTTCACCGATTATTTAATTTAAGCGACGTCCTGCGCGGTTACTATTTTGGATGGGTGTCCGTTATGGCATTTACATCTGAGCGCTTCCGTGCTTCGGAGGGCACGTTAAATTGTCGGTCCCGGCTCTAGTAGTCGTTAAGCCGCGACGGAGGCCTTAAGGCGGCCTAAAAACTCCAGTCATGTTGGCCACTAACTCATACGAGCTTGCTTGCTGTAATGTTTTTAACTGTCACCTTTACGATTTTTGTAAACGGGAAAAACAAACCTCTGAATATTATAGGCCTAATCGCAGACGTTATAATTACTACAGTAAGTACTTATGTTACAAATTCTTCAAGCTGCGCCTGCGCACAGACGACGTAACAGTTAGTAACTCTTATAATGGGTAGAAAAGGAGCTCTCAGAAAATAAAGGTCTTTTTGACAGCTCTGTAAAAGTTAGTCGTGTCAGACGACCAGCATTTTGAAAAAATGCATGAGATTTGCTAGGAGACTGTTCGATATTTACTAGTAGATATTTAATCAACTGGGTCTTTAGGAGCAAGGAAAAGCTGTCTTCTAAAATGCTCTATTTTTACCTTGAAACTTGCCACCTACTGAGAGTATTTAATATAAAATACCTTGGAAAACCACTCAGTATCACTTGATTACCAACCAAATCATTAAGAAACATTAAAACGGTCAAGCAGTGGTTTTTGTCATGGATTCTTTGACCCGGCTTATATCCTCGGGCTGAACAGTAAATAATGATGCCGAAGCATTTATAAATTACGAAACAAAATAATAAAACTTAGAACTTTTACTGTAGGAATGTATAGAGCTGTTGAAACCACCCTTGTACTTTTTTAAATACTACTTAGTCCTTTATATCTATTGAAGACTAGCTGACCTGACAGACGTTGTCCTGTTTTGACTATTTGCAGCACGCATTCTGTCAATGTTATGTCAAACGCCATTAAAAAAATTATGTTGTCAAAAGAGCTAAGATTCCATTAGAAAAAATGTATTAAGGTGGTTAAGTATTCATTTTTATATATAGGTACTGATGATTTATACAGCGTTAGGAGGCAACCTATAGGTTGCCTCCTAACGCAAGTTAAGTTAAGTGTAGGCATATATGCCTACACTTAACGGGACACTGTAGTGCCTGGGGCAATGCATGCATGTATGTTTAAAATATTTCTTCTGCATTGTTATCTACCTACTGCTGGACGTAGGTGACTCTTAAGACGAGACGCAATACTGAGCTCAGGGAAACCTACCGAACTCAAACTTCTACTAAAAATTCTTGATTGTTATTCTCAATTCGACAGAGACTTTACTCTAATAGGAATGGCGTCAAAATGGCCAAGATGGCGTCATCCTTATCCCAAACTGACCATAAAGCCTGGTAGTAAGTACTTATAACGCTTATGGAATCAACAGTGTGAGCGTGAAACATTTCAGAATATACCTACCTTTCAAAAATGTATGGAACAGCTGTTTTTTGTGCTTTCCAAGTTTTCGACAGTGGTCCTATTACACCAGGTATATTGTCACACCAAAACTTTGCTGTCACAGTGCAACAAACTACTCTACATTATTAAAAAAAAACCACGAGCTTTGTCAGCGTTTTGCATAAAGGTCGTTACTTATGATGGATGGGTATCACACGAACTTTCACGAAAGCGCCCGAGGATCGCCGAAGCACCTCGGAAATAGCCAATCTAGCCACAGGCTAGAAGAAACTTTTTTTTTAGTAGATGCTTTGATATTATGTGCTTATGGCAATGAACACCAAGTAGATTACAAAAAACTATGATTCCATTTTCAAAGCTTAAAGTTGTTAGGCCTTATGCTCACTTCAGCACAGATTTTACTCTAATACGGATGACGTCATTATCTCGGCTGAAAACTCGTTTCACCCAAAGGTAAATCGAATTTTCTACGTCATTTTGACGTCATCTATATTATGGTGCTTTTCGACCAGAGCTAAGCTAAGCTACGGTGCTGAGGATGTATTTGACATCTACCAATAGGAATCGTATGTATGAAACTGTCATAGAAACTGGCCCGTATACTTGAAATGCAAAACTGACTATAAGAAAGGTTTATTATTTCCATCTGTGCATTATTTAGGGCTGCTAATGATACCCGAAATTCAAAGATTTCTTAGTACACTAATCCAATTACTTACCTACACATTTGTACAAAAAACAAACCGATTAGCACCGTGAACACGGAATGCAATAAAATCCGTAACAATCATGTTGAGGCAAAACCGGCGCCTTATAATAATGTCTGCGCACCGCCTTAACCTTTGAACAACAGCGTGAGAACGGTCCACAAACACCAGTGACTACATTTTGATATACGACCTTAAACGTGCCATTTAGCGCTTACGCGTCCACCTCAACCCATACTTTACTAAATTAGAAAAAAAAAGTAAACACAACATTGTACGAATTTGGTAATTAGATTAGACTATAATATGGGGGTTGGTTGGCGACGGCGAAAGCCTTCGTCTCGTCAGTGTTGCCGCCCCGTGGCGCCTCGGGCGGGTCTTTTTGACCCTATTTGTTTTAATTACCAAGCTTTATGTTTGGGACATCGGTACCTTTGTATTTAGATAATTGGGGTAATGGCGGTAGGTCAATCAGACCGCGGAGGGCGGATTGCTGGTTCTTTGAAGCTGTATTTGGAGGGTTAACAGGAAAATTCAAACTCTGGTCTATCAGGCCACAGAGGGCGGATCGCTGATTCTTTGGAGCGGTATTTGGAGGGTTCTCCAAATACCGCTTCAAAGAACCGGTGATCTAACCGGTGTTGGTGTTAACCAACAGGAAAATTTGAACCCTGAAGATTTGACTATAATATAAAAATCTTGTTCTACTCCAAAGGTGAGTAATCTTTTGCAAAAGTGTTATAGTGGTCATCGGAGGTACTTAGAATAATCTGTCTAAAGCGCAGGCATTCTAGGTAAGGCATCCGTTTTAAAATATAAAAAAAAAAAAAATCTCTACTTCAAGATGACTCACTGGCACATCTTATTAACTAAGTTTCTATAAACAGTAGACTCAGGAATGTCCATCGAAAGCCAATCTCTTAAAATTAACATAATCTAAAGACAGCCTTTACCGTAAAGAATGTACGGGGCATTCCAAACCCCAGACAGGTGATTACTTGACTCTGAGTCCCACCAGATGGCGTTCCGACAGGATTCTTTAAATTTCACCCCGATACTAATATTATCGAGTATTTTGTAGAGTTGTGGCGACTATTTTCGGTTTCAATTTTGAATTAAGCCGGATCCTGCTTGCATACAAAAAAGGTCGGACATTAGATTTGTCACAAAGACGCATTTATTGTTTGTGTTTGTTACGCTATAAGTACCTAAATACATAGAAGCTAATTATATCGCTTTGAGCTACGCAGTGGACTGCTTATTGATAGTTTTATTACATTTAATTGTTTAAAACATTTATTACTTAAAGTAGATTCAAGATGCAAAATTCAATTATTCTGTAAAATCACAAAAGCTATATAAAATTGTCCTAAATATGAACGGAGATCAAATACTACATCTTGAAAATAAATCAGCTAAAAAAATCTTGCTCCGGCTTTTTCGTGTAAAAAATGATATCCGGCTTATATTGATAAAGTCAAAGAAGGTTTTTTTACGGCTTTTTCGTGTCCCCTTGACAACTCTTCCGACGATTACCGAATCATTTGGTAAACGCTTGTAATCTTGTAATCACCTCTGCGGGTTAGCGTCATTACATCGACCACAGCTATTACATGCATTTGAAAGGTATTCTTGTTTCTTTAAGAAATTCAAGAAAATAGTTTTTTACGACCAATTTGCTACAAAAAAACTATGAAACCCGTTGCGAATTTTAAACCACCTTGAAGGCTCGTGCGTTTAAAATATGACTGCGTGCGCATGCGCAGGCTTGGCTTACACAAATAATGATTGGACCCAAAAAAGTAAAACTAAGAAGGTGTTTACGAAATAAATAAATTAAATTGCAAAAGAATCTTATAGTTTAGAATGTAAATTGTAATAAGTAGGTTTTAAATCCTATAAGTGGACCAAAACCACTTCTCAAAATGAGGAGTTCCATTTTCTACTAAAATTTTCCGCACCAATAAATATTTTTTGCAATGTTTCTGTTACCCTGTAGGTTCGTTATGTAGTATAATTATTAATTTCACATATCTATTTAGTTTTGGCAGTCAAATCAGTTTTACATAATACTCTACATAAACTAAGCTCACTAAAAATAGGTCGAACACACCCCAAGACTTATCATTTGAATCTCCGAACATTGCTTCATCAAAATCCCACGGTCATGGGTCTAAGGTGCTCCTAGCCTGGAGCAAACGGTAGACCCACTGAAGCAGCCAAGAGCGTCCGTGTGGGACTGCTGATTATGATGAGCCTGCCCACCAAAATGTATACAAGTAAAGCTCGCGTCTTCATTCGGTTTTATGTACGAGTATGTTGACAGAATTTAGATTTTTTTAGGAAGAGCTTGATCTAATATATTGCCTGCACTCTATTGGATGGTAGCACACCTAATAAAAACCTCTATTTTTACTCTACCAAGGTTTTTTGATTTTTTACGAAAAGTTTCATTTGACTTGTAATACCATTGTTATATCTACCTACATTACTTATCTAGGAGTGTAAAACACTATAATTTCTGGTGCTTAAAGTTAAATGTTGCAAAACCCTATTATTGCTACTGTTTCCAGCGCAAAAAAGTATTTTCATTTCTGCTATCAATAAATTTCAATAATTTCAGTCAAAATTATCTATGAAGTAGTTCATCACATTAGATAATGCACCTCGTTTGCTGCGTGAAAGTAACGCTAGTGTGTACAAGCATGTTCGGATCAGGTCACACGCAATCCAAGCATTCTGGGCACGTGGGAACAGCCGAGGCAGAGCCCCCGGGCTACAGTTGACGATATACCCGATAAATATATACAAAATGTATGAAACATTAGTGGTGGGAGCGTGGGTGAATGCGAATTACTTTTAATATTATGAAATTGTTCAAAGATTTTCAACACTTCTTACATTTCACGCTGGTCTTTTTTTTAAATCTTGACGCTGATGGCTAACTAGAAATTAATAAGCATAGTATTAGATCTTAGCGTTCAAGAATTCTTCATATGTTTTGATTGCAATGGCCACCGCCCACAACTAACTGGAGACTACTTTTTAATAGTTTGACATGGTGTATTTATTAGCCACCACCGGCCACAAGTGCCACAAACCCTCTTTCCTTAGGCCATCGGTGACTGTGGTCGGTGGCCCATTTGCGCTCAGCCTTACTTACACAAGAAACAATTATAGGCATTACCTACCTACGCATATTACAGAGAGTTGAGTTCACTACAAGTTAGCGAACATAGACTCGGTCTTGTTAGCCCGAATGGACCCTGTTAAAACAATTAAAAAAATATATTTTTCATCCGCAACTGCAGTGCAAGTACCGTTCTTATCGATCGCTTAAGTCGATAAACGTATCGAATCATATCGTTCCATGGTAGTACGGATCTCTTATCGGCAAATTTTAACGATGCCTTACGATCGTCAAAATAAGGTTCACTTTCGTTTGTCAGAATCAAAACATAGTAAACATACACCATTGCCAATTCGTTAAAATTTATCGAATTTGTCTATCGATCGACTAAGTTGGTAACGTACCCGCAACTGTCGATAAAACGAATTTGGACGATTCTAAATGTCAAATTATGCGATCGACAAGAACGGTACTTGAGGGGCTGGGTCCACAAAATAGTTGTACAGAAACAGACTGAACCCATCGAATCTAGATGAATGACTAAACCGCACGAGGTTTGCCTACAGTTCCGTGTATGACAAAAACTTTGGTAGCTAGAGTAACTTACCTACAAAAATTTTAAAATCTTTTCAAAATAAAAACAGCTACAAAACCTAGTTCCTGTTGTAATTTTATTGTCACGATTATAAAATTAAGCTTCTTCACAGTAATATGTTATTCTTCGCTATCAAATGAAATCTACTATAGCAATAACATTAGGTAATGTGACTGATAAATAGCGTAGATTGGACCATAGGTGCTCTTCAGAATGTTCTCTACAAAACAGTAACATCATATAGGTTTTTTTTTCAAATAGAGCTCAACAAAATTTAGGGGAAAACTGGAATGAGCCTAAACCCTCTTATTAATAAACTCAATGTCATGACGGAGGCCTTAAGGCGGCCTAAAAACTCCGTCAACAGAGTTGGCCACTAACTCATACGAGCTTGCTTGCTTACTCGATGTAAGCTTGAAATAGTTACACCGTGTTTTGTGTGGGAAAGTCAAAACACAGTGTACTTAACTGACAGGTGTCATGGCTCAGTCGGTAGTAGCTCTGCCTTCCGTGTTATGGGTCGTGGGTTCGATCCCCACCGAGAACAAACATTTGTGTGATGTTTGGTTCTGTGTCTGGGTGTTTCTATGTATTATAAGTATGTATTTACAAAAAAAAAAGTATGTATGTATTTTATCAGCCATCTAGTTTCCATCGTACAAGCTTTGCTTAGTTTGGGACTAGAAGGCGTTGTGTTAAGTGTCCGTGAATATTTATTTATTTTATTTTATTTAACTACTCATTGCGTGTGAAGGAATGAAAATCCCTAACAATTTCTTATTACCAGAAAGTGACCGGTAGGTGTTTTGACTTGTTACGGTCGACAAAATACGTTCATAACTTTTTGATAGCTTCTACTACTGTTAAGGTGAGGTTGTGATAAGGGTAATGGGATAGACGCGTGCCATAAATGACTGTTGGGTCACAGGTCAAAGATCATTAAGTACCCATTTTTTTTAATCTTCTGAACACAGACAAGATGTAGAGTAGGCAAAATATAGAGCCAACAAATTCACTCACCAAAAAAAGTTTAATAAAGAGCTTTTGAGAAACTTATAGGTACGTTATGCCCCTGTATCGTAAGCTCTGAACTGCTTTTGCTGCCCAGCATAATGTCAAGTGACATGGTACAGATATACAAAAACAAGATGCTTTTGACGGCAAAAAACGCGCTGAAACGCGCTAATGTCACTATTCAGTCACAGAATACCTATGATTTAGAATGAAAACAGTTCAGAAACCCTGGCAGGCTTAAACTTGGCAGGTTTTTATGAGATAACGATTGCCCCCCTGCTCTTACAATGTTTTTAAAGTTTTTAAGTTTCTTCACAAGTTTTACTTATTTATTTAATTGAACACCAACACAATGTACACTAATTATATCATATAAGTAATCATTTACAGAGTTATGTATCTAAGTGCCACCACAATTACAAGCGAAGACAACATGCTAAAAAAAAGAAAAATTTAATGAGCGAGTAACAGTTTAAAAAATATAAATATGTATTATATGCAGTGTAAAAATTTAAGACGTACCAATAATTTAAAAAATAAAACACATTAGATATTTACAATTAAAATAATAAAATACTAAATTAAAATTATACATAAAACAAAACTAAAATAAACCTAACCAAGTAAAAACATAATAAAAAATAAAAAAATATTAATAATAATTACAAATTATGACAAATTGAATTAGAATTTTTAAAAAAGGCTTTCATTTTAGCGACATTGTCAGCAAATACATCCAAATTATTGGATTTAGAGCAGGCGTTATACTCTCTAAAAATCCTACACAATGGTGAGTGGTACCCTAGGTTGGACTTAGATGCATTTAAAAGGAATAGGAATTTACTGTTAGAGCAAAAAGTTTTCTATCTTTAAAAAGTGACAAGACCTCAAAATGGTCGTGTAAACTTTTGATCCAAATCAGTGCACTGATCCTAGAATCAAAAAAGAATCACCTGCATCCCGAAATTAACTCTTCACGATTCGCCTCAAGCCAAGTCACTTATTAGGGTTGCGCCGCACCTGGTATACAAATCCTCCTAATTAGAGGTTTCGCGATTCCCAAAGGCAAGGGTACTCTGAAGAGGCTATAAATTGTTCGACATTTGACCTCACGTTTTGGGGAGATCGCCCTGGGCTGTCGTGTCGGGGGATTTGGAGCCGCGGGTTGGTGCCCACGCTTTACAAATGACTTACGTATACGTAGACTGTTTGGCTGATTATAAAATAAATGTCTTTTTTTGGACGGTCAATATGTTATTTAACAAGATCTATTATACACTGGAACAAATGAAACTCTATTATTATAGGTACTACGTAAGTAATGAACCTATTAGATCATCATATTTTTATATTACTATAAAAATCGTTTCTTAAAATGCTATGGATTTTTTAGCATAAAGATTAAACATTTCAAATCTTCGAAACAAAAATGTTAAAGGTGTGAATTCACTAAAATATAATTAATACACATGTCATAATAATCATATTCTTTATTTGAGAAAATTTTGGTGCAATAATCATGTCCGCCATGCATGCAGTGTCGCTTAAAACTACTGATATGAAAACATATTAAAATATAAATAAATATTCACGGACACTTAACACAACGCCTTCTAGTCCCAAACTAAGCAAAGCTTGTACGATGGAAACTAGATGGCTGATAGAATACATACATACATTTTTTTTTGTAAATACATACTTATAATACATAGCAACATCCAGACACAAAACAAACATCTACGTTTACAACACACAAATGTTTGTTCTCGGTGGGGATCGAACCCACGACCCACAGCACTACACTATCACAGAACTATGTTTCCAGCTTAGTTCCGCATAATTATAGTTTATTTTATTGCAAATAAAATGAAATAACACAACTGACATTAGGTTCATTCATGAATGGTGCAAAAACTCAGCCATCTCGGTAATCATAGGGTGGTCGAAACTACTCTGAGAAATAAAAAACGAAGTTTGTTTCAGATAATTTGTTTTACACTACGCGATAACATGCAAGAGTCCGCGAAGGTAGCGTAGATCTCACAGGTGGCAACGCAATGTAAAGCCAAATTTCTGTAGCGAATTCAGTTTACTGTTTTGTTGAGTAGACCCACACACCGCAAAAGGACGCCATATTTTGTGTCGTGTCTAACATAAACACCTTGTAATTCAGGCAAAGAGTAATCAAGTAGAAATGGTAGTTACCAGTTTTTAGAAATAGCTTATCAAAAAAAATACCTATATTACATACCTGCTTTATGTGTTTTGCATCATAACAAAATAAAGGTTTGAATCATACTTTCTTAAGTCTGTATCTATTAGGTATATGTATCAGATTTTTTGTGTGTTTGGTGTAGCGCTGTTTCGCACCAAATTTTTCGCACCACAAGCTAAAGTGTTTGTATTGAAAAAAAAATGTACCTAGGTAGGAGTTAAGTGCTTTTTCCTGTTTCATCCTGTATTTTCCCGTGGAACATTATGTAATATTGTGTTGTTCATAAAACAATACAATAATAATTATTATTAACTTTCCATTCAGATACTCTCGGAGGCTGCAAAGTTGTAGGCAAATATATTTTTTTTCTAAATCGTCAATGCTCAATTTGGACTATCCCACAGGATCCAAAATGACGGTCTAATAATACGTTGGCTGATTAGTTTGCGGCTTACAATGTGGTCAATATTTTTTTTTATTTATCAAATGACGCCGATGGGCTACCACGGTGTTCAGTGGCGCCTACAAAATTAGTCATTGCTCCGAAATGGGCAGTTTTATTGGTCCAGTCGAATCGGTAGTCTATGATCAGTGGTGATTTGGTAGATTAAAAGTAGGCAGTTTACTGAAGCCTTGAAGAAGTTTTTAATATTCGTAAGTTTCTAGAATAAAATTGATATTATGAGATTTAACTTGTGCCTGGATAAATCGATTTTCTTGTATTGCGAGATGAAACTGAAGTAGAGTACCTAATAATAATAATTATTATTATTCACGGACACTTAACACAACGCCTTCTAGCCCCAAACTAAGCAAAGCTTGTACGATGGAAACTAGATGGCTGATGGCCTAAGTAGATATGATATGATATGATATGGTATGTATTATGGCAAGAGTCGTATAAGATAAAATGAAATATTTAGTGTTAATTTTCCAAAATATCTGTTACAGTTTTAAGACCACTTTGGTAATTGTTTTAGGTAATATTGACTAAAGATAAATAAATCAAGATAATAACAAGATCAAGATAATAACTCCGTTCTTGGTCCATATGGTCTTGGGGACAGAAATCTCCGTGGCGAACGGCTCCTTAACTTTGCTTTTGGTCAAAGTCTCTGCATAGGTAACAGTCTTTTTTATCGGAAACCACAACGGCGTTGGACGTGGTATTCTCCAGATAAAGTTACTAGAAATGAGATAGATTACTGTCTATCGTCTAGTAAACAAATAATAAAAAACGTTGAAATCATTAATAAAATTAAGTTTTCGTCAGATCACCGTCCTTTAAGGACCACTGTACAATTCAATCTCAAAATTCATAGGCTACAATTGATTAAACATACTATTAAACAACTAGATAAATCAACACTTATTAGAAACAAGGAACAATTTTGCTTAGACTTAAAAAATAGTTTCGATATCCTAAACACAATATCTTACGAAGATCCCCAAACTCAATATAATCACATTCTGAAAAGCGTAAAAATTGCCAGCCGAAATATTAAACTAGACAAAAGTAAAATTCAAAAATTGAGTAATAACAGCAAACAGCTAATAGAAGAAAGACTTAAACTTAAAATATATACCTCAGAATATAAATCAAAAGACAAAGAAGTCAAGCGTAGTATTCGTAAAGATATTAGGAATGCAAACGTAGAATCAGTAAAGATAGCTTTAGAAAAAATACATCACTTAAAATAGCCATGAGAGGATTACAGTCGGGAAAAACATCTATAACAAGCATGAAAGACAGTAATGGTAAAAAGCACGGCGATAAGGGCAAAATACTTGAAATATGTACACAGTTTTATAAGAGCTTATATTCCGACCCTCTGTCTAATCAAAACAACTCGGACACCTACGTGTACTCCGCGGAAATCACGCCATTCTCTGGGCCTGAAGTACATCGCGCACTTTCGAGTATGAAATATGGAAAAAGCCCAGGAGAAGATGGCATCAGAACAGAAGCATTAAAAATTGGAGAATCTATGCTTCTTCCACACCTTACTAACTTGTTTAACTCCATACTAATGACCGGTATATTTCCTAAAAACTTTTGCCACTCCAACATCATTGTGCTGCACAAAAAAGGCGACAAAGCTGAAATAGGAAATTACCGACCCATAAGCTTGGTGTCCCACGTATATAAGGCCTTCATTAAAACAATAGAGAACCGTATTTCGGACCAACTAGAACAACACCAACCGCCAGAACAAGCAGGATTTCGTCGCGGTCTCTCTACCACGGACCATCTACATTCTCTTAATCAAATAATTGAGAAACATCAAGAATTCAAGCTTCCACTCTATCTAGCCTTCGTCGATTACTCCAAAGCTTTTGACAGCATTAAGCACTCTGCCATTTTCGAATCACTTAGCAATCAAGAAATCCACAGCACCTACATCAATCTTTTAAAACAAGTTTACCTCAATAGCACCGCAGCAATAAAAATTGATACTGTAGGGCCATCCTTTCATATTCAAAAAGGCGTCAAACAAGGCGACCCACTATCCCCAAAACTATTCAATTCATCACTACAAGAGGTTTTCAAGAAGTTAACACCAAGCTGGACGGAAAGGGGCGTTATTGTTGGTGAAAAGAGGTTAACTAACCTCCGATTTGCCGATGATATCGTGCTTTTCTCCTCATCAGCCTCAGAACTTGAAACGATGCTGAACGACCTTAACACGGCTAGCCTCGAGGTGGGACTTAGCATGAACAGATCTAAGACCAAGCTGATGACAAACAGCACTCAACATAAGCTGAGGGTGGGGGGTGGGGAGATGGACTACGTCGATGACTATTTGTACCTAGGTCAATTAGTATCCTTCCAGGGACGACAAGACCTCGAAATTGCTAGACGAACCGAGAACGCCTGGAAGGGATACTGGGCCATGAAACACCTAATGAAAGGTACACTCCCACTATCACTAAAGAGGAGACTCATGGACGTATGTATTCTCCCCATCCTTACCTACGGCTCACAGACCTGGTCCTTGACTGATCAGCAAAAGTCCCGACTTGGGGTTTGCCAGCGAGCCATGGAGCGCAGTATTCTGGGAGTCAAACTAACAGACCGCGTTCGCAACAGTATACTGCGCTCCAAAACGCAAATCGCAGATGTCGGTCAACATGTGGGTAAGTTGAAATGGGACTGGGCAGGCCACGTCTGCCGCATGTCGGATGCGTTATGGGCTAAATCCACTACAGAATGGATGCCCCAAAACGGAAAACGACCTCGCGGCAGACCACGGCGAAGATGGAGGGACGAGCTTGATGCCTACCTCAAGGACTGGTCCACAGTTGCCCAAAGCAGAGAAGACTGGCGAGAAGGAAGGGAGGCCTTTGCCCTGCAGTGGGACACTACGGGCTCTTAATAATAATAATAATAATAAATAAATAATAAATATTCACGGAGATTCAGCGCAATGCCCTTAAACTCAAACTAAGCAAAGCTTGTACTATGAGAACATGCTGATAGAACACTTAAATATATTTTTTGTAAATACCTACATACTTATACATAGTAACACCCAGACGTATATCGGCAAAAAAAATCTATGTTTGCCATTACACAAATGTTTGTTCTTGGTGGAACCCAGACCCACGATCCACAGCACGGAAGGCAAAGCTTAATACCGACTCAGTTGTGACGCCTGTAGATTCTAGCTACATTACAAAAAAAATCGTAATCTCGCCTACACGATAGGAAAAAATGGCTTCGCAGGCAAACTCCTACTATTGCAATTACTACTAATGAGTAGAGTAGGCAGAGGCAGACTACTAAAATACATTAAATCACTATTTCAATAACTATAATTTTATCATTCTATCCTACGATTAGTCATTCATAAATCATTCATCACTGATATTTAAGAACCCATGTCACAAACCAATAATTTACAAAAATGAAATCGTTCTCTTAAAATGTGACCAATTTTGCGAAATAACATAGACGTATTTTGAACGGAAGGCACGTCTACGAAATTAACAAACGTGGTAACCGCAAAAGTGCAGATTTTCGAGCGAGTCATAACAATCATTTATTTTTCGCTTGTAGTGATGCGATTCATATTGTTTTTTAAATTATAAAATTTTTACTTTCTGGGACAAACTGTTTTTAATTTTTATACAATATTTTTACTTTCAGTCATAAAAATTCGTTTAAAAATATAATTACATTATGTTTAATAAATAAAAAAAAATGTCGAAGCCTCAAATAAGAGCAATACCAACATCGTGATTTAGTTTTTATCAACTACTAGCTGACCCGACAGACGTTGTCTTGTCATTCAAACTCTTACTGTCAAACAACTGACAGTTATTTCAAATGTGACATAATTTTTTTTTCATGGATAAGATTAAGGAACTTTCACCCCCCCCCCTTTCAACCCTTTTTCGCATTAAAAAGTAGCCTATGTCCTTTCTCAGGCTCTAGACTATCTGTGTACCAGATTTCATTCAAATCTGTTCAGTAGTTTTGACGTGAAAACGAGACAGACAGACAGACAGAGTTACTTTCGCATTTATAATATTAGTATGGATTTGTCGTTAACGTTAATTTATATTATGTTCAGTTTTTGAAAACTTTGATACTATCAAATTAAAATGACAAGTGTCTATCAAAAAAGTTACAGCCATCACTACCCCGTAACATACAAAACTAACCGCGACTATTATAACCGCATTTGCCCCCAAATTCGATATTTAATAACTGGTCTAAAATGTTCAGTTCAAAACTTTTGATCTTTTATAATTATACGCTGGTAATATCAAGCGTCAATTTTCTATTTTTTCGGGTTACCTGCCTTACTCAGAAGGATGTCGAGTTTGCCTGATTAAAAAGTTGCACCATGTTTTACCCTTCCGAAATAATAGTTTTAATTGTCCGTTATACGTTTGGTGTAATTATAGGCCAAAACTAGCGTAGCAAAGCAGATTTCAAAGAAGTGAAATGAATTTAAAAAAAAACTCTGTTTCCTATTTCTAACGATTTTTGAATATTCTGTCTCTAAAACGTTGTGACCATGATGATAATGTACATTTTAACCATTACACATTTTTGACGTTCATATACTTTTAATCACATAGACAGCCGGTCCGTATATACATTTGGACCTCTGCATTACCATGGACTAAATATATAGTCCATGAGACTTCAAGATCTTTACGTCTCAGAGTGATGGACGATGTGCATTGCCTTACAGGGCACGTCCTCATTGGACTTGCTCTGTGAGGTAATGCATTGTTATAGGCAGAAATTACTACTTAACATCAGGTGAGCTATCAGCTTGTTCCATCACTTTTACCATTGAAAAAAAAAAATTGTAATCACAGCAAGAAAAAAGTGTGGAAAAGAAAAAGATCATCCTTTGCATCAAACAGTAGATATTTTATAGCATATATAAATGTTACAGTTAGTACATAATCACAAAATACCTATAGCTAAATTATTATTTAAAGAATTATGACTAAGCGGTGTTCTAATTGGCATTCACGATTCGGAATCCGGAACAAAAGATTCGTATATCAATTGGAACTGAAACAAGGAAATATGTTTGATAGACTTGATGCAATCATTTAGCGGAAATGTGCGTTTTGCGGAATTGCAATAACTAAATAAAAACACTTAAGGCTGTACTTATAAACGCTGAATAATTAAAAATATGATTAAAATCTAGCTCTGTCACTGTTTGAAATTTACCTGTTAGTAAGAGCACAGATCATTTAGTACTAGTAAGAGACAGCAGTAAAAACTATTTGCACGACAAGTAATGTCAAAAAAGAAATACTTTACAATATGGGTAACTTCAAAAAGGGTGTTTTAAAATTCTTCAAGGGTCGGCAACGCGCATGTGATACCTCTGGTGTTGCAGGCGTCCATAGGCTACGGTAACCGCTTCTCATCAGGCGGGCCGTACCTACGCTTGTTTGCCTACTTAGTAGTATAAAAAAATATATATTATGTCCAAACCCAATGTCCAATAATAAAAATATCCATTGTAAGATTAATAAAGTTATGCAATGATTATAAGTAAACAGGTTACAAGATAAATATTCTCATCTACACCTACTCCGTCGACACTTCATCAGGTGAGATCGCGGTCAAACGCTTGCCAAAATCTTGTATACCAAATAAAAAAACCTTGAACCTGATTATAACAAATTCGTGTCTAGATGTAATAACTTCATCAAATGCGTGAAACCGTCACGCCTAGTCACTAGTAGGAAGTTAAACAAACACTAAAATGTAGGAAGTGAGCACGCATGTTAACAGTTAATCAGTTTTATCACTTTCCGCGAAATACTTTGTAAAAAAGTATTTTTTATCGTTTTAAATAACACACAGTCGTCAGGGATGCTGAATTAATCGTTATTTTTGTCAAAAGTGAATGCGAGATAAATTAGAGGCACCACCTAAGCCAGTTTCTGACACCTTTATTCATAAATCTCCTGCAGTCATTTTAGCGCGGCTTTGTCAAAATGCTCTGTCATATTCAAAATTTAGACATTTTAACATTTAGATTTCCTATTTCTTGTAGGCAATAGATTTAGCAGCTATTTTAGCTAACGTAGCTTTAAAAAATCAATATGAATAAGCCACCAACTTCAAGAACTCTAGTCTACCACTATGTAAATACTCTGTACCCTATGCAAAGACAGTCAATTGGAGAATGTCGAGTGTAAAATAAGAATATAAATAAATATTGTTGGAAATTTCACACAACGCCCTCTAGTCCCGAACTAAGCAAATTGGTTGATGTCTGATGTCAAACGAATAAATTCTAGCAGTGTGACAAAAAAAACTTTTCACCTTTTAGTTCCGTGTGTACACTACATTAGCTATTATTGTACTAACGTGTCTAGGGGTTTGGTTACATCACTGTGTTGATATGGGTGCGACCCAGCCCTAATTGGCAGAACTAGAACCGATGACGGCCGATTATATCCGATGATTGACAGCTGTCAATCAATGTGCGTGAGGGTGCCGCCAGGTGGCGCGTGCGTTGTGGTTTGGAAAATGGAATGTCTGTTTGAATTAAATAAAAAAACATAGCATAGTCAGATTTGTTCGTGATCACTCCTCGGTTTGAAATTACAACAGAAATACAGAACTAGAAACAAATCTACAGAAAGTAATAAATTGTATGATTGATTTACTTTCAAACTTCAACCACTTATTAAAAACTTCTTTTGAACCAAAAATCAACCAATTCGTAAACTTTATCTGATCGTAAATCATTCTATTGCTACACTCAAAAAGCTTTGTTTTAAACACATCAGCGTATGTCACAGCGTTATAGAACCGCTGAGTCGTTTCACACCACTCAGTTCAGTTCACACACAACTTCAGACCTAACCAAGTTTTAGCTAACTAAGATCAAAGCGTTTTATATAAATCACCAAATTAAAAATGTGAATCAGAAGTTCTACCTACAAGAATCACACAATTTCAATGAATTGTGTGGTTTTATATTTTTATTTAGAATTACATACACAAGAATTAAATAACTGAATAATAAAAACACTAGGATTATTGGTTGGACATAAAAACAGTTTTCCCAGACAAAATTATAAGGATTGGAAACATCTGTCAGTTTCTTCAGGCTTAGCCTGTATCGAAGAGGCTTTAACTGATATTATAAAGACGCCCTCTAGCTTGCAAAAAGTTGTTTCTTTCTCTCGTATTTACAGCACACAAGACATGACCTGTAGAAGTTTGAAAAGATTTGCTTACTATCGCTTGAACTAAACCAGCTGTTTCTCTTCTCTGTGTCATCGCTTAGAGCTGTAACATAAATCTTCCTCAAAACATCAGTATATCGCGTTATATAGAACGGTAATAAATTAGACTTAATGCCCCAAAGTTCTGTTTGAGCTACTTCAGGTGATCGTTACTGTAAGCGCCGGAGGACATGCAATCTTCATTAGACTCTAGTGTAATTTGAAGTAATATCACTGGCTTTTTTGCTCGTAGTTCAAGCTGTAAGTAAAAGTAGAGCGCGTATCACTAGACGCTACTTTGTCCTTGATGCGCTAAGTGGAATAGAGCAGGTGCGGAATCTTTTGGTGCGAAAAAGTGGAATGCTTAGTTTTTTCGTCTGTTTTCAAGCTAGTTATTAACATTATTATGATCGAACTCTTTATTGCAGAAAATAAACAAAATGTACAAATATGTGAGCTTAGTGCTATAGGCCTTTTCTACCTGCCAACCTACAGGTCGGGGGAATGGTTCAAGCAGCTAAACATTTTTTAAAGATTTTTTGGTGTGTGCTTACAAACTTACAAACCAGGCTCAGATTACCGAATCTCTATACAAAACAGGGCAGATTTCCACCTAAATATGTAATAGTTAGATAGGTACCTACCTACCTAAGTAAGTACTATGTAGGTAAATGAAAAAATTCAGAAACGAAAATTACTTTCCCCTTTAAATATATATTCGAATGTAATTTTCACCAAGTTGGCAGTTGAAATTAGATAAAATATCGGCCGCACTTTGCAAAAGTAAGGTAACCCGAAAATTGCGATTAATTGGATTAATCATTTAATTGGACGGAACAATTTAATGGGAATCTAAATAGTCATGGGAACTGTTTTTCCTCGGATTCGCGATTAGACCTCAATCAGAGTATATTTGTTGCAATTTCCATTGACTGGTAAATTGCAATGTAAGAGCTAAGCTTCAAACATCAATCAGTTGGAACCCGTCGATTGTTGAGATCGATTTTATTGTTTTTTTTTTATCACAATGAAACAGCGCTACTTTGCCATTCCAGAATTTTAAAACACTGTAAAATATGATTAGTAAATATATAATAATATATTTAAAACTATATTAAATACGTTACTATACATTTTTTATAAAAAAAATCTACTCAATAGTTTTTGGTTCCACTAATCTAACGCATTATAAATTTTAATCAATAAGTTAGTGACAGTAACACCGTTTAGAAATTTAAATATTCTACTAAAAAATTACGAACTTATATAATTACTTACATAATGTAAGTTTATTCAATCATGCATGCCAAAATTTAAATTAGAGTGTAGTGTAATGATGTCAAAAAACAAAAAATGTTTTTTAGAAACGAAAACGATTAAAATTTATTAAAATAAAACATTTTTTTGGTTTGTTTACCATACGTAATCAGGACATAATGTTTACTTTAACTTTTTATAAGATAGTGGGTCTAACTATAAATGATTTCCTTCAAGTTTTCAATTGAATCATTGACGAATTCAATACGGGTGGCGACATCGCGTTGCAATACGCGACAGTCATCAGTTCATCGGTCGTCGAACAGATGGCGTGGTGGGTGATTCACAAAACGTTCCATCCAGCAGTGATGTCAACCGCAAATGAGTGGTGCCCTAAACTTATTAATTATGTAAGTATATTTAAATGTCAATATTTTATTCACTGGGTTTTTATTTTTAGAACGTTTAAATTAACTATTATTATTTGCAAAAGAAACTATCAAATCTTCTAAATAGGTATGTAAAACTTTTTTGAAGCTGACTGACAATGAACGCACAGCCTAAACTATAAGTTCAAGAGATATGCAATTTCGAGAATAGTATCCTTATACAGTGTAGGCATGCACTAAGAAAGGAATTTTGAAAAGTCGCACGTAAAGGGTCTAAAATTATAATCAAAAATTTAAATTTCTTTTGTCTAATATTTAATTATTAACCTAAATAAGTGCTTCATTATCTAATGAGAACTGGCGTTTTAATAACTTTTCCACTCTGAATCAAACGATGACCACATAATAATATTTTACCACCCATCCCAAACAACTATCGCAACGTATAATTATAATTAATTTCGCCTGATACATTAAAACCGTATAATGACGGTGTTGAGTATGGCACGATCTATGACGCCATGCCCTCAGAGTGTAGGAAAGCTACATACAGCGTTAGATATTTAGATATATCAAGATCTACTCAATTTGTTCAATTTCTACTCTTGAGTCCTATTTTTTACCTGTGTATTTTCTTGTCAGATAACTTAATAATAATTATGGCTACTTTTATATATTTCTAAGATCAAATCTCGTGAGAAGAGGTCCATACGAATGGTACACTTCAAGCGTATAATATTGATGTAATCTGCTATTTTTTACCTAATGTTATTTTCTTTTCAGATAACTTAATAATAATTATGGCTACTTTTATATATTTCTAAGATCAAATCTCGCGAGAGTACGCCCATACGAATGGTACACTCCAAGCGCATAATATTGATGTAATCTGCTTCTTATTGGACTATTTTTTGATACCATCAGAAACATTACGTTAATAGAGATACTTTCTTGACACATTCCTATATTTTCTTAGGCACTACCGGTTAACACTACTAGTAGAGTGAACGGAAATTTTACTTTCCCGTGACACTACTATTATTATTGGCTGATTAAGAGCCGGTGGATTACCTCATTACCAATGACACTATTAATACTAAGTACCTTGCAATCGAAATTAGCATTTGGATTGAAATTTATCACATTATGATGGTAAAAGATAGACAATCATCCCGCTGGACTAGATTGGATTCAAGAACCAATATATCTTTAGAATTTAGTTAGATAGCAGCTATATTTTTAATGAATTAATCATTGTTGTTTGCAATAACCTACCCTATTATACCTACAAGGAGATTTGAGCAGCCTAGAAACTCCGTCACCAGAGTTGACCACTAACTCATACGAGCTTGCTTGCTAATGAGATGCGAGTTTAAAAGTTAGGTAGGTACAGTATAAAGTTACTAATTATCATTTTTTTCCAAATTCCCTCTATGATCATTAATGATGAATAAATAATGATCATACACAAAGCACCTACTTGATGTTACTACTCTATTTGGAGAGTTATGGCCTCACTGCCGTTAGTTTAGCTGTTTTAGGCTTGCCATGGCAAAGGTTAATTTTTATCGCTTTCTAAATTTTTTCTCAACTCTTTAGCTTGCAATTTACTGAAGCGATTTTATCATTGATGAATCTTTAGCAGAGTTTTTATTTTTATTAATAATATTTTTATGGGAGACACACCCACATATAATACCTAGCACAATATTCTATTAGATATTAAATTTTATATGTTCACATACTTATGTACAAGTACCTACGTAAACAACGCATATGCAAAAAGTTATAATTTAGGTAAATAACTAAAAAATTACTTGCCCTAATTGTTTTTTATATTTTCGCTATACTTTTAGTAAATAAAACAAAGGTATAAGATTTGTTTGGATTTTTTCTATTTTTCCTTATTTAATACGTAGTAGCCTCAAAGAATTAACTAATTTTAATCTATTATAATACATATGTACAGGAGTTATTGTTAAAATAAAGCTAATTAATTAAATTGAAATAGGTACAACATTCGTTTAGTTAAATGGATTCCTACTTTCCACTACGGTATCATAGCCTTGAAATTTGGGAATTGAACTTAATATAAAGGTAATACTTTTTCGGTAACTTTAGTAACCATTAACTTAGCCTACAAGCTATCACAATTAAATAAATCTCTAGTAAAACGTAACAATATAACTAAAACAATATCAGTCTTTGAAAGAAGATCTGAGCTATAAATGATAAAGGAGAAACATTATGAAGTATGTACTTAGAAAAAAAATTGCGATACTTTTTACCACCAACTAAGTACCAAAAACTTTTGATAATGCAAATATTTATCGACAAATAAGTACCGTTACAGGAAAGGATATAACAGATATGCAAATAGATAAGGAGTACGAATCAGTCAAGTTAATCGAGTGAAGTCTTTGGCAAAAAGAAAAATAAAGTGACTAATATTAAAAGTGATGCTATGACTCTTATCTTCCTTAGGCCTAAAGAGCTTGATCATTCTTTATGAGAGAACACATTAAATATATACACACTATCTAATTCTAAACTAAAACTAGCGTTTCATGATGTCTTCTATTGAAAATCCAAGAGTTCTTTTAGGAACCTCAACAGGAGACTGGTGAATGACAGGGCTGACAGGAGGTGGGTGCTGAGGCATCGGAGGTGGTGAAGGCTTGTGTGAGAGGTCAAGCAAGGAGTTGTCAGACTGACTCGTTGATGAAACTTCTTGGCAACCCTCGAGGTGCTCCAAATGATGCTTATTGGCATCGCTATGCGTCAGCAAATGCGTTTTAAGGTTTGATCTTTGGTTGAAACTCTTGTTGCAGACCGGGCATTTATGCGGAGATTCTTCCATATGCAGAATCTTGTGTACTGCCAAAGTCCTGGATTGACAGAAACCTTTCCCGCATTCTGTACATTTGAACGGTTTCTCCTTTGAGTGAATGTACCTGGAAAGAAAGGAAAGAATAATAAATATCTAGTTCAACTTTCACTCATACAAAAGGTGAAACACGTAACGAGGTCTTGGTAAACAAACGGACACATGAATGTTTATGACACTTTAGGTGACGAAGTAACCGCTTTGAATGAAAACTGAAGTTTCCTTTTAGATGCATTAGATGGTATAATATACGGTAAGAGACAAAAACCTCGGGTCTCGTAAAAGCGAAGAAATATAACATGTAATTTGTTCGATGGCGGAGCAAGACAGATATGGTGACCGTAAAGAACCGAACCGGTTGGTAGGGGCGCGCGTGCGGCCTCACGACCTCACAAAAAGGTTTACTCTTTTAATTTTTTTCTATCTCTTATCGTCAACAATGCCTCGATGAAACACGTACTAAATCACGTTGTTAGTATAAGAGAGAAACATTAAATTAAAATATGAACTCTTCCAGAGAGTAATAGTGAAAGTAAAATTTATGGGCAATTCGAATACATTCATCAGGATAAGTTACAAGACTATCAAATGGTTCTAATGGACAATAACAGTAACTTGATAGCTATAAACACGGTTTGATGCTCACCTATGGTCTCTGAGGTGGTCCTGTCGTCGAAAAGCTTTTCCGCAGATGTCACAGGAATATGGTCGTTCATCAGTATGCGTCCTTTCATGGATGAGAAGGTTGTAGGATTTAGTAAACTGTCGATTGCAATATTTGCAAATGAACTGTTTCTTGGGTCTTGCCCCGGGGACTCCAGGGGCTCGCATTGGTGGCGGGTTTCTTCCTGGCATTCTCTGTGCCATTGCTCCAGGATATCTTAGCGAATGGTGGTATAGAGCTGCGTTTCTTATCCACTGGTTCACCAGCATGGCGTGGTATGGGGCTGAAGGTGGTAGAGCGGCTACTTGAGTTTGCATGTAGGCAGACATGGTTGGATGCGCGTACTGCACTGGGGCTTTTTCATAGTATTGTGTCATCGGTCGGGGGTATGAAGGGTAAGATTGGGGTGGCGTCCAGCCGGGTTGGTGGCGAGATAAAACTACTGCCGGAGGCGTGTCGTCTGTGGGTGTATGTGGTGGCGTCGGCAATGGTGGCGATGGTCGCTCTAACTTTACTAAAGCTTCCATGGGAAAGTCCGGAGGGTAGCCTGGCGAACAATGAAATGTTTATTTAGTATAAGGGTAAATGATTACGGTCAGATTGACAGTAAAGGGTATGCTTACAATACAAATAAGTACTTTATAGTAAAGCTCCAAGGGTGTTGTTAGTTTTATAGGCAGCAGATGAAATATTTTTACTGTAGTTTGATTAGAAAATAAGTAACTAAGTATCTGGCTTGATTTCATGTTATAACAACGGTTGTGAGGAAACAATAACCAATATTTAAAATATAACCATTAAGTAAATTGTTAATATTGTTATGAGTGATTGAAATGCTATGGCGCTGAATAAAAATAATAAAAAAGTATAATATTCTAAGCTAGTGTTTTGTTTATACTTACTTGGACTTTCCTCAATATGTTCATCCTCCTCTTCTATATTGATATCGTCAGAACTATCAACACTGTACGGCTTGTCCTCCATTTCCAAAACAAATCGTCTACACCTAGGGCACTGACACTATCACTGTCACTGGGCAAACCGGTTTGTGACTGACAACCGGCTTGAGGGAGCGCGCGGAGCGTTATGAGGTTGTGTGCGTTTGCTATCGGGGCCTGCGCCTGCGTGACGGGAGGGGGGAGCACATCAAAAGTGCCGCTTCACCGGGCGCCTGTCCTGACTTCCGAAGCAGCAGTGCGCCTCCCATAGAGGCGGAGCTTACCGAGCACTGCCTTCCAAATCGATCCGTAACAATTGCGAATTGGTTTTACTACTACTTCTCTTAAATCCACCTGGTCCTATTTCCTATCTCCGAGTGGTTACAATAGAACCCTGTCAAAGTTAAGCCGTTTGAATCATGAGATTGTGTTTGGCAATGCAAATTTTTGGTGACAGAGCCGAACCCCAGTGAAGCTATTAGGTGAACGGATTGCCTTCGTAATTCTGTTTCGTAGGCAAGTCTTTGTAGCGATTGTTGTACAAGCCTTTGAAGTCTCTTTGTAATTTGTAACTCTATTGAGATTCTGTACCTATTACGTGGTACAACCTATTGTTTAGTTTTGCAAGTGAAATCTGGTTCTGACTTTGATCTGAACCGGATTAAGTAACTTAGAAACTAGACTTGACTTTTAGGTCAATTGAATAGTCTCTAAGACTATTCCACGAACCACGGAAGTAATATTAACATTTAGGTTCATTCATAACTTACATCTCAAATTATTATTTTGTTTGTTTGTTTTAGCTTTCTTCTTCTTGGCAATGTATAAAGTGGACCTATCCATTTAAAATTAGGAACATGTTAGTTTTTGTTTACGCTAAAGCCGTTAGCCTTTTGTTACATTATGTTTGACGATATTAATTATTCATCACTGACCTTTTCAAAAGTACTTTATTTATTATGATTTTTTATTACTTTATTACATTATTAAATCGTTTGCGACGGTTTGTAGATGGCTCAACTGTTTCATGTGTATTTTGTAAATATTGTGAATATTGTAAATACTGTATTAGTTGTAATTTTTTCTTCTGTTTCTATAATAAAAGGTAATACTTTATTACATACTCATTTATAATACGCATTATTTACCTATACCTGTTTCAGCTTCGTGTCTAATAATAGACATGTCATTTAATTAATACAGCTTATGCGACGGCTTAACGTTATACTTTAGCGCAAAGCAATTAGTCCGATTTCATTCTGTGTCAGACCACTTAACCGATGTGATTTAGTTTTATTATAATTATAATTAAACCTCATGCCATCATCATTAATCATCCTTTTTTTGAATGACTGGATATTTCATGTCCTAAATCTAAATCTTACCTAGGTACTATAAAATCCTGATTACGCTAGTTTCGTTTACCTAAATAGTATAGGTAGGTAATTTTAGTTCATGGTTATAAAGAAGTGAACCAAGTTACAAAGAAACTATAACAGCCCGTGGCAACGTCAAAAACTAAAGGGTCAAACATCACAATGTCATCATCATAGTGTTAGACTAGCGAGTTGGATGCGCTCGCGCAAACATCGGTCAGAGCCCTGAGTCTGTGGAATTGCAAGAAAACAGTTTGCCTAGCGAGCAATGCCCAACGAATAGTCGTGTGCTAAAGATCGAGCTCGTAGGTTCGCATAGATCACCGGAGTCTAATCCCTATATAAATAAAAATCGAATGCTCGTAACTACGTATCGAACGGAAGTCGCTAGACAGTTTTGTATGATTGCCGACTTGGTTTTTAAAAACATCGTCTATCTCTATCTTTCACGTATCTTCCATCTTATTCTATCATTTTTATCATGTATTGTTCATTCATTTGTCTATGGAATCGGCTTTTGAATCTGTCAGTGTCAGTCAAATCCCACGTTAGCTTGTCAAAGTCACTGTGAGTTCGGTCCGCCCACTCTCCTATTGGACACGAGTTTTGACATTTTTTGAAACGACACATAGCACTTTTATTTTAATAGTTTTTCTTGTGTTATTGTGAGTATTGTTGTTTAATTTTGGTGGAATTTTAACCAATAATACTTAGGTCGTAACATAAAGTGTGAGCCATCGGAATAAATGTGTGTAAAGTTGTTTTTCTGAATGTGAAAATTCGTGTTAGGTTTTGAAGAAAAAATCCACCATTTTCTTTTCAAAACAAACGACAGCCGACTTGACAAATGACGTGACTTGACTTATTTATTACAATTTTAACACTTGACATTGGCAAAATTGTCTGTCGAAATGACGGATACAGGCCATTACTGAAGAGAAGAAGACACTCTCCTATTGGTTGACGAACTATTGTTTGATCTCTGATTGGTTGGTTCCATTGTTTTGTTATTTTTATTTTTTTTGTAGGGATGATCGATGTTGAAGACAAAAACATCGATATTTTTTCAAATATCGAATTTATAATAAAAAAATAATTTATAATCTCTGTAAATAATTTTGTTTTATTGAATCAAGGTATTTGATTAAAATCACCCTTGGACATTTGTTTACTTTAATATACGTGATTAGGCAGAAGGCGATTACAGAAATTCTCACTTACATAGCTAGTTACGCCACACATGTATGATGTGTACATTATTTTGACTCTTGGGTACTTAGCGGAGTCGGGGTGCTCTGTGTCGATTCTGTCACTCATTTCAACTTATCCTACGTAAGGATATATCTGAATAGCCCAGTCAAATATAATAAAACGCGCTCTCCGCCATATATCTCGAAAACGATACAACGTATGAAATTTTTATTGAAACAAAAGTTGTAGGCAAGTTAATCCTCTACAATATTGACCATACATACAAGTAGCCTTGAAGTAGCCAAAAACTCATAGGAAACGAGATATTTGCAAAGGTCGATTTAGTGACCTTTCACATTGAGATTTTAATGGACGCGGCCACCCTACCATTGAAGTAGGTTTTGAGACAACTTTTAGGATGTCAAGATACAAGTTTATAGCTGGGTATCTCAAATTCCGAGATTCTTACCTACCTAATTTTGACTAATTTGGCTGGACTAGATGTGCAATTGTCCGTATTGTTACCCTAACTATTTCTTAAACGAATAAATAAGGATCCCTCGAAAGTATTATGATAATTAAAAAACACCAATCTACTGTGATATCTGCCCTGTAAATTGAAATTGAAAAATTTAAATCGATACAAAGTTTTTATAAATATCGATCATTCAATCACTAGTTTGTTGTGGTGTTGTGTCGTGTTCTGTAAGTGCAAACTCAAGTTCACAAGTTACTCAAGTAAATTGATAGATTCAAAAGCTGTATTATGAGATGAATAATTAAGAAGTTACATCTAGTGGTATCTATTTCTCAATTGTGAATTCAGCAAATCAACAAGCCCGTCTCAATACAAAACTAAATGTAGTTTTGTAGCCGATGTTATTATTGCTTTGGATGTACTACCTAATTCGATTACAAATTACTAAGATACACGTAAGTGCCATTCAGTATGTTTTGGTTGTATGTATAGGTTATAGCGACCGACCCAATGTGCTTGTATTTACTGTAAAAAACAATAAGTAAAAGTACCTTCCTAGTCCTCTTGGCTTGATCCTAGTAAAATCAAGCCTCAACCTAGGTACGTACATGGTTATAGAATTCATGTGCATTCATTGAACACAATTGCTGTACAAGACTACCTACAAAATTGAATTAAAAACAATGTTTTATTATAATATTAATTATTTGCTTTTGTTATTTATAGGTACTCACTGACCTAAACTTTATTATTTTGTTATAGGTAAGCGGCTTACTATTGTGAAGGTTAAATGATGGATGCAAGGATAGAAGCTGGATATTATGTTGCTTGATGCTCCATAATAATGTACCTACCACAGTCACTTTCAAAAGGTCTTGCTCCGCTGCCCCAGTGATCCAAAGTGTGTCTTATTCTCCGATGAGATTTTATTACCTACCTACCTATTAAAATAAAATAAATCAAAAGGTCTTGCTGCGCTGCCCCAGTGATCCAAAGTGTGTCTTATTCTCCGATGAGATTTTATTACCTACCTACCTATTAAAATAAAATAAATTAATTGCATTTTATAACAAGTTTTATTATAGGTAAAAAAAAACACAAATCACTGAGTATATAAGGTTAGTAGGTAGGTACCTAAAGAAACATATATCATAGAAGATGCTACAGTAAAATGCCAAGATAGATAGAAATACAAGTTCTTTCTTCAGAAGTTTCATTCTTGTAGCTAAGCATAGGTACAGCTGACAACTTTGACCATCATCATTCGCCAACTTTTAGACTTCTTGATGGTGATGAGTTGGATGCACAAGCATTTGAAACTTTTGCTGCTTTGTTCTGTGACTGCAGTTCATTGTTCTGTAAAAAGAAAATATTAAGATTTTACTACATAATTCTTTATTGACTTTCTATAACTAGGGTACCATTTATCTCAAAAAAGTAGGTAGGTTCAAGACAAAAGCTTAGTTAATTATTTTACAAAAAGTTTAAAAACATCCCCGCTGTAAATGGGTTATTGTAAAAGGACCTTTACTAATCAATCTAGATCCTAGATAGTTCTTAAATCATGTTTACATAGAGTTTACCGTTGTTGCTATTCAATTCTGGTCAAGTTTCATGTAGGTATGACTGATCAAGGGGAATGCTGCTTGGTTGTGTAGGTTGTTAGGCACAAATGTTGCATTAATCTGTAAAATACAGAAACATTAGATACTGTTGCTAATATATTATAGGTCTTGTGAGGTCTTATTTGCTTTCTGTACTGTGTGAAGCTGTGATTGAAGGTACCTATAAACTTTCAACCATAATCCACAGCTACACACAGTAGGGTAGATACCTACACACAAAGACTAGACAATAGGAATTAGTATAGGTAAGTCGTGGCACCTAGAACCTTTTAGTGTGCAAAAGTACCAATGATTCTTGTGGTTTTATTGAATAAAATATTTATGACTTTGACAACCAATTTGATACATAAATGCTTACCTTTCTTTAATTGTTATATGGTTGTGTTTCCTTTTCCCAAAAATGTCTATCTATCTATGCAGTGTTGTGTGGGAAGATTCTGATAAATATCCAATATTTTGTCCTTTTATTTTTCTTAGACACAAATATTGCAGTAACCTGTAAAATACAGAAAGATTAGACGCTGTTGCTAATATGTAGGGCCTTTACCTATTGCATCCAGTCATAAGAGACATTACTAAAGTAGGTCCTGTGATGTCTTTGCTTTTCTAATAGTTTTTACACTACTGTGTGAAGATGGGCATTATGCTTGAAGGTATGAACTAATGTTGGGCACCTACAAAATACTACTAGACAATAGGAAACGGTAAGGTAGGTATAAGTCATAGCATCTAGAATCACCTAGTAGGTAGGTATGTGCTAGTATTTAAGTCGATTCTAAAATATGATTCTTGTGATTCTATTGAATAAGACTAGGTATACCTAATTATAAAAATACCTTCATTGTTTATGAGTTCATTTCTTCATCAATGGCTATCCATTTATTAGGTACGTAGGGTTGTGTGGGAGGTCTTAGAAGGCACAACAAGCTTGGGCATTGATGGCCAACTCTTCTCATAGGAATGAGAAGATATCCTTGGTCAGCGGGTTTCCGGGAAGTCTTCTTTTGATAAAAAAATCACTTCACGGAGACTGGCTCGCATTTCATGTAGTTTACGAGCCCATTCGTCTTTCACCATCCTCCATGCACTTTATTATCTTGCAGAAACACTTACTATTTATCACAAAAACTTATATAAACAATCCAAAATGTGTTACAAAAACTGATGCGCGAGTAGTGTTCTATCGAATCCTTGCTATTTCACTACCTTAGACCCAAGTGAGAGTAGCAACGCATCGCAAGTCGAAAAATTGCCTTCGGAAATAGCAAACCCTAGCACACAGACTCGCGTATTTTTGCAAAACCGTTGATTACGTGACCGCACTCGACGGGGAGCACCGCAAAGTAACATTCGGATTCAGACAGACTCGCAGAAACAGTTCCCAAATCTCCTGCTAGAGGCGCTTATCCGGTTTTCATACAAAATTTTTGACTTTGCGAATCCGTTTCCGAATGCCAAAAATAGCAAGAAAACACAACACCGACACAGACTCAGGGCTCAGGTGGGCGAGGGACACACGACACTCGTCGGCGCTCTTTGTGCGTCGATCAAAGGCGCCGCCACAAACACTGTTCTTCCATTCTATCCACGCTATAACACAAAACGTCTCACAGAACTTTAGCTTCTAAAATCTGCACGATTAAGTTCTTTTTCATTTTTGATATTTTTGTACTTAGGATTTTATACATGCGGCGCGTCGAGTTGGCCGGCTGTGCCACTAGACACCTTGTTGAGTCTAGCCTAGCTTGTTAGTGATGTACTCGTTAAGTAATGATTGTGTGAAACGGTGAAGGCCAAGAGTTGCCGATTTGGTTTGAAAAGCATGAAGGAAATTCGTTTCGTAACATTTCTTTAATTATGACCGACTTGACTTTTATGAAAATGGTATTATAATATTTTTTTTTTTCAATTTAGAAACGTCATTATCTGCCTCCTGAATGTTATGGCTATCTTTTGATATCATGAGAAGAGAATTTGGTATATCACAAGATATACAAAACTTAAATTTTATTAAGGGAGGATAGGCAATCACCCTATGAAATTATTTTTTAATATAATTTTGGTCATTAGAATTACTTTTTGAAACTCTAGTCTAAAGCCCTTACTCACTCGTTTAATTTAAGATAACGAATAATTCTAAAACAAAATTTAAGTATTCACCGACATAATTTACTGGATCAGTCATCTTAAAGTAGATATTATTGAAGTAGGTATGAAACATACACTCTATTGTTAATTTAGCTCCTTTCAAAAAATACCTTTCAATAGATATACTTCGTCATTGTTTTTAACACAAGAAAAATAGGTAGGTGGTTGTGAGTACTTTAGCAACATAACCTACCTACTTTGGCATTGTTATGGATGTAAAATCTACGCGTTGCTAAAGTTCTCAGAAGCCATTCCATTCTCAAAAGAGCTTTGCGTTTAGTTTACCTACTTACTAGTACCATACACCTTCATCTTATGTGTGCGTGAACCAACCTTACCTAGCTACTATTTTGTCCGTAAAATACTTCCAAAATACCACAGTATACGTAGGTATTGGCAGAACATTAGTTGGTAGGTATAGGTACGACGATTTTTTGGTCAATTTAAAGCAACAGAATTTGCACTATTTATTTTCACTTTTACTAACAAAAGAAGAAGAAAAGGAGTTTGCCATATCTATTTCATTACACGTTTACTAACAAAAGAAGAAGAAAAGGAGTTTGCCATATCTAGGTCTTAGATAGGTAACCTAGATTACCTAATATAGCCAGTTGACAGAATATAAATATAACATTTTACTAACTATGTACTTACAGCAAGTTTTATTAAAATATTGACACACGGCTTCTGTTTTAAGCCAATGATGGTTTATAATAAAGATGTCAAAATTTTATTAGAGTTTTATCATCTGAAAAAAAACCTAACACCATTGTAAAGATAAGCTGTGATAGACGCGATGTTATTTATTGACTAGCTGATACCCGCGACTTGGTACGCGTGCGAAACCACCAAAATATCTGTCAACCAGCATACGATGAACCTCGTAGCAAATGGCAGCTTTTGGTTTAGAGAGTTCAAGCTGTATCTAAAAATCCACGATAACAATCCATTTTGGATTTTTTACAGTTTTATAATAGTAGGTATAGACATTTACTTGTCAAACGACAACTAGCGTTTTTATTTTATCAGGAAAAACCTTATATTTTGTTTATAGTTTTCGAATAAAACAAAAAAAAGATGGACAAAATCTATAGTTCTTTATTTCTTGGGCTATGATGTATTTAAGGTAGGTCCGGATATTTTATACAAAATCTGTTATGAAAGTAAATACTGAATGAAAAAATAAATAAAATCAAAATTGTGTTTTGATATTGAGCACCCTCCCCTACCCCATTTGCATGCATTACAAAGATTATGCACTAATTGTGATCTAGTTTTACTCTTCAAAGAACACAGATGAAATTTTTCTCGATTAAAATCTAAATGCGTTCTTCATAAAGGGGTCGAAAATGTTATTATATGAACGAGCTGGCGTGTTTGTCTCTTTAGCAGGCTTGCCAAAAGGCTGCAGGCACTTTTGCTGCCTTCACCGGGGATCACTACCAGAACTGGCCTCTCAACCAAAATCTTAGAGTAGGTACATACTAAGTTCGTTTATAAATTAACTATGGATTCTAACAACGTAGAAGTAATTACAGGCACATGAGACTTCTAGATCTTTACGTCTCAGAGTGATGGACGCAGTGCATTGCCTTACAGGGCACGTCTTCATTGGACTTGCTCTATGAGGTAATGCATTGTTATAGGCAGAAGTTACCACTTAACATCAGGTGAGCTATCAGATTGTTCCATTACTTTTATCATAAAAAAAAATATGTAAGACGGAAAAAAAAACTTCACTATCGACTTTGACAAGTGCGTATCTTGAAGTGTTGTACTGCTGTTACAATGTAGGTATTCCTGGTTTCCCCATTTTCCAGTAAATGTAGAGTTACTTTTAACAAACTTTTAAGAATAACTGACGGTACAATAGTATTTTAGAGTAATATTAGCCGTGGATAGGATTTGATATAATACGGAAAAAAGTTTCACTCGTAATTTCCGTACTACGAATACAAGGCTAAATTACAAAGTCGCTCGTGTTCAGTCCACAAATTTATCCATTGAGCAAATACACCACGTCATCTAATACCGTCAATATACTTCTCAATTTGCCCAAGATAATACTGTTATAAAAACGTAACCAATTATGTTGACTTCTTTTTAGCTCGGAATTTTTATACACGCGGGCAACATTTACACAAAAAGCGACGGACTAAAAAAAAAGTGGTACTGTGACGCGGGTGACAAGATAAAAGTATAGAATGTATGCCATTGAGAAAAAGAGAAGACTGGATAAAAATGACTTATGAAAACTGCTGGTAACAGTTAATAGTTGATTAATTTCCTGCTAAAAGATCCTTGTGACTTTGAAATGAATAGACATGGCTTATGCCCTTGTTTGGTGGACGTCCTGTGAAAGTTGATTTGATATGGACTTTCTTTGTGACGATATAGCGGCGACTATTAAATATTCTATCATTGTAATTTGCATTAAAAACGAACAAAAATGGCAGCCAAAAAATTAGTAATACGTAATTCCAACGTAAAAAGAAGCGGGACTCTCATTCTACCAAAATTACAAACTGAAAATGTCGTTTTGTATGAAACGTGATTCAAATTTTGAATCAAACATTGTTCGGTTTTCGAAAGGACGAGTCTAGTTCGAGAGTTTCGCCAGTCTGATGGCGGCATTCATTTAGTAGCCATTTTAGCTAGTAGGACCCTCAATTACCCGTAGGTATGAATTTGTGAGTAGAGCCACAATAAAGCCGTATAAAAGTTGCTTTGCTCTGCAAATTCAAAAATTTAGTTGCTCAACATTATTGCCTGTAAATCGCGCAATACAATACGCTCAACTTTACTGCCTGTGTATGTATGAACATGAACACGTCATTAGAAGAACCAAATGACTGTGGTAAAATTGCCACAATAATTTTAGTGAAGGTAATAATGATTGTTAAAACGTAAGGTAAACACAACTGTCAGATTACGAGGCCTTCAGATATGAACAAAAATTCTGAATTGGATAAAATGGTAGGTAGATAACTACTGGGATTTTTTGATATAGTAGGTACCTATTTGTAAGATTTTTAATGTATCTAGTAAATCTGAAAATCTGGGATATACCCACCTACCATACTGCGGAAAAAACAGGTAAGCTTGTAGACAGGAGTTACTCTAGTTTCAGACTGTCGGTATCTCGTCCCAATGGAACGAAACTCCTTTCAATTTTATTATTTCTATTACTATTTGGTTCTAAAATAAAGTGAAATACTGTCAGCGACAAAAGTGTCAAATGTTAAAAGGTATTATTTAGATTGCAGCAGTTATTTCTTAGTCTTTCCCGAAAAAGATTTTCTTCTTAAGGTTTTTTCAAGGCAAGAGTGAATAAGTGTCTTCTAGACTGACCTGTTTCATCGTCATTTAGCAGCAGGTGTGATTGTGGCAAATGGAAATTTCAAATAAAAAAAACAGTTTATAAACTCAACATGCTTATTCGAAAATATCAGGAGCTCTTTGAAGTAATTTAGTGGTAGTAGGTACCTACCAACATGCACTTGCCTCAAAATTACGTCTAAAATGTAATATTAGTACAACTCGTACTTCGGTATAATATCCAGTCTTCAAATCAGCTAGATCTAAGCCGGTCTTAGTCACCTCACCTTCAAAAACGCCGCCGGCAATCGAACAAAGACTAATACGACCGACTGTAAACATAAGATTATTGTTTACTGTAGATAATAAAGTAATACTATAGATGCAAGGGCATTAAGCATCTTACTTACCTTGCCACTGTTTTCTTTCATATACCGACACCTACCTGTGATTGTACAGTCAGCATGATTAATAATGATGATAGTGTGTTCGTATCAGTGGTTACCTCTTGTGACGGAGTTTTTTGGCCACCTTAAGGTTTCCGAGAGCCGACCAACAGTCCAACGTGCCTTCCCAAGAAGAGAAGCTCTTAACTGAATTGATCGGTCACCCATCCAATGACAGCACTAATGACAGCCAGCTACAAGCGCTTCCAGTAAAATGTTGATGACAGAGTTCGAAAAATTGTTTATGACTCAAAACTGAATACTTACCTTTTCTTTTTCGATGTTAAAAAGTAAAAATTATCTCATATAGGTAAATAGATTGAAAAATATCGGTTTAAAGATCTTTATTCTCACTAAGACATTTGTTACTTACATGAGAAAAAATTAAATAAGTTTTATATGCGTTGCGGGTAGACTTAACTAAGTATATTTATGGCTTCGTATTCATATTTACTACTCAAGCACTGACCAGACTTGTTTTGTATGAAAAACTCTGCGCAAATGTAAGCTCAAATCCATGGTTGAGTAACGATTTCATTATCAGAATACGAGCCTAAGCTGCCAAAGACAAAATAATATGATAAGAGAGTTAAAAGTTTTTAAATTCTGAAAAAGCGATCTACTTCTGATGTTTACTGTACTCATCCTACAAGATAGGTATGTACTGTAGGTAGGGAAATAGTACCTACGCTATTGTTTAGGTGCTGGTATGTTGCTTCTGGGAAGTTCAAAATCATATGCGTTTTGTTTTTGTTTCCTGTAACACGTCCTAGAAGCAAAGACCTATTGAGGAAGATAATAGGAATTTGGCCAATGCGTTGTAAGAGCGGGTGGTAGATGCTCGGTTTCTACAGACTTTTTGGTATTTTTGAATTGTTACGTGCGAATATTATTTTAAGACAAAATGAGTAAGTATGACAGATTTAGCGTATGGTAGAGTTTTTGGTAAAGTTAATTTTTTTTTGTATGTTAGTCTGTAAGTATTTATTTTATATGGATCTTTTATTGATAGGTACTTTAAAAATTACCAGATATAAAAAAAAAATTCTATTCAATATACTCAGAATCAAACACACATTTAAAAGTACAGCAAACATTCGGTCATATATTAGCATTATTAGCTTAAATATTTACGCTAAGCTAGCATTGATGGTTTTAAAAATATTTAAGTTTTTATAGATGATTCGGAATTTTGTCCATAACTGGTCCATAATTTTATTGGTGTCCATAACTACACAGGTTTCTGGTTTCTGTGTATCAATTTATTCAATTCATGTATGTAACTCACAAATTAATTGAAACGATACAAGACCGAGTCGCAATTGTAATTCTGCTTCCGTCATAGACAATAGGCAGCATCATTACAGCAAGATGCTCGAAACTGTCAATACTAACAATTCTAATCTTACAGTTATCGATCTGTCTACTACTGTGTAAAATGTACCGACTTTGATAAGATAGTACTAACTTACGAGCCTTTGCATCTAATCTAGCTGATTTATACAGCGTCAGGAGCCAGGGGCCACTTTTTTACCATGCATGCCCTTATGAACGGAACGCGGCAGTGCCTAGGACATAGTTTTTAGATGGTAGATCAAACTACGTGCGAGTAGTAGTAGGTAACTATTAAAATCGACTAAGTAGTTAGTTTTGATCGAGGGCGTTGTGTGAAATGTCCATGAATATTATTTAATTATAAAGAAAATTACAACGTAATGCAGTATTTGCAATATTCACAATATTTACAAAATACACATGAAGCAGTTGAGCTATCTACAAACCGTTGCAAACGGTTTATAGATAGCTCAACTGGTCCAAATCAGTACCAATCAGAAGCGTGCCCAAGACACTGGCTGCATTGCCGCGCTGAATAGCAATACTGATACGCTGGCCTAGATAATCACCAGCCCTCGGGTCACGCGTCGCTTCGACTAGATATTTATTTTATTTATTTGTTATATATTCCTCTACCTATTATTAGCCATTTTAGTATGTAGCCCACGTTCAATATGAACACTACCATAAATACATCCGTACGTAGCAAAACAATACTCAGGTAGGCAAGTACTGGAAGTGATAACTGATAAGAGATCAAAGGGTGCCGCGCGACTGATAACAGCAGATGTGAAGCACCGCTGGACGCCAGTAGCCGGTATAAAGTGAACTGTATTTATTGCGATACTTTGATGTCGCCGATTTGATAATGCGATATTATTGCCCCTCTGATTTGACAACACCCGATTTGGTGGAACTAAGAACTGACTCAACGAATGACTTGACTGACCTATATGTACTTATCTTATTTTAATTCGGCACACGCCAAATTTTATTGTCTGTCGAAATGACAAGAGAATTTGAGAATTCTCCTCTTTCTGAAGTGGCTTAAAAATTAGTTTCACTTATGATGCAATAATAGATATTGCATTGTTAAATTAATTGATAACCTAACTATCTACTGTAAAAAAAAAATTAAAACTGAAAAAAACGCATACCCTAAACTTTTATAATTTTGGTTAATTTTTGGTTTTGAGCATTTAAGTTTTTGCTAAGTATAATAATATTTACACTCTGTATTGAGATAAATCATAATAACACATAGATTATATTTTATTGTGAGTGTTATTGCTTAAAGCATTATTCATCGATTACAAAGATTTTTATAACATCTCAAAATGAATCGAGCAGTATTCGAACCCGTCAACTGGACTATCGACTTGTAATTCCACTCAACGAATAACTTTCAGTATGATTTTGTGGAATAGAATTGAAATTTATCGATTACTTTAGACTTTTATAACCTAGATTTGATTCGCAGTATCGATTAATAGCTTTATAAATATCAGGCAAATGCACTTACCTATAAATTGTAACGTTATCAATACGTCTACTAACAGCACTGTGTGAACGGTGCAAGTTACTAACTTAAATATGTACAGACTTAAAAGATAAATAAGAGAGAGATAGTTAATTCTGTCTTTAACAAATCATCAATATCCTTTTCAAAATTCCTTTCTTAGTGCACCCCTACAAGGATACTTACTAACCTCCAAATTTCATACTTCTAGGACTTATAGTTTAGGCTGTGCGTTGATTGTTAGTCAGCTTCAAAAGAGTTTTATGTATATTGATAATGATGATGATTGATAACCTGGATATAAACTTAGGCTACTTTTTATCGAGAATGAGCAAATCGCTATAGGCTTTTATTCTGGGTTGATAGAATCCAGGTTGAAAAGTGGCTAATGTGCCGGTGTTGTAATGTAATGGAAGGCTAATCAGCGTATTATACACGAGTGCTTTCACATTATCAGTAAAGGCGCGTTTTAAAGCGTTTGCGCTTTCCTGTAAGTACAATATCAATTTTATTATTTAGAGCGATATTTTGATCTTTTCTGCCCTGTACGAGTAAGTTGTGGAACGTACTACCCTCTGCGATTTTCCCACAGAGTTTTGAGATGGGGTCCTTCAAAAGGCGGGTTTACCTCCTCTTAAGAGAACGGCAGCGCGTCAGCATCACTTCTGGTGTTGCAGGCGTCCATGGGCGGCGGTGACCGCTTTACATCATGTGGCCCGCCTGCTCGTCTGCCAGCATTGGCATAAAAAAAAACAGTTTTTTTGTAATGTAGCTCAAATTATTCTTGCTAACAGCCTTTTTTGTAAAGATACCTACCTATATCAAAAAAATATTCGGTTACTTTATTGTTCTTCTCCCGCTGGGTTTTGGCTACGTTGCAACAGCAGTGATCATTGACGAATTTGCGTATAAAACTCCGATAGCAGATTTTGACACAAATTGTACCTACTTCACATCGGTTTAACTAACTAAAAATTAGTACAGTAAGTATATAAAGTAAGTTTGTATGAGTTAGTGGCTAACTCTGTTGACGGAGCTTTTAGGCATCCTTAAAGCTTTCGTAGCTTAACGACTACTAGAGCCGGGACCGACGGTTTAACATGCCCTCAAAGCATGGAAGCGCTCAAATATAATGTAAATGCCACTAGCGGTCACCATCCAAACAGTGACAGCGCAGTACGTCGCTTGACTTAAATACTTAATTAGTGAAGATTGATAAAGCATGCTTCGCCATACGCGCTTCAAAATAATACAGTGGAACTAGTCCTTACATAAACTTTGATGTCAACCGCTCACTACCGAAGTGGACACTGTATATTGTGTCTAATGTGTCAGTTATTGACACCCGCTATCAAGCTAATGCGTCGTTTGAACAATGGATTATTTGCTGTGGGGATCTACTGGCTCGCTAGCAGTGTTTGATGTTGTGACTTCAGAATACCTCTGAGGTAATCTGAAATTCTGGCATAGCTCATGATCTTTTAAGTTGTAAAAGATAATACTGTTGAGTGACCGCCACCGACTTAGTATCTTAGCGACCAGGGGCTAGAACTAGATTGACGTCATTGACGACCAAAGCTGGGTTAGTACTAGGTGCACAAGTGCGTAAACACCTAATTTAGATTTCTGAGAATACAAAAACTTCTCTTTGACTCTTCCTAAACATTTTCAACTCAAGAAGAGCCTGTAGGGGTCAAATAATGACCATCTAAATAATATAGCAAAGATATCGTTGAGATTTTTCCGGTATATCATAAAAGTTGCAAAATAGCGATCAAAGTAACTTATTATGACATCCCAACAAAATCACATTCATATTTTTAGTACATTTTATAATAGAGAATTAATTACCTTTAAATTTGGTTTCAATAAGTAATTATTATTATTAAAGATTATCTTTATCATTTATGAAAAAGTATCCCCAAACCAAAAAAAAAAATCCTTTCCTTCTTTCTTCTTTCAAACCATCTTTTGTTTTAGATTTCCAGCAATATAAAGGGTACAAATTAATAGCGTCATTACTGGTGAGCTACTTCTTGAACCATCCTACTCCTAGATGTCATGCAGGTGTGACCTATTAATAGGAATTTGGCACCAGTTTTATTCATTGATCCTGTTTCTGCCCTTCGTTATTTTGAGTTTGGGAAATTCATTCATAACAATAGTTATCTAAATATTTGGCTGCTTGTTTAAGTAAACTGAAATATATTAAGCTTTACTGGTTAAGAAATAAAGCTGGTTTTTGGGTAGAATTTAGGTGTCGTAAATAGGGCTAAAACAAACAAGACCGAAGTAGCAAACCCTGACGCCACTTAAGACCACCCAAGAAGTGGTTTTTGCAATGGATAAGCCTATAGTTTATTTTGAAGCGAAGATCTGTGAAAATAATCCCTTTTTTCCTTTTTTTTTAAGGTTACTATGCAGAAATTAGACAACTCCAACAAAACACATTAACAAACTTTCACAGTCAATAGCAAAGTATGCACCTACTCAGATACATATTGAAAAAAAGTAAGATTATAATGAAATCGATATCAGATTCGATCACTTTCCAGATTGTCAAAACTATTGTCATTACAACGCACCCTATTTGTCAACTATTGACAGCAAAATGACATGAAATTGGAACTGTCAACGTGCAAAAGAACGTAACAGGCACTTTCACATGGATCCAAAAAAATCAATACAAATGGGTAGTTGAACTACTGTGGTATGTAATTCAAATTAAGTTGACCACTTTTGACAAGGTATGAACTCTATCTGTAAATATGGGTTCCGTTCAAGTACATTTTGAAATATTTAAGGAGTTTGAGGATTTTTTGTTATTAGCTTTTAGTTCAATCAGATTTCTAGTAGAAAAGTTAAAAAAAAAGAAAAAAGTAAAAGAAAAAAAAAGAGAAAAAAAAGTTAAAAAATAAGAAGAAAAAAAAAAAAAAGAGAAAAGTAGAGGAAAAGTTTGGCTGTCGTAAAATAGCTTTTTAGTACACGAAAAATTGGTTCATTTTACAATGATGAGGTATTTAGTTTTACAATCATTATTATCTGGCCAAGATATCCTTTAGATTCTTCAGTTCCGAGAACCAAAGAAACCACATGGGAAACCCACCGTGAGTTTATCTTTTTTAGTGTTCTTTTGTCGCAGACAACACATCACTGAACTAGATGGGTTATGATTCACAAGAAAAGGAGAAGTGCTCGCTGGAGCTTCCATCCTACATGCCTGACTGCTTACACCAAACCTGCTCATAGTCTGAAGACACTCTTGACCACCGCCGTTCCAAATTGGATCCGGATTTTGACAGATCTCGTGTCATTTTGTACTGAAAAATGACATTACTACTGTCAAATTCCGTGAATCCGGATTGGAACTGTGGTCGAGAGTAACCCACCAGATCGCAGATCAAAATAGGAAAAAAAAAGTGTTCTTTTGTGAATCTTACTGCAAACCCTGTGGTGTAATACAAAAATGGTTGCAGACCCCTAAACCAACTTTGTGTGGTCCACACGTATCAGAGTAGCATCTATTACGCATTGAGAATCAACATAGCGTAAAATTACGTCACATTATCAAGAGCTTTGTGAATTGCGTGATCGACATTTTTTGCAACTGTAGCAGATTTGTTTTTTTTTATAGTACCTACGTACTTGTGGTGGTGAAGTGAGAATTGAATTGATATTGGTGTGGTGTCGTTATTTTGGTCGCACTTCTCTGTGCAACAGAGTGTGGTATTTGACAGATGTACTTTTGAATGTGTTTGGGCTTTGTAAATAATGTTTTTTTGTATTCAATACTATTACTGATTTTTATATGAACGTTGGTGTAATATTTTACGAGTGCTTATGTTCTTTATTTTATATACGTTTTATTGAATCTAAGATAATACAGATATTATATTAATGTAACTATGTAGTTTGTTTCAGTTTTTTAAACTTAATGGCACTAAAAACTCTTGTTATATTTATGTACTTATGTTTTAAAATATAAAATGAATAAAAATAAATATTCTTGAACATATCAGAGCACATTCTCTATAATTATGCAATAAAATAAAATAAAATAAATAAAATAGTAATATTATTATCTATTTCTAAGTGCATAGCTTCGATACTGGGACCCCAAAGTAAATGTACACTATAATCCAAATAGCCTGCTATTATCACCTTAATTAAAACTAACAAAATAACCAGCTAAATTAATCCAAGTCATCTTACTAAAATCACGACATTTTGCCCCACCCATTGTCAAAGCGTTGAAAGTGACAATGGCATCGGGCGATGTCAAATAAATGTCCTGGAGTTTGCCATTACCGACTTATCCTTCTTAACTCTGAAGTCGAACATACCAATTTGTATTTTCTTCCCTTACAATAAGGTGCAAGTATTTCTTTAGGGTTGAACGAATAAGGTTGTATTGGTAGATGTAACAATGATGTTTGTATAAAGAGACCCCCTGTTTGAACAACAAATTAGTTCCATTATACGCTTATGAGCAAGGAGGTGATTATAATGACAAGTTTTGGGGCGGCATTGCAAGACGAGAACTGTTTGGGTAGATTTCATTAGACCATTTTGTCAAACAACTCTTCTTAATATAATTTTTATTAACAAAGAAAATTACAACTAATACAGTATTAACAATATTTACAGAATACACATGCAACAGTTGAGCTATCTACAAACCGTTGCAAATGATTTATAGATAGCTCAAATGGTCCAAATCAGTACCAATTGGAAGCGTGTCCAGGACACTGCATTGCCGCCAACTCATCATAAATGTAATTTCAGAATATTCTGTAACAAGGATGAATTTAAAGTAGGTAAGTAGGTACCTAATGACTTACTCATTTTTATTTGCGACACCAAACAGGTTTTGCGATCGAAATACAAAAATCGTTCGTGATGTGTAGCACGTGGACAAGAAATAAGTAAGTCTTAGAATGTAAGAGGTACATTCCTAACTACCTACTTACTTATAAGTACTAAGTATACCTTATAAGTAATGTTCATTTGGGCGTTTTGTTATGAAATATCTGTGTAAGTTTTGTCTTTGTTGAGTACATATTATTGATAATCGAGTTGAAAGACGAACAAAACCGAGCGCCAAATCGTTCTACGAAATTACATCCTAACCTTCGAAACTAGGCCCAATATGCAAACGCTCCTAAGTCATAAACTCAAGAATCCGAGCATTTTTGCATAATACACAAAACGTGGCACACGCAACAAAATAAAAAAAAATCAAGGTAGAGGAGCGTGTCTGTGAATCCTTCGGCAACTTTAAAACAATTTCAACAGTTCCAAACAATGGGATAGTCATAAATGCTATTTTTTCCATACAATAAAGTAATTCGTCTACTGTTCCATTGCTTTGTGAACTCTCAAATTGTATAGCCGTGTTACTAAAACCCATTAGCGGCAAAGTAAAGGCAAAAATTTTAAAATTATTTATCTTTATGGAAGTTTTGCGAAAAAAAGGCCTGAAAATTGCATAAAAACGGTTTATTGCAGTTGTAGCTTCGCTCGGTGAAATTTTTATTGCGCAAAAGTGTTGCTTTACTTGGAGATATTGCGATAAAAAGTAAAATAACGGATTTGTTGAAGGTTATTGAAAAATTTAAATAAATATTCACGGACACTTAACACAACGTCTTCTAGTCCCAAACTAAGCAAAGCTTGTACGATGGAAACTAGATGGCTGATAGAATACATACCACATACATTTTTTTTTTTAAATACTTACTTATAATACATAGAAACACCCAGACACAGAACAAACAAAAAAAAAAGACTTTTTTGAAGTAAGCGGTAAAGTAGCGGTGCTCTCTTTAATAAGTTAAACAAAAAATAGGAATAACAGCCTAGTCTCAATAAAAATTTGAACTTGTTTTCAAATTACTTATATTTAACTAATAACTAAGGATAGGTAGTAAGGTAGGTACCTATTTTATATAAAAAAATATTTCAGACAGAATTACCACAAATAATAAATAATAAATTGTAGCTCATAATAAATTAAGGATTCTCATACTTGTTACTGTACACAGAGTATATAAAACTCTTTTGAAGCTTTTTTTTTTTTTTTTTTTTTTTTTATGAGCTATAGCCAAGCATTTGGCTGCCAGCACACCTGGTGGTAAGTGTAGCTGCAGCCTAGGGTGGAGCACGCTTAGCTATAATCCACCTATTCACTCTTTTCTTGATTAGCTGACTTAGAATCAACGCACAGCCTAAACTATAAGTCCTAGAGGTATGAAATTTGGAAGGTAGTATCCTTATATAGTGTAGGGGTGCACTAAGAAAGGAATTTTGAAAAGTCACACTCTAAAGGGTAGAACGCGAGCAACGCCGCGGGCGACGGCTAGTAATTTATACTTGTCTTACTTTATACAGATTAACACAAACTCTACAAAGTATCTAATTAAAGGCACTTGGCTACATAGGATCCTACTTAGCTTAATATCAGTTAGTGTAAGACTATTTCAAAAACAACACTTGATATTCTATTTTTTTGTTGTACCTACTTATGTACCAGGTTTGATTCTATTTAATCATTGTTAAGTAATCAATAATTTCATAACGGATATTTTTAATTTTAGTTGAAAAATATCAAAAATACCTAGTACCTACCATAGGTAATGTTTTCTTCTATGCATAATATGGATTACTAATTTTAAAAACAATTGGTTATTAAAAGCTTTCTACGCGTTCTAGCGGTATATACCTTTCTTTACTGACTAGTCCTTTGTTTTTTAGTTGGTAAAATACCTTTTTACAGCTATTTATTTACTTAACAACCTACAATGCAAAAAGAAATTTTTGCACCAAACTAGTGCAATAAAATTTCACAGTTACATTTGCTTACATCCTTTTAGAACAGTTATCGCTCTTACGGTACCGACTAACATTTATGAACTTAGGGTAACAATGGGTTACAATAGATTTTATAACCGGCTACTTTCTTTCCGTTAGCCCAATTTATGTCTTTGAAAAGACCGCGATGTTCCCGTTTTCCAACTTCTGTGTACGGAATTTTATGGGTAATCTTTTGTTTTGACGGAAGTAGGTAAAATACTGCCCTTGTACTGTCAAAATTAGGGTATAGTATAAGAAACTGTTTAAAAAAATTGTAGGAATAAAATAACTAACTAACGAAAAGTTTCCATTGATAACTTTACTAAATACCTACATGGTTTTTTTATATAGGTAGCTAAATGATGGAAAAATCCAATGGCCAACATAATATAGTATCATACAATCTTAGATCAGTCATACAAACGAGACTATTTAAATGAATGCGCATATAACTACTTAGGTTGTAGGTACATTGATTATATACGACGAGCTACTAAGCATTAAGAATGATTTTTTTTTGTTAATAAGTAGAATAGAGAAATCTCTAGAACAAAATATGTGTTTGGTGCCAATTTGTATTGTTTGGTTTTCAATTTCAATTACTATTTCAATGCATTGCTAATGCTGCTATTAGCACATAAAAACTAAAAAGAATGTCTATGAAACATAACGGTACTTTTTTAATAACCCTTTTGCAACCCATTCGCTAAATTGCCAAAACCTCAATAAAAATACATCCAAGTAAAAAACAAAACAGAAAATAGACAAAGTTTTTAAAGTAACGGGTTCAAGACAAAAACGTACAATAAATAATTGCCAAAAGGGTTTGCTAAACGACGCACATAATTATTGCGCGCAATAAAATAAAAATCGCGTTGCAATTTCAGCCAAATAAATATTTTTCAAGGATTCTACCTTACTTATAAGTTTGTATATTCGCCACAGAACTTTCTGACAAAGCTGTTACAAAATAAGATGTATTTTTCTTTGTGAACGAATAAAACAACGGGTAAATGTGCATGAAGATTGTTTTACCCATTCCTTACCGTAACTAAGACCGTTTTGTCCAAACTGTTATTCAATAACTGTGTAAAAGGACCGCTAGACTAAAGAGTTGCATTTATTTGGGACAGTATTGTTTCTTGTCTGCCGTTCTTGCGTGGAACAGTGTAAGTCATAAATTCTATTTTCTGCGTAAGAAAGGATTGTCTTTGTCAACTAAAGGGTAATTAAGATGTAAAAGTGAAATTGTGGACATTCAGACATTTGTAACGCTTCATTAGAAGAAGAATTGAAGAAAGATTACTGTTACTTTCGCTGAAACATTTCTTGATTTATTATTTGCTTTGATAAACGTGAAATCAAGCATTTAATCGCTAGTAGTCATAGAACTAAACACAATTTTCAAAGATCTTTTTGACTAGCAATTTACTGAACCAGATCGGATATTTTATGAATAATCAGAATAAAATAGTTAAACAATTAAAAAAGAACTTCGTTGCTTTGACGTCATAGACAAATAAAGTTAAATGTTAGACAATAGTTGTATAACAAAAATATGTTCTGTAAAAACTGAGTCACGACTCACGACAAACAAAAGTCGACCTATAAAAGCGAAATTTTATTGGACCATTTAGACCTAAAACAAAGTCCCTCCTACCGTTCAAGGACAAAACTCTGCTGAAAGTAAAAACAGTTATCAACTACCATAGAAGTCTGCTCTTATAAAATGCTCCACTTTTAGAATAAATATTTATTAGTTCTCATAAAACTTCACACAAAAAATTTAACTGTCGATAGAAGCGAAGGGAAGGAACCAACTTGTATAACGGACCGTGAGCTACATGACAAGTTACAAATGCTTAGAATAGATTCGTTCTTAGAAATGGAAACCGAAATTTTGACAAACTGCGGTGTCGAATCCATCGTGGAGTGTCAAACAAAGGCTCGTGGAACGTAAGCGTGCTTTCGTGTTTTGACCATTTCAATAACCAATGAAAGAATAAGTTACCAATGTCATTATTTTGTCGAATAGGCTCGTAACTGTTGCCAAGCGGGGCATCGCTGCAACAATATAAATGCAAACACGCGTGAACAAGAATTAGAGACAATAATTGTTCTTTTTAGGAACTCTGTAGACACAAAATGTAACAATACATTCTGTAATTACATTTATCTATTTTAGTTTTACTGTTAAAATTGATTAGCAGTGACCGTGTTAAAACAGACAACGGAATAAAACATTAAACTATTGCAAATCTGGATTTAGCTTGGCACATTGTATCGATTTTAGTAAACCACGGTAGCTTTTGATACTCAAAATTATCATCAGAAAAAAAATACGAGGAACTGGAACACACGCACGTCAAAAAAACAAGCCACATGTGACAGGTTGAAATTTGATGCGACTTCTGTGTCGAGTTTGTCATTCGGTAGTCCTAGTTTTCATCCTAACACACCGACGGAGTTCACCGAAACGTCAGATTTGACAGGTTGATCCTACACGGCGTAAATAGCTCGTGAAATTGTCGCAGAATCGAAAATATATGAGTTATAACGGGTCTGTCGAGGAACGAAGAAAAGTTTGATACGTACCGACCATACCGTATACATTTTATTGCTAGTTGCTTAGCCAAAGTCCGAAAAAGATTTATTATATATCTTAGGATCTTTTATCTATGAGATTTAACATTACTATAGTGAAGAAAATATCCCAAGCAAATCAAGTAGGAACTAAACTAGTTTAGGTCCTTTTTGACTTGTCAAAATTTCCAGTCACACCAACGGGAACACGATAAGCTGATGATGAAAGGGGCAGTGCGGTGATAAAATCCACATTAACAATCAATGTAACGCGATCTGTGGGCGTTTGGTCCATCAGTGTTGCATCTGGCTTCCTTATCGGCAGCGCTGCCTCCCCGCAGTGACTCTGCAATCAGATTGGATTTTCAATTTGTAAAATAACTATTACAAATAATTTTTATATCCGTCTGATACTAAAGTATATAAATATATAAAATAAATATAAATAAATATTCACGGACACTTAACACAACGCCTTCTAGTCCCAAACTAAGCAAAGCTTGTACGATGGAAACTAGATGGCTGATAGAATACATACATACATATTTTTTTTGTAAATACATACTTATAATACATAGAAACACCCAGTACTGTGATAACTCATGTTCAACTTCATTAAATCAAAGATCAAAGAAGAAACATCTTATAAGCTCACCTAAGAAACACAACCGCCTAGCTAGAAAATCTTCGAAAAATTTCAATGTATTACATACATTAAACATTTTCTAAGTATCGTAAATAAATATAGACGTAATATTATTTTACTTCTCTTTCACGGGGAGACAATAGCATCACATACTAACAGAAATGGTACTCGAAACAAGTTAATGATAAAGATGTAGAATTAACCAATCACAAGATAATAAATAACAAATCGGAAAAAATATATCAGAGAGTAATTTTTATTCCCTGAATCTACATACTCAATTCTATTACTAAAATGTATAGAATTAATCAAAATTAAAAGTGCCAATCCATTAGATAGTAAAAACAGGCCTCAACATGAACACGACACGTGTTTAAGTATACTAACAAATTTCTTTCACATGTGCCTATTAGTCATCTATTAGTCATGAAAAATTTTGCACTTAACTTATCGCGTAACCACAAAAAAGTTTGACACAATATCGCGCAAACTCTAAAAATAGAAACTAGGGAAACTTACAGGCCTTTGCTCTGAGATAGTCGTTATCGTGAACTTAGCAGAAGTTGTGAAATATGACAAACGATACGATTTGGTATGGTTTAACGATTTTAGTAAAAAAACTAGCCGTCGCCCGCGGCGTTGCTCGCGTTCTAGACCCTTTAGAGTGCGACTTTTCAAAATTCCTTTCTTAGTGCACCTCTACACTATATAAGGATACTACCCTCCAAATTTCATACCAATAGGACTTATGGTTTAGGCTGTGCGTTGATTCTCTGTCAGCTTCAAAAGAGTTTTATATTATAAAAAAAAAAATATTGATATTGATATACTTATGGCATTTTAGATTCTAATTTAGAATATTCCCAGGTACTTTTAAGTATATCGTGGGTATTGATATGGGATACTTATAAACTTTTTGAGTTCATTACTAAAATAATCGATTTCAAATATTACGAATCGATAACCAATAAAAATTATTGATAAATGGATGATGAATTTCTCGTAAAGAAGAATTAATTTTAACTTATCTATCACTTGCTGATACCCGCGACTTCGTACGCGCGTAACTTTCCACTAAAATATCTGTCAAATGGCTGCTTTTGGTTTAGAGAGTTCAAGCTGTACCTATCTAAGAGTCCACGTCTTTCATTTCAATAGCCTATGTTTCAATCCAGAAAAAGAACTTCCAAACGGTATAAGTTTCGTTGAATTTTGTCCAGTAGTTAAGGCGTGATCCGCGAACAAACATAATCTTTAATGTTAGTTTTTAGCTTTTTTTCAGTTTTTCAATAGTAGATATTGATGAATGTAAAGATTCCTAATAAAATGCTCCTAGAATTTTTAATAAAATATTTAAAAAAATTGAGTTTATCTCTAGGTAGAGATAAAGATAGAACCCACTCTACGTATTATTAACTGCGACACTTGAGCCACTATTTCTCATACAACCCCCACGACAAGTTTTACACTTTCCCCTATCTAAGACTAAAACTTTCAAGTGAGTGATTTTTTATCTTCACCATAAGTAAGGGTGTAGATAAGGCTAATGATGGTAGGGGTCCTCAACACATGTTATAGATTTATATATAAGTAGTGTTCAGTGTGCAATGATTGTGTAACCAGTGACTGATATACCAATAGACGGCTTACACGCATGTTTCAGAGGGTACCTTTTTAAAATGAAGCTAAGCATGCCTACATAGTTTGTACATAACTCAAGACATATTATTATTAATGGGATAAGCCATAGTTCTAGGTAAATAAATTGTAAAACTTAGACCAACTTATTTATTTTATAGGACCTAATACTCTTTGCCCAACAGTGGGCCACTACAACCTGCCTATGATGAATACACTTTATTTGACTTTGATTCTATTTAATTTTAAATCATTGAAACCAATTAAATTGTTTATCTCCTACATGATTGATAAAAACTGGTGCAAATATATTATTTTACGTACATACAAACGCCTACTACACACAGCTATACAGTATGAGCAAAGAGGGAAGTACTAGAACCGTCATACGCCACAGCTGTTGCTAGAAAGAGATATACTCGTATACACTCGGACTTTATAGTGACGTGTGGTCGCAACGCTGCTCGGTGAGTGACTCGTAAGTTGGGCAATTACCTTATTTTTCTTATGTCATTTTAGATCACGAGTAACGTATCTAGTATTAAAAACCTCTTAGGTGTAAGGGTGCTACTTCAAGTGGTTGTCATTTGAACAACGAGTTTCATCCTCTTGAGTTTAGGTGCACATTTTATCGATTATTATTTTAGGATTAGTTTTGTCTTTAGAAGCAGCTTCTTTTGTTTCTATTGCTCCAGATTTAATTTTTGATTTTTTAACTAAACTACTATTTGACAGCATAAAAATTATAGCTGTCTTTGTCGTTTCAGTTGATAGGAAAGAGATGACAAAAATTTTAATACTGGTTAGTTATTTCAGCCCAAAAAGTCCATGTTCTAATCTGCTATAGGTACCTACAATTAATTATTAAAAGAGAAGCCGATGATCCATCATTATTTTCTGATACTCTCCCCTAATTTCCCCAAAATTATTTTCGAGTATAGGTAAACTGCCTCTGTAAGTTCTACCTAATACCACCTACCCTTAGTACTTATATCCCAGTTTTGAACAAACGGTTCTATACATCAATGTGTTAGAGCAAAAAATCGAATGTTGATCTATAAATGCCGCTTCTGTCACAATAAAACCTTTAACGTTCGTCAACTGTCATTTAATTTGGACAAAAGTGACAAAACTAGTCGTAAAACAGTATAAAAATGGTTTTAAACACTCGTTCTGCGAATTTTCTAGCAGCAGGGTAAGCACGAATATTGGACAGCCGTCGCTGCGTTGCGTAAACCTTATTCGAGTCATATTGCGCGTCAACGCCAGCTCGTCTGCCGAACGTAGTAGCGTTACCGCGCAATGTATCTTGGATACGAATACGTTTGCGATTGTCACATTTATTCGTGCTGAGGTCTTAAGATGTAAAACGTAAAGGTGACGTTGTAAATGTCAATCATGTATATGGCCTATTTTTACACCCGTACAATATTTAGGACATCGAATATAAACGCCGTATGCGTAAGGTATTAGAGTTCAATTTAGAATATTTAAATCGTTCATTGCTACTAAAGGGTAGCATAAAAGGTAGGTATGTAATAAACGATTTTCTTATATTAAGGCTACGGGAACGAATGGTTCATTTTGATGGTAAATTCTATGGATTTTGAAGAATTTAACGCTAAAGGTGGTGTTAAAACGGAAGGTCGGATTTTATAACTATAAAATAAAAACCTTAATAAAAAAGTTTTTTTTTTGTAAGGTTAAGGTGTTTAGCTATTGTTGTAGGTGTGGTCGTGGGTAGGTAGTATTGCCAATCGTACCCTTCAACATGATAAAGCATGAGATTCACAATATTATCTAACCCATGTAGCTTCAGACGACATCAAATCAAAGCTGAAATCATACGCCAAGCGCATGGCATACGCAACCCATCCAAACAAACTGGCCTGTAACCTTATGAACCCCACCGTCACACCGTTCACACGTATTAGGAGAAGAGTCCCTCAGGATCTAATACGTGACTAGGAGAGTAGAATGAATGTGCGTCGTGCCACTGGGCATAGACCACGCATGCCTTGGAGTTGCAGAATCAACAAAACTCTCGCTAAATGCCAAACGGGCAGATCGCAAGGAAAGAAGGAGGAAAAAAAAATGTAGCTTCAGCATGCTTGTAAGTATATTTTGTAAAAATCACAAAAAAAAAACTAAGACTGAATTTTTTTGCCCCGCTTTTGTTTTTTTTGCCAAGTAAATATAAGTAACTAGCCGTCATCCGCGTCGTTGCTCGCGTTCTAGACAGTTTAGAGTGTGACTTTTCAAAATTCCTTTCTCAGTGCACCCCTACCACTACATAGGTGGTAAGGACTATACCTTCCAAATTTCATAGCTGTAGGACGTATGGTTTAGGCTGTGCGTTGCTTTTCAGTCAGCTTCAAAAGAGTTTTATATAATAGTATAGATTCAAGGTAAGTTGTGTTCAAGAGGAGAGTGAATAGGTATCTTCTAGGCAAATGTGCTACACCGAAGACCGCATCATCGCATAACATCAGGTGAGATTGTGGTCAAACATTTGCCTATACTATGTAAAGAAAAAAATATAATAACCCGACTAAGAAGGATTGGAATACTTTTTGATAATCTCAGAATCAAAGTAGTCCCTGTGAGTTTGCGAAATAAATGCATGTGTTTGTAAAAATAACATTGTCAAAATATTAATTCATTCGTTCCTTTTCTGTGTTCACGCGTTGTGTAGCTTTTTTTCTATTTCCTACAAAACTATACCAACCTGTTATTGTTCTTTTTTATCACAACAATAATTATATGAAAATCAAACAAAACATTTGACAATACACGTTAACGATCTTGCAACAAATCACGTAGTTCTCAGTACTTTGAAGGTAGATATTAAAAAACTGGGCCTTTACTCTGAGTACCTAATCAACAAAGACTCTGTAGATACGTTTATGTTGCACTGCGCGGTGACGCTGCCATTTCGAAAGAGCCTGAATTATTTCACGAGGCAGCCGCGCAGTGTAACACAAACATTACCGAATCTTCGTTAATCATTATACGGAGTAGAAGCCCTGGTCCTTTTTGATTTTTAATGGTTTTCTGTTGTAAACAAAGAGGGTACAATAAGTTTTGTATTCTGTCTTTTGTCTACATTGTTTGCGTTAATTATAATGGTGTTTATGGCACAAATAGATTTCGTGAATTTAACGCGTGTTACGTTTTTGTATAGAATAGACGATACGAAGTTCTGTGCCGCTTGGAACCCTGCTGCGGAAATACAGTTCTTGTTTTGAGCTAGTGTGATGTTCGGTTCGGAGTAAGGCGACCACTGAATGGTGGCCAAGATGCGGCTACAGAAACGTAGGACGTCCGGCAGCGAGATGGGCAGACGACATCGTCAAAATAGCAGGCCGTAAATGGGAGAGACTAGCACAGGACCGCGGTGGATGGCACAAACTTGGGGAGGCCTATGCCCAGCAGTGGGTAAGGTCGGGCTGTGGATGATGATGATGATGATGATGTTCGGTAAACAAAAATACTGTAAATAACTTAAATCAATTATTCAGTGACAGTTAAGATTTTCATTTAGCGAATCAGTTGGTTTTATTATCACCACAAACTATATTATTTACTGATTATTTACTACTACAATGTTACAATTTAGTTTACTATTAAAATAATGATTACTTTTCTTCTAAGGGGTAATTTTCTTAATTCAAACTAGATATCATTGCGATTTTCTTGGAATGTTATTTTAGCTGCAATCTTGTAACTTTTAAGACATTCCAACAGAATGACAACGGACTATCTTTATTGCAATAATATCATCTTCTCTTCTCTTATATTCAAAGATACCCAATTATAATTCAATTCTTATTAAGTTATTGTAATAAATGACTAAGATATTTATAATTATTTTGTCTTTCTTATATTTTTTTAAACCTTGCAGTTGGTAAATACATATGCCTGTAAAGTTAAACTTAGCAGTCATTATACAAATATATTATTTCTACTGAAAAAAAAACTGTTTAGGAAGATTCTACTGCCTCAACCTTCCGAAAATATTGTCTATAGTTATTACTAAAGAATTCAAAGTTTTAATTGTTCATCTTTTATATTTATAAATTGATTTATGACTTCGGCGTGCTTCGTCCACGCGCCTCAGCTTCCAAACTTTTTTAAGCTTATTTTCAGCTTCAAGCAAATTTGATCACTATTTGTATGAAAAGACAGGTCAGAATAGCGCATTAATAATGGCACTGCATATTGATAGGTTGTCTTAACGGAGACAATGTTTTGAGAACAAATAAGTGAGCTTCTTTGAATGTGTCATAGATTAGGTCCAGTTATTATAACAGTCAATTGAAATCTGTTTGTGAAATATTCTGGCAGAAGATGGCGGATGGAACGCGTGGTAAATTGTAAAATTACGACCCAGAGTAATTTTAATTTAAACTTTAATAAAAAATAAAAAAAGCACGACTAAAATCCAGAACCAGAAAATAAATACACGTCTTTATGCTTTTGTTTTTAGGTTTCAATAAATACCAACCAACAATATCGTAGTTTTAAACCCTTTACTTGGCTAACGTGAAATTTCCACCTCAAATTATAATTAACTAGCAGTCGCCCGCGGCGTTGCTCGCGTTCTAGACCCTTTAGAGTGCGACTTTTCAACATTACTTTTTTAGTGCGCCACTACACTATATAAGGATACTACCCTCCAAATTTCATACCTCTAGGACTTATAGTTTAGGCTGTGCGTTGATTCTCTGTCAGCTTCAAAAGAGTTTTATTTATTCAAAAAATACTAGCCGTCGCCCGCGGCGTTGCTCACGTTCTATCCTTTAGAGTGTGACGTTTCAAAATTCCTTTCTTAGTGCACCCCTACACTATATAAGGATACTACCCTCAAAATTTCATACCTCTAGGACTTATAGTTTAGGCTGTGCGTTGATTCTCTGTCAGCTTCAAAAGAGTTTTATATATATTGATGATTGTTGTATACCTAGATATTATATTATCGTTGTGCCTATATAATATAAAGATTAAAACTAGCTATATTTTACTTTTCAGTAGAAAAGTCACAGTTTTTCCCACAATCATAATCATAGGTACTTATCAAAATTATGCCTAAATAAAATGTACTGTGCGTAAATATTTGTAATGATAATGATGAAGTAATTCACAAGATAAGAAGACGTGAGAAAATAAGTAAAATACGCAAATAGATTAAACTGTATAATAAATAATACTTTTAGGTCAATTAAAAAAATATTGCATATACACCGCTGAATATTACCTATACCTTTATAGCGTTATCTTATTTTATTTAAGTGTTTGTTATATTATTTTTTTATTTTTTTTAAGTACCTACTCATAGGTAATCATTTGAAAATACAATGAAAATACAATAAGTACTTATAGGTATTATACTAAATACCTAAAATAAAATAGCTACAATGTACTAGGTATTTAGTCACAGTGTCAGCAGCAGGCACTGAGACAAACATAATAACGTTTTGCAGTGTTCTTTATAATATTAAGTTATTGTATAAATTTTGATTAATATAATAAAAAAATAAAAAAGTGGGTGTTTTTAATATAGTAGTAGATCATAGTAGATAAATAAATAAATAAATATTCACGGACACTTAACACAACGCCTTCTAGTTCCTAACTAAGCAAAGCTTGTACGATGGAAACTAGATGGCTGTTAGAGTACATACATACATTTTTTTTGTAAAAACATACTTATAATACATAGAAACACCCAGATACAGAACAAACATCTATGTTTATAACACACAAATGTTTGTTCTCGGTGGGGATCAAACCCACGACCCACAGCACGGAAGGCAGAGCTACTACCGACTGAGCCATGACGCCTATGTTATAGATAAACTATAACATATTTTTTTCTCAAAAAACTGCACTTCTGAAAATCTTATCAAAAATGTGGGACTTCATCTCATCTTTATCTACTTCGAAATTCGAGTACCTACCAACTTAACACTTAAATTCCCATGAACGATAACGGTAGGATCTTTACATGACTACACTGTCACAGATTAATGGTAACAGCTGGTAAACTTTGATCATGGTGCGTTGAGTTCCATGATAGATTTTTTCCTGTCTAAAGGCGTTATTGCATTGAATTCATTTATGCAGGCGTAGGTATTTAATAGAAAATTAAGGTTCAAATAAAAAATATATGTTTATTTGGAACAAAAATACAATGAAAACAATAACAAAAATAAAGAATGATGATAGCTACCAATAGTTATAAACAATGGCAATTTAGTTTAGTTTTTTTTAAAACGAATGAGAAAAATTATTTAATTCCTTGATCAGAGTCACCGCGTTCAAATTTTAGGATAAGAATTGTTTCAAAATCATGTTAGTTTTTTTTAAAAAACGAATGAGAAAAATATTTAATTCCTTGATCAGAGTCACCGCGTTCAAATTTTAAGATAAGAATTGTTTCAAAATCATGTGAAAGCAAAAAAAGGTTGTCTGGTAGTATCACGCGTATCAAGTGGGCCAGCTTCTTCGTCCGGACTGCGACTCGGTTATGATACTTTAGAATGTTTTGCTCGAGTTCCACTTGACCGATAGGAGTATTAGAGCATTTTGGTTCCCAGGGACCAATCGGTAGCATCGACAAACATGATGAAAAACATGCGCAAATGTAGAATAGGTAAATAAAACTATTGAATTGAAAAATATAGGTATATAATTATGTCGGATATTTTATATTATTTTAGAAAAAATTTTAAAGTTTTAGGTAGTAACACTGTACTTGAGCTTTGAGCTTAAGTTTTGCAGGACTCAAAAGATGATGATGTTTTGTTTTGTTTACGATTTTTTATAATTAAAGAAAGTGGTAAAATAAAGTGTAGATTCGTTTCAAATTGTGTCCAAATCCCACATATATAGGTATAGTTTCAATTCAATATTTTTGCAGTAATCATGTAAAATTAAAAGAAGTCTTTGGTAGTAAATGTTTAAACATGACATTTTTAAAAGTTATTTGGTACCTAATTTTCGTCCAAATTGGTTTCTAGATGTAGGTACATAGGATCATAGATGCAGCGATGCTTGCATTGCTGTGTTCCGGTTTGAAGGGTAAGGGCGCCGGTGTAGATACAGGTACATGAGACTTCAAGATCTTTACGTCTCAGAGTGATGGACGCAGTGCATTGCCTTACAGGGCACGTCCTCATTGGACTCGCTCTGTGAGGTAATGCATTGTTATATGCAGAAGTTACCACTTAACATCAGGTGAGCTATCAGATTGTTCCATTACTTTTATCATAAAAAAAAAGAGATTTTAATCGCTTGTACTTTTAAATAGGTAACAGAAAAGGCTTATTTATTGCTCAATGTAATTATATCATTTATTTCAGTGTGATGGCGTGATGTGAATGTAGGTACATCGATATCAATCATCATCATCATCATCAATATATATAAAACTCTTTTGAAGCTGACAGAGAATCAACGCACAGCCTAAACTATAAGTCCTAGAGGTATGAAATTTGGAGGGTAGTATCCTTATATAGTATAGGGGTGCACTAAGAAACGATTTTTGAAACGTCACACTCTAAAGGGTAGAACGCGAGCAACGCCGCGGGAGATGGCTAGTTTATTATAATCAGTATTTTTATGATACGTAAGTTTTTTATCATAGGCATTCTGACTACTACGCGTCACTGTTAATAATGCATGTGACTACTTTTGTTCGTAAGAAATGTGTTTTACCTTATATGACTAGGCTACTGAATATTTCTCTGGTTATTTTATTTATCATCAATATTGACGAATGTATTACTAATAACTGCCTACTGAATTACATCATTGTTATATTTGTAACCAAAGTATATTTAGTAGCTTAGCTGGATACAGCCCATAAAAACCTTCTTGAAAACATTTGTAGGACCGGAAGGCCTCAACACTTTTGAAGCTGACTGAAAATCCACGCACAGCCTAAACTATAAGTCCTAGAGGTATGAAATTTGGAGGGTAGTATCTTTATAGTGTAGGGATGCACTAAGAAAGGAATTTTGAAAAGTTACACTGTAGTCTAGAACGCGAGCAACGCCGCGGGCGACGGCTCGTTTAGCATAATAATGCTTATAACATTATTATGTTCACTTGCGTATGTATATTCAATAAAACACTGTCACAGTATATATAACCAACATTTATTTCACACTCAGCTCGGATACCTGTACAAAACTCAAAACGTAACGATAGCGCGTTCTAGGATTTTGCAATTTTTACTAGCGCCATCTAGTTTAAAAACAGCCACACTATTGGCATGTATGAAAATATTAAATCTAAATTAAACATTCCGCCCACCAAGAACTCCGTTCTTTAACATAACTCTAAAATTTAGGTAGAACAAAATGAATATTAAAAAAGAACTAAACAAAATACTTCTTAAACACAAAATCTTAACATCTTATCATAAGCATGCACACAAAATTAACAGTAAATTCTTAATAGTTTAAGCTTCACAATTTTTTGGTATAAAACACAGTTTGTTGCAAGATCTTTTACATAACCCTGATTTTGTCTTTAAAGTAACAACTCTAGTTATATTATCATTACCTGGGTGTAATTTTACAATTTTTCCTAATAACCACTTTGCTGGTGGTAAATTGTCTTCTTTTATAATAACAACATCATCTATTTCAGGTTCATCTCTCTTAGTAGACCATTTGTATCTATTATTCAAAGTTACAAGATATTCTTTAGACCACTTTTTCCAAAAACTATCTAACATTTTTTGACATAATCTCCATCTGGTAACACCAAAACTCTGATCAAGTGAATAGTCTTTGTCCGGTATAACGATAAGAGGTTCACCAACCAAAAAATGTCCAGGTGTCAAAGGAAGTGGATCGTTAGGATTATCGCTCAGATAGGATATGGGACGGGAATTTAGACAGGCCTCAATTTGGGTAAGAACAGTTGTAAGTTCCTCGAAGGTAAGTGTAGTATCTCCAATAACTGTTTTTAAATGACTTTTAGTAGATCTAACCCCTGCCTCCCACAGACCTCCAAAATTAGGCGCATGTGGTGGGATGAAATGCCACGTGGTTCCTTCATTCGTAAGCAACTGGTTAATATCAGTAGGTAGTTCAGACACAGCTCGATTAAACATTTGACGTAATTCTTTATCGGCGCCCACAAAATTTGTGCCGTTATCGCTATATAAATCTTGACAATGACCTCTTCTCGAAACAAACCTCCGAAAAGCAGCTATGAAGCCCTTGGCTGTTAGGTCAGACACTGCTTCCAAATGAATGGCTCTTGTAACCATGCAGATAAAGAGACAAACATAGCCTTTATAGGATTTCGAACCTCTTCCAGGAGAAAACCTAATGTTTATGTGACCTGTAAAATCTACACCAGAACTCTTAAAAGGTCTTGTTGGAGTTATTCTCGCTTTGGGCAACTCTCCCATAAGTTGATTGTTATTCTGTCTCGCATATCGAACACATTTAATGCATTGTCTGTAACATTTTTTGGTTAATTCTCTTCCGCGGATTATCCAATATTTTGATCTCAGTAGGTTTAGCATTAGTTGTGGTCCACCGTGTAATGTTTTGTGGTGTGCATCTAAAACTATCATCTTTGTGAATTGACTCTCATTAGGTAGTATTACAGGGTGTCTTCTGTCAAATTCTTCTTCTGACTTGTTTATGCGACCACCAACTCTCAAAATATTGTTTTTATCTAAATATGGATTTAATACTTGTATTAAACTTCTTTTTGGTATAATTTTCTTTGTTTTTAACGTTTTAATTTCTTCTTCAAAATATAGCCGTTGTGTTTCTCTAATGCAGATTTCGGTCACTTCCTCAATTTCAGTTGTTGTCACTATTTTCGTATTTGGTTCTCTTTGCTCTTTAAGTAATTTTAGTTTTAGGAATCTTCGGCAATATGCCATTACTCTCAACATCTTTTGTAAATTCGAAAATTTTGTCCAAATAAACTCTTCTTTTGGTTTCATGACGGTAGCTAAAACCTTGATTGGTCTTTCTTCTTCTGTAGTAGTGAAACTTTGATTGGTTGTGTAGTCTTTATCTTCGAGCAGGAATTTTGGACCATACCACCACAGCTCGTGTTGCATTAAATCACTAATTGATAAACCGCGTGATGCACAGTCTGCAGGGTTAAAATGTGTGCTGACATGATTCCACTGGGTGCTATCGAGCATTGTAAGTATTTCTGACACTCTATTACTCACAAATGTTGTCCATCGACTGGGTTCTCCTCTTAGCCATGCAAGAACAACTGTTGAATCAGACCAAGCAAACTGTTTTGCTTTAGGTATATCCATAACTTGGGAGATTTCATACAGAAGTTTTGTCGTAAGTAACGCAGCACACAACTCAAGTCTTGGAACGGATACTGATTTGTCAATCGGTGCAACTTTGGTTTTGGACGAGATTAAATGAACATGTACATTCTTATCCTCATCTTGGACTTTCAGGTAAACAGTAGCAGCATACGCCACATTCGATGCATCAGCAAATGCATGAAGTTCACAGAGGTTTCCTTTCTTCGTTTTCAGCCATCGAGGAAGCAATATGTTTTGCACCTGACTCAAGCTATCTCTAAAATTTAGCCATTCCTTCAGTAGGTCTTCTGTCAGGGTTTCATCCCAGCCTAGGTTTGATTTCCAAAGTTTTTGCATAAATATCTTCGCCACGATTATCACAGGAGCAATCCAACCCATCGGATCGTACAGTCTCGCTATATCTGATAGCACTCGTCTTTTCGTTATAGGCTCATTCGTTTCAGTTATTTTGTAGTTATATTCAAAATTGTCTGTAGTTTTATTCCAGCAAATTCCCAGCACTTTCATTACATTATCAGATTTAAATACCAATTTTTGGTCAGTCTTTTGATTTTCTTCCTTTATGTATTTAATTAAAGCTTCACTGTTAGTACACCATTTTTGTAACGAAAACCCTCCAGAATTCATCAACCCGTTCATTTGATCAAAAATTTGTATTGCTTCTGCCTCTGTCTCACATCCTGTCAATAAATCATCCATGTAATAGTCTCGTAGTGTAACTTCAGATGCCATTGGATAATTAGATATTTCATCTTTCGCTACTTGCTGAAGAGACTTTACTGCCAAATAAGGCGCACAAGCTGTTCCAAAAGTCAATCTTAACAACCTGAAATGTTGAATGGGTTGATTCATATCAGCCCTCCACAGTATTCTCTGAAAGTCGGTGTCATCCTCATGTACTAGAATTTGTCTATACATTTGTGCTAAATCTGCAACTATGCAATAAGGGTGACATCTCCATCTCATTAGAATATGTCGTAAATCATCTTGTAGTTTGGGTCCCACAAGGAGTGTATCGTTCAACGATACATTGTTCACTCCTTTGCATGATGCATCATAGACAATCCGTACTTTCGTCGTTTCTCTGTCTTGTTTTACGACAGCGTGATGAGGAAGATAAACCGTATTATTTTTGTTTATGTCTTCTCTTTGTTTGATTTGTTCCATGTGTGTCTGATCGATGTAATCATCAATGACTTTCTTGTATTCCTCTTTTAGTGTATCGTTTCTCTGTAGTTTCTTTTCCAGTAAGTTAAATCGATGTAGTGCTATTCTCTCTGATTGATTATTCAAACATGGCAACGTATCAAATTCTTTGAATGGCAGGCGTACTTTGTATCTTCCATTTTCTTCTCTCACTGTTGTTTTTTCGTATATTTCCTCACATTTTATCTCTTCTCTTGTCATTTTCTTTTTTATTGCGTCTGGTTCTCTTTCTATTTCCCAAAATTGTTGTAAAAGTTCATCTTCTTTCACTCGAATATGTAGGTTGACAATTTTTTGACGTGATGATGATGACTGCTTATCGATTGGGCCTGATAAAACCCATCCAAGTTGCGTATTTTGTGCAATTGGACCAGTATTTTCTGGGTGTTTTAAAAGGCCTTCTAGAATGATTTCACTGTAAATCTCCACTCCTAAGATTACATCGATTCGACCAGGTGCTCCGTATTTTGGATCAGCTAGGGGTTTCTCTTCAATTTCTGACCAATCTTTAATGGAAATTTTGCTCGTGGGTAAAAAGGAAGTCAGGGTGTGTAATACGTAAGCTTGAACCTGCACAGAAAATTTAGGATTTTGAATCGATTCTAAGTTAAATAAAACCATGTGTTTTATTTTCATTTCTCCATCACCTACACCGGACACAAGACCACTCACGGGGATTCGTTTCAGCCCTAAGGATTGTACAGTATCTTCCGTTACAAACGAAGCTTCAGAACCCTGATCAATTAATGCTCTAACTACTCTAGCATAACCGTTTGGCGATTTGACATTAATTAACGCTGTTGCTAGTAGTACTTCATTCTGATTCTCCTTGGTGAAATGGGTAACTATTTTTCTCTCACTCTCAGGCTTTGCAGATGTTTCAGCGACTGGGTTGTCAGATTTAGCATTCTCTATTGGTGACGGTCCTTGATATGTCCTCTCAAAATGTAGCAATGTGTGGTGTCGTCTTCCACACTTCCGGCAGCAAGTAGCTCGGTAACAGCTCTTTACGTTGTGGTTGGTAGCGAAGCAATTGAAACACAATCTATTGGATTGCACAAACTCTACTCTCTTGTCGATAGACTGTTTCTGAAATTGTTCGCATTGGAATAGCAGGTGTTCGTTGGTACACATAACGCAAGTTACTTTATTATTATTGTTTGTGTTATCTTTCTTCTCCTCCTCCTCCTCCTCCTCCTCAACTTTGCAATGGAATGTATTTTTTTTGGATATTTGTTTACTCATAGTAGGTTTGTTTTCTTCCAACATTTCTAATGTTCTGAATCTCGTTTCTAGAAAACTTACAAGATCATTCCATGTTGGCAAGCTATCCGACTCTTTCTTATTTGTATCCAACTCCCAAGCTTTTCTAGTTTCTGAATCTAGTTTTGATACTACTAGGTAATTTATAATTGTGTCCCAAGATTTCGTCTCTGTTCCTAGATTATTCAAGGCCTTTAGGCAAGCAGCAGTATTGTCCAATAGATATTTGATTTGTGTCGATGATTCTCCGGTCAAAGATTTTTGTGCAAACAAACGTTTCATCACTTCATTAACATTGTATCTCTTGTTGTTGTAGCGTTTTGTCAGTTGATTCCAAGCTTCCTCATAATTACTCTCCGTGGTAGCAAGGTTCATCAATAGTCTCTCGGGATCACCTGATAGACAACTCTTTAAGTAATGAAGTTTTTGCACTGGATTTAAGCTTGTGTTGTTGTGGATTAATGAAACAAACATGTCATGAAAAGTTTGCCATTCCTCGTAGCTGCCTTTGAATGTGGGTAGTTGAATTTGTGGTAGCTTCACCTTGCACCCTGCTGTGGTATTTGAGTTAACAGATGTTGTAGTTGTAATAGTTGTTTTAGGCATATCCTCTTTTAACCTCGCTTTATATTCGGTGTAAGCGTCCTCGAACTGGTTGTAGACATCGTTCTTGAAGTACTCGATTGTAGGTTTTGATTCTTTAGCTATATTTGCAACTATATTTGAGTGTATAGTATTGAATCCCTTCCATAAACTGTCCAAACTTTCCATGCGCGCTTCTATGTATGCACCAGTAATTCGGATCTTCGGTGACTTTTTATAATTAGTAAACGCCTTCACTACATTCTCCAAAAAGTCTTCTTGTTTTCTATATAACTCCTCCATTTTAACCATTTGCAATTATAACTTTCAACCTTATAATTCACTATAGTTTTTGGTATTTTTATGTTCTAAACAAATTTTCAATCACAATTTTTCTAAGTCTCGTTATAGTATAAAATATTCTAAGTCCACTGTAATATACTTTTTTTTTTTTTTTTTTTTAAATTTGACAAGTCTTTTTTTTTTTTTTTTTTTTTTGAAATTTTTCTAAGTCTTTTGAGTTAGTTCAAATATTTTTCGACACAGATTTTGGGTTATTTCACTTTTGTTTGACACTTTATTATTTCACTCACTTTCACTTTTGTTCACTTTACTCACGGTTTACTCTGTCCCTGGTTTCGGCACCATGATCACTTGCGTATGTATATTCAATAAAACACTGTCACAGTATATATAACCAACATTTATTTCACACTCAGCTCGGATACCTGTACAAAACTCAAAACGTAACGATAGCGCGTTCTAGGATTTTGCAATTTTTACTAGCGCCATCTAGTTTAAAAACAGCCACACTATTGGCATGTATGAAAATATTAAATCTAAATTAAACAATTATGTTTTACCATATAGCCTGATAATCATACTTACTAAACTTACTTTACCATTTTCAGTTTTCTTAAAATTTTATTTAGATTAGAAATTTCCTATTGCTTTATCATATCCTAGATCATATTACATATTATTTTTTGGTAATTTACTAAGTTTTTCTTCATTAATCAAACGGTTACACTAAATATTATAAGCACCTTTCGGATTGGGATAAAACTTTGAATAGATCTTCTAAGATTTTCACCTGCATTAATGTAGATATTTTCTCCTTTGAACAAGATCTCGGGCTGGAGTAAAAGCTTAATTTCCTTGAGTCATTTCATAGAATACCAGAGCTCTTTATTATCACAGTATCCAAGATCTAGTGTGGGAACATTGCTGTTTACATTCATAATCTTTCCTAGATAATCATAAAATACCATCTAATCCTTCTATTAACCTGTCAATCGCCTATCTACTTACTAAATCTGTAGCCCTCAGCACGAATAAATGTGACAATCGTTAATCGTTACGATATACGAGATACACTGCGCGGTGACGCTACAACTTTCGGAAGTCGGGCTGGCGTTGACGCGCAATGTGACTCAAACACGTTATTTTTTAGTCAGATTTGCTACTTGTTACTTTACTGTTTGTTTGCTCACTGTTGCGGATGCGATACTTTGGTAAGTAGTCGTTTATTTTTTTAGTTATTTTGAACTTTATCGCAATGTATTTATAAATCAAAATGGAAGTAGAAGTTTGAGAAATGTAGAGGCACGATCTTGTGACCTATTTTTCGCTATCAAATTTGTATTTACAGAAGATATTTTGTATTTACCTCTAATCCCAATAAAACTGATAAAATATCAAACATTGGAAGAATTTATTTTAGAATCTATAGTAAATACCTAGTAGGTACGACTGAAACCCGAAAACTTCAAGTGAATATTAATGTACTTACCAATACTCTACTTTAATTTTGACTTATTATTTGAACCCCAAGTTTTAGAAAGCATTCTTATTACACCCACCCTGTATAACAATCGGAAACTAACTATTTGATAAATAAATGAAAACAAAATCGGTTTATTTTTAATTTTTAGACAAGTTGAAGCGACTATGCGAAGTATGGCAAACACTGGCTTAGAAAAACCTAAAACCCAGGCTCACTGGCGCATCTTGGAAGAGACCTACAACCTACATCCATTAAACTGATATACGAGGGGCGTTCAATGTATTCTCGGTATCGAGTATATTTACTTAAAATATGAGTTATTTTACTTTTGCATAAAATTAAGACAAATATAAAATTTCACAAAATTGTGATCATTAGTTCGCTAGTTATCCTTAGTCATCCAAAAACAAAACGTCTGACGCGACAATGTTGAAGAAAATCGAGCACCGCGCTGTCATTAAATTCCTTACAAAGCAAGAAAAAAGTCAAAAAATCATTCACAAAGAGATGGTGATTGTTCACGGAGATTCTGCTCCTTCGTTATCAACCGTTCAAAAGTGGTCAAGTGAATTCAAAAGGGGTAGACAGAGCATCGAAGACGACCCTCGCTCGGGCGGGCCGATTTCCGACACTACAGAGGAAAATGTGAAAAAGTTGGAAAACTTGTATTGAAAGATGCCCAAATAAAGATCAAAATGTTAGCAGGAATGACTAACCTATCCGTTGACACCACTCACACTATTCTTCATCACCTCCTGAACCTTTCAAAAGTCAGTGCAAGATGGGTGCCGCGAATGCTGTCGGCGTCTCAGAAACAAGTGCGAGTTGAATGCAGTAGGGAGTTGTTAGAGCTCTGTGGTGAAGATCCATCAAGTTTTTTCGAACGAATTGTTACTGGCGATGAAGCCTGGGTTCACCATTATGATCCTAAAGGTAAGTAAGTTGATGATGATTATTTTATTTATCTTTCAGGTTGTAAAAAAAAAACCCTATAGATCTAAATTAACGGTTCGCTAGAGGTAAATTCCCGACTTACTCTTTCATTATTATAGAGTAGACCAAAGTGACGTCAGCACTGGGACAGATGCCCGATTATCGTTATCGTTTGTTATCTTGCCACCCGTCGCGTCGTCATCGCATCGACATTACTGTGAAATGGTATGTACCTACTTATTTTATTGGATAAAATAAAAATAAAGAAGTAAGGTATGTAAATGTACCTAATTAGTCATACCTTACCTTAATAATTTAGAATGTAGAGTACTTTTTATAATATTTACGCTAGTTTTTTTATGGTATAAATTATTTTATATTATACATTAAAATGAGTCTTGATAATAATTTGCTTGTTAACGCTGTAAGCGTTAATAAAAGACCTTTAGAATTATGTTTGTTAATCTTTCTCTTCGATTTGGGAAAACGCATAAAAATTTTTTTTTTTATTCTACGTGTCCTAAGCAGGCATCAAACCAAACTCACAAGCTATATACAACACAGAAGACAATTAAATAACTAACCTTAATTAATCTCTTACCAAACTAGAGTTCTCTGAACCTGAACAATTATTATTTGTTACAGAGTGGTAGAGCATATTTTAAAAATGGTTAGGTACTTATAGAATACTACTTATCTCTTGTAAACATTCTGAAATTCAAATTCAGAAAGGAAAACATGGCTGGCGGCTACCAAAACTCATTCAGCTAGAAAATTGTGTTAAACCACCCCTTCGTGACTTCGCTTCAAACATAACCTAATGTATTTACATTCAAAGTTGAAAATGTCATAATTCAGTAACTTGCTTGCCTAAAATGCACTCTATTTTGTGGTCATGGTAGGTATCAAGTTTGCTTGGTAGAACTCTACGATTTCCTGAAAATACTCGTCGGCATAGAGTCAAAGCTATTTTCGGTTTTGCGGTTATTGTATAAAGGTAGGAATTGGCTTGGCATGGTTGAAAATTGAAAAGAGGGGTAGTTGTCAACGGTTACCTTTGAAGTGGCGCTTCTGCATGCAAATCTTTCAGGGATGGCGCTTTCAGAAAATTGGCAATTTGTCGACCGATGCGCAATGTTCTCTCAAAATAACATTCTAAATGGTAATGTACATTTTATAAGTACCTACGTATATTTTTAATTATGTAAAAGTGATGTGACCATTAAATATTTAATCGATAAAAGCGCCATCTATTATTTTTTGTCTGTACTATTTAGCAAATGGATTAATAAAACGCTCTCATCGATATTGAAACGTAGTTCTAATCAAAGCTAACAGATGGCAGTACGATGTTTGTACAGCGCCATCTCTTGAAGAAACTGTAAACTTTTATGGAAATGATCACACGAAAAGCTAAACCAATCGATTACCCTCTGGTGAGATTAAAAACTGTGCGTTAGATTAGTTTTGTGTGGTCTTATAATAGATGGCGCTGAAATAAATGGTCACAATGTAGAGCAATTTGTTCACTTCTATGTTTATTGAAAGTTGTTTTATCCAAAAGCGTTCTACATTTAGATCAATCAATAAAGATAACGTTACACAAATCTATAAACATTTGAGTAGCAATTTATGTATAAACTTTTTATTTTTATTTTTATTATAGCACATGAAATGGTCATTACACTGCCGGCCACGTTATTGGTCCAATTTAGCGTTTCGGTTTATGTGTTTGCTCGCCCAAGGCGTCGACTGGTTTTCATTAGTCGCACCGTGGTCGCACCGAATGTAATAAAACGCGCAGATTCTATGTAACTTGTGATAGTTAGTTGGTGACGTGCTTGCCAGCTCTGGACAGTTCTTGATTGCGGGTAGGTGTCGTAAAGCTTTTGTTTGGGGCAAAGTTATACCGTTTGTCATAAACTAAGCTTAGATACGTAGGCCTTACGACTTTTTTTCCAACTGCTAGTACTCAATATACACAATTAGCAACAAACATTTACAATAGCTTCTTAATTACAATGGGCAAAGGAAGTTTGAAAGATTTGTGATTCAATTATTTAGGTACTCAAACTATCAATAATTGAGTTAGGTCATAATATAATAATATTTTGCATGAACGTCATCATCTATTTGGTAATTTACATCGGGGCCAGGCCAGAACGGGGTCAGGCACTTTCAACCCATCCTACCTAGTTATACTCAAACATTTTGAAAAGCAAGCAAAATGATACTTTAACATTTCGTCCTCAATTCAAATAGTCAACAGTTCGCTAAACCTTATCCCCCGATCCATATCACGCGCTTAATCACCAACATTGATTGCAACCAATTTATCACCTCAATACAGCCAGGCTACTTAATCAGTTTCATTACCATTTGTGTTAACAGGCACAGAACAAAGCATAGTTAGTAGACACAAGTCACAGGGTAAGTAATAGTTGCTATGACAAAGGGATTAATCGGATTACACAGTGTCAGAGCTTCGGGGGAAATCGATAGGCAGTTAATTTGCTCGTGAGTGGACACTGGACGGACATGGTGATGTTTGCACTTGTTAATGTTGGGCTTACTAAATTCATGGCAATTTGTTTTACCTACCCTATATTTTGATTTTTAACCTAGATATGTATGCTGTAGATATTACCTACTTGTTTGTCTAAATATTAAAGGTTAAACGTGGTCGTGAGAAACCGGGGTTTAATCTTTTCCAACAAGCAGACCAAAAGATCTCTACGACAATTGTCCTGGCCCACCAGTGGGCCGGCCGGTGGGAATAAGCCGTTATTAAGTAGGTATTGCTTTTTTTTTTTAATGATTTTTTTAAATTTTCTTTATCTCCTGTCAAATGTCAAATGACCAACTCATAATAAAAGCTGCTATAAAATTATAGCAGCTTTTATTATGAGTTGGTGAAGAGTAACGTAACTAAATCTGGTGCCAAAAACAAAATTGTCTATGTTTTGGAACATTTCCGCTGTACAGTAGCTTTTGCAAGAAGAGCTTGTATATCTAACATTATGAGCTTGTATATCTTATCTTATCATAACCTAATCTTGATCTGAAGTATGAGTTAGTGGCGAACTCTGGTGACGTAGTTTTTAAGCCGCTATATGACCTCCGTCATGGCTTAACGACTGCTAGAGACGAGACCAACAATTTAACGTGCCCTCCGAAGCACGGATGCGCTCAGATGTAAATGCCGCTAACGAACACCCATCCAAATAGTGACCGCGCAGAACGTCGCTTAACTTAGATAATCGGTGAAGATTGACTAAGCAAGCTGCGCCACAAGCGAGCTACTCGCGCTCGTAAGTGGATAAAAAGGAAGTACCTAGGTTAGATGCCATCAAACTGGCACCCTGTAGCACCCTCCACACCACCCTACAGCACCCTACATAAGGGGCGTGTCGCACTGCAGGCGGGACGCGCATGCCCTCTGATCCCAAGATGGCAGATCAGATGATTGATTGATATCACCCTGATATGATATAATTATGATCGTGTTTATTTTTTGTGATATTTTTATCAAGTTTGGTTGCGTTTGTAGTCTCTTGCCTGGAATCTAAGCTTCTCTACGTAGACGAGTAATAGGTGCGGTACGGTGCTTGCTGCAACGGTGTGTTCCTTCACCGTTTGATAGTCTTAGCCTAGTGAGCCCCATCCGTAGAAAATAGTTAGTCCGGGCTAGTATTATGATCTGTGGTCCGGGTTAGACAAGATTTTGTCCTCACAATGTTTTTTTTTATTAAGGTTCTCATAACTGGACGTTACACTTTAAGAGAAATACAATACAAAGTAAAAAATACATAAGCGAGCGTACGACCTTCTAGATAAAACACAACATCATTTAAAAATAAATAAAATACCTAAATATTTAATTGATCGAATGAGCGAAGCGAACGAAGATCTTAGTGACAACTTGGGCAAAAATGCTTTAATTAAATGAGATTTAATGAGAGTGTGTGAACGCAAAAAAAAACTACTCCATTAGTTTTTGGCAAGTAGAATAGAGTAAATTTTTGTAAATAGACAGACACTTTTTACATATTATACACGTTTTAGAGAATGGTCTTCTTATACCTAGTAATGTTTTCCTTCCCCGTTTGAGATTCTTATAAGAATACATATCTTGTAAGTTATTATTTAGGTACATTCCAAAAGAATTTGTGATCTGACATTCTTTTCATAAATTATTTCTAAGATTTGTTTAATGTTACGTTTTACGGTCGCTTCAAAATGTACCTTCTAAGCCTCTACCAGGGGCTCTCAATCTTTGTTCCATTTCTGACGATATTTTAACGTTATTATAAAAAAAAAACAGTATAATTTATCTCGGTGTTGCTGGATAGCAGGTTTGTTGCTAATATGAACGCCTGTAATAGGGGATAGCTTTTATGGGATTGAAAAGTTTATAATAAAAATAATACTAGCTCTTTCACCTCTACTGAGTGGTTTGGCAGTGTTTAGGTTTAGGGTACAAATAATATTCTTGGGCATAAACACACAACGCTTTCTAGTCCCAAACGAAGTAAAGCTTGTACTATGGGGACTAGATTGCTAATAGAATACTTATATACCTACATATTTTTTTGTAAATACGTATTTAGGTGATACTAAAGTTTCAAAAAGCTCAAATATAATCCTTTAGAACCACAGTCCGACACAATGCACTGACCCGTTCGTTTGTGACAAAAAAAGAATTTCTTTCTGCCAGTCGCGTACGGCTAGTGACTTACCAGACATTTTGTTTTTTTAGGCTGCCCCGTGCACGATAAAGTATTTTTTGTGGCAGTAGCTTCAGCGGGTTGGGTTATTGTCGATATTTTTTTATCGATTATCGATAAAACGATAGATTTTTAGCTCTACCGGAACTCTACATTTAAATTTCAATATGCGTCCTCATTATTTTAACACGAGCTTTACGGTGAAGGAAAACATCGCGAGGAAACCCGCGGCTTAGTCAGCTCCGCACGTATTGACCTTGTCTCTCCTGTGGATATGGCTGACTAGGCTGAGAGGATGGTATAGGTGCTACAAGTCTACTCCATCTAAAACATTGTCCCAGGCACTACAGTGTCCCGTTAAGTGTAGGCATAGGTTGCCTCCTGACGCTGTATAAATCATCTTCAATAGATGTAAAGGTCTACTTATTTTAGAAGTATAATCCAATCAGCATTTTGCGTACAAAGTGACGTAAATCATCATCATATCCAGATTTCCAGAAGAAAAAAATCAGCTTTCTTCGTGCACCAAATTTACAATGCACCAAAATGTTATTAGTCACAGAATTGTAGCACATATTCTGCTTTTTTTTCGGTGTGTTTCCTAAGAAATAAAAAGCAATAGCAAAATCTACTTTTAGAGACTATTTTAGTTACTAGAGGAATAAGGGTTTATAAGAAATGCTGAGAAAAATAATTGAAATACTATCGACGAACGACGTTTCTGATTTATCGATGTTTAAAAATATCGATACAGCGCTCCCTATCCTATCCCAACTTATTCTTTTTGTGGCACGTAGGATGCATTGTTTGTAGACAGAGATAGATATCTATCTCAACTCTCGAAGAGAGATAGAGATGGCACGAAAGGGAAAGACCGATGCAGTTCATTTTCCATTTCATTATAATACAATGAAATTTTCATTGTTAATTTTGTTTCTGATGATGGTAAATTGTAGGCATTTAGAACGAATGACTCGCTGAATTGATTTTAAAATTTTGGTACATGTTGGTATTTCAAAAATACCTGACCCTTCTTCGACCCTTCCATACCATTTTTTTTTATGATAAAAGTAATGGAACAAGCTTATAGCTCACCTGGTGTTAAGTGTTAACTTCTGCCTATAACAATGCATTACCTCAGAGAGCAAGTCCGATGAAGACGTGCCCTGTAAGGCAATGCACTGCGTCCATCACTCTGAGACGTAAAGATCTTGAAGTCTCATGTGCCTGTAATTACACCGGCGCCCTTATACCCTTCAAACCGGAACACAGCAATGCGAGCATCGCTGCTTGGCGGCAGAAATAGGTACGGTGGTAGACTTCCCGGACGAGCTCTCACAAAGAGCTCTACTACTACTAAAGTTTGAAAAGTTTACTAAAGTTTTATGAGTTAGAAACCGTGATGCAAGGACCACTTGATAATATTCTTCTATAGGTAGATAAATAGTCGTTAAGCCATGACGGAGGCTTTAAGGCGGCCTAAAAACTCCGTCAACAGAGTTGGCCACTAACTCATGCAGCTTGCTTGCTTAACCCAATGTAAATATGTAGGTGTGGCGTACTGTATTTCCAAAAATGAAGCTTCTTAAAAAAAACCTTCTCCAACCAAAACCAAAAAGGCTTTTTTTTTATAAATGGCGATACTTTGCAGAAACAAGTAACGACATAAATTAATTTTCTATGAACCATTTTCATTCCTTGTTCAATTAAAATAAGACCATTTTTGCAAGGGGATCTAGAAAATAGCTCGTTCCGATGCACTACACGTGTACACGTATAGGTATGTACGATGTATGTTATGCGGTTAGGGTGACCATGAAAACACGGTTTTCTGAACATTTTAATTTTATTACCTATTTTTATTTATATTGATAGGCGTCATGGCTCAGTCGGTAGTAGCTCTGCCTTCCGTGCTGTGGGTCGTGGGTTCGATCCCCACCGAGAACAAACATTTGCATGTGGCAAACATAGATGTTTGTTCTATATGTCTGGTGTTCCTATGTAGATAGATTGAAAACTCTATATTGTACACCACTTTTACAGAAATTATAAAATAAACACAGAGTTTATTATTCTTATGTGAAGTACAATGGGCGGCCTTATCGCTATGAGCGATCTCTTCCAGGCAACCTTTGGATGTACTGGATTTTATATGAACGAAATTGACTGTGTAATAAAAAGACTAGATTTAATTAATTTCACCAACTATGTGCAACCAACTATGTGCATATATATCATAATTATTATGTATCAAAAAAAAACTATAAAGTATTCTATCAGCAATCTTGTTTCCATAGTACAAGCTTTGATAGTTTGGCACTATATAGAGAGCGTGGTGTGATATGTCCAAAATATTTATTTAATTATTTTTTTAAACTAACACCCACCTAAAAAGACAATTTTTTTTTGGCTGCATGAAAAGCTGGTTATGCTGATTAGAACCGTAACAAACAGTAAATAATAATAGGCTTAATAATAATGGTAATAGGATGTAAGTAGCGGGACAGAATAACGTAAGCAGTGCAATATTTTTATATTAAGTAATTCCCTGGATGTCCCACAGTGGGGCCACCGTACACAAACCGCAGCCGGCGCGGTGCACACTAAAGGCAATGAAACTGGTTCCGAAGCTGGATGCCCGGCGCAAGTGGATACTGGCGGGTAGGCATTGTAGTGGCTGTTACTAGAATTGGTATGTTGAGTTTTTATAGCCTAGATTTTCACTCTGCAACTAAAATTGGTATATCTATACGTTTGAGTCGATTATTCAGTTTTGTTTTGTGACAAGCCAGTTTCCATTCTATTGGGAATTTAAAGAACTTAATTTAACGAAACAAACTGTATAATATATGTATTCTGTTCTATTTTTTATTTATTTTATTTCTAATTAATTTTGTATTGTTTTCTTAATGTGTGATTATTTTACTGTATTGTACCTGTGTTGTGTTGTGTGCCAAATAAATATTTCTCTATCTCTATTTAAACCACTACCAAGGTGGAATTGACCAAAACAAGGATTGTGTAGACATTGAATGGAAATAATAAGCCCCTTTTGCAGCTGAACTTCTGATTGAGCAACACGGATAGTAATACGTACTTTTTACCTAGCTATAAGGTTCCAAAAAAGGTTTGTCTCCAACGTGATGTTTGGACGTGCATACATGTGCATCTGTCATTCTGAAACCATGACTCTGTGAACCAAATAATGTTGTCCCGTCAAATTGTTACCACACAAAAAATAAAGGTTTAATCTTTTAAAGGCTCATCGTAAGTTGGAAAAATGTACAAAACCAAATTCTCAGGCTGATGATGATACTTTTTTTTTCAAAGGCCAATTCGTTTTTAACGCACCACATGGATTATTGAGTGCATACTCAGTAAGAATCATAAAACTTTATTAAAATTTCAAAATAACATAATGCAATTAACAACGTAATGTTACCGCAGTGTTAACTAGACTTAATTAAGATGGCTGAGTTAGACTCATCATCATCATCTCTGAAAAAGTTTTAGAAGCCTGTAATCTGTTATTTTGTTCTCTTAATGTGTTTCTCTTTTATCAATATATATAAAACTCTTTTGAAGCTGACAGAGAATCAACGCACAGCCTAAACTATAAGTCCTAGAGGTATGAAATTTGGAAGGTAGGTTCCTTATATATAGTGTAGGTGTGCACTAAGAAAGGAATTTTGAAACGTCACACTCTAAAGGGTAAAACGCGAGCAACGCCGCGGGCGACGGCTAGTTTTATATATTAGTCTTGTTAAATTTAAACATTTTGCATGTCGGTCTCCGATGAAGCATGTGACACTAACTTAAAATTATTAAGAACTTGTAATCCGACCATACTTCTTGCAAATAAATACATTTCATTTCATTACATAATCAAGCAATACGAGGTGAATAGATTTTTGAAAATAAATGTCTCTTATGATATTAAGACTAAATCGTGTCATATCAAGTAAATTATTTTTTAAGGTGAGTAGGTACTTGTTGACGAAAAGTCACTTTGTAGTCTACTATTACCTATACCTACGCCGAAATACATAAGTAACTTTTTGCAATAAAAAACTTTGAAATCAGTGAGTTTGCGTTTTATCGCCGCGTAACCTTTGATTTAATCATTTTTTTTCCTAAAAACATGTTTGGTTCTTTTTACAATCAATATATATCAAACTCTTTTGAAGCTGACAGAGAATCAACGCACAGCCTTTACTATAAGTCCTAGAGGTATGAAATTTGGAGGGTAGGTTCCTTATATAGTGTAGGGGCGCACTAAGAAAGGAATTTTGAAAAGTCACACTCTAACGCGAGCAACGCCGCGGGAGACGGCTAGTAAGCCATAAAAACAGCTGAATTAATCTGAGAAATCTAAAAAAAACATCTTCCAGTAAACTACTTTCTTAGAACCTGAAAACAGATTCATGAAATTCATAAAATATGATAGAAGCCCCTCTAAAGGCGTATTCAGCCGCGCTAATCAAATACTGGTTAAAACTGGTTCAACAGACACTTCAGTTTTTTGTTATGGATTTGAAGAAGTAGGTACAGAAGGCTCCTGCACTAACTTCACTTCTTCTTCTTCTTTACCCTAATTTGACCTGTGTCCGTCATTTCGACAGTCAATTTTGCCAGTGTCAAGTGATGAATAAGTAATGTATAAGTCAAGTCAAGTCATTCGTCAAGTCGGCTGTCGTTTGTTTTGAAGAGAAAATGGTGGATTTTCTCTTGAAAACCTGAAACGACTTTTCACATTCAGAGAAACCACTTTACACACATTTATTCCAATGGCTCACACTTTATGTTACGACCTAAGTATTATTGGTTAAAATTCCACCAAAATTAAACAATAATACTCACAATAACACAAAAAAACTAATATAATAAAAATGCTGTGTTTTGTTTCAAAAAATGTGAAAACTCGAATCGCTAACTTCACTTTGAAATGAGCGAGAGTTTGCGTGTCACCTCGCCGTAACCATATCTCGGGTCTGATAAAAGATACCTTGCACCGTTTTAATTAGGCAGTAGAATGTATCGGGTGCTGAACCACACGGACGAGAGAACAGCTGGGTCAGTGCATAAAAAGGAAAAATATCTTTTGGTGTTACGTTTGTGGAGCAACATTCGTTCGAACCTATATCATTGTTTAATTTTAGATGCCAATATTATGCGCACTTTTCTTTGGGCTTGAAACTCGAGACTAATTTCGGAGTTTCAATGCACTCCGGAATTCCGGAGTTGAAATGCATTGAAATGCTCAAAAAGCTGATTGAAAAAGAAGTGTCATGGTATAGAAAGTGCTTTCATATGATTATTTGTATCTAAATTATAGTGTATCCTGTTATGTAAGAAATAAAACAAGCCAAATAGAAAAAAAAATATGTTTGTTCGTTTTTTTGGCGACTAGTTAGGTGACAGTCTCAACATCATCAATTTGTAAACAGCATTATTGCTGTGTCTTGTTTTATTTTTTAAATTAGAAAACAGTTTTGATAACCTACAACTAAAAAAAACTCATCTCACATTTCAAATGAGTTAAAAATAAGTAAGTAGCCTAGCTATTTCACAGGGCTGTCGCATTGATTAAAGATAGGGCTGCGAGTGTGGTTTATTGGCAGCCCTGATGTTTGATTTATGCAGCTTTTGATAACGAGGTCCAGGGCTGGGCTGGGAGGTTTCATAAAAACTGTCCTTTGAATGGAAACTGGATAAAAATACAATTTTAGAAGAGTGATATCAGTTTCGTATTTTACAAACCACTAAAAATTTTAGAATATAGTGATTTTCACCCTGTTTTTACTTTTATCACGGACTGAATTATCTACATATTTTTTATAACTCTAAATAACTTTGATTGCCCAATAATGAAACCGTGCAATTTTTTGATGATATTATTTTTCTTGATCGGCTACCTCTATACAAGAGATTTTTTGTTTAAAATTGCTGAATCTCTCACATTTCATATAAATAAAGTATTGGGTTCGGAAGTAACTATAATTTTAGAATGACTGACGTCGATGCGCTTTCCATCAAGTTATCGTAAAACTTTCACATTCTTTGCGTTTTACAACGATCAAAACAAATAACTTATTTGAGTTTTTATTAAAACTATATTTTTTTCGTATTCAACCACTTCCAAACAAAAATTATTCCAAGTTTGTAGAGCATTTCTTAGATTTCATCCAAATATACATGCTTTAGTACTTAAGTAGGTACACTATATTTTTTTTGTGCTATGTGAATATTAGCCCTTCGGGTAAAAGGTCGTCATACGATTCGCCTTCCATTTCGTGGTAAAAAGTATCTCTTTACACGGAACGTTTCAAATCTATGGTCTCTACCATAGATTTGAAACGTTCCGTGTTTTCGTACCACTTGTCCTGATGGATACCGTGTAGTTACAGAGCCCGTCCTCGTTGGTCGTGTTCTCCCAATTGTGGACTTCTTCAACCTGACTTATTATGCTGATTATTTACAAAACTGGCACCTGTATTCACCTAGTATATAAGACGATTCTAAATTATCCTTGTGCTGATACTGAATAAAATATTTTTAACTTTGACTTTGATTAAGTTCATTCAAACCACAGTGTAGGGCACAATACGGGGTATGAACAAGTCCATAGAGTACTAAAGACATACAACAAACTACTCATGTAGTATGACGTATGTTATTTGAAGAAACAAAGGAGGAAAGTTGACATAATCTATTCAATAGTTCACACAAAAGACCTACCAAAGTTTGTCATAGCCACACAATTCAGCGAACAGGATTTCTCATTCGGTGATCGTAAATCTGGCGCGTGCCGTGAATCCTAACAACTGTGGCATGTGGAGCCTTCTCACTGGTAAATCGTCATCTCCTAAATATATAAAACTCTGTTGAAGCTGACTGAGAATCAACGCACAGCCTAAACTATAAGTTCTAGAGGTATGAAATTTGGAGAGTTGTATCTTTATACATATATGTAGTGTAAGGGTGCACTAAGAAAGGAATTTTGAAAATTCACACTCTAAAGGGCTTAGCGAGCAACGCCGCGGGCGACGGCTAGTCATCATTATAAGCTGGAAGAGGACCACTGTTGGATATAGACCTTAAAAACTCGACTTATATGGGTAGCAGGACACGATAAGATATGTGCCCTCTTACGAAAAGGGTAGATCTTCCACGACGACGGGGTTCGGGGACCAATGGATGGTATTCGGTAGTATCATGTTCAAACTGCATGATAACGTCGTTTGCGGTATCTAGGATTGCTATGTGTCGATTGGCGACAGTGCCATCTATTGGGCGTAGGTCTAATAATTCTTATATAGCGTGCTAGATGGTGCTACATCATCAATCATCAATCATCATCAATATATATAAAACTCTTTTGAAGCTGACAGAAAATCAACGCACAGGTTAAACTATAAGTCCTAGAGGTATGAAATTTGGAGGGTAGGTTCCTTATATAGTGTAGAGGCGCACTAAGAAAGGAATTTTGAAAAGTCGCACTCTAAAGGGTCTAGAACGCGAGCAACGCCGCGGGCGACGGCTAGTATGGTATATGTAGATGAGCTTCGGCGAAGTGGTGGCAAAGATGATGAAAACCAAGGCACTTTTTATTATTACAGCTATCATTTATTTACTTTTAGATTTACACAATTATTACAGGGCATATTTTTCATAGTTCAAGCAAAACGGCCATATTGTCAATATTTTGGACCATAGAGAACAGAATCATTACTTATAAAAAAATAGACAAAATAAGGCGTCGCCTACAGTATAAATTCTAAAACCCATTGTAAAAAAAGAATTTAATGATTTTTCACGAGTTTTGGGACGAGTGAACTAGTGAGAAGAAACTTAGTTTTTACGATGACGTCACGAAGTGGGAACCCCGTAACGTTAACCACGTTACCATACGTGATGCGAGAACGTAAGATATCGTAACGTGATACTGTGAACATTCTGAAAATTATTGCAAACAACATGTTGTTCATCGCGTTTTTATATAATTTATAAGTTTAAAAACTGAAAAACCCGACTTAAATTTGATACATGCTGCTGCTGCCTTCATGCTGATGATAATGATGATGATGGCAGTTCATTGCGACTGTTATATTTATCGTAAACACCATATTTTTCTTCGTCAACTCTGAAAATACTCCTCTCACATTCATATCCTCTTTCACACAATCTAACCACTTCTTCGGCGAAAGGACTGAACTGAAGGAAAGGGTCTGGGGCAAATTGGATGGAGCCCAAGTCCCACTATTTTTAAACTTGCAATGATAAAACTTTTTTGTTACAATACACTTAGAATTCAGTTTACAAAAATGTAACAATTTCATTATAAAGCAGCGGGAATCATAAGTTATTAGATATTTTACTTCGAAAAATGTGTCTTTTTCTATGTTGTTTATCGTATTTACAGGTCTTTACGCCAAAATAATTACTTTATTTTGCGTTTTCGTGTTTGCTACTGCATAAAAAATTACAATAATATCAACAAATGCTATAAATAACAAAATAACCTAAATGTATAGAAATCTGGACCTAAAATGCCCCAACGCCTTTGTGTAGTCGCTTATCAACTTTTGAAGCTGTGTGTCACAAGCATAGCCTCCTACATACACGTTTACTATACAATTGTAAGCTTCGCAACTAAATGTGAGTCATTGTTAACAAGAACTTGCGATTTATCCGTTATTACAGGACGAAGTCGTGTTTGGAAATTGAAAACACAAGTGAATGGCAATAGAGTCATTGAAATTGTATTGTATTTTACTTGAACCACCTTTGTTAGTAGCTCCGTGCCATAAACGTTATTGTCAGCGAACCTTTCAACACTTTGATATACACTGCGCGGCACGCAGCAAAGCTCCGCGAAGCCGGGAATCCTGCACGAGGTGGCTGCGCAATGTAACTCAAACATCACCAGTGAGCTTTAGTCTATCGTTTGCTGAGCCTCTAGTGAGGAGCGCTGGCGCCATTACTGTCATTGTATAATAGACTCTATATTGTATAACACTAGAGTGTTATATTCTAAATCAATTGCTATGGTATTCTTTTATAGCCACCGGCACCGGGCTAGCTATGTTTGTGTCTGCCTCTGCATGCCTAGCCTAGCCGAGTCTTAGTAACAAATAATGCTGGTTCGATTCCTACAGCAATCTGAAAGGCAAGATCTGAAAATAGGTGTTTTTTATACCTATTCTGTTAGTTTCATTATATCTATAGTTAGTTCTAAGAGCAGGGAGTTTTTTATAATCACTATAAAGTAACACAGATTTAAAAACTAGCTCAGGAGCCTATGGATTCAATATTATTGTGTTCAAACATTATTATGTCAATAAAAATATTTTTTATTTTTTTTTACTTTATAGTGTTACATACCTACAGGGAAGTCCATAAATCATAGTACCTATGTGAAGACTAAAAGATTATTATCTATGAAAAAGTAAATTTTTACTTATAATACTTACTTACCTACTTACCTATTACATAAATGTTCATTGTAATAAAGCTATAAACTATTTAAAATATCTTCGCTCTGGCTGCCGATCAAGTTTAGCAAAATGAAAATCTTTTTGCAAAAGGTGTCGTTTTTACGACTGGCAACTTACGGCGCGAATACAGGAACGACTACTTGGGAGTTTATGCAAATTGCCGCCGCCGACTGAGAGGAAAGCAATAAAATATCAACTGAGAAAAAAACATGTAAAAGGTTTAGCAAAACTGTTTTTTTGTAGATGCATTGCACGCAATTTTGAAATGGCAAGCGAAAAGTAAGGTAATTGCCTAAGTTTTACCTTAGGTCGTCGCGTACCAAATTATATTCTCGCGGCTTTACCTCACTGCAGCTGTCCTAGTGTGTATCTATCTCTTTCGAGCAACAGGTGTGGCTTCTGACGGCTTTATCTAATACCGCGTTCACACTATGCCATTGCCGCTGCTGGAATTCATGCCGCGGACTTATTGCCACAGCAACCTCGCCTTTATTCTCACCAAGGAGCTAGGGCATGAACTTGGCGATGTTGCTGTGGCAATAATTCCGGAATTAATCGCGGCAATAATTTCGGCAGTGGCATGGGCATGTGTGAACGCGATATAAGAATAAAGGCGATGTTGCTGTGGCAATAATTCCGGAATTAATCGCGGCATTCATGCCGGCAGTGGCATGGGCATAGTGTGCACGCGGTATAATAATTTTCTCTCTTTCGCATACTTTATAGCTGTATGCAGTGGTATATTAGTATTGCACAATTTTTTGATTGCAACTATGCAACTAACTTTATACCTATGCATCTAATGGTAAAATGTCACTGAGATGTAAGACTTTTTTGCTTATACTTACTGAATCTGTGCAATGTTTAATACTTAATTTTGCTTTTAGCAACGGGTTGACTAAAAGCTAAGAGAACTTAAAACCGGAAGGAGAAACGTTGGACGGCTTTCGACTACTCTCCAGTCTTCATCTGATGAACTGACGGATCGCGGGAAACTGCCGGCGGCGGTCGTAGTACACCTAAATCCTAAAAATAGTCATTTCTGGAAATCAATAGAGAGTCTAGAGATGTCTAGAGATCCTGTTTCTGTTGATAATTTAACTGATGATAATGATGACACTTTACTTTATTTTTATGTATCTTTTTCTAATAAATAATATAACAAGCTAAACTACAAAAAAGATCTGGGGCAAATTGGATGGAGCCCAGGTCCCACATTTTTTTAAACTTGCATTGATGGAACATTGTTTGTTACAATACACTTACAATGCAGTTTTTAAAAATGAAACAATGCAATTATAAAACAGCGGGAATAATTAGTTATTAGACATATCACTTTAAAAAAATGCGTCTTTTCCAATGTCGTTTATCGTATTTACAGGTGTTTGCGTCAAAGTAATTACTTTATTTTGCATTTTTGTGACTGCTACTGCATAGTAGATTACGATGAAACCATTAAAAGTTATAAATAACAAAACTAATCTAAAAAATTCACTAAATGTATGCAAATCGGGACCTGAAATGCCCCAACTCCTTTGTGCGCACAGTTATGGGACTCTTCGTTTAACAATTTTCATCTCTAGTTTCAACTGAAACGTCTAAATAATTCTGATTTATTTGACTAAATATTCCAATATTAATTAAAATAGGTAGAAGCATTGGTAGAAGTTATGATAGAATAATAGTTATTTGTTATACAAGAGTGCAAAGTTGCTTTTTAACCGCGTGTTCAATTTTGATGACCGAGCAATCGAAGGATTCTAAAATTGAATCACGAGCGCAGCGAGTGATTCAAAATTAGAATCCTGAGCGTTAGCGAGGGAATCAAAAGAGCACGAGGTGAAAAATCTTTGCACTCGAGTGCAACACGTAACTTTTCATTCCACCTCAGCGAGGAAATGACTAAATGCAAAAAAAGCAAATTGAAAAAAGAACACCAAGAAGGTTCCGAGTCTGAGTTTTTAACAAATTAAAAAAAAGTTGTATGATATATTCGGCACCATAGAGGTAGCAGTAAATAGGTTTAATGTTTTTTTTAATTCACAAACTTAGTGCACACGATGTTCTAAATTCAATTTACTTTATCCTCTAGAGAATAAAAACGGCTTTTCCACTCAGATATTGAAGATTAAAAATACTCTTTCCGAGATGGTGGGATGAAAAAACAATTTTTTTTTATGTCATAATTTATTTTAAAATACGAATTTACATTTTTTTATCTAAAATCTAATTTATCATAGTGTAAACATGAGCAATAAAAACTGATTTATTCAAATAGGTAAATGATTTTTACAATGAGTGTATTACTTGCTGCAATATCTAATGTTACTTAAAGTTAGTTTAACAAATTGGAAACAAGTTTTGCATTTTATAAATATTACTAGAACTAAAAATATATTTAACTTAAAAAAATAGCCTTTATGTACAAATTAAAATACTAACGCTTAAATAAAATCACGATATCATCCAACATCATAAGTATTGCAAATTAGAGATAATTAAAAAAAACACCGACAAGAAACCTATAAACAACTAGATAATAAATAACAGCGGCGAAATCATAAGAACCAGTCATTTCTTGATAATAATTCTAATAATAAATTCTGTCTCTTAATAGTAAACCGTAAAAAACCTATTAATGTATCCAAGTTACAATTTAAACATGTAAAGATTACAATTTCATTTTAATAAGCCAACTTATAAAATATTTTTCAAAAATTTCGATAATCTAATTAAAATTTGGAGGTAAACAAAACACTGCACAAACAAACCTTATGAGATCTTTACGAAAACCAAATACAAAATCGAATACATACAAACATACCTCTAGGAATCTTACTGATGTTACAAAAACTTTCTTTAATAAACGTTTTTGTAATAATACTTATGTAACCTGCCACTTAACTTATAAGCCTAAACTTAAACCAAGGAATATCAACATTTCAAAATACGTTGACCACACGGAACAAGACTATCAAAACACGAATAAGATTTTCTCTAAAGCAGTATTTAATGCTATATCTGGGTTTCATCAACGGTTAAAAAGGACCTTCTAGGATTCATAAGTCTTAGGGTTAAATGACCGAGAGCATAGATACTAGAAAAGAAGCCTATTTGAGTAAGAGTTCGTCTCGTTAACCCGTCAATCACCTGTCAAAATAATTATTATGAGAAAATAAAAAAGTGGAACACATTTCTAGAAATAATTTATTCTAAAAATGCTAAATATATTTTTAGCCTACCGTATGGCTCTAGAAGAGGCAATACTTTTACTGTACAACAATCTAGAAATGCATCAGACAACAACCATCAACTTACAAGCTACGAGCACATCAACGTCTCATAATATCTTCTATACTGAATCCCTTTTTTGGTCCACTGGATTGACTCGTCCCAGGCTTCGGATTGGCAGGCGGTTGGATGCCTACAATGTTCTTGATTCCACTTGCTATGTAACTTGAAGTAGGAGCTTCACACTCCTTCATTTGAGAGCTTTCTTTACAAGCTGTCACGTTTGTAGATGTACTAGGAACTGTGTCTTTAGGAGGCATATGCTTCACTATCAAGTCTTGAGCAACAGTCTGCTGAGGGCCTAGCACATGGGACGCAGGGTACGGTATTTGAGGATGTGGCGGCATTGGCAGCCCAAACTTGTGATACCCTGGCATGCTGAGCATGTTTGGCGGTGGCATACCCACTACCTCGCTGCTACCCATAAGCTGTTGTCGAGGCATTGATAAGTTGGTTGGCTCTGGTGATCGGTTTCTATAAATAGCTGCGCAAGTTCGAATGTTGTCTCCGATATCAGGCGGATGGCTTCGTTTTCTATATGCACTTAGGAACATCCCAGAAGGTCCAGGGTCTATAGGAGGACTAGCCATATGGCCCATTTTAGTTGGATCGGGTGGTGGGATTTGATGGAGGTCTCTTCGAATCTGTAGCTGGGGATGCCGGATTTGTTGTTCCTGTAAATCTGTGTACCTTATTTCTTTATCGATAATTTCATCTGAGGTGTATCTACGCTTTTCGTACATATCAGTGGATGAAGTTCTATGTTTATCAGTTTGAGGGCGCATAGTATATGGAGTAGCTCTGTTGTCGTTATGGTGGCAGTGTGTTTTCTCTGCTGGAGTTGGCGATAAGCGACGTGGCCGCTCTTCACTTTGTTCTCTGCCGATACTCTCAATTGACGATGATCGAGCGCGTCTAACAGGAGAATGGTCTGGAGACGAAAGGTCTGGATCATCATCGTCGTAGCCTGGTTCAATTGGTGATCCTGGTCTTCCTATATCCTCTTCTCCTACGTCAACAACATCACCTGGGGGTACGTCACCAACTGCGTGGGTAAGAGCATGTCTACGTAAATCGCAGTTTCTTCTAAATACTTTTCCGCAAGAGTTGCATTCGTAGGGTTTGTGGTCTGTATGGGTGAGGAGATGAGTTTTCAGATTGGAGCGTTGATTAAAGCTACGGCTGCAGACTGGGCATTTGTGAGGAGACTCCTCCATGTGAAGGATCTTGTGGACCGCAAGAGTCCGCGACTGGCAAAACCCTTTTCCACATTCTGTACACTTGAACGGCTTCTCTTTTGAATGAATGTACCTGTAACAATGAAAGGGAAATTAAAACACTGGGTTATTTTTAACTTATAAGTACTTAATATACGATGAGGGAACGATTTAATGATTCGAACCATAAAATATCATGGTTTAATTAAATATTCGAGTGGGGGCGGAGTTAATCCGAACGCAAGTTGTGCAGATAATCCAACGAAATGCTGTTTATTAATGGCGGTTCATTATAAAGCAAGAACAAGTTTCGATCGCTATTATTATTTGGTCGTTTCGCTCTCTTTTTACAGAGCAACGTCGCGTGCTGAAAGTGCCGGAGATAAAGCAGTAACTGTTCTCGAATTCCAGTTAGTCTGTGTATAGCACTTTAAAATGATAAATTTTCAACCGGTCTATACTAAAGTGCTCAGATGCACCTTGAACGTGATCCGAGTAACTCGAGCCTTTAGTCTCAAGGCGACGTCGCATGTTCAGAGCGTTCGATCTCACCATTTTTCTACGAGCTCTGCGAATTCTTATCACTTCCCGCTTTAATATTGACGGCCAATGGCAAGGCAATGTGGGAAGGTCAAGCTGTAATGGTTCCGTTCCACCAGACTTCCAGCTTATCCGAATCGAATTACGTTAAAAGCATTTTGTGGCCAATCACTGCGATTAATATTATTAACAGCACTCGTATAGGGTTACTGTCCGCCATCTGCTGAGCTGTTGGTGAAAGAAAACGTTGTTTGAAGCGATTGATTTGAGTTTCTCAACCTACATTAGGTGCGGCTGGATTAACTTGCTTCCGTTTGTAATGATTGAATGCAGTCGTAAAACTGAGTTATTAAAATCGGCCACTATCACAGCACAAATATTACTTTGTGAGTTGTGATAATCTGTTAGTAATATGGTAATAATTAGGCTCCTCAAATCTACTATTGATCATAAAGGATTTATGCTCATCAAATTGGTATGACGTGATACTATGGTCTTTTTTGAGGAAACGAACCAAGGCAACGGTGCTTTGCAAATTAATAAAGGAAGTGTTAAAGAACTAAATAGATAATTAAACTAATAACTCGATGCCATAAATAAATTTAAATATTCATCGGTCTTCTTTAATTGATAAATAAAAATCAGCTAGTGGATATAAATTTTAACTTATTTAGAAAATATCATGAAGATAATGAAGATTTTAAAAATGTACATACAATGTTTGTGATAACTAAAACAAATGAAAAAATATATCCACGTTGGAATCTCAGATCCCGTGTAATGATGATGACTTCGAGAATACCTGAGCTTGCGATGCAAAGAATGCGTCACGTAAATAATTTATCATTACTCTAAAAACTAAACAGTGCAATGAACTTTCCATGGACAATACGAGTTTTTGAATGTGCGTTTGGATCCATGTTTGCGTCAAGATTAAGTCCAGTTTTTATCAAAAAGATCAGATCTCAAGTACTATATTTTGCTCTCACAACCAACTGGTAGAACTAGTTTATAGTAATAAGGAAACGTTGGTAGGTTTAAAATGCAGTTTTGATAGATGATCTCACAAAATTGGCGATTTGAATAGCAGATCAACATTAATTACTTGGTTCAAAAATAGTGAAAGCAAATTCGAATAAAGTTATCAATTATGTTGTTATATAATTGAAAAGAGTAAAACGACGGATATGTGACCTTGTGGTTTCCTTAGTGCTATAGTACAAAATAAGTTACAATGTATTTTTAAAACAATAAATAAATTAAAAAAAAACATGTAATAATTTAAATCGGCTGACATAAAATTAACAGTAGGAGCAGGTAAACCTTTTGAATAACAATTATAAATAATTTTGATTGCAGATCACGGAAGTATAGGTACGGTTTTTACGAACAAATTATATTAAACTTAATCTAAAAAATATTTCATTTTACCAAATAAAACGGCAATATATATTGTACTAGTCGTCGCCCGCGGCGTTACTCGCGTACTACCCTTTAGAGTGTGACGTTTCAAAATTCCTTTCTTAGTGCACCCTTACACTATATAAGGATACTATACTACCCTCCAAATTTCATACCTTTAGGACTTATAGTTTAGGCTGTGCGTTGATTCTCTGTCAGCTTCAAAAGAGTTTTATATATATGTATATTGATGATGGTGATATGCCAACAGTATTTATACCATAGTTAGTTTTGTCTAATGATTTTATCACTCAACCTATTATTATGTGATTTTAAATCAACGCATGGGTTTTCAGTGACATAAAGACACATCCCACAGATTCCATGAATGGAAACCACTAGAAGGGCAAACAGTGCCTCTCTAAGCATCACGCAAATATTGTGTTGTGACTGACAGAAACCGGTTCCTAAGTACACAGAACTTGGTCTGTTCGCTCACGTTGCCACGCGGCTTGAGATCTGATGATAAAACGTGTGTGGATGAAAAATTTTAACCTGCTGACACAGATGATAGAGTAGTTCTACATACTGAAGTTACAACTGTACAAAGATAATAATCGTAGCTTTGTTTTTGTTAGAGTTATACTGACAGAGGTATTTTTTTTAATACATTCTTTGTATCGTTGAGATACTTTTATTTCATGACAGATATCTAATTTCAAATTTAATAGAATTTTACTGCCACCTAGAAGTAACAATTTTATGATCTGATATTTTTCCATCAAACTTACAAAAAGACCAAAGTTCCAACGGGCATTACATCAAATGCAATCTAGCAACACAACCACTAACGAACCGATATTAAAAATAAAAATCGTAATAAAATTACTCTCAATAAAATTGAAATAATATATAATGAAGGCGATACCTTTATTTCAAAATAAATTGAGAGCCGCGATCGATTTCAATGATGTCCGGGCTCAAACACCCGTCAGACAACTTGACTATTACATCAAAGAAACCGACGGAATCGAATTAACAAGCCAATTACTAGAACGTACAAATTTCAAACCATTATAAAAACAGCTTAGAAAACTTTTGATTTTTCAAACAGTAAAAATTTATGCAATCTTGATGCAAGAAAACAAACACGGAATGGATAAGGAAATTATAACAAACAAAATAATTAATGACAAATACAAATCTGGCTCTTATCATACCAGCTCGATCAATTTTGGACGTTAAATAAAATATAAGTAACGTATGTCTCTTCTTATTATGCATTAAGATTAGGATCGACGGACACTGCCACAGAACAAACAACAGTATTCATCCCATCAAGACAAGAAGTGGAGATTAAAAAACTGAGGATTGAAATTACAGTCGTCTTGACCACGCACTAATGGGCTACATTAAAATACAGTATATAAGTACAACGAATATACCATTACCGCTGTGGACGATAATGGTGTTTGGTGGTGGAGATGGCGCCGATGAAAATCGGAAAGTGGTTTTGAAAACAAAAAAGATAAAAAATAATATTAGGGATATTATTTTAAGCGACAAAAACGGTCCAGTTTAAGATGAACTTTTTTTACAAGACTAAATTTTATAATCCTTAAAAACGAAGATATACTGTAACAACAAGACAGAAACCGGCATCTTGTTCTTGAATCAGTAAAGGCCAATTCAGACAAGAGTTAAACTGACAACATAAACGAATGCTAGGAACTTTTGAAATTAGATTTTATATTAGAACCTACCATAATAGTTTTTACACATATAAACAGCTCAGGTATTCGTAAGTAGTTAAAAATATGGAACCAATTCGAAACAGCAAATAAAGAATAGAGCAAAAATTCAGGAAAACGCTCTGAGTTGTAATTATAAGAAATTGGTAATTTATTTCATTTTTCTAAAAATACGGGTCAGCTTTTTCTCGATTCAATTGTGTAGTCGAGATTGCCTATCAGCCAGCAATCGAAAGCTTGGTAACCAACGTAGAGCTATAAATTTGAAAGGCTCTATTTTGATAAAATCAAGTTACAGCTAATTATTATTTTCTCTACAAACTATAAATTATTTTGATGAGACATTAGTGATACGTAATTATATTAAATTCGAAGTATAGGTATTATTTTTTATTTAACGCATAAATGTCATGTTCTTACATAAATACCATAGTTATACTTAAATTAAAATATTATTGTAATTGGTAACCGTATTAGGAATACTCGTAGTTTTTTTTTCTTGTCTATATTATTAGTAGGTCTGCGTAGAGTCCAGTGCTGTGGATCGAATCAATTTCTCACTGTATTTTTTTTTCTTATTATAAAACTCCGTGAGGTAGAGTCGACCAACTGGATACAACATCACTATCTATACTTGATATATTATTAACTGTTTGAAGTTTTAATTACATTCTTATCTTCGTTTACTAGAGTTTGGCATTTAATTGTATAGTTACATTTTTGCTGTCGGTTTAGGTAATTTTATTTGACTTTGTTCAAGCATATTTTCAATAATTTTTTTTAAAGATAACACAGAGTTCACTTTCGTTTACACGCTTTTAATTCATAAAGTATAACATACATTTCGTTAACAGTGGTTTTTTTTTCAGAAAAACCTCTTACTCTATGGTGTATTTTGTTTAAGTAGTCTTCTGTTTCAGTTCAAAGTAATTGCAGTTGTTTTACTTATTATTCGTAGTGGTTTTATCAGGTTTCTAGTCCGTAAGTAAATCGAGTCAGACGATCGCGGCTGGAATGCCGTGGGTCACTGGCCGATCCCCCCTCTCATCTCCACTATCGAAGCCTTCCATCGATCGATAGCTGGCACTCATTAACTGGATTACTTGTGTCTTTGACTGGTTTGAATCTAATACCTTTTTAGTAGAAACATTTAATAAAACTAAAACAAATGTAATTACTAAAGTTGATTTGCTACCAAAATAGAATGGAATTAATGAGGAGGTTATAATGAAAACAACGTATAAAAAGTTTGTGACGCAGAAAACTTTGTGGCTGAAGTTGATTTGTTACCAAAATAAAAGAGTGAGATGAATGAAGAGGAAGACAAAAACAAAGTACAAAACTATGTGACACAGAAACTAAGTATCTTAGTAATGAGAAACATAAATAATGCAAAAGGCAATGCCATAGTTTATAATGGTAATGTATTCGAACTTAATTAGGTATATGTATTTGCAAAACCCACACTAATGCGAACGGTAGCGACAGGTAATACATAAATTTATATAGAAATGGTTACAAGCCACTCGCGTATAAGTAAATCAAAACCGCTTACAAATAGCTTGCATTTACATAATCTCGCGATTTGTATAATGAGGTAGCAGATTTTATGTTTGATTTTTGAGTAAAATAATTTAAAAAATATATATAATTTTGTTTCGCTATAGTCGAGCTGATAAAAGCTTAACTTTTATGGAAATTAATTTACGCTTAAATCATAATGCGTAATAAATATTGTACCAGGGTTCATATATTATATTTTTGGTATTAACGGCGTGTTTAACTTAGAAACCTGATTAAATCTATACCGTACATCGTAAAAATATGACTTAAGTTATACTCAAGGCGCTGTGGAGGGTTAAGATATTCAAGATGCGGAAACCTGATCGAAATACGGTTACCAACAACTACTAGAATGAAGTGTATTAACATAGAATATGATAACGCAATATTGTATACAAGTTATGCAACTGTATGCAAAATCTCAGTTTCAAAAGAGCAAAATAAAATATAGAAAATATGAATGAAACCGTAACTAAAAGGCACAATAAATCATCATAGTTTTGATTTAAATATTTCCAATGGATACGTGAAAATTTCAAACGTTTTAAAGCATTTTCGGAGAAGCATCTGAATAGTACGTAAATGCCACACTTAAGCAACTGCGCTTAGCCCGTTCGTTGCCCACGCACTGTTATCTCTTTACAACCAACTAAGCTGGTTTCCTTTAGCTCGGTTTATTGTTATGCTACTTACACAGCTAGTGGCACGCCAACGCAACTTTTCTTGCCACCGGCGTTGTACCGGTGTTTTACAAAATATTTTATTATTTTATTCTATTATTAGTATTTTGATATTTTGTAAACTTTGAACAAAATTTGCTATAATAACATGTATATAACATGTGTGCCGTAGAATATAATCTAATGTTACAGAAAAAAATATATATAAAGCAAACGAAACGATAGAGATTGAGAATCAAAAAGTTAAAAGTTGAGAAGCCTCAGGAAAAAAAATAATGAAAAAAAAAATCTCAAACAAGATTCTCAGATTACTACAATAAGACAAAATATTATATAAAGCAATATAAACCTGAAAATATATTGATGATGTTTAAAAAAAAGCAATAGAAACGATAGAGGGTAAGGATCAAGAAGTTAAAATAAAAGTTGAAAAGTCTAAAGACAAACATAACTTATTCAGAGAGAGGAAGAAAAACAATTATTCTAAAACAAGATTCTTAGGGTACTCTAAGAGCAAAATAAACAAAACGTAATTTATTAAAATTCTTGTTCACATAATCAACCTCACTCATGTCAAACGCTGACACCTCAGTGAAGCCTAGTAATTAACTGGTATTTTCTGTATGGTCAGTCAGCCTGTATTGGCAGTTGGCAGTAGCAATATGTAAAGCATTTGACATTATGCAGATTATCTTGAGTGCTGTCCACATTTTCACAACTGGGATAATTTGCATCCTCATTAGTTTTTGCTTTGACAAAATGAGTTGTCAATATAATGAATACAGCTCTGTTTGATGTGTAAATATCTAAATAGTTTATTTGCATCTCTAAATTAAAACCACAAACCACACAGCTTTTATCTTTTTTACTTCCAAATACGGCTACGTCGTCACTGCTGAAATTGTGTCAGCTAATTTAAAACTATTATAAAAAAACTGTTTTTGTCTTGTTCACAAAACTGTTTTAATTAAGAAGACTTGTTCAATTAGTTTTTCTACTTCACTGTAACTAGCAAAGTATGTTATACCAACCTCGTATAGTATTATCGTTTAAAATACACCGTCATTACCTTAGTAGTAACGTTGGTTAATAGATTTCGTGTAGGCGTGCCTTCAATCACCACACAGGGAGTACAATGAGTCATTACGTTAGCAGACGTTGGGACTACAGTCTCTTCAGTAAAATTGTCTAAAGTTACTATCTGAGTGCTACCTACGCTCAAGAGCTTCTCTTCATTTGTTATTCTTAATGATGCTTCTTTTGGCTATTGAAAACCTTTGACTTTAGTACTGAAAGTAACTATATTCTAACTATCAAAAGTTAATTTAGAGCATTTTACTTCTCAGCGTCAATGTAATTTACTTTAGTAGATAGCATAACACTTTTAAATTAACTATTATATAATTTAAGTGTATTTTTAGATTTATTTACATAATCATTTAAAATTAAGTATTCTAAAACAGCGTGGGTACAGTAAAACATGAAAAAATCTAACAGTGTGAAGACCAAAATGACTCGACAACCAGTTTGATGAATTTCAGTACAAAAACTAAATTGAAAAATAATAAAGTTTGGTGGCATAGCTCCACGCAGCATCATTTATTTTCCGTACGCTCTAAAGAAATTTTGTATTCGTCGCGCGGCGTTGAAAAAAGTCAAATCCCCAAAAGTCGGACAGGTAGGTACGTGGACAAAAAATAAATGGAAAATACTAATGGAGCGAGGCGAAGAGGTTGGACCGAGCTGCAGTGTGATGAGTAACTGTCTGATCCTAAACTAGAAATCTTTTATAAGTCTAACAAAATTGTTTCATATAAAGAGATTGAAACTTGAAGCATCAATGTTAAGAAACCAATAGCGCCAAAGACAATATTGAAGTATGCGACAGATGCAAGCTGAAATATTACGAAGAGGTCTCAAATGTTATCAAAGACGCAAATAATCGTTTGTTTTATGATCAAACATTTATTAAATTGGACAGCACGTAGCAGATAAATGGTTTATTGAACTTGCTAAAATATAAGAATCTAAATCGAGTTTCAAGCACAATTTTTTATCGAGAAAATCACACAATCTTAAGATTTGGTTTGAGCATACGAGAGGAGTGTTACAGACAGAGAGAGGCCTATACCCAGCAGTGGGTGAAGTCAGGCTGTGGATGATGATAATGATATGCGTCTTAGTAAAAGTAGAGCCAGCTACATACACCACAGCATCCACAGCCGGTTTGGCGGCGCGCACTGTCCAAGCGACGTAATGGGAGCGACGTCTGGCCGCTGCCGCTTCACACACAATTTCACCTCTGACTGACGCAAACATTCATTGTGCTTGGTACTCACTGCTGACGTTGTCAGGTGCATTGGATTTGCTTTAAGGCTTAGGAAAAATGTAGCCAAACCTAATTCTGCAAGCGGTACTGTCAAAATGATCCGATTAAAAATGGCACCTACATGGATGATGAACCCTGAATTACCTTTTATGAATTATTTTTTATTCAGTGCAATTTTTTTCGTGATATTTAAGGAGTTTGGCTTTTTTTTTGAATTTACTGTTGTCCAAACAGTAATGAAAAGTATTCTATATACTATCTAATAAGCTTCCTATGGTTCCTAGTAGGCATTTGGACTCATTAAACAACTTGAAAAATTTGAAATGTAGAAATTTCATTTAAAAAGTGATAGGTACCATAGGTAGGTACCTGATTTATACTTATCGCGTACAACATCTTCAATTAAATTTTTTGCTATATGTGGTTTTGTGGCTCCAAACCATGTAATAAGACTTTTTGTATCAGTTTACTTCTGACTGATGTCCATTAAAAAACGGCGCCAAGCAGACATGAGAAAAAACTGGATATTTGATCTGATTCAGTATTAAATATCTTTAAAAGTGCGCATGAATTGTCCCAAAACATAATTTTTCACGGTTGAATAACGTTTCGGAACTTGATCTTGAACACTTTTGATTGGCCAAACCAAAACAACAAGACAATGACGTATCTTGTATATCTCCAGGCGTTTCTATAAAAACGTATAGATCTAAATTAGCCAAATGATTTAAATTTAGAAGTATAGGTACCTATTTAAATTGATAGACAGACCTCTTTCCACATCATACATAGTAACTTCACAAGTGAGTCTAAGACTTCAACCTATCAGATCTACGACACGGGTTTGATTCATGATGGTTCCTGGCAATTATACTGAGAACTTGGAACATTAATCAAACTATATTGATAGGCTACGTACAAATCCAATTAGATGAATCCTTGTTACAATTTCGTGTTCGATCCAGCATCCGATGATTTATTATAGGAGAGGTGCAATTAGGCCGGCAAAGTGCGTTAATTTTGGTTTCGTCGTTAATCCAGTTTTAGTGCTGGATGTAATTGGTTGTAATAGTCGGTAATAGTTTCGTATCGAAGATGTTTTATTGGTGGTGGGAACATGTTGAAACTCGGTTAGGTTGTATTAATTTTTACTTCTTCGTTTCGGATCAAAGAGACATCACCTACTTGAACTTCCTGTTAATTGAAAATGAGTTATTACTACTTGACATAACCACTGTGTGCTGCAGAGTCATTCTGCAAGCACACTTTGAACTTCAAACAGCTGACTGGAGTCAGCGGAAGTTTAATATTCTTATTAATATTAATATTAAAAATTTAATATTCTGTAAATGTTGATACCGCCAGTGGCGTCTGATTGACGAGCGTGGTAGTGAAATGAAGTTAGAAGAAAGTTAAGTAAGTTTATAAAATTACAATGTATAAGAATACCATACAGTTAACGGAAGCTTCGAAACATACAGAAGACAATTTCAAAGTAAAATGGGTCCGCTTTCGAATTGAGTTAGGTCACTTAGGTGAATTCGAGTTCAAGTTGTTCGTATAGGTATTGTAGTTATTTGAACAGGCGAAACTGTTTCAGCCGATAAAACCCGTAAAGTAGGACAGAGAGATAATCAAATACTACGAACTAATTTGGTGCGTTATAGTTTTTATTACTATTTATTATCCTCAGCGTGTTATATTTATTACTACTGTAAAACAGTAAACGGAATGGTCTCTGTAGTAAATGTTACAAAACTTGTTTAATTAGTAAATTGGGACATTTATAAAATCTACTCTTTGATAAAATATAAAAAATTTCATATACATTCCAAAAAACAAAAATTCTACTCTGTTAAGAATTAAGCCGAAATCTAAATTCTTGTATTCTAATTTATATTCAAAAAAGTTTTAAAAGTCAATCAATAGTTTTAATCTACGATAAAACCGGGTTGTACGACCGTACGTGCTTAGTAGAGATTAAAGATGGTTCCTCAGACTCCGAGCAATAAATAACGTGATTATTTCCTTTTGAAAGTGCCCACATTTTAAGCCGAACGTTTTTTGAGTGAATCCAAGCGAGAGAGATTTTCGTTAACGGGATTAAGACGAAATTTTTGAGGCTTTTGACTATTCAAAGTTGAATTTGTCATGCTACCTGTCATTGCTAACAAATGTAAGGAAAGTCACTAATTCAATTTTGAGCTCAGTACTGAAATGGTCAATGGAATTAAAATTAATATTAATTCGTGTATTATCAAGGTAACCACTGTTCTCACAACTGTTGCAATAACAATAACCATACTTTAGCTATAGAAGTTTGGAAGTAAAGCAATGATTTTCTGTATAAGAAAATTAATATTAAGCTAGTAAAGAAAATAATTGTATTAATTAAAATAAGTGGAAGATTTACGATAGAACTTTACAAAAAGACGTAGTTTTACTATAAAAGTGAAAAAAGCTTTGTAGTAGATTGAAAGATAGAGTCCATACGCAAGGGAGTGGTAAGGTTCAGCACCAAGGACGACCGGTCAGACTCCAACCCTGTGGGACGCCACGATAACATCAACCTTACTTATTTTCTACATTTTTATGCCTACCATAAAAACTGTCCCATCAAAAATATTTCTTATCTTGATCTCTGATATATCCATATTTTTATTGCGATATTGTGAAATGAACGAAGCGGCTTCTTTGATAGTTTAAGGTAACTGAATAACAGTTATTGATATTGATGTATCAGATAATTAATTGATAATGGGAAATAAAAATTTGTTTTAACTGTAATGATAGCAGAATTTAAAATCACTAACATGAAAGTATACAATAAATTTACAAATCTTTTAACTCTAAATTCTTTCCTCTAGATTAAAAACTTAAAGTTCTAACAAATATCACAAAACAGTTTCGTCTATGAAGAATTTTTTCATTATTATGAGATCTCAGATCTTGTTTGAAAAGTTGTTTGTGTGTGCGTCTCCGACTGTGTGAGAGACTCCATGATTTTTTTCTGAGGCGACGTCATTATGATTAATGGGCAAACGTAGGGTCACCTGAGATTCCTTTCTTTTCTCCATGTATACATCCTTATTTCTTTTAACTCCTAATATTAAAAGAAATTCGAAGTATTTTGGCATGTAACTAACTCATTGCTTTTTAGTTTTGTTATTTTTTAAACATGAGAAAGATTATATAACAATAAAGATATTTTTTTAGGTACAAATACAAACCGATCAATATTTCCCGTTGTGTCAATAATAATATTCTAAAATATCTATGTAATTACAATATTCATAATGAGAGGCAAGTATGCCAATGTAAATAAGAACCTTGCTGCAATGCTTCACAAGTATAGTCTTTGTTTGTGTTACGACCGGTCAGTGTTTGCTCGAGTCAAGACCACTCGGAAATTCAAGCGATCTTGAGCAAGCTGTGAACATTGGTGGCTTAAAGCAAGCGCTGAGGAATGAAGATTTCGAAAGCGTGAGAGATCAAGATATTTTATAAGCTGCAGTAAATAAAGATACAATAATCAGCATTAATAAACAAATTATCTCAATAACGTAAGATAAACAACCTGATTTCGAACTAGTAAACCAAGAGAAAGAAACGTCTATAATGATGTTGAGTAGAGGTAGTGTGTGTTAGCCTAATATCGTAAATTACTCTATGCCGGACGAACAGTAGTAAGTATAACTCCAAAACAAGCAATACAAATTGTTGCTACAAGCTTTATGGCTTTTTAAAACTGGATTAAGTAGCAAAGAAATGCTAAATCGACGATAAGCATACGTCTTGTCAACCCACGCACTAACAATACCTCCACGCCTTAATACACCTTAACACAATGGTTTAAAGATGAAATTAGCGCAAAAGTAGAATATAACCGATTCAAGTTATGGTTCGACGGTCAAGATAAAGCTCCTATTGTTTAGCCGACCTCTACGAAATGATATTTTAGTAAGAGGACAATCTGATCAATGACAAAAAGAAAAATAACAGAGATAAGACCGAAACCATGATAATAATGAAAGCCGCAAGTTGTAAACGCGTTAAAACGAGTTTTAAAAAGGATGCTGAAGTAAAAATAATGGATTTTAAAAGGAATAAAATGAATAAAACTCTCACGCATCGGATTAAGCATTCCATGGCGGATTAGCGCAATGAACTTAAATTTGAATAGCACGCTTGAGCCCAAGACGTCACGGAGACTGTATAATGTGTGATTTACAACGAATTCTCATGGATGATGGCAAAAAAGCCTTTACGCGTTATTTTCGCTAAAACCTTGAGACAGACAAAAGTTTGACGTTGCATGTTGCATGAAATTGCCAGTTTCAAATCAATCTTATTTTATAGAACTGTGTTTTAATAAACCGGAATTATCAAACAGACAAAATAGACATCACGTAATAAATCTGTTTTTTTTTTAATGAAACTGTTCTTCTGTTTGTTTTGTAATACGTCACAAACTAAATTTGAACACGTGTGATGTTATCAGTTAGTATTTAATTGAAAACTGAAGTTTATATTATACTGTTCCTTGAATTAAATAGGTAGTAAGTGCACTTCGTTGTAAAATTGGCATTGTAAATGTTATAGATATAGTCGACATTGAGAAAAGAGCAATATGTTGATTTGAATCACGCGAACGCTAAACTTAATTGCCTGGATATAGCGACAAAAAACGTTTTGAAATATAACACGCGAGCGATCTGAATAATACGTTTACCTGTCGATCTATTATAATGGCATCTGAATATCTAAAGCTGTTGAATCAGCGCTTAGCACCCAGATGCGCATGAAACGAGATTTGAAAATAAAATGAACAAAAAATATGGAAGATTTAGTAACTATATACGTCTATGTAAAATTCAGAAATATTAAAACAAGAAGAGTTATTGACTAAACTCTTTTTTATTGAGACTGGTGTTCATAAAAAAGCCAAAAGCATTTTTAATGAATTGCCAAATAATACACCTCAGAATATTGACATTGGATACCCAGCGGCAGTATTTTGACTTATTTTTGTACAAATAAAGAACTAATATTTATATGTACCGCAGGTGTACAGGATGCAAAGTAAAGTCTGTTCTTAATGTCAATATGAACGAAAAAAAGTTGCGCAACAGTCCCGCAGAGAACTTTCAAAAGCCAATGAGGTACTGTGAAATCGACGAGTGGTTCGCGCTTACTGCGTATCAGGCTAATTATTCTAGAGCCTCGGTCACGATTCTTTCAAACTACAAGTGTGTCTTTAAGGTAACCAGCAGAGCTATTCGTTTGATCAATTAAAATGTGATCTGCTACTATAGGTCCATTTATTTTATTCACTGAATATCTGTAGTTTTGGTTGAGAGTTTTGGAGCTGCGTGCTATTACTAAAGTTTTTTTGCTTTTGGACCTGTTTTCTCATGTTTATAAAATTGATTTTAAGAATTTTGTATCCAGATTGTCCTAAATTCGAAATGGGTCGTTTAGTATGTCACACGGAGATCGAGTTTGAATATTGCGTGACATCTCTGTTTTGCCTCGGGTGCTTTCGACATTTCGGGAACGATTCAAATATTGCAGATTCCAGCCACCAATTTGACTGTTTTGAAACGAGATAAACCTCGATACGAAGTTATGATTGGCTCGCTCTACAAAATGATAATTTCTAAAAGTCCGTAGGCGAAACTCTTGTTCTTGGCCGAGTCCACCTGCCTTCCTTTGATTTATTATGGATTCAGTATTAATTTGATATCCCTTTTTGCCTTGGCCCCTTGAGCGATCGGAACGAGTGTGGAGGCTCCGGTCCCCATTATATTATGTGGTCTTGGTCCAATCATAATTGCATATGAGCCTCGAGATAAAATGTTTCATGCAAAATAACTCTTGCTCTGACTTTAGCTACATTTTGTAAATTGATAAATTTGAAATTACTAGATAGGCAGTGAGTTCTTAAGAAATCAAAGGTATTTTGATAGTTCAGTTAAATTTTACTATAAAATCATGGTAGGTACGATTGGTATTTTAATAGCATGTCTGTGTTGCTACGTTTACCTTATACGATGAGGAGCGGCTATGCTATATTAATGGCTACATCTTTGTATTTTATGATTGGAGGCGTACATGATGAGATTTATCCCCACATAAAACGGTGATTTTTTATAGATTTGATAAAACGCGGGAAAGCTATTAAATGCCGCATATTTTCGTGTTTACACTAATGCTAGTAATTTTATTCTGTTCTTAGCTTATCATAATAAAATGCTATTAAAATCTTGAAGAAGAATTCTTCCTATGTTCTTCCTATTTGGTTCTATTTATATAGAACTACGATTAGACTACTTTAGTGACCCCAGGTTGACCTCTTGTAATACCTGTTCCGATTTCTCTCTGTACATATGAGAGCAAAGGTTGCCTTTAAAGATAAAGTACGATACTTGTTTATAAATTCAAAAAAATGGCAAATAAAAGTAGAAGCAAGCACTCACTTCCAATCAGCAGGACACATCTCAGGTTCCCTTATTATTTACTCAGTAATTTTCTTAAAAAACGTAAGCCTCTAAAATTCTGATCACGCTTCGATTTCTTCGATCGATTTCGGATAAGCCTTGATCATTAAAATTTATATTTATTTACGTAAAGCCAGTTAGTGGTTTTTCGTTAAATATTCATGAAATATTTTACCATACACATGTATTTTATAATTATCTGATGTGTAATAATAACATTGGATCGGTTGCTTTTTTGTGTTACTTTCGTAGAATCGCGATAGCCATTTTTGAAGTCCTTGAGAGGGTCAAATAAGTTTTCGGAGGATCATAATAACGGAGGAGATAAACTAGTAATTATGGTAATATGCAGCTCATGTATGGTGCATTCGCAAATTTTAATAATAGTCTTCTATTTATTAATTGTAGTTACAAAAAACAATTTGCAAGCTATGACAAACTTGATGATATCATGCGCAGCCTTACGTGTCTAGAAGCTGAGTTTTTTGAAGTCTTAAGCGATTTAAGGTAAGTTCAAAATTGACTTTTTGCTGCTGTTAGTACTTTTTGTAGGCCAGTTCAAAATAGTAATTTGAAGCTCCACACAAATTGTATTAAATTGCCTTCGTAGGCTAAAGTAACGTCAGCAAATAATAACCAGTAACTACTCTTACCTATTAGGTATATTAATATTATACTTACAACTTTTTTTTTTTAGTAAAAAACATATTGATAATAATTTTAATGCCAACGAACCTTAGTGTATAAACTTAACACGTAGAGAAATAGCGCAAACTTTTTTGTCTCTGTTGATTTTTATCGACTGTCGCGTCGTGCAAACTGTCTTACAAACCTTGACTTGACTTGATGTGATGTTTTGGATGTGAGAGACAAATTAGTTGCGAAGACAATAGTACATTATGGTACTAGTGTGGTACATTGGTGATTACCGCCGAGGTGCCATTGAGACCCGAGCCGCAGGCGAGGGTCTTAAGAAAGCCGAGAACGGTAATCACCAATACACACGTGTATCATACGACGTTTTTCAACACACTTGTGAATAAAATAACAATAAAATAACTATAATTTCAACAGTGAAAACGCGTTGTGAAAACTGTTTCGCTATGGCGGGAAAAATTAATCAGTTTTCCTATGCGCGCGCATTGCGATCGGTCACAGACTAAAGTGATGAGGTTTTTTTTTTATTTATTTTCCGCGCTTAGGGCTTGCGCCTATTCTGCCACGTAAAAAATGGGGAATTTAAAGTTTTCTTTTATTACAGAGAAAACAAAAGTTATATTTGAGTGAAAGTTTAAATTATCTATTTAAATAAGAAGTTGCATGAAATGAGCAAGCAATAGGAACATTCATTTATTTGTTCTATTGAACACGGTCTTTTTTTTAAATAAAAACTTTTTTAGTAACAAAGCTACTCAACCAATAAAATTTAAAAAAAAAATCTATAACTCACTAGTGAGTTATGAAAAAGTCACAGTTTGATTATGGGTATCATTATGTGCCTAATTGCGGTGACCATAGAGCCACTTTATGAGCAAGTGTGTTGAAAAAGTCTCTTGTACGCGGCCTCCCTTAACACCTTACCACCTTTTTTACCACCTTATCATTATAAAACCTTTTAAAACCAAATAATTTCTAGAAGGTTTTTTAGAGTTCTAAAATTACACAAAATTTGCATCGAATACTTGAATGAATGAATGAAAACGCTTTATTGTACATAAATAACACCGAAACATATGCCTATAATATAAACAAAACGGGTTGCATTAAATGTACAATGGGCAGCCTTATCGCTAAATAGCGATCTTTTCCAGGCAACCTTTGGATGGAGAGGATTTGAATAAATTTAGAGAAGGGCTCTTACTTTTACTTACTTACTTTTACGTTTTTTTTCTGACTGTACTCAATTCTATGTCTATTACTAAAGTAAGCTGAGATGCCGTCAATAGAATCAAATGAGTCATCAGATCTTAAACTAATTACGGTCCGAACGTAAAAAAACTAACGTAATGGGAGACAAAGTCCGTGAGTCGGTCGTTTTGGTCAGAATAACTTCTATCAAAATCGATGTAAAGAATGATTAGAATAAAGCATTCATCACTAAGGAGTTTGTAAGAAAATCTAAGCTAAGAAAGGATAGGATTGATAGGCCCTTTGAAAAACTGTTGTATTTTATATAAAACAGCAGATTTTTTGCGCGAAAGTATTAAGAAACGTGGTTGTTATTGATGGAAATGTCCAAACAAGTTTTCTAAACGAAATGTGGAAAATAAGTGAAAAACATTTAAATTCATTTTTTGGTCGGAAAACTTGAAAACGTTATCAAAATGATATTTATGCTGAACCTTGTGCAATGTTATTTATTGCACACAACATTGTTGTTTGCGATTTTTCATAAATAACTTCAGGTGATTTTATGTCCACATGAAACCAAAAAAGAAATGAGGTTGTCAACTTACTGGAAAAATACTCAATTAAAATAATTAAATAATACTTTTTCCTTATTTTGAATGTTGTTTGCATTAGAACTGAATCAGTAGAGGAAATTGCTACTGCAACTCATTCTAATGACTAATCTAACGCTACTTTATAACTAAGTTTTTGCAACCGCGTACATATAAACCACAAAAAAACAAGTGCAATCAGAAGGCATTAAAAAGTATGTTATAAGTATAGGTCTTTTATTCTGAGAGTATGTAATATAATAATATGTATTTACAAAAAAAGTATGTGAGTAAAAAAGTGAGTATTCTATTACAAGCTTTGCTTAGATTGGGGACTAGGGTGAATTGTATGAAATGTTCATGAATATTTATTTTTATAATAAAAATTTAGCATCAAACATCAAACCTCATTAATACATCGTAAATATGATATTTCACAATTAATTAGTTCCAAAAGAAATAATGATAACTTGTTATAAAATATTACTTGGGTTGCAAGCAACATGAGTTATGTAACATTAGATTTGCATCCATCACGTGTTCATCTCTACATCTTGAGAAACTGAGATATTTAATGTTCCTATTTAATTTTCAAAACCTTGAGAAGAATTTGAGGGTAGGAACCAAAATGTTCGATATATGCTCGTACTTACCTATCTGGTACCTTATATACCTAGCTAGTAAATAAATTGTATCGATTTGTCGACCTGCCGACATAAAAATTTTGGATGTCAAAATGTTAAAGGTTCTAGGGCAAATTGGATGAAGTTCAGGTCCCTTTTTTTTAAAAACTTGCAATCATAGAATTTTTTTTATTCCAATGTACTACAATGCATAAGCTTTAATAAAAAACTAAGAAAACCCATGTAACGTACTTACATAGTATTTTTTTAAAGATATGTATTAATCCTATTTAAAATCGGATCATCATAAATGCTACCTATACCAAACCGACTAGATTTTATTGGAGCAATAAATATAAGATTAGATCCTTGGCCTTTCTTGAGTGAAGACCCGTCGTGTAAATGGTTTTATTTCATAGGATTAATGGACTAGAATTTAATCCCTATTTTACAGCCACTTTTTTCAAGGATTTTGAAATAATGACGAAGTTTTACAAACTCGGCTTAAGGGCTTAGACCACCAAATATTTCATCGTCATCATCAACTTATAAAGTTATTGAACATTCTTTTTACATGAGTTCTAAAAATAACCATTTTGGACCTTCTCCCTTTATTGACTTCTCCTGATTCTAAAAATAACGTTGGCCTTTCTTGACTTGTCGCTCTACGACTTGACTTCCGACCTATTTTTATTTATTTAACAAAATCCACAGCTCTTAGGGTGTACAGAGTAGGTATCTTATAAATTCATCTTATAGCCAATAACGGATTTACATTTTTCATGCTTTAGTTGATACCTATGCAAAACTTTTCTGTTCAAGCGGTTATTAGTAGCTTTATAAAACTATGTAGTTAATTATGAAGAGTTACTATTTAATCAGGAAAGAGCTATTTCCACGAAGCTACAATCAAGAAGCTTTATAAATATTTTAATTCCAAGTAGCCAGCCGGATGTAGCCGTAGTCGGCTTAGCATCTGCACCTTGAGTTACACCGGCTGCCGTATGAATATAAATTAACTAAACACACTATGATCAGCGTAGTAGAAAATTAAAATGTGCAGGAGACCGAAAACTAATCGTAAGTTGTGCAAAATTAATAAACTGCTGCATGATTACGCTATAATCATCATAGAGTAGTTTTTCATCGATTTGGTCTAAGAAATACAGTGCAGTGGTGTGAAGGAGTATCCGCCAAGCAGCACATCTAACTAAAAACTCACACGGTTGAAATTATGCAAGTTATTGTCATAAAAATTGAATGGCTTACCTATGGTCTCGTAAATGATCCTGTCTTCTAAATGCCTTGCCGCAAATATCACACGAGTACGGCCGCTCGTCTGTGTGTGTCCTCTCGTGGATGAGCAGGTTATAGGACTTTGTGAACTGGCGGTTACAGAACTTGCAAATAAACTGCTTTTTTGGTCTCGACGCTCGCCCTGGAGCTCGAAGCAACCGCCTATCCAAATGTGGGTGCATCTGATGAGGACCCGCTCCTGGGGGAAACAATCCAGCTCCGGGAAAGGTGAATGTACCAGCTGCTGTAGGTGATGGTCCAGGTGCACCGAGAAACGCACCAGGTGGTCCATATATAGGCGGTTGTGAGGAACCATCAGACATCATTCCGTCAATTGACGACGCCCGGTGGTGAGGGAGCAACATAGCAGCAGCAGCTTCTCTCAACGCAACCTCTTTTCTCTTCTCAACCATCATAGCCATCAAATCGAAAGAGTTTCGCTTTGGAAAGTTACCTGATGCTCTGTCGGGTGATCCTTTAGCTGGCTCTGATCTATCTCTATCCATCATCCTCTCCCTTTCTATTATTTCAGATGGTATTAGTGCGGGGTGCATTTCGTTTGGGTACATGACAGGATGCATTGATCTTTGAGGAACAACAGGCACGAAAGCTGATGATTCTCGATGAGTGGATGTAAGGAGAGACCCGGTGGTCATCTGTCTATGATAGGGCAATGGTGGTGAATCAAAGTTGCCACTTGGGTTTCTGCCGTTCGATGCCGGCCGCTGGGCTCTTTCAGCAGAACTGGCGAGGAACTGATCATGTCTAGACCTTAGAGGGGCATTGACCGGGGTATCAGATACAGGGCGAGGTGTAGATGCCCTAGATACAACTGTACCGTTTTCCGACATCACTCTTTCATTTATACCTGAAAGAGATAAAACATAATTATTGATTGACTATCGAGACCAGTTAATTACATTCTAAGAAATTTTTTAATTGCATTTTCTGTTCATGTTACCTATACCATTAGCCTCGTAATCGCAGTTTATTTATCTTAATGTTGTTCTTCAGATCTTATCAGTGACAATAACCGTTCCCAATCCAACGTGATGTGTGTCTAGCACATGCGAGGTGCTAAACATTTAGATTTATGGATCGAGATTCATGCTTAATGAAGTAGCTCTATATTGTCTCTTAGTGATTAGCATAGAAAATAGATTCTCACGTTATTGTGTTTGAACTAACATAGCATTAGTTTTTTCTCTTAGTCACATTGTATAAATGTATGTATATTCATTTGTGTATTTTAGGAAGACCTAAGTCTTCAAAAGAGAAGTCATGAATGTAAAAAAAATATACGACCTATCTGAATAGATTTTGTATTTATAATAAGTACCTTATCTTTTTAGATGGTGTTTCTGTCTCATGCATCATTCATCAGTTTGCGTACGATCGTATCTCCAGCTTCTGGTGATATCAGAAAATGTTAATCGCGACCGGATTTTGCCGTGGACTGAACATTAGTGTCTTTACTTGATATATTACTATGATCTGGCTTAAATTGCTTTGATTTGCTTTTTTCCATTTTATACTTCAATCTTAATTTATTGTTATTGCGTTCAGCAAGTCACTTGAAATAATCATGTCAAGCTGGTCTTGTTAAGTTTAAAAGTTGATTATTATAGCTACTTTCTTTAGCTCCAATGCATTATGACATGTGTAACATGGCTATGTAAATGCATAATATTATTATTATAAAAAATATCATTATAACAAGTATCACTTGTATGTTTTTAGCTAGCTTTTTTTACTTTTTACATTCACATCTTCTATTCATGTTTCACAATGGTTGATACTGTAGAGACTGCTTGCTATTCTAGGATTGACAGTTGGTTTAACTATTTCCATCAGAGCATCACGCGTTTGGATAGTAAAACTGACACTTGGTTTTATAGCCGGTACCAAGCAATGTTTTTCTAGTGTTTCCGGTGTCTTAAATGCATACAATTTTTAACATGTCTATGTTTTAGTGCAATATGCTAATACAGATGCTTATCTCCAAAATAATTTAATCTTTAGATTTCCCCAATATATTATTAGACCGATAGAGCTAAAGTTCACATAAACACGATTCCAATTAAAATACAAGCGGTCATTACTAAAACATTTTGTAAACATAAAATTTATACTCCCCAATCATATTTTTATACAAAGCAATAAAAAGCTAGGCGTCAGTTACATCAACTACAAAAGATTAATCTTAGAATCAATTTATTCAAGCGAGATCGAAAAAGAAGGCGATCGCCGAGTCCACATTTCACTGCGTTGCCCGTTCTACCGTAAAAGCCTTCTGATTTTCTTCCCTTCTCTTTTCCACCTGCAGCTTTGTGTTTCTTGTCTTTGTCGCACTTAGGCTGTTCATGATCAAGTTTCTACCTTCTTACTTGCTCCGAAGCTGTAGGACTACTTTTATCTCGCTTTAGGTTTGAGAATTTAGATATATGAATATGTATGCTGGTACTGCAGTAAGTAATGGATACCGGGATGTAATGCCGGTCATTTCAATAACATATAGCTTTTAAAGAGAATATCTTAAAGCATCTCCTTGGATATTTAAATTTCCAATGTGAGGCTGGAGTATTTTACTGTATTGATTGTAACTGGTTGGTTATGTCTAGTAGTTTTATCTTTATTGTTTACTGTTATTTACTTTAATATTGTTTGCAGTACCTAACTAAGTTTTATGTTAAGCTGACTTCTTCAACTAAATCTATATTATCAGATATCTTTAGCATTTACATCACTTTCATGCTTTAAATTAGTTTCAATTTCAATAAGTCAATGCACAGATGTAATTCAATATGATGAAATTTATGGACCTACACATAACGTGCGGTTTTTTATCTAGCCGCTAATTCACACTGAATATTTCATTGTGATCTGGATGTTATTCAAGCTGATGGAAAATCATTATGGGTAGAGCATAAAATTATGGTTAATTTGTATAATTTAGTATCTCTATGGTGAAATTCAATAGAGAACTGATTTAGATGTAAAATAGATCATGAACGTGGGACTTGGGATCTAGTAGGTAAATTTTAAGCTGTCAAAAATGATACCAAACATTCTCGGGAGAGTCAGATTATACCAAAGATCTATCGCTTAAGTATAAACCTTGCAAATGACGAGTTACCTAGTAAATTCTAGTTGTATACCTATACCTTTAGCCGCTAAGAATGAAATATACACGTAGCAAGTAATAGAATACCTTGACATTTTATACATTATGGATATTGCTTCTGGATATTGCTTCTGGAGTTTGTTATTGTTACTAAACTGGTCTTGAGTTAAACTGTATTCTAGTGACTAGAGACTTTTTTTTACTTTTCCAATCAACTTGTTACACTGCACTCCGCAGAAGCATTACCAAGAATCGGTCAAACCATTTAAGTTATCGAAACGTATAGCTAACGGTTTCTTTTACAATAAACAATAAAGTTTATTGGTGAAATGTATGCGGCATTCGCTTTAGTCAAGGCGATAAGCATCGCGCCAACACGCTTGATTAGATTATGCTTATCGTCTGATGGTAAAAGATTAACTACTATTTGCTCAACTCCAAGCATTTCTACTGTTTTACTGTTACGCGACGGTTCTGTCTATCGCGTTGATTTTATTAAACTCATAGCGGTTATTTTAAATTTTACATGCCCAAATACGAGCTCGTTTGTTTCAGACTTATTTGGCCATCTAAATGCTTTTACAAGCTGACATGCCTCACTAAGCTTTCTGTTTCGTTGTTTGATTGATGGAGGTACCTATTCAAAGTACTTGGCTCATTCTAATTAAACTCTATCCACCTACCTATACCTACTTGGCTTACTCATTGGCTCCTTGTTAAATTAGGTAGGACTGTATCATCAACCGCATTGGTCGTACTACTTTCCTCAACAATCAGAGTAACGAGTGGTATAAAAAAACTGGCTCGTGCTTCAACAGTTTACCCTTTGTCTTAAACCTCCTCGTGAAACCCACGAACAATACAGAATACTGTTCAAAATAAGTACCGCGAAATACAGTGGCAGGAAGCATTTACTACTGAGCTAACCAAACTGAGCAAATGAACAATAGAATTAACCACAGTCCGTTATTTCCCAGAATTGTTTTTTGGTCAACATCTGCTATGGAACAATAAACAAGTGTGCGTAACCCTCACGCATCCATCACATCACCAATAAAACAGGTAGCACGGAAAGCGCACCCTGCCTACCCAATTTATTCTACATCCGTTGTATTAAATTACAAAAAAATGGACTCACACGTCGACTGGTTGCCCGATCGATCAGTGGACGCGTACGCATCCAACCCTGCAATGGGCAGGTAGATCCACAAAGTTTACAAAATGTGGCTTCGGCGGCTAACAATAGGCGATCATTGCAGTTTTTGTCACATTTCACAGTCCAACCGCACTCAGTGGCACCGAGACAGGTGAATAGAAGAGATTAGTGGAAGCGCACACAACAATAGCTGTATAGGCCATAAACAGTTAGTAAGCACGAAATGTCACTTATTGATACGTCATAATTGGTATTCCACGTATAATTTTGCACACTGATAGTTATAGTTCACTGTGATCCATTGGTATTGTCACTGGTGGAGTAGGAAAGCACTGTGCACTGGTTTATTTGATTGATAACGTTGACGCGAAGGCTGCGCGTGCGCAGTTGGCGCGCGACTGGTGGGAGTAGAGCGCGCGTACTACTGACTGGTAGAGCCAGAGGCAGTAGCGCTCCCGGAGCCCCCCTACCCCGCAAAGGCACCGAAGCCTCCAAACCGTTTTTACTTTGGGAGCGATAAAAAAGGGAAGGATATCGGATTGTTTATTTTTCGTGTTAGTAGCATAAAAGTCGTGTAAATTAACACCGCCCTCGGACTTTGTCGAGTATTGGAAATATCGCTTGGGCATGCTAATTGACAAAAACTTTTTATTATTTATTTCAATTAATGCTTCATGGCGCTTCATTCCTTTAAATATAATCAAATACAAAAGCTTCTTTAATGTTTTGATAGTTTCTTTATTACAACGAACTCTAATAACTTTAATCACATAAGTAGGTTATTAATTTTTTCATAATATTCTAAAACAATGGATTTTTAAATAATTTGATAGTATTATAATTACTTCTTAGCAGTAATCAAATTGTCACAAACAAATTTTTTGACTAAATTTATATAATTTTGAACACAGCTATGAAATTGTCTGAACGAAAAACAATAAATAATAATATATTTTTTTAAATACATGACATTGAATCTTAAATCCAGATTTATTTACTGAACACATTATGAACTATCTATTTAGTTAATATTGTAAATTAATGTATCATGAGCGTATTAATAGTGGATAAACTCATTATTACATCAACGTGCACTTATATATTTGGAATAATAAAAAAAAAACATCCAATACAGTTTTAATATTTTTAAACATTCACTATACAATCTACTCTATAAGCATTTAATCGATTGATTACAATCAAGTCTTTTATTTATTATTTAAATAATGTATTTGAGCCTCACCTGATTATTTATATACACAACGGTTATGGATTTACTTTTATATCATAATTTATATATATATATATTAAAATCAGTTTAATGCACTATTTTAAGTCACCTAGTATGGACCACTTTCTAAGGGGAAACAGTTACTTATAGTAAAACTCTTAATCCGATTATATAATAATGATTTAACGTAATTAAAAGATGGCGATGTCAAATGTCAATAATTATAATATGACTTAACAAAATTATAATTAAAAAAAAATTAAACAAAATAAACTGCCCATTATTTACACAATTAAAATAATTACATAAATAAAAACATCAATAATCACTACACTAACACGTGAAAACATAAAAAAGCAAAATAATAATTATACATAGCGATGTTTTCTTAATTCACAACACTGATTAATAATCACAATATTTAGAACAGAGTCACGGAAAATAAATATAAATTAGCCTAGGTTTAACAATTGTGCTTTTCCAAAGTCAAAAATGTCTATCCTAAACAATAATATTTTCTAAAAGTTTGGCACATCAATACTGATACTACTTTATAATTATTCTACGGTTCACATCTATACATTTTATTAGTAACTATAATTATAATAGGAATAATAAAAATTTACAATGCAATAAACTTTCCTCTCTCATTTTTTGTTTTGAAGTCAGTCAATATTTCACTTCATTGAATGGAATCGTCAAGATTTTTTATATTTTACGGTATTTGCAACAGTTGCAACCAGCTTTAGATTTTTTTTTATATTTACGGTACTTGCAAAAGTTGCAACCAGCTCTAGATTTTTCTTTGAAGGATCAATGTTACCAATAACTTTCTTTTCTTTATTCGTTTAATTTATTTCATTCAGTTTTAGTCTCATCATTATCAGTCATTATTAAGACGTTATTTTAGTTTTACATTGGCATTATTTTAACACCTATTTTAGAACAACATAGATTAAAGCTATGAATTATTCTGTATCATTTTCGATGCGTCGTTTCAATGATATTTCTCTTATAATGTTATATGCGTTGAATTTTATTCAAATAAACTTTTGTTTGAGAAAATTTTAATACATTATAACTTCCAGTTAGTATAATATAGTAAATGGCAATTTAAATTTTAAAACCAGTTCCTTCTCTTAAATGACTCCAAAGGTACAACATTAGGACGGGTCTCAAACGTTGTTACAATTACAAGCTTAAAATAATGTTTTGTTTAATTTGCAGTTGAAAAGCTATAGTAGAATAATAGTAGAAGCTATAGTATAGTAGGTTTGAAGGGTAAGGACGCCGGTGTAATAACAGGCACATGAGACTTCAAGATCTTTATGTCTCAGAGTGATGGACGCAGTGCATTGCCTTACAGGGCACGTCCTCATTGGACTTGCTCTGTGAGGTAATGCATTGTTATAGGCAGAAGTTACCACTTAACATCAGGTGAGCTTTCAGCTTGTTCCATCACTTTTATAATAAAAAAATAAAAATATTTAAACATTAAAAAAGGACAAGACTAGTGTGAATAATTAAGTAACTTACTCCCAAAAACCTGACGGGACCCTCAGCTTTGACCAATTACTACCATTAAGTAAGAGAGGATGGTATAGGTGCTGGGCAAGCCTACTCCATCTTAAACATTGTCCCAGGCACTATAGTGTCCCAGTAAAGTGTAGGCATAGGTTGCCTCCTTACGCTGTGTTTAAATCATCTTCAATAGATGTAAAGGCCTATTAAATATACCATTAAGTATAAAACAATGGTCTGAGTATAATTTCAAAAATTTAGATAAAAAAAAATTCAAAGCCTGACTTTATGATTTTTTTTTCAGATGAGTTTTGATCACAATCAAAACCCATATTAATAATGAGACATCTTAATGATATAAACTGAAACAAATTTCAGATTTGCTTCGGGAGAAGACTTGTTCCAAAGAAATAAATAAAAACAGTTATAAAAATAAAAATAAACAAGGATATGCAGGGTATGAATTTTATTCAAACTAAATTAAACGAGGTCTAAGAAGTGTTCTCCTATAATATTCTGTTGTCAGCCGGCTTTCATCCATCGATCTATGGAGAACTCTAGGGCTGCCATCCAACTGTAAAAGAATATATTTATAAATATTTATACTAATGTAGCTTTTAATATGGCCCAGTTATGCCCTATATCTATTACTATTTTAAAACTGTAAAAAATCCATAAACTAAAATTACAGATCAGATATGGATAAACTAAATATGCAGATCTACTAAATAAACGATTCTGATTCCGAACATCGAGTTTGTCTATTTATCGGTTTGTTTGTTTGCGGATCACGCCTAAACTACTGGACCAATTAATGAACCATATACCTACCATTCAGGAGCCCTTTTTACGGATTGAAACATAGGCTATATATATTTTATTGAAATCAAAGACGTGGATTCTTAGATACAGCTTGAACTCTCTCAACCAAAAGCAGCCATTTGCTACGAGGTTCATCGTAAGCTGGCTGTCAGATATTTTGGTGGAAAGTTTCGCACTCTTACGAAGTCGCGGGCATCAGCTATTTATGTATAAAAACACTTACTAATAATTATAGTTTTTAATATGGAACAGTTAAGCTATATATTAGGTAACTAAACTCATGTAAGTGTATTATAGCGCTTATGAGCTAAAGACTACACATTACGCAGAATGTGTAGCCATTCATAAACACTATGGGGAACCCTGAGCATCGGACAAGAAATTCTGTTTCCCGATACTCAGTGCCCACCCCTCTTATACTACAAACAAACTAATAAACAAAAAACTAACAAATAAATGATTACCTACAGCTAAGACAAGACAAGTGTGAAGGGAGAATTGGTTTGTGAGAATGTGTAAAGGGTGTGTGTATGGTGTGTAGGTGGGTTTGTGTAGGTGTGTAAGTGTATGAGTGTGTGTCTATAAATTCGAGGAGTTAGATGTAAAATTTCGCCTTCTGCTTACTGTAGGTAAGTTTGTACCTACACAAAATGCATTACCCAATGCATGTAATCGATACTGATCAGTTCTTGAATTGATAGTAAAATTTGATCATTATCTTCAGGTTACATAGTGTCTGCATTATTTGTCTGGATAAGAGCATTTTTTATTTTAACGTTCATAGTATTTTATTAATTTTACCGTTTTCTATCCATTTCTGATTCGGTGTGGAAGTAGAAATGTCTCTGCTTAGGCTCCGTCGGCATCACCTCAAACGCGTATTTCTTCCCTCCTGGTGCACAAGTCTGTATTCTGTATCCGTGGAGACATGCCATGCCTGAAAAGATGTCATTATATCCTGTATACGTTGCCAAAATAACTGAAGCTTATGTTAAAACATTTAAAAGTACAGTGAATATACATTTATTTGCAATATTTCCAAATAATAGGAAGAATAGCAGTTAGAAGATTTTCAAATAGAACATTACACTAGAATATAAATCTGTCTAAAGTAAATTAGTGAAAATATTTAAATATACTAAATAATACAGGTACTAAAAACATTTAACATAGTAATGTCCACAGAACTACATGAAACATGAAGAAGCTATTTTTCATTGTGAAACTTACCAAAAGCATTCTTGCTGTTCCCATCATTGTAGAAGTAAAGGCAAGCATCCTTCAGCACGCAATATCTCTTCGCCCAAGACTTCCACTTGGAGCCGAGCTTCATCAAATAGCCGAAACAGTCAGGTCGTGGTATTGAAGACGGGGGTAGTTTCATGTTTCTCATTGTTACTTCTAACCAGCCGTCGCGCTGTAAGAAAAACGAGACATACTGTTATGTACTTATTGTATCACTTATATTGTGACTTATATTGTTATGTGACAGGACATTATTATTTCAGGACAGAAGTAGAGGTTTCAATATTCTGAGCAGTGATTTTGGAGATCAGTGGACCAATATAAGTTGATAACGACATGAGATTATTTAAGTGTGAAACATAATATTCGGCTTCAAATGTGAACAAGAAAAACTTAATGATGAAGATTTTGATCAAGTTGATCTTTTTTGCGGCGCTGTATGGGTAGAGCCTCCACAAGACCAGGTACTTACTTCAAAAACATACAGAAGAGACTATGATCTAAAATGATAATAATGAGACTGCAGTAAGGGCTACCCTATTTAGTTTACCTGATTGGTAGCATCGATAGCATGTGCGAGCACAGCGCGCCATCTAGCGGCAGCTTCCGAAGTATCCGCTGCGAGTTGCAAACGGTTCCCACCGCCGCGCTGCAGTCTAAAACCGTGTGGTCTCCCGACGTCTTCTTCAGTTAGTTGATAGTTTACTAGCATTAGGGCTCCAACTGGGTGAATGCTCTGAAATAATATAGCCTTTATTGTTAAAAGTCTTAAATACAAATTAGCTCACTTCAGCAAAAAAATTGTTTTGGAAAATAGTGAAACTATTTGAAAATCTCAGGATAATAGTACATTATGGTACAAGTGTGGTACATTGGTGATTACCGCCGAGGTGCCATTGAGACCCGAGCCGTAGGCGAGGGTCTTAAGAAAGCCGAGAACGGTAATCACCAATACACACGTGTATCATACGACGTTTTTCAACACACTTGTGAATAAAATAACAATAATTTCAACAGTGAAAACGCGTTGTGAAAAATGTTTCGCTATGGCGGGAAAAAATAATCAGTTTTCCTATGCGCGCGCATTGCGATCGGCCACAGACTAAAGGGATGAGGTTTTTTTTTTATTTATTTTCCGCGCTTAGGGTTTTCGCCTATTCTGCCACGTAAAAATGGGGAATTTAAAGTTTTCTTTTATTACAGAGAAAACAAAAGTTATATTTGAGTGAAAGTTTTATTTATTAAACACGTACGAGTTAAAATTATCTATTTAAATAAGAAGTTGCATGAAATGAGCAAGCAATAGGAACATTCATTTATTTGTTCTATTGAACACGATCTTATTTTTGAATAAAAACTTTTTTAGTAACAAAGCTACTCAACCTATAAAATTTAAAAAAAAAATCTATAACTCACTTGTGAGTTATAGCAATGAAAAAGTCACAGTTTGATTATGGGTGTCATTATGTGCCTAATTGCGGTGACCATAGAGCCACTTTATGAGCAAGTGTGTTGAAAAAAAATATTATGAAGAAAATGGGCCTATTGTTTTTCTGCAACCATTCTTCGTCATAAGTATTTTTCATAGTTGCTTTTTATTTCTTTATTTACACTAAAGCCCTCCAACTAACCCAAGTCATAAACTCAACAAGTTGCTCTCACACTAATACCAACTCCCGAAGACTTACCGAATCCGTCTTGTAATAATACAAGCAGTTGTCTCTCTTCAGCACGAACCAACGTCTCGTCCATCGCGGTGGGTGATGGGGCTTCAACGGCGCTGCCCGCCATAAATATCCCGAGTACAACGCCGCTGGACCCCCTTCGTGTGCTAAGGAAGCTACCACTTCACAAGTCCGGGCCACCTGAAGTAAGCCGTAAATATTTTAGGCTCCGTGCGCACAGAGGCAAGGCTAACAATCTGTTATTTATTAAAATCATATAATAGACGATCATTTAGAATCGTCTTCTATCTGTACCCTGGTATGATAGAAGCCTTAAATAACCATATTCGATGGCTGTTTTCACACTGCCATCGAAACGACACGACAGCTACACGATTTTAGAGAGCTAAATGTCAGAACAATCTATTGATATTACATGTTTAAGATATCTACATTCAATAAAGTTTTAAATGCGTAGGAAGGAGGCTTTGATCTTTATCGTAGCATGAATGCGAATATAGCTAGTGAATAACCAAATGCAATATAAATAAACTGAGTATCTATCAAAATATAATACCTACATACACTTGAAATACCTAACCTCACCTAACAAGCCGATGGCCCACGTGATATTAAAATAAATATAATATTCATTTAATTTTAACCTCAAGCGAGTATACGAGCAGGTATTCTGCCTGCTTCATTCTAATAGAAAAATGTTGGGTATTTCGAGCATTAAAACTTACATCCAACTCCAATATTTGCGATCCTGAATGGGCAATCTTAACAACTTCTGAATGTGTTTTGTCCAATACGTTGATGCCTGCAAATTTTTAGTTGGTTAAACTTTAACCACCAATAAAAAATATGCTGTCGCAGTATACATATAGCTATCTGATTTACAAGTGTAATTACAAAATAGTTGAGTCCTAAAAGAAAAAATTAAATCAGAGCAGCTGTAGCTGTGATGTCATCCACTCTCAGGTTCTGACTGAAAACCAGCGCCGCTTTGCTTCTGCAGAGCTGCATTAACAACTAGACCCTGTCTCGCCCTGCCTCAGCGGAGGACGGCACACGGGGGGGTTTTTAGTGGGTTCGAGTCCCACATACCCCCTTCCGTCACCCCCGTGGCGGAAGGGAAGTGCGAGGGCATTTTTCCCCCCTAAAAAAAAAAAAAAAAAACAAGGACACCATATCAGCGCTGGTCAGCACCCACAAACATATAACTACCTAGGTAGTAGAGTTAATATTACGTATTTTGTGCTGATCTGTTCTATTATTTTATTTTATTTTCTAATTAATTTTGTATTGTTTTCTTATTGTGTAATTATTCTACTGTGTTGTACCTGTGTTGTGCTGTGTGCCAAATAAATATTTCTCTATCTATCTCTATCTCTCTCTATCAAAATAGTAGAGAAAAGTCATCCAACATTCTGTCTTTCTGTCATATATTTTTTCTTTTAGCTTGACTTAAAAATAAGACTTACTTACCATTAACAGCTATAACAATATCACCAACTTCAAGACCGGACGTCTCGGCTGGCGTATCGGGTTCGATCGCTGAAACTACCACCGGCTTGCTTCCGTGAATCCGGAATCCAAACTCTTCGTTGCCACGTCGTACTACAACAGTCTTGTCGCTTTCTGAAATTAGTTTATTAATTGCATCAGTAGGTATTTTAGACCCTTTTCATCATTCAGCCATGTTAGAACGTCTATGATGAACATACCCTAGTTTCTAGAGCGACCGTTTTTGTGGAACCTGCCCAACAACCTAACCGTTACACAATTATAATTAAATCAAAATGCCTAATATGATCTTAAAATGTTTCATATTATGTATGAGCAATCTATACACGATAATACCTTGTATAGTGAAGATAAGACTCTTAAAAATAGTTTGGAAAGTGACTGAAAAGAAAACTCCCGACCGTATAATACTCCACAGCACATTTGACCTAAAAATTCATTTCTTATCTAAATAGTACAATGATGTTGGCCTACAGACGGCAGTAAACTTCAAGAAAAATGTCGACCCTGACACAGTTAGAATTGGAAACATGTATCCATGGTAATATTTGCTCCATAATAGACTTTCTACATTTGGCAGCCATCCAAATCGTTTTGCTACAAAGTTTCATTCATGCATTAGGCAAATGGCTATTTGCAGGAATCTTATCAGTTTTGTTTGGTAACTGTTGCAAACTAGAATTGGCGGCGCTAAACATAATAGCTGGTTTAACGTTGGTAAAAACATGGTAAGGTACATCCTGTCTAACAAGTTTTGATATATCAATTAGCACTGCGACTTCACTGCAAGAAACAATCGTGGTTTTCAAACTGTTTCGGCTTTTTCTAACCTATCAAAATTGTAGGTCAAAAGCATGGGCTGAATTATTCGTCCACGTGGGAGAAGTGGGAGAACACACTACATTGATAGCTTTAAAAATTGCTATCAGCTAGTCGAACATTGTTAGTTATTATTAAATTGTTTAAAATAAAAATAATAACTAAAACATTGTTAGAAGTTTTAGAACTGTACGTAGCACTTTAGCTGGAGTCGTTTAAAAAAAACCATTACCACAAGGTTCAGAAGCCACAAGTCTGTTCACTTCACATTGCCGACACCATAGCACCAGCATTAACTTGAAAATCTCCTCCAGTTTCTCTCTTATACTCCCCTTAGGGTTCATGAGGACTTCTCTAACTAAAACATCAAAAAGTATTTTTTCATGTACCTCTATTTATGTAAGAAAAATAATTCAAAAATATTGTGTTCACTTACACGAGCGCCCCATATTTTTTGCAAGAGATTTGGCTAACATTCACACGATATTGAACTTCATGTAACTTCAGCAAGAGTCTTCTGAAGGTTGAACTTCATCCAACTTGCGTCATCAATGTTATACTCATCAATAACCACTACGTATTCTTACGATAAAATCAATACGCTTAAAACATGTTCCGAACCGTCTCGAGTAAAAATACCTCTAGCCACAGTAGAGTTTCGTCAACAACTGAACTCTTGACGTTAGACGTACTTTGTAACTATAAATATAGATCATCAACTCCAGTCTTTTTAATCTGGTTAGAGCTCTCATCCGTCTGATCCAGTTTATCTTTAAGGCTTCTACGAGTTTAATAGCTTTGTGAATAGCGTAGGTTTTAAGCAATAAAGATTTTCAAGGTCAATATAAGGATCCATAATTTCAGTTGGATTGAGTTGATTTTACTTGGATCAGAGATTCGTATCGACTCGACACTGAAACCTAATAAACGGTTAGAAGTAACTTTCCAAGGTCATCCAATTTGAGCGTAGCTTTTTTCAGCGACTTTTTACGTGAATCATTGGGAGCATTACATCAGCGAAGGAAAAAAATCGTGCCAATGGATAAGCAAAAGAATTCGGAGGACAATTCTAAAATAATAGATGATGCTATTTAAATAGAGAGTACTCAAAATAGTTCACACGTCACAAGTGAACCAGTTAATGTCGGTTAGTGACGTAACTGGATAGCTAAAGGTGAAGAGATTATAATAGGTGGGAGAGAGAAATATGCTGTGGAAGCAATGTTGATTGAAACAACTAACTCCTTCGAATACAATATTCCTCAAGCTTATAGTGTAATCACAGAACACTTAACGACTGCTCTGTGTTGTTTCTGAAAGGTTATCTAAACTCTTAACCCAAAAGCCCATGTAGCAGTTATTACAGGCTTTGTTAGAACCTTAAAAGGTTTAAGGAAAAATTATATAGCTGGTTATAAAGCGTGAGATATGTATAAATAGATATAAATCTTTGCAAAAAAGAACTCTGACAGCAATATCGTAGCAAATCGCATTCTATCCACCAAATTCGATGTAGTTATTCGGTTAGTCACCGCATCATCGCTTTCGTGACGCAGAACTCGTTGTACACAAATCGCTATGGTCAGTAAAAATAGTTTTTTATTCGAAGTAGGTACTTGCCCATCGCAACTCAACCGTAGTTATGTGAATTTGACTGGATGTTAGGTGTTTTTACTCTATCTTATACCGATTTGTATGAAATAGATATTTTAAGAAATATGTACATTATATTGTGAATGTCATTATCACTGTTAGGTTAGGTTAGTAGTTTATTATTTTAGTTTTCTTTAATTCTTCTCAACCATTATAATCCCTGGCGAACTTGTTATGTATTTTAACGGTTATAGGCAAAAGTAGCCATTCTACATAGTATTTATTTTGAAGTGAGCCATCTGTTTACTATTTCTTGAAAAGGTTTTTATTAGCATCTCAAACGTTATAAGTCGAGTGAAATTTGACGGTCTTGTCCATGATACGGGGATTTGTTTTCCTAACCTTTCACTTACCAAATCTATCATCACCTTCCATCGGTTAGTCTCAAGCAGCATTCAAACCCACGGTCTTCCCTTTGGTAAGGAGATGCGTTTTCTTTACCAGTTTCACTTACCGAAGCTATTATCAGCCTGTCGCCGGTTCAGCTCAATGCAGGCCCGCCGGTGGACGAGCCGATGTGTCAGCGCTACATATCGTTTGTTGAACTCAGTCTCAGAATCCGTAGGATCGTCTTTGCTAGCACTGGTGTGTTCTAATACATCTGTACAAAAAAGTATGCATGTACGTCTGAATTCTTTATTATAGTGGAAACAAAAATTACTGCTTTACTTACCTACATTAATCTTCATTTGCTTTCAATTTTTTTGTTTAAAAGTTTCTAGTTCTTGTCAGTAATCATTTATCTTCAGTTATTGATTCTATGGTTAGGTATACTAAACCACAGATAATATAATAATGACTAAAATTAATACAGGTTGAAAGGTCCTAGGCATTGTTTTTATAATAATCACTGGTACTGACTGATTGGTAATGATTTAGATCAGTTGAAGTAGATTATATAGGTTTGGTTACATTTACATGACGTGTATTTTGTAAAAACTGTATTAGTCATAATTTTTTTCCCAATGAACTGATTCTAAGTAGTATATTAGGTATTAGGTATTATAAGTATGTATTTAGAAAGAAAAAAAAAGTATGTATGTATTCTATCAGCCATCTAGTTTCCATCGTACAAGCTTTGCTTAGTTTGGGACTAGAAGGCGTTGTGTTAAGTGTCCGTGAATATTCATTTATTTATTTATTTTATTAAGCACACACGCAGTAATCATAAGCTATAAATATTTACCTGGCGGAAACCTCGCCCAATGATCATCGTTTGCTGATAGTAGAATCCAGTTGCCACACCACCAAGGAGCTGCATAAATTCCCTTTTCTTCCCGAGGTCGTTCACCATCCGAGCTACCGGAATACTCTTCTTGCTCTAAGATCAATAGTTCCAAAATGTTTATGCCCTCGTATAAATAACACCCCTTGTGATTTTTAAAAGCAACCTTCATACAAGCTTGCTAACAGATATTTAAAAAAAAGATCAATGTACAGGCGTCATAGCTTAGTCGGTACTAGCTCCACCTTCCGTGCTATGGGTCGTGGGTTCGATCCCCACCGAGAACAAACATTTGTGTGTGTCAAACATAGATGTTTGTTTTGTGTCTGGGTGTTGCTATGCACTATGAGTATGTATTTACAAAAAAACATATGTAGGTACATAATGTATTCTATCAGCAATCTAGTTCCCATAGTACAAGATTTGCTTAGTTTAGGACTAATATTTATTTATTTGTCAAAGGCAATTTAAACTTGAAATTCCATGTGAAAGTATTTGAGCTTCTTTAGTTTTTTCCACGTATCAATTTGAAAGCATAATGCCGTTGCTTGCATCCTTCGTATTACCACAGATCATATAATACTATGTATTACTAACAAAAACATTATTAAGTCGCTTACCGTCGGGATCCACACTTGATCCAGCAAGTTTGTCCAAGGAGTTACCAGCTGATTTAGCTATACGAATGTCTTGGGGTTTATCGGTGGTTGCATACTCTTCTTTACCTCTTTCCTCAGACTAAAACAAAGTTATAATATTGTGTATTATTTTTTTGGAATAGGTCTCTAGTTAGGCTTTTTGCCACAGAGTCGCCCTATTTCTGCCGTTAAGCAGTTGATTCTCACATTGCTGTGTTCCAGACTTCCAGTTTAAAGGGTTAACATTTTTTGTTGACATTTCTCAACACTCTCATTAAAACAAATTCTGGGCCACTTTGAAATCCGTCTATTCAATCTGTGGTTTCCATACCTTAGCTCGTACTTCAGAACGGTGCCTATAATGCCTTGACTTATCTTCAGACCGGTACCGCTTATCCAGTTTCTTGTACAGTCTTACACCGCTGGTTGACTTCTTATGCGATGACGAACATGGAGAGTCGGCAAAGCCGGCGGGAGCAGGTACTATATCTGGGGTAATGCAGTCTGCGTAGGACTCCTAAAACGAAAGCAAAAGTGTGAACAATAATCTGAACAATAATATTTACGAATTAATATGCTATTTGCTGCAGGGATTAGTACCAATTTTATCCATTACTACTATGAGTTTCTACATTATTATATTTTCTATCATCACAGCTCTTGAGATTCAGTGTTAAAACCCGGTGTTATAAGTTAGGCTACGCTTTCGATTTGTAGAATCAGTTTTGAGTTCAATCTCTCAAAATATTTAATTGCTCTGCAGTACTCACATCAGTGTGTGAAGTCCTCGATGTCATGCTATTCTGTTCATAAGCTGCCGCGGTGATAATATAAACCTCATTGCCGCAACTCTTACAATGCGCTGTTCCCTCACACTCCATGCTGTGCAAGCTATGCTCTGTTTGCTCTGAGTAAAACACGGAATCTGAACCAGGAGAGACGGAACGGAGTGATTCAGCTGATTGCGTTTTGCCGAATTTACTATCTGAAAACACAACACCCATTTTTATGGATTAAAAGGAAACTTCTGAAGCTAAATAACAAAGTTTACAAGAGTCTGACACAAAGGACAAAGCTATTTTGCTTTTGATGTAAGCGTTGCGACGGAAAGCGGATACAGTTTGAGCGAGTAGGTACGCTTCAAGATTCACTCACGAATAAAAAGAGTAATAGTACATTATGGTACTAGTGTGGTACATTGGTGACTACCGCCGAGGTGCCATTGAGACCCGAGCCGTAGGCGAGGGTCTTAAGAGAGCCGAGGACGGTAATCATCAATACACACGTGTATCATACGACGTTTTTCAAGACACTTGTGAATAAAATAACTATAATTTCAACAGTGAAAACGAGTTGTGAAAAATGTTTCGCTATGGCGGGAAAAATTAATCAGTTTTCCTATGCGTGCGCATTGCGATCGGCCACAGACTAAAGGGATGAGGTTTTTTTTTATTTTCCGCGCATAGGGTTTGCATATATTCTGCCACGTACAAAATGGGAATTTAAAGTTTTCTTTTATTACAGAGAAAACAAAAGTTATATTTGAGTGAAAGTTTTATTTATTAAACACGTACGAGTTAAAATTATCTATTTAATTAAGAAGTTGCATGAAATGAGCAAGCAATAGGAACATTAATTTATTTGTTCTATTGAACACGATCTTTTTTTTGAATAAAAACTTTTTTAAGAACAAAGCAACTCAACCAAAAAAATTAAAAAAAAAATCTCTAACTCACTAGTGAGTTATAGCAATGAAAAAGTCACAGTTTGATTATGGGTGTCATTATGTGCCTAATTGCAGTGACCATAGAGCCACTTTATGAGCAAGTGTGTTGAAAAAAATATTTTCCCTATTAACTGTAGTATTTACCTTTGTCTTTTTTTTGGTGCCTTGGTGAAGTGGTTGGACTGCGAACATAACGCAGTGGCGTTAACCTTGATCCAGCACTAGTAAGTGTTCTAGTTGTTTCAACATCTTCTGCTTCTAAAGAGCTTACACACGGTAGAGTTGGAATTGATTGCTTTCTTCGAGGCAGACTCCCTGGTAGTGATATGCTCTCATTTGAACCACTTTTTCTTCTTGGTCTATAAGGATAAAGTACAAAAAGCAGTATGTTTTTGACAAAATAGATTAAGGCTTAAAGGTAAAGGTTACTTACCTATATCCTGAATGGTTGTTAGTTGTTGGTGACTTGGCATGGCTACAATTGGTGCCTGTTTTTCTTCGAGGACTATCACGCAATCTTCTATGTTTCCTAGGAGAGATATTCCCATTGTTCGCTCCTTCTTTTCTATACTGTTCACTAGAATCATCAGACGTTGGTATATTCAGATGAAGTTTTACATTAGACCCCATGATTTCTCTCCTATCATGAGGCCTGTAGGTATGGCTTCCATCAACAGTCTTACTCTGCGTTGGACTTTTGGCTTTAAGTTTAGTCCTTTTAACATACCGCTCTCTTTCTTGTGGTCTTTTAGTTTCAACTTCTTTTTCTTTAGCCTGTTTCTCTTTTACAGATTTTTCGATATCAACAGTTTCTCTAGGAGAAGATGAAACACTTTTAGTTTTTTCTGCAAAGTGAGTTTTCTTTTTTCTAGGAGCTTCAGTTGACTTTTCTTCTGGAGACTTCATACTTGAAGGCTTGAAGATGCTTCGCTCAGACTTTTGGCTGATGCTATCGGGATCCTTCGATTTCTTGCTTCCGAAGTCATCCTGTGATGTTGAGACAGAGTCGTCGTATGATTTAGAGAATTCTAAAGTAAAAGCTTTTTTCTTTCGCCTTTTTTCCTCGCTCAGCCATGTTTTAGGTCGAGTAGTTGATCTGTATTTCTGAGAATGTTTGTAAGCTGAAATATGAACAATATTTTTATTAAATATGTATTATAGTTTGAAACTTCACAACGTTCTAAAAACGTTTTCAATATCTTACTCAAACCTCCATCGTCGTCGTCTTCAACCGGACTTTCATAATATCCTGATGAGGAATAGTGTGCACTTCGTTCATCATCTGATAAAGAACCCTGAAAATAGCACTATTTAAGTACTTACTACCTTTGTATTTAATTTCCTGGGAAAATTTCGTTTGGTTATGAATTCTTACGATCATTTTTGGTACAAGCTGCTCCATTTCCTTGACTGGACTTTTAGAGCTTTCTTCTTTAGATTCAGATTTTTCAAGCACTTCTTTTGGTTTTCCAGTTTGCGTCTTGTCACCGAGATCTCCAGTGACATTAGGATTTGAGCCACCTAAACTGTAACTTCCACTAGAACTGCTTTTTCCACTCATAATTCCTTTCATATTCTGAAAAAAAAAAAAAAATGTAAAAAGTAAAAAAAAAGTTATAAACCAATTTAAATCTCAGTAAATATCTTACTTTTAGTTTAGGTGTCTCTTCTTTAGATTTAGTTTCAGTCTTATCTCTCCTAATCTGTTCATGGTATGGAGTAATTTCTGCTTTTACTTCTATTTTTTCTACACTTGCTTTATGTGGTAGTCTATCAGGTAATGGCAAGGGCGGTGATGAAAGGTCAGGAACTATAAAATCGTCGTTGATTTCCAGTGGTGGAGAAAAACTTGGCACTATAAGGTCTTCTGCAATGTTTTCAGTTCGCGTTGATGAATACATACTCGAAGCACTTTCAAAAGAGGACCCATCTTGAGCTCTATTTCCTTCTGGATCTGAAAAAAGATGGTCAAATTTATAATTTAGATCAAAATAATATGTTTGCTCTTAGTGTTTAAATTGATTAATTATGTAATTCATATTGCTCGTACACCTACTATGATATGGTTTATGAATATACTCTGATTAAACTTACTTTGATTTTGATTTTTACCACTCTTTTTAGAACTATCGGAGTTAGCAGTAACATAATCTTCAGTCGTTGTTGTACTCTCTGATACATCTGTTGTATTGAGTTTTCCTGAATCAGTCCTAGCTAAACTGGTTTCACTACTGGCGGCTTTTGTCAAAGGTGCTTCAGCCGGTGACTCTATGATTTGACTCGGAATGGTTCCATTCGGCTCTTTAGGCAGCGTTTTCTTTTGTAGTTCTCTCCTCCGTGATGGACTAAGAGCTCTTTCTCGTTTCTTGTTTATAAAACTTGGCGTTCTTTTAAAAGGTACATCAGCTAGATCTAAGCTGGGATGCGTGATTGCTATAGCAGGATTTGTTTTTGGTGGTCCTATTGGTGATAAAGTTTTTGATATGGTTGGTTGTTTGGTTATTGGTGGAAGAACTACACTGGGAACAACTGCTGGTGGTGACAATGACGCTCTTTGCGCTGAACTTGAGCTTGATGTATCTAATTTATTTCTAGGAGATGTTGGAGATTGGCTCTGTAAAATTGCATACATAGGTTTATAATAATTACATTCCTAAAATTACAATATAGGTAAACCATAATATAGGTGGTAATCACCTGTGAGGCATCAAACTCTTCATCTAAAGCATCTGTATCCAATGATGACCGTTGCTGATGTTGCAATAAAAGAAGTTGTTTTCTTCTCGATGTTGGAGTCAACAGTGCAAGAGCACCAGGAGATGCTGCTAATGAGCTCAAATCTGATGAACTTACTACTGTTCCGTTTTCAGTGCCGGAATCAACTTGTAAAACTGTTGTTTGTGATTCATTCCACATGCTATCAGAATGATCTCTGCAAAAAAGGCTTTAGATAAATTTCAGGCATCTGAATTATCCTTCGAATAAAACACACAGCATAATACAAACCTGCTCTGATCAACAGTCAAGGACTCATTAGATGCACATGGTGAAGATTTTTCCAAAGGAGCAAGGATAGTAGTGACACTGTTCAAAATAACGTGTCGTTTGGCTTTTTGGTCCACGTCAACTTCCGCTTTCTCTGGTGATCCTGGACTTGATTGAGCAGTGCTTAAAATCAAAACAAGTGAACCTTAAAATCATACGCAAACAATAATAATTACGCACATCGAAATGCAGACAGATACCATGCGCGTACAAACAACACCAACAATCAACAGTTTATTATGCTAAAGGTATTTGATTGGTGACGAAACGAGCTACTTAATCTTACAACCCAAAATACACATCAAAAAACAGATAGGTTATTTATTATACTTTACGTATTATTTGCGTGATTGGTAACAAATTATTGCTTTTGAAGACTAACAATACAAATCAATTAAATTAATTTAAGTACTAGCAAACAGATTTGGTACAGAAACTTCAAGCCTTTGAGAAAGTGGGTAAGAACTTCATATTGATGTTTTGCAAAGCCTTATTTAAAAAGCCAGTGGATGACCCGTACCTGGATTCAGGAATTTCGACATCCTTTGCATTCATAATTTCAGGTTTTTCTTCAAAACTTACGCTTCGATTTCTAAATGTTTCATGCTTGTAACTAATATACTTTTCGTGAAAGTCTCCATATGGTGGATTTCCATCTGAAGAACTATGGAGAAAAATAAATGACTGATGCAATGACGGCAAGCATTTTATTAAAAAAGTAACTTTGCAGAAGAGTATTGAATAATAGCGCTAAAATCATCTCATAAAATAAATTGTGTTGTGTTGGCATTTTCTCGTGAATGTGAAATTATGGTAAGGTGCATTTTCTATTAGATTTCACCATGGTTTTAGTTATTTTGTGGTACTTACCTAAAAGAACCATCTGGCTCAAATCCAAAGATACCTTCATCTTTGATAGGGGTCTGGCTATAGTTCTGAGCGGTATACTGTTCGTACATAGCTTCTCTCTCCCTATCTTTTCTAGTCATGTTCTCTTGACTAGTTGACATAACCAGTGGAGCATCTTTGATGCCATCTCCATTAGTTATCTCAGTTTTTCTTCTGAAATAATCATTATTACTAATCAGTTACCTAGTTAAAACTCATTACTAAATAACAATAAAATTGTTGTGGTTAAAACTTACACATCTAACAGTATTTCTCCTTCTGAAAGAGTTTTCTGTAATATCCTTTTGTTTTTCTTGCGAAGTGTCGTGAACGGAATAGCTTCATCATCGGGTCTTGGCTCAAAGTCTATGATAATTTCTCGTTCATTCTTTTCACTATCATCAGTGGTCGTTGCCGATGTTTCAGTCGAAGGTTCCGATTGGAATGTTGAAGTTTTAGAAAGTGGGTGCGAAGAATTAATCGTTTTTTGTGAAGCGTCACTTGTACTTTTTGATAGGATAGATCGAAGACACTTATCACCTTTGGCTTGTTTGGCGATTTCCTGCTGTAAGTATTCTAGGTTTTTCCTATTCAAAGCCATAGATTTCTCAATAGTTTCTATATCATCATCTATCGTATCGTCTCTATCGCTCTCGTGAATGAATTGAAAGTTTTGCTGAAAGTATTCTTGGGCTTGTCGTTGTAAAACGCTTAGTTCTGAGTCATCTACTTTTGATGATGCAACTGATTTGACAGAACAGGATGTGACGTCGTCTGAGTCTCCTCTGGTTAGTGGAGAAGCAGCCAGCATAGAAATAGGTGATCGAGGTGATCTAGGTGGTTCTTCTGATTGAGTTCGATGCAATTTTTCGTGATCAGCCCCAATAAAACTGTAAAAACCAAACAAACATAGTTGAGTACCTACCTACATTGTGACTTATTAAAAACCAAAAAGCATGGCTACGTTACCTTTCAAGACAAGGGATCTCATTTGGACTTTCATGACCAGCTAATCGATCTCCAGCCACTTCAGAAAACGATTTGGTCAGTCTTCTGGGTCCTACAGTAAAACCATTTGTCTGAACTCCTTGCTCTGCTACTGCTTTTACCTAAAATCAGTTTTTACTTGTTAAAAATTGTTTGATTACTTGTTGAAAACTAATAATAAAGATAATAATGATTTTGCTGAGCCATTGAGGACTAACACAGCCTAATGCATTAGTACTACATGCAATTTATATAGTTTGTATATTTTAACGCTGATCAGTCTCGTGATTGATAAAATTAGAATAAATCTTACCCTTTTTATAGTTCGTGGACTCAGTGATAAGTAGTTTGGTGGCAGTGGTTTCCTTCCTAAGCATACTTCCGTTTGCGTTGCTTGTGTTCTCATCACTCCTTTCTTTATTGAGTCTGAAACCAATGTTCAGTGCTTTAACGGCTTGAGTAGTCTTCATTAGTCTTCTAATTTTATGTCTATGCAATTATGTCAAAATATACTTCTCACAAAACTCTGAAACTTATTAGTTTTGTTCATGTCCTTATTTAGGTGCCTGAGAATTAACTTGATAACCGAAGGTTGTACAGTTGTTACCTACTTGTTATCATTTTCCTTGGTATTAATCCAAAAGACGATACGTGTGGAACGAAACCGAGGGATCCTCTCCAATTACTAATAAGCTTTTACAAATTCAAATAGATAATTAAGTAAATGCTTGACCGGATTAGAGCTCAAGACAAACAGAAGTACTTTTACAAGACCTAGTACTCCTAGTTTCCTTCATAGAGTTTTGGATCTAGAAGCTAGAACACTAAATAAAACGAAGTATATAACACATTAATGTTACCTAGTACAACAACTTTGGGCTGTTCAGTCTGCGCCCTTGGCAGAGTGGAAGACAGGCCAGTTGGGTGTGGTATCGGAGCACCTTGAGGCTGGTAATGGAGGGGCGCTGCTGGAGGCCCTTGCGGTACAAACTGAGGGTATGGTGGGAACGGCTGGTACATTATCGGCAATGTTGAGTAGGGCTTCAGTTCAGGCTGCAAAGAATAGTTTGTTGTAGGTATAGGGCCAGCTGGCTACTGTTAAACTTGTAAAAGAAACTCTCTAGCATATCGCAGTAACTGTGATACCTCGTTGGCATTTGTCTGTATCGGATCCGTTTCGAAATTGGCCTTCCCTATAATTTTTATGTTCTTTGTGTCGATTATTCCTTTGGGTCCTCTTTCATCATCATCATCAACCTACATCGGTCTAATGCCGGACGTAGGTCTCTCCCAAGACTCGCCACTGAGCCCGCTCCTCTTTGTATTTCCAGACTAGCCGTCGCCCGAGGCGTTGCTCGCGTTCTAGACACTTTAGAGTGTGACTTTTCAAAATTATTTTCCTAGTGCACCCTTACACTATATAAGGCTACAACCCTTCAAATTTCATACCTCTACGACATATTAGTTTAGACTGTGCGTTGATTGTCAGTCAGCTTAAAAAGAGTTTTATATATTAAGAAGATTCAACGATTTTAGGGTGAGGTCCAGGTGAACGTCTTACATCTCGTCTTCCGGTTCGTGAAATCGATTGCATCCACAGTGTAATTAAGTTTTTACCTTTACAACTCGGCCGTCGATCAGCCTCTCGCAGTCTCTTCTGTAGCGGCTGCCACTAACAGCAGCAGGCATGACAGAGTCGTCGAATGTTGTCAACGTGTGCGAGCGAGCGAACGATACGTGTTTCGTTCTGGAATCACAAATAGTTTTATTAATAACTAGCCGTCGCCCGCGGCATTGCTCGCGTTCTAGACCCTTTAGAGTGCGACTTTTCAAATTTCCTTTCTTAGTGCGCCCCTACACTATATGAGGAACCTACCCTCCAAATTTCATACTTATAGTTTAGGCATGTGCGTTGATTCTCTGTCAGTTTCAAAAGAGTTTTATATATATTGATGATTCAAACTTACTAGAATGTAGATAAGGTCTTTATTACAATAGCAAAAAAGTATGTTTTTATGAATCTTAAGATAGACCTAAAAGTTTTTTTTGTTGATAGTGATCTTCATAAAGCGGTCGTGATATAGCGGAAGCAAAAGTATATAAATTTTATGTACAATACTGAAAAGTGAAACATTAGATAGACGTATGTCTCTACGAATAATATCGTAGTCATATTACATAGTGTGAACTCAGCTATATAAATCTTTAGATTGATCTAAAACAGTAATATACTATCTTATATTTAAGGGTATATATATGTATATGCTTCTATGAAAGCATCACATTCCTCCCTTGCTGCTCGTAAGCAAAAAGCTTCTAAAACTTTTATAAAGGCTAATGACCAAAGCCCCCGTAATTCAGGTGCCTGCCAAAAAAACATGCAAACCCGAGTTCTTGTACAAGACACCACAAATGACCCGCACTGCGAAAACCCAAATCCGCAGCATTTTGACGTCGTAAAGCAGCAATTTAGACAAAAAGGCTCTATTTACCTGTGAGGTGGTATCGTGAGAGGGGGTGGCGGGGGCGGTGGCGGTATGGGTGTGTGGGCAGGACAGCTGGAACACATAAACTGGCTTAAGTACTAGACGCACGGCTTTTTGATCTAAATGATAAATGAGACTGGTTTTTTACGCTGCTTCATAGTGCGCTCGCTAGCTTAAACACGCAGTTATAGTATGATTAATAAGAAAAATTAATTACAAAAAAAATACGTATTAGTATTCTTAGCAATCTAGTTCCGAAAAAATATTGATTTATTTATAGCTTAGATGTAAGTTTGTGGTAAAGCAGAAGTAGCATCAGCGTGACTGATGGAGGTAGTTTTTGATATAAAGCTTAGAGCAAAGCTTTTTTCTCAAAAGCAGTCACAATAATTTTTTTTTTATCTTGATTCATCATACGGCTGAGGAAAGCTGGCAGGCCTCTGACCTATGAGGACATACGTCACTTTCGTCAAATCAAAGTCAAATACCTATCTTTATTCAGTAAAATAACAAGAATCATTTAAAATTGTCTTATAAGCTAAGTGATTCTAGATACCAGTTCCTCGCGATCAGAGTCTAGAAGAACGGGCAAGAAACTACCGCCTAATTCCTAGTATTTTTTTCTATAATCCTTCTTACAAAGAATTATACTCAAATGCTGAGTGAGAGAGTGTTATTTTAACGAAAAGAAGTGTGGTCAACGAAAAATAGCAGAAGATTATCAGATCTTAGCTCGACAAAATCAGCCATTTTAGATAATACCGTCATCAGTGTCCAATATGAATTACACCAGTACATTCAGTCCACCCGTTTGTAATAGCGCGTGCACACTATGCCCGGCATGAATGCCGCGATTAATTCCGGAATTATTGCCACAGCAACATCGCCTTTATTCTCACCAAAGAGCTAGGGCATGAACTTGGCGATGTTGCTGTGGCAATAATTCCGGAATTAATCGCGGCAATAATTCGGGCAGCGGCATGGGCATGTGTGAACGCGGTGTAGGAATACAGGCGATGTTGCTGTGGCAATCATTCCGGAATTAATCGCGGCATTCATGCCGGCAGCGGCAATGGCATAGTGTGAACGCGGTATAACGCGGAAGTTATGACTTTTTATAAGCATAAGTTTTATGATTTATTTAATGTACCTTTGTTAATGTACCAACCTTAACGGCCACACTCAGAGTTGATTAATGGCTACTTAAGTCGCTCCTTAGTGTAGATTTGAAAAAAATCACTCTCAGAGTCAGTTAACGGTTCATTAGCACCCCTTAATGGCAATTAAATTTAAGTACAGCAAAACCATCACTTAACTATTTAATGACTGATTTTGACATTTCGTTTGAGGTTATATCTATAATGTTGTGATTCGCGTTTCGTTGTGTTGTGTGTAAGGATTATTAATCAGTGTATAAAATACAAAAATGTCTGATCTGCTAGACTTTATGTAAATGAAAGTCATTTTCAACACACTTGCTCATAAAGTGGCTCTATATGGTCACTGCAATTAGGCACATAATGACACCCATAATCAAACTGTGACTTTTTCATTGCTGTAACTCACTAGTGAGTTATAGATTTTTTTTTTGAATTTTTTTGGTTGAGTTGCTTTGTTCTTAAAAAAGTTTTTATTAAAAAAAAGATCGTGTTCAATAGAACAAATAAATTAATGTTCCTATTGCTTGCTCATTTCATGCAACTTCTTATTTAAATAGATAATTTTAACTCGTACGTGTTTAATAAATAAAACTTTCACTCAAATATAACTTTTGTTTTTTCTGTAATAAAAGAAAACTTTAAATTCCCCATTTTGTACGTGGCAGAATATACGCAAACCCTAAGCGCGGAAAAAAAAAATCCACCAAAATTAAACAACAATACTCACAATAACACAAGAAAAACTATTAAAATAAAAGTGCTGTGTCGTTTCAAAAAATGTCAAAACTCGTGTCCAACAACAACATCAATTCAATTGAAGAAAATGAATTCCTTCGAAAGTTATTTGACATTGACTTTATGAAAATATTTGACTTGACATTGACAGTTAAAAATAAGTTTGCTACAGATAATTAGCAATCGATACAGTGAATCGACCGAGAATCGACGATGCTCCGCCCTACGGATACCTTAAAGTGTCATTAGCTAATAAACCCTTAAATTATGTCTCTGGGATGTACCGTTAACTAACAGATTTAATGCTAATTAGTTAAACGCTCATTAGGACTAATTTAATGAAGCTTTCTGAGTGTGGCTGTAAGTGTTTCAATAGGTACTAACTCTAATAGTTTGGCAGTAAGCAGACCCTTTCCCACATTCCGATGGCAATAAAATGTTGTAAAAGATTAAGAAAACGTGTTCAGAATGGAAGACCTCGTTTCATAAGAAACCCTATCAAAAGTTACTGAGCTAGGGTTATTTACACCTTTGTAACCTTTGGGAAACCTATTTCTAGAAAATTTTTAAACGTCTTAAGTCTCGCTATGAGAAAAGTTGAGTGACATACTAAAATCCTTTCCTACTAAGAGGCCAGATTCACTTCAAGAATATAGAAATGAGTCAGAGACTCAGAGCTTTTCTATTAAGTTTAAAGTATCATGGGGACACTCTTTTATTTATTCCGACCCGGGCGATAACAATTGAGCGATTGTTACCCTAGTTTAGATAATACCCCACAGTAAACAATTTGTTACTTGAACTAGAAACATTTATTTTTAACTACTCTATATTTATAATTGTCAATGTTCAGTGCTTAACCTTTCGACCCACAACTTCATTGAGTGTAAGCATGACCTTTCTATGAAGTTCAGGGGTTAGGTTGTTTAAAAATATGGTATCTAGTCGTTAGTGGGTCGTGCGTTTGACACGTGGAAAGATTAGTGAGGTGAGGATATTGTTCTTGAACGTATTTTTATTCTGATTTTGAGAATCAGATAAGAATGGAGCTACCCGACTGCGCCACGCCTGTGTACTATCTAAATTTATGTTTTATTTATATTAAAAATACTAAGTTAAAACTAAGAATACTTACGGTATTATAGAAGGTGGTCTAGGTAAAGAGCCTCCTCGGCTAACAGACGCGATTTGGTCAACATTGTAACTTTGCGGCCAACCCGCGTTATCTTCTATTACCGATCTGAAATTGAATACAAAATTCATTGAGTGAGCATCGGAAGCCCCATTAATCAATGCAAAACCTTCGATCAAGTGAGTGTTAATGTCACTCGCTTTTAACCAATTTATTTTCAAGCGAACAACGTGTGCAAAGACATTCGTAAAAGACACACAGGCATTCCTTTTAAGACATGTAGCAAAAATATGTATAGTGCAAAGGAGTTGGGGCATTTCAGGTCCCGATTTGCATACGTTTAGTTAATTTAGTAGATTAATTTTGGTTTTTATAACTTTTGTTGGTTTTATCATAATAAATATGCAGTAGCAGTCACGAAAACGCAAAAAAAAGTTATTATTTTGACGTAAACACCTATAAATACGATAAACAACATTGAAAAAGACGCATTTTTCGAAGTAAAATGTCTAATAACTAATGATTCCCGCTGCTGTATAATGACATTGATATATTTTTTTAAACTGCATTGTAAGTGTATTGTAACAAACAAAGTTCGATCATTGCAAGTTTAAAAAAAATGTGGAACCTGGGCTCTAGCCAATTTGCCCTAGATCATTTGTGTGTAAAAATGTTTTAGAGGCCAATACAATAATTTTAGTAGGTACAACTTTAAAGCTTTACATTATTTGCACACTGAACACCAATTTTAGTGCACTTCTGGTCAGGAAATTTGTTTGGATCAAAATGATATTTTTGCATTATGATTATCCAGCTCGTGAAGCTTTGCAATTTTGTACAATATATCTTGAAAATGTTGAAATGTGCGAGTGAAAAGATCTTGGTTAGATGAAAAGGCCTGTTTGTTATTATAACAAAAGTGCTTTTTATTAATTAAAAAGTTACATAAATACGCAAGAAGGACTAAGTAAATTGAAATTTTAATAAGCTCCAAAAACCATTTACAATAAAATCCCAGTACTGCTTACATCTAATTCAATTTCAGTAAAAAACGTTTCCTCCTGATCCTTGACAATTAAGTGCTGTATTTTTACGCAGTGTTTCCCCCTCAGAACCAATTATGCGAGGAGTATAACAAAGCTCTCTGAGCCACGGTAATGTAGATTTCAAAGGTGCCTCGAAGTTATTATATATATCGTTATTTATTATCTATATATTATTTATTATCTATATTTACTATCGTTATTTACCGACGGCACTAGAAATAATCTCTGCAAACTGTCTAAATACTAATTAGACTTTTTGTGATAAAAAAAAACATAGTCTTGATGGGTATCCAGATTACGTTTTTCTATCACAAAAAGTCTAATTTTTATTTAGACACTTTGATTTATATACAATAGATAACTTTTGGGTGTATTCATAATAATAGTTTAATTTTCGGGAGCCGTATTTTGTAGGAATATTTTCTCTAAGGACTCGTAAATATTACCTTTATTAAATTAGAAGCCTATGCTAATGAATAGGACGGAATTTACCACAAATTTCCATTAAATTCTGCCTAATTTTCACTACGGTTCACCGTAATACGTTTAGCCGAAAAAATATTTTCATCGATGGATGGTTCGCTGTTACAATATCAAAGAACATCAACAAAATATCAGACAGTGTATGTACCGCTATAATTCAAAAGTTGAGAACAGTATGCTTAGTTTCACGTTAGTTTGTACAAGCAAAATAATGTAAATTCTGGTTGAGACTTTATCCTGGTAAGTACCACGCGAGTAATACCGCGCCGCGAGCTGAAACTTTTAGTTATTATCTTGTTTTGAAAACTCTTGACCAGTATTTTAATAAAAGCATTCAGATTACTAATTTCAGATAATTACTGCTATAGCATTACTAAAAGAGGCACTTCCACATCCAATACTCACTTCAATTTTAATTTTAAAATATCTTTATTTGTACAAAAAAGCTTAGGTGGTACAAGATTCAGTGTAAATTTTATCCTAGAATGTATCTATCAAAGATTACAACGTCAATCAAGCTAACATGCATTTATAACGATTAGAAACTAAGGTATTTATTACGAAGCATACAAACGAAGTTTGTTGATAACGGTAATATTCCAATACTCACTGTGGCCACTCCATCCGAGTGAAGTCTTCATCCTCCGGCATCCACGTGTACCGTTTGGGGTCAGGTTGGCTGCAAACGGAGCGCGGACGTCGCCGAAAGTACGAGCACTCGAGATCGGCGTCATAGGCGCATAGCTCCGGCGGGGCTGGTGATGGCTGACCGAACCTGGGGACGAACGCATTGTGGGCTAGGAAAACATACACAGTCCTTCTCTTTACTAAGGTTTTTAAATTGTAGAGTTCATTTGGGGCCACTAGGGGATTTTTGGGTGGACTAGGGGCTCAAGACAAAAAAAACTTTGGGTCTTTTTGGACTAGAATTTTCAGCTGAATCCTCCTGGACTGCCCTGTTTGGGGCTTTCAATTACGTACACGACCGACCGACGACGCCTACACGATACTGACATAATAGTGGTTCTAAGACGAATATCGCTGTCTGCTGATATAATGTGAAAACGTCTAGTACTAAATGTATAAGATGAGCTCTACAATGCTCCCGTGCATGTGTCTTGTTAATGTGGAAGCAGCCGTATTTAAGAGTATAAGCGGCCATTTCAAGCTCGCAAATTCTCAAAGCAAATGTGAAACTTTGCCCCAAAGAGGTCCCCGCTTTACAATGTAATCTAAAAGCAATTAATCATCAAGATAACGTCCCTAATCTTTCGATAAGCACTCGATTTCCCGAGTAAAATCAATGATGGAGTTGAATGAGTGACATGTCGGTAATTATCTGTTCAAGTTTCAGTCAAATTGTGGGAAAGTGAGTTTTTTTTTCTAGATGAGAAAATGCCTAGTCTTTTTGATCAATTTTAAAACGACTGTCATTCACTTTGGGTGTAAAAGTGTCTGAGGCCTGCCTTCTAGCTAAATTAACATTCTACAATCTCTATAGAAGAGATAACGTGATAAATGTATGGAAATAGTCTCGTAATTTTCCTTAAATTTTATTTCCACAGTGGTCAGTTGTCTCTAGAAGTTGTAGAATGTGTACATGGCAAAATTTTATTTCCACAGTGGTCAGTTGTCTCTAGAAGTTGTAGAATGTGTACATGGCAAAATTTTATTTCCACAGTGGTCAGTTGTCTCTAGAAGTTGTAGAATGTGTACATGGCTAGGGCTTGTTCAAATATTACAAAAAACAACTTACCTGGGATACCTCTGTATTGGTGCATAATCGGAGTTGAGATTCTCATCGGAGGGCACTCGACGACGGACACACACGGATAAAAATGATGCTCTGGAAATAATTTTATTATTAAAACTTCGAAACTTGCAACCAAGTTCGATTTTTCCATGCCCTGAACAAACCAATGTAAGTCCGTAATAGTAACACCATGTCTTGTATCTTTCGATCGAATTTGAAACTAAGGAATCATTCTTTAAATAAAATCTAGTAAAAATATTATTGTCAGCTGAACTAACTATGACTCCAGTAAAATCGCAGAAAAAGTTTTACAAAATTTTGTTAAAAGAATTGACTCTTTGCTTGTCGATGTAGGTAGATAAAGGTACTTAACGATTACAAACTTTCGTCGGATCGCATAACATTAGAGATTATTTGATAATACTTTCGTCGGACTAAAGTTTTCAGACTAAAATTCACAGCTTTCGGAGCAGGTTTGCAATAAAAATACTTAAAGTAATGAATTCATTTGCTCACTTGACTTCCAACACGATTACAAGGGTGAGGAATAATAAAATGGGCAATTTGTTATCCCACCTGAGGTCCTAAAAGGATCCCATTTATCGCCGAAATCTACTTGGGCAGGCCAGGCCTTGGTTGATATAACAGGGTATATTTTACCTAGCTTTAAGCCAGCTTGTTAGTTTTTAGTCGATAAACGTAAATAAAAAAAACACAAACAAAAAAAATTACTAAATTCTACCTTGCGTAAGTAAAAGATTAAATATCAACGTTGAATGTTGAATAGTATATTTTTTGGAAGAGTTACGTTAGTGAATATTATTTAACTTCTATTGTACTAAAAATGTAAGAAAAATGATTGGTAGGGCGCCACCGAGCTGAAGACCATAGCACAGATCATACAGGGTGTTACCAGACCACTTCCGAAAACGAAAGGGGGAGCTACAGCACACCAAAACCCAACCAAAAAAAAATCAGTTATCCTGAAAAATAATTATAGTCGGAGAAAACAATGTTTAAAGATTTGTATTTATTTCGCCAGCCCGCAATGTACGCATTCACGTAGGTAAGGTCGAGGCGTAGTACTATTACTTATTCTGTGTCGTAAGTGCCTACTAACGTAGGTAGGTACTAACGTAGGTCACTCGCACGTCGCGTACTTGAATGACCCGCGATGAACTCTCAGCTGTTCATGCTGTAGTAGACGTAATCTGCGTGCTGCGTGTACATTGCTGCTTTATTTATTTTATTTGTTTTTTTGCTTTTTTAAATGAAATAATTAGGTAGATATGTCTTATTATGTTGTACTGTGTGTATGTAACTAGAAAAAAAATTAAAAAGAGATAGTCAAGTCAATTTTTTTTTTCGCGATTTTTTTCGCTTAATGTTTTCAGTATCATGGTCTGATTGGAACCTCCAAGTTTTCGGAAGTGGTCTGGTAACACCCTGTATAATACTTTACTAGTAGGTAACAATAGGCTGATAGCAGATAATAGCAGCAGGTAATTTGATGTGAAGTTGTCGTTAATTATTAGGGCTTACATGTTCTTTTTATACAAAGTGAAGTTTACCTGTTGGTCCGTGAACATGGGCTCTCGATGTGATACTGGGACAGGCACCCGAGGAATCTGTCCTTCTTGGACTTCTCCAGTTCCAGCAGATCCAGTTGTTTGTTGCTGATGCAGTACTGCTCCCGAAACTCCTGAATTAAAAATATTACAGTTATCCTTCAAAGAAGCTCCTCTGGGGACGCTAAGTAATAGATGTCTTAAGTGCTGACCTGTTTGGAGTACATGGTGGTCTTGCCGGCTGGCCGTTCGTCGTTGGCCTTCTGCCACTTTCTTCCTGCGTTCTCATCCTCTGACTCGTAGCCTTTGGCAGAATGTGCTATATCAGCCTGCAAAGAAAGAAAACTTATTTTGGATATATTAATAGTTTCCATGTGCCTAAGAAACAAAATCTATGCATTTTGCTGTTTACTATTACTTAGAACTATTATTGGAACTGAATAGAACGCTAACCGTTGTAAATTCGTATAATTAAGCTCCGTTGCTTGCTAGACTTGCGCGTACCATAGATTATATAAACGTACCTACTTTTTATAGGTAGTAGGTACCTATCAAAGTAGAGGAAGGCCGAAGAAGAAGTGGTTGGATTGTGTGAAAGAGGATAATTATGAATGTGAGAGGAGTAGATTCAAAATTGACGAATGATAGGAGTGAGTGGAAGAAGAACACGTTGTGCCGACCCCACCTAGCGTGGGATAAGGGCAGGGGAATGATGATGATGACCTAACTTGAGATAGTTTATGAATAGCACAAACTGCCTACAAAACGACTGACAAACAAGAATCGTTACCGAATCCCGATAATCTCAGTTCTATCGTTACTTTTTCGACATAGAAGTCTGAAACAAAACGAGCAAAATGAAAAAACTATCGTGAAGTGAGTTTTATCTTTCTTGCCGAACTTGATAAGTATATAGCTTCAACTAAACAGCTAGGTCTCTCTTGAATAATAATCATCATCATCATCAACCTATATTGGTCCACTGCTGGACGTAGGTCTCTCCCAAGACGCGCCACTGAGCCCGGTCTTCGGCTCTTCTCATCCAGTGTTTGCCAGCTACATGTCTCAGATCGTCACCCCACCTAGCCGGAGGGCGTCCTACACTACGCTTGCCTAAACGCGGTCTCCACTCGAGTATCAGTTTGCTCCAACGATTGTCGGTTCTGCGGCAAACATGGCCGGCCCACTGCCACTTCAGCTTACTAATCCTCTGAGCTATGTCGACCACCTTGGTTCTCTGTCGGATAACCTCGTTCCGGATTCTATCCTTCAGAGAAATTCCGAGCATAGCTCTCTCCATAGCTCGCTGAGTGACTTTCAGCTTGTGGACCAACCCTACTGTCAGTGTCCACGTTTCGGCAGCATAGGTCATGACAGGTAGGACGCATTGGTTGAAGACTTTCGTCTTCAGACATTGAGGTATGGGTGACGAGAAGACCTGTCGGAGTTTCCCAAACGCTGCCCAGCCCAGCTGAATTCGCCGGTTTAGCTCTTTCTCAAAGTTGTGCCTACCCAAACGCAAGGTCTGCCCGAGGTAGACATACTCCTGCACAACTTCAAGAGGCATTCCGGCGACAGAGATCGGCTCTGGGGTAATACGATCGTTTATCATAATTTTCGTTTTATCCAAGTTCATACCCAGGCCAATCTCTCGTGAAGCATCAGCTAGGTTGTTCAGCATCTGTTGTAAGTCTTGCATCGATTCCGCCAATATGACGATATCATCAGCAAATCGTAAGTGTGAGATGTATTTGCCGTTGATGTTAATGCCCATTCCATTCCAACTCAGCGTCTTAAACATATCTTCCAGCGCGCTCGTAAACAATTTGGGAGATATGACATCTCCTTGTCTCACGCCGCGGCGCAGCTGGATAGGTTTAGACTGCTGGTTCTGGACTTGGACAGACATAGTGGCATCATTGTATAAGCATCTCAGCACTTCGATGTATCGCCAATCCACCTGGCATCGTTGCAAGGACTGTAGAACAGCCCAGGTTTCAACAGAGTCAAAGGCCTTCTCATAGTCCACAAATGCTAAGCACAAGGGCTGATTATACTCTTCCGATTTTTGTATGATCTGCCGCATTGTGTGAATGTGGTCTATGGTGCCAAATCCGCTGCGAAACCCAGCCTGCTCCGGTGTTTGAAACTCGTCCAGTCTTCGCGCAAGACGATTCGAAATAACCCTGGAAAACAGTTTGTAGACATGGCTCAAGAGTGAGATTGGTCTATAGTTTTTCAATAAAGCTTTGTTGCCTTTCTTGAAAAACAGCACAACCACACTCTTGCTCCATGCCTTTGGAGCTCTCCCTTGGTTCAGAACGGTGTTGAAAACACGTTGGACCTCCTTCAAAACTGGTAAACTACCTGCTTTTAGGAGCTCCGAAGTGATTCCATCTTCCCCCGGGGCTTTTCCATTTTTTAACTGCCTCAAGGCTACTTCGATCTCGTCAAGGCTGATCTCTGGAAGATCTTCTGTGTAGTGGCGAGTCAACGTGGCTCTAGCATCCTCACTACTAGGTTCAGGACACGAAACCTGCGAGGCGTACCATCGGCCATAAAAGTCCTCAATCTCAGCTAAAACTTCCGGCTTGGAGACGACAGTTTCACCTCTTGGTGTGGTAAGCTGTGTCAGATGGCTCCGTCCAAGTTGCTGCACAAATACTTTGGATAATTGAATTGAATAATAATGATCGTGCTATAATTAGTAGGTACTATAATATAGTAGGTATCTACTTATAGAACGATTATTAATATTATTAGTACCTCTAGTAGAACAGAATATTAGTACTAACTAGCGCAGATATCCGTGTAAAGAGCCCGTATTTTTATTTTGGCCCATTTATTGACTACCTCACATACACACAGTATTTAATATTTTTGTTTGTTTGTCTTTTGCGTACTTCTTTAGATTTACCCTGCAGTCTTGAATGGTCTGTGACATGAGGATACCCGTCGCAAGTCTAACAATGATTGCAAGCTCCAAGTTCGTCCATTTGCATGCTATTGAAATCCGAACCCGGTGTTCTCAGGCTTGCGTTAAGAAAGTTTCAAGCAAATAGTTGATCGAGTAAGTTCGCATTAGTAAGTGGCAAAAAAACATCGAGCGCACGAAGTATTAACTTCATAGAAACGGCTTTGTATGTTTGTACGTTCGTATGTTTTTGTTATACAATAAACATAATCTTTATCTTTATCTTTATGTTTATGAAATTCTATGCTGATCGATGAAGCGCGGTGGTTTGAAAGTTATGCTCTAACAATTATTCTTACTTATACTTACATTTACTTGACTAAGTTTTGGAGCTCTTGGCCCTTTATATATTTATCTATCTATCTATACTATTATAAAACTGTAAAAAAGCCAAATACTAAAATTAAAGATATGGATAAACTAAATATGCTGATCTACTAAATAAACGATTATAATTCTGAAAATCGAGTTTATCTGTTTGTTTGTTCGCGGATCACGCCTAAACTACTGGACCAATTTCAATGAAACTTATACCATTCAGAAGCTCTTTTTCCGGATTGAAACATAGGCTATATTTTATTGAAATCAAAGACTCGTAGCTTTAAAAAGCAGGTTGACAGATATTTTGATGGAAAGTTTCGTACGAAGTCGCAGTATTTTTGAAAATACAAATTATTATTTGCAAACATCTTATTGTCGCTGACTGTACCTAAATTCTTGTTTAAATCCGGATCCATTACTCAGTAAATAAGCAACGGTGCCAGTTTACCTTCAAGCTCAAACGCGGAGTTAGTGGGCTGTCTCGTAAATCTTTAGTGTACTAAGAAAATTAAGGAAACAATAATTAAACAACAAAGCCTTTGCTAAATGACACCCCTTTATTTAGCTTAAACAGGGGATTCATCACAAAGGGGCTAGTTATTACCTCAATACTTACAACAACTGCCAAGGAGTGGAACTCTCTGCCATCATCAGTATTTCATAAACGATATAACCTAGGAATTTTCAAGAAAAGAGTGGATGGATTATAGCTAAGCGTGCTCCACCTTAGGCTGCAGCTACACTTACCATCAGGTGTGCTGGCAGCCAAATGCTCTATACCAAATGTCTTATAATAAATCATGAAAACCCACCTGAGTTGAAACTGATATGCTGGAGCCGCCACCAAGGCCACCTGCAACAGAAAAAATGTATTGAAATGGCTCTCATTGGAGTTTTAAATGTGATAGATGTTTGGATGTTTGTATGTACAAGCACAGATCATGTACCTAATACTTTACTAGGCACTAGTCAGATTTGGTTAAAATTTTTTTTAATACATAGGTTATTTACATAGGTTATATCTCGAAAAATTTACACAACGAACGGGACACGGACGAAGTTGCAGACGGAAGCTTGTAACTAAAATATTAATTTTACAAATCATTGCTGGTCATCATCAGTTCTTAGAGCATGGACTCCAATTCATCAAATCTCAACAAACATACAATACCGATTTGCCAACTTCCTTCGCTTTGCTCACTCGATCAATTTTAAGCGTGTTAAAAACGGCCGACAAACTGCCTCGTTTCGTCCACTAAATTCGAAAAACTCATTTTCCTATTTCAACCTTTCTGCCTCGGAGCTGCGAACATTAGTAAAAAAACCATCGGACTGTGAAACGGGATTTTATTATGCATTTGGAAGGTTACAAAATATTTTGCGGTTATTTGAGAATTTACTTGTACCACTGTAGGTACCTATTTTTGTCACCAAAGCAATACTTACGAGCGTTTTAAATGAAGAGTATGGGTCTCATGCGGCGCGTCTCAGAGCGATTACTTTACAGAGCACGTTCTCTACAGACTAGCTCTGTGACGTAATGCATTGATAAAGGCAGAAAAAAATCAATAGATTTATTTTTAAAAACCACACCTTGCCCTTCAGTTATTTTTATGGAAACATCAAAGCTAAACTGAGTTTACAATAGATTTTATTAATAAAAATAACTCTATTAAAGGTTGCTGCGCGATTGAGCTGAAAGTCTTAAAATAAATTTAAAATGAAGAGGCGTCTTAATTAGAATCGTCCCGACACCCCGTTCCCATTCGTCGGGTGTCGGGTCCGACAAATTGTCGGGTGCTTTTGCGGCAGAACATTGTATGAAGCTGTTCACACTCGAAATTGTTTTTAAAGAAGCGACAGCATCCAATTTAAATGCGTATCCGACATCGACAAGTCGTGTGTAAAAGACTGAGTCACTAGGATTCAAAATCCGATGTCATGATAGTACGATGTCTGAGAGAAATCAATTCGCTTTAGTAATTGCCGGTATCGGCTGATTTAGTACATCGGAAGTTAGCTCCGAGCCGGATATTACGATTTCAACTAAGACACGAATCAATTTAACGAGGACTTTATTGAGTTTTAGCGTCGGATTTAAATAAACGCACTTGGCTTGGTGACGCCGACGGCAAGTTGCAAAATTTTCGTATTAGTTCAACAACGTAATTTTCATTTATTTTGATCTTCTTCTTTTATTTGCTGTCATCCGGGGGCATTCATGTAGACTTTCACCCACCACAGACTGAATCTGCCCCTGTATTGTAAGCTCTGAACTGCTGTCAAGCGATGTGGCCACAGATATACGGAAATACCTTTCGACAGCAAAAAAACGCGTTCAGAAAACCTGGCAGGTTTCTATGAGATATCAATTGCCCTCGGTCGGTTCAACGCATGGGCACAGATCATTATGATGCATAGGCTTTTATTCTGATAACATTCTTGAAACTCCGAATTTATTTATCAGAGAAGATTAGAGTTTGAAGTTGTTCGCATAGTTTGTAAGAGCCAGTGGTTTTTGGTTAAGAGGTACTTAGGCCGCCCCAAAAACACTTGACTAACTACATCTTGTCTAAACTTTGAAGCATTCTACTTTGGGATACCTACTTATTTGCTTACAAAAGGTCGATGACACGGTGTACAAAAAAAAAATACCCTAATAATCGTTATTCAAATCTAAGGCCTCAAACGCACTAGCGGTTAACCTCGGGGGCGGCTAACCGCGCGTACCGCTTGTCCACCGCTTGTGATTGTACGCAGCGGTTGCATATTAAACTGAAAACGCGCGGCTAGCCGCCCCCGCGGTTAACCGCTAGTGCGTTTGAGGCCTAACTTAAAAGTCACAGGAAAGCAAAATACGCAGTATAATAATAGTGTTTGCGATCAATAAAACTTTCAGTGAACTTTTTTAAACTTTATTTTAATATACAATTTTTTATACATCTCAATAGTTTACTGCCAATAATTGTACACTATTTCTTCATCTGTATGTACATAATAATATAATTCAATGTTTACTGGGAGAAGTAAACATTTTAGTCGAATGAAAAGTGTGCAAAGTGTAACACAAATTATGCTAACGATCAACGTTCAATCATGCCCATTGAAACTTAAATTACTCGAGCTGAGTGTATCCCCAGTGCTACAGCAATTACAAAATGAAACGTTCGACAAACTGTAATTTTAGTAAAAACCCCAGAAGCATAGTTGGTGGCTGAACAGTCCCCCAAAACCCATAATTTAGCTGCACAGATTAAGCGTTAGCAACAACCAAACAACTGGTCGCAGCTGAACCGTATCTTTTCATCTGTTCTAAGGATACTTCGTAGTCTACTAATAAACAGTGAATTTAGATAATTGGTGAAGATAGACAAAGTAAGCTACGTCCCGAGCTGTTCTCGACAAGAGGTTGATGATGATGAGTTTTGTGAAGTTATATTGAACGTCTGCCGTCTACTTTACATTACTTAATTATCTTGTAAGCTTCTTATAAACAAAAACAGATGTCTTATGAGACCTGTAATTAATTAAAAATGGAGTCCTTAACGTTGGAAGTAGAAGTAAGCCTTATTTTGTTGGATTTTGACCCAATTTTTTCTCTAATTTGAGTTTCTTACCTGAATTTACAATTTCAAACGTTTATTGTTAGCTTAAAAAGCTTTTGAAGTATACTAAATATCTGCTTTGTATGATAAAATATGTATGAAAAATAAGACATATTGCATAGACTTTCTATTTAGAAAGCGTATTGTCTTAAATACGACAGGCGTCATGGCTCAGTCGGTAGTAGCTCTGCCTTCCGTGCTGTGGGTCGTGGGTTCGATCCCCACCGAGAACAAACATTTGTGTGTTGTAAACATAGATGTTTGTTCTGTGTCTGGGTGTTTCTATGTATTATAAGTATGTATTTACAAAAAAAAAAATGTATGTATGTATTCTATCAGCCATCTAGTTCCCATCGTACAAGCTTTGCTTAGTTTGGGACTAGAAGGCGTTGTGTTAAGTGTCCGTGAATATAAAAAATATATATATAAAAATAAAAACAAATAATATGATCAATAAAACTATAATGATAACAGTCTTATCTCTCGTCAAAAACAGAAGATGAGGTTTTTGAAAGGTTTTTGAGGTTACAAAATTTGAACAATGATCTTACTTATTCACTTAGTAGGGGTTTCTAAAAAAAACTATTATAGAAATCTCCACTGCTACACCGCAGCATGCTACGACGTAGGCAGTGGGAATTTCTAGAGAAAAAGGTGGGGATTTCTTTGATTCGTCTGAATGTTTTATTGATATCACAAATACCGAGAATCTATTATCGAGATAAAAAAAAAAACGGTTTGTAGATAGCTCAACTGTTCTATGTGTATTTTGTAAATATTGTAAATACTGTATTAGTTGTAATTTTCTTTGTGAATTAATTGTAGATTGGTTTACAAAATATTATCGAGATATTTTATTTTAAAACCGTATAAGCGCCTCTACCAAGAGTTTTGCAAACTATTTTTCTTCATACCAAAACTATAAGTTTCTCAATTCTCACTTTTCGCTGATCAACATAACGAAACTCAGACTACGGACTCAGATATCACAAATTCAATAAGGATTCTCAGGATCCTCTTCCATACAAAGAGAAATTTCATTAGCATTTTCCAGACACCACAGAATAAATAACAGTTACTTAGGCCAGGCCCAGGCTTATAACAGCCACGAGAAAATCGCTAAACGCGACTGCACCTCTACCATCAAGGTAATAGGTTGCTATATTTACAGGCTCAGATTCAGGCGTTACCTCGAATAATACTCACCTCGACTTGACCTCAACATCGTGCTTTAGTTTTCACAATTACTACTAAGTTCATAATTTATAATCATTTTATTCACCAACACGATTTTGAGGTCCGGTCGAGTAGAGGTACCTATGTAATAAGGGTGAGTCTCGTTCAATGAAAACTGCAATATCAATAACAATTCTGGTATTTATTTATTTTGAGCGTGGTTTTCGTAGCCCCATAGCTTCAGTACCTACTTTCCAATATCGCTGACGGGTATATTCTCGTAAATATTTATAACTTCACGCAGAGGAGATTAAATCTGGCACGCGCCCTCAGTTCATCCGATTATTTTCTTTTAACCCTATTGGGGTAAAGCCGGTTACGTCAGGTAGTGGTACTAGACAAGTGTAGTTTTGTTTGTTTCAGAAGATATCCACTTTTTTCTTGTAATAATAACTTTATTATTAAAGAAAAACTAAACCACACACTTTTTTCGTGATCTTGATGTTGTCACAAGGCTCCAAATGGGTCATTCCTAGTTGTTTACACCTTTAGTAGTAATCAGTGTATTTAGAAAATGTCCCAATTGTCCCCAGTTAGTCGCAAGAAGGTATTTAGAGACAAAAATCCATAAGGATTTTTTTTCTTTTTTTTTGCTCTGAATTTCTCAACTGTTCCTACTACAAATGGGACCTTTTCTGAAAACAATTCCCAGTTGTCCCCACTGGGGCCCGAGAATAAATAAATAAATAAATAAATATTCACGAACTCTTAACACAACGCCTTCTAGTCCCAAACTAAGCAAAGCTTGTACGATGGAAACTAGATGGCTGATAGAATACATACATACATTTTTTTTGTAAATACATACTTATAATACATAGAAACACCCAGACACAGAACAAACGTCTATGTTTACAACACACAAATGTTTGTTCTCGGTGGGGATCGAACCCACGACTCACAGCACGGAAGGCAGAGCTACTACCGACTGAGCCATGACGCCTGTCAAAAGTTGGTGAAGTTGGTGACAATGGTTCATTTTGGATATCTAAGAAGGTTTATGTCTGTAAACTTGAAGATATTAGCTTGAAGAAGCAAGCTGATGATAATGTGATTATTTACACAAGTTTATCCACATCAGTGGTTCCATTAGAGATAGTACCCAAGTTTACGCGCCATAAACTTAGGTACCTACGTTAAATCTCGATGGACGCTACTATCTAACGCAAATTGCCTCTAGCAGGCAATGTTATATACAGGATGTAACAAAATTGCATTATACTCAAATGGGGGATTCTACACACTGCAGACCCACCATACCCCTGGCTATACCCCTGGGGGTAGAGTGGGACGAAACCATACCACTATAGAGATGTGACCTAAGGACTTCCACATATTATCTGTTACACGTCGTATTACACATGTATAAATATTTTTTCATCTGCTAAGTTAAATTAAGCAAAAAAAAGTATTATAATGTATTCTATCAAAAATATAGTTCACATATTGCAAGCTTTGCTTAGCTTGGAACTAGAGGTCGTTGTGTAAAATGTTCACGAATATTTATTTATTGTTATTATTTGTTATTCAACTCATTATAAAAAATAATCTACGGAAATTATTCCTATAGGTAAAATATTTTTGAGTTTTGTATTCCAATCCAATTTTGTAGTCCATACGGTTAGTACTAAAAGCTTTCCAATTGTATTTCATTTTCAATGGAAATAAAACCGGTTTTGGAGATTGGGTTTTGTTTATTGTTAAATATTTAACCTTTTATTGAGCACCATAAAAGCTGTATTTCACACGTTAACAATTTTTATCTAATCGTAAATATCGAAATATTTTAGTGGATCACATAATATGTAGTATGTAGTCGAGGAGAGTGCTAAGTATGAATGTGGATGGATATAGAAGAAGAGGGAGGCCTAAGAAAAAATGGATGGATTGTGTAAAAGATTATATTCATAGGAGAGGAGTGAACACTGACATAAATGATAGGGGAGAATGGAAGAAAAGAGCATGTTGTACCGACCCCACCTAGTGGAATAAGGGCAGGAAGAAGAAGGCAATGTAGTAGTACTTAATTTAACGTAAGCACAGATCATATTAACGTAAGTAACATAATTTGTATCTATTCGTCAGTGTCAAAAAAATCCCATCAATATCTTTCTACGGAAAATATAATTGCTTTGGTCTTGCAAAAATAAACAAACAAAACGGATATTTTTCAAATCATAAAGCAAATATTTACCAAAATTCCTTTTCCATTGAAATTTAAATAAAAGCTCAGCGCAATCTCACCGCTGAGAACAAATCGGTTCTGTCAACATCTAGGTATACTCGTAGTCAGGAAATTGGTTCCAGCCAACCTAAACTGAAGTTCTTGGTTCTAGTTTAAAGTTCAAACTGCCACCAATTTTATTGCTCGGAGTAAACTGTGCTAACGAGTAAAATAAACGTAGGAGAAAATGGCGTCCAATTTTCAACGTTTTCTTACTTCTACGGTATGAAGACTTAACCTCTCATAGACTACCAATTATTAGTCTATTGAAACCAGTTGAAAATAGTGCAGTTTATGCATCAATGGTAGCAATTCTGCTGTGTCATTTTCTCGATTTGACAGGCGTCATGGCTCAGTCGGTAGTAGCTCTGCCTTCCGTGCTGTGGGTCGTTGGTTCGATCCCCACCGAGAACAAACATTTGTTTGTTTATAACACACAAATGTTTGTTCTGTGTCTAGGTGTTTCTATGTATTATAAGTATGTATTTACAGAAAAAAATGTATGTATGTATTCTGTCAGCCATCTAGTTTCCATCGTACAAGCTTTGCTTAGTTTTTGACTAGATAGCGTTGTGTTAAGTGTCCGTGAATATTTATTTATTTATTAAAAATGTTGACATCCCTTTCTTATAATAACGAAAACGACAGAGTCAGCTGAAATTTTAGCGCTGTCAGGAGCAATACCAGGATGGATATATCAATTTCATGTCTTTCATCTGATCTCATACATTTACGTAGTAGGTAGGTACTAGGGTACTAGACGCTTTCAGGCAGTGTCAGCAACGATACCGATATTTTATCCGAATTATTGACTGAGATTGACTTTCATACATTTACGTAGTAGATAGGTACTAGGGTACTAGACGCTTTCAGGCAGTGTCAGCAACGAAACCGATATTTTATCCGAATTATTGACTGAGATTGACTTATCTATTTTTTTTTCAACTTGCCATGATTGGCTCTTAAGATAAAATTTTGTGTGTAGTAAATAAGAGGTCCAAAATATTAAGATTCGTACATTCAGAAAATTCAGTAGCACTTTGTGACAGCTGCTGGTCATATCCTGGGGCACTTTTCATTTCTTTGGGACGGAAAGGTCAAAAGACCCTGCTTAGTAAGAGTAGATTAAACTGAGCATCAGTTTCTGGAGATTACGAATTGCTGTCGAATTTGACCTCTGCAGAGGTCGCATAAAGGTAGATTATCATAACTGTTTCTTTTATTCAACTTTGACAGGCGTAAAGCTCGGTATTTACCTTCTATGCTGTGGGTCATGGGTTCGATCTCCACTGAAAACTAATACATTTATGTAAAACTTGTACCTATATAAAATATACTGATAGATTTAATTTTTTTTTTTTATAAATACCATACCTAAAATACACAGTACCAAACACTCAGGCATAGAACATACATATATGTATAACACATGAAATGTTCATTCTCAGTGGGATCGAACCCATACATCACGTAAGGCAGAGCTATACCGACCTGTTACGCCTGTCAAAGTTGAATAAAGAAACCAGCCCTAAGCCATTATTATGACGAAAAACGTAGAAACTTAGACAAGCGTTATTATTCCATTTCGTTGGATAAAATACTCCAAAGAAAATTGTCTCAACCGCTTTCCATCAGTATAACAATACAGCAATAAAACATATTTACGAGAACGTAGTGTGTCGCATATTCTATTAGATTTCTTTTGACAAGGGTTCTTTCAACAGATCATTTGATATTATTGCTCCTCAATGTAGTTTTGTGTGACTGAATTACACAGAAAGTAGGATTTGCTCCACCTAAGACTTTTTCAAGAAAAATGTGCAGTCACTTTGCATATTCTCTGGCCTGATAGGCTTATTTCGATTTAGTTCACAATCAAATTTTTCAAAGATTGTAGGATTAAAAAATGTCAACTTTGCTAAGATTACAGTTTTTGACTCTGTCCTTAGTTTCCCTGTGTCATGGCATCCATAGTAATTGAGTTGGTATAGGAATAAGAATACTTAGAATAAGAATACTTATTATTTACGACTCATACTACATAGAACAGAAACAAATACAGACTAATTAAATATTAACTAAACTAAAAACTATGAGCTAAGTAAAGTATAAGTAAACTAGGTACAAAGGAAATCTAGTGTGCCGTAAAAACATACCCTGGCTCAGCATATAGGTAGTCATAGTACATATATACTATACATTTTTTTCAATATACCACATGAAAAATATGCTATTTTTTTCTTTACTGCAGTTCTTTATCTACTTGCACAATGAAAGAAAGAAAGAAAGAAAAGAAAAATATTGATTTCTATTGATATTAACATTTTTACATTTATGTTTTAGTTAAAAAAACCTGCTTCACGTGTGAAGTATCTACAACATCTGTATCTACATGACGTTCGTATGATATAATTTTCCGAACCCATCTCTTATTTTTAGAATTCGAAGAAGCAGAATTAAATAGAATACATTTGTTACTCTTTCTCTTTTATACTTATTGCTTGTACTTCTTTTTTTTTATCAGAACAAGACACGTAGGTACCTAATGGTACAAACTGAGGGCCCACTTGATGTTAAAGATATTTGTGAAAAAGTGTTAAAGATATAAGATGTTTTAACAGTAAACAATAATAAAATACACTGAAAAGGTAATAAGATACCTCAAAGTTTTTTCTTTTTTGTTTTGCCTTATCGAACTTAGTATACTTTGGCTTTTACTATATCACTATCCTACGCAGTTTTCCTAAAATCAGCTTTTGTTTATTGTTTGAAAATAACTTTTATTTTAGGGATATAAACTTTGTACTTTATCTATTCAAACTTTACTATAAATTTAAAGATAGGGTCAAAACATGCGGGTCAGAAGGGTCTGAGATCTAAAACGGGTGAAGGCGCAAAATTTATTTTTACTTAGGTACTTTTTATAGGCCTATTTTTCTTAGATAAAAGTCGAGTAGTCACAAAGATCAACGCCTACTAGTTTTTAGTTAGCAACGGGAATCGCGTTTTTGAAGCTAAATTACCTTTAGGCTCCTTGTGTAGTACACACCTTCATTGTTACCTACATTTTACTGAAAGTAAGTAAACCAGCATGCAATAGTATACATTTAATAAAAGCAAATATTCATACCAGTCGATTTCCTGAAGAATCAACAGAGTAACTTTTAATAAGTAGGTTCGTTTGTGTGAGTTTCGATTTGGCGCAATAAGTCGCTTGGCAGCAGTGATCGCCGTGGCAACTGATATAAGAGGAAATCGAATATATCTGGCCGCTAATGCTGCAACTTAGCCGCCAAGTGTGTCTACAGCCTAAGAACGAGACATAGAGTGACTTTAGGGCTACTGTTCTAAACTTCCGCCATCATAGTGTCAGTACACTGTACTAATTACTTAGGAAACTTCCATAATAGTCCTACAGTTTCAAGTTAGGTCGTTACTCTGGCATGGCACGCTTGCGGGCTCTTAAATTGATACACAATGTGTATGATGGACTCTGCTATCTAGCAATTTATAAAGTTACTTTGTTATCAGAAAATCGATAGGCGTTTGCAGCATGACACCCGCACGATGACGATGTCGGTTGATCGAACAATAATATCGTTGCCGTCGAAGACCGAATAAAAGCGTCTATAGTAAGTATGACTGTATAAGATAACCACCCAAAAATATCATGTCAGCAGCACTTAATTGTAACACTTCTAACACTAAGTATGAGTAAATTAACGAACGTCTAAGTAGAAGAGGAAATAAAACCCGTTGGCGCCCCCATTCGCAGCACTGGTAGAAAAAGTAACCCGGGTATAAAACCAAAAACTTCTCTTTTTGATACCTCAGTTTACGTATCCCTGGAATCGTCAGCGTTAAAGTTACAACGAAAAATTTTCGCTGTTGGAAAACATTGAAAACATTCCTTGCATATAAATTTTTGCATTCGCTACCTAATTAAAATACTTGCGTTGTATGTAATTAGCCTGAATTTCAGAGAAATATGTTCTTCTTTTTTTTTAAATTATTTATAGCTGAGCGTTTGGCTGCCAGCACACCTGATGGTAAATGTAGCTGCAATCTAAGGTGGAGCACGGTTAGCCATAATCCACCTATTCACTCTTTTCTTGAAAATTCCTAGGTTATATCGGTCCGGAAACACTGACGATGGCAGAGAGTTCCACTCCTTGGCAGTTCGCATTATGAAGGATCTGACAGAGCTCAATATTCTTTAAATATTATAACGACTATTCGTCCAACAGTGTTTACACTAATTTCTGTTAACCCCACCTTGCTTTACGGCGTTCTATACCACATACAACAGTAGAATACAATGGGAAAAACACAAAGTTTTTGAAATTATTACGGTTATGAGCATAACTCTTACTAAAAACCAGATATTTACCATGATTTGTGTGTTTGACCCGTGATCATAATAATGCCGAAATATATAAATATATATAAAGAAAGAAATATATATAAAAATAAAAAGTGCCGAAATATCGGGAAATAATAAAATTCAGAAAGATTGGCAAACCGTTTTTTTATTAAATTATAATATACCTACTGCGTTTAATTAGACCATTTAAGAAAACTTCAGAAGGTTTAGAAGAGGTCCAGTATTTTTTAAGGGTTTAGGATATCAACCATTCATGTTCAAAGATCTTATTATGCTTTTTCAGCCGACAAGAAAAGTCACCCATAAATACAAGTATTTTCCCCAAAACTTTTTAAAGCAAGATGGCCACGAAAATTATAAATGAGATGGCGGCTTGTAAGCTCTGCATAATTAAAGAAAACTTTTTCAACGAACGATTTTAATACCTTGTTCATTTTTGTTCGTCAGTTTATGAACTTTTTATACATCTTTTTACACTAACGTTAACACTATTTAGTGAACGATAAAATTAGTACCGATTTAGGTACAGTATTTAGTCTTTTTAGTACTTACAGTAAATATAATAGTGTCACTTTTTACCTAAAACATTTTTTTACATGAAGTAGGCTTGCCCAGCCACCATCCGCCAGCATAGTCGGTCTTATCCACAGGAAAGACAAGGTCAATAGGAAACCGCGGGTTTCCTCACGATAGCTTTAATAAGCTTTAACGTCAATGTCTTTTTGTAAGAAAACTGTTGAATAAAGATGGCTTTTTGTACCAAAAAGAGATTCCTTGAATTTAGATTAATAAGTTATTTAAAAGCAACATTCGTTTCACTAAATTGAAGCTAAAAGCATTGAATTGAATGTGGATTTCTCTAGCGGGTTCAAAGTATTCAGTGCACAAACTGTTTAAAGAGATTGAATGTAAATAGATTGCTAAAATAGTTCAAGCTACAAACTGACGAATCATAGTAAAACGAGAGCCAAAATTCCGGGTCATGTATAAAAGCTGAAATATCTAGAAAACCATCAATGCTTGATGTATTTATTTATTTATTTAAAAATTTCACACAAACAAGTAGTGCTAGGAGGACTTAATGCTAAGAGCATTGTCTACCAGTCTTCCTGGGCGTGCAAAAAGGTGGTGTGGCGTGTTTTTATAAGTACCAAACAAGTTGTATATATACGAGAAATTATAAAACTACTAATATTATATATATCTTGATGTGTTCGATAACCTTTTTTTTATTGTAGAATGTGTACTTGGCATTGATTTTGTCGCTGGTTGCTTTCGCTTAATGCGCACATAGCCTAATACCTCGCGTATGAAGTCGCAGGGTGAACGCACTCACAAGTTTATCTCAAACATTGAGCTTTCTGAGTGCAATTTGCAAGTGAGCGTTTGAGTGCAATGCAGTTGTTTGCAAATGTTTTATAAAAAAACTGTTTATATAGAAAAAGTCCTTAGATTTTGCGGAAGGATATTTGTGAAAGAGTTTGTCCGGGGATGTACTTACTATGACAGTGATGGTAGTTTGCTGTGTTACGGTTAGATGGGTAAGATTTAACACCTTTACGTCTAGAGTGATGAACGCAGTGCGAAGTCTCACAGAGCACATTCTTAGTTAACCTGGTTAGTCTGGCAATACATCGTTATGTCATCAGGTGGGCCATTGGTTTGTCCCATCATAATATGCAAATACCCAAAGTTTTTTATATTTCGTAGACCCTCTACGCATCTGCTACATCGGAACAAATATTGGCTACGCGTTACTATAGATGACTACGCGTAGGTTATTTAAAAAAATGCTACGGGCTTGTGCTACGTTTTTAGCACACTATAAAGTACTATTATTTATTCTGTGATTGCTTTAAGTGTGGGAGTTTGCTACGTGAAAATGCTACGGCCTCGTGCTACGCGTCAACTATGCATATACATACTTACATAGTATACATTTATGACTGCTACGAATGTGTCCTATGATGCTGCTACGCTAAACTAAAAAAAAATGCTTTGTCTGTTCTATTCACCATACATTTGTCAAAAATATAGCTTCAATTACGCCTGAACCAGCTAGCTATCATTTTAATACGAATTTAAGCAGTAGAAGCAGTCTAGAAAAAAACAATCTTTAAAGCGATAAGACCGCCCTTATTATATTTAGCTGTATTTCTTTTGTAATTTTTTATTCTTGTTTTTAGTTTTAAGGTGTACAATAAAGTGTTTTCATTCATTGATTCATTCATTCATTCATTCATTAAGCAGTAGTGGTTTGGTTTCCTAAGAAATAAGATTGTTCATTTTGCTTTAACATCTAAAAAGTAGCTAAAGTCGTCAATGGCTAGCAGAACAAAGCGCTGTAAAGCTTTCAAGAGCGTCGGAAGACTTTTTTTTAGAACAAGAAAAAACTGCTCGGTTGTTCGGTCTCACTGAAATCAATTTAATTAGAATCTGTACGTTGTGAAAATGCTGTAGAAATGTTAATTGAATCATGTTACTGGTACTGGCTACGGTGACTGGCCCGGACTCTTACTAAAAGAATCAAAAAAATAATTCAAAATCATCTGGTAGATCAAATGACAGGCGTCATGGCTCAGTCGGTAGTAGCTCTGCCTTCCGTGCTGTGGGTCGTGGGTTCGATCCCCACTGAGAACAAACATTTGTGTGTTGTAAACATAGATGTTTGCTCTGTGTCTGGGTGTTTCTATGTATTATAAGTATGTATTTACAAAAAAAAAAAATGTATGTGTGTATTCTATCAGCCATCTAGTTCCCATAGTACAAGCTTTGCTTAGTTTGGGACTAGAAGGCGTTGTGTTAAGTGTCCGTGAATATTTATTTATTTATTTTATTTAATGAAATGAAATTTCAAAATGATCAAAATATCGTAAGAAAAGTCGCGGTTTAGTCAACTTGGCACGTATCGGCCTTTTCTTTCGTATGCTTAAGGCCGACTAAGCTAAGAAGAAGGTACATGTGCTGGGCCAAACTAATCCATCGTTCATCATATCCCAAGGACTGGAGTATCCCGTTTATCAAGAAATTGTTAAAAATTGGCACGTAATGCGTAAATAAAATCTAACATTAACTAAATATTCTTGGGCATATCACACAACGCCCTCTAGTCCCAAACTAAGCAAAGCTTGTACTATGGGAACTAGATTTAAATGCAAAGATACATTACATAGATGCAATGGCTTGATTATTTCCTTGCTAAAGGATGGTAGTGACTAAGTACGCATATATCTTGCAAATAGTGCTGAAGCCTAGAGGCGTTTTATTTTTATCAAGCCGGCGCTGTAGTCGACAAAACACCATCATCAAAGGCTTTCCTGCATAACCTGAGGCTAGACCTTCTTGCAGTGCTTTTCAGAGCAGTCTGACTGTACCGTATACTGTACAATCAGCGTCAGAAGTTGATGGTTTTTTCAGAACTTTAAAGTGAACTTTGATGAAACTGTAAAAACTATGATAATTTGATTGCCCGAGACACATATCATAAATACTATACCCCTAGCTAAGTTCTACGATTACTAACGAATATAATTATAAAATAATCAAAATGTATCTAATCCTTGCATAAATGTAGACAGATGACACATATTTCAGTATAATCACAAAAATTAGACAATCCTTGTGATCTTACTGAAACACATGAGTATCCTGATGAATATTTATGCCAATAATTCAAAAGCCAGCTAAATCCAGTGGAAGAAATTGGGCTGTGGATGATGATGATGGTGATGATGACGTTTTGCCTTGCCTATAATCTCCCGATAAACCCTAGTACATATTGCTCTCGTTGGTAAAATGAGTGGATAAAATAATAACGAGTCAAGTGTAAGGAAAACTTGTCAAAACTTGAAAGGCTTGACGTGTGGTAATACAAACTTTTTGAAGCTGACGGTACATATGGAGTAGTAAAACAAATGTCAAAGAAAAAGTCTTTTTTATTGCTTGCAACAAGCAACGCTAACGAACCTCGGCTCGTGGATCATTTTATGAGTGTTAAAACAACTGCTGAAATCTGAATATTCACAGATTTTGTGAAGTCTCGCAGCGAAAATCGAACATTTTAGCAGTCGAAGTCCTACTAGCTTTTAGAAAAAAAGATCACAGACCAACTGTTTTTCTTTTAGTAACCTTGTGATCATGTTTGAAGTATATATAGTGGGGAATTAATTTTTTTTTTTTCAGATATCCCCTCTGCTACGACGTGGCATGTCTGCTACGTAGCAGTGTGGATTTTGAGTGATCGAATAAGTTAAGTTTCATTTCATAATAGTACATTATGGTACTAGTGTGGTACATTGGTGATTACCGCCGAGGTGCCATTGAGACCCGAGCCGTAGGCGAGGGTCTTAAGAGAGCCGAGGACGGTAATCACCAATACACACGTGTATCATACGACGTTTTTCAACACACTTGTGAATAAAATAACTATAATTTCAACAGTGAAAACGAGTTGTGAAAAATGTTTCGCTAAGGCGGGAAAAATTAATCAGTTTTCCTATGCGCGCGCATTGCGATCGGCCACAGACTAAAGGGATGAGGTTTTTTTTTTATTTTCCGCGCATAGGGTTTGCGTATATTCTGCCACGTACAAAATGGGGAATTTAAAGTTTTCTTTTATTACAGAGAAAACAAAAGTTATATTTGAGTGAAAGTTTTATTTATTAAACACGTACGAGTTAAAATTATCTATTTAAATAAGAAGTTGCATGAAATGAGCAAGCAATAGGAACATTAATTTATTTGTTCTATTGAACACGATCTTTTTTTTGAATAAAAACTTTTTTAAGAACAAAGCAACTCAACCAATAAAATAAAAAATAAAAAATCTATAACTCACTTGTGAGTTATAGCAATGAAAAAGTCACAGTTTGATTATGGGTGTCATTATGTGCCTAATTGCAGTGACCATAGAGCCACTTTATGAGCAAGTGTGTTGAAAAATTAGTTTTCATTTAATGTAAGTAGTTGTATGTTAGAATACCTACCTTATCAAAAACCTGTAATTTCATCACATATTACACTAGTTTGAGCGTTATTTCAAAGTCATTATTGAATTTAAAATTGCTTACGTACGCATCACATTGCCTAAGATTAAAACAATTTAATTTCCTCACAGAAAACATTCATTTAGGATGTGCCCTCACTATTATTCCAAAAATAACTAGAAATACCATTTCTGATTATTACTTTCAAAGGGCTTTTTAAGATTTAAAATAAATAAAACTCTCAAAGAAAATGCAATTCTAAAATGTAAAAGAATATTTTCAAAAAATAGCCAGCAGTAAGGCAGCGCATCTGGACGTGATACCGCATAATGCACTGACACGGTTGGACAAATTTACACAGAAAACTAGTTATTGCAAACCAGCGACCAACTAAATTCGGCTGGACTGCAACTGATCATAATAGGTACTTAGCCGACCTCTTTTTGTTAATGTTTGTTGTATCCGAATAAATCTCCGCTATGTAAGCCTAGCTAACTTCTAGCCAAGTCGACATTCTTCGATCGGATAGAGAAGATAAAAGATCAAATATGGTACAGCGATAACACCCTTCAAATAAATTACTCTATTCACACTAATCTCTCTAATGAACCACTCTTTGGTCCTCTAGCTAAGCCATTGGTAATCCTGTCACAACTATACATTTACTAGCGTTCAATATTCCACTTATAATTAGCTAATACGAATACCTACACGGTTATTGTGTAATTGTGACCACAGCGGGGTATGGCAGACCGCCAAAAGATATCTAACTTGAGAATCCTAGCGTATTGTACTGAACGATACAGATTTTATTTCTTTTCGTAACATTGTTTTGACATCTGCATTAGCTTCATTTCTCATTTCACCGTTGTACTTATCACTTGAGACAGAAGAACATTTGAAGAAGTAACTCTTCGTGAAGTAGTTCATCCGAGGGAATACTACCACCGTACCAACACTTATCTATCTTACTTTTTATAGCTAAATTATATTTTGTATCTGTACCTACTACCTACAAACCCATTTCAAGGTTATTGTATAATTATAATGAATCTGTGGTCGCTGTACCTACCACATATTCATTATGGCCGGTGGGCTCGATGGGAATAAGCCACAATTATAGGCAGAGAGGTGAACCATATTTTGTTTCGTCTATTACTTTAAAAAAGGTTGCATTAAAATCAGTTGAATTCTGAAACCAGTGCTAACCTTTCGCTTGAGGATGGCACTTTGGAAGCTTTTAGTCTGCACCCGCTCGTGTCTCTTTTGATGTTAGCAAACTAACAGTTTGCGATTTTCTCGTAGAAATGCAATAGGTAAACAAGTTTACTTACAATATTGTAAATATAAAATTGTTAATATATTAAATAGTTACTGTATTAGTCGTAATTTTCTTTGTGAATTAATGTAGGACGGGGGATGATGGAACAGAAAACCAGGGGTAGCTCCAAGATACACTTTTATTCTTCGTAAAACTAATCCCAGAGAGTACATAAAAATCCTACACCTTTCCATTCAATCACCGCTTCCATAATGCCCATTCACTCCGCTCTTTTCCACTCATTCATCGATTTCACTCTCTCCGCTCACTCGGTCCTTGCGTTCCCTTACAACCAGAATCTTAACGTTCTATTACCACATTATTTTTTCCAGTTTAGTAGGTGTACTTCAATAAACCAACAGCGAGATTGCATTAATTGTGAAAAACTAATGAGCTTACGTTATTTTGGAGGCGCTTTATTTTTTTTATGTCCGTAAATATTAACCGTTCATCTGACACTTGCTTTCAATCATAATATTACCTTTGGCGTAATTAATTTTGCCTGAACTATAACTTTTCAGATTGCAACTTTATTTTAATCATGAAACTTGAAAACCTTTTATGAGAGACCATTCTAGACGAACAGGGTTCGTAGAATATTTTATCGCGGGCATAAAAACAAGATGTTCCTTATAATGAGGAGTAGTTTTTTTTAACGAAGATATAAACGTACTTGGAGAAAAATATACCTATTTGTTTTGCCATTTTTTACTGTTTAACGCTATTTTCGTTATCTTTGCTTGTGTAGATAGAAAAATAACAATTTATAGCACAAGGACTGGTAAGACAAGATTCAACTGAGGTTTATTGCGTTACATTTGCAGATAATATATTTTACTAGCTGTCGCCCGCGGCTTTGCTCGCGTGGTAGCAGCATATGCATTATTTGGTTAAAATCTTTGATCCTAATTTTAGACCGTTTAGTGTGCGACTTTTCAAAATTCTTTAGTGCACCTCTCTCTACCTACACTATATAAGGATACGAATTTCATACCTCTAGGACTTATAGTTAAGGCTGTGCGTTGATTGTCAGTCAGCTTCAAAAGAGTTCAATATATTTCGAAGAAGATAGAAGAAGATTAAAAATCAGTGCCTGTTACATGCTGTGTAGTAAAGGGTTAAAAATCTGGATCAGGTCCAAATATAACGTGACGTTATAACGTTCGGTAGTCGTGCGGCGTTGACGCGCAGTGTAACTTGAACTACGCAGCGACTGCGTCAGATTCTTTCGTGCTTACCCCCAGATCTTCATAATAAAATCAGCAAAAGTTTATCCGTTTAAGAAAACAAATTCAATTAACTTTGGGTCTTTCTCACCTCAATTTCAAGGATTAGAATTATTTTACGTTTTGAGGTCTCCGCGGTTGTTAAACATTTTGAATGTTTGGGTAAATTAAATTTGATGAAATTTGTGTTCATTTAATCTTTGTTTTCCTAAGCCGACGACGCCGTCATAGAAGTTGTAAATAAGGCTACCGAGCCCGTAGTCTGAATTTTAGTTTTGTTGATCGAAAAGCGACTTGCGGGATATTTTGTATGAAACCCCGATAGCGCCTCTAGCGGGAGATTTGCAAACTATTTTTCTCTATACAAAAACTGCGAGTTTCTCGATTCTCGCTTGTCGCAAAACAACGGGCTCTGCGCAATATGGGACCATTGTTTTGAGCTTTTTATTTGACATTTCAATAACTTTTATCTTACTTTTATGAAGCCTTGGCGCAGTAGATTTAATTTTAGATGGTGATGTAGGCTTCCTCAGCACCAAAACCATTCCCTTCTAGTTAGCCTTATCTACAGGAAATACAAGGTCAACACGTACGGAGCTGACTAAGCCGCGGGTTTCCTCGCCAGTTTTCCTTCAACGTTTGAAAGTGTTATGTTTTTTTTTTACCCGACTATGGTGAAGCAAAGAGGATGAATATAATTCAATTTACCTTACTGTAACCGAAAGCTCGGAACTAATCAGTCTGTACGGAAGTTTCCTTCCATTAGTCTAAGTGATAACCGTTATATCTGTAGGTGGTTCGAGGGATGAAAAGTTTGATGATTTATGATCTTAATAAACAAGATTGGAAAGATGAACACGTCTGAATTTACATAGAAAGCGCTTATAATAAACTAAGTATACCTACGTACCTAGTTTACCTACAGCTTGTACTAGTATGCATAATTATAGCTAGAGTACTTACAATTACATACACTGAATTTTTAAATATTACCTACAATAAAATATTTGAGTTATACATACGAAAAATAAAGTTTAGGAAAATGCAACAATAGTTGTAAGTATATGTATTGTAATTGGTCATTGTTTAAATAATTTCAACACTATTTTTGATAGGTCCTGATGAGTAATATGACATTAGTAAAAGTTATAGAGGCAAAACTTGGTCACCCAATAATAAATGAAAATCAAACAGTGATTCGACGCGGTGTTCGATGCCCATGAAAACAAATAAGATAGTCAACGACATAATATGGAAATAGTAGTCGCAGCGTGAACTGTAACTCTAGAGTTCCATTTCAAGTTGGTAAAAAAGGAGCAAGTAGAACCCCTGAAAACCAGCTTTCAGTGCAAATACGAGCACATGTTAGCACCATCCATCACGCAAGCTATTGTGTAGCGAACAATGCCTGAAACTTTTTAATCTAACGAACGCCTTTTCAGTAAATAGAATTTGCTGAAATAGGTTTTTCGGCAAAACTAGGGTTTTCTAATATTTTAGTTTAGTTGTTACTAGATTATCTTACTTTAACAAAAAACTTCTCACATAAATAATATTTTTACAAGAAAAATTTATACGAGTATGGCTTTTCGTGATATACAAAATTCTAATAGTTGGGTCGAGCCCCTTTCAAACCAAAATCCTGGATCCGCCACTGGTAACGTCTCTACCACTTTAGTCTCAGATCAAGGGGCTTATTCAAGTGGAAAGTCTACAGTAGGGTTACTCTCGACCACAGATCCAATATGGATCCAGATTTTGACAGAAATTGCGTCTCTTTGCTTTTTGTACTGAAAAATGACACTACTTCTGTGAAAATCTATGGATGAAACGGTGGTGGTCAAGATAGATAGATAGATAATACTTTATTGTACACAAGGGTAAGGTACGTACAAATCTTAAAACTAACTTTGTATAGTACAACGGGCGGCCTTATCGCTGAAAGCGATTTCTTCCAGGCTAGGTCAAGAGTAGCCCTACCTGTTTTTAGATTATAAAAATGAATTAAAATATATGGAAATTACTTGTCTGAACGAAAAGTCTTGTGTCCAAGCCCTTTCTGTTATTTTCTCAATATTTTTCTTAAACAAAATATACGGTAAAACTTGTCCGAAATAGTTAAAAATATCCGTCCAATTGTTACACCAAGCGCGATTTGAATCAGCAAATAAGTCACGGCCGGTTGGGACCTGGTTATTAGCTCCGGGAATCACAAATACGTGAGGACGCAGCTTTGAGGATAAACAACGGTTCAAAATAAACTAACGTAATTCCTGTTCTGTAGGACTCTCCGTTGAATATCTAAGCCTAAAGATCTCAACGGTTCTGCGTTTCGGTCAAATTTGATAGTAAAATATGAAATACTATCAATTAAAAACAAGGGTTCCTTATACTTTTAGTAAGAATCCCTTGTTTTTTTAAAATATAATTATGCCATGTTACCCGGTGAAAGAATTCTTCAAATTGGTCTAGTAGTTTTTAGCCTATTCAATGCAAGCAAACAAACAAACAATCAAGTCTTTCTTTTTTATAATATTAAGTAGTAATTAATACCCTAAAACAGATGAAAAGCTACGATTAAGATGAGTTTCAGCTGAGAAGTGCTTTTGTAGAATTAAACCCTAGCTCTTAGTAAAAGAGGCATAAAGCAGATGCGCGTCGTAGACAGTGATTTTTTATAACAACGTATTACTAATTCCTTGTAAATAACTACAAATCTTTAAGGTCAAGCCAAGCAGTGATGCTCGCATTGCTGTGTTCCGGTTTGAAGGGTAAGGGCGCCGGTGTAATTACAGGCACATGAGACTTCAAGATCTTTACGTCTCAGAGTGATGGACGCAGTGCATTGCCTTACAGGGCGCGTTCTCATTGGACTTGCTCTGTGAGGTAATGCATCGTTATAGGCAGAAGTTACCACTTTACATCAGGTGAGCTATCAGCTTGTTCCATTACTTTTATCATTAAAAAAACAAAGGTCATAATTATCATGATACTGAAAAATTCGGGGAAAATTTGAACTCGCTAACTGTACTTGAACCACAAAGCTGTTGAAACTTGAACAATTTTCTACCGTTCATATTACGGGAAATTCTATTTAATTACAAATTAATAAGGTAAATAATTGCTAAATTCACTGGAATTCGGTATTTACAGCATAATTGCTCAAAAGTTCGGCTAATTTTAAAAGGTTTCTGATCGCTTGATTTCGTCGAGTTTTCTTTATTCTTTTGAGTTTATCAAAACATATAGAAATACGAACGAAAAGACAAAGAAATTACAAACAAAAAGACTTACTGAAAAAAATTATAATGAAAAATAATATAGGTTGTACTAGTAGTAATATACTGTATAGTACCTATCACAGTATTCAATTATATCTTTTTTCGTTATGCTTAAATTGAAACTTAGGAAAACTTATACCCTCACGATTCATAACTTTTGTAGACATTTTTTATTCTTGGCGGAAATTGCTTAGTTCTTTATCTAAGAAATTTTAGTATATTAGATCTATCTATAAATCTATTATTATTAAAACACAAACCAACCAATGTTATTCACAGTAATATATTCCAACATATGAATAAACTTTTATGTTCCTAAGTAATATTTTAGTAAACAAAGACTTTGGTTTATATTCAATATAATATCTTCCAAATCATTTGGAGTTCCAGTAACATTGTTAAGCTAAGATCCATAATACCTTTTGTATAACTTTCTATATCAAAAGTACTTAGCGTCCGTGAGCGCGACAAAAGAACCAAACTTACCCAATTTAATCCATTCCTGAATTTGAAAACTTGGCCTGCGTAAAGCCTTATTAAAACATTTGTGCTAAGATATTAGAATGCCTTCGCTCTCGCTAGAATGCTCTCTTCGCTTGCTTTCATTCGGCTAGTCTGAACCCTGTATCACAATTGCTAGAAAACTTCAAAAATGGAAGGGATTTCTTACGATTTGTCGCAAAGCTATATCTAGCGATTGTAAGTCAGCTTGGCTAGAAAAGTAAAGGAAGCACGTGGCGGTACGTTCTTCTAGACTTTGACAATGGCCATAAATCTTCGTCAAGTATGGCCCAAAATAAGCGCCTCTGTAATTTTTTATAGATTGACGGATTTTTTATAGAACTTTTACAAAGAATGATTGGCTCTCGTTATCTTACCTGCTCCCATCATTTTTAATGGGTTTGATAAATTTAATTACAGTCAGTGCCTAATCCTCTAATCTAAAAGGTTTCTTCTTCTAATTGGATATTATTATCTAAAAGTGGTTTTATTGAATTTTCATTATTTAAAAAGGCTTGATAATTATTTGTCCAATTGGCCTAGTCAAACGCTTTCAATTTTCTTCGTTTGCGTAAAGTTCTTGTGTTATAAATTTTGGCCCTATTTACTACAAGACTTTACAAAGATAGGTACCTAAATACTCTGTAAACGACTACGTGGAGCAATGAGTGTTACTGATTCTTAGAGCTACGTTGATTGTTCAAACAAAAGTACACAACTTTCTATAAAGTAAAACACTGAAAATGGTAGGTTAGGTTTTAAAAATACTACAGAAACTACATAAAAACTGAAAGAACACATTTTCTCCATTCAGTAAACTATTATTTCAGTGAGCTAAAACAATAATGAACCTAACTATTCAAATTTTTCATGATTTATTATAAACTTCCTTCTGTGAATAATAAATTAACTCGCAAAGCGGTATTTCTTTGTAAGTTGTTCTCTAAATATAACATTTTTACAAAGTAGTTTCAAAAAAAATTGCATTTTAACATAATTTAACTTGGTCAATAACGTACCCACTATAAGACCAAACACAATTACTGAAAGTTAGGGTTGTTAATTTGAGCCGTGTTTCAAGAAAGAAAATGGCGCCTGGCCGTCTCAAAAAACCACAAAAAAAAAATGGCTCAAACCAAACACGTAAATAATAATTATTATACAGAACAATACATACAATTAGATAATACTGCCACTAACCATATTTAGTCGAGAGAAGAGTGCCATTATTAAAAATAATAAAAAAAGATGTCAAAACGAAACGAAATTAGGTCATCAGATCTTTTGGTTAACCCTAGTCAAATCGGAATTCTGTAATCGCTAGAAAACGTCACAAATGTATGAAAAAAAGTATCTTGTCTTTTGGAAATGTTTAGTGTAACCACGTTACTTCACGCAGTACTTTTTATTAATGCGGTAAATGGCGGTAGGTGTGGTGTGGACGTAATATTACGCAGTTAAAATAATTATTCTTAACTTTAATAATTCGTTATCCCACGTCAAGCTTTGCCCATGTCATGTCATAGCCAAAGCCTGAGCCAATAAAAACAATGTAAAATTCATTACTAAAGCATTGTAATTTAGTATGAATTTGTGAGGCCTTGGAAATTTAATTTAGCATATAAGCCGCAAGTATACGACCCTAATATATAGAGGTGTTTACTTCATTATTGGTTTAGTAATAGATAGGGCCAACGTGATGGATTAGAGACATTAGATACAGTCACCAGCATGAGTCGATCAGAAAATTGAGTATTAATATAAAAGTGAATACAGTCGCAAAATGTTATTGTTATGTAACAAAAATTAGGACGAGTTGACAACTGACTCAGAAGTTTTGAAATAAGTATAAGTATATTAAGATCTATCTAAATTCTTGTAAAAGTTTTTTTTTTATGATAAAAGTAATGGAACAAGCTGATAGCTCACCTGATGTTAAGTAGTAACTTCTGCCTATAACAATGCATTACCTCACAGAGCAAGTCCAATGAGGACGTGCCCTGTAAGGCAATGCACTGCGTCCAACACTCTGAGACGTAAAGATCTTGAAGTCTCATGTGCCTGTAATTGTATAAGTTAATACAAAACAAAATAGACAAAACCTTACAAAACATAGACAACCTCAACTTAAATGAATGAATGAATGAATGACTTGTTAATCAACTTATGCTGCTACCTGTTCATCTATAGGACGGTATTTTCTGAAATACCTAATACTCTACTTATTACAAGGAGCTTTGAAACCAAAAGCATAATTTCTTATGCATTCATGGGATACTCCCATATTAAACGGTGATTAACTTTTCACAGAAGTTGAAACATGATTAGGTATAAGTAATTTCATAACTTACCTACTCAAATCTCCGTCTTTTATTAAAATATTATAAAACAAGTAAACGCCAATAAACACTGACATTGGTTAATGTGGCCGGCGTAGCCACCGAACAGCCACAAGAAAAAGAAGAAGATGATTATAAGTATCTTGTTTTATATCTTAAAGTCCTTTCCGTCCAAGGTTGTCTGGAAGAGATCGCTGCATAGCGATAAGACCGCCCATTGTACAATTAATTTAAGTTTTGTTTTTTATTTTACTGTAATTCCTAGGTTAAGGTGTGCAATAAAGTATTTTCTATCTTTCTATCTATCTATAAGTAAGCCTCCGTCAAATTGCACTGTCATATCTAGACAAATTCCACCTACGTCACAGGGTAAATAACATCCACTTTTTCTATAAGCTTGTCTGGCCTTTATAATTGAACGCAGTCGTGCAAGAGTCTTCGTTATTGGCACGATCCCTCAAACGGAAAAACCTCTCGAGCCATGAGTAATCTCTGGTTAAGTCTTTGCTTTTGTCTATTTTGATTGATCCTGGTATTCTTAGACTTGAATCAAGAAAACTAGGTGTGAAAAAGATAATATATGCAGATGGTAGAAGCTTCAAAAAATATATTAGATGAAAAATATGAAATTTATTGCAAGAGAAAAATTTATTAACAAAGAAAATTACAACTTATACTATACAGTATTTACAATATTCTCAATATTTATAAAATGCACATGAAACAGTTGAACTATCTACAAAAGTGCTAAAGCAGAAATAGACTGTCCTTGATTAGAATTAAAGTCTTTGATACCTAGGTAGGTACTTGAAATATTTTGAATATTAGATGAAGCATGAGATTTGTAAAAACATGAAATAAAAATGATAAGTATCGGAACCAGAGGTAATGACGACTTCAAACGGATTTCTCCGATACTTTATTCCAGGTCTCCGATACTCGTGGTATAAAAATAAATTTTCTTTTCAAAGAATCTTGAAGGGCAGCTCGTTTAGAATGCAAACAGTACCTACCTACCTACGTAGTATAAAGTAAGCTCAGATTATCTAAGATACAACAGCTGAGGCTAGAAAATATATTTAGTTCTGAGTGCTTTCTGAAAATGGATAATAAGGTTTCATGCCTTCATAATAATATAAAAAAAAACTCAAAAATATCGCTACTGCAAAACAATAAAAAAAAGCCACCAACATTTCAATTCAATCCCTTTTCACAACCCTAAAAACCACAATCAGTTTTACCGAAGGAGGAAGACATAAGTAGGCTTTCGTTGAAAAATCACATCACCAGTGGAACGATATCGCAGATCGCAAAAAAGGAATTTCCAAGATCGTTTTTTTCTCCAAGCCGCTCGCTGGCTCGGAGAAAAAAACGATCTGTCAAGCGGGGGTTTGGAAGAGCCTTTTTTAGAGCGACGATGCGATATTTTTTATTTCTTGCAACCGATATCGTCGACCGTAGTATCGGTAGACCTGACTTATTCCTACAAGAACTCAACGCCTTTGACTGGCAAGAGACTGCAGAGAACCTTGGTGCAGTTTTGAGTTGGAAGCCAAGACTCACTATGATCGAATACCATAGAAAGTTTTGTCTACAGATATCGATATCCATTTAAATTTTAAATAATGCATACAACATAAATCGTGTGCGAAAGAGCAGCTCTTTTAGCCAATGGAAAACGTGAAAAATGTTTGAAAATGGTCACGAGACTTTTGGTGTTACCAAAAACGTATTCAGTTTTTTTTTTTAATGATAAAAGTAATGGAACAAGCTGATAGCTCACCTGATGTTAAGTGGTAACTTCTGCCTATAACAATGCATTATCTCACAGAGCAAGTCCAATGAGGACATGCCCTGTAAGGCAATGCACTGCATCCATCACTCTGAGACGTAAAGATCTTGAAGTCTCATGTGCCTGTAATTGTATTAAACTCCCTGCAAGTTCCCCTGCGACTGTCAGTTTTTAGACAAAAAGCCCAGTAATCCCTTGTTGGGTTCATTGACACCGTTAACCCTGTCCGTTCCGTGCTTTTGCTGCTATCGCTACTAAACTGACAAAAAGTTTGAAATACCTCTGGTATTTCTTACAAAAACAGTCGCATAGTGTAAAAATATAAAAAACTGATATCGTAAAACCCGTCGAGTGTCAATACTCGAGGCAGTTTTCCTGCTTCTAATAAAGATCCGTATTTTGAAACGTTTTACGCATTTTTCATTTCCTCAGCACAGACGTGTTTGAATTTTAAATATATTTTTATTTATACTCGTAGCTGTAAGCTGACTCAATTGATTGAAATAAATAAACGGTGGACATTTCACACAGTGATATTTAGCCCCAAACTAAGCTAAGAAGCTGGTACTATTTTAATCAGATAGCTGATAGAATACCCTTGTACGTTTTCTACTACTAGTAGATATATCCAAGTAGACAAAAGTAAGTAACTTTGACTTATTGCTTCATTTATAATAATTAAGTAGGTAGTAAATATTTCTTTTATTAATAAATAAATAAATAAATATCCTTGGACATATACACACAACGCTCTCTAGTCCCAAACTAAGCAGAGCTTGTACTATGGAAACTAGATCGCTGATATAATACTTATATACATTTTTTTTTAAATACACAATATTATTTATTATTTTAATAAATTGTTCTCATTTTGTATGAACCTTATTGTATTGATAGTTACATAGTTACGAAAAAACCCCACTGATCACAAATTTAAATTACCTACATTGAGAAGCTATAGGAAAATAAGAACACTGCTGGCTCCTAATCACATTTTACTACGCTTGTTCCAAATGGAGGCATTTCGGCAGACAGCCAAGCCTCTCATTTGCCGCAGAAATCAATTATAATCAAATCATCGATATTTTCTTCACGGAAACGAAAAGAAGTTTTAGATCTCGAAAACAAAAGTCCCCGGTCCATTTATAAAAACTTGAATATCTTGGAAACCATGAATGCTAGCTTAGTGAAATTATGCATCGCTTATGCAATGCAGTTCAACAATCACTTTATTTATTTGAGGAGTAATTATTACATCCAGTCTATGTGTGCCTTATGACACGATTCGTCACAAAGTCACAACTAGTTTCCTTACATAGAAATTGCTAGTTTCACGCACAGCTGTTGGAAATATTCATTACCATTTTCCATTTATTTCCTTTCATCCCTAATTCTACAACGCACAATGATGTAAGGCCAAATTTACGGAAGTAATTTCAAAAATTCCCAGAGGCCCAAACATCCGGTATAAAGTTACGAGTTTATGTCAGCATTGCTATGCTCTTTGTAAAATAAGGTTCGTCCTATGTAATGCGATAAGCGATAGTGACGATAGAGTTTTCATCTCCTTTCACTGATTTTCCTTAATCACGGAATAGGTTCCATCTTTCATAATTGATGGGCAAGTAGGGTAAACAAAACAAAACACAATCAAGTACCCGAGCTTTGAGATATACAGCGGATATACAAGAAAGTAAGCTTATATGAGTTAGTCGGAGTTTTTAAGCTGCCTTAAGGCCTTCGTCGTGGCTTAATGACTGCTAAAGCCAGAACCTGTGAGAATCGGAACCGGGAGACATAGCATAAAGTTAGTTCTTGATAAAACCAGCCTTTTTTATAAGGAACTACTAACGCATAACGCTGCGGTATGCGGCTTAGCGTACCGTGTTTGCTCTTCGCCGCTGACGCAGACTGCGACGTAACAAGAGACCACTAGACGTTTTCCATACGACTATGTGTCCGGCGCTGTATGTTGCATACCGCTGCGTTGTGCGTTACGATCGCGAGACCAAAGCTTTACTTGCACACTGCACAGCGGTAACTTCTCCCTATAACATTGCATTGTTTTAAAATTTGGTGGGTTCGATTCCCGGTTTAGACACGCAATTATTTAAAATTCTTAGAATGCAGTTTAAATTGTTTTTAAAATCAAAATAAAGTCTTCTTTCAGTAATTTTTTCTATCTACATTATTTAACATACTTTCCCTCCATGTGGCATGGCCGCGGGACACCCTGTAGTATATATTCCTAATACCATAAATTTGTATCGCACGCATCGCATCAGACTGCTTGCGTCTTGTAACGTAGAACGCGGAGTCAGTCATAAGGAACCCAACTTTATGTGTTCAATATAGAGAAAGAAAATGTCAAAGTAAATTGAGCCAACAGGAATAAAGTGTTTGTTCAGGAATAATAGGGATCCTAGTTGATTGTTTGATTAAATTGGTTATGGGCCTAGATAGTTATAGTACGTTTTAGCAGTGAACTGAATTTTAAGTTGTAAAGGAGAAGTAGGTAGGTATATATGTATAGAAGGCTTCTAAATTAAATTGAGATACCTACTTATTCTAATCAAACGAAAATGTTTGGAACAAACTACATAATATTCTGTTTCGTTGTTAATGTAGTTATGCCAAGAAAATTAGCAATTCTCAGAATTGTTGACGTGACTAAAATGATTGAAACCAACAACCCTGTTATAAAAGCCAAAAATAAACTAAAAAAAACCTATTTCATCATTTTCAGCACCAGTCATTCTATTACCATGCTTAACTGCATGCATTCTACGATCGCTAGAAAACACAAAACGTTAAAAATGCATAACAATAGTCAAGTGACGTTTCGTGCCGAAAATATGTCATACATTTTATCATAGTGTTTTATTCTCTAGTAGGTAATATTGCCCTATAATATCCTATACTTAATAATAACTTTAGAACCCATAGAGTAGAAGTAGTAGTTTACAGCGAGGGGACTATTTTCTCATTAAAATTGTGAACTTCTCAACTCCAGACAGAACTAAAATAATTACTTTACTGAAACTACCTTATCTTGAATTATGAACGTGCTTGGTAGAATGTTTTAGACGACATAGCGGATCCAGGGGGGTTCAAGCTCCCCCCCCCCCCCCCCCCCCCAAAAAGCTTCAGGTCTACCCAGAACGCACCAGGATTTGTCAGGGAAACCCCTAAATAGCTATAATCAACCCCTCGGGGGTCTAAGAGCGCACGCAGCGTAGCTTGCTCAGTCAATCTTCACTGATTATCTAAGTAAGCAATGATCTGCGCGGTCATTATTTGGATGGGGACCGCTACTGACTCTACATTTAAGCGTTCCTGTGCTTCGAAGGGTACGTTAAACTATCGGTCCCGGTTCTAACAGTCGTTCAGTCACGACAGAGGCCCTAAGATGGTCTAAAAACTCCTTCACCAGAGTTGGCCACTGACTCATACGAACTAGGTACTAATCGAAGCCCAAACCAAAATCCTGGATCCGCCCACCTTTGTACGACGTGAGCATATACATTTAACGAACTTTATGAAGGCACATCTCAGCCATTTCAACCTAGTACCTGCCAGTCTGTCATGGAACTGAAAGTGTTACTTTGCAAGCGCCAGCTATGACATGCGTCTACGTGTCTAGGTAGGCTAATTTGTTATGTTCACAGAATGGTTTCGTACCTGTAGCTATACTAAAAATCAACCCGCTAAAATATGATATAGTTAGCTAAAAGGTTTCTGCATGTTTTGGCCCTCTCTTTTTGTTTTAGATTTACTCCTTAGATTTTTCTGTGATATTGTACTAAGCTTGAATTTATAGTTTACAACATATTCAAGTTTTTAGATGACCCGGATTTTCTGCTTTCAGCTGTATTTCAATCTGGTAGAAAACAACCTAAATAGCTGCCATCAATCTTATGATAGAAGAAAACAAAATCATAACTTATGCGGTGACAGATCTGGCTTATGGGGTTTTATGTTGAGAAAGCACAACATATTTTTTAACCGACTTCAAAAAGGAGGAGGTTCTCAATTCGGTTGTATTTTTTTTGATATCTCGTGCAACCATGCTGAGGGCCTAGTACGAGTTTTCAGTGTATAGTGTGGGTGTGAAACGTCTGATGCCCAGGCACACCAAAACTCGTACTACTCGACAAACACTCAAACTTCCCTCTGGTATATGCTAGTCAGATCTCCGACCGCTGCGTTCACTACAACTTTTTTTCTATGGAACTAAACAAGAATATAAAATAGTTGTACCGAGCATCATCATCATCCACAGCCGAATTTCACGCACTGTACCTACACGCTCAATTTTTATTTTATGCGAATAAGCGAAAATCCACGTAGATCGCCCACCTGATACGAATATTGTGATACTGCAGAACTAGGGAGGATAATAATTCCCCTGAACCTGTGACTGTACTGGTTTAAAGTAAATAGACGTATGAACACGAAAACTAATCAAAACTGAAATTGCTGTTTGAACTGCTCTACGTTTTGATAGCTCACCAAAGCTATACTAACGTTGCGTCATAAAGTTTTCTTTTCTGAAGAGAAGTTTCTGACATAATTTGGCATCCAACAGGAAAAGTAAGCTTTAATAAAATTTTAAACATAGAGGTATAGCGCCATCTAACAAGCGACATAAGAACTGCTATGAACTGCGCCCGATAGGTGGCACTGTTGCTAATCGACACATACAAATCGTAGATCGCGCAAGCGTTACAAATAATTCTACCGAATCCCATCCATCGGTCGAATCCCAACAACAGGATGATCGGTGTTCTCTTTTCGTAGGAGGCAACATATCCTACTGTGTTCTCCTTATTGGTGACCCAGACGTGATAGACAGCGCTACAGATAGATGGCGCTTGTCGCAATCAAAAAATATTAAACTATGTACATTATTGTACATTTTACACAGAATAATAACTATTACATAGACAATCAGACTAAATAGAGCGAGGCACACTATTGCGGTTTTATTTCTGGAATTTTATGGTACTTCCTAAATCAAATACCGATAAATCCTGCGTGTTTATTTCATTTTTTTAGTGCTCTCTTATTGCTTGATAGTAAAACTAACGGAGGCCATTACTTTGGTGGCGACATAACGCCAATTACTTTCTGAATAGGAGGCCAAAATAGAATAAGCTTAGGTACATTGATCAATGGCTAACACGTCAGTAATGAGCAATCAAAACAAATGACAATGGTATCTCTAAACGATAGGTCACGTGACCATATTAACCATTTGCAATTCTCATACATTTTTGACGATATCTACCCCCTTACTTACGATTGCTGCATAACGTTTTTCAGCTGTTGAAATTATTGCTGTCACCTACTAACAGGTAATGTCAAACAGTGACATAGAGCTAGATTATGATTCAACTGTTTAACTATTCGTCTGTCTTGTAAGGCCCCTATTCTCCAGTGATTGGTAGAATGTCAACAAATGTTACAAGAACAGCTGGCGACATCGGAAGAATAAAATTTCTGCTGTTGCTTTGAAAATAGTTTGAACTGCGGATATTGAATTTAGTCCGAAGCGTTGGAACCAAGTTCATTCTTTGATCGAGTCACCGGACAATGCTCTACTCAGTCAAGCTGAAGCTGTATTGTGCAGTCTAGAATTAGACTAGCAATAAGTATAGGTCTGAAACGCTCAATTTTTATAGTCTGAAACGCGCGATATAGGCCGGAGGCTGGGAGTACGTGACATCGCAGAGAACATGCAGGAGAATAGATGAGATGGTATGTACATATCAAACGAAGATCTCCCGATTACGCTAGAAACCAGGCACTGGAACTGTCCGTTTCCTGTAAAAGACCTAGAGGGAGACCAAGAACCACCGGACAGCCGTGTTGAACCACGATATGAAGACATGCGACATATTATTATCCAAAGACGACGTCATGGATAGGGCGAAGTGGAGGAAGAGTGAGAAAGGCTGACCCCATCATTATGCAATGTGGGACCAATAGTCGGGAAGAGAGAGAGAGAGCACGATATAGGTCGCTATGGCGTAAGGATGCGACTGTGGTATGGAAAAGGCATTTCAATACGAAAATAGCAATAGAATTAGATCGAATACAGATAGCGCGAATTCGATTGAATCTGAAATAGCTGAGAGAATTATCAAATCGATATTCAGCGAAATGAAATTCCGAAACAACAATAGAACCGCTCTCTGGGGATTTATTAAAGCTGTATGTAACCCTAGTATTCGTTTGGAAATTCGGAAATACAATTGAATATGGAAAATATATTAAATAGTATAGAATAGGTGAACCACGTAAGTCAGTGCACTCCCTGCAAAGGTGAGGGATAAATAAATAAATATCCTTGGACATACCACACAACACCCTCTAGTTCCAAACTAAGCAAATCTTGTACTTTGGGATCGCGTGGAGAGCGAGCAGCAGGGCATTTTTGACGAATATTTAATTTTTCAGATATATGTACATTTTGCCAAACAAAATCACACCCCCGTGCCTCTGTGAACTTCGTAAGGAAGTGGTTACATATTCTGTGTCCAATGACATTTTACAATCGCTAGAGAACTTCTAGAGAATAGAAAATAACTAGAATGTAAGTTGTGTTATTTTCTGAGCGACAACTGCTCAACGTTGAGCAGTGAGGAAGAAGCGGAAAGCGCATTCATTTTATGGCCATTATTACCGCTTTCTATGTTGGCAAAAGCTTTGACCTCTCAAAACAAGTCAACGACAGCATTAAAATCATTACGGTTAAAAAATTACCAATCGTATGATTGTCTACAAAAAAACAATTATATAAAAAAATATCTTTATTACAAAAATATAAAAACAGTACATACATAATTAGATACCTTAAATACCTATGTCATTTAATTACAGACAGTTAAGTAGGACCCACATAGAAAGGGTCGTAAAAGTTTGTATGACCAATTTTCTCTCTGAAGACAGTAATAATAACATACTTTGGAATAAAACCGTTTTGTTATATAGAGCCTTATTATGTGCATTGCATACTTATTTCCATTTTTATAGGAGCTGTTTTTTTACTCCCTTATTAGAGCAAGCCGTTTGAAAAGCTATACTTACGACTTTGAATGTCCTTATTTTAAATATTTTATACCAAGCGACATTTTACGTCTGGCAAAGTTTAAATTACACACGGAATATTCAATGAAAACGGAGCTTTTGGATAATTAATTCTGGTGTCTTTGTGTTGAATTTGATATCTTCGTTCTGTAGAAGGTACAAAGCAAGTAAGTCAGTCCACTCCCTAAAAAATAGGAGGGAAGTGGTGGGTGGGATCACGAAGACAGCGAGTAGCAGATGCGTTTTTGATGAAGATTTAGTCTTCAGTCGGCAAGTAGACTGTACCTTTATCACGAACAATTCTGACAGTCGCCGCGTTAGCGTATTCGAGTTATATTGCGTGTCAATGCCAGCTCGACTGTCAACCGTTATAGTGTCACCGCGCAGTGTATCTCGGATACGTTAGCGTTACGATACGTTTGTGATTGTCACATTTATTCGTGAGCAACAGCAACAGCAACAATGTGTGAAAGCGTCTAGTAGAAACAAAATACTGTTATCTACTAGACGCTTTCACACAGTCTAGTAGATGCATTTAGCTCCGACAATATCGTGTAAGTATCGTGTCGTGGGCAGTCTATTCTCCTGTCGTTTTCATTATTATTTTAGATAAAAAGCGCATCACTTTAGTTCTCGTAGAACAGTGGCTTTTGTACAGAACACCAAAACATTGTTTTCACAAACTAGTTTCAACAAGTAGGTATAACATGATAGTTGGATGCACGACAGGTGTACAAGTTTAGACAATTAATGGTAGTTTGTATTGTTTGTTCGAGTTAGCATAATTTAACTGATGTTTCGAAAAGTTGCTCATGCAGAGGCTGAATAGTACTCAGTGTACTCGTAGACTGTGGATTAACCTCTGATGACCTCTTTAGAGGTAGATACAGATAAAATAAAGGTAATTTATTTAAATACAACAAACATCGGTAGATACATAATAATCAAAAGGGCCAATAATTATTTGATGCGTGAATTCAGCCATAAAGTTTCCATTGCATTTGGTACCTATGGCATTTGTATTTAAGTTTTTCATACACATCTTTTAAAGAAAAAAAGCAATATATACTGTATATATACATATACATATATACTGTATATATACTATGAATATGACATATATACTGTATATACCGAAAAGTTATGATACGATATAGTATATATATATATATATATATATAATGATGTTTTACGAAAATGTGTATAAACACCGAACGAGTAGAGGAAAATTATAGCGGTTCTCGAAATCCAAGATGGCGTCGGAAGCTGACTTAGAATCAACACACAGCCTAAACTATATGTCCTAGAGGTATGAAATTTGGAGGGTAGTATCCTTATATAGTGTAGGGGTGCACTAAGAAAGGAATTTTGAAGCGTTACACTCTAAAGGGTAGAACGCGAGCAACGCCGCGGGCGACGGCTAGTTATTACTAAAGCCATACTAATAAGTTACCTAATCTTACGAAGCTAGTTTAAACTAAATTACGTAATAATGTTGTACAAGCAAACTTGAAAGTTTCGAATAGAAAGCTTACAGTTTAAGCAGAACTCATTGGAAGTTGGAAACATAATATTAATTAGAAACTAATCAAAGTTTTAACTCGTGATTTTGAGTGTTGGAATTTCATTTAAATAGGAAAACACGGCGGAACTTATCAGTTTAATTACAATTACTTGATTTGTACTCAAAGCGAAGCTATACAAGTTGCAACATGACAGCTGTCAAATGATTCTGAAGGCTCAAATTTAAATAGAGAATGATTCAAAATAGTGGAGCTCAAAGGATTCGTCGAAACGGTTGAAAGTTTTATCCAAATATTGGTTTGATCGATTTGCAGCTTAGTTGAAACGTCACTGTGCATCAAATTGCTGGATCAAAATGATCTAAAAACAGGTAGAACAGATAAACTAAATATGCAGATATACTAAATAAACGATTCTGATTCCGAAAATAGAGTTTGTTTTTTCGCGGATCACGGAATAAGCCTAAATTACTGGACCAATTTCAATGAAACTTATATATCATTCAGAAGCCCTTTTTCCATATTGAAACATAGGCTATATTTTATTGAAATCAAAGACGTGGATTTTTAGATATAGCTTGAGCTCTCTAAACCAAAAGCTGCCATTTGCTACGAGGTTCATCGTGTACTGGTTGAGATATATTTTGGTGGAAAGTTTCACTCGCGTACGAAGTCTATTTATTTATTTATTCGTCGCGGGTCTTAATAATAAAAAGAAGAATGAGCAATTCAATTATTCTATTACTCGCTATTGAATACTACTTCTTCTTCTTCCTGCCCTTATTCCACTAGGTGGGGTCGGCACAACATGTTCTTTTCTTCCATTCTCCCCTATCATTCGTCATCTCAGTCTCGCTATTGAATACTACTGTATTCCAATGAAGTGTGTAGATGCCAAACATTACATAAATCTTCTTGAATATTTAATGCATGAAAAATAATATAAAGGAAAGTCCCAAACACCGAATGGAATGCTAATGGGGCACCCATTAATACATAAATAACGAATATTCGGAATAATGGAGACCGCGTTTTGATATTGTAATTGGTTCCATTTTGTTTTAGGCCATCCTGTGCTTTTACCAAAGAATAACCTACTGCGTAAAGAAGGAACACTCAATACCCTTCACTAAGCAGTGCGTAGTTTTTTATTGGAAAAAACTGATGTGAAAGATAGCCCACCTGCTTCTACAAAGAAAACAAATCAAAACGTAACAAAATAAAATTTCGAAACGAGTCACGTGAGCAAACCTATAATAATTTTGAAGAATATCAATTTCACTCTTTTAATCTCGATTATTTCATAATCTTAAAAGACTATTACTAGACTATGTTACTTACCAGAGTGCTTCTCTTTACCTTTTCTAACCCTCCTCGTGTACCGGCCTACGAATGATGATGATCATGAAAGTTAAACTGTGTAATTACAGGCACATGAAACTTCAAGATCTTTCCGTCTCAGAGTGATGGACGCAGTGCATTGCCTTACAGGGCACGTCCTTATTGGACTTGCTCTGTGAGGTAATGCATTATTATAGGCAGAAGTTACCGCTTAACATCAGGTGAGCTATCAGCTTGTTCCATTACTTTTATCATTAAAAAAAAAAAAAAACACAAACCGCTCATGTTTCCGACGGGCGAACACAATTTCCTGACTGCCAATCTATTACAGCGGGGAGCTATTTTTAATTGTGTACCATCTACCTACTTGTTTTAATACATCTAAGGCTGAAAACGCACTTGGCGGCCAAGTCGTGACGGTCAGTTCAGCAGCCAGAGATTTCGGAAGGCAGCACGGAACGAGACTAGCTAGTACCTAGTACCCACTTGTTACGTTAGGTTAGTTTTTTTCCAGTTTTTTAAACTTATAAACTAGGCACTATGTAGGGCACGCGTGGCCAACTGTCAGGCGGAAAAATCACTAAATACAGTGTTCCAAAAAAAAACATTTTTCTGTGGATAAGGCAGAGTGGTGGGGCTAAGCAATGGTTTGAATCATAATCAACCCTACTTTTTTTAAAACTTACATAGCCTAGTTTTGCGCTGTCATTAAATTAATGTTGCTTGAGACTAAATACAGGAATAACAATATAAGGACATGAACTGGTGCTAAGGGGCTCAAAGGCTACAAAGCTCGTGCTCCGAGAAAAACCGTTGAAACGAGCATTGACATTTTCAATTTACTGCTTTGTAGAGTAGTTCTTAGGATCTGGTTTGTTAGGAACTGATACGAGCATCGAGCAACCAATTCGTATAAATGTTGAACGCTGCTGAATTTAAATTAAATTGTACTATAAGCTAAGTTTATTACGATCACCGGCTGCCTCATACCAGGCTCTGTAAACTGGAGGGATATGGGGGAGACCTTTGCCCAGCAGTGGGACAGTATGGGTTAACAAAAGTACAATTTAGGTAGGTAATGTTTTGGTGTCTTTAATAGCCCGAGCACACTATGCCCGGCATGAATGCCGCGATTAATTCCGGAATTATTGCCACAGCAACATCGCCTTTATTCTCACCAAGAGCTAGGGCATGAACTTGGCGATGTTGCTGTGGCAATAATTTCGGAATTAATCGCGGCAATAATCGGGCAGCGGCATGGGCATGTGTGAACGCGGTATAGGAATAAAGGCGATGTTGCTGTGGCAATCATTCCGGAATTAATCGCGGCATTCATGCCGGCAGCGGCAATATCATAGTGTGAACGCGGTATTAAATAAGCGTTAAAAAGAAATAAATATATTCATGGATATTTCAGACAACAACGCCCTCTAGTTCCAAACTTAGCAAATCTTGCACTAGTGTAATGGGCTTATTCCCATCGAGCCCACTATGCAACGGAACAGGGTAGCGAGTGGAAACTATGATATGACATAATATATGAGAGACAGACATGATTTATTAGTCTTATTCATTAGACGACCCTAGGGCAGGTTATTGAAATGTAGTATATAAAGTATGTATTTGCCTCTTTTTCCATTTTGTGATCAAATTCATTAATTGTCGCTCGCAAGTCACATAATATTTGTTTTTTTTTTTAATTTCAGTTTATAATTGGGTAAGTCTCATAACCCCCTTTGAGCTGTCCCCTACAAGGGGATTATGATACTTTTAGTCTCATAATCTTGGCTACTGGCCGCACGCTTGGCCGCTAAGTGCACATGCAGGCTTAAAAAGCGTCAAGTTTTCAGTAAAAAGCAATGTCCTGCTATAATGAAAACGTGAATAGAACATTTTGTGATGAACCAACCAAAGAGATTGGTCTGCAAACGGGAACTGTTATATTTTATTCAAAAGGGTTGGGAAAATCCTTTTAAAAACCTTTTTACTTTGGTTATAATAAGAAATGATTGGACCTTGAGATCGCCATTACGTTTTTGTACTTGGCTACAGAAATTTATCATTGTTTAAAAAACTTAGCAAAGAGTAGGTATGGCTTACCGCGTGACACACATCGAGCCTATTTATTTGCATAGTGGGTTCGTTGGGATTTTTTTCCATCTAGCCTACCAGTGAGCCAGATAGTGGGTTCGCTGGGTTTTTTTCCCATCAGTCCCACCAGTGGACCAGCTGGGCTCGATGGAAATAACCCATCGTGACCAGCAAATTTTTTTTTGTTAACTTTAGAAAAAAACTCCTTTGAACTCTGTGTCAAAAGCAATTTTCCGCTAACAGAATAAATGGAATGATTTCAGCATTCGCAGTTTTAATTTCACAGCTCAGCCATTTTGAAAACTTGTAGTTTATAGTTCTAAAATATTGTAGCAAACGCAGCCAGAACATTTTTACTGAACAAATGTATAAACTAAGTACTAAAACTGTTTATAAAACTACTATATTTATAGAGGCCATTGACATCACAGAACTATGCAGACGTTTTTGTAAAAGAACTAAAAACATCATCAATAGAAAAATTATGACAAGGGAAACATTTTTACAAAATAACATAAAAACTTTTCATCTGACAAACCACTGAAGAAGACTTTCTACGAAATTAAAAAAAAACACACTGTCAGCTGACTTTTACTACACAAAACAATTTCATTTCCCAACTCTACTAGAATAGATTTTCTAGAAAATGCGATGGTTCACCTAGGTATTCAATTCTGTTACAGAGAAGGTATATTGTGGCGAATTCTCTTGTCCCCCATTCATCTCACGGATTCTATACAGCATACCTCGGAGAGCGCAATACCTCAGCATCGAGACAATAGATAACCTTAGTGGTTCACCTATCTAGTGGTGGATTCAGGATTTCAGTTTGGGGGAGACATGACCCAGCTATGTTTTCCCTGCGACAAATTCTGGTCCACGCTTGAGAAGTCTCGGAGCTTTTGAACAGGGCTTGAACTTCCTAGCCTCCCTTCCTCCCTCCTTACCCTTAGATCCGCTAGTTAGAGTATGCACAAGTGTTACTATGTATTTACAAAAAAAAAAAAAAAAAAGTCGTAGAACAAACACTGTTCGCCATAACCGGTAAAATACCCCCCTTTCAGACTTATAGGGTAATTATGTTACATCGTATATAAGTATTCTATTAGAAATCTAGTACCCATAATACAAGCTTTGCTTAGTTTAGGACTAAAGAGCGTTGGGTGTAATGTCCAAGAATATCTATTTATTTATTTCCTAGTCTAGGTAAGAAGGTGTTTTCTGAGGCAGAGGTATCCATAAGAGAAGAATACTAAGTGCCAACAATGATCCTTTAGAATATCATTGAATGCCAATAATTAAAAAAACACTTTTCGACCTCAAAAGGAGACCTCTACGGCATCTTAGATTCTTTGAGAATCCCCAAACATCAGAGGCAAATCGAAATAGCTACTTGCTAGTCATGTCCGAATATTACATCACACCCGTTACTACCAAGTGGTATTCCACAAACAATCATTACCACATTTTACCCATAACACACTGCACCTGTTTCACGACCGTAGTCCAATAAATTTGATACGGGTAATAGCCACGCCCCGGGCAACGTACAGTGCAGCTTCTCATTCATCTTGGTTGGACCACACGTCATGATTGCAGACTGCATTGCATCCGAATTGGCTCATCAATTTGCTGTATCGTAACAATTCTTTGACGTAGAAACTTGGATCTAGGATACACTGACACGTAAGGATATTAAGTTACACCAGAGATTATATAATACAACTATATAGCCGTCGCCCGCGGCGTTGCTCGCGTTCTACCCTTTAGGATGCGACTTTTCAAAATTCCTTTCTTAGTGCACCCCTACACTATATAAGGATACTACCCTCCAAATTTCATACCTCTAGGACTTATAGTTTAGGCTGTGCGTTGATTCTAAGTCAGCTTCAAAAGAGTTTTATATATATTGATTGATGATTGATGATGATTGATGATACTAGTAGTTACACGATGTATGTATACCTACCTAACGTAGTACCCACACAAACCTTTCGTGGTTTATAGGGTACACACTAAAAAGCACTAAAATGTCTAGTTATATTGTTGTAAGTGTCGAAAATAAATTAAAAAAAACGTAGGTAACTAAAGATATTTTTTGAGTAGTATTTATATTTAGCTAGACCTACTTATCTAAATGATTTTTTCTTTCCGTTAAAGACTAATCCTGATGTTGTTGGTATTACCATCATGTGGACCTTAAGTATGTCTTCTGGTTTCTTATTTAAATAATGAAAAACTTGGCATGAAATTGTGAACCAGTTTTTCCTACAGCACCAAATGCTTGATTTTGAGGGCAATTACCTACATACCGAAAACTGTATTATAATAAAACATCCGATAAATAAATATTCAGTAGAAACAGAGGATAATAGCTATCTTTTTATACTGTAACTTAGGTTATGAATAATTGAACTTATTCTAACCAAAAACAACAAAAGAACCGTCATAAAACCCTCTATGAAACAAAAACAAACCGCAAAGTGACCGAATACTAAAATTGACCAACTCAAAACAACTCAATAGACAACTTCCTACATTAACATAGGTAATAAATAATATTTATTAATAAATATTCACGGACATTTAACACAACGCCTTCTAGTCCCAAACTAAGCAAAGCTTGTACTATGGGAACTATTAGATGGCTGGAAAGAATACATAACTTTTTTTTTGTAAATAGGTATATACTCTTATTACATAGTAACACGCAGACACAGAACAAACATCTATGTTTGCCACACACAAATGTTTGCTCTCAACAGCACAGCACGGAAGACATAAAGACAGGTTTACCATGTTCCGAGATTTTTTGGAAAATTGTTAAGCTGATAAAGTTCAACAAGTGTTATCAGGAGTTCCACTCACCTTTTATTACTGCTGAGTACTTGTAAGAAACATTCACAAAACGTCGCTTAATTGTTATTGTATAGAACACGGCGAAATCAGACTTCAGAGGTAGGTAACAAATTCACTTGGTACTCAGATTTCACAAAAATAAAAAAATAAAAAATATTCACAACAAAAAATCACTTCAAAAAGTTGAATCACTTACTTATACATTATGAAAATTAATTTAATAACGACACTAATTCTTTTTTAAAATTTAAAAGTCACTTAATATTAAAGGGTTATTCTCAAAATCCACACTGTAAAAACCAAAACGCCCTTATCGTATCACGTTCACTGACCCATATCGAATTCCAGTTCCATTTTGAAAAATAAATTTCGAATCAACTCCTGTGCCAATGAAGTTAAAAGCGTTGGTTCCGGCGCACGGTCGGCGAGCGACTACCGCTCAGCGATGTCATAGCGAGGCAGTGGGGCACAATAGGTCGCCTCTACCATACATTCGAACTAAAAAAAAAAGAATACTTAGGCCTAACAAGATTCCATTCATCGGCAGTATTCTCTTTTCACAAAAGTTAGCTATGATTCTGTAGGTAAACCAAAAATGCATGACTTTTGTGAAAGCCGGAGCATGAAAAATCGCTTGCCTTTGTACATATCTTTAGTTTTAACTTGTTTGCTCATGCTTGTTTCTGTGTGCAATAAAGAATTTAAGAATTTAAAAAAAAATACAGCGCAACAAAACATATGATTTTTGTTTTTGTTCAAATTGCATAAATTTTTTACTAAATTATTACGCAAAACGGAAATATTACAAAAGAGAAAGGAAAAATCTTAAAATATCTACGTCTGGATCTCCTGAAAGTAAGTTTAGATGCGAATACGGGAAAGTACCAGAGCACTTAGTTTTGTGATTGAACTAGTTAAGGCGAAGTAATGTCCGCTCACCCGTGGTTAAGGCGGTTAACAAACTGGACCACCAACCGAGGCGAGTGCGATCGAACTGTCATTTTGCTTCGCAGCACAGTCCGTAGGTAATTAGTCAAATGGCGCACGGCATTCTGCCTACGTGCACAATGTTAGCCCTCTGCACGGTAAAACAGTGTGTGTTAGGCTACACGTGCACTTTGTGGCTAAAAGCGACCAGCGACTGATTTATACCAGGAGTTGATTATACAGTTCATTTTCCGTTTAAAAAATCTATTACTTACCTGTTAGATATTTTGGTTGATAAATATGGCTTGTATTCTCGTAAAAAGTCAAACTGAAGTATTGTTCTAACAGTTTTCCATGACAATCTATCGAAAAACGTATTCTTGACTCACGATATTGTTTCAGATACAAGCTTAATATACTCTAAAAAAGGCCCGCTTCTTGGCTGAAGAGAGATTACCACCTTAATTCAAAAAATTCAACAAAGAAAAGCAGAAGTAAAAAAAGTCAGGCGTTAAAACATAAAATTGGTAATCCTATTGTTATAATAATTATTATGTACCTATGTTCGCTGTAATGTTGGTCTCGTACCTACTTACCTAGATTCCACGAACTAAATTAAATGTTTTATTTATTCGTAGGCTAGATTAGATAATAAGTATGCGAGCTTATAGGTCTGGAAGTAAATAAATTGAGTATTTTATTGCTTTTCTGTTGCTAAGTAAACAGGTTTTGCACTCAAAGGCACACTATCGCAGAGATTTGTTAACTTTAGCGATAGATTGAAACTTTTTGTTGATATAGCATTGCTAAGTAAATGGGCCAAATATTTGGGGGGAATTTCTGGAATAAATCTCAACTATCAGTACGATTTTATTTTAATTTTATCTTTTCATGTGAACGTATTTACGCAACTCTTCTTAGACACACTCAAAAATTTTATAAAACCTACATAGATAACTTCTTGATAAGTTTTTTTAATTTTTAGTACCTGCAAATGGGTCCACTGTAAAATTCCCATCGAGACCACTGGCCGCCGCCGGCCCAGTGGTGGGCCAGATGGGAAAAAAAATTCAATCGAGCCCACTCATTTCTATAGCGGGCTCGTTGGGAATTTTACAGAGGGCCCGTACTATTATCATACGAGATATCTCAATAAAATTCACGGAGTACTGAAGAAACGAGGAAGCTGGGCAGCCGTGACAGTAATTTTTTTGATAGATTTTCTGAGCGCGTCAGTAAATTAACACAGATTTCTCCAAAAGCTTTGTATTATCTTTATAATAACGATAAAATTTGATGAGATCCATAGACAATGGCTCTCGTCCGCGACAAAATGATCAACACCGTCGCGTGACAAAGGACTGCAATTTGAGAATGGCCCCATTTCCTTTCAATGATGCCTCGTTTGACAAGCTTCCCTTTTTAACCGACCTCGAAACAAGGAAGAGTTTCTAAACTCAGCCGACGATTTAAAAAAACATTTATTATCTGAAAGAACATACTTCTAGATTGGTTACATAATTGTTATCAAAATCCGTTTAGTAGTTGCTTTTAAATGTTTTTTTTTATTATACAATATAGTTAATCGTTTGAGCACTATCTGACCTTGTGTTCTAAAAGATACCCATTGATCTACTCTACTCTTGATATTTGTTTTTAAATAAAAAGATTTGAACCCACAACCTTTGGATGAGAAGACGGAGTCGCTACAAGTAACCACCGGTGCTCTTTATAACAATGAAATACTTTCATACCAGTCGTTTCAAAGTACCTACTAGAAAAGCAACAAACAGTAATTTCCTCTGGAAAGTTACAGTGAAGAACCCCCACGGGGTTCAAAACATGGTATTGTGCTTACGTACTTACGTATTACGTAAATCAACCATGTACTTTTGAGGGCTTCTTATACATTTAATACATATACAAATACAAAAAACATTTATTGCCTCAGTAGAAATTATAAAAGGTACAAGGAAAATAATTGGTTTTGGTTTTGGTTTGGTAATTGGTTTTTTTCTTGGAACTTTATTTACGTAGGTGGTACTACTGCTAGTTATGAGGATATATATCAGCTCTGAAGTGCTCGTGGCTAGGCTAGCCAATCTTCAAGCAACGTTCTGTGCGGTCACTATTTGGATGGGTTACCGTTAGTGGCATTTACATCTGAGCGCTTCCGTGCCGCGGAGGGCACGTTAAACTGTCGGTCTCGGCTCTAGCAGTCATTAAGCCACGACGGAGGCCTTAAGGCGGCCTAAAAACTCCGTCACCAGAGTTGGCCAGTAGTTCATGCGATTTACTTTATTTACTGGCTCTGAAAATCAGTTTTGAGAAATCTTAGGCTTTTGCCGTTTAGTTAATCCTAGAGTATTCCGATTTGACGAGGTTCACCCACAAAGTATTGATAATGACCAGCACATAATTATGATGAAGAGGATCTAGAAGATTTTAAGATTCCTCTGGTTTTTTTTTAATTGACTTGTTATCAATGCATGCCTAATATGTACAATATAATGCACTATTTTTACATTTTACACCTAAATTATCTTAACGTAATGTATCACGCGATCAAATAAGGAAAAATCTTATAAAACGTTTTGAATATAAATTAATATTCTGTTTAGCTACATACAAAAATCACAATACAAAAGAGTGTTTGTTGGTAAGCCGTCGCGTATCATTAAAACCGCTTTACAAATACATAATCCTTTCGAAAAGGGCGTGAAGATATTAATTTCCATTTGAACACAAAAGGGTTTTATTAAAAAAATCATTTAATATTAAAAACGGGATTGGTTTTAATTGGTATTCAAAATCTCTCAATTATAAAATAATTAGGAAAATCCTTTTTAGAAACGGATGGCTGAAAAATAAAATAATGTATATTTTTTTATAATAAAATACTTTACTTCTAGTACGAAGCGGTATCACTTCGTATCCTATACCACTATTATAGACTGCAACTACTGGTCCGATTTGGCTGAAACTGATTAGTGGAATAAGCCCTTTTATCTCAAAAAATAACAGGACGAACGGAACGCGGACGAAGGCGCGGTCGGAAGCTATGTAGTTTTAAATAAAGAAGTTGAAGTGGCAATATGCAGAATTTATAATATCCCGTTGACCTAGGTAGGGTAAGTTAAATGAAATTAAATGAAATACATTTATTCAACCCATTGGGTACAAACGCACAGATACAATAGTAGTAAGTAGGGGGCCTGTCGTTCGAGATCCTTTTGTTCCCTAGATTAATAAATGGAAGAGCTATGATTTAACAAAGGATTTCAAACGACAGGCTTCCTTCTTTCTCTACCTAGGCCAACGGCATAGTAAGTATCGTGAAAAGTCTCTAGATGGAGAAGTCCACGGGAAGGCAATGAAGCGGTAGACTTCTTCAAACTGAATTATGATGATGAATGTCTTAGCTGATTGCTCAGTGTAAGTATTTCAAAGCAGCATTGCTTAATAAAGATTACCGCTCAATTTAATCTCATGAAACCTCCAGGTTAAGCCCCACTTCAAATGCATACGGAAAACCAGATTTTCATTTGTATCTCTTGGGAATAAGGTACAAATTACTACGCAGTTCATTCAACCGAACTTGTTTGGTGAATTGCTAGTATGTAATGCGGGCCTAAATTCTCACTTCATGGGTTTAGGAATAACGTATGAATAAAATATGTTATATTATACTTACGAATTCATTGAAAGTAAGTAGAAGATGAATAGCTAATAGTATTATTTACCTACATTAAAAAAAAAAATTACTGATCGATGCGCACGCTAGATATTTGTCATGTCGTTCTGTCAAAATGTAAGCATTTTGTACCAGTTTTAGAACTGTTACATTATCTGTGGTAATGTTGTCGAGAAACCGCGCCTTTGAATCTTCAACTTTTGACATTTCTGCATGACTATTATCTCGTCCTCAGAGAGGTACGACGACTAACAAGTGTCAAAAGTGAAGGCGCGTTTTCTCGACAGCATTACCACAGATAATGCAAAAGTTCAAAAACTAGTGCAAAATGCTTACATTTTGACAGAACGACATGACAAATATCTCGCGTGCGCATCCTAGGCCTGCTGGAGGCCTACACAAAGACTAATGGTCTATCTTATAAAAAGTTAGAGCGGACATGATGTCTTGTTTAACATACGTAATCAGGACATAATGTCAACTCTAACTTTTTATATGATAGGGGGTTAGGGTCTATCTTATAAAAAGTTGGAGTAGACTAACCCCCTATCTTATAAAAAGTTAGAGTAGACATTATGTCCTGATTACGTATGTTAAACAAGACATAATGTCTACCCTAACTTTTTATAAGATAGACCAATTATGTCTAGTTTACCATACGTAATCAGGACATAATGTCTACTCTAACTTTTTATAAGATAGGGGGTATTATTATATCTCCTAAATACGATATCTTGCCTCGTAGAAAACGTTCACAGATGACTTGAGGTTCAATTCCATTACTTACAACGATTCACGTTCTAATATCCTATACTATGGTTCGTTTGATCAGCTTAGTTGAAACGTCACTATTCAGATGGATCAAAGCATCCTAAAAACAGTTGAAAAACGTTCAGCTGCGTTTTAGCTGAGAAGTTTGTGAGTGGGATTAACTCCCTGCTAATGTACCGTATACACCCACCTATGATATATGTACGTACGTACACCTACCTAATGATGATGATACAACTAATCAGAGATGAAAGCCCGTTCATAATTTTACCCAGGTCATAGTAAAGACACGCATACTCGTAAGACTTTTGGATTTAATACATTTTACTCTGCGTAAAATTATTTCAAAGTTATGCAGAACACAACATCGTAAAGATTTGGACCTAAATAAATACCTGTGGAACCCCAGACCCCTTGAAATATGCATAAGCCACTTTAAACCCGTGTTTGAAAATCCTTGCCTTATTTGAAGGTTGAATAACATATTAAAGTTAGGCTCTTTGGGGGTAACAGGTTAAATAATAAATTGATTTTGATGTAGAGCAATTCTTACCTGCCAATGAGAATGAAGGCTCTCACTCCTCAATTCTTATTTGGAACACTGTTAAATTTCAATGGCGTCGGTTTTGTTGTGCTTTTTCTAAACTAACCTCATTTGACAGAAGGACTGTCTCTATCGTTTCAGCTCGAGAAAGAGGCGGCATTTGCCTTTTTAGTATATATGTTTTAGAAAATGCAACAATCGAATTGCTAACAATATCTAAAAATACACTTCAGTACTGTCAAGAGTCAAATCCAAGTTCAGGAGTTCAGGAGTTACCATAAGTAATTATTATTCATTTATACACGAGTTACACCTTTTCATGTTTCAACAATGTGCAGCCAAATATGCGGAATGAATCCGGATAGAAGAGCCACAGAAATAATAACCGTAGGTACTTATAGTGTAGCACTAAGGTTCTGTAAATGTCTTTAAACCTAAATCGTGAACTCACGACCTTAGCATCGGAAGGCGAAGTCGCTACGCTCGCACGAAAACATTACACCATCCTAGAATTTGAGTTTCATTTGGTTATTAGTCATTCGTGAAATGTCAGTCGCAATTTTTGTATAGAATTTTTTTTTTCATAAAGTAACGAACACAAAAAAAAATTGTATAATTCCCATTTGCCATTAGCGTGACGAAACCGGAATGAACGAAAATTGCAAACTGCTTTTTGCAAATAAAACAATGTCTATTACGGGCTCCGCTGTTATTCGACCTTTTTTTTGTGTTTGAGAAAAGCTGGAAAACTGGCAATTTTCTTATCTCATACAGTTCGCAGCTGCAAAAAAACAATACTTATTTCCATTAGCTGCAAAACGTATTTATAAGCTACTCATTTATCGGTGGAATGCACCAGCTTCATTTAAACGTCTGCCTTCTGAATTTGAATAAGGCTTCAACGCAGCGCAATTTAAAATTTTAATTCGCTATCCGATTCTGTTGATTGGTTGACAGTTTTAAAAATAGAATAGGATTTTTGTGAATGAACATTATAGTGAGGAATGTCCTAAAAATAAGTACATTAGGGAAAATATGATTCATTTTAATAATACACAAATCAGTAATTAGTGAGATCTTCAGCTACTTTTTTTTCACTTTTTTTTCCACAAGAATCACTACTTGGCCACAGAAATAGGTACAGTGTTAGTACTTAGTTACTACTACTAAAATACCTTAAACTATTGAAATAATATTCTAATTGGCTATGGGAAAACTCAACGAGCTCAAAAATAGCATATACATTTATATTTCTCAGGTGTTTATCTAAATAGAAGTTTCAAGAAGTATCAGAATTCAAACTCTCTCATACCCTGTGCATGATACCCGAGGGATTACAGTATACAGTAGACAGCCCGACTGCTGCTGTCTAACTTATAATGACGAAGGTCGGATCGGCTTCAGACACTTTACAAAGGGTGTGACGGCATGTTATGAAATACCAGACGCTAGAAGCTGGAAAGAGCACTAGTTTCAAATGAAAGTCTGAAAGAGAATGTTTGATGCTTGATGCCTTGATTTATTTCATTACGATTTTTGAGTTGACTCTAAATAGGTTTCCATCCTTTGGGTTTCGATCTGCGAAATGTAGCTGGCAAACACTGGATGAGAAGAGCCCGGCTCAGTGGCGCGTCTTGGGAGAGACCTACGTCCAGCAGTGGACCGATATAGATTAATGATGATGATGATGGGTTTCTATCCAAACTTCTACAGTACAATTGGGGCATAAACACTGGCTGAAATTTTTCGTATTCGTGTGACATGTCGTAGTGACATGATGAAACTTTTGTTTATACCTCTTCTTCTCTTATTTATGGCCTCTGTCATTTTGTCGATCAAAAACTGACTGTGTTTTGTTTAGTGTATGTCCGGTTTTGGAAAAACGGATAAATACTTATGGTCTCACTCCCGTGTCCGTCTGCCCGTCCGTGTTGACCAAGGTTCATCAAAAGCCGGATATTTTACCGGATATTTTTTTAATGGACTATTTGCTGACTGTCGTGTGACGACTCTTACAGCGTAACCGAACAATGGTCAGCACAGACGGCGGTCAACCGGTAAAACCGGATATAGAGTACTAGATAGGTCTCTAGGTATATAGGCATTGTCTGCTTCCAGGTCACAGGATGGCGACGAAGCGTGAATCGTATAGACCTCAATAAATAAAGCCTAAATTCTGTTCAATTTGTTTTGGACCGGACTATTTGCTTCTAGTTTGTATTTACATTTATTTAGACGTTCGGTGTTTTTGACCCAAAATGTCAGGGCTAAATAGGTTTGTACTCGTAGTAGAAAGAGGTCGTTGTAGAAGAGTTTGTATACCTCCACTGCCGATAAGCAGTACTTTTTATGGTGGATAACTAACCTTTGGCTTGAAGCACACCGGAGTGGAATTTTAGCTAGAGCCTATGGTGAAGCACGCTTCTTTAGACATAATCTATAGCTGAACGTGTTGGTGGCATCCTGTTTTAAAAAATACTAGCTACTAAATACCTACATAAGAGAGTGTAAATCGGTTCTTATTGCTTGTTCTAGCACTTACAAAAAACCTTTAAAAATGCATACCTAATTATCTACTTTGTGATAAATTCAGACGTACGGAAACGCGGCATCCATACCTGGTTGACATGCCACCTGTTCGCACCAAGCGCTTTGCCTCAACTTTCATCTTGAGGATCGCCAAGGAGTGGAACTCTTTGCCGGCGTGTGTCTTTCCGAATACTTATAATTTGAATGTTTTCAAGAGAATAGGTATCTTCTAGGCAAATTTGCTACACCGTCGACCGCATCTTCGCTTAACACTCAAGTCAAACGTTTGCCTACACTATGTAAAAAGAATCTTAAAAGTAATAGCTTTGTTATGGTTACCAAAAAGTAATGTAATGATTTATTTTGTGCCTTTATTAGTCCTTTAATTAGAAAACAGGCAATAAGGACAAAAGTCTTTGAACTCTCAAAGACAAACGAATAGGCGTCTTTAATTACAATCTTTACTGTTAATTGATGGTATAAATACTTAGAAGGTAAAATGTAACAATCCAATCTACGAGATTTTTTATTATCAAAAAAGTGATTTAACAATTTTTGCCAAATAGCTAAGCATGCCAACTCGACGGCTGATAGAAGAAAGTGGAAAGAATTAGAAAGTGGGTAGATTATGATGATGATGATTGAACACTTTCTAAATGCATTTTCTTTTCCTCCCTCTAATCTCTTGATCCGTTCTTTAAAATTAACGGTTCGAAAAACGACTTAAACAAACTTTCTCGCTTTTCGTGATTATTTTGGAAGTTTTTACATAATTTACATTTTTATTATGATTTAGGTGTGAATCGTTTAGAAAGAAAAAGGCATTGTCGGTATTAAAATTGCTGCCAGGCCACTTGTACCATTAGGCAGTACCATTGATGGTACAACAATCTTATAGAGCGGGTTCTAATGATTATTAAATGGAGTTGGGCAGGACATATTGCAAGGCGTGATGATAACAGATGGAGTAAGGCGACCACTGAATGGTGGCCAAGATGCGGCTACAGAAACGTAAGACGGCAGCGAGATGGGCAGACGACATCGTCAAAATCGCAGGCCGTAAATGGGAGAGACTATAGCTCAAGACTGAAGTGGATGGCACGAACTTGGGGAGGCCTATGCCCAGCAGTGGGTAAAGTCATGCTGTGGATGATGATGATGGATGATGAATAATTATCAATATTTTCAACATCAATCTCATCTTTTGTCTTGAGTTTAAATTTGAATTTCAGTTTCTCTCCACAGTCAGTCCTAACGTCTAATTAGATATTGATAATACCATTATCCTGAGCTTGTATAATATTCAATCGATAGAATTGATTAAGGATTACTTACATGGGTACGCAAAGCTCAAAGGCAAGTTAATGCTCTGAAGCGTGTCTTATCAAGTTATCAATTACAAAGGCAATGTGATCGAATTAAGGTATCGGAAGAACAAGCAATGCCTACGGATATAAAGGCTGATAAAAGAACCATTTCCAAAAACTATGGGAGAAGCAAACCGTCAATATGTACCAAAATTATCGCAATACAAAATTAATTATTATTATTTAAATAAAATGTTTGCAACGGTTTGTAAATCTCTCAACTGTTTTATCAACTTTTTTTTTTTTTTTTTAGTTAGCTTACCTGTACTAATAAATAATACTTATACCCTAATTATATTACGATCTAGCCCAACGCTGGCTAATTAGTAATTTTACATTGACATAAATTTTTAGCATATCATCATCTGTATTTTGTAAATATGTATGTACTGTATCAGTTGTAATTTTCTTTGTAAAAAAACAGTATTTATATTTAATGGCTTTTATATTATTTAATAGATACATTTATATAATTTTTTTATCACGGCAAAGATTTTTCATTTTATAGGATGTAAGAAGATTAGTTATAAATTTAATATACACCATATTTTTCTTTTTACACAGAAGTATAGTCAAACGTTTGACTACAACCTCATCTGATGTTGTGATGATATTCTGAAACACAGACGATGACGGCAAGAAGTAAGTATCGGTAAGACGTTTAAAACTGATAAAAAAATAAAAAATAAAAAAAAGAATTGCTCTGTCAAATTTTAAAAAAAAAGCTTGATATCAAAGGATAACGATACAATCGGAAAACAAAATGCTATACCACAGTGGCAAAATCAATTGCCTGTCTGACTCAGACGATAGGTGGCATCACATTTCAAGAAAACTCCGAGAACGACGACGTAAAGAAAAATCACTTGAATCCAGGCCACCGTTTGCAACCTCAAGATACGAGATTGAAGGAGGATATAAGGATACAAAGGATCTGACACAGCTGAGGGAGCTAAAAGTTGGAGCACTAAATAATAAAATATACATTCAAGGACATTTCACACAACGCTCTCTAGTTCCAAATTAAGCTATGGGAATAAGAACTCATAGAATTTTGTTTTATAAATACATTGGTACCTACTTTAATACATACCTATCAATACATCAGACACAGAACAAACATCCATGTTTGCCATCACATAAATGCTTTTTCTTCGATCGAACCCACAACCCACAGCACGGTAGGCCCAGCTAATACCGACTGAGCTGTGACGCCTGTATAAATAAGTAAAATATTTATGAAAATTTTAACGCAATCTAGAACTATTCGGAAAAAAAATTGGGAATTTGTCTGACCAAACCAACTGATTCTAGGCTGTAGCATTTCTACTATATAAAATGCAATGCACGATCATTGTGTCAGATACAGCTTTGACAGCTTTTCCTGGCTGAGGAAAACGAAGGGTAACATCAAACCACTTTCTCGCTCGCACATTTCATTTTTGGAGATATAATATCACTGAGTCTAAATTACTATGCCAAATCTCAGAGCTTCACGGTCTAGAGAATAACAATGCAAATGTTCAATAAAAACATCATATTGATCAGAGTTTTCCGACTGAAAAACTTGTATCATGTGACCAATTTTGATGCCTATTAATTGGGCTTATTCCCATCGAGCCCACCGGCTGGTCCACTGGTGGGCCGGATGGGAAAAAAATTCTCATCGAGCCCACTTATTTGCATAGTGGGCATTTGCATAGAGGATTTTTTTTCCCATCTGGCCCACCAGTGGGCCAGTACAATTGTCATAAAGATATTTGGTCTGCTTGTTTTGGTCCGAAAACTTGTTGCGAGTGAGAGAGATGCGAGTTATTTTACTGTGTGACGTGGTTACCTCTTACATTTTATTTAAACTAGGTAGGCCTTTACATCTACATATTGAAGATGATTTATACAGTGTCAGGAGGCAGCCTATGCCTACACTTAACGGGACACTGTAGTGCCTGGGACAATGTTTAGATGGAGTAGGCTTTCCCAGCACCTATACCATCCTCTCAGCCTAATCAGCCATACCCACAGGAAAGACATCGTCAATACGTGCGGAGAACTATATAGGTAGTTACTTATTTTATGCCTATAGGTCTTATTCTGAGCACCAAAGAATAGACGACCCAGTAATTTCGGATTCCAATCTCATAAAACGAAGCTTAAGCTTATTTTATACGTCCCATATTATATATATACCTATATATTATATTTTATACACGTAACCAAAGTGCGGTTATCCAAACTACGCAGCGAATAGTATGTTTGCATTAGCCCCATTTCGATACTAACGTAGTAGAGCTAAGCAGTATTGTAAATCAATAGATAGATACGAGGCTCGAAACCCATATTTTGTTAGGTTTATCCCTTCCATTTACGTGAGAAATTAATTGTACACATATTTTGCAGCCCATCGCAATCACTACTATCAATGTGGAAAGTATGTAGCTAGCAGCGTGAATGTAAAACGTGCCAACCTTTCCTAGCCAAGCTCATTGCTAATACCGCGAGCACACTATGCCCATGCCGCTGCCGGCATGTGTGCCGCTTAGTGAGAATAAAGGCGATGTTGCTGTGGCATTAATGCCGCGGACTTATTGCCACAGCAACATCGCCTTTATTCTCGGCAGCGGCATGGGCATAGTGTGCTGTGCACGCGGTATAAAAAAAAACGTTCAAAGTGGTAAGGAATTGTCACGTGACTATTCGTTTAGAAATGTAATTTTCAGACATTTTAATTTAGTTTCTATTTTCTAGTCTAGGGGGTTGTAAAATGCCAGCTTGACTAGAAGGACGGTGCATCCAACTGCGTTTGTCCAAGTTTGCATGTAAATCTTATCGTGTCTAGAATCAACGATGAGCTATTGACTTTGAGGTTTTTATATGTGACTTATACGTTTCAAAACCACAAAGTCTGTGTTGCACTGCAAACTTTCGACTATGCCAGTCGCTTGGTCCTCACCTCGTTTGCGTAATGTATTTACCTGACTTTGCGTGAGAGAACCGTGTTTGGTGTGCTAGTACTTTGCTGGAAGTTACTTAGATAATGGGATTTTGAGGTACTTCAAAATAATACGTACTTTAATGGATCAATAGGATAAAATTAGTCGCATCACTATTCCTCTCCATCTTCTGTTTATTTGGACGAATGAAAAAGTGAAACCAACAAATAAGTTCTGTTTAATCCTCATTTTGTATGACGGAAAAATAAGAAATAATAAGTAAGTTTAGTAGAATGTTTAACAATTGATATTTTAACATTTAAGATTTCACAGTATTTCAATAGGCTAGCATTCATAGTTTCCAAGATATTTAGGTTTTAGTAAGTAACCCGGAATTTTTGCTCTCACGTGTTACCCACGGTATCGTTACTTACTATGTCTAAACTCCACGAGCGTATCGCAATTTATAAACCCTGTAAGCTTGTAAAGGGTCTTGTTGACCAATTAATGCTAGAGGCATTACCCAGTGGTGACCGCAGCCGGCTACATATTTGCTGTGTGGCTAGAGCAGAACGTTATCGAAAATGTTCACCGAAACTAACTAAACTGTTGCTTTGTAATCTATTTGACATTAGATCAAAGGTTAATTATGCGTTTTATAACCGACTTCAAAAAAGGAGGGGTTCTCAATTGGGTTGTATTTCTTTTTTTTATGTTTGTTACCACAGAACTCCTTCATTTATGAACCGATTTGAAATTTTTTTTTTTGCTGAAAGGGTTTTAGTTCCAGATTGGTCCAACAAAACTCGTCATACACGTACACGACATTGCGTATTTGGCTTTCTTGTGACTTTTCTTTATATACGATCAAAAGAACAGTCCCAATAAACTGCCATCATCGTCATCATTTGATGATGAAGGCGTATTAAGTTGAAGTCAGTTTTAAATTTTTTTTTAAACTTATAAATTATATCCGTAAAAGTGTTTAGATCCTGGTGCAAACTACCTACATACATTTTACTTAGATATTTTGCCCTATATAGTAACGCAAAATAACATTACGTAACCAGCCGCCTGAGGCTTCGCCAATTTGTCAGCGTAACTTGCTCAACCTGTGATCTATCTTGCGGAATAGAAAAATATGCGGTTTCAGTGCATAAAGTTGAAGTGAAAATCATAATTGCATACCATATTATAGGATTGTAGGTAGGTACTAGATACCTAAATAGGTATGCTTTAAAGATTAAGTATGTTAGTTTGTCCGTACAAGAAGTATAGGCAGTAGGTATTATATTATGATCTGTGGTATAGGTAATCGTATACATATTATTATCGTACCTACAAGTATCTTCTAAAAAAAATCAGCATATAATTTCGGAAACAAAACTGATTTAAATTGCATTTTACGCGTTGCACTGTTAAAATTTAATTTTAAACTAACACCACAATTTCATACATTGAATATTAAAATTAACACAAAACACACTTAAACACACACTTGAATATCTCCCTAATAATGTATGAAATACAATTTTCCGTATCAACAATAACTTTGTTAAAACTTTTACATCCAAAAACATTATCCAAGTCGTTTTCATATAAAATTAACAGCGAACTTCTGGTCTCGCTCTTGTCACGTTCTACGTTAAGTGAATATACGAAGCTTGAAAACCTTAGAGAAGTTCATGAAATGAATAAAGGTATTAACAATAATATATCTCTGAAAATGTGAATTATATTATTCTTTTAGTGGGCAACTTTAACACAATCGGTACAGGTCTCGGCATGGTTTAATAGCGCTGAACAGGGGGTGCTTTGTGCAGCAAAAGATATATAGGATAGGAAAAGATTATAGATATTTCCTTCCACTTTCGCTGAGAGCTGATGATGAAGGCGTATAAAATTGATGTTGGTTTTTCAAAATTTTAAACTTCTTGGAGCGCTCGTGGCTAGGCTTGCTTAGTCAATCTTCACCGATTATCTAAGTTACGCTACGTTCTGCGCGGTCACTATTTGGATGGGTGACAGTTAGCGGCATTTAAATCTGAGCGCTTCCGTGCTTCGGAGGGCACGTTAAACTGTCGCTCCCGGCTGTCGTTAAGCCATGACGGAGGCCTTAAGGCGGCCTAAAAACTTTGTCACCAGAGTTGGCCACTAACTTCTTAATTATTATTATAACAGTTGAAATAAAATCTCACACTAGAATACCACGCTTTGTTCCACGAGCGTTGACACGAATCAATGTGAAAGCACGACAAAGAGACTGAAATGACAGAAAGTGGCTACAGTCAGTGCACATTTTTACTGGCTTTTCAGACTTTCTACTTTTCTTTTCTTTTCAGACTTTTCTTTTTTCAGTTCTAGTGTAAATGTTTGGAGTTCTTTACATTGTCTTGTCAGTACAAACAGCCGAATCCCCCTACCAAACAATGAAATTATAATATTCTTTTCGATTTGTTTCATTAATGAAGACGTGTTTCATTAATTAACGCGCAATGTGAAAGCGTTTTTAAAATTAAAAATAATAAAATCGATTGGTGCTCAAAAGTGGAATAGCGTAGGGGCGTAAACTCTTGGTGCGTAATGTAGAATTTCTCAAAATAGGTAACACATGATTAATTTGACGGATAGCGTTATACTGCCCCTTTTTAAAAACTCTGTCTAAAATTTAATGTAAAAATACTAACAAAACAATTGTGTATTTTATAAATAAGTAGGTGTGCGTCTTCCATTTGATTTACCTCCTTGTAGCGATCAATGTGCGATGACGTCAGCGAAACGCAGCAAAGCAAATGGCGCTTCAGATTATGAGCGATTGTGGGATTTGCCGGTTTCAGTTGTTCTGTAAATAGTCGTAGGAATGTACTACTGTTATTGTACCTATTTTATATATATTATTATTTTAAAAAGGTTCATTGGGCTGCGGAAATAAAGTGGTCTACACTCATAAAAAATATAAAGCCGGTGCTGGGTGCGACGAATGTACGCCCAAAGTAGCATTTTTAAAAATATCCTACTAACTAAATATTAGCAATACCTACATAAAATACATAGACTAATTAAACTTTATCATAGTATAACCAAGTAAGTATACCTACTAGTTAGCAACTTCGCAAGTCGCATAAAAATCCTAGCAAGCGCCTTCTATACCTTCTAAGTTGTCAGCCCAACTTTGTCCAAATAAATGATGTTATTTTTCTCACTTCGAGATCGGACAGAGCCACTTTAGCGGGTTGTTGGGCGATAAAAGTAAAAACAACTCTATTTGCACACTTTTAACCGACTCCTAGGAAAGTTTGAAGGGTTATAAGTGCTGGGTGGTGCTTGTGTAATCATAGGTATTTCTTTTGGTGCATTTTTGTAAACTAATCTAATTTGACAGCTCTAAAATTCTAGTCGTCCTTGTCATTTCAGTTTATGAGAAAAGGACGGCAAAATTTTTAGTGCTATATTAGGTTAGTTTAGAAAAATGCAACAAGAAAATCGATACCAATATTAAATAGTGATCGATGGACGAGGTGCGATACCTTACAGAGCACGTTCTTAGTGGAAGTGCTCAGTGAGGCTGGTATAGGCAAAGGCAATTCTAAACGCATAATATGCGTTCAGAGTACGCATGTAAAATATACTTAAGTTGTTAGAGGGCTAATTCTCAAAATAAAAATATGACAGATTTTTTTGGGATGTCACAAAATGGTAGCTAAAGTTACTTTTATAACTCCCAAAACTACCAATATAATCCGTAATATATATTTACTAGATTTTTTATGAGAATATCCCCTCTGGTATGTATTGTATGTAGCTTCTGGGTATTAATTTGTATAAGTAATTGCAGTGGCAACAAACAAACCAGAATTAAACTACAACTTAAAACAACACAGTTAGCAAACTAACTACAAAATGTTTGTTCATTGTTTACGTATGAGCTAATTTCAAATCACAACTAAATTAGGTTAATTCACCTCGTTAAAGTACGGAGTAAACCATAGCGGGGCGAAGATGCTTAACATAATCAACATGGAACTGACTAAGATTATTTTCATCGTCAGAGAGTAGGCCTTACGTAAATCAAAATCCGGAATAAATTAAAAAATATTTTGTACGTCTAATCTCTGTTCCAAACCTTTTTTTTGTGCAAATTATGTTTATTATGTTGTGACTGCAACGCGTGTGAGCCATTGGAATAAATGTGTGTAAAGTGGTTTTTCTGAATGTGAAAATTCGTGTTAGGTTTTGAAGAGAAAATCCACCATTTTCTTTTCAAAACAAACGACAGCCGACTTGACAAATGACTTGACTTGACTTATTTTTTACAATTTTAACACTTGACATTGGCAAAATTGTTTGTCGAAATGACGGACACAGGCCATTATTGAAGAGAAGAAGAAGACTGCAACGCGACTAACCCCATAATTCATATTCAACTGTCATTTTAGCGCGGCTTTACAAAATGCTCTATCATTGTCACCTGCATGACAACGAAAAGAGATGACAACAGATTTAGCAATCATTTTAGTTACCTCAGCTTTAGAAGACCAATATGAATATACCCCGAGTCTCAGTGAGGATAAACTTGAAACAAGTGACGGTGCATTTACGGACCTTTACTATGGTAGACACCGGCCTTATGAACAGACAAACCGAACTCTGTGGTAATTAGATTGTAATGTAAGTTGTGTGCTTCGGGCGCCGACTGCTGATAGCGAAGTTAGGGTACACGCGCACTTAGCGGCCAAACAGGCAGACAGTGGCAAGGTCTTTAACCAAGATGACATTTTACGAGTTCAATCGGCACATTGTGTAGAATTACAAAATTACAAAAACCTTCGGAAATGTCAGTTCAATACATCTCATTTTGAATGGTGCCATTTGAGAATGCTAAACGTAGCTAGGTCACTTCATCATCATCATCATCTCAGCCCGGTATCACCCACTGTTGGGTATAGGCCTCCTTCATGTTATGCCAGCCTCCTCTGTCTTGTGCATGCCGCAACCAGGTGTTTCCTGCGACCTTTACGATGTCGTCGACCCATCGCGCCTTCGGACGACCCAGATTCCTTCGGCCTGATTTCGGCCACCATTCCGTCAAGGCTTTACTCCACCGGCCATCACCACGTCTAGCCAGGTGTCCTGCCCAACTCCACTTGAGGTTTACCGCTCTATCACCGACGTCGTATACTTTCGTACGGCGACGTATTTCGGTGTTGCGAACTCGATCTAAGAGCTAGGTCACTTAGGTGATAAAAATTTATAGGTACTCGTATAATTATTGACTGTCATGTGTCTTTTTAGTCTGAAATGTCTGTTCAATACTTTTCAATGGTGTGTTTTTAGAATTCAATCGCACCATTGAAATTGACGAATTTAATGACTAGAAATCGACTATGGAGTTTAAATTTTATATTCGACAAAAATTACTTTTACGAAGTTTTAGTAGGAATCTGGGCTAGCCGCAAGTGCGCCTGCAGCCTAACAGGTAATTACTGTTTCTGAGAACAAAACAACAGGATCGGAATACAATATACAATTTGTGTAATAATATTAATGGAATAGAAAGGTAAAGATGACAGAACACGAGAAAACTTACCAGATGACGTGCTAAGAAATATGAGGCCCAGTCCAGTTTTCCCCCTGCCGGCAGGGGAAAACTGGACAAACATTCCAGAAATCTTTTAAAAGTTTGGTTAATTTGCACGGTTTTCTTTTAAAAGTTGGACAATGCTAAATGATAACTATACCTAATATAGTTTCATTCGAGTTTAGCAACATTAGCACTTTTACTCTTGTGTAAGTACCTACTGTTGTTTAATTTTGGTGGAATTTTAATAATACTTGAGGTCGTAACATAAAGTGTGAGCCATTGGAATAAATGTGTGTAAAGGTTTCCTGAATATTAAAATTAGTTTCAAAGTTTTGAAGGGAAAATCCACCATTTTGCCTTCAAAACAAACGACAGCCGACTGGACGAATTACTTGACTTGACTGATATTATTCCAAATCTCACTTGACACTGGCAAAGTTGTCTGTCAAAACGACAGACAGAGGCCTTTGATAGAAGAAGAAGAACTAATTGGTAGGTTTATTTCCCATTTTGAATAAAAAAAAACTCTTCGAAGTTGTTTAGACTGACATGATTACGAAAAATACACTTTCTCTTGGAATTCTCAGCTTTGCTCAGTTTCGAACTAGAGTAGAGTGCGTTTTGTAAAAATATCCAAGAATATTTATTCATTGATTTTTCTAATTCTTAGTACTCAAGATAATAAAATGAAAGATGTTCAAGAAGGTAGCCAGTAGGTACGTCTAAATAATACATAGCCTTTGAACTAATATCTATTTTTAGAAGTAGTTGGAGCTGACAAAGAGATCTCCCGACCTACAAGACCCACATCGATAAAAATAATATATGAAATATCCACGAACTGCCCCGAAACGGAGGTAAAAACGTCTGCCGAAGGATAAACATTTTTCTTAGAAATTGGTACTTTTAGCACCACTTTTCGACGACATCGAGAGGGACAAATCCTTGGTTTTTTTGTTCCTTCTTGTATTTATTCCTTAATCCTGCTCTTTATGAAGATTTTCGTTACTAATAAATCACTCTTGACATTTTACGTCAACGTGATCATTCTGTTACTACATCTGACTTTTACGTTAAAGCAGTATGATTAAAATTAATAGTACGTAGTTATAGTATTATACAGGGTGTTACCAGACCACTTCCGAAAACTTGGAGGTTCCAATCAGATCATGATACTGAAAACATTAAGCGAAAAAAAATTGACTTGACTATCTCTTTTTAATTTTTTTTCTAGTTACATACACACAGTACAACATAATAAGACATATCTACCTAATTATCTCATTTAAAAAAGCAAAAAAACAAATAAAATAAATAAAGCAGCAATGTACACGCAGCACGCAGATTACGTCTACTACAGCATGAACAGCTGAGAGTTCATCGCGGGTCATTCAAGTACGCGACGTGCGAGCGACCTACGTTAGTACCTACCTACGTGAGTAGGCACTTACGACACAGAATAAATAATAGTACTACGCCTCGACCTTACCTACGTGAATGCGTACATTGCGGGCTGGCGAAATAAATACAAATCTTTAAACATTGTTTTCTCCGGCTATAATTATTTTTCAGGATAACTGATTTTTTTTTGGTTGGGTCTTGGTGTGCTGTAGCTCCCCCTTTCGTTTTCGGAAGTGGTCTGGTAACACCCTGTATATTATGATCTGTGTTATTACGTAACTTTGAAATTCCCATGCCACAGATCATATAATACCTACTATAAATCACTGTTTTTCAATGCGGGGTACTATAATGTTCAATATACTGTTACGTAGAAGACCGTTCATTGCACCCTGAAAATGGGGGAACCTAGTGTGTACGATAATGAGGATTTCGATTAAAAAACAAACACCGAACTTAACATTTAATTTTGTTACTTATTACTGTAGAGTTGATAGAATTTCTTCAAAACAAAATAGTAGCTATAAGAGACCCCCTATCTTATAAAAAAGTTAGAGTAGACATTATGTCCTGATTACGTAAGGTAAACATAACATAATGTCTACTGTAACTTTTTAGAAGATAGACCGAGAAACTAGTAAATATAAAATAGCAGACTATGTTTCTAGACTCATTTTTTGGACAGTCTGGGAAACCAAATCGTAGCAACCTAGTGCTAAGCCAACAGGATACAAAACGATTTATAGGCGCAGTACATCACACAAAGTATTTCAAGTACCCGCCCACCACGTTAGTATACGGATAGCTATAACATTCTTGTAAATCGGAGTCTTGAACTTTAGGAAAACAGAAATTTTTGATGTTTTTTTATCACAAAGCTCACCTATAAGATTCGTGGACGTGAATCGAAAGTCGAATAAACATCAGATTACCAAAATAGATTAACATGATGGTAGCTCATGAGGCACTGCACTGCGCTGGTGGGTTACTCTCGACCACAGTTTCAACCCGGATTTATAGATTTTGACAGAAGTCGTGTCGTTTTTTAGTACAAAATGACTTGAAATCTGTCAACATCCGGATCCAATTTGGAACGGCGGTGGTCAAGAGTAGCCCTACAGAAGCTTTCGCTGCCCAGCATATAGTGTTAAGTGACGTGGCTACAGATATACGAAAACAAGAAGCTTTTGACGGCCAAAAAGGCGCTGTAATGCGCTAGTGTCACTATTTATGACAGGCGTCATGGCTCAGTCGGTAGTAGCTCTGCCTTCCGTGCTGTGGGTCGTGGGTTCAATCCCCACCGAGAACAAACATTTGTGTCTTGTAAACATAGATGTTTGTTCTGTGTCTGGGTGTTTCTATGTATTATAAGTATGTATTTACAAAAAAAAATGTATGTATGTATTCTATCAGCCATCTAGTTGCCATCGTACAAGCTTTGCTTAGTTTGGGACTAGAAGGCGTTGTGTTAAGTGTCCGTGAATATTTATTATTTATTTAGTCACCGAGGACAGCGTAAGAGGAAATCAGTAGAGCTACTCTCGACTCGATCACCGACGACGTTCCAAATTGGGTCCGGATTTTTACAGAAATCATGTCTGAAAAATTACTTCTGTAAAATCTATGGATCCAGATTGGAACTATTTGCAGACATGTTCTTCAATTTCAATTTATTTAGGTAAAAATAACATGATCTACCATGTTTAATGCGTTGTGTTAAGTGTCCGTGAATTTTTTTTTTTTTTGACCACGACCATGACAAGCAAGTATTATGGTGCAAGTGTCTCCATTCTGTGTGTTCTCCACATATTCTTACAACCATCTTAACTTTAGTTATGTAGGTAGGTAAGTGAGTATCTAAGGTACGCCTTTCATTATCATGAAACTTCATTGCACCCTTAATGTTTTATCGCTTGACATCACCATAGTTAAGTGTTCCCCATAATAAGCAGTTATAAAGACGATTTTAGTGCAAATAAATTCACAGGTTAATGGTACTTTAACGTGCCTCATAAAGATACGCGTTTTAATCTTAGCACGAGTCTCTGTGATCTCGTCACTGTCAAACCAGTTGTCAATACCAAATATCAATCCTTCTTCTTCTCTTCATTAATGGCCTCTGTCCGTCATTTCAACAGACAATTTTGCCAATGTCAAGTGATATAATTGTAATAATATAAGTCAAGTCAAGTCATTTGTCAAGTCGGCTGTCGTTTGTTTTTAAAAGAAATTGTGGATTTTCTCTTCAAAACCTAACACGAATTTTCACATTCAGAAAAACCACTTTACACACATTTATTCCAATGGCTCACACTTTATGTTACGACCTAAGTATTATTGGTTAAATAATACTCACAATAACACAAGAAAAATTATTAAAATAAAAATGGTATATTGTGTTGTTTCAAAAAATGTGAAAACTCTAATCATATCTACTTGACTTGACTTATATTATTTCAAATATATCACTTGACACTGGCAAAATTGTCTGTCGAAATGACGGACAGAGGACATTAATTAAGAGAAGAACAGGACACGAGTTTTGACATTTTTTGAAACGACACATAGCATTTTTATTTCAATAGTTTTTCTTGTGTTATTGTGAGTATTGTTGTTTAATTTTGGTGGAATTTTAACCAATAATACTTAGGTCGTAACATAAAGTGTGAGCCATTGGAATAAATGTGTGTAAAGTGGTTTTTCTGAATGTGAAAATTCGTGTTAGGTTTTGAAGAGAAAATCCACCATTTTCTTTTCAAAACAAACGACAGCCGATTTGACAAATGACTTGACTTGACTTATTTATTACAATTTTAACACTTGACATTGGCAAAATTGTCTGTCGAAATGACGGACACAGGCCATTATTGAAGAGAAGAAGAAGAGAAGAACAAGACATTATGGATACCACGAAAGGTGATTTTGTCTGAGGCCAGGCACAACCTTTCTCTATCTTCCCGACTATTTGTTTCACATGGTGATGGGCACCGTCTTCCTCACACTTGTTTTCTACTTCGTCATCCATGACGTCATCTTTGGAAACGTTGCACTGGAGATGGACACTGGACAGTTTCAATGCCTGGTTTCCGGTAATCAGTTGCATGTTCTGTTCATACCACCTCATTCTGTTAGGCTGGGCACTACCATGTCTTAAGATTACAAACTTATAATTTTTAATTTTTTTTATTTATTTATTGAAGTCTTTATTTTTTTACAATATTGCCAATGGCTTGCTTCCTAACGATGATCGGACGACATTGTTTAGTTATTGCGATCGCTTAACAATCTTTATCTAACTAAATTTCATTTACAATAGACTTGCAGTAAGTTGTGCTATAAGCGCTTAGCAATTTAGCTGAATATGATCATTACTTCGACAATATCTTCGAGACAGGAGCAATCAGAATTGATCAAAAACATTGACATTGAGTTTCTGCCAACTCAGCGCCCTCTGCGCTTGCCATTGTTTGGCAGAAATTGTGTTTCTTCCTTTTACCCGACTGCGCAACGTGAAAGGAGGGTTATGTATTTATAAGCCTATTGTATGTTTCTTTGTGGTGCTCTATAGAGACCAATCGCGTGGACCAATTTCGATGATTGACAAATTGATTTCTCAATCTTTCGAGCGCCACGAAACATATAATAAAAAAAATGACGCGAACCAGACACCGATCGGGATTTTTTTGTAAAATCTCCATTTTATTGGGAAAAAAAATCGGAAACGCATTTTTATAAACTTCATAATAGTATTATTTTGAGATAAAAGAAAATCTTAGCAATTGGATATCCTGTTAGCATTTTATTTTATCTTGTTAGAACACAACATGAAATCATGTCACACACGTCTACCACCTAGCTCACAACACTAATAAGGTTAGCATTTTGCTCCTTTTTCCACGGTTACGTGACGTGTCAGCATTTTTGAAGTTACATAAAATTTACGCTGACGGCGCCGCGTCAGTAAACACAATCAACGCGATGAAAACAATGAAAACTTTTTTTGCGTAAATATTTAAAAAATGTTTTAACTGGCGTAGGCGTTCGAAAATAGAATTCAATAGGGTTTTAAGCAAATCTATAGATACGAAGTTGTATCATTACTGAAGCATACGCACTGAAATCGCATTTTTAGATAAGTTTTCTAACGCTACCTAATTTCCAATCATCGTCGTCATGGGGGATATAGGTAGATCAAACATACGAATATTCAGTCTATCCACAGTATCCATATCCACGCTCTATCAAATTCCCTTTGTATAAACAGGCAAAGCATTGTTTGGTCTAAATCCACCTTTAGCAGACACGTATTTGGTACCAAAAAGAATACTATTGAAGCAATACGGGATTCTAAAAGATTGCAAAACGCCATTACCTACAATTTACATTTCAATACTAAATGGATTCAATGCGAGGGCCGATATAATGAGTTAGGGTCCACATGGGAGCCCACTGTCGCTAAATTTATTCCCTCTCTCTCATAAAATAAGCATTTTCCCATTTTGGTTGCGCAGTAGTCGTACTGTGGTTGCTGTCAGCGTATGCATTGGAAATTAGAATTCAGCAGCGCAATGCTCACTCGTAGTTTATACACTGAAAACTTGTATCTGCCGATGCACAGCGTTTTTTTTAAAGTATGTTTTTCGTAATATTTTAACCTTTGTAAAACGAATTATTACTAAAAGTCCTTAATAAGTTTAAAAAAAATACAGTATGTATTCTAACTCTACTCTATCACATTATTATTATAATGGCACGGCACTTACTTTTTGGTTTCCTGTTTCTTTTTTTAGAGGCTAAAAAGTATATTCCTATTGGTCGTCTAAAGCTGAACCTAAAATGATTGCTAAATCTGTTGTCATCTCTTTTCATTGTCATGCAAGTGACAATGATAGAGCATTTTTTAAAGCCGCGCTAAAATGACAGTTGAATATAATAAAAGGGGTAAATCTAAATACCTACATTAAAAACCCAGGACAAAACAATTGTAATTTTTCACGAGCAAATGAGATACTGCCAATGATACACTGCGGCAGGCCTCTAGAGGCCAACGTACACAACTTTATTGCGTGCCACTGTTTATGAGAAAATATTTGTTCATGTTTTAGATAGAACGGGTAATATTGCGTTTGGACATTGGATTTCAATTAGAGTGCGGTGTAATTACGATACCGCACGGAATGCTATAATGGCATGTTTCTTTATTATTTTGATGAGATAAACCTACTATAGACGCTTTATATGGTAACACAGCATAATGTTAACAAGTAAAGCGTCTCGTACTAAATGTATTTATTTACTTTATTTGTAACGAGGAGAGTGCTAAATATGAATGTGGAAGGATATAGAAGGAGAGGTAGGCCTAAGAAAAGATGGATGGATTGTGTAAGAGATGATATGCATAGGAGAGGAGTAAACACTGAGATGACGAATGATAGGGGAGAATGGAAGAAAAGAACATGTTGTGCCGACCCCACCTGTGGGATAAGGGCAGGAAGAAGGAGAAGAAGGACAACCTACAAAGGTAACACAAAAAAAAAAATTACAAGATAATGGATTAAAAACTATGTGTTCCTTCAGTTAAAGGATGCTACAGTGCCTTAGACGCCACAGATGTAAGCGAGATAAGCTCTCTACGATTTCGAGGTATCGTGTCAGCGGAAGTCTGAAAACGCCCAATTTTCTACTTACAATGGAAACCCTGTATCTTCTTCTAAATATATAAAAGTCTTTTGAAGCTGACTGACAATCAACGCACAGCCTAAACTATAAATCCTAGAGGTATGAAATTTGGAGGGTAGTATCCTTATATAGGGGTGCACTAAGAAAGAAATTTTGAAAAGTCATACTCTAAAGGGTCTAGAACGCGAGCAACGCCGCGGACGACGGCTAGTAATCTATATTTTGTTAGTCTGCAATAATTTATTTTGTTACTGAAATGGTACTTACTGTTTTCAGTATCTATTTTGATACAACGCAGTTTTCAGTCATCAGATAGGTGCTTGATGTTAAGAAAAATGAAATGAAAATAAAATGAAATGAAAATTAAGTACCTACTGCTGAATAATTTAATATTAATTAGCAAACATTTTAAATTGCCTACTAAATAATTCGCGTACAGCTTTGTAATGTCATTAGCTTATCCACTAGTGTGTAATTATTAGTTTAATGAGTTAGCTGATTAGCGTTCTATATGATTAGCATTTTAAATACATTAATTTGATCTCAGAAACAAATATTCTAGAACGGTGACTACGAACTAGAAGACGCAGGACGGCCTACCGATGTACCGACGACTTTGTTAAAATCACAACAAGTTGATCGTTTCGCAGGTTTGGAGGGCACGTTAAATTGTTAGGCCTAGCCCAAGCAGGGGCTAAGCCACGACAGAGGCCTTAAGACGCCCTAAAAACTCCGTCATTAAAGTTGGTCACTCATAAAAACTTACTTTGAAATACTGAGCAAAAGCTAAATGCTATAGATATACCCAAGGAATTCATTTTCACCTTGAAAGAAGCTAAATGCTAACCCCTCCAAGAAAGTAATTCATTTTCACCTTCAAGAAGGCACAGGAGTGGTCAAAGGTTGTCACAAAGTAATTGCAGCCGGGAATTCTCTCTCACGCCGCTGAGCAAATTGAATCTCTGGCTGGAATTGTTTTAATTTTAAAAGTGACTAGGTTGAGCTTTTAACTTACAGCTTGACTAGTTTTTGATACTAAAGCTTCCTTGAATTTCGAGCTCGCAGTCTGAGTTTTGTTGATTTAAGACGAGTTATGATTTTTCGCAAATAATTTTAGAATAAGAATAAGAATAAAAGACATTTATTTGTGACAAAATATAAGGTAGAATACAAAGAGAACACACTACAGAAAAGAGGTAAAGAGTAGTAGAAATAGCACAGATAACAGATGAGCATACAGATAACAATGACGACGGATACAGCTTGGTTAAGACTAATGCTAGAGCTACAAACGAAACAATTACAATACTAAAATTTTAGTGATATATCTCCAGTTTTCGGCCAATTGTGGCCGTGCAGTGCGCTCACGCATTGGCTTAGACAGCCACCAAAGAAAATGTTTACCCCGGCCGAATACAGTCACCAATGATGATGGTGATGATTTTTGAAAAATTATGTCAGTGATTTTATTTCTTCAGTTTTTGGATTGTTTCAGTAGCTGCATAAAAATATTGAAATGTGCGAACGAGAAATTGTTCGACGCTTGTCTATCATCATCATCATAGGCAGCTTGTAGTAACCCCCTGCTAGGCCTTCTTCCTTAAAACGCCACTCGTGTCTATTTTGGGCTTTTTGCATCCAGATCTTCCCCTGTACGGCAACGATATCATCTACCCTTGTCTATAAACAGAGGTAAGTATAGTACAACTACTCGACAGCAGCTTAGCCAAGGTGCTACCAGTGAATGGCTGAAGAAAAGAAATCGTCAAAAATGAACGGGAATAGTCACGTGACTTATCGTTCACAATTATACTTTTCCTACATTTTGATTACGGTTGTTTTTTTCTATTTTCTAGACTGTAGAATATCAATTGATATAGAGAAACTTACAGGAACTTACGGGATTTGACAGACTCCATCACTATACCTAAAAAACCATAGAAATAGCTCCATAATGAGAAATTACCAATTCTATTGAACGAACACAAAGTTCCAACATCAAAGCCCTATCGATCGTTTCGCTGAAGCATTTTCAGAGAATTTTTATTTCCCTGAACATAAAACCACAAAGCTTTCACATTCAGTTTCCTGAGGCCTCAGCAATAACTGTGACAATCGGAATGTGTCGTAACAATAACTGAGATACACTGCGCGGTGACGCTACAACTTTCGGCAGTCGAGCTGGCTTTGACGCGCAATATGACTCGAATACGTTAGGTTTCCGTCACGCAGTGACACTCGAATTTATTCGTGCTCATTGTCTTGAGCTCTATGATATATCTACGGAACTCTAACAAGGCATTCCACATCAACACATTCACGATTATCATTATTCACAGATTTGTATGAGAACTAAATGTATTGTGGTTATGATAGAATAAATAATAGTTTAAAAGGTTTATAGTTCACTTCAACTCACACCATGATCAATAAATAGATAAAGCAATGATTATACATCTTCTGGATTAGTTCCCCATGTACTAGTAACTCAACTGGGCCCATTGATCTGAGCCCAGATGATAATATTCAGTTCCGCATAAAGTTCACTTGCTTCAGCCGCTAGTGGTCAACAATTAGTCGTTATATAACACTGTGTGATGTATTACTTCATTATTCATTTTGTATTCAGCGAATTTGAATTTAAAAACAATGCTCTAAAGCTCATTTTACATTTATTCTAATTTGCAATGCCGTAGACTTGAAGTTATAATGTGAAACTCCCTTGAAATGGGAAACAAGGGTGCTGTAATCTTTTCGCAGAAGGCAACATGCCATGAGTGGTATATAAATGTGCCTACTTTCCTAATGCTAATGGGATGCAACACTCGTATTCTGAAACAATGCTCAAGGATATATTTAAATACAGGATTCCGGCATGCTAGGTTTGTAATATTTTATTTGGCAAAACCAGAATTTTTTAGGTTTTTTGAAATTAATTAAAAAAAACAATTTTGGTTTTTGCCTCATATTGTAGGTACCTATACAAATTTGAAAGTCACTAACATACAGAGAACTCAAGGATAGGTACGTTCACACAAAGCAATACGCAATACCAACTTGGAGCACTTAGAACTTCGTCCTAATTTCCTCCGAATCCCTAGCGAGCGAGCTATAAACCAAAACAAAATCTTTCCGAGCTACCACAGAGTGATGTGAAAAGCTGGATCACTCTAACCCTCAAATTCATAGACGATGCTCGTATACGCCGTATGAGAGCATATAATTCGACGGAGGTTCTAGAGGCAGCTAATGCTGGTAAAACGATTTGGCGGACTGTTCAGCTCCGGTTTATGAATTCGGGGGTGATTATCTAGAGTTATTATAATTCTGCAATGATTGGTTCCCTGACGATGCAGTAAGTATTTGGTAATCTACATCGGGGCAGGTCAGTACGGGGCCAAGCCAGTCCAACCCAAACTCGCAGGGGGTTTTTATAACATATCTGGCTAAGGGTTGATGTGTTGAACAAAACGGACAAAATAGTGAAATAAATAAGTTGTTTAAGCTGACGCTTTTTTTCTTTTCCGGTCATAAAAAAGTGACTTCGAATTTCCATTACTATATCATTGCTTATGTTTGAAAATGAGGATATCTCATACATAATCCTCAGGAAAGACATCGTCCATTCGTGCGGAGCTGAATAAACCAAAGGTTTCCTCTCGATGTTTTCCTTCACCGTGGATATGGCTGACTAGGCTGAGAGGATGGTGTAGGTGCTGGGCAAGCCTTCTCCATCTAAACATTGTTCCAGGCACTACAGTGTCTCATTAAGTGTAGGCATAGGTTGCCTCCTGACGCTGTATAAATCATCTTCATAGATGTAAAGGCATACATAATACACTGCGCGTCTTGACCTAACTTTATACAATGACCCAGCTGTTTCCCAGACTGTGTCGCGGTGCAGAAGTTTTTGAGTTCTCTCGTAAACCTAAAGAAGTTGAATACAGGCTGAAGGTAATCTCACGATTTCCTGCGTGGAATGGCTATTTCATAGTTATTGCATGATGTTAAGTGAAAAACTGAAGCCGTGATAAAAAATGCATAGGTACGCGTCAAAGAAAAAACTTTATATTTTTTTCTTTTGGTAAAAGCACTAGATTTACTCTTGCCTAATAAAATATTTTTTTATACAACTAGTATGATGTTTCCCAGACATAAAAGTGCTTGGTTTCATGTGGCTGTAATTGCACCGGCGCGGCATCCATTAATAGAACTATAACTATAGCAAAGCATATAGTGATAGACCCAAGAAAGAGACCACTCAAAGGTATCTCTCTCATTCACATCTTAACCTTTCTCAGTATAGAGCCTACTATAATTAAAAATTGACTAGGTACTGCCCTCATATCGCTCTGAACTGCTTTTCTGCCCAGCATAATGCCAAGCCAGATATACGAAAACAAGAAGCTTTTGACGGCAAAAAACGCGCTGACACGCGCTGATGTCACTATTCAGTCACAGAATATGTATGATTTAGTATGAATAAAACCTGGCAGGTTTTTATGAGACAACGATTGCCTCCCTGCTGTGCTGTGACCGTTGAAGTGTAAATTGACGAGTCGTAACGTAAATGTAGGTCAGGTAAAAGGTCCAAATAAAAAGTATCTAAGTACTATCATATCGATAAAGTACCTATAGTTGGAAGAGTTCAGTGTCCTTCATAAAACTCACGTACTGCTTATATTAATGACATTACAGGTACAACACGTACGTGATAAGCACATGTATACAAAATGAGTCGAAAAAAGTCCTATTCAATGAACTCATGAAAAAGTATATTTGAATACTGTCTGAATACTTTCACTACATTTCTTTAGGACCTATTTATACAGTAAATGGAGAAATGTAGTGGAAGTTCTGTTACCTATTTCAGTTACTATGACAGGCGTCATGGCGCAGTCGGTAGTAGCTCTGCCTTCCGTGCTATGGGTCGTGGGTTCGATCCCCACTGAGAACAAACATTTGTGTGTTGTAAACATAGATGTTTGTTCTGTGTCTGGGTGTTTCTATGTATTATAAGTATGTATTTACAAAAAAAAAATGTATGTGTGTATTCTATCAGCCATCTAGTTCCCATAGTACAAGCTTTGCTTAGTTTGGGACTAGAAGGCGTTGTGTTAAGTGTCCGTGAATATTTATTTATTTATTTGTTTTTTATGGAACTTTATGGCTGTATTTTATATTAACTTGAGAAACCTAAACAACTTATAAACAAGTCACTAATAAATCATTTTAAACAAAACGAATGTTGTTTTATGTTATCAAGATAACAAAAGTAATTTTTTCACAAAAAAATATGAAAACAATACTTTTGTGGCCGACATTAAAATATAGTTGAAAGTTTCCAGTGAATATTTTATTAGTAAACTAATTCGAAAACAATTTAATATCGTTAGATTAGCAATTCAAATTACGAAATAAAACCTGAAAGAAAAATCCTACTTTTTCATTCGATAATCGAAATGTCTACAGAATCCTAGACAGTCATTGACCAGCAGAATAACAAGGGTTAAAAGAAGGTTTGAACGCTTCAACGAGAGTTTTGCTCCCGACGAGAATATAACAGATTTTGCACATATTTCTTAAACGAGATTATATGCATGGAAAATTTAAAAATTGGCGTATTTTTTAGAAGAAATATTGTAGCAGTTCAACAACGTAATTTTCTAACTAGACGCTTTATACCAACGCCGTTGCATCAAATATGACGCTAGTAGGTATTATTTTTAGATAGATATCTTTGTACAACTAGAAGAAAAGAAAAGAGTACAAGAATAATAACAAGTTAAAACATAAGATACAATAGGCGATCTTATCGCTATAAGCACTCACCTCCAGACATTATTATTTTATGAATGAATGAATGAATGAAAATACTTTATTGTACGTAGGTACACCTTACAAACTAATATGCGAGACAGATTATATTACATTACATTACGTACAATGGGCGGTCTTATCGCTAGGGACCGATTTCTTCCAGACAACCTTTGGATGGAGTGGAGCGTATAAAAAGGAAGGTTGGCTAGGGTGTACTATTTGACAAGAAAATATTATATAATAACGAGATTAAAATAAAATAAAAAATACTATGATTATACCTACTTACTAAGAAATGATTGAACCTACATACCAATTTATACGTCAATAGACACAGTATCCGATGAAAAGGAAAGTAATAAATAAAGCTGTTGCTAGAAAGAGATACACACTCAACAATCATAACGCTTCTTGATGAGCGACTAAGTAAAAGCCAGGCAATTACCCTACTTTTCACTTACCGTTTACGGTCTATAAAAACATCTTAGTATTGCTCAATATATGTTTTTCAAGTAGGTACACTCGTAATCTGGATTATCCGATCAAACAAAAAAAAATATTTACACAAAGGACTCAAATCCGATTTAGATACTTCGGGCAGCTCCAAAGTTTTTAAATAAAAATGCTGATCAATTTCATAGGTATTATTGAGAGGAAATTGGATAAGAAAATAATTCTTAACAAAAAACACTACTTAGCTACTAAAATCCATAATAGGTGAGATTAATCTGTATATTGTATGCCAACTGAAGTTTTTTTTTTATGATAAAAGTAATGGAACAAGCTGATAGGTCACTTGATGTTAAGTAGTAACTTCTGCCTATAACAATGCATTACCTCACAGAGCAAGTCCAATGAGGACGTGCCCTGTAAGGCAATGCACTGCGTCCATCACTCTGAGATGTAAAGATCTTGAAGTCTCATGTGCCTGTAATTACACCGGCATGTCGATGTCTGTCACTTGCCATAAAAGTCGTCGTGCTTTGCGCCACATAATGCTTTATCTACACGATGGATAATCCGATGTTAAAACTGAAAACATATCCACAGAATAGATTATAAGTAGTACTTTATAACATAGCCTGAATTAACGCACCCATATGGATAAAGTTAGTCTTGCCGGATTAAATCTAGGTCAAACCGATATTTGGGAATTCACGAGCCAAAGCGTTTGGGCTGAAACGAACAAATTGAAACCTTATTTTATACATAGCTTTAATAAACATTTTGTGAATGCAAAATCTGTATTTATTTAATTGAATTTCGTTATTTTTCCAAAGCTTAAATATTTAATATTTATGTCAGATTTTAAATCAATATCATCATCAATATTTTTTTTATTATATAAAACTCTTTTGAAGCTGACTTAGAATCAACGTACAGCCTAAACTATAAGTCCTAGAGGTATGAAATTTGGAGGGTAGTATCCTTATATAGTGTAGGGGTGCACTAAGAAACGAATTTTGAAACGCCACACTTTAAAGGGTAGAATGCGAGCAACGCCGCGGGCGACGGCTAGTACTTCATAAAACCCTTAGAGCATCCACACCCAACTTTTTCATAACCACACTAATACAAAACAAAACAGCACACTTTGAAACTTTTTATTGTAAATATATGCACAAGTAATAAATAATATCTCTTGTATAGTCAACTCTGATTGACTGAATTCTTCGGCTACTTGCTAGAAGCCTCTTTCTCTCATCGTCATCATTTCTCCCACTAGGAAACGACATTTTCATTACTTTTATATTTTCTAGTGTTTGCAAAATGTCCATTTAGGCCTCCAATTCTCCCTGGCATTGATAAGCGCAACTAGAATAGTCTCGCACTAGATGAAAAGATTTATTAAAAGAACTAACAATGATTCTAGTGCAGCTGACTGTACTTTAATTATTTTTTTATGAATACTAATAAGTAGCTCTACCCGTGTGTCAATTTTTTGTCGCCATTGTAGATACATGCTGTATATTCTATGTGTCCCTTCAATTAAAGGAAGCGCAGAATCCTCATGTTATTTTGAACTGTAAGTCAATGAAAATAAGTGTGCTATTTGATATTTCATGATAATCCACGGTTGGCATGCAAATTCCATAGCAGCTAGCCAGAAGTTTGCATATCCATACTATCTCAACTGTGTTGTGATATGTGTTGTTAGTTGGATTACTGGTATGTGTGTCAATAACGATTAGGGTGACAATCTCTGGAATGTAACTAGCCAACTATATTATCACGATGAGAAGAACCCACAACGAAGCTTCTAGTCCATTAAACTTGTACGTTGATATTGATACTGAATCAACATAAATATTTATTGTTTCTAAATAGAATACCATGTACAAAAGGTTTTTTTATATTTATTCCATTGCAGAGTGGTCGTGGTCGGATTCTAGAGACTATGCTACGCAGGAAGCTACGGGGTGCTACGAGGCTCTACGCCGTAGGCTTGTTCGTAGCAATATTGAATTGAAGTATATTATGTCCTTCCGCCGTTATTCGAGGCCTTATAAACATATTTTGAGATTTATCCTCTCATTTCCGGCCGTATTTATAATATTCGTCGTTGTAGTTCCACTATTGCTCGATAGGGGGCGTCACTTCCGTTCCACAGTTCACCAGTTTGCGCGAGTACATTTCTCATCATTGGCGTCCTGATTTTCGTGCCGTAAAGACGTGCGGGACGCGCAGTTCGCGCTCGGAAAAAAGTTGTCGTTAAATTAAATTCATTGTCTTAAAAAAAAAAAAAAAAAAAAAAAAAAAAAACTAAACGCTGATAGCGTTCGTTTAGTTTAAAAGTGAAAAATAAGGTTTAGAAAATTCGTAGTTCTTATTAATTATGTCAAACCATGGTGATAGTGTTGAGCGTGATCGGGCTTGCCCCTCATCTTCGTCGTCAAGTGAGGATGACGATTATGGCGTGGATAGAAGCAGAAGGCGCAAGCGTGCGTGTGAAGCTGATTCACGGCAGGCAAAAAGGTCGCGCAAGGATGGTAAGGTTTTGAAACACCTTGCCAAACAAGTAAGTGAAATTCAAAATTTTTTATCATGGAATGCCTACCCGCCACCTGGCTGTTGGCACCCTACCGATTTTTCTGTGCAAAACGAAGAGCCCGCCGCCACTGAGCCGGCTCTTCCTGAAGAAACTTTTGAGTCTACACTCAAGTTTGATTTTGAGTTGGCTACAAACTTGAAAGAGCCAGCTGTTGCAAATGCCTCTGCCGAGCATTTGAAATTGTTAGAGTCATTGCAACATTTTAAAACTGAAAATTGGACAAATGTCCGTTATTCTGAGATTCAGAAATCATACAATGCACGGCCAGGGTTTGTTGACTTGGAGGTAAATGATGAACTTAAGCAATTTGAAAAACCTAGTAGTTTTTCTGCAACCGATAAGTCGTTGGGTGCTATAACCCGAGCGGTCATTATGCAAAGCGATGCTTTGAAAAGAGGCGTGTCTGATTTACTTAAATGGACTCGCGAAACAGATAGTTTAGATAATGAGTCATTGGTCTCTAAAATTAAAGACATTTTTTCAGGAGATTTTCAAAAAATCTCACTTGACTGTTTACAGCTAGTGTGTGGCCGCAGGGCCGATATTATCGAACAAAGACGCGATGCATTCATTAGTTTGGTAAAAGAAAAGTATCTGAAAGCTAGTTTAAAAAAGATACCCCCTTCATGCGAGTATTTGTTTGATAAGGAACCGTTTGTAGAATTTTTAAAAAATAATGGGGGTATCAGTAAAGTCTTTGCTACTCCAAAAACCTCCTTCTCTGCGCAAGAGAAGCGAGCAGCATCTGGGTCCCAGGCTGCGCAACCTGGACCCAGTAGTTATAATTATAGTGAAGCCGGTCGCTCCATGGCACCGCTTAACACAAATAGGTATCCTCCACCGCAAGGGGTACGACCTTTCTACCCACATGCTTACAATTACGAATTCCCAGCGTATGGGAATAATGAACGGTTCTTTCGGCCACAATTTAGGCCACAGTCATCTGCCTCACGTCAGCAAGCCCCGGCAAATACTAGAAAATCGTTTGGTCGACCGGGACCATACACCCAGCACAGTGCCACTCGCGGCAAAGGTAGAGGAGATAGAAAATATTGACTCGATGCGGGCGTTTCGGGGGGGCAGGCTAGAGTTTTTTGTCGATGCTTGGAAACAGAGAGATGCACCCAGTGCTCTAATACAAATAATATCCGGTTACAAAATCCCTTTCCAAGCCAAACCACCGCTTGTTTCACCCCAGTTCTTAAGTTCCCGTTACCAGACTGCGCCATCTCCTCAGATGGACCAAGTTATAGACAGTATGGTAGTGGAAAGGGTCTTAGAATGTGCCCCCGATACGCCCAGCTTTTTATCAACCATGTTCCTAACCCCAAAGAGCGATGGTTCCATGCGTCCAATCTTCAATCTAAAACGATTAAATCAGTTTGTAAAAATAACCAAATTCAGACTAATCTCTGTCCATCGTATCCCGGACTTTCTTCAGCCGAACGATTGGATGGTAAAGGTAGACTTGACCCAGGCTTACTATCACGTGCCGGTTGCTCAGAGTCATCGTTGCTTTCTCAGACTCTTTTACAGAAATCAGCTGCTGCAGATGACCTGTTTGCCATTTGGACTTGCGACGTCGCCCAAAATTTTTGCCTCCCTTTCGAACTGGACTGCAGCAATCCTTCGAGAGCAGGGCATACGAATAGCAGTATTTCTAGACGATTTTTTGATTGTTTGCCAAGACAGGTCGAAACTAGTCAGTCAGACAAAAACTGTCCTCTTAACTATGCAGGAACTAGGTTGGAGAGTGAATACCAAAAAGTCCATTCTAGTCCCACAAAAATCGTTGGAGTATTTAGGTCTGGTGTGGAACACGTGGCAGAACAAAAAATTTCTTCCTCCCAAGAAAATTTCTGGTCTGCAGGGGACCATATCAAAGTTGCTAAAACGAAAAAAGGCAACCCTCAGAGAAGTGCAGAGTGTTGTAGGAAGTTTGAATTTTGCCAGACTGGTCGTTCCACAGGGTCGCCTAAACTTTCGCTACTTGTTGACTCATTGCAACAGTCTCCTCCAAAAACATCCAGGGAGTCCTTACCCTCTTCCACTTCCAACTATCGAAGAGCTCCAGTGGTGGATGAAGAACTGCACAGCATCATCCAGGCTCCATCCTCCTGCCAATACACATTTTCTGACGACGGATGCAGCAGACTCCGGTTGGGGAGCAGAGTTGAACGGAATACAAATGGGGGGAGACTGGTTAGACGTAGAAGAGCAGTTTCATTCGAACCACAAAGAGATGTTGACTATTCTGAAATGTTTGTCCCGATTCGGTCTTTTTCTGAGTCATTCGTCTGTGCTGTTGCAGTGCGACAACAAATCAGTCGTAGCGTATCTGAGGAACGAGGGAGGAAGTCGACCTATCAGATTTACGGAATTCTAGATCGCTTCGATATTCACCTGGTAGCTCATCACATTCCGGGAAGGTACAACACTGTAGCCGATCGACTTTCTCGGAAATCAATAGTCCCAGAGTGGCACTTAATTCCCTCGCTGACAAAAGTAGTGTTTGCAAAATGGGGTACCCCAGAAGTAGATCTGTTCGCGTCGGCTCGAGCTCACGTGGTACAAAGGTATGTCAGCCTAGATCAGCGAGATCCAGCAGCGTGGAGGCACAATGCATTCGCCTGGGAATGGGAGTTCGACCTGGCTTGGGTGTTCCCGCCTCCAAATCTGATGCCGAGAGTTCTCATGCATCTCAATCGAGCAAAAGGTACGTTTCTTATAGTAGCACCGAAGTGGCCTCAAGCGTTTTGGAGAGCGGACCTCAAAGCTCGAGCGATTGCGCCACCTTTCACGATTCACCAGCTCGAGACCGTCCTCATAGATCTGTCAACAGGCCATCCTCCACCGAAGGTTCACGATTTAACACTAGAGGTCTGGAAATGTGGGGGTGGTCTCGGGCTGTAGAATCCTGGTCAAAGCGACAAAAAGCTTTGTTACGAGCAGGGTGGCGAAAGTCCACTCTCAATACGTACAAACCGGCTTGGGAGCGATGGGTTAAATGGTGCAGAAAATTTTCTGTTGAGACCAATAACCCGTCGGGCTCTGATTTGGCAAGGTTTTTGGCTGACCTACATCTAAGAGAAGGATTGGCATATAGAACAATTTTAGTCCATAAGTCAGTTGTCTCTACCCTGTGTGGAACGGAGGATAGCTCACGTCTTAGTTCAAATGTATTAGTCAAGCAAATTTTAAGGTCTATTGCGTCTAATAATTGTAGAGAACGTCCCAACCAGAGCGTATGGGACACTAATATTTTGGTTTCCTGGTTATCAAGCCATTCTGTTAATTCTGAGAGCTTGTACGAAGTCTCACGACGTTGCGCTATCCTCTTGTTGCTCTGCTCAGGGCGTAGAGTTCACGACTTGACGCTTTTAAGCGTTGGTAAAGAATCACTCGTGATGAATAATGAAGAAAACTCTGTGACGCTTTGGCCCCGATTTGGATCGAAAACGGATTCGGCTTCTTTTATTCAGTCTGGTTGGAAACTATTTTCTAATGAAGATAATCCGAATCTAAATCCGGTTTTGTGGGTCAAAACGTTACTTTTGCTAGGAAAGACTAGAAGAGAAGAAGCTAATATTGAAAATTTGTTTGTAGCTGCCCGTGGTACAGCTAAAGCTGCTTCTAGAACTATCATCGCAAGTTGGGTAAAATCTGTTTTGAAAGAAGCTGGTGTTGATGCAACTCCTGGAAGTGTCAGGTCTGCTGTGGCTTCTAGGGGTTGGATAGACAATCAACCATTAGATAAGATCATGGCGAGGGCTAATTGGAGATCAGAAAATACTTTTTTAAAGTTTTATAAAAAAGAAATCCAGTCTAGGCCTTGTAATTCATCCATTAGTACCTCACTGGGGGCTCTTTTTGAACCAGTACTATAAATAGTGAATAGATTATAGTTTTTATTATTTCTAATTTCAGTAAGAATAAGTTTGTATTAATTATTTGTATTATATTGTTGATTTAATATGATTACATTAAAATATTCCTATAAAAAAGTATAATTATCACATTGGCGTCCGTTCACCAGGCGAGAACAAACAAAGTCTCAAAATATGTTTATAAGGCCTCGAATAACGGCGGAAGGACATAATAGCAGAGTTTTACCTACCATTAAAACTCTTATTATGTCCGGAGCCTTATTCGAGGCCTTACAGTCAGTTCTGCCTGGTGTAATTTGATTTCTATGTAACATTAGTTATTTTGAGACCCGCAATGATGAGAAATGTACTCGCGCAAACTGGTGAACTGTGGAACGGAAGTGACGCCCCCTATCGAGCAATAGTGGAACTACAACGACGAATATTATAAATACGGCCGGAAATGAGAGGATAAATCTCAAAATATGTTTATAAGGCCTCGAATAAGGCTCCGGACATAATAAGAGTTTTAATGGTAGGTAAAACTCTGCTATTTTTTTGATTTAGCAATACCTATAAGCATGATTTTTATTTGAAGAATGACTGATTTCCTTTTAAATATCCCGTAGAATTAACTGTATTAGTTAATAATTTTAACGAAATACATAAAAAAAATTATTAAAGTGAGATGTAGTCTTGCGATCCAATCCGCTATATTCCGACCGTCAAAATCCAGTGATGCAGTTAAAGAAATTCAAGGAATGCTTTCCCAAAGCTATTAGCGATAGTAGTTTAGCAATAAAAATCGATGACGGTCCAACTATGCCGTCCGCAGCCGCCAGCGTTATTGCGATGCCTTTGTTTCCCGATTTTATTATACCTACTAAGTACCGATAAACTGATAGTTACCTACCTATTTTGTTCACCTCTTATGTTATACCGTTTAATAAGACCACTTATGAAAACTTGTACGGGTTAATCCCCACTGATAGGGATTTCTTAGTGGGGATTTCTAGAATATATCGCGATAAAGTACCTAGTATACCCAATAAACAAAAATATCTAAATCACAGTGTGAGCATAACAAAAAAAATCAGCTGTTCTATACCTTTCTGCCATTTGTTTCGCGCTCACACTATGGTTACATGCAACAATAGTTCATATTACTGGGAAGTTAAAAACGTTTATACTTAGAAAGTTTTCTAAATAATTTATTAAGGATTTCATCAAAGCAAAAACGTTTTTCGTAAGGTTTAAGTAAATATTTAGTTTTTTTCTTCATTTGATGTCCAGTTCCAGTGATTCGTTGTGGCGCTTGAACGTGCGGTTCTCGGTAGAGGATAGGGTAAGATAGCTGAAGCCTTAACACTCTGTATGCTATATGTAAAATAATAAATAAATAAATATTCACGGACACTTAACACAACGCCTTCTAGTCCCAAACTAAGCAAAGCTTGTACGATGGAACCTAGATGGCTGATAGAATACATACATATAACTATTTCATCCCACCATCTCGGAAAGAGTATTTTTAATCTTCAATATCTGAGTGGAAAAGCCATTTTTATTCTCTAGAGGATAAAGTAAATTGAATTTAGAACATCGTGTGCACTAAGTTTGTGAATTAAAAAAAACATTAAACCTATTTACTGCTACCTCTATGGTGCTGAATATATCATACAACTTTTTTTTAATTTGTTAAAAACTCAGACTCGGAACCTTGGTGTTCTTTTTTCAATTTGCTTTTTTTGCATTTAGTCATTTCCTCGCTGAGGTGGAATGAAAAGTTACGTGTTTCACTCGAGTGCAAAGATTTTTCACCTCGTGCTCTTTTGATTCCCTCGCTAACGCTCAGGATTCTAATTTTGAATCACTCGCTGCGCTCGTGATTCAATTTTAGAATCCTTCGATTGCTCGGTCATCAAAATTGAACACGCGGTTAAAAAGCAACTTTGCACTCTTGTATAACAAATAACTATTTTTGTAAATACATACTTATAATACATAGAAACACCCATATCTATTATCTGTATATGTGCTAGGCAGGGCCTTTTAGTCAGGCATTACCTCTTTCTCTTTGAGGTGGAAATCAGCTCAAATAAGTTTTAACTTGTGGCAGCTCGGTGCCCTAGTTTCAACTTTATATTACTGAAGCTCGTTCTAAATTCAGAGTTAATGATATCCGTACTCAAACACTGAGGTTCTGGCAACACCGATAAAGACATATGTATTTTAAGTATTATGTTGCCAGTGAGTGTTAGAAAGGGCTAGCAAAGTTAACAATGTACAAACACTAGAGAAGCGAAAATATTGAAAACTAGCCGTCGCCCGCGGCGATGCTCGCGTTCTACCCTTTAGAGTGTGACGTTTCAAAATTCCTTTCTTAGTGCACCCCTACACTATATAAGGTTACTACCCTCCAAATTTCATACCTCTAGGACGTATAGTTTAGGCTGTGCGTTGATTCTAAGTCAGCTTCAAAAGAGTTCTATATATTTAGAAGATAGATAGAAGAAGAAGATATATAAAGATCGCCAATTGACTTCGTACTGAAATGTTATTTCTATATTTTTTTTACATAATATCTTGGCTCTATGATCAACTTATAAAAAAGATGAGTGCTAAATTATAATGTCATATTAATAGTAAGTTTTCTTTCGGTTAGTAAATCACCTTTCAGTTCATTAAAGAGTCATGTTATCCAAATTCTTTAACCATATTCTTTAAAAAAAATTTTTTTTTTTTTGTTTTAATTTCTTTAAATTGTTTTGAACTCAACGCGTCTCGACAGAGTTCTTTTCAGTCTGGACTCAACATTACACACTTGAAAAAATACACAATTCAACTCAATGTGTGTGACTCTGTTGAACTCCTGACCCCATTTGTGAGGTCGCTAGTGGACGTAGGTCACCCACTGCACATTTTATTTGTCGTGTGATTACTTGGTCGTCGTTTGCAACAACCAGGCAACGACAATTTTCTTAAACTTGTACCTACTCGTAGCTCTTACAAGATAGATTGCAGGGAATCGTGCAGTTACTTAAGTCTTCATATTTTTTTTGGTCTATGTCAACTAGTAGTAGGCTGAAGTGGCAGTAGGCCGGCCATGTTTGCCGCAGAACCGACAATCGTTGGAGCAAACTTATACTCGAGTGGAGACCGCGTTTAGGCAGGCGTAGTGAAGGACGCCCTCCGGCTAGGTTGGGTGACGATCTGAGACATGTAGCTGGCAAACACTGGATGAGGAGAGCCGAAGACCGGGCTCAGTGGCGCGTCTTGGGAGAGACCTACGTCCAGCAGTGGACCAATATAGGTTGATGATGATGATGATGATGATGATGAACTAGTAGTCATCGGGACGGGAACGGGACAAAATCAAATGTTAAGGTGAGTGTTCACTATAGTTTGATAAAGGTGAGTGGTGACATCCAGTAGCAAACGTCAAGCTAGAAAGATTTTATTACGGCAGTACTGTACTGTAATGTCATTTTGACGTTTCATTTGTATGTTTCAGTATCAATTTCACAAGCACCCAAAATATCAAATTATAGTCAAGAACAGTCAAATTAATATAGTGAAGTACTCAGTATTCAAATTAATAATCAGTTTGGAAATTGAGTGTCTTCAAGCTCAAAATAAGCCCATCAAAGGAACATAGAAGTAGGTACTTATGATAGTATCCGTTTGGCCTGGGTCAGAATAAACTCAGTGAAATAGCGGGGAAATCGAATACAGTTTATATTATGAGTATCTCGAGGAAAAGGCCTATTTATCATTTTAATCTCATTAGCATAACCCCGTTTGAATACGTTGAATCCACCATATTCCCACATCTTTCCATTCTTCAGTGCATTTGTGAGTGGGCGTGAAGCACCTTCACTCACCCGGATATCCAGACAGTTCCGAACTGGGTCGAGCCAGACGAGTCAGTACTCGGAAACGTTTGAGGAGCATTTCATGACTCAAAGGTGAATAATTGCTCATTTGGAAGGCTAAGTTACACTGTAAGCAATGTTGTTTAGCAATAATTTATGAGTTTAAAAAACTGGAAAAACTGACTTCAATTTGATACGCCTTCATCATCAAATGATGATGATGACAGCAGTTCATTGGGACTGTTCTATAGATCGTAAGTTACACAGAGACGTCACAAGAAAGCAAAATACATCCGAATTGAGAACCTCCTCCTATTTAGAAGTCGGTTACAAAACGCCAAAACTCACCACATTTCGCGGAACACTGTTTTTTTCCAATATTCAACTAATAAAATTCATTTATTTCTTTTTACAATTCTCGTAGAAAAGTCACAATAGGTACGCTGAATTTTTCTCGCTTACGATCTTCCTCGCACATCTCTGACAGGCGTCATGGCTCAGTCGGTAGTACCTCTGCCTTCCGTGCTGTGGGTCGTGGGTTCGATCCCCACCGAGAACAAACATTTGTGTGATGTAAACATAGATGTTTGTTCTGTGTCTGGGTGTTTCTATGTATTATAAGTATGTATTTACAAAAAAAAAATGTATGTATGTATTCTATCAGCCATCTAGTTTTCATAGTACAAGCTTTGCTTAGTTTGGGACTAGAAGGCGTTGTGTTAAGTGTCCGTGAATATTTCTTTTATTTTTTTATTTTTATCTCTGGTGCAAATACAGCCTTTTACGTAACAACAGCCCGCTGATGTTACTTCGCAAAAACCGGCCAACAAAAACTGGGTAAGCGTTGTTCAACTGATAGACAGTGACAAAGGAATCACTTAACGGACGAACACCTTTAAAATGCGCGGAATTTTCGAAACAAAAAGACGATACAGCAATTTATTGTGATGACAAATTGATTTTGAAACAACACAGGTAAGCTAGATAGATAGATAATACTTTATTGTACACAAGGGTAAGGTACGTACAAATCTTAAAACTAACTTTGTATAGTACAATGGGCGGCCTTATCGCTGAAAGCGATTACTTCCAGGCAACCGTAGCATGGAAAGTAACTAGCGGAGCGGTAACGGAAGGCGGTGCACAAACAATGTAACGCTAAAAACTTCATTATTACGCAATAAAATATACAACATAAAACTTACATACCTAAATAAAAAATAGAATATACTAATACATACCTAAGTACTTTAATATTGAATACAATGCTAAGTAAAATAAGAGCAAGTTGTAGAAGGAAAAAGTTAAAAGCTACCTACGTACCTATAATACGTACGTACACATTTGAAGGCAGATTAAAAAGCCGGAGTATCTTTACAGTAATACTGCTTGAGCTTATTTTAAATAGCTATATCATATTTTGCTTAACATTTTTTTACCTGACTGTACTCAATGGCTTCCTTAATTTGATGTTGTCCGAATCGTCACAACAAAAATGATTAAAATCAAAAGTGACAATTGGGACAATTTTGTCCGAATCGTCACTAAGTCATTTCGAGTAAGGTTCACTCTGATAGTGTACTATACATATACATGTAGGACTACAAAATGCAGTTTACGTAAACTTTTTAGTAGGTATGTAGATAACGAACACACTATAGCCCCTGTATAATTTTCACGCATCTAGTATGGCGTGGGTTGAATGAAACTCACACAAATTCAAACACCCGACCCGCATACACGTTCTGTGTGTTTTGGGCTTTGGATGCCTTTATAAACCCACGAAAAAATAAGGGTAGAAAAATAAATCTTTCAGTCTAACCTAAAGCCGGATTCTGCAAAGATTTATTCTCCCTACGTAAGACAAATCACACAATTATTACATTAGCGCATCATCACGCCACTAAACTGTGGAGACAAACGATACGTGTTGGGGAAAAACCAGACTCGAACCACAAACCGAAGCTTACCTCCCTCGGGAGTAAAACTATGGTTTCCTAGTTAGATACACTACGCGATTTCTTACATTCTATAGCTGCTAGAGAATACAAAACTTCTAATATGGTTATTAATATGTCCATAGAACAGGAAAGGACTAACTAGCATCATTTTTATTTTGTTTTTTGTGTTCTGATACTTATTATACCTATTTGCTATACTTTTGTACCTACTTGCGTCCTACCACTTACTCTGTTCTGCTACTTCCTGTCTGACTTACTTTCATTTCTCTCTATTGTAACTGTGTGTTTGTTTGTACCTAATGGGTTGAATAAATGTTTTTCATTTCATTTCATGTCTGTGAGACAGTGTTTAATCATTATTAACAAATACGTTTTGTAAATTATCTCAAAGAAAAACGTCTTTGAAGTGAAAACTTCTTCAGCATAGTTGTGATTTCAAAGTCGATTAAACGAAAAACAGTTCATCGACAGTTCGACCCCCCCAAAACGCAAAACACAGCGATAGCGCGTTCTAGGATCCGACCAAACTTAGCAGCGCCATCTAGTTCTGCTTTTAGGCTACATGAGCATAGAACATTTTCTAACTAAATAAGTACTGCATATTGATTAAGTACATAAAAATAAATACTAATTTTTTTGTTTTACCTATCCGATTTGATTGAATAGTTAACAACACGCAGAGCTTTATAAAAACAAACTGCTGAATTTTTACGCCACATTTTCAAATCTTTATAATGGGCTATACTCATTTATGAACGTGAAGTTCACTCATAAAAGACTCAAACGCCATGTAATTTCCATAAAATTGTTTTGTGGTCTTGGGAGTTTTATAAAACTTGGTTGCTCGTATGGAGCGATCTCTAAACGGTTATACCTAGCTTTATACATTTGTCGATATTATTGCAAAATGTAAGACGTAACTCTGAATACCCGTTTTAAATAATAGTAGGGGAGTACGGGCAACGCGTGACAGTAGCGTGCAAATGTCACGTTATGTACATGACATGTATGTTTTAGTCGTGTAAGTTGCAAAAGCCACAAACCAAAAAGTTGAAGAATATAACATTTCTCACATTTCGCGTCTGACACTATACGCAAAACAACCCTATAGCTTATTCATTCATTCATTCATTCAAGAGAATTTATAAAGCGTAAAGGGCTGTTTTGACTGGCACCTAGATTTACGGAACTTTTGTCCCAGAAATGCATCAAAAATCTTTGCAGTAGCAACATCATGCTCGAATACATGGTCAAAACCTAACCTCCCGTTCTAATTCTACAATCGCTCAGTCACTGGCACGGTGGTCGCCGACCCGGAAATTATGACGTCATTAATTTCACAGCCTTCTAGGCCGCCGAGGAAAAAACAATGCGAATGTAGGTTAATATTCCCGTGATATGTCAGGCTTAAAGGGTGGGTGAGAACAATGGTGTTTGTTTACCGGGATTATTCTTCTTCTTTTATCTATGGCTTCTATAGCATTAAACAAAATATTTTGCCATAGCAATTCAATCAAGTATAATACAATTGTCTTAAAATTAGCGCAGTTTGAAATATGATTCAAAAAATTGTGGTTACTGAGATGAGAGCGAAAGTACAAAATTATTATTTGATTTTATTGATTGCCAAAGTTTTACAAGATCGTAATCCAAAATTTGGTTCAATCTCTCTATCTACATATTATTCTACATTATTGTTACCATATTGTGTCAATAATTACTTTATGGCATTTTAGTAAAGCCGCACCATACGTGGGCTGTTAAATACTAAAGAGGAAATATAAATAGTTTGCAGCATTCGCTTTTAATCTAAGTAAAAGCTCTAACGAGCCGTCGTCGTCGGTTCGAGCTCGCCGTAGCGAGGGCTAATTGCCTATCGACCTGTGATGATAAATGCACCTAATACCCGAGCACTCTTTGAGTCGTAATCCTTACGTGCTTAGTTTTGTGTACATTAACGGTGTGTAATGTGAGTGATGCCTTTGTGTGAGTGAACTAGAAACTTAGGATTGTCTTTTATTCGTTTGACGACACACGTTCTACAAATCAAAGAAGTTCATAATTAATAATTAAAAAATGGAAGTGACTTACCCAAAAATCAAACCAACGAAAAGAGTAGAGAGACTATTCTGTGCTACAACGTAATTTCGATTCCAAATAGCGAGCATGAAGTGAATAGTATTGTACTTTCGCCCCTATTTTCACTTATTTTAGCCAAAAATACATATCTAACGAGGAGTTAGTATTATAATAGTCAATGTTGTATCAAGTGCAAGAACAAAAAACTTCTACATTAAAAGATTATAGATATAAAAAACTTAAGCTGTTTGAATGTTGTATGTAAGCGACTATCACGCCATAGCAGATGAAACCTAAAACATGAACTTACATAGTATCTACTTTACAGTTTCGACACAAAAATAACACTTACTAGTAAGATAAGCCTTTGAAAGAGGATTGAATTTCTAAAGCGTGAGGTATAAAACTACAAACATTGTGTTTTGTTTATTTTATTGTGGTACAGCTAAATGTATCTACCTAAACCTTATTTCTGAATATTTACGAATTGCCTCTTTCTATAGCAGAGCCTTCATAGGTAAAGGATTCAATTTAGACCAAAATTATTTTTCTTCCTAAAACAGCTAAATTAATATTTTGATTACTAAACAACTTAACAAGCAATTTGTCGAATAAATGAATTATACAAATTTTCATATCATCATCATCAATATATATAAAACTCTTTTGAAGCTGACAGAGAATCAACGCACAGCCTAAACTATAAGTCCTAGAGATATGAAATTTGGAGGGTAGTAGTAGGTGTGCACTAAGAAAGGAATTTTGAGACGACACACTCTAAAGGGTAGAACGCGAGCAACGCCGCGGGCGACGGCTAGTTATACGAATATATTACTTGTAAACACAGGTGTATACATTTTGGATAAAATGTTTAATTAAGGCGCTATTACTACTTTATCACGTACCTACGCGAAAGGTAAATACGAACATTTACTTTCACTCACACATTTATTTGTGCTATAAATCCTGGTATTAAGGAATAAAACGATACCTATAAGAACATGAACGCACTAGGCGACCAGTTTCTACTAACATACAAAAACATGTACTCATGTATATGTAACATAAGGCCAGTGCTCACAGCTCACTGGCACGATAACTACACAAAGCCTACATGTCAGTTGCTCGAATAAAAACAAGGTTGTCGTCGATGACACGTGTTAAAGCGCCTAGTGTGTAATGTGAAAGATTAGTTCTCTACGATATTTTGTAGATGTCGTGACGTTGTCAGTGTCAAAACAAAACAACTGTCAAATGAATCGAAATAATAGACTGCATAAGTGCATAAGTCTTATAAGTCGTTGAAGATGACAATCTTAAAATTTAATGACGAAAGAACTTTTTTAATGGTATTGGTATAACTTATAACTTTGATTAAACCACCGGATGTTTTTCTGGCCGTCTACTGCGCCATTAAGAACGCTCAAAAATTTATTCGTGTTGTACGCGAAATATGACAGTAAAATAATGGGTAAGATAGTCCCCACTCTCCCCTTGTGGTCTTGTGGTGCACGCAATAGGGTAATCTTGGATGATGTATACAGCTCATAATGTCTTTTGGACATAGTAGTCTGGAAGATATCTCTACTAAACGATAAAGCTGTCCGCTTTACTTTTCACGGTACTCTACTCATTCAGTGTGTATTTTCCTGTTCGGATTTTTTAAAACATTTTTTACAAACCTTAATCTATCCGTTATTATACTTAAGTAATTAGAGACAATAAGAAAAGTGACACATTCTTAGAAATGTATGTCAATGTAAAATTACTAGTTAGCCAGCGTCGTGGCTAGATCGTAATATAATTAGGGTATAAGTATTATTTATTAGTACAGGTACGCTAACTAAAAAAAAAAAATTATATAAAATATATATTTTGATACCCATAATGCTTTGAAATAAAACAATATTATAATGACAACGACACGCACGAAAGCAGGCACAATGTTTTTTTTTTCTTTTACTAATTTTATACGGCGCCCCCGAGTCGATGTGTGATTTGATGCTGGCGAGATTGTCCAAGAATTCAAAAAAAGAACTATTCAATAAAGGCGATTTACACGTCATCTTGAATTTAAAAAAAAGTAAGGTCTATTTGAATTTATTTCTAACATTTTATTTTCCCGATGACAGTGTGGTCACATCGGTTTCCGGATTCTACTGGACAGGGAATTTGTCTCTGTCGTCAAATGGGCATTCATCTTCTTTCTCGTGTTCTTTTTACTGAGAGACCAATTCTTTTGAATTGAACTGGGAGAGCAATTGTGTTATTTCCAAACAAGAATTGACATTTGAACGGAACGTAACAAATCTATTAAAAACAATTATTAGGATTTTGTGAATGTCATGCAAGTCACAAAATGAGTCTTCGAGACTTTTATTGCAAACAAAATTACAATAATATTTTACTAGATTTTATTATGAAAATTATTCTCTAATTTAATCTAATTCTCTAAATTAATATTCGATTTTATTAAACGTATTACAAAAGAAAATGTATAGATATAAAGTATACTTAGTAGTACCATTTAGCTTAGATATAATCCTAAGGGTCATATTACAAAGATCCTGACATAAAGGAGGTAAATGTCATGTAATTAATATTACACCTTCTGTCCTAATGTTGGTAGTAATGATCAGCTTAAAATTACACCTTCCCTACTGGAATTAAGTCTGAATTTACGATACTAAATAAAGGTGCTATTTACGCATAGGAATAATAAATATGACTATTACGTACAAATAGGTACACCTACCTACTAAGTATAGATACGTCTAGATGTAGACATAAAGAACCTTTTATTAACCCCGGACCGAAAAACTAAAGTGGTGTTATAAGTTTGACGGTCTGTTTGTTTGTGCCCTGGTAGCTCCGGAAGTAGGTATGCGATTTGAATAATTTGAATCTTCTATGGAAGTGAATTCAGGCACTGAGCTAGGCAAAATGTTAAATGGGTTTGAACTAGTTTAGCGGATTTAGCCCCTGTTTATGAATTCGGGGGTTACAATTATCAGGAAAACGTAATACAGTTTACATTTATGTGTACATCCCTTGTTATGGAAGCATTATCCTTCCCTTTCCTGTAAGCTAACAAGGGATAATATCTCGATTCCTGGCGAGGAATCCGTTTCCTGTATCCGTTGGCTGTTAGTTTCCCATGATATAATATCATTGACAGGCGTCATGGCTCAGTCGGTAGTAGCTCTGCCTTCCGTGCTGTGGGTCGTGGGTTCGATCCCCACCGAGAACAAAGATTTGTGTGTTGTAAAACATAGACGTCTGTTCTGTGTCTGGGTGTTACTATGTATTATAAGTATGTATTTACAAAAAAACTGTATATGTATGTATTCTATCAGCCATGTAGTTTCCATCGTACAAGCTTTGCTTAGTTTGGGACTAGAAGGCGTTGTGTTAAGTGTCCGTGTTTTTTTTTTTAAATTGCGAAAATGTCTTGGATCAAGTTGGTGGTCCCTCTAAACTTTTTTCCCAGGCAATAAACAAACTATATACCTAGATAAAGGTACCGAAGTACCTATTCTGCCTTTAAAGATACGAGGTACCTACGAGTATTTGGGTTACTAAGCCAACTTGAGCATGCCAAGTTTACTCACAAGTTCACTGAAAAAAACACTGTACGCGGTATGCCAAATGTTCTAGTTACCCCATTCAAATCGGTATCAATCTCCCCTAAGTAAAGTGGGTGGTGCCAAGAAGTGAAACTTATACAAATTCTCTTTCCTAGAACACTTATATTAATAGTAGTCGAAGAATGTCCCAGTACTATCGTTTTCATGATCATTGTTACCCGGAAAACGCAGAAAATCCATAGTTTATTTACACCAAGATATTAACAGGCTGTGATTGTTATAGAGCGCGTTGTTTGACAGCAGCTTTATATCCTTCTTTCTATCTAAATATTATAACGTGAAAGTTTACATTTTGTGTTTCAAATTTTTAATCTGCAATTACTGGTTTGATTTGGATGAAACCCGGAGTTCTTTTTATCCCAAAAAATAAACAGGAGTAAACAGGACGCGAACAAAGTCACGGGCTAAAGCTAGCTCTACATAAGTTACGTAAAGATTGCTGATATCGGAGGGATACGATAAGGCGCGCTACAAACCTCTGTGTCGTAAAACCCGAGTAAGTTAGTAGAGACAAAGTAGAGATGGTTTCAGTTTATAGAGAGGAACGTGTTAGTAGAATTTTTCGTCATGTGGACATACCTACAGCTTATATTTTGTTTTACTTGGTAGATTGCTGTTGTATATTGGCTGATCCGGCATAGAATACATACTTAGAGAGATGATTCCTATTTTATACTCATTCTTCGGTGTACAAGTAAGCTTATTACCTGAAACAAAAATATACATCGTTATAAAGCATTTTGGCTGTTGATAGCTGGTCTAAACTATTTAGGCACTGGGCACTTCCTGTAAATATACATAACTAGCCGTCGCCCGCGGCGTTGTTCGCGTTCTACCCTTTAGAGTGTGACGTTTCAAAATTCCTTTCTTAGTGCACCCCTACAGTATATAAGGATACTACCCTCCAAATTTCATACCTCTAGGACTTATAGTTTAGGCTGTGCGTTGATTCTCTGTCAGCTTCAAAAGAGTGTTATATATATTGATGATGATGATGATATGTGTTGTAATTATAACGCACTAGCTTCCGCCCGCTACTTCGTCCGCGTCCTGTTGGATCCTATTGATTTTCCGAGATAAAAAGCCTATGTGTTAATCCAGGTCACGGACAATATACAGGGTGTTACCAGACCACTTCCGAAAACGAAAGGGGGAGCTACAGCACACCAAAACCCAACCAAAAAAAAATCAGTTATCCTGAAAAATAATTATAGCCGGAGAAAACAATGTTTAAAGATTTGTATTTATTTCGCCAGCCCGCAATGTACGCATTCACGTAGGCAAGGTCGAGGCGTAGTACTATTATTTATTCTGTGTCGTAAGTGCCTACTAACGTAGGTAGGTACTAACGTAGGTCGCTCGCACGTCGCGCACTTGAATGACCCGCGATGAACTCTCAGCTGTTCATGCTGTAGTAGACGTAATCTGCGTGCTGCGTGTACATTGCTGCTTTATTTATTTGATTTGTTTTTTTCCTTTTTTAAATGAGATAATTAGGTAGATATGTCTTATTATGTTGTACTGTGTGTATGTAACTAGAAAAAAAATTAAAAAGAGATAGTCAAGTCAATTTTTTTTTTCGCGATTTTTTTCGCTTAATGTTTTCAGTATCATGGTCTGATTGGAACCTCCAAGTTTTCGGAAGTGGTCTGGTAACACCCTGTATATTTCAAGTTTCAACCAATTCGGATCAGTAGTTTTTGTGTGAAAGATTAACAAGCATCCATACATCCTTACTAAGTTTCGTGCTTATAATATTAGTAGAATTGTTATAGTCAGAGGTAATCGATGCCAGGTGGTCCATAGGCTAGTTCCATCACTTTTACTCATAAAAAAATTCATTAGCTAGTTTTACGTTAGCGTACAATGAAAATACGACTTTTTTACAAACTACGTAAACAGAAGCTTTCCATAAAACTGCTCCAATAAAAGTTAACGGCTTGGAATGGAGTTATTCATTCGTTACGGGAGTGCCATAAAACCAGGAGCCACCGAACTGTTTCAGCCTGCCTTTGGGTCAAGCTTTAAGGTTCTATAACAATGTTGAGCCTTGGTCTCGCGATCGTAACGCACAACGCTGCGGTGTGCAGCACAACGCAGAGTACTGCGTTTGCTCCTCGCCGCTGACGCAGACTGCGACGTCACAAAAGACCATACTAGACGTTTTCCATACAATTATGTGTCCGGTGCTGCATGCTGCATACCGCTGCGTTGTGCGATACGATCGCGAGACCAAGGGTTAAGGCTGCTCTTTCACCAGAGATATGCTACGTTGTTAAGCGGCGAGCGAGGTCAAAGCAAATCTACGAAATTATGTGACAGTTACCCCAAGTGAAAGATCCAAACTATAGTTTTCTTATTCAGTGGCTCCTCTCGAATATCAGAAAAATAACGAATATTTTTCAGCTAAATTGATCACAAAACTGACAGGGCATGGAGTTTCTGCAAAGCCGGATATTACCGAACCGCGCATTAAACCGCAGTCTCGTACGAGCGAATAATGTATCTTTTATGGATTTTATTAATAACATCAATCAATGCCTGTGCTTATTGCTTATTTAAGGAGATAATAATAAATAAATAAATTTTAAAAAAAATATTCACGGACACTTAACACAACGCCTTCTAGTCCCACACTAAGCAAAGCTTGTACGATGGAAACTAGATGGCTGATAGAATACATACATACATTTTTTTTTGTAAATACATACTTATAATACATAGAAACACCCAGACACAGAACAAACATCTATGTTTTACAACATACAAATGTTTGTTCTCGGTGGGGATCGAACCCACGAGCTACAGCACGGAAGGCAGAGCTACTACCAACTGAGCCATGACGCCTGTCAATACTCAATTAAATACTCAATTAAAATAAATAAATAACTGCCAGGTACACATTTGGTTTCTCTTTGCTGTGCATAAGCGTCAGTAAATACGTTCATTCCCGTTCGTCCCACTGGGAATGCAGAAAATAAGTATTATTTGCTCAAAGAAATGAACGGGATACTATGCATTTTACATTTCACCATACCATGGGTAGCAATACGCTCAACCCCAAAACACTCCTGTGAAAAATCGACGAGAGTTTGTATTAAAATATTGAGTAACATTGCGCGGTATTTGTAGCAGGGGCATCGACTGCGGAGCATTGTCCACGCGTTGACCCGCAATGTAACCCAAAAAGTCAATAGGGACCTTTGTTTATCGACTTTCAGAGCAGCCAGAGTTACTACTGCACCTTTGGACAAATTCTTAGGTGATTTTTTTCGCCAAAAACAATTATTGTCACTTTAGTCGCAAGGACCAGCCCACGGCTTAAACTTCTGTTATTTTATTAACCAAATCATAAAAAGGAACGAAGCAGACAGAGCGTGTAGACAGCTCTGAGCAAGATATTGTTTCAAACTCCCACAAATCTCCATCAAAAAGTTTGTCAGAACATTATCTTGCTTTCAAATGACGTTATGAAAATGATGAGGTAGATATACTATCAAGTTTTATAAGAAAACGATCTGCGAAAAGCTGGTGGTAGAATAAAATGAGCTTCTCGAACTGGGTACCATATACCATCTGTAATAATCTGTATGCTTAATTGCTTACCCCTTTATTCATATTCAACTGTAATTATAGCGCGGCTTTCAAAAATGCTCCATCATTGTCACATGCATGACAACGCAAAGAGATGACAACAGATTTAGCAATCATTTTTGTTAGCTCAGCTTTAGAAAACCAATATGATTATACCCCTAGTGTTAGTTTTACGTATAGGTACTACACTATATTTTTGTATAGAGATTAAGCAGCGCCCCTAGCGGGTAGTTTACAAAACTGATGATTCTCCATACAAAATTATAGCTTACGTGACTCTGCAGTAAACGTCAAACGTACACACTCGGTATGGAGCGGTATGGTGTTCTATCTGACGAAGGCGGTTTGGTTTTGTTTGTGTGCGTAAGCTGCGGACTACTCGAAATTGAAAGAGAGAGAGGTACGATTGCTGTATGTGTGTTTGTGCATGCACTACCACAGGCATAGCCAAGCAGCCTTCGTGAGATAGAACAACTGTGGGCGCCTACCTAACGCCTGTTGCTTTGTTTGTTTTACATCAAATTTTGTTTTTCAGTTAGCTTTATTACTTTTGGAGATAAGAACGTTTGACCTAGTTATTTTGTCTTAATTTATAAATATTTGAAAACAATTCAAATAAAACAAGGCTTTTCCCGGAAGAGACGCCTTCAAAGACCTCATTCTAAAGCTCATTATAATAAGTAAATTCAGAAAAGCTTATAATGACATCATAATATTATTTTGTTAGTGAAACAATTTTATGATTGTTTATTTTTAAATTCCGTATCGTTATTAATCTTATAAACTCCCCTAAATTACGCCTTAGATACCTAGGATGTGTTTGACATCCACCAATATGAAAACTAACGATCCCATTTAGTGGATTTCAAACACATCCTTAGCTTAGGCACTCTAATTGTCTATACTTAGTTTATTCAATACCGCCTTAAGCCCTAGCTAGAGTAGAATACTTCGTAGCTAGGCCTACCTTCAAGGTACCTATCATCAATATATATAAAACTCTTTTGAAGCTGAATTAGAATCAACGCACAGCCTAAACTATAAGTCCCAGAGGTATGAAATTTGGAGGGTAGGTTCCTTATATAGTGTAGGGGCGCACTAAGAAAGGAATTTTGAAACGTCACACTCTAAAGGGTCTAGAATGCCGCGGTCGACGGCTAGTACCTACCATAACTCTATTCTGTGCCCTAAATTGTCTAAGCTAGAGGGCACAGAATACAGATTAGAATCTAATAAAACTGTATAAAATTTTCGAAACTAAACTCACATGACATATCTATACATTTTTGACGTAGATAAGAAGAATAGATTCCCATCCACAAAGTACTTTTCCACCTTTATTAGCAAAACAATCAATCGAAGGCTGTTTCCTAACAAATGCAAGTCAATTGCCTTATTTCCACACAGGGGCAGTACATCATGGTCGCGGCCCACTCCGGTAAATGGCCGAGCAGTTAATGGCCAACACAAAGGATATAAAATGCAGGTAGTTATGGTAATAGCTGGTTTACTTTTAAGTCATCATTATTGGACTGAAGAAGTATTTAATTTAGTGGGATAGTCTTCCTCCATAGATGGCCATGAATAAAGATGTTTGGCAATCTCAGAATCAGAATCAAATTTATTGTCATGTACATATCCAAAGGTTTTCACTTCATCATGAAAGATTCTTTGAATTTTTTCGGGATAGTATTATATGATCTGTGGTTCGGGGAAGTGGTACTTATTTCTGCCGCCAAGCAGTGATGCTCGAATCGCTGTGTTCCGATTTGAAGGGTGTGAAGTTACTGAAATAAATAAATATAAAAAACTTAACTAGCTCTAATACTAAACGCTTTGCGTCTACATTTATTATGCGGACAGCGAAAGAGTGGAACTCGTTGCCGGCGTCTGTGTTCCCGAATGACTATAATTTGGAAGTTTTCAAGAGTAGAGTGAATAGGTATCTTCTAGGTAACCGTGCTACATCGTCAACCACGTCATTGCTTAACATCAGATGAGATTGTGGTCAAACGGTTGCCTATATTGTATAAAAAAAATATGAATTTGTAAACATCATCAGCTGTTGCCACATCGTCTGTGGCATAACAAGATGGGATTCCCTTGAGGCCGCCATGCCGTTATTCTGATATATTTATTGGCGAGTGTAAACAATGTATTATTATTAAATAAAAACAAGCCAGCAGAATAAAGTAACTTACTGAAATAGAGTTTTTTATGTACCTATAAGGTACTTATAGAAAAAAATTATATAAGTATTCTATCAGAAATCTAGTTCACATAATAAAAAAGCTTTGCTTAGTTTGGGACTAGGTACTATATAAAGAGCGTTGTGTGTAATATCCAAGAATTTGTTTTTTTTATACGTGTGAAAGTGTCTAGGCAGTATTAGGAATGTGTATATATTAGCTCTCCGACCATATCGTGTAGGTCTCGTGTCGTCGTTAGCAGTGTCGGAAGTACCTATCTATTCATCGACAAACTGTTAGTTTCAAACTTCTTTATGCGCGATTTGCACTACTATTATTGGTTTCACTTCTTCATTATTTTCTTCTGTTTTCTTTGTAATTTTGTGAGCTATACCAAAATCTCTTCATTAGCCCTTAGGTTTATCGTTTAGTGTGCCTGTAGGCTTAAGAATACAAACTTTCTCACATGTGATGAAACTCGAAATAATAAATTGGTTTGTAGTCGTACCGCGTACGATGAAGGCCCTGCGGCCCTACGCTGTTTACAGTACAGTCAGCGCAAAGAATACCTATCGAGAATAACAAAAATTTAAAGAACTAGTACTTATAGCTTCATATTTAGGTTTTTTTTTTATGTCATAACTGGCAGACGAGCAGGCGGGCCACCTGATGGAAAGAGTCACCGCCGCCCATGGACACCTGCAACACCAGAGGTGATGCTAGTGCGCTGCCGGCCTTTTAAGAGGAGACAAACCCGCCTTTTGAAGGACCCCATCTCGAAACTCCGTGGGAAAACCGCAGAGGGAAGTTCGTTCCACAACTTACACGCACGAGGCAGAAAAGACCGCGTGAAACGAGAAGTTGTGAAAAACTAGCCATCCAGGTGGTGTGGATGGAATCTGGTTTTGCGGCGGTAATTTTTAGACATTTATATTTCAGTAAGAAGTAAAATAAACCAGCTTTTATTTTATTTGAAACTCTCTTATTGCTTGCTCACTTTTTACGCTAACTGTACCTTTTCTTCCTGTAAGTAGGTAGAAGCAAAGGTAATGTTCGAAGAAATTGTTTTAAGTAACTCCGAGCGAACCTCATTTCACACCGTAAACATCTCATCTACCCATACAATTTTCCAGTTTTCCCACAATCTTCGCCGCCCAAGTAATACTCTCAAATTTTTCCCCGTTTCCCCAAATTCCCCGACCGTTTCCCCAAATTCCCCGCCTTAAATTGGAATTAACTGGAATAGCAACGCGTGCTCATGAACACAAAACCCTGATGTCGAAGCTATTCTCAAGGGTGGATGAGTCTTTATAACCATTTTGGGCTTCAAATTTTTAGAGGTGGAAACACTGACGGTACTGTGGACTATGAAATACTTGAATGTACACAATAGAAACACAGACTATGTGATTCATAGATTAGCAAGTTCAATAAGTTTACGAGATTCTGTTCTAAATCTAAACAATGAAAATACGGTCCCTTCTATGATTGCTTTCACAGTTTAATTTAAAAACCATTTAATTTAAACAATTAGAGCCCGTACGCATTAGACAGCAACGGTCAAACAGAATTTTCAACAGCCGCCGCCCGCCGGTTGCCTAATGCGTATGGAATCTTATTCATGTCGTTTTCTAATTGGATTGCTTATTTACATAAATCAAATAATTATGTATTTACCATAATTTTTTGTATAAGTAAATAATATAAAATTCGGTTTGATCATAGGATATTTTACTAAATAAACGCCTAGCTATGAGTTTTGAAGTTAAATTACAAAATATTTTTGTACATTATTTCAAATTTTTTACTCTACTTAAGTAAGTAAGGTTTTTTTTCTATTGCGAATTTCAGTCATCTCAGTGGTACCAAAGAAACAAAAGACGTCTAAATGATCTTCTAGATCATTATAATGTTTCAGTTAAAGCCATTTAACCCCTCAATCGCAAAACGTCCAGATGTACTGAGAAAATTGTAGCAACTCGAGCGATATTTATTGAGGCTGGCGCCGTTCCAAGGGTGTTTGTGACAAGGTTATAACTGGAACGGAGTTGCAGAGGTCGAGCAGTTCAGTGTGTGAACTTGACTAAATTCAGCTGATTCATGCTTTTAAGGAGACAGGCGTAATCACTGCACTCCTTTTTTACGAGGCGTTTAGCTTTCTTGGCAGTTTTCTAAGTGAACAGAGTACCTACTAATTAAGTTTTGCATGGTTTTTTTATATCTACACACATAATTTTAAAGGGAGAAGAGTTCTAATTAGGCTTTTCAGTCAAGTTGGCATTTTGCAATCGCTAGAGAGTAGAAAAATTAAACAAGTAGGAAAATGAATTTATCTGTGACGTCACATGACGTTTCTATTACATTGGTACATGTCAAATGAACTAGGGTTTATTTTACGGATTTGAGTGTGAACTTGATCAAAGGGATTTATTTTTTGTGGCAGCAAGTAGGTACTTATATACCGTTTTTATGACGATGAGCTTTATCTATCTATCTATCTAATTAATATAAAACTCTTTTGAAGCTGACAGAGAATCAACGCACAGCCTAAACTATAAGTCCTAGAGGTATGAAATTTGGAGGGTAGTATCCTTACATAGTGTAGGGGTGCACTAAGAAAGGAATTTTAAAAAGTCACACTCTAGAGGGTCTAGAACGCGAGCAACGCCGCGGGCGACGGCTAGTCTAATTATAAATAGTAACAAATACAAACATCAAAATGAAAATGAAGCTTAGATGTTGATTTCTGAAAGAAATTCTGAGAGAATTTAAATATGTAACGAAACGTCAAAGCTTTAGGCAAATAAGACTCAAGAAACTGGAAGGCAGCGACAGATGTCCGTCTGTTTTACATACTAATAATTGATTCTTTATTAAAAAAAAATTAACATACTCACAACCGAACAGTGAATATTCGACTCTTTGCAGCATATTTTAAAATGGCAGTACCGTTGAATAATTATTTACCAGCAATTATTTGTCAGGTGTCACAGCTCAGTTGGTATTGGCTCTGCCTTTCGTGCTGTGGGTCGTAGGTTCGATCCCCCAATGAAAACAAACATTTGCGTGGTGGCAAATGATTTGTTGGATATCTGGGTGTTTCGATATATGAGAAGCATATATTAAAAAAAAATATGTATGTATTTAGCAATTTAGTGTCCATATAGTCCCGCTTAGTTTGGGACTAGAGGGCGTTGTGTGAGAATATACTTGAATATTTATCAGAAATGGCTTTGCAGTCACTATAAAGCGAAACTGAGTAAAAAAGATATAAGCATCTAAACATAAAAATATCCAGCGTAAACATTTTTACGTTTTCGTCTTCAGGGTATTGTATCTACTCGTAAACAAGTGTTACAATATTTTGCGACCATTTCGCTTCCCCTATTTATATTACTTACCTTAGAGAAGCCAAGAAAGTACAAGGACTCTACCATCCATAAATAATTTCCATCGCAGTGACGTACTGACTTCATAAGGAAGTGGTTTATTTATTCATACCCAGATATTCACAGCTTGTAAAAATTTTACGCCTGTGAAGATATTATTCGTTTAGCTTTTAGTATTAAATTATTCCAGGCCTTGGGCTATCATATTTTTATAATCAATTTATTTTATTGAACCCATCGTATTCTGAAATGGGGTTCAAGTGTGAATCAAAATGCAGACACAGGTTTTTATGATGGTGTCAAAAAATCTTAGGTCTTAGCATCTGAGGCAAAATGTGGAGAGCATGGAGTAGCAAGCCATTGCTGCTGCAATTTTTCCAACTTTCCTTACACTGTTTTCTCAACCGTTTGAGGATACTACCTGAGATTTCTACTTATCTATCCTTAAACTAAATAAAAATAAATATGGTTATTCAAAAAATGTGCGCAGATAGATTTTTCAAATAGAATTCACCACTCGCTATAAAAAAACTACAGCCGAACTGAGAACCTCTTTCGGTTGAAAAAGAGAGTCGAAATGCGTGGTAACACTAACTTCTTCCACCTAGATTAAACCACCAGTAATAATGCCTAATAGGGATCAAAGCAGATTACAGTATTTCATATTACGATAGAGCTACTTATAGAATATTGTTGCACGGTAATTTCGTCAAAGCAAGATGAACTGAAATTGCAATGTTCCACGAAGAGTATTGATCGCTAGAGCATCTTTCCACGAAGAGCATTCATCAGTTTCCCAACTCTGAAAACTTTATGGAATATTTAGTTCAAACCAGCTCCTTTGGACTAAACATATTATGAAAAAAGTAATTTTGAAATGTCATATTCATACATTTCTATGTCTATTATATTACATCGAATTTGTCGCTAGCCTTTTACACCCAAAAAGTGGGGCCCATGCGTTTACAGAACTCATTATGAATTAATGAAGAAAGTAGTAATGAATAATATTTCAGCTACAATTCAAGAAAACCACATAATAATCCATCCAACGGATCCAAGATGTCGAGTTGGGGGGGTTTGGCGTCCCAGGGTTTGGCCTAGTCACAGATCATTATAATACTATACTAGTAGCATAGTATAAAGGCTTAACCCTGCTAGAGTTTTCTTTGATAAATCCCGATTCCCCGTTGAGTAGACCCCGAGCTTTTAAGGAAGGCCTGAGCCCCCTAACGTTCCCTGAATCGCGTAGTCTAACCATCAGTCACAAATTCGTCAAGAGTGAAGACAGTTACTGGCGCAGATGCCTTGAAGAGTCGTACATTTGCATGTCTATGGCTGTCACAGCCTAACATCATATGACAGCTGTACTGTACGTGACCCAGTAAACCTTTAGCATAGCTGAAACAGCTGGAGCACTTCAAGCACAGATCATAATTACTATACTAGCTCCAAGTAACTATGTAAAAAATTGCCTTACGTAGGTATTTGTCTTGTGGTTCTCACGATAAAAAAAAGCAATATCACTGCAAGTAATGCATAAGGACAAACAAGAAATTGAAGGAAAACAAGGAAGATACTAGCGAAAAGTAGAGTGAGAAGAAGGAGAGGTTATTTACTAGAAAATAAATGGATTTCCTGGCAAGTTAGTACTAAAAAAAACAAAAGCCCCTACTTCGTTTGATAGTTTTTTTTTTTTAGTTAGCGTACCTGTACTAATATATAATACTTATACCAAAATTATATTACGATCTAGCCACGACGCTGGCTAATTAGTAATTTGACATTGACATAAATTTTTAATATAAACTAATCTAAGAATGTGTCCATTGGCACTCTTCTTATTGTCTCTAATTTGATTGTAAAGATAAAAAAAACATAATTGTAAGCAGTACCGTACTCGTAGAGTAAAAAAAACTAAAAAAAGTACTTAAAAAGTTCATCATCAACCTATATCGGACCACTGCTGGACGTAGGTCTCTCCCAAGACGCGCCACTGAGCCACTAAGCTCTTCTCATCCAGTGTTTGCCAGCTACATTTCGCAGATCGTCACCCCACCTAGCTAGGGCGTCCTACACTACGCTTACCTAAACGCGGTATTAAACTTAAAAAGTTATTTCAGAAGTATTCATGTATGGCACTACTTACACTGCTTTCCTGCTCGATACTTCAGCCCGATGCTTATAGATGAGAGCAGAAACTGAGCTATTTCTTCATTGTCTGTGACGTATAATCAAACCCGCTGCCCGTTTTGGCTGCCAAAGTTTTGCCGAGATAAAAACACAGACACATCTTGAAGAAGTATATAGTTAAGCAATGAAATGAAAAAAAAATCTGTGTTGTGGGACACATGAGGCTTCAGAAACACGACAGCAATGGTAGCATTAGTTGCCACAGTATTTACATCATGTAAATTTGATTAAAAATATTATACAGTTAAGTTATATTATAACTTATACATAGAAGAGCTTTAGGTAAGTATTCCCGTATCAGACTGAGATAAAAAGTGAACTGATTTCATGAAATTCAAGTTCATTCAATTCTCTAACAAAATTGTTGAAGTTTAAGCGCTATGCGTGCAAAGTCAAAGGCAAAAGCTTGTGGTTGTAAAGCACACGAAAAAGTAGATCTGAAAGTTCACGAAATCAAATTACAAAGTAACATTTACTTGAAAAACTTCAGATTGAAGCTATCAATCGCCAATCAATCGTCCGGGAAGATTGAGTTCGTAACTCAGCCTCATTTTACGCTATTTTATCAAGTTTCTACTGGGTTCCAAAACATTAGGTATCTTGAAAGGAGTTTCTTCTATTTCAATAATAGGCTTTGAAAATTCCAAGGTAAAACCAGTCAGAATGCTATTTATTTTTATTTTATTCAAATATATAAAACTCTTTTGAAGCTGACTGAGAATCAAAGCACAGCCTAAATAAACTATAAGTCCTAGAGGTATGAATTTTGGAGGGTAGTATCCTTGTAGTGTAGGGGTGCACTAAGAAAGGAATTTTGAAAAGTCACACTCTAAAGGGTCTGGAACGCGAGCAACGCCGCGGGCGACGGTTAGTTTCTATAATAGAATTTTGATCAAACCCCTGGAGGTCTTATTTCTAAATGATTTGATAAAACATCAAATTATTCAATTTACTCTCCCCCTTCATCGGGCAAATCCTCAGAAATTGTACAAAATCGCTACGAAATAAGGAAATTTGCGAATTTGGAACAAAATATTAAGCTGATTAAATTGAATTGCTCATAACGGATAATGAGTTGTATTTTTTGTACTCAATTTGAATTGGACGACCTTTTTTCTTTTCCACTTTTACTAATAAATAAATAAATAAATATTCACGGACACTTAACACAACGCCTTCTTGTCCCAAACTAAGCAAAGCTTGTACTATGGGAACTAGACGGCTGATAGAATACACACATACATTTTTCTTTTGTAAATACATACTTATAATACATATAGAAACACCCAGACACAGAACAAACATCTATGTTTACAACACACAAATGTTTGTTCTCAGTGGGGATCGAACCCACGACCCCCCACAGCACGGAAGGCAGAGCTACTACCGACTGAGCCATGACGCCTGTCGTACTTGTTACCCAAATTAATACTAAACGTAAAACGTACATACTTTTGAATCAACAAAACCTATTTTGTCAATAAAACAGACCTAATGTGTGAGCTATTCCCACTGGTAAGGATTTCTTAGTAATTTCTGGAATATACCAGCTAAATCTCTAAGACTATAAAATCTGCTAGTGTAGACCAAAAGAAGGATTTGTTCGGGATGAGGGTTTTTAGCTCATCAGAGCCAGTAGTCTGTGCATTTGTTTTGCCTTTCGACTCGAGTGTAGCACACGCAAACGCATTCGCAAAGCGAGTCATTTTGTTGGCAATCACACAATTCCTAAATCTCCCGCTAGAGGCGCTCATCCGGTTTTCATACAAAATTTCTCACTTTGCGAATGCGTTTGCGTGTGCTATACTCGAGTCGAAAGTAAAACAAATGCACAGACTACGGGCTCTGGGCTTAGAGTATGCGTTTCCAGGGGTATTACTAGTTTTTGTATTAGCAACTACTAAATTATGGGCCGCTCGGTAGTCGCTAATAGCTCTGCCTTCCGTGCTGTGGGTCAGGTTCGATCCCTACTCCCTACTAAGAAGAAACATTTGTGTGTAGCAAACTTAGTTGTTTCTTCTATATAGAATTGTGTATTTACAAAAAAAAATATGTATTATTTTCTATCAGCAAGCTTAGTTCAAGCTATGCTTAGTTTGGGATTAGAGGGCGTTGTGTGAAATGCCCAAGGTTATTTATTTATTTGGGTACAAGGTACAACACGAACGAAGTTGCGAACGGAAGCAGGCGAGCAATGAATATAATTTCCACACAGCCCACTGATCCCAGCCCATTTCATTGATAATATTCATAGGCCACAATCGCAAATCCCTCGTCAAACCATTTGATATTAGAGGACAGGGATTTCCTATTTGTACACTTAGGCACTGTTTGGGACGGAAGTAGGCCAGCCGGATAACTTTGAACTCTATTTATTATAATATTAAAGTTTTGGATCATATACCACTTCAGTGGGCAATCTACGCTACTCGTAGACCCTCTACGGCGTAGAATTAAATTTTATTTTATTCTCTAGGGATGTAGAATGTCAAGGAGTAACAGAATGCAACGAGTCTGAGTTTTATTCTTCACACTCGGATACGCTGTATCATTATTTATGGCCAACAAACATTCGTAGACTCTCTACGGCGTAGAGCTCTACGATCTACGAGACCTTTTTATTCGCGACTGACTAACCTTCACACTGCTCTGTTACACTGGTGTAAAGGTTAGGAAGAAATTTCTTCTCTGTAGCACATATTGTTAAAGGTAGAAAATTGTTTTCTTAACCTTATCACCATTTATAAGACTTTGTTGAGATCTCGCGTTATGAAAATTCCCAGGTACACCGTAGCATGCTACAATATAGCTAGTGGGGATTTCTGAGGAAAAAACTGAAATTCCAACTAGTGTGAATTTTTCAGTAGGGATTTCTGGAACATACCAAATATTTTAGATTCTTTAATGCCATTCTTATGTAAGTTAGGAAAGTATTTTGTGTGAAAACACTATAGTGTTCGTATTTTGCTAAAAAACCCAGACCTCAAAAAATCTATGCTCGACACCGGATCAGTGCTTGAGCATTAAATACGAAGATTTTTTTTTTTTTTTTTTTTTTTGTTTTTGGTACAGTGAAAATAAAAATATTTTTATTAAACTAAAAAATGGATATTTACAATTACCTTCAGTGATTCAAATAAGTTTATTGAGCACTAATAGGTAAATCTGTATACAAAAATATGCCTAACAACAATAATATTAAGCTAAGCAGTTAGATACTAGACTATAATAGGTTAGGAGCGTCAAGAACCGGACTAAATTATCTGTATCCCGGTTCTTTGCGTCTTCCGTCTTCCGATTTAAGATACCCTGCGTGCCGTGAGTAGCAGTTTACGCAAAATAAAGTCGAAGGCGAAAGCTAGTAACTCCTAAGTGGCAATTTATCTAATCTACCCCGATCTATATAAGTAGGTAAAGCTTGTAGAACCGTTTTTAGCTGTACAAATTAAAGAACCAATTTGGAATTTGAGTACCTTTGAGCTGGAGTACCTGAACCTTGAGTCTTCAAGCTCCAATAACAGTTCTCTAGGAATCTATACCCAGGGGAATACCCTGCAATGTTAAACTAAGTACATAACCCTGGCCATAGAATATACAATAGCTACCAAGTGTATGTACCTTTGTCCTTCATGTGGGCGCAGAAATGTTTGAACTTAATTTAACTTTGGGTTTCCAACAGATTGTTGTGAACTAAATTAATAATTTGATGAAGACAAAGGTACGAGCTTACAAATAAATCTCGATTTATTGATTGACCAGCGAAGATATCAAACAATTTGTACCTATTATATAACTGCCGTACGCTATCTATCTATTATTATTAACAAACTGTAAAAAAGCCAAAAACTAATATTAAAGATATGGGAAAACTAACTATGCAGTTCTACTAAATAAACTATTCTGATTTCAAAAATCGAGTTTGTCTGTTTGTTTGTTCGCGGATCACGCCTAAACTACTGGACCAATTTCAATGAAACTTATACCATTCCGAAGCCCTTTTTCCGGATTGAAACACAGGCTATATTTTATTAAGTGTCTTCGGCACGCTTCCGATTGGTACTGATTTGGACCAGTTGAGCTATCTATAAATCGTTTGCAATGGTTTGTAGATAGCTCAACTGTTTCATACGTATTTTGTAAATATTGTGAATATTGTAAACTAGCCGTATCCCGCGGCGTTGCTCGCGTTAGAGGGTGACTATACAAAATTCCTTTCTTAGTGCGCCCCTACACTATATAAGGAACCTACCCTCCAAATTTCATACCTCTAAGACTTATAGTTTAGGCTGTGCGTTGATTCTCTGTCAGCTTCAAAAGAGTTTTATATATATTGATGATACTGTATTACTTGTAATTTGTCTTTGTGAGTAAATAGGTGTCTTCTAAGCTCTCTTGCTCCATCGTCGGCTTCATCGTCGTTTACCATCAGTTGAAGTCATAAAAAAAAACAATTGGGTACTAGGTACCAGGTCTCAGTTCAAAGTGAACCACACCACAGATCATAATACTATACACCACACTGAACTGTTTGTTTAATCTTTGTACCACAGGCTCAAGACTTGAGCACTAATCTTGGTCTTAGTTTAATCTAGCTAGACAACTAAACAAGACCCAGCCTAAGCCCAACCCACTCCCATTTACAAAATAGGTTGGCCAAGCGCGTGTTGAACGTGCACAAGGAAAGGATTCCGAATACAGAGTAGCTAAATACAACCCTGAGGCAATATAAATAAACTTAAAATTACTATGCAGTATTACTAGGCAGTATATTCACGGAATTAAAAAAATATGATTTGCTCAAAAAGTAAAGAACTCTACATTCTAGGGCCTCTAGGGTTTTCTGGAGTATGGTGTTCCATTTTTTTGGCAATTTTTATAATGGCGGGGTTATAATCAAATGTGAGAAAACATAGTGTAACTGAATAGGGGGATTCTTGTCGGACATTGGAAGCCTTAAAAAAGAATAGTAAACATTCACCATTCAATACTGAATGTCAATCCCACACTAGGTATGTCTTTGTCTCCTCAGTAACTTAACTTACACGCACAAAAATTATTTGGATATGCAAACCTTTGTCGGCAGCCTCGGGAACCGAACCTGCATCTCTGAGATGTCTTGCATCGGTGAGTTCCAGATGTCAATAAAATCTGACTAGTTCCTTTAATTAATTAAGCAGAACCCTAATTCAACCGAAACTTAACTACACTGGCACAGCTCTGCACGAATGATCGCAGATGACCCAGAAAATTCAATACTTAGTCCAGGTTTAACCTAGTTTCAGAAACCAGGGTACCTATCTTATATCTAGGCACTTAAGCGCATCTCTTTGTTTGGGATTCAAGAGGTCTTTATCTCACATCGCTACAAAGAAGCATACGTTTACTCAAAACGTAGGTTTGTGTAGGAACCTTTATAAACGCAATGATTAACCCCACAAACAATCTTTTTGTTTATGTTGTCACATAAACCCAATTTCCGCAATAACAAACAAACGAAGGGTTAAGTCACCGCTCAAACTCAATAAAACTTCGTCCTCATTAACACGCTGGAGTAAGCATAAGCAACCTATGAATATCATCGTACCACGCTTAATGAAATTCTAAGAAACCCTTTCCATTACTGTCGTTTTCTTTCATGTCTTTCAGCTCCATACGAAACAGACCCTTATGTCAAACAAGTTGCGGCTGAAATAGGCATGCTCAGTGCTCACCTGATCTCAGTTCGAAAGGCATGATCAAGCGTGGATGCCGCCCCTCCCCTGCAGTCACAGATCTGTCCCGTCCATTGCACGCACCCTAATGCACCACACACACTTGCACAGCACTTGCTACTTTCACACGCTCTATGGCTAGGTCAGATACGCATGGTTATGTGTTCGTTACGTCAAAAAACGTATTAGGACGGTATTTAGAGAGGCGACACAGCGGCCGCGACGGTAGCGGGTTCCTCTCTGCCGTAGGAGATGCGGCGCGCGCCGCCAGCGCCCCGCGTCGTCATAGCAACCATCCCAGGCTATGCCCTGCCATAGTCCACCCACAGTGCCGTCACTGGCCCCGCTCATGGACCAAAAAAACAAAAATAGCAAAATTAATTGCGTAATCGTGTGCCGTGAAATTTTTGCAAAGGTTCATTTTTACATCAAAGGGTTTTGGTCCGGAAAATGCGATGTTAGTGTTATGGGTGAGTGCCACTTTTTTATCAAAAGAGTCATCCTGTTCTCGTAGCCTTTGTGGTGACAATATCAATGCTGAGTAGCATCGATTTCCTGCTGTTTTGGTAATTTTTTTCCATCGTGATTCCTAATTTTAGTCTATCCTTTTGATAAATTCGGCAAAAAAACTCCGTTACCAGAGTTGGCCACTAACTTATTCAAACTTATCTCCTTAGTTAGTCTATTTCTAATAGTGTTTGATGTGATGTAACTCCATTATTGCCTCGTAGGTATACCTACTTACAAATCAAATTACTTGGTGGAGATTTTGGGAAAAACTTTGTGTAATGGAGAAAAAAAAAATCTTACTCGTAAGGATTTCTTGGTGGAGATTTCGGGAATGATTCTCTGCAAAGTTGCTTTCATTCACAGATACCTACTAGGTACTATGGTAGTTTGTTCGTAGGTACAGTCAGCAACATAGTACCTTGATGTGCCATAAGTACCTGGTTAAGATTGTCTGAATATACCTACATATTTTGGGAGCTTTTGTCTAGGTACCTACTTATTTTCTTACAAATTTGATGTGCCATATCTAAGTACCTACCTTGTTAAAAGATTGTCTGAATATACATATTTTGGAAGCTTTTAACTAGGTAGGTACCTGAGTAAGTACCACTTATTTTCTTACAAAATAAATTACAATGATGATAGAAAAGCTTTTATCATTTTACAACTGAATTTACATTACTTTTGTACCTACAATCCTTAAATTTTAAAAACTCAACTTGTAAATTGATTTTATGTTGCTGACTGTACAAACTTACTATCAGAATGCGTGTAGGTAGCCTACCTACCCTTACCTACACACCTAGGTACACTTGCAATCAGATCACGGTTAGTAGATACATATATACTTACGTAATACTTTGACCGTTCTTTTTCTTTCATCTATGGTTGAGTGGTTCTCTACTTTATATGATAGGTACCTACCTTTATACCTACCTACTACGCTATGTAGGTAGGCACAGGTCAGGCTGGTAGATAAACTAGGTATGTAATTGGCACAGATCATTATAATACTAGTAGTGGTAAGTTAACCTACTGTAGGTACCTAGGTAGGTAGGTTTTTGTAAAAATATGATTAACTATTTGTGCCCTGTTGTTATTATTTTTGATAACCTATTCGCCTCTCTTTATAGAAATACTTTCCGGTTTCCGGTTTCGGTATTCAAGGGTTTCCGTTTCGTTTCCGCAATCTTTCGTAGTTTTTCAAGAGTGTTGAAAAACTGGGAAAACTAAACGTTTTTCTCGGCTAATAAATAATGTGGTCGTCGCGTCAGTCGTCTGTGTGTGGTGTGTGTGACGACACACAATACGGCGATGACAACGACAAGATCGCAAACAGATAGCAAGATTGTGATTAGCAGATCAAAAATCCGCAGGATCGATGTACCTTGTCGGTCAAACGTATTCATGGCTATTGCCTTTTATATTTTTACGTGTTTACTTTATCAAACGACAGACGACTTGACGATGACTGACTTGACTGAAGCCATAGATGAAAGAAGAAGAAGATGGCGAAATTGTGGCAACCCTGCAAAAGCCGTCACTTGTTTTTGTTTACAAACAAAAGAAAGCTTCGCAAGCGAGGATTTGCGCCAAGAAACTTTTGTGTAAAATAATACTTACTTAATGAGTCGTCAAGTTTCTTCTCGGCAACTAGAGCTGCTCCTAGATTTCTTGGCCCAGCACCGCGGTCTGGCGACAGGGCGAAGTGTAAGGGGAAAAGAGGGCAGGGCACTGTCCAAGAGGTTATGGACAAAATGCGCGGCTATTCTGAACATGGAACCTAGAGGGACTCGGAAGTCGGCACTAGACTGGAAAAAAGTAAGTTTTATACCTACTTATAGGTAGGTTTATGCATAATCACCACATGTCTTTCCTGTAATATGCCTACTAAACTGAGACACTTCAGCTTCTTATACCTCTACCTAAAAAATGTTCTAGGTACCTACCTAAATGTGAAATTAAAACTGAAAAATCCCTCCTGACCTGACCAAATTAAAATCATCTTGAATACATGCTAATGACCTGTTTATTTGTTAAAAATACTAACCAGAAAATGTAGGTATGTATACTTTTAAACAATTTCAGTACTACAATCAATATAAAAGTCGAATCAAGGCTAAAGTCAAAATTGGAGAAGGCGGGGAAAATGGTGAAGAACGGACAGAACCATGTATACTGACTCCACTGGAAGAACGTCTGTACCGCATTATAGGCAGCTTTAACTCATCTAAAAAATGCAACCCACTGGTTAGTATATAAATAGCTGAAGTACATAGCTCTTTGCTAGCTATGAATGAACACAAACTGAAATAAATATAACCACTAAAAATCCATCACTAAACCTAAGGTGAATTAATAAACCACTTGGATTACTTAAGAACATAATAAAAAAGGATAGATGTCATTCAGTTTTATTTCAACAAAAGAAAGCTATTTTCAGTCATTTGACAAGCCTTTTTGGATTAACATATTGGAAACTTGAAGGAGATTTCAAACAGCAAATTCGGTCTTTCGATATTGGTTGGTTCAAAGAGCCTTGTCTAATAAATGAAAATAGTCTTACTAATAGTGGTTACCTGTGGTTTTTTTACCAGCATCTGCCGACCTCAGTCATTCATTTATTTAACTTAATTTATAATTTAAAGGAAAATAATACCACTCCCAATGTTATGGTAGACCAGGAATATAATGACTATGATGTCCCCATGACTCCCAGCACAGTATCCCCTATAATAAACCATGAAACTGACCACAAGGAGCATGTAGAAGCTCATAGCTTGCAGATTAAACGGTAAGAAATTATTTTGGTATATGAATAACTTTTTTTGTGACTATGAGACATACTTTTATGATAATTAACATTACTGCAATAAGTATGTACCTAGTTACATAATTATTATTATTTAAATTTATTATTATTTCAGAGAAAAAAACTCACTGGGCAACAATATTAACCATTGCAATGAGCATGTAGAGGTTCGCAGCTCAACAGCGAAACGGTAGGTTTTCTTTTTACCCAAAGAGAGAGTCGAAAGGGGTTTATTACCTATTGCCTAATACTTATATGTACGAAAGGGATTCAGGTACCAACTATTAAAATTAAAAGATGACTGTCTGCAGCTAGGTTGTACACCTACGTTGTTGGTTGGTAGGTTGTATCTTGTTGTACTTACGTAGGTCATGTACCTAACATTTTCTTTTTGTAAGTTATTTGGTGACAATTATTATTTTCTATGTAAAATCAATAATAAAGTTAAATCTATATTTTTATTTGGATCTAGATGGCGCTGTGAAAAAGTTAAACTTTTTCAGAGAGATGGAACGACCGCAAACGCAAAGAAGACGTCACTCCTCAGACAGGGACGAATTAAGGGGGGTTGAAGAAAGACTAGCATCATTAGAACAGTCTCGTATCGAAGTTGAGAGAGAAATGGTTGGAGCAATTAACCGTCAAGCAGCAGCGACGGAAAGTTTCGTGGAGCAAGTCAAGAGATTTGTAGATCTTTTTGAAATGAAGGTGAAACGACGGCGGCGGTCTTCAGAGAGCGAGTGAACAAAGTGGGAGAAATAGGGTACTAACCTACCTATTGTGTTGATAATCCAGTAAGAATAGAACAAGTACATAGGTACCTACTAATAGTTAGCACTAGGTTTTCAAAAACTATAAATTGGCTTTCCATTGCTAAAAAAATGTACCGATAACAAAATAAATAATTTAATTATTTAGGTCTAAAAGTCGTACAATAATATCAAGTGGGGTGTCATATTATAGGGTTTTGTTTAGACATTCCAAAACCGTTTTTATTTTGATTTTAAGTCTAATAGTTTTTGAGTTGTTGTAAAAATTATAAAATTGGCAAACCCAGTATAAAACGTGAGCTACCATTTCGTGGAGTTTCAATGATTTTGTAGTTCAAGTAAGACTGGTCATAGCTAGACGGCGATTTCGAAGCGATTTGCAAAGTTTAATACAACCATTGGTCAATAAAAATTGTAGGATCTTAGCTCGATGTTTGGGTTTTATTAACCTCCGACCATCACGAGATCTCAGTTCGGGGCGAACTACTAGTTATTCTTACCTAGTGTAGGTAGGTACAGGTACCTACCTCCTACCTACTTACCTTCTGTTTTAATATTTTGTCCCCTTGGAGTTAGAATAAAGTTAGCTACCTAGGTAGGTAAGGCCCGGCATGCCCTAGAAGGTACCTACCTACCTACTTATTACTTCAAATCCTTAAAAGTGGTGCCTACCGAGCTACCCATTTCGATACCCATTTTAGATAGGTAGGTACCTACATACCTAATTAACAATGCATAAAATCGTGTTATTTTCGCTTACCTACTTTCATCTGTCTACCTTGTCTACATTACAGAATTTATAACAAACACGAGAGTACCTAAAAGTTTTATCGGGACGCGACGGCTGAGTCATTTCGCTAAAGCTTCGAAATTGCTCTCTAAACTTTTTGAAAATTGATTAGAATTTCGTCCCTGTGGTTTTTGGTGAATTATAAAGGTAGGTATGATAATCTAAAGGGTCTGGGGCAACTAAATAAAGCCCAGGTCCCACTTTACTTTTAAAACTTATAATGATGGAATTTTAATACCTACTTACCTAGGTAATTATGTACGATGAAGGTACGATGCATTTACAATGTAGTTTTTAGAAAAGTAATGAAACAACTTCAGCGGGAGTAATTCCTTCGTCCTACCTTATCTAACTATTTAATTCACTTGGCCCTACGTCGGTCGTCGGTGAGTTCACACAAAATAGTATGGATAAGACTTGCGATCTTGTTAATCGTCGTAGGTAGAAAGGAATTTACTATTGCACTAGGTAGGTACATACGTAAACATAATCAGTTAAACAAGTAGGTATACCTAGGTAGGTAAAAACTCAGTAGGTAGGTATACAGTACATAATTAATGACATTCAAACATCAACTAACGGAGCTAATGGAATGTTTACTGAGCGAGACACATTAAAATTTCACTAGAATTTCTATCTAAATGCAAATTTCTTCCATAAAATGAATTGCGCTAGTTACCTAGTGTACCTACCTACCTACCTACCAAGGTTTCTAGGAATGCAGACTGGAGAAGGCATTGAAATCCGTTAGATAGAAGACTAGATAATTCTACCTATAGGTTATTAATTACTGATTATAAGAAGAAAATTTTGATGAAGTTTATTGAAAAAAATTTTTGCCTCACATTTTGATATATATTTCTTGTTGTTTACTTACCTATTTCTATAAGGGAGTGCTTTAGAAACTATTTTGTTTGAAAAACAAAGGATTTAAAGTGTCTTATAGCGTCCATTCAATGAACATTGGTCCATAAAATATTTTTCAACACAAAATCTATTGCCATTGTCAGAGACAATAACTAGGTATTTACGCCTGGTACACTCCACATTTTAACAGACTGGATACAATAAATACACGTCACTCGAGAAAAATAGAGCTGCACCGCAAAATATTGCAGCTATGCAGTGAAATAATGCTTTTCGAGAGGGCAATAAATAATTGTTTTAGTAGTTGACTGGTACTTTTATTGTACTAGGTTAGGTAATACCTACTATCCAAAGTATCTTTACTGGACAATATAAACGTGCAAGAGTGCATGATTGTCTGTTTAATATATAAGTAAGTATACCTAACTTCAATTATTCTTGATAATCTAACATCTATTAGGTGGGTAGGTACAAAGTTATGCTAAGTAGGTACGTTCGTATGAGTTAGTGGCTAACAAAAACGGAAAGCTTCAAGTGACCTGAAAACTCGGAGCTGAGCTGACCACGTGCTCATACGAAATAACTATGAAAGCTTTGACTTCGCATAAATTCCAAATTTCTGCATAAAAAGTTTATTGAAATAGTAGTACACCTACCCTAACGTTAGATTTCCATGGAATTCTCACTGAGTCAACCGTCCACGACAAAGGAATCTTATGAATGAACTGAGGGTGCCGAAGGCCAGGTAAAATTTATTTTACGTTCTGTCTCTTACTTTGAAGTGGGTACAGATTGGTGCTTTTAAGTTAACTTTCCACTTTCAACGTTGACTTACCTGTTGAGATTAAAATGGTGATAAATAAAACAGATGATAACTAAACGGGAAAGAAAGAGCTCCTCTCATCATCATCATCATCTTCCTACCCTTGTCCCACGCTAAGTGGGGTCGGTACAACATGTCTTCGCCTTCCACTCTCCTCTATCAGCCGTCATCTCGATGTATAAAAAAATAAAAAATAAAGAAAGAGCTCCTCTATAGGTAGTTAAAAAATGTATAATATTTTTGATCTATTTTTCATTAATCTTAATTTTTTAAGTTGGGTATTTAGCGTAGGTAGGTTTGTTGTACTCACACCTAGGTTATACCTATCTGAATTACTATTATACCTATGTACCTACTCCAATCCTACTTTTTTTAGCTTTAAGCTAATTTATTGTAGGTAGGTAGGTACTAGGTACCTATCTATTTAACTAGTGTAAGTACTAAGTAGCCATTAACAGTTATAATACAAATTTTAATAAATAAATAAACGGTTCTAATACATATTTTCACTAGTTATTTTAGTTTAAGGGTATCAATCATCCTAGTGGCGCTTGTTACATTAATCGTAGGTTTAACTTTCATCCAAACTTAACTAGGTAATCCTATACCTAATACTCACTTATAGTTATAATTATTAGGTTGGTAGGTACCTATACAATACACACGTAATCCTAATTGTCTATCTCAATTTACGCAATTCTCGAACAAAGCTGTAATTCGGTTAACCTTGACAAGTTCATTTACTTGGTCGGGCGATGACATAGATAATGTGATAATTTGTTTTCATAAAGGGTGAAGTTTTTATAGAGCACCCACAGGATTAGGTAGGTACCGTAGGCAAAGTAAGGTAAACTTATCCAATTATTTTAACTAAATGGCCTGAGCCAAACCCGCTTTCAGCAAACATGTCGCTGTAAACTAATTAACTTCAATGTAAGTTCAATGGGTCACCGCTGTATTTTTGTGTCATTTGTTCTTACAAAGGTTAGAATTACTTAAAAGAAGAGATCCCAACCCAAATACCTTGTTAAAACGTTGTATTGAACAATAAAAAACTTTATTTTTTTAATTTTGACAAGGACTAGGATATAAAGTATTCTTATTTACCTATTTATATCAGGGAGAGCAAAGATCTTAGAATGTGAAAAGTATAAAATCCTGAAAGTTAAATAAACTAGGTAGGTAGGTAAGAATTTAAAAAGTCAGACAGTCTAGGGCAGTAAATAACTAAATTATAGCCAAAGTTAGAGGTGTTTGCTTCTATATTATGTTATGTTAGAACAACGAATAGGTAAAATAAGTACCTAGGTATTTTATTATTAAGACACGTTTGTGAGTCAAAGTCAAAGTCAAAGTCAAAAAGCTTTTATTCAATAAAATCTCACTGATCACTTTGAATCGTCATTACGTTTTGTATGATTAGGTATGATTACAATTTTTTATTTTTTTTATTTTTATTGGATGAGTTGGAGCTAGTTCGTCCCAAGCTTGTTTGTCTTCTAAATAATCTGATATTTTATAGTATGCTTTTGAAATAAGTCTTTGTTTTATTACGTTTTTGAACTTGCCAATCGACAATTGAGACACATCACTTGGGATTTTGTTAAAGAAGCGTACACATTGCCCTTTGAAAGATTTACTAATTTTTGAGAGCCTAGTGGTGGGAACAGCGAGTTTGTCTTTGTTTCTAGTGTTAACATTATGATTATCACTTTTTTTGTTGAATAGATTTATATTTTTTTTAACATACAATAAGTTTTCATAGATGTACTGGCAAGGTACTGTCATTATATTTATTTCTTTAAACTTATTTCTTAGTGATTCTCTGGGACCCATGTTATAAATTGCACGAATAGCCCTCTTCTGCAACACAAATATGGTGTTTACCATATTTGGAGTAGGTAGGTACCTAAATGGACTTAGGACATAAATGTGTTCCGTATCGATAAAACTCCATCTTATAAATATTCAGTAGCACAGAAGCAAACACCCATAAATCCCATTACGGCACTAATAATTGTGTTTCAAGTAGGAGTCCCAAGGGTTGCCTTTTTTTGTGGGGGCATCTCGAGTGGGTGTAGAGATCCTTTGTTTACCCACTTTTGAGATAAGAAGTATTTTTTCCACAGCATTCTGTGATATGAGTGTATTCTTCACCACTCGTCTGGACTTTGGATTGTTCAATTATTTTCAGATAGACAATTTTCATAGTTTGTTACCTTAGCTCTTGCTAATTATACCTAGGTAATTTATGTAGGTATTTTAATCAAAAATCGACAGAAGTCTCTTGATTTGCGAGACCATAAAAATTATAAATGAGACAGGCAGGGCCACATCCTGTCAAGTGTCAACTGCCTAGCTAGGAGATGAAAGACAATACAAAAAATACGGGCGGTACAAGTTTTTTGTGTAACTCATTACAGCTGCGTTTTTTTCAGTTCACTTGTCTGGCTACACGTGCTATGCGTTTTTTAGATAGCATTTAATGAACCGTCTCGGAAATGGCCGCGGGACGCCCTTTGTCAGGATATCCTGTTTAATAAATAAAAGACTACCCCTCACACCTTTGCAGCAACGCGTAAGATAAACTGGCAGACGATATTGACGGGTCGGTGTATGTAGTTAGGTTCAATGTTGTCGGGCATTGAAGCGCAACGCAACGCAACGCCAACGATGAACTAACTGTCTATGTGGGTGTGTGAGAATTCCAAATTACCATCGTTTTGTACTGTTTCAAATTCAAAGGGATAATGCGCCTAGGTGTTTTATTTTCTGTAATTAACTACTAATACTAGATATGTATCTACCTAAAATAGAACACCTACTCATTTTAGTAGCTTGGTAGGTACACTAGGTACCTCTTAAATGGCTAACTTCAGCTACTTAACATTAGTTTAAGTACCTACCTACCTATCTATGTGTGTATGTACCTAACCTAATTGGTGTCTACAGGTAACTTAACTAGGTACCTATACCTACCTACTAGGAAATAGGTACCTACCTAGTCTTCTGTAATTATATTACTTTAATAGGTAGGCTAGATACTCTACCTATTTACATTAGGTACTAAACAATAGGTATAATTTATTGACTTGTGCTGTACTTTATTAGGTATAGACTATTCAAAACATTAGCAAATCCATAGTCTTATCCATATTCATCTTTTTAGTTAAATTACAAGACTTCCGTTTCACTTGCTCATTGCATTTCACTAATCATCCATCCCTTTCTTTTTTTGTCAAATTGCCGGATGCCGGCGGCCGGTGTATGTTCGTTCCGTTTTTCATTCTATTTTGCCAACGCTGTTCTGTGTTCGTTTCGTTCAGTTCAGTCAGTCCGCGCGCGCCGTCGATGCCAGAAGTGTCTCTCTGCGCATGCGCTAGCTTTTCGAGCCCGGCGATTATCGAAAGTAAATAAACAAGTGAAAAATAATTCGTGCTTACATACAATCTAAATAATATTGAAGATTCTTTACGTGTGCTACAAGTAATTATCAAGTGGACACAGATTGTGCAGTTTTTGAGTGAGTTTCTTTTATTTTCGTTTTTGCATGCTTGGGAGTCTGGTTGATTTGATTTTATCCAAGGTATTTTGTTTGGAATAGTTTTATTGTGCCGTGAGAGCGCAGGATGAGCATACCTTTCGTCTACCTTACCATGAAGACCTATAAGATCAAACCGTCAGCTTAATTTAAATTAAGTGCATATAGGTAGGTAATATAGGTATACTAATACCTACACTAAGTGCTCCGTACCTACATGCAAGTCTAGACGTATGTTTCGGGATGCGAGACAGGTCATTGAACTTTTTTACCTACCACTACTTACCAAGGTATACCTAGGTTAGTAACTACAGTAGGTAGGTAATACCTAGCTAGCACTATCCAGTAACTATCTATCTATCTACTTATGCCGGCTTAGTTTACCTGCCCAGTATCTACCTACCTAGGTAGTAGGTACTAGGTAGGTACCTACCTAAAAATACCTAGAATATTGTTAGTCAGGTTTTTAGTCATTCATATCCGCGGTATAGGTAGAGAGGTACCTACCTATACTACGTGTACGTAGGAGGTAGGTAGGTACGTGTGTTGTGTAGGTTAGGTAGGTAGATACCTACTTACCGACTCCTGCCTAACCTACCTTACCTTTCCTACCTAGGTATTATTGGTAGGTAAAATTGCTGACTAGTTTAATCTCTGATATCTAGGTAGGTATCCTACTTATCCCTATGTAAACTAGGTAGGTAATTTAGTTACCTAACCTACCTAAGTAGGTACCTCCGCTTACCTACCGAAACCAATAACCCAAGGAATCTATTCCATTACCTAGGTAGGTAGGTATTTTGATATTATTTTCATAAGGAAGTAGGTACCTAGGTAGGTACATGTATACCTATACTAAGGTAGGATTTTATAGGTAAAATGCTAGGGCTAGACAAGCTTATTGCGATAAAAGCAAAAATAAAATCCAAGCGAAAGAACCCATAAAAACCTAATCTAATCTTTTTCCAACCCTTCGATGTAAATAATACGACTTGCGTCACGCACCCACCAACTGAATAATATTGCCTAAAGAATACATAAGGTTAGATAGGTAGGTGTACATCTATGCACCTAGTAGGTACCTACCTACTAAGATACGATTAAGTTAGGTACCTACCTAATTTTAAGATTAATGAATGGAGAGACGTACCTAGTGGTTCTTAGTAGAATAGTCCGAGTTTAGTCCCACCCTTATTTTGGAGTGGTTTAGCTTAGCACACGCTCTTATTAGGTAATTGATAAGTAAAATCTATGGTTAGGAGAACCGAATCTCACGATCTTAAGGGTCAGATCGAAGGCCCCAGCCCCGCCATGCGCCACGGGTAGCAAAGTTTTAGATATAAAATGTCATGTCCGTAAAATACCTAGCTCCGGCCCTGGCCAACAGCTAGATAGGGATGGGATTAGTCTAAATTGGAATTGGAACAGACTGCAGATTTTTGCATTTCATCCGAGTCGTTGAGATGTGAAATTTAACAGTCTAGCTTAGTTTCGTTTGTGCTGGTTCGGTTTGATGCAGCAAATATAGGTGATAGGTATTTTAGTTTCCGTGTGAATTAAACAATAAAAATTCTCTACAGTTGCCTATTGCCGATTTACAACTAGGTATAAAAAAAAATCACGTTCATTGAACTCGAGCCAAAGCTCATCAGATCATCTGGCTCAGATGAGGTGGCTATCTATTTTAGATTCACAGTAATCTGTGTAGGTTTTAAATCGGCTACCTTATTCACTCAATGCCTTATTGATATCCGGTACCCAGAGGTAATAGTCAAAATTTCAATGCGCTTTTGTCGTTTATTCCATCCACTCCTACTAGTAGTTCGATTATATAACTGTTTGGACAAAAATATTCCAAATAGAACTACTATTCCATCCAGTCCTAGTAGTTCGATTATCGAACTGTTTGGACAAAAATATTCCAAATAGAACTACTATTCCATCCAGTCCTAGTAGTTCGATTATCGAACTGTTTGGACAAAAATATTCCAAATAGAACTACTATTCCATCCAGTCCTAGTAGTTCGATTATCTAACTGTTAGGACAAAAATATTCCAAACCTTTAGACTGACTAATCGGTAGAAAAGGCAACAAAGCTTTATTGAAAAACTATAGACCAAACTCACTCTTGAGTCATGTCTACAAACTCTTCTCCATGGTTATTTCGAATCGTCTTTCGATTGGTAGTATTCTGAGTTGTCATAAAAGTAACTAATTTGGCTGCAACTTTGTGAAATCCTAACAAAATCTCAGTCATATTTTTACTACATTTTATTTATATATTTAACAGTTTTTTTATTAAATTGCGAAACAAAATACTGTTATAAAATGCGCGACAAAGTTGTACCGCTAAATTTAAATTCCTCTCTCCCCAACATTGTTCCAAACTTTTCTTCCTCATTATACCCCTTGATATAACCCCTTTATAATTAAGTTATTTGTACTCAGCTGGTAAAATGCAGGTAAAGCAACGGAACAACGCATCTTGATAAGCTAAACAGTGACTTCCTGTTTACGGTGTCCAGGCTTCATGGCGTTGTACGATTATCATTGTAAAAGTTATTTTTGAACTATATTATGCGGGACTTTCTCCGTAGCGTTTTCACAAGTTCATAGAGCGCGTGCACACTATGCCCATGCCACTGCCGGCATGAATGCCGCGATTAATTCCGGAATTATAGTCACAGCAACATCGCCTTTATTCTTATACCGCGTTCACACATGCCCATGCCGCTGCCGTAATTATTGCCGCGATTAATTCCGGAATTATTGCCACAGCAACATCGCCAAGTTCATGCCCTAGCTCCTTGGTGAGAATAAAGGCGATGTTGCTGTGGCAATAAGTCCGCGGCAGAATGCCGGCAGCGGCAATGGCATAGTGTGAACGCGGTATTAAATAATAGATACTAGCTTTTCTTAGGGACTACCCAACTTCTATATTTTTTCTGTGATACCTACGTCTAAAATAATTGCTGCTATAAATAGATTCCCATATCCACCTCCAGAATGTAAGTTAATTGTACCTAGCTGACTCCCAGTTTAACCAGCTTTCAAAGAACGCGGAGGTTCTCAATTTAATAATGTTTCTATGTAGAGTTTCAGTTTTAAATTTTAACTAACAAACTATACAGACAGATATAAATTAAAATACTATTTCGTATTTCTAGGTTCTATTACAATAAATTCATGCTCGAACGCTTTTCTTAATTTGAATGTGGTCTTGTTTTGTCTTTTGAGGTCAGTCGTCTCTTTAATTATTTCTAGACTAAATTAAATTGTTATTTTTATTTTAAAAGTTATAGTTTTGTATTAAAAAGGCAAGGAAAACATTGAAGACAATATTCAAGATCGACGACCTCATCTCTGCTTATGACGTCATTAAGTCCCTAAAACTGCTTCTACTTATGGCTTATCTTGATATAAAAGACCATGATACCTTTGCGACAATTGCGACATGGGCTAAGTATGGCTTTACTTGTTTACAAGTTTACAAAGTCTTTGCTAAAATCTTCATTTTGTTTATTTCTGGCAACCGCGACACAACCACCCGCCACCTTACTTCTTCTATATAATTTTTGGCAGGTTTCAGAAGTCCGATTTGTCCGAAACACGCTTGAAAGAAAGAAAGAAAGAAGAAAGAAAGAAACCATTCATTCAAACCACCACTTAAATAACATGAAAAAATTAAAAAGAAGATCCTTAACTAATACATAAGCATAAGAATATTTACAAAGCAAGAATGTATGCTGGTAGTGGTGGTGAAGGGGCATTCAGCTCAGCATATGCTGCCACGTTCTACCACATTACAGCGCTGGTTGTCAGCAGAGGCCTATGCTTGGTCTAGCTAGCTGTAATCATGGTTACTGTCATAGCATAGAGGCGTTGACTTCAGCCTTGACCTCGACCCTCATGGCAATTAACACAATAACTACCAGCAGTTTGCATAAGTTCTGGTGTGAATCACAAACGCGTTTAGCTCTGTCTTTTAAATGTGTGGAATTTCCGAAATTGTGTGAAATAGCTATCTAGTTTATTGCATAAATTGCATAGCTCATAAGTTACGTACTTTCTAACGTCTTTCCTGTCGATAAGGCTGACTAGGCTGAGTGAGATATGCATAATGTGCTGAGCAAGCCCACTCTAGCAATACAATGTCTTGTTTTAGAGACAATGGAAGGTACGAATCCGCTATAACCCATTGTATGGTTGGAGTAGGCTTGCTCAGCACATTATGCACATGCACATCTCACTCAAAACCTAAAAAAACGTACTACCAACTTCTCGGATCTCCTCTGAGGGAAACTAGAAAAAAAAACATACAATGTCCCAGAACGACAGCGTCTTGTTCACAGAGATATGGATAAAAAGCGTTTCGAGAAGCTGTTGCGCACCTACATCGTTATTAGATACAATAGAATTTTCCTTTGATTTCGCTACGGACCAAATTAAAATCTATGAATTTGGTATTAGTGCACATTTTGGCCCGATGATGGTTATGGTTACACAATACTCAATAAGTAAACCCCACCTAATGGTTGCTTAATGTAGTCAGCCATTACTCTATGAGACAGAACAAACATTGTAATATCCTGCTATGATTACCCAAGGTGCCCCAAACGTAATGTTATGCAAGTCTTTTATCGGTTTGTAGTTTTTGTTGCTTATTATATTCTAGTAGCCATTCATTTTCTGTTATTATTACCGATAAATTATTAAGTACGCCAACCCTAAACTATCCAAAATTCTAAAAACCAGCCAAAATGTAAAAAAGTAACCATCTCCATATCTACCAAACGAAGCCTACAAAAGGATTCTACTAGTTAGCACCCGTTTCTCATACGCCTGGTATCGTGGGAGTCAAAGGTGCTAATGATAACAAGGATGATGTTACATTGAGTCTGCTTTTTACACCGACGTAAAACTTATGAATGAAGCGTTTTACGGAACCGAAAAATTTTAAGTGGTCAATGGACTTCAGAAAAGGGCATGTCGATAACGAAAAGTCGAAATCGTAAACCAGTTTGTAAAACAAAACTTAAGTTAATAAATACTTAGGCACATCAGGCATCTATGTAGCCTGTTTGTTTTTCGTTGCGTTATTGAATAGTCAAGTTTAAAATGAAAGTAAAGTTATGTAGGTCTAGATACCGTACCATCCTACATTTAGCGTCAAAGTACATCAGAAGGCAAGACGTCGCGTCGTGTAGCTAGGGAGAGAAAATTAATATTTTTTTTGAAAAGCAAGTTGTTATAAGAGCTTTTTCGTTACAAATGCTTTTTCTTAAAAGCTATTTCAGTTAGCGAAATCAAAGCAGTATAACAGTTACAAACGAAAACAGCATGAAGAAAAACACCTCTTTTGACAGCATGCTTTTTAAAAGAATATTTATAAAATTTATATTCATGTCACTACGTAGGTACACGACAACGCTTAGCAAGCGAAAAAATTGCGTATCTGAAACTTCACAAGCTTCAATAATAATAAAACTATAGTCAGTGAGAAATTGAGACGAACTCATGAATTAATCTAAAATAGTGCGCTAACAAAAGAACCCTAAATTGAGGCTCAAAAAAGCTGTTAGAAACGAAGGGTCCAGTCCCTCGAGTGAATGAAGGTCGTTTCTGTTAAAGGCTTTCGAATGGTTGAACATTGTATGGGAATATGAACTATATCTACAGATATACCTACTGGTACAAGTTGTGTGAAAACTTTCACTCGTGTATATTTACACGCTATGTTGAACTACGGTATCGTTTCATGGGGAAATTTCACGAAGCGTTGGGTTTTTATTGCTGTTGGGGAAAGTTCACGTGACTCAAAGAATACAGACCTGATTCACCTTTTTATAAGCAAACTGTATTGGTTGGTACCACCTCAGACATGTTTCTTATCTGATCTATCAGTCAGTCAGTTTGTATCAAAGAGGATCCAGAATTCTTTTAGTAAATAAAAAATCTGAGCTATTTATCGAGATAATTTAGTCTGTTGACAGGCGTCATGGCTCAGTCGGTAGTAGCTCTGCCTTCCGTGCTTTGGGACGTGGGTTCGATCCCCACCAAGAACAAACATTTGTGCGTGGCAAACATAGATGTTTGTTCTGTGTCTGGGTGTTACTATGTATTATAAGTATGTATTTACAAAAAAATAATTATAGAAGTATTGTATTAGCAATCTAGTTCCCATAGTACAAGTTCTGCTAAGTTTGGGACTAGAGGGCGTTGTGTGTAATGTCCAAGAATATTTATTTATTTATTTTATTTGTTCTCAATATTGTAAAAACTTTTAGGTACACTACACCGTTACAATAAGCTTCTCAAGTCATACGCAAGCAATAAAATCAACAATAGATAAAGAACCACATACATTGCAAATACGATTCATAAATTAACAAGTGATAAATACCAGGCTTAACATGTAGGTACCTACTACAATTGTATAATTGCATGAGTCATGTTTCATTACATCTAAGACATGTCGTGACCGGTCTATACGTGTCGTGAACTTGACAGATCCCCCACATTTAGTCAGATGTCGGCCTAACAAAACTGTATGGATTGTTATAATTAGTTGAATTAACCGTTGGCATGTGTACAGAGGAAATGGTTATTTGAGACGGGAAGCGTGTGAATTTATATGTTGATGAACTCTGAATTACAGATGTAAGTACAGAGATTTCCACATGGCTCTGTGTTGGATTCGCGCAAGTCATTGCATGTTGCGGATTTTGCTGTTCAAATCTGAATACTTCAACGTGAAGACTCGTTTTGAACTGAGTAAGAAGGATGTTGGTGGAATGTAATTGATTTCCATGGAAAATATTATTGTAGACATCTAAAAACCGAGTTTTTCGGGACACTAGAATCAGAATTCTAGAGAGCTTAAATTAAAATCTCGCTCAATAACTAAAATGTCTGCAAGTTTTAGTTCTGAGTCTTTAGAATTTTTTTTTATTCTTTCCGTATGAGAGCAGCATAATATAAACATTATCTTACATTGGTTTCTCAAGACTGAACTCTTCTCATAGTTCCAAATTGATTTCAAAAGCAACTAATTTAGTGACATTCCAAATGCAGCTTTCAAATCGAACATGGTCACTCAAAGCTCATGTAACAGGTTCAAATCTCGTTTCTTTAATATCCACTTTGAAATTGTTTGGACCAATTACTTTTTTCGTGCAAGTTTTAATCTCTTTCGGAGGAAGTTGCTTATTAACAGGTTTCGTATCTTTATGAGCTACCTCTGATTCATATCCAACGTTTTAAGTGGGAATAACAAACCAGTGTTTATTATCTTTATTTGTTTGGAGGTAAAAGGTTGGAAAATTGACGAGACGAATCATTGGAATATTTAGATTAAATTGAACATTTCGTTTAATTGGTATTTGTGTTGTGTAAACATTAGGTAGCTTTATGAAAGTAATTTTATCAGATTTTACGTACGTACTAGGTGATTGATCGTCTTCTTTAGGTACTCAGGTATTCTCAAGTTTTGCTTTGTCTTACTGAAATGTTTCTATATATAATACCAATCTAATAGATATGTAAATTTGGGACTACCGGCCGAAGTAATATAAAGTTCAAACTACTTAAAGGTTCCGCTGTAAATACTCTTATTTATAACGGTTCAATATAAGTAGACATGCAAAAACCTAGATTACTTACACATAATGACCCCTTACGGACTTCAGCGGATATCCTTTCATATGTCGGGGAAACGAGCATGTTTGAACGACTACCGTTTGTTCCATTCAAGGTTCCGTACATCTTTATAAGAATCAAGAGAACGACGATTTTGAGCTAGGCTTGAGACTATTTTTGGCGAAAAATTTACAAACATTTCATTAAATTGATGATGAGCTGCCTCATAGCATGAATCTTTTAGTAATATCAACGCACTTGTCCGTCTTTATTTATAGCGAGATCACATTTGCGTGTCGAAAATTACCCAGAGCGGAAATATTAAGAGAGTTAGCAATTTCCATAATTGTATAAGTTTAAGTAGGTACCTATTTGAAAATGCAAATTTTATTTTAGTAGGTTTATTAATTATTTATACTTCGCTCGTCACTCAAGAAAAGTAGATTTTTTACATCACCTATTTCGGCGCATTGAATATTAAGTGGTATTTATGATATTTGTTTATTTTGAACTATTTTGTCTGCTACTGATAGGTACTTCACAATCTTCACATACTGTCCTAAGAATAATCTTGAATTTACATTCACATTACTCATTTTCCGTTCCAGCTGCCTCCAGGTTTTCAAATCCGGTTTTTCCTAACTATTAATCATCAAACCTCTTAATTCCAAACTTATTTACCACCAGCAATTTGATACCAAATCAATAGCCATCGACTTATTATTAGTAGCGTCCCAATTTAAATAATTTGTTCGTTGTAACTACCTCAGGTGCTTCGGTTTAAACCACGTTTGATGATGAATGATTACTGAGATTTGGTTTAATGACGGCTCCGGACAGGCTCCTACTGACAAGGTAAAAAGGCTGCCTCAAATGGTTTGGTATTTTTTGTGCTCTATAATAGTGTAATGAAATGTGTAATAAGTCTTCGTATTGAAGGGAGTGATGGATAGGTCTGTTGGTACTTTCCTGGCAGTTGCCGTTATCTTTATGTGTAGTTTTGTGTATATTCGTGAATCGTCAAGGCTTTCTATAGCCATGAACTTTATTCTCTACCCTATGTCATAAAATGGTCCCTTCGACATTGATCTGGGTTAATTCAATCCAGACGCCAGATTCTCATACATTTCTTTCCCTTAATCAATTTAATGTCTGCAGATAAAAATAGACGGCTTATTTCCTACATAATTAGGTCTTCGATTCTTCCATGTTTTTTATTCTCTCAGTTGTGTAGGTGGAATATTTCTATTGTTAAAATTGTTAATGCCTTCAATACTGTTATTTGATTCTGAACTTAATAAATTTCTTCGAAATAACCTCTTGTTCTGTTTCACTTACTACTAAAGGTTTGTTTCTTAAAAGAAATTAATGTCGAGCGTCACAATTTTTATTGAGAATTCTGTAAATTTTAAAAATTTAATGGGTATCTGCCAATATCTGTTTCAGAGTCTCCATTCAGTTGAGCATTGTTTTCAGCATACGAGCCATATACTCGTGTCATCTCAAACAGTTGGAAAAGTAAAGACGATTGTAAATGTTTTATCAACAAAAACAACAGAATACTTCCGAAGGAATAACATTTGGAGGCAAGGAGCCAACCAAAGAATAAATAATAAGTGTTCGGAATTCACGTAGGCGGAAGAATAGTCAGGTTTGTTGACTGATTCGTCACTGAACTCGTTATGATGCAACTTTTTGTTGACAGCCGGTACGAGGGCAAGCCTGTTCCGTCTCATCCTTTTAACAAAATATTATTATCTTTATATTCTACTGACTTTGGTGACGTTTGTCGAGCGGTCAGCGTTCGCACGGAATTTGAATGCGGAAGATCCCAAAGAACTTTCCTAAATTCAATTCATTGTTACAGTCCGCCATTCACTGGTTCACATCAAACTGGCAACACTGACAGGTGTGTTCCCGCCGCTCCGTGCCCCTTTTTTCAACGTCCGTCGTTTAAAACATCAGAAGAAAGGTCTCAACAGACATTTTGCTTAGATTAGGAATATTTACCTCCGCTTCTCAAAGTTAGGGTTGAAAATACTTTGGACAAGAAACAGAAATTGTACAAGAGTAACAATGAATGGATCATTTCCCTTACAATGTGCTTCAACGGTTGATGTTTCTTGTCATTGGAAAAATACTCTTACGGCTGTGGTTTTAATACCTGTTTTAAGTTTATTATATCCATGGTATCCTATATCCCTAGCGGTTGTGTTAAGTTTGTTTTCATTTATTTTGGGACCTTCAAAATCTCGGTCCGGTTTGGAAGTTTAATCAGTTTTCGCAATTTAAAGTTTGGGATCAACAAATCATGTAAGTATTGTAATTGTATTTGGTATTAACTTTTGCGGTAGATCAAACACCATTTTTTGTTTCACTTCTTTTTGCGGTAAAACCAATATTGTTTGCTACTGCATTGGTACAAATTGCAAAATAATTTGTTATGGTAACACGAGTGTGTATTTGTACCTGGTTTAATTGTATGCAGCTTGCGCGAATAATTGGCATATCTGTAACTTTGCAAGTGGCGAGTGCTGCAACCCCTAACAGCATCGCATCGTTAGGAATAACTATCTCATGTAAAGTCGCTAAGACTGTCTAGTTAGCATTTATTTATTGAATGTTTCGACTAACACAAAGTATAAATTATCAATTTCCTAACCTTCACTCCTAATTCCTGTGTCTTCATTTCTAAAACTTTATTGTAGATACTACGTTCGCCAAGTTCCTTTTACGTCATGTGCGTGTTTCGCCAAATGCTTTGGTAACTTGGAAAACTTAAATAGTTCATAATGGTGTTCGTCTTGATGCACGTTTGTTCCAAAACGAACATTAAATTTTTAAATTCGTATCAATAGCGTTATCCATAGAATTGATAAAACACGAAATAAAAGATCAAGCAACGCTTTTTAAACTGTTATTCGCAGCAAAATCTATCAATTTCTACGCTTCACACGCACTAATCAATTATCTCGATTGGAAATCTCATGGGTTTCTTTGTGTCTCGTCTAGAGCTCTAAGAGTCTTCTCATACAATCAGTACCTAAAGTTTGTATCTTTTCACTTCTCTTGCTTCAAAGTCCGCCATTATAGCTTACTAGATATTTCGTTCTAGGGCCATTTTTGTACCTTTTAATAATTGAGATGGATTCAGTTATTGTTTCATCATTTTGGTTAATCTAGGGATTTGAATTAGGTTGTTCAGAACATTGTGTTATTGATCCAAGCAGTCTTATTACTTACCAAGTTACTTACAACACTTACTAATCGATACATCAATGGTTAGGTTACTGACTAGACTATCTCATTACTTCTTTTTTCCTATCACAAAATGATTCGTCATTGGCTATTTTCACACTGCCACCGACACGATATCGGAGCAAATCTTATTTAGTACTAGGCGCTACCGTGTTGGCGACGACAACGATATTTTGGTTGGAGCCATGTCGGTATCGGAGAGTGTGCAAACGGCCATTACCGTGGGATGAACGATCGAATGCAATTTGATTATTTATGAGAACAAAAATAAAAGGAAGCAATATAATGAATATCTTATTATGAGTCAAAGCACGGCTCGTAAAAAATCTACCGCTATGAGCGAATAAAATAACTAATACCGTGACACGTACTTTGGATATCCAGATCGAGTTACTTTTTCTGTTACTTCCATTCAGAAAGAGTTTGATTGGTTTCGGGTTCATGATCTCGTAAATAATTTCGGGACATTGACATGAAGGTAGTTTTATTGGAAGTGTGATCTCCGACTAAAACATTACCTTTGACGATAGTGGCATGTCTGAAATGTCCCCTGCACACTGCAGCCTCCTCCAGAGTGAACGATCTTGAGCAATCATCTTCATCAGACGCAAGACGTGATATTCGTTCAGAAATGTCTACTACTACTTACATTTTGTTTAATTTTCTAGCGATTATAGAATGTGAACTTAGCTAGAAACCCTGATTTCACAATCGCAGTTCAATTAATTAATTCACAGTTAAGCAAGAATTTTATTTAACGATGATTGGATACGTAAAAAGCTTCAGCATACCACAGTTCCACATCTGTTGTAGATTCGGTCTCACCTGCCCATAACCCCCCAGCAATCACGCCGCTAAACGATGTACCGGAGCAAATCGAATCGGAAACAAGGCCGCAGGCGTGTTCCGATTAATTACGGGATTGCTTTGGTACGGAACAGTCACTACAAATCGACACGCAATCAGAAATGAATCAACACGTTCGTCTTAGATTGTAAGTGGAGGCAATTACGGTACATTACAAACAAAAAGGATACAAACAAAATCTTCACGTCAGTTTGTTTTAGTTGCGCTATTTTTGAGCACCGATCAGCCTTCCATATTAGCAAAAACCTGAACACGTGTGGAACTCTACCTACAACCTAGTGTCCCGGTGGAATATAGATACTTTAAGACCTTCAAGTATACCCTGTGGTTAGCGCAGTGCAAACCGGTATTATGAAATGAATGGTGAGTAAAGTAGAGTAGTTGTAATCCATGAGCCGTGCTTTCGTCTTCCTTTGTTACAATTTTATTACAACTTACAATATAGCAAATAGTAATTCAGGCACTATAACCATTCAAATATAATCAAGCATCAGCTAGCGGATAAAGCAAATGGGGCTTACGGAACCATTACCGATGTGGGGTGGCATGCCAGCTGCACTCTTTCTGCACGCATCAAACGCTTCAGTTGAACCGTTTGAAATGGGTTTTCTGATGAATTACGTTGATAGCTTCACGTCATCTCACTGTTGGAAGTTGTAAATCACAACTTGATAACAGGGTATTACGTTACTTTATGTTGTAGGTATGTAACTGTCCAGTAATCTCCTATTGCGGTCTAAGTCTTCTCAATACCCAAATCCAAGGGGTAAACTGACTAGAAGTCTTAGAGAAATCGCGTCATATAAAAGTTCAAACCACCTATGACACATGACATGACATAATATGTAAGGAACCTATGACGCTCTCGATGCTTCTCTGGACGTACGATAGTAATGGGTCAAAGAATTTAACACCTTTGAAAAAACTCGCGTGCTGTGATGTAATTACGGATTAGGTCAAGTCTATTACGGAGTATTCGGTTCTTGAATCGAATGGGTTGTTCGCTTCGCTGCATTCTCTATAAAATTTCCTCAAGATTTAACAGGTGCAAGGAATTTCTTTAGAAAGTCCACAAAACGTGGACGTTTTTTTCGTTCCGTTCCAGTTCAGCTAAAAGAAATAATAGTACTACAGCCAGTAGGTACTTTATGTCTCAGTCCGTTTTGTTTTGCTAGTAAAATTATCGCGATCTATCATTCAACCTAGTATAGCTTAAATTCACAAAGAAATTATCTGATTAGTGATTCACGTGTTCTCCGTTTTTCAAAATTCAGATTGCTCTCTCCCAAGCTATAATAGAACTAATCTAAGCTCGATAAAGTTTATTTTTCATTGCTGGTACTTTTAAATGATACAGGCCAGGTTCCAGTTGGTTCTTACTGTTGGAATTGGAATGTTCATGGTCCGCGGCGTCTTTCGAAACCCTCTTAGGCGTGCTAGTGCGAATGTTTTTATGGACATGCCTATTGCCTTAATGGATTTGTGTCGGCACTCGTACCTATTCCGAATTTGATGGATCATCTAGATCATTTTTGTTATTTCTTCTGTTGTTTTAGTTTAGAGTGGAGTGTGCCATAATTTTAATGGAAATGTAGCGCCAGTACCACCCAGAATACGTACCACTATTACGCCAAATGCCTCAGAAAATGCTATCAAAACTGTGAATTTATACCCCCTAAATGTAGTAACGAGTATTTTGGCGTAATGGTAGTAATAAAGCTGATTGGGTGGACCACAGTCAACAGTCTAGTGACGAGAGAAATATCCATGATCTTAGAAGGCAATTTATTTGATGACCCTGAAAATGTAGTAGAGGCGATGAACTCTATTATAAGGATCTATTGCGGTATCTACTGAATACTAATGAGGGTTATACCGCTGAGTCTTCTCAATATACTAGGCCTCGAAGCCTACTCCAGACAGTCCAGACTTGGACTGAAATAAACTCAATAAAAGAATCGGGCCCGGTAAATTTTTAAAATTCTCAAGTAAAAATTTACGAAAAATTTCTGCTGTGGTATCAAAATTCTGGGACGATTTAGCTCCATGAACTTTCTCGTGGTTCTTTGTAAATTCAAGACATGTCCAATCCAACTGGGATTATTCAGTAGTTCACAGGCAATTATCATACCTTTATAACGTATGCGTCAGTCTTTGCAATAAAATGTATGGGCTATTTTTAGACTTATCAGAGACATTCTTTGTATCTCCGAACTCGGGTGATCGGTTTTACAATAGTATTGGTCAAAACAATCTGCATTATGTTAGTTTTGAATGACTTCAACTTCTTTTATCGTGTCAAATTGAATAAATTTGGCCCAGGAGGTCGCCACTTGAATTCGACTATCGGTGGCCTTCATTAAGTCCTCCTTAGAACAGCTGATGCACTTCAACTAAAAACTTTTTAGTGTACTTTATGTACGGGTCCATCACATTGCCCCCAATCCCCCAAACCAAACAAAGAAGACACGATAATAGAAGAGCGAATTTTGCACGAAAGGAAGATCAAACCGGCAACATTTTTGTCCGAGGTTCAAGATAGTCTAAAAAACTTGAACTTTGTCTCTAAAGCTGACTCTATATGGAAAACAATCTATTGCAATTAATGCCCTTTAATAAGGTTTCGATAGGTCAAATAATTGCAGGTTTCTGAACTAAATACTGTCTCCAAAGCAAACTGGAATTTCACATTTGGTCCTAGAGTCGGAAATTCGTTGCAGAATATTCGCCAAATGTACTTGTAACCTTTAATGTGTTAAATAGCTCCTATGCCACCTTTTCATAGCAAACTGATACTTAAAAGGTTATTTTCAAGACCTAAAGTTCCTTGGGTCCAATTCGGCTGTTGCAATCCAGTGCTGTTGAATCATCTCTATAACAAATTGATTCTTAATAATGTTTATAGAAGGTTTAGAATTGCATGGTGAGGTGGACAGTTGCAGTGGTGGCTGGTATGCCAGATCGTGATGGCACAGGTGCAGGGGCGTTGCTCCCCTGCTCGTGCCGTTTCGGAATCATTCGGCTGGATCTGTGAAATTTGAATTAGGAACGTTTTTTGATTCGAAGTTTCAAGCTTTTCGATAGTTGCGAAAGAAGACTATTTCTCAATCGTTGTAGATTTTGGGCCATTTTCTAGGAAAATGGAGCCTTACGCAACAAACAACAAAGCTGCTTTTTGTTGTAGAATGCAGCTAATAAAAAGAAAATCAAGTACTGTACTGAACGTAGTTTAATCTACATTCTAATCAACATTAAAAACTCTACAGTAGTAAGTAGCTACTTCTAATTAGTCTGTAATGGAATATTCTCGAGCTGGAAATAATTACCAATCTTAAGGACAGTAGACACTGGAGCACTGAATTCTAGAAAATGTAGAGCGTCGCTAAAAAGGATAGAAGACGTCAAGAAGATAATAATAGGAATGCTCACGCGACTTTTCCTTCAGCAATATCATTTTCATACATTTTGCTTCGTTTACTATTCTATATCAACTTGGCTAGGACTCCAACAACCTCATTGTGGAACAGGTTTGCTGGTTTATTCCTACCACTATTTGAGTCTTTTCTGGAAATTGTGTACTCGTTTTGTACCTATTGTCTAATTAAACTGTTTTGTTGACCTCTGTAAACCTTATTGTTCTAGTTATTCCCATGACATCTGCGTAATTATAATTACCAGAGGTTATATTGTATGTTTTGAAATTAAAACAAATTGTACTTTGATAGTAAAGAAGTTTCCATCAAATCTTTTGGCCTATCCAAATATTTTTTGGACTGAAAAAGAGCTCTCGAACCGGTCAAAGTCAAAGTCAAAGTCAAAAAGCTTTTATTCAATAAAATCTCACTGATCACTTTGAATCGTCATTACGTTTTGTATGATTAGGTATGATTACAATTTTTTATTTTTTTTTATTTTTATTGGATGAGTTGGAGCTAGTTCGTCCCAAGCTTGTTTGTCTTCTAAATAATCTGATATTTTATAGTATGCTTTTGAAATAAGTCTTTGTTTTATTACGTTTTTGAACTTGCCAATCGACAATTGAGACACATCACTTGGGATTTTGTTAAAGAAGCGTACACATTGCCCTTTGAAAGATTTACTAATTTTTGAGAGCCTAGTGGTGGGAACAGCGAGTTTGTCTTTGTTTCTAGTGTTAACATTATGATTATCACTTTTTTTGTTGAATAGATTTATATTTTTTTTAACATACAATAAGTTTTCATAGATGTACTGGCAAGGTACTGTCATTATATTTATTTCTTTAAACTTATTTCTTAGTGATTCTCTGGGACCCATGTTATAAATTGCACGAATAGCCCTCTTCTGCAACACAAATATGGTGTTTATATCTGCAGCACTCCCCCACAACAAAATGCCGTACGACATAATGCTATGAAAGTAGCTGAAGTAGACTAGTCTTGCGGTTTCCACATCTGTAAGGAAGCGGATCTTTTTGACTGCGTATGCCGCAGAACTAAGTCTCTTCGACAATTTATCTATGTGTGGGCCCCATTGAAGTTTATTATCTAGAGTTATGCCTAAAAATACTGTGGTGTCCACGAGATCTATATTATCTTCCTTGATTTTTACATTAGCATTTGTTTGTTTGACGTTTGGTAGACTAAACCGAATACATTTCGTTTTCTTTTCGTTTAGTAATAAATTGTTTACATTAAACCAGTTTACAACCTTAGAGATTGCATTATTTACATCGTCATAATTAGTTTGTCGCCGTTTCACTTTAAATACAAGTGAAGTGGTCAAAACTCAAACTCTTAGATGGATGCTTCTTCCATGCTTCAGAAGTTAACCTAAGCTCTGATCAGCTCCAGTCTAGCCATGACGGAGTTCTTAGAAGCTATATACAGCTTTGCCATTAAATTGCCTAATACCATACCCAATTACCAATTTACCCGTGCAAACTTATTGCTACCTTTCATTGTTAACACCATTGTGTTATAAAATAATTATTTCTTTGTTTCGTTTTGCCAATAAGACGATTTTTTTGTCGTCAGTAAAACTAACAGCTAACACCTCGTTCACACTTCTATGCAGTACAGATGAAGGCCATCGTTCCTCAGTCAAGTCTCCGTTGCCTTGCCACGGTGTGTCGTGGACAGTCGTGGTGTAACTAAACTGTCTTTTGTACTGAAGTGTAACTGTATGGCATTGAAACCTCGAATATGTAGTCTCATCACAATTTGCGAGTTAGCCTCGTCAGCGTCGGCAGTGTGGCAGGTGGCTTTGTAGAATTAGAACAATTGGAAGCGACTCCATCGAACAATCGCATTTTATTTCTTTACTAACAGTCGCCCGCGGCGTTGCTCGCGTTCTAGACCCTTTAAAGTGTGGCATTTCTAAATTCCTTACTTAGTGCACCCCTACACTGTATAAGGATACTACCCTTCAAATTTCATACCTCTAAGACTTATAGTTTAGGCTGTGCGTTGATTGTCAGTCATCTTCAAAAGAGTTTTCTATATTTCGAAGATAGAAGAAGATACAGCCTGATTTTCACGCTCTTTCCCGTCACCTCTATTAGTCTCTCCTTTATCCATCTTTTCTGTTACATGTATGATACCTTAACTCCTATATCATGTACTATAATCCTTTGCCTATACAACAAGTACTAGTTATATCTATTTTGTGTCTATACCCATTAAGTAAAACAGACGAAAACGATACATAATATATCAAATACGCTCGTCTCTTTCCATTTTCTCTGCCAAGCTATCATTATCAGATCCATTTGGAGACCCATCTTGGCTAATCCATCAAGATTCTTTTACTAAAGACATTTTCTTAAATGTTTTATTATCGTTGTTTGCTATTGATATCCAATTCAAATGATTCTTTGAAACCATAATGTTAGTTGGCAAATACCATAGCAAATATCATTAGTATTCAGCGCGTTTCAAGTATTCAACAATTGATGTGCTGTCGTTTCTAGTAATCGCTTTTCGCTTTATGTCCGTGTCGAGTGTTTCAGATATCGCGTGAGAATCCTTTGACACGGTCTTGGTAATTCTTTGGAATTTTTCATAAGTATTCGTTACTTATAGCTATTAGACATAGGCTATCATCTACCACCATATAGGTATTATGGGCTAGGTCTATCATCATTTTCCTTCCCTTACCTATCCCATGCGGACTTCTTTCTTTTCCATTTTCTTTTTTGCACTCGTGAGTCGATTTTAACCAGTTTTTCTTCCTTCTATTCTTACAATTTTAATAGGTTTATTTTGTTTTTGTTAGGTATCAAGTTCCCGTTTATTACCAAGTTTCAGTTTCTTACTAAGTAACAAGATGTTTGACCCTGGGATAAATTCGATATTTGAATCTGTCAAACTTTAGAGACCATAGACTAAACTTTTACAATAAACCGTCTGAACTTGTAGAAGCAATCAATAATCGAACAACACTTTCAAGAACTAATTAGTTACCCTACTGAGAAATAGTTCATTAAATTGTTTATTTTATTAATATAATAGTAAGTTTGTACTCCATTATCGTGACAGGTTGCAAGCCTATCACCGTTGCTACAATACTTTAACTGCTTTCCTCATTCGATCCGTGTAATAGGCTGTGTATTTTAAGAATAGAAAAATTTATAGTCAACAGTTTGATTCGACTTCACTAGTAGATGAATACCTGTCTAGAGGGCTTAGGCTAAGCATAAAGAGAGATAGATAATCAGAAAAGTTCTCACGGACCACCTAATAAACGAAGCCAATTTTTAATTCGAGCTGCAGATTTAACTCAAACAATCGATTGTTGATTCGGCACGGTTGTTAGTAAACTGAGGGAAACATCGCGAGGAGACCTGAGTCACTACTCCGAACTTAACGAATATTCGGTAGTGACGTTTGGGTTACACTGCGTGGCCATCGCTGCGTTAACTAGAAGAAAACTAATTAAAATATTTCATGGCACTATGGTAAATGGGAATGGCATTTCATTATGTGACTACAACTTATATTATGATTTTAGTAAGCCCTTTAGTACTAGGTAGGCATCGTAAAAATATAACATCTATTTTTTTTACGTTTGGTAAGTTGTATTTGACCTTTTTGACCTTGACGAAAAAGTCAAACTGCAGGTTTCTTTGTATTGGAAAAAAAATATAGAAATAGTTTACACACTCATGAAGAATGTAAATCTTTATTCTCTACTGATTGTAGAATGTTATTTATTATGAGTCACTGGTGCGTAGACAATTTTTATGTTTCACTTCTATTTTCTAACACAAACAATCTATAATACGATATCTGATCACCGATCCACATTATCGTTGAAAATATAGCTGATATTCGATATTCTAATCTACACAACGATGGATTGACTTCCTCTCATCAGAGTCTTTGTTTGCCGAGCGTCGGCAATATCAAATATCAGATCTTTGTAAAAATAACGATGTGTTATGATAACCTCTACCATGGGATCCCTTTTATTGACTATCTATTGGTTCTGTTTGTGTTGAAGTATATTTCCGGGATTCGGAATGTAGGGTCTATTGTTTTATTTCCGTTTTGGTGGGTTAATATTAATGTTTGTTCGAGCGATGAAATTTTTTTTTATTGGTGGTCCAATATTGGCATACCAAGTCTATGGAGTAATACAGTACCTACTCTGAATTGAGAATAAACAGCAGAGCAATCGTTGTGTCATAAAAACCTGCTAGGTTGAAAGCCTGGCATGTTTTTTGAACTGTTTTCATACGAAATCATAGGTATTTTGAGACTAAATAGTGACATTAGTGTGTTTTAGCGCGTTTTTTGCCGTCCTAAACTTGTTGTTTTCGTAAATCTGTGGCCACGTCGCTTGACATTATGCTGGGCAGCGAAAGCAGTTCAGAGCTTGCTATATCGGGGCAGGACTTTGGTAAATGCGTCTCATAAGAGTTCAGCATCACGAAAGGCATCACTCATCAGAAGTTAAAAAGGCATAATTTTGCGGGCCGAAAGTTAGCTGGGACTTTATGTTCAGTCCGGCAGAGATGTTCCTCTACTACGGATAAATATACTAATCGTAATCATGCCCATCTTTCACATGATCCTTTTATATTTTAGCTGTTCTCTTAAAACTTTCATTTGGAGGATATTATGTGGAGCCATTGACGACGTATCAATATCGTATTAGCGTCTGTATCGGCCGGTGTGCAAACACCCATCAACATAACAATTGTTTTTTTTCCAAAGTCATGAAGAAACAATGATGTCACGAACTTCTGTTACGGATGTACATTGTACATGATGGATTAACAAAACAATTATCTCAGAGCCTGTGAACTAACTAATTGCTCATTGAAATCTGAAGAACCCGTTGTGCATATCATTAACCTTGAGAACAATAAGGAAGTTGTTGACTTCTTTATGACATGAAAATGTAAAGTTGTGAAGCAAGTTTTGAACTAAGTGTGAAGTGATAAAATTAATCAGCGTTGTACCCGTGGACGTTTGCTTGCACACTGGCATGACACGACACAGACGAGATCGATATGTCATGTCAGTCTAGTACTAAATGATAAGCTCCCCACGATATCGTGTCGGTCGGTGGCAGTGTAAAAAGCCCTGAATCCGAGAGAATAGGTAACTAATCCTACATGACATTTTCGAACGAAATGTCACGTCACCACACTTCTAAATTTTTGACATTTGGTTAGGGCGAACACGTGACTTACTTTTGGGGATACTAAAAACATGGATCTTTTCATATAAACGCTATTGGTGAAGAACGCCTTATTGTCGTCGACCGTCCGGAAAATACATTGACTATGCTTCATGCATCAAGATAAATAGCGGTTGTTTTTACCGCTTAACCGACTGTAAATATAAATATTATAAAGTAATTTAATTATTACCAGGAAATTCACGAATCCCTTATTTTACGTGAACACGAATACATCGGCAATTAATATGATAATTGTATAATTTACTCATGCAAATTTACTCGAACCAATATTAGTAACACCATAGTGACCCAATTTGTGACAATGGGTTTACCTTGTTTTGCCGTCATGCTAGGGCCACACTACCTTTACCATCCTGCCCCACTCACTGATTGCCTAAATCCGATTAACAGGGACCGCGTAAGTTGTTACCATGACTTTTCTACCACTATCAATGTATTTAAATGAAGTTTTATACGTGAAGTTGTAGGCAAAAAATTTTCATAATTGTAAGCGCTACGTGATCGCTACTTCATAAAATTTACACATTGATCTATCAAATCTCGATTCATTTCCATCATAGATAGTCATTAGGCTTGTTAAAAACGATTTTACCATACCACAGATGATATAATACTATACTAGTAACCATACCATCAGTTTCTGATTGTCTTAAGGTATTGATGTCAACTATCATTTTGATTGCATTTTGTCAAAATCTTATGGTATCATCAATGAATGATTTGTGATGAATTGTGGTCAATGAATGTCATTGTCTATTCAGGTTTCGCCGTACGACAGCTGTAAACTTGGTGAGCCACAAAAGTTAGTCCTCACATAAAACAAATTTTGTTATCTACTTTAACTTTCAATACACAGAGGGAATCAAACTAACGTCTAAAACATTACCCGACTTTCAAACCCTCAGAATAGCTTTCAGAAGGCTCCTAAGCACAAATAAATAAATGTTTCGTAACGGTAAGTACACTCCACAGTGACGCTAGAACCTTCAGCAGTGGAACTGGCTTTGACGCGCAGTGTGACTCGAATATGTTAGATTTACGCAGCGATTGTTAGATTTGTTCGTGCTTACCCCCAGAACACTAAACTTCAGTGACTCAACCGTCACGGAAAAGTTATTCCAGTTTTAATTAATTAAACTGGATTTTATGGTGACATCGCATTCAGCCTAGTAATATCCTTGGTTCCATTTTAGACCCTTGTCGAGTAGGAGGAGCGATTTGTCAAATTTGTTCAGGAATGAATGCGAGTTTTTGTAAAATTGTGTACACTTTATATTTCTAAAATTTCTGAGAAAATTTCAGAATTCACTAAGTACCATTTGCGACAAAAGGTGATGACGGAAAGAAAGTATTCCAAACCAAACTAATTGTAATCCTACTATTTATTTCTTTTAAATGTATCTAGAAAATAAATTATTTCTTTTCATTTGATCAAATACAAGTCTTGAATGATTTATTGTTGTCTATTCTGTTTTCATTACAAGCTCTGATTCATCACGGTATTCGTTAACATAGATTTACACGTAGTATTCCGGATCTAAGTAACACAATGCGCTTTTTGCACCGGTTATGAGAACTTCAACGTTCTCAGGATGAAGTGATTCTTATCTGCGCGCCGATTGGCAGTTTTTTGCCCACATATCTTAGCTGTTGCAGTCTGCTGTAAAAGTTTTGGGTTACTCTGTCTTCTTATATTTCGTTTTTCTGTGGGAATTTCCAAATCATTGATTAAATTTGAAATAAAAACCAATGGGTTCTGTCTGATATTTGTAAGCTCTGATTTTCTACGTAGCTACAGAGTATTATACCAGGTTATTAGTTGTTTTCGAAAGGTGCTTGTTTCCAGCTTAGTGTTTTTTTCGCTCCATTTGCCTATAACGACTATCTCGGTTCCAACTTCCTTTCGATAAGTGGATAATGATCTGTTACCTTGTTGCTCTACCTCAGCATGTTTTTTATTTATTCGCCTTTTCCGTTCTGTTCTTGAGTGATAAGTATTTTCAATAACTAAATGTACATTCAATAATTGCGTACTTACCACATTGTGGTTAAAACCGAGCAGTTACGGCTTCGCATTTCAATAAATTTAAGAAGTAGGTAGGTACTTACTTAGCTCATTTGTAGATAAGTCAGAATGACTAGGCACAAATATTAACTGGAACATTTTTGTTTGTGTTTTACATTATTATTTGTGTTTAAGATACCTCGACTTGCTACGAGTTAATTAAATGCCCTTAGATTATGCATAATTTCCTAGAAAATAAATAAACATAGAATCGAGATACTTAGTATATTTTTTGCGATCTTTTTAACCCCTTTGACAAATATTACTAACACATCACACCTCTCCAAAGACAGTTTATTTGTAAATATTTCATTCTTTACGTTTGATCTCGTACTTGAGAGTATAACGTCAACATGGTTCTTTCGTCTGATTTATTCACAAATTCTCGTAAATATTACAAGGTCTCCCTTGAGCCAGATGGCGCTTCCGATTTTTTCCACTCAACTAGAACTTCTCACGTATGTTTTTTTTTGCAAACGTGAGAACAAATTTTCGTCGCTCCATCAAATAAACATCATAAATTGAATTTGAATATTTTAGCAATAAACATAAAACACACTGTAATATTCCTTTTTTTTGCAAACAAGAATTGGAAGTCGCGAATTTTAAAAAAAGTTGGTGTTTCTAATAAGTTTAACAAGGCATTTTTGTTAATAGACTCGCTTTATGCGACCATTGACTCACCCGCTGGCGCCAAAATAATATAGCTAGTATGGTAATCAGGGTATTACTATTAAATCTCGAACTCATTGTCGAAACGACGACACATTCTAAGTAAAGAGATTGTCATTTTACACTCGAAATAGAATTTCAATGTCGTTTGAGTTTCTTTACATAAGATTATCAATAACAATTGAAAGCAAATCGATCAACACATTCAAAGAAGTATCAATGACAAGATTTCCCCATGAACGAAGCTTCCGGCTGTGTATACTTTCATTGTAAAAGAAACCGCATGCCTCAACTCAAATCAATGTTCTGCAGAGCCTATAGAACGACTTTTAGATCGCGTTATGGTCCAGTTTTTACGATAACGGCTATAATGCCGGAAATATTACCTGTTCTCGACTGCGTCCTTGCTCTTGGAGTTTTAATAGGCTTTTTATTGGTGCATTCGATTTACTCATTCCCAAATCAGCTATTAGCGTTTATGTCTAATGGACAATTTCTTTTTGTTGCAGATAAGTGATGAACAATTGAAACATGCATTTATCAGTAGTGCTGGCGCTTAGCGCTATTTTTCTGTGCGATGCAAAACTGCCAAAAAAGCACCATATACAGCCGAATGAGTTGCCCGCGAATCCTACGCAAAATGCGGAGGCAATGAGATTGCTACAATACGAGAAGAAAAGTGTCAAAACTAGTCGTATCATAGACCAATACAGAACGAGACACAGGAGAGAAGTGTTCGACTCAATGTCGTACGAGTCTGGATTGAACTGGGCACATTCGCAAAGACTAGACGAAAACGGGGAGGTTGTTCTCCGATGGGTTAACTCGGATTCGAGTATAACCTTCAGACTGGAAGCGAGAACCCTTGGTTACGTCGGATTAGGATTCAACTCCGCTGGGAACATGAGAGGCGCCGATTTGGTGGTCGCTTGGGTAGACGACAGGAATGGCAACGGTCGAATTTTGGTAAGTTTAATCATGATAATCAACATCTGTTGTTTTGTTTTCTAACTACGGGGTGGTCCGTATAAAACCAGGCCAAAATAAAACGTATTTTGCTGCAACAACTTATATAAACTTTCGCATCTAGGTGAGTGCATGTTAATGACAATAATGATAAGCTTAAAGTGCCTGTACGGTGCACTAAGTTCACTAACGAGGTAAACTTTGCTCTCTTTTATCCTCTACGTGGCTCCGAAGACATAAAAGTGTTTACCGTGTTGAGACAATAGTTGTCAAGTACTTTGCGGTTTTCGATAGGCGTGTCAACGTCCGGAGAGTCACCGGGCCGTGACGAACTACTATCTCACCGTTTGTGGTCCAACTTAACAACTCAAATGATGTTCTGGAATAGCTAATTTGATTTGAAATTGGAACTTACTCGTTATTGGCCTATTAGGTCTGCTATCTGAGGTTTTGTCTGGGACAAAAAGCAAAGCAATCAAAGTTGATTTACCAACCAACTAAAAAATAGCATTTTAATATAACTGCGACTATTCTACCAACGATAATGTACAATGTTTCTATTCTACCCTACCGGATACTTAAATAGCATATTTGGTTACAATTACTGAAGGAACCACTAATTTATATTTTGCGTGGAGAAAGTAGAAATTGCCGGTTTCATTTTAAGCGTTTCTGGAAGCTTCTAATTTGCATCTTGATTGAACTGTTGTTTTGGAGATGATAGCTAATCTGCATCTGAGCTCTGGGATTGTAAAAGATTCTATGTAATATCTTGGTTTTCTTATTAGATGTATTTTGTCATCTGGTTTTTTTATTTTCTAATCCTCCATTAAATTTAGCTCAGTATTCTACATGTGAAACACTCTCAGTATTCTAAACACCAACTCTATGCAGCCCAACCCTTTTCCAAACAAAACTAACATCTAGTTTGTGTGTCTAACAGTCCAGTCGGGTAAACTTTACCCTTGCTAGTAACACAGGTCTGAGGTTAGAAGTTTACGCTACGTTCTAGTTTATATCGGTTCCCTAATTGAGTTTTTAAGCTTCTTTAAGCTGAGATCGATTCAGAGACAAATTCAACTATCGGTAGTTGTTTGACCTTTCTGGAGGACGTGGTTGATCCTGGCTTAGTGCGTGGTGGTATTCATTTGTTGTGATAGAAATCGGTTACGGGAAAATATTCTTTGTGAAACCATTGACGGTGGGCACACCCATCTGAAAACTTGATCTCTCTATGTACTACAATGTCCCTTTCTTTTACTATGGATGATATGATCTATGGCTATGGTATAACACCTAGAAAAGTGTAAATTGGTTTGGTAAAAATTGGAAAATGTTTAAGAGTAATTCTATCGAGATTCATTTTAGACAGTAAATTTGTCCGATTTTAACCATGTCTATCGCTGATTTTTCGAATCTACCAAGTTTATTGCTAAACTTGTCATAGTCTAGCTAGGAGAATGACCCTAAGGAGAATATTAGAGCGTGCAATCCCACATTTATCATCAGACACTCCCAAATTCTGTCTGCTAAGCAAGTCGAGGCTCTGTTATGTTAGCATAGCGCATGCTTAGTGCAATACTGGGATTGGCAAATGTCATTTGCATGCAAATGTACATTTTCTTAGCATTTACGCCAGCTTAGTACCAGACACACGAAGTCTGTCTTGCATTTGCAAGGTACAAATAAAACATTGAAAAGGGACTTGTATGACTTGCAAATAAGGTTAAAATTGCAAAGCCAGAATAAATTTAGCCACATTTAGCTTATTGCAAAGGCAAATATGATTAGAACTTCGTAGTAAAAAGTCAGGTTATTGAAAATTTGGATGGTTTTACTAAAAAGGGTAGTTAAATTAGTGAATTCAACTTTGTACTAATGAATTTTTTTTTTAATGATAAATGTAATGGAACAAGCTGATAGCTCACCTGATCTTAAGTAGTAACTTCTGCCTATAACAGTGCATTACCTCACAGAGCAAGTCCAATGAGGACGTGCCCTGTAAGGCAATGCACTGCGTCCCTCACTCTGAGACGTAAAAGCAAAGCAGCAAAAGCTATACAGCAAAGTAACAAAATATTCATTTAAAAATGTAGCGTATTACGTACCAATTGAACTAAGAGTTATGTTCTTAGGAAGTATACTTTATATTCTGCTCTGAATTTGACCCCTAGGACATAAGGACACTAAAAAGCACACATCATGCCCGTCACACAAGAATCTTTGTGTAACTGTGCACGTGCGCTGTGAATTCGAAATGTGCTTGTTTTGCTAGGGCAATAACGTCTATTGTTCTATGAAACAATCGGTCTAGCTTTGTACAGAATAATAGAGGTTTCAGCAAACTAAGAATAGAAAATTGACGCTAATTGTATGAACTTGTAAATTTTACGTACGGTCACTGATTTTTTGGTCGCAAAATTCGCAAAAACAAAACTCTGTCGACATCGTCTAGTCTAGACTTAATAGGTAGTAAATTTTACTTCGTGTCCCAAGGACATTATTCTTGATTTCAATCTTTGCACGTTCAAAAAGGCTTACAACAAGGCTTCGGAGTTTTCAGCCCCTGTTTTTGAAGAGTTTCACTAATACCGCTTTCCCATTTTCGCAAAATTACACGAAGCACTTCACACTGCATCGTAATTTAGAAGCAGTAATTTTGCTTTTAAAACGTTAAGCCGTGGGTAAGGTAACCCGAGGGGCGAGCTAACAAATGGGAAACCTCTCTTGCGAAATCCCTGCTTAGTGAGTTACAAGTATCGGCGAGCGGAGAAGTGTCTGCGTAGCAAAAGCGTCTTAATTTCATGGTAAATTGGTTTTTGTGAAATTGAAAGGTTTATTAAATCAATTTAAAAGGATGTTTTCCTTGACATTATTGCTGTTACAAAAGCTTATTGCAAAATATACTAGATCTGATTATATTTTTTTTATTTGTTCTTAGTCTTACAAAATCCACACCTCTTAAAACTAATGCATCGAAACTTAAAAGGTAAACCTAAAGCCGACTGCTGGATTTACATTTTATCTGCAGTATTAATAATCCAATTTCCTCTTCTTCAATTTTTCATCGGATGGACGACGTTCATTGCTGGGTCTCTACTCCGAATAATGATTAACGAATATTCGGTAGTGACGTTTGTTTTAAACTGCGCAGTGTAGCACAAACGTCACTACCCGAATCTTCGGTAATCATTATTCGGAGTCCTGATTACAAAGGAGACACATTGAGTGATAGCACATCAACACTAATACAATCAAAACAATATTATACAGTGTTTCTGTAAAATTTTCAAATCACACATTCCATCCACACGATACACATTAAAAACCATACAAAATACGTTTTGAAAAGTCAACACGCGCTCATTACCATTCCAGGCTCAGCGAAATGACTCATCGCTTCTGTCATCGAATAGAAGGATTTGTATTCATCAAATGTCTAAACTGGACGTGTATCTTTTCGGGAATTCCGTGTTTTGTGCGCGACTGTACTTTAATATAGGACCATTGTCACACGCATCAGAGATTACTAGCAGTTTATAAATGCAGTACAGTCACGTACAAACAGGTACCACGTGAGTCAATGGATTGAATACACATCTATAACTAGTAGGGTTATACAGGGGTATACTTCCTGAAGGGTGGATAAAGCGGCCGTTTACGGTAATAGAGGTTTTTCCACACATTGAGGTCATGCCTCGACAACTTTAGATACTATCTAAGCGCCCTGAAAGCTCTTTGAAGTAATTTTAGCACAATGGCTCGCATCTGATAATGTAAATCTGCGGTTATAGCGTAACTCGGCAAAGTAAGGTAGGTAATGATATATCACATTTTAGAGTGCTCTTTTTTTCAGTATGCAAACGGTAAATTAGTTATTACGAACGAGGGTAGAAGCAAAAGTTTATGACTCGTATAAAGCAGCATTAGGTAGGTACGTAACGTACCTACGTAAAAGCCTTGTAAGTACAAAATTAATGATCGAGTAATTTATCTGCATTCAACGAGCGTAACCATGTTCTAAACAGGAAGTGAAGCCAATCCATAATCGATCCATGATTGTCCATTCAAAATACTGATCGATTTCAAAGCCTTCTAGAACCTGTGAGACAACCCTTTAGTAACTCATAGGTATTCTATCTATAATTGCCCAAAAACATCGATGTATGATCGATGTAGACAATTTATCTCCCTAGTAGCTAAGAGCCATTATTTTCTATAGTAACTGTCAGAGGATCTATGACTGCAGTCCATAATCCATATTATAATATCGGTCCGATTTCATAAAAATTCCACCGAAGCCATTCCTCATAGTTTCGGTAATTTATAGCCCGTACACCGTACTTAAAGGAAAAAGGGCACCTTTTTGTTTTATGACCTCCTGGTTCTTGAAAGTTGGGATAAAAATGTAGTGTCTTATTAATGGTGATTGGAAAACTTTGGTATTGGCGATACTGTTGTAAAGGTCGAGAGATTTAAAGGAGTTCCGAAGTATTTTGATTAGGAAAACAAACAAAAGTTGCTCGGCGACAGGAAACACGAACACCTAATTGGTCGAACGCAACGTCCATCCAAAACTTTTTTTTCCAAGTCTTACAAATTGAATTTGGAATATTCTTCAAGATTATAAACCGAAGCCAACCTTTTTAATTTGAATCTCTCGATAAAAAAGTATAAATTTTTGAATTTAGTGTTCCGCTGAATCGACAAGGCAATTCGAAATTAGATTCGATTATAAGTCCATCCTCATTGAAAACCAGTTCCGTACGGAGCAGGTAGCTTCAGATGCATCTGCTTTTAATTAATATTAGTCGAAAGTGAAGGGTGATAAGCCGCCTAATAAAAGTAAAAAAACTTCTGTCGTTGAATGTTCGTATCCCGTCAATTCAGGCTTTTTACCAAAACCACTACAGTATATTAGTACAATCCAAAACGTAATATTTGGACATTTTTCTACCACTGAACACCGAGTATAATGATACTTTTTACATATACCTATTCCGAGTCGACAAGTATACCTACCCGAGTCGACAAGTATATCCCAAGTTGACAAAGTAGAGATCATGACACATTGGCTGCCAGTTCCAGGATCAAAATCAGGTTTCTCAAGGTGTAAAGTCTCAGTCATTGGTATAAGTCCCAATAAAGGTGACCCAGAGGTGTCCAGCCAATAATTCGGCCATTCGTCATCCATATCACGTAAACGCCCGAGTTACTTTAAATTCCTTCACCGAGACAGCATTCTAAATGAAGTCAGTTACAGGGTTCTATATCACTCGTTTATGAGAGGATACGCCTTGAATTGGTAATTTAAAGTCGGGTGCCTGGAGACAATCACCAATTAGGCGTTTTGGAGTCAACCCTTGCATTTGGACCCGGGGAATGTTGGATCGCCCCGTCAACTTACGAGTACCTATCATATTTTCATATTCTGTCTCTTAAAACTCGGATACACCAAGACTTGATTTAATTTGATATCTCTGACCCACTCAGTAAAATAACCTTTGCATTGTTGGACCACTGATCGGGATTTACCAGATTGAATTTGTTGTGTAAGATTTTGACTCTGTAGTTTACATAGGCGTGACACAAACCCTCAAAATGTTAATTGCACTAAGTTAAGTTTTGGATTTTACCTTGACTTTGACTCTCTAATATATTGTCATATCTCTTGAAACATAATGTCTTGTCTGGATTTTTCAGTCGTGAGTCCACCAAATACCAAATTTTAATACACTCCTTGAAATTGTACATCAATCGTCATGTTAATTGCACTCTCTCGAAGCTGCTATAATACTATCTTGAGTCATATCCAAGAATATCCGGCTAAGATTTGTGTCCAGACTAATCTTATTGACCTTTTTATGTGAATTTAACTCGTGTCATACAGATTGGTTTGTTGTACCGAGATCGCCTTTGATTTGACCGTGTCTGATTGCTCTTTTCCTGTCTTCACGAAGTATTTAGCCCACTTAAACTTTGACATCTTAAAATGCTTCTTTAACTTTCATTTTTGGAAGTATAACCCTATCATTCATCGCAAATTTTTACTGCTTTTGTAAAAATGTTACCACAGGTAGGTTAGTGATGATTATGGATATGAGACGTCTTTTTCCATGGGTATCATATTTCAGCCATCTACATCAAGTTGTATATTCAGGCGGGCTTAATATCGGAGGTCAAGCAAGAGTGACTTTGGAACTGTTCTTTATTTTGTGACGCATTGTATTTGTTTTATCTCTTGGTTGATTCTGTTCGCTTAGCAGGAGAACTCTAGACGACGGTTTGTCCACGGAGAATAGACTAACAGCTGCTAACAGCCATTAGCGTTCTTTTTTTTCCATTAAACAAAAGAAGGTTTGTCTTCTCTTCGGTAGCAAGAAAGGTTGTCTTTGCGTTCTGTAACGGTCCAGAATGTCTGCACACGTTCTTCGGTTATCCCACAAATTATTTAGTTAATTTAACCTTGATTTAGCCAGATTCGGTTAATCTTCAGCAACCGATGTAACTATCTTCAGTGCTACATACTGTATCTGAAGCATCCGTTGACTTCATAGTAATTAGTATGAATAATAAGAACTAGGCGAATTAACCTGGAAAGGTTCATTAAAATAGAAAACATCGATGTTCAAAGATTAGGCAATGTTAAAGGAAAATACAGTTTCAGGAACCAAGTGTAGGTAACTTATGTCAGTAGAAAGCTTTTACATTAAGAAGTAGGTGGTTATAATAGGTAAGTTATACTACTTGAATTACAATGGCGTTTTGGTGGTTGCTCTCATTAAAATATCAGGCGTTTAATTCCTAAATATGCATATCAGATTAGTAAATTTAGATGCTTTTGAGAGTTGGAAATTAAATAATATGGTAGTAGATGATTTAAACTATCTATGTTTTGAGTTTCATCTAGATTGGCTTCTTCGTTGAGACGTAGTAGGGTATTTAAGATAAATACTATTTGGAAACGCATCTTAGAATGAAGGTATGATCAAGGAAAGTAGATACAGGCTATTAGTATCCCTAGGCATCGTTCAACATCATGAGAAAAGCCTAGAATCTAAAGTAACATGCAAGGAAATTACAACATCAGCGCAAGAATAACTATACCTATGAACTAACTATGTGTCTATACTTTGAGGTATATGCTAACATTATGGAAGCCGACGAGATGGTGATGACTACGTGATTGTTTGGATACCATTTGGAACCCTACCATGTGGAGGTCACCAGATGGTTGTTTTGATACCATTTGGAACCCAACCAAATGGAGACCACGATACTAACTGTTAAGTGGATGTGGCGGCGGTGACCATTTGGTACCCGAGTATAAAACGGAGCGCGGGTAGTAGGAAGGGTCTCTTTTCTAGTCCGGAATTCAAAGTGCGTAGTCGTAATAAGTAGCTCTTTTCTAGTTTGGAATTTTAAAATGCGTAGTCGTAATAAGTAGCTCTTTTTTCTAGTCCGGAATTCAACGTGCGTAGTCGTAATAAGTAGCTCTCTTTGCTTGTGCGGATCTCTGATTGTAAAGTTGTAACGATTATTAATTATTAGATTTTTGAAGTGGTAGGAGTTCACTTATTGAAGTCAAGCAGATGCTAAAGGAGTGAGCAAGTATCAGACGGACGGTCTCGGTTGGACTTAGGTCCATTGCACATGTCTTGAGCAAAGAGGATTGCTAAATATTGTGCGGAGACTGACTGATTGATACTTTGCATTCATGAGTGAGTCAGGCAGATGCCATAGTGGAAGTGAACTTAGGAGATAGGGAGTGTCAAGTGTAAGACAAGGATGAGCAACAAGAACGAGGACAAGGATGAGCATCACGTAAACCTAGGAAGGATCAGGTCAGACCGGAGGATTAAGGTAGGGCTACATACAAGGAGCCAGGGGGCATAGATGAGATGTGGGAGATCAGGGTAAGTCCTTATGTTATAACTGTGTGTCGATTCACAATCTCTGCTAGGTAGCTTCTCAAACTATAATCGTAATAACTTTGCTTTTACCTGTCACGGTAGGTCTAGTGCAGACTAGCTCGGCACATGTTCTAGGTAAATACCTGGTACAGGCTGTATGTATGTAATAAGTAGGCAGAGGTTTTCTAGAATAACTTTAACCTTGTTCGAACCAAGTGTTATCTTTATTCGATAAACGGTAGGTCTAGTGCAGACTAGCTCGGCACATGTTCTAGGTAGATATCTGGTACAGGCTGTATGTATGTAATAAGTAGGCAGAGGTTTTCTAGAATAACTTTAACCTTGTTCGAACCAAGTGTTATGTTTATTCGATAAACGGTAGGTCTAGTGTACAGACTAGCTCGGTACGTGTTCTAGGTAGATATCTTGTACAGGCCGCAAGTATTAAATAGTCACAAGGTTTCTAGGATAACGTTAACCTTGTTCGAACCAAGTGTTATGTTCATTCGAAACATTTTACTTAAGATAATTTACATAAGTACCTCCATTTTGAGAACTATTTTATAGAAGCTAGATTTTAGGTACTATTCCTTCTAGGTTCATCATAGGCCGAGGATAGTAGGTATAGGACAGCTAATGATCTGAAGTCCAACGACGACCAACATGAAGAAGGGAATCCGGGGGGTTTTCAGGTTTAAGATTTTCTAGATAAGCGAACCAGAAGAAGATTCATCGTGGGATTCTCCGAGATCAGAGGTTTTCTAGGATAACTTTAACCTTGTTCGATTCAAGTGTTATGTTATTCGATAGATTACCTTCACTTAAGATAATTTAGGTACTTTCATTTACACAACTATTTTTAGTGAGCTAGATTTTAGGTACTAGGTATTCCTTTCTAGGGCCGCTGTAAGATGAAGATTGAACGTGGTTTTCCTCGAGGGAGTTATATTTTCAACTACCTACATTCTGCATTGTGTCTTTTTACTGTGTGCATGTGTGTACTTCTTTATTTGATTTACTTGAGATATTGTGTGCCATCTTTTAGTCACTCTTATTACTTGTTTATTTCTCATAGTGTGTGTGATCAATTTATATTACGAACAACAATGCTTAGTGAAGAATACTTTACTCTTACTTAAGTTTCATACTTTGTCTTCGTCGGTTTTAGAGTGATAGGTAGTCTGTTGATTTACATAGGTACTACACTTGTTCTTACATACCTACAACTTAGATAGTACTGTTGCTTACTTTCCTAGAAGGTTATTTACTGCCTTGGTTGTTTATCGTTACTTACTTTTATACACTAGTAGATAGCATCAATACTTAGTGATGGCTATCTTTAGTTCTACTTACTCTCGTACTACATATTTACTTATAAAGTGAACTAGAGTTAAATGAGTATATTCTACGCCTGATCTTACATACCTAATACATTTATAGTACAACTAATTACCTACCCTTTATGTGCTAAGCGGTTATTACCTCAAATATCTTACAGCTTCAAGTCTTTAGAAACAATGGCGCTTTAAAGGTTTTACAACTAGAGTGTAAGGACTTTTAGACATTAGGCTTTTGAACTTTGAACTATAGGTCTTTTACACTTTAGGACTTAAGAACTTTAGGACCTTTTAACTTTAACTTTGAACTTGAACTTGAACTTGTACTTGAACTTGAACTTGAACTTGAACTTGAACTTGAACTTGAACTTGAACTTGAACTTGAACTTGAACTTGAACTTGAACTTGAACTTGAACTTGAACTTGAACTTGAACTTGAACTTGAACTTGAACTTGAACTTGAACTTGAACTTGAACTTGAACTTTAACCTTGAACTTGAACTTGAACTTAGATTTTGAACCTTGAATTTTAGACTTTGAACTCTAAAGTTAAACTTAAGCTTTTACAGCTTAATCTTCCATTACTTTATTTTACCTTTGGATATTAAGCCTGGATTGAACAGTTACCTACACTATATAATAGATACTCTTAGCTATCATAACATATTAATTTTATCAAATGATTTTTATTGTTCAACCTAGAATTAAATTATAGTGAAGTCACTTAATAGTAACATATTGAGACAGCTTTAATAGCTCTCCCTTATATCTTTCAGAATCAGTAAAGTAAATATTAAATTTAAAGGAACAATTATTATTCCTACTAGTTTTGAAGTCTTGCATTGACTATTTGTTTGATAGTGACATTTAGCTTCAACCTTTGTCTTTTGTTGACCTGTCTGAGTGGTTTCTTCAACCTATGTGCTTAAAGGAATAGTTATAAAGATAAGTTTGTTCTTCTATTAAGGTCCGTACTTGATATAGTTGATCTTACTCTAGAGCGCGTGTCTCGTAGTTATTCTGAACTTATGGAAAAGGGATGATAACTGCCATCAGAGAGTTATATAGATCTATTCTATTTAGGCTGATACCTAGTAATTATCATGACGTATGTTCGGTCTAGCTAGACACTTCCGATGTCAAAGTATTCTAGGCTGATTCAAGCTAGGGTAACTTTATATAGCTACGATATGACCTTACCTACTTCATTGACTTTGTGACTTTGATTTAGGCTATCCAGAAAGACTAGTTTGAAGGAACCATGAACTAAGAAGGTTATTTAATATTAGATTCACTATATTATGTTAGAGGTGGTTTTCTAACGACTGCTTCTTTAATTGCAGCATATTAAATCACACTTGTATGTGATTCCATGGACTGTCTTGACCTTGTGTAACATAAGTTGTTCAAAGTGAATATAGTTCCATAACCCTTTGTAATCCATAGTAGTGCTGATGTAGAATATAGATTAATGGAACAGTAAATAGAAATTACTTGTTTCTTTATTCTTATTCATACATCCGGAAAAGAATAGTGTACTATGAAGAGGAGGTTTTATTATGGTTATATGTGCATAACATATATACATAAGTCTGGTGTCGAGAATCACTGGCAGGCGCGGACGGTGGTGCGTCTTCCCTAACGAAACACGTTAGCTTCATAGTACACAATGTAGTATCTTCCTAGTAACAAAGTTATATACATTTATATTCTATGAAACTTTAGAATCATTTATATTATACTGAATATTAATTCTTACAAGTAGTTTCTTCAGTAGGAAATATAGCTTATTATTTACATTATATTTCAACATACTTCTAACTAAGTTTATACTTGATAAAATAACTGACGTTTAGATCTTCAATTCTATATAAAATTCAGGAAAGGATTCCATCATGAAAGGATCACGTTAATAATGATTCATTCGTACCTACTTAGGATATCTTCTGTTACTTCTAATAATTTAGGATCTACATAATATTATGTACCTTTAATTATAATCTATTCTATTTTCTTTACTAGGCTACAATAGCTCGCATAACTCTCACGACTAGGTTGACATCCACTTACGGTTATTTACAATTAGCAACGTTCAGATAGATAATAGGATTAGGATCAATAGGAAAACATTAATTTAGTATTAGGTAGTTTCGTACGTTAGATAAGAAGTCTCAACATAATTCTCTTAAAGCATCTGAGTTACTATCGGTTCATAATAGTAGGCGTCCTAATCACAACCACTATACGATCACAAGGCCATTAGAATAAGTTAGTTGATAAGTTAGTTATAAGTCATAAGATCAAAGTAATGCAACAACAACACAGTTACATAGGTAGTTAGTTAGGTAGGATAAATAGTTATAAGTTTAGGTATAGGTTTAATAATATTAGTTAGTTAAGTAGGTTATTTAGTTAATTTGGGGGGGAGCGTTACAATTTGGTGCCGTGACCAGGATATCGATTTTAGGTTAGTTACAGTAGTTTAAATCATGTTTATATTCAAATCATATCTTATATCTATTAAATTCATATATTATTTCCATTTAATTCATATCTTGTTTGTTGCTTACTTTAATCTTGCATAGTGCGATTTTATCGCACAATTTGTTGTCGTAATAAGGGATGGGGTTTTGTGTTGAGATTTCTTAATTTTCTGTAGTTTATAACTGTTTATTAGGTAAATAGGTAAATTTCAGTTCATATTATTTAGTAGTTTTATTCTAGATCTTATTCGTTCAAATTAGGCAAAACCAATACGTATAAGTAGTAAATAGGTAGCGTATAGGTAGTAATTGCGTTTCATATTATTGCTTTGGTGAGGTAAGATTAAGTAACATCCTTAGTTGTAAATGCGTGGGGTCGTAAATAAATGACTTAGGATTTCAAAATAGTTATTTACAGTTTCATAATTTTACGAGCAGGGGTCGTAAACAAATGACTTAGGATTTCAAAATAGTTATTTACAGTTTCATAATTTTACGAGCAGGGGTCGTAAATAAATGACTTAAGATTTCAAAATAGTTATTTATAGATTCGCAATTTTCAAGAGCTATAGAAAGGTCGTAAGTTAATAACTTCTTAGTTACAAATTAGTTATTTATAGGTTCATTTATTATATTAGCATGGGGTCGCCATCGACTGATTGAGCTTAACCCTATTTAAATTAAATAAGTAATTTTACTAAAATACTAGTTGAGAAGTTATTAATAATAGGTAATAAGATAAAATTTTTGTAATATAATTAATAGTACGTTAGGTTATAAGTATTCGATTCACTTAGAGGAATAAGTCTAGGAAAAATAGGGAAAGTTCTGAGATACCTATTGTCTGAGAATTATATTCGACTGATTTTATTGAATGCCTAGGTCTTTGGAGATTTATCTAACTACTTCCTTTACCACGAATATAATAATGTAGGTAAGTACTTCTTCACTTCTTTACATTGAGAATATTGAGTGCTTTACTTTACGGATTTAAAAGAAGTTTATTTTATTACCCTGGTTATTTATTTTTACCTTTTCTTTAAAAAAAATACATTTTAGTAGATACGACCAATGCTTAGTAACGGCTACTTTTATTTCCTTTTACTCTCATACATTATACTTATTTATAAAGTGGACTATAGTTAGATAAGTGCATACTTACATCTGTTTCTACATATCTACTACATTTATAGTATAGCTACTTACTTTTCTAGAAGTTTATTTTACTACCTTAGTTATTTTATTCTTTCTAACTATTACATACTCTAGTAGGTAGGATCAACACTTAGTTACGGTTACTTTTATTTCTATTTACTCTCTACTACATTCTTATTTACGAAGTGAGCTATAGGTAGATAACTAGATAGTTCAACATTGATAGTTCAGTTAGTTCAATTACCTACTTACTTTTATTCCAAACGGTTATGACCTAGATTTAAGGAACTAATTACATTAGACTTCTTACTTCAACATAGAGAAGATTATTTTACTACCGTGTTTAGTTATTCATACTTATCTTTGAACTTTTAATATTCAAGTTTGAATTAGGTTATAGTTAAGTCATATAATAATAACATACAGTTCTAATGGTAATATTTATTGAACCATTGAACAGTACGAGTAGCTTCATCTTATATTTTCATATTCATTAAAGTAAATATAAAGGTAGCAGGAATATTTATTCCTACTTGGTTTGTAGTTTTGGTAGTAAGTTTACGAGTTTGGATGTTTGTATGTTTATCCACTTTGGGTATAAACTTGAAATTACAGGCATTTCATAATATACGTTGAGTGGATAGATATATGAAACCAAATAAAAAAATATAATAAGTAAACAGGACAAAGTAGTTATTAATCTATACAGAAATAAATAACAAAAATTCGGTAAATCAATAGTATTTTTCTTCTCTAATAGTATAGTTCATTTTCTCTTTTATTTTGGTAATTTCTTTGTTTATTAGTGGTTGTTTAAGTTGATGTTTATTTCTCCTCGCACACTGTGACGCTCTATAATTATGGAAACACCATATTATTATGTTACCTTTAGACTAATTCTTTGTTTTAAAATAAAATAAAATAAAATAAAATAAAATAAAATAAAATAAAATAAAATAAAATAAAATAAAATAAAATAAAATAAAATAAAATAAAATAAAATAAAATAAAATAAAATAAAATAAAATAAAATAAAATAAAATAAAATAAAATAAAATAAAATAAAATAAAATAAAATAAAATAAAATAAAATAAAATAAAATAAAATAAAATAAAATAAAATAAAATAAAATAAAATAAAATAAAATAAAATAAAATAAAATAAAATAAAATAAAATAAAATAAAATAAAATAAAATAAAATAAAATAAAATAAAATAAAATAAAATAAAATAAAATAAAATAAAATAAAATAAAATAAAATAAAATAAAATAAAATAAAATAAAATAAAATAAAATAAAATAAAATAAAATAAAATAAAATAAAATAAAATAAAATAAAATAAAATAAAATAAAATAAAATAAAATAAAATAAAATAAAATAAAATAAAATAAAATAAAATAAAATAAAATAAAATAAAATAAAATAAAATAAAATAAAATAAAATAAAATAAAATAAAATAAAATAAAATAAAATAAAATAAAATAAAATAAAATAAAATAAAATAAAATAAAATAAAATAAAATAAAATAAAATAAAATAAAATAAAATAAAATAAAATAAAATAAAATAAAATAAAATAAAATAAAATAAAATAAAATAAAATAAAATAAAATAAAATAAAATAAAATAAAATAGTCAATTATAATAGCAGTGTCAATTATAATAGCAGTGTCAATTATAATAGCAGTGTCAATTATAATAGCAGTGTCAATTATAATAGCAGTGTCAATTATAATATCAGTGTCAATTATAATATCAGTGTCAATTATAATATCAGTGTCAATTATAATATCAGTGTCAATTATAATATCAGTGTCAATTATAATATCAGTGTCAATTATAATATCAGTGTCAATAAAAAATATCTGTGCGGAGATTTTGTCACAAAACAATATAGGTAGATTACCTAGTCAGGATGTTTTTGAATCTTTAGCGTATTTTTAGCAGAATACAAGTAATTTTTAATTTTTAACATTTTAATCTATTCAGATTTATATAAACGTCTACATAGATACAAAATAGTTTATTACACAATAAATAATAATAAACTATAGTAAAAGTTTAACCACTAAACACTCACGATTAGATTAGTTTCTTATAGGTTAGTTTAGTTTAATCTACTGAACCAGATTCACGAGATAAGGTGTTGACACAAGTTTGTAAGATTGTTGATCTAATAAGAAGGACAGAACTTATTCATGCTTGTAAATATACTATTCTAAGTTGATGGAAAATAATAACATGTATTATTTATTTTCATTACATACTTTATCAACCAATATTAAGATTAAATAATATTACGTTTTCTCACAGATTTAAACTTAATTAGATAACTTTAAGGATTTAATTTAATTAGTCGCATTAGATATCATTACATTATCACATTCGGATATCAATTTAGACTAAGATGTGTGGGTTCGATTCCCATCTCAGTAACTATGTACCTACAGGAATGTTTTAATATAATCTAGCATACTTTAATTTAAATTCTATGTTAGCTCAGTCTAATATACTTAAGTAGATATAGAGTCTAACTAACTGGGGTCGTAAAGATATAGGTATAGTTATAAGTATAGAGTTATAGGTATCTTTATAGGTGTACATAGTTATATAGGGATAGTTGAGTAAAATGTTGCGTTTAGCTCCTTACATAACTAAGGGTAGGAAAGCCTAACAGCATCGGAAGTGTTTAGATTAGATATCTACAATTTTGCAATTCTAAAATACGTAGAGATAAGATCTAGGTTTCGCTCACTCTAGCTAGGATAGAAATGGATTATTGAGATGGTTATTATGTTTTCGGATTGTACATAGTTTACATTTATCTACACTAACGGTTATAGTTCATCAGTTACGAAAACAGATGTTATTGTTTATTACGTTGCCTATAATATATAAAAGGAGAGTATTACGTTATTGTTGTTTTAAGTTTTAGGGTAATTGAATTTATTGAACATGACGTAACGCTATACATAAACAACCATGTTATATTCACATAATAGATTTGGTTACGGAATTAGATCAAAATCATAAATAAGAAATAATTAAATGTTATATTTGTTTTAAAATCAAAATAATTCAAAATTTAAAAAATTGAAATCATACTTTCAAAATAATATGCTTGCCTAAAATTAGCTTGCTTCACATAAAATATATTATGTTAGCTTGAAATGAAATATATTTGTCCATCGGCTTACTAAACTCTGCCCTTTCAATCAATGTTTTATATTTATAAAAAAAAATAACAATAATTTCGAAATGGTAAAACAAAAAAACTAAAGCATTCGTTAAAAAACTCTAAACCATGCGAAAAGTTTTCCTCCCATTTTGCTATTATTATTTTATTGAGTGAGGTAGCATTAGAAACTTTACTTCGGATTTCACATTTTGGGGAAATAAGTTGCTTTAGTTATTGTAAATATGTAAAAAAAATCTAAATTTTATTACGAATTATCTCTCTCTTGTTCATATTTTACTTTTGGATTGGGGAATTTTGGGGATTTCACATATAATAAATCAATAACATAACTAAATGAATATAAACGAATGGTACCAATTTCTTAACAGTCTTACTTCTATACGATCTGTTGACTTTGCGGGTATAATGTATGACTATGAATGTTGAAGTTCTGAAAGAATAAATGAATCTTAGTAAAATTTGTGAGCGTGACTATGTGTGATGAACGAAAGGGAATTATGTTTATTTTTAACTGTTTGAGGGGCTCAAGATTTCAACAGAATCTTGGAAAAAGACAATTTTTTGGTTTCTAAATGTGGACAAACCCTACATTTCACAAACAATTTGTATGAAGGAGTTATTGGTGTTAGGTTAAGTCAGATGACAAATTCATCAGTTTCGGCTGATTTCATACAAATTCACACTTTACAAATTAGGACCTGTTTAAAAACACTACACATGCTCCGTTTTGCTATCTCGCTGTTATTTTGAGACCGGTTTATGGTTGGATGTTTCGATCATGGCAAGTTATAGTTGCACGCCACTTAGAATCTAATTTGGATTGTGAAGGGTGATGTATGATAAACTCGGTTACGAATTGCGAGAGTCAATAGACGGGCTAGAGCTAAATACATTATTTCACTATGATTGAGTCTGGATCACAACAGACTTCCTTTACACAGTTAATAATTATTTTCGCTGCAAAAATAGCATCTCGTGGTTGTATTCATTTATAGCTATAAATTGGCATCAAGCTCGCAGCATTTTAGAGTTCGGTTTAAAACTTACACATCATCAAAAAAATTCATAATTTATGTGATAGCTAGCATAGATCTAATCTATGCAAGTTATTGCAAAATATTTGTCTGGAACTAGAAATCAACAAATAAAATTTGTACCAATAATGGTTGTTCAAGAGAGAAATAATTTGTATTTATTTTAATTAATGAAATTAATTTGGGAAAGTTTTACTCCGGTTCATAAGTTAATCACCTCGTATAACTTTGGGGTCGGCTGTAACGGTTCAGAAGGTCTGCCCACGTTCTTTGGTTATCTCATAAATTATTTAGTTAATTTATGTGATAGCTAGCATAGATCTAATCTATGCAAGTCATTGCAAAATATTTGTCTGGAACTAGAAATAAACAAATAAAATTTTACCAATAATGGTTTTTCAAGAGAAAAATAATTTGTGTTTATTTTAATTAATGAAATTAATTTGGGAAAGTTTTACTCCGGTTCATAAGTTAATCACCTCGTATAACTTTGGGGTCGGCTGTAACGGTTCAGAAGGTCTGCCCACGTTCTTTGGTTATCTCATAAATTATTTAGTTAATTTATGTGATAGCTAGCATAGATCTAATCTATGCAAGTCATTGCAAAATATTTGTCTGAATTAGAAATAAACAAATAAAATTTTACCAATAATGGTTGTTCAAGAGAAAAATAATTTGTGTTTATTTTAATTAATGAAATTAATTTGGGAAAGTTTTACTCCGGTTCATAAGTTAATCACCTCGTATAACTTTGGGGTCGGCTGTAACGGTTCAGAAGGTCTGCCCACGTTCTTTGGTTATCTCATAAATTGTTTAGTTAATTTATGTGATAGCTAGCATAGATCTAATCTATGCAAGTCATTGCAAAATATTTGTCTGAATTAGAAATAAACAAATAAAATTTTACCAATAATGGTTGTTCAAGAGAAAAATAATTTGTGTTTATTTTAATTAATGAAATTAATTTGGGAAAGTTTTACTCCGGTTCATAAGTTAATCACCTCGTATAACTTTGGGGTCGGCTGTAACGGTCCAGAATGTCTGCACACGTTCTTCGGTTATCCCACAAATTATTTAGTTAATTTAACCTTGATTTAGCCAGATTCGGTTAATCTTCAGCAACCGATGTAACTATCTTCAGTGCTACATACTGTATCTGAAGCATCCGTTGACTTCATAGTAATTAGTATGAATAATAAGAACTAGGCGAATTAACCTGGAAAGGTTCATTAAAATAGAAAACATCGATGTTCAAAGATTAGGCAATGTTAAAGGAAAATACAGTTTCAGGAACCAAGTGTAGGTAACTTATGTCAGTAGAAAGCTTTTACATTAAGAAGTAGGTGGTTATAATAGGTAAGTTATACTACTTGAATTACAATGGCGTTTTGGTGGTTGCTCTCATTAAAATATCAGGCGTTTAATTCCTAAATATGCATATCAGATTAGTAAATTTAGATGCTTTTGAGAGTTGGAAATTAAATAATATGGTAGTAGATGATTTAAACTATCTATGTTTTGAGTTTCATCTAGATTGGCTTCTTCGTTGAGACGTAGTAGGGTATTTAAGATAAATACTATTTGGAAACGCATCTTAGAATGAAGGTATGATCAAGGAAAGTAGATACAGGCTATTAGTATCCCTAGGCATCGTTCAACATCATGAGAAAAGCCTAGAATCTAAAGTAACATGCAAGGAAATTACAACATCAGCGCAAGAATAACTATACCTATGAACTAACTATGTGTCTATACTTTGAGGTATATGCTAACATTATGGAAGCCGACGAGATGGTGATGACTACGTGATTGTTTGGATACCATTTGGAACCCTACCATGTGGAGGTCACCAGATGGTTGTTTTGATACCATTTGGAACCCAACCAAATGGAGACCACGATACTAACTGTTAAGTGGATGTGGCGGCGGTGACCATTTGGTACCCGAGTATAAAACGGAGCGCGGGTAGTAGGAAGGGTCTCTTTTCTAGTCCGGAATTCAAAGTGCGTAGTCGTAATAAGTAGCTCTTTTCTAGTTTGGAATTTTAAAATGCGTAGTCGTAATAAGTAGCTCTTTTTTCTAGTCCGGAATTCAACGTGCGTAGTCGTAATAAGTAGCTCTCTTTGCTTGTGCGGATCTCTGATTGTAAAGTTGTAACGATTATTAATTATTAGATTTTTGAAGTGGTAGGAGTTCACTTATTGAAGTCAAGCAGATGCTAAAGGAGTGAGCAAGTATCAGACGGACGGTCTCGGTTGGACTTAGGTCCATTGCACATGTCTTGAGCAAAGAGGATTGCTAAATATTGTGCGGAGACTGACTGATTGATACTTTGCATTCATGAGTGAGTCAGGCAGATGCCATAGTGGAAGTGAACTTAGGAGATAGGGAGTGTCAAGTGTAAGACAAGGATGAGCAACAAGAACGAGGACAAGGATGAGCATCACGTAAACCTAGGAAGGATCAGGTCAGACCGGAGGATTAAGGTAGGGCTACATACAAGGAGCCAGGGGGCATAGATGAGATGTGGGAGATCAGGGTAAGTCCTTATGTTATAACTGTGTGTCGATTCACAATCTCTGCTAGGTAGCTTCTCAAACTATAATCGTAATAACTTTGCTTTTACCTGTCACGGTAGGTCTAGTGCAGACTAGCTCGGCACATGTTCTAGGTAAATACCTGGTACAGGCTGTATGTATGTAATAAGTAGGCAGAGGTTTTCTAGAATAACTTTAACCTTGTTCGAACCAAGTGTTATCTTTATTCGATAAACGGTAGGTCTAGTGCAGACTAGCTCGGCACATGTTCTAGGTAGATATCTGGTACAGGCTGTATGTATGTAATAAGTAGGCAGAGGTTTTCTAGAATAACTTTAACCTTGTTCGAACCAAGTGTTATGTTTATTCGATAAACGGTAGGTCTAGTGTACAGACTAGCTCGGTACGTGTTCTAGGTAGATATCTTGTACAGGCCGCAAGTATTAAATAGTCACAAGGTTTCTAGGATAACGTTAACCTTGTTCGAACCAAGTGTTATGTTCATTCGAAACATTTTACTTAAGATAATTTACATAAGTACCTCCATTTTGAGAACTATTTTATAGAAGCTAGATTTTAGGTACTATTCCTTCTAGGTTCATCATAGGCCGAGGATAGTAGGTATAGGACAGCTAATGATCTGAAGTCCAACGACGACCAACATGAAGAAGGGAATCCGGGGGGTTTTCAGGTTTAAGATTTTCTAGATAAGCGAACCAGAAGAAGATTCATCGTGGGATTCTCCGAGATCAGAGGTTTTCTAGGATAACTTTAACCTTGTTCGATTCAAGTGTTATGTTATTCGATAGATTACCTTCACTTAAGATAATTTAGGTACTTTCATTTACACAACTATTTTTAGTGAGCTAGATTTTAGGTACTAGGTATTCCTTTCTAGGGCCGCTGTAAGATGAAGATTGAACGTGGTTTTCCTCGAGGGAGTTATATTTTCAACTACCTACATTCTGCATTGTGTCTTTTTACTGTGTGCATGTGTGTACTTCTTTATTTGATTTACTTGAGATATTGTGTGCCATCTTTTAGTCACTCTTATTACTTGTTTATTTCTCATAGTGTGTGTGATCAATTTATATTACGAACAACAATGCTTAGTGAAGAATACTTTACTCTTACTTAAGTTTCATACTTTGTCTTCGTCGGTTTTAGAGTGATAGGTAGTCTGTTGATTTACATAGGTACTACACTTGTTCTTACATACCTACAACTTAGATAGTACTGTTGCTTACTTTCCTAGAAGGTTATTTACTGCCTTGGTTGTTTATCGTTACTTACTTTTATACACTAGTAGATAGCATCAATACTTAGTGATGGCTATCTTTAGTTCTACTTACTCTCGTACTACATATTTACTTATAAAGTGAACTAGAGTTAAATGAGTATATTCTACGCCTGATCTTACATACCTAATACATTTATAGTACAACTAATTACCTACCCTTTATGTGCTAAGCGGTTATTACCTCAAATATCTTACAGCTTCAAGTCTTTAGAAACAATGGCGCTTTAAAGGTTTTACAACTAGAGTGTAAGGACTTTTAGACATTAGGCTTTTGAACTTTGAACTATAGGTCTTTTACACTTTAGGACTTAAGAACTTTAGGACCTTTTAACTTTAACTTTGAACTTGAACTTGAACTTGTACTTGAACTTGAACTTGAACTTGAACTTGAACTTGAACTTGAACTTGAACTTGAACTTGAACTTGAACTTGAACTTGAACTTGAACTTGAACTTGAACTTGAACTTGAACTTGAACTTGAACTTGAACTTGAACTTTAACCTTGAACTTGAACTTGAACTTAGATTTTGAACCTTGAATTTTAGACTTTGAACTCTAAAGTTAAACTTAAGCTTTTACAGCTTAATCTTCCATTACTTTATTTTACCTTTGGATATTAAGCCTGGATTGAACAGTTACCTACACTATATAATAGATACTCTTAGCTATCATAACATATTAATTTTATCAAATGATTTTTATTGTTCAACCTAGAATTAAATTATAGTGAAGTCACTTAATAGTAACATATTGAGACAGCTTTAATAGCTCTCCCTTATATCTTTCAGAATCAGTAAAGTAAATATTAAATTTAAAGGAACAATTATTATTCCTACTAGTTTTGAAGTCTTGCATTGACTATTTGTTTGATAGTGACATTTAGCTTCAACCTTTGTCTTTTGTTGACCTGTCTGAGTGGTTTCTTCAACCTATGTGCTTAAAGGAATAGTTATAAAGATAAGTTTGTTCTTCTATTAAGGTCCGTACTTGATATAGTTGATCTTACTCTAGAGCGCGTGTCTCGTAGTTATTCTGAACTTATGGAAAAGGGATGATAACTGCCATCAGAGAGTTATATAGATCTATTCTATTTAGGCTGATACCTAGTAATTATCATGACGTATGTTCGGTCTAGCTAGACACTTCCGATGTCAAAGTATTCTAGGCTGATTCAAGCTAGGGTAACTTTATATAGCTACGATATGACCTTACCTACTTCATTGACTTTGTGACTTTGATTTAGGCTATCCAGAAAGACTAGTTTGAAGGAACCATGAACTAAGAAGGTTATTTAATATTAGATTCACTATATTATGTTAGAGGTGGTTTTCTAACGACTGCTTCTTTAATTGCAGCATATTAAATCACACTTGTATGTGATTCCATGGACTGTCTTGACCTTGTGTAACATAAGTTGTTCAAAGTGAATATAGTTCCATAACCCTTTGTAATCCATAGTAGTGCTGATGTAGAATATAGATTAATGGAACAGTAAATAGAAATTACTTGTTTCTTTATTCTTATTCATACATCCGGAAAAGAATAGTGTACTATGAAGAGGAGGTTTTATTATGGTTATATGTGCATAACATATATACATAAGTCTGGTGTCGAGAATCACTGGCAGGCGCGGACGGTGGTGCGTCTTCCCTAACGAAACACGTTAGCTTCATAGTACACAATGTAGTATCTTCCTAGTAACAAAGTTATATACATTTATATTCTATGAAACTTTAGAATCATTTATATTATACTGAATATTAATTCTTACAAGTAGTTTCTTCAGTAGGAAATATAGCTTATTATTTACATTATATTTCAACATACTTCTAACTAAGTTTATACTTGATAAAATAACTGACGTTTAGATCTTCAATTCTATATAAAATTCAGGAAAGGATTCCATCATGAAAGGATCACGTTAATAATGATTCATTCGTACCTACTTAGGATATCTTCTGTTACTTCTAATAATTTAGGATCTACATAATATTATGTACCTTTAATTATAATCTATTCTATTTTCTTTACTAGGCTACAATAGCTCGCATAACTCTCACGACTAGGTTGACATCCACTTACGGTTATTTACAATTAGCAACGTTCAGATAGATAATAGGATTAGGATCAATAGGAAAACATTAATTTAGTATTAGGTAGTTTCGTACGTTAGATAAGAAGTCTCAACATAATTCTCTTAAAGCATCTGAGTTACTATCGGTTCATAATAGTAGGCGTCCTAATCACAACCACTATACGATCACAAGGCCATTAGAATAAGTTAGTTGATAAGTTAGTTATAAGTCATAAGATCAAAGTAATGCAACAACAACACAGTTACATAGGTAGTTAGTTAGGTAGGATAAATAGTTATAAGTTTAGGTATAGGTTTAATAATATTAGTTAGTTAAGTAGGTTATTTAGTTAATTTGGGGGGGAGCGTTACAGTTCATGCCACGCGTGCTATCTATGGTATTACCAACTGGGTTTCCCCTTTGTTTTCGTTAGGAACATGTGCCTGCATTTTTATAAACATTATTCCACTCACGTTCGATATAAACACACAATGCAGGACTGCAGGTGTATGTCCGTCTGCCCGTATGCACCTTGCCCACCTTGCACTGTAATACCGTTTTACGTCTTATTTCGAATGCGATACTAAAACATTGTCTTTATCGAAGTACCTCTCGTAAAGCTGATGAAAATGTAATCTACCAATCTTATGAATGTACCAATCTTATGGAAGCAAGAATGCAAGGTAGTTCTTTCAAACGGTGAAGAACTTATTGTAAGAATGAGGACCCAACCCGTTCCTCAGTCGGTTCCACATATTGGCTTCACCCCGGACAGCCATGGTTTCGGACGACCACGCTCTAAAATACCTGTATTTTGTAATGGTATTAATGGCAAATGTCTGAATAACATGAAAAAATGTCCTAAGCCCTACATTAGTGTCCCGTAAATAATTAGGCATATTCATATTTATTTACAGGACATGGGTCAAAAAGTGCATGACACTGTTTTATTTTAATCATCTTGAATAGAAATGTTTGTTTAATCATATTTCTTGACAACTGAAATACGAAAAATTACCTATTTCATTAAAATCACAAAGACTTTGATATACAAGTAATTTAAGTAACTCTAAATAAAGCTGAAAGAACGAAATTAGATATTCCTAGAAACGTATTGCATAGCGATTTAGAAGACACACAGTGGCCAGCATTCTTTTCTATATTTGTTGCATACTGTCAGGTGCATTTTGCAGCTGGCTATTTTAATGTTATCTGAGAAAAGAAAAAAGAACTACTTACTCGTACTCGTAATCTACCCAAAGGGCGTTAACTTTACACTGGCCGATACCGACGACCGACATGACATGTCAATACTTTCAGTGGCTCAAACGAAAATTTCGTATCGACGACATGGTACGAAAGCGTCTAGGCCTCTGCTCCGAATAATGATTACCGAAGATTCGGTAGTGAGTTTGTGTTACACTGCGCGGCCGCCTCGTGCAACAAAGCGGACTCTTGTGAAGTGACAGTGTCATTGCGCCGTGAAACTAACATCACTACCGAATCTTCGTAAATCATTCTTTGGAGTAGAGGCCCTGGTAAGTACTCGTTGTCGTGTCGGTCGGTAGCAGTGGCAGCCAAAGATGGAATTGGTATTTAAGGTTCTTGGATATGAATATCATGACCTGTATGTAAGTCCTCGTGTCGTGAACCCTTTGGAATTTACAGCCTAACGCAGAATAGTAATATCTAAGAAGGTACGACGTATGTTATCCTAGTTACATTGACTTGCATTTTTATTTGTTTAGATATTAGGTACCTGTTTTACAAAAAACTACTAAGTATACCGAGTAGCGATCATTTAGTTAATTTTAGTTATTGATGATATTTCAAATTGTCCGTGTTCAAAAGCGTCGTAACATGCACACATTATGTAGATCTATGTGAAGTGGTCCAAAAACTATTTATATGTGAACCAAAGTTGTCATTTATTGCTTTTTCTCACGGTATTCTGTGTGGGTTTCCCCAAAATTGTTTATTTTATGTCTATTCCCATCACTCTCATTATATATTCTCCGTTTATACATTACCACATAAATGTTAATGTTACTTACTTTAATTCCAATCACGGACGTTATCTAGGAAGTCGTATTTAAATCACCCATTCAGTGAGCTCGGTCGGAGATTGTTGATTACGGGCACAAGGGCCTTATGCTCGAAAATCTCGTTTGCGAGATACAAGTTCTACAGATAAAATCTGACTAGTGTAGGTATTTTTTTAATTTCATGTGTGATATCGATTTTCATCAGTAAAATCTTCGGGGCGGTGTCCATAAGCCGAAGATAAGTGATATTCATCTATCGATTATCGAAAAGATACGATTTGGGACTGTTGACACTTTGAACAAGTCTTGATAAATCACGATTCAGAAGCTTCGAAGATGCTAAATAATTTTTGACAATAGCACTCAGTAGATAGTACTTCATACAATAGACGCGACTTCTCAAAACACTGAGATAAGCTTTGTAAGAAGCTGAACGACTCCTTGATCAGCCCATTCTGTCATATAAAGCCTTAGGTTCAAGAACTGCACTGTGATGATAACTGATACTGTAAGGGGCACCGGTCAATCTTACTAAAACTGCTAAAAATAGAATTGAGACAATATCAAGAACTGTCTAAGCTTATGAGCGTTTTCCTTCCTATACTTCCAACACCTGTTAGACAGCTACACTCTGTGGGTAGAGTAGACAATCTGGAGCGTCGTTTTTGCTTACAGCAACCATTGAGAATCCTAGGGGAAATTGTAAAAAAACTGTATAATGGGATCCTTCGAAGATTGATCAGAACAACCTCAAGAATCTGAAGAATTTAATGTCCATTGTGAAGATTCCGAAAAGTACGCAATAGCTTTTACCCACAAAGATTACATCAAAGCCAGCAATGCTTACGCAAAAGATGCCGCCAAAACTGCATTTCTTGCACTTATGTATGAGATTACAAGATATATCTTATTACAATAACGTAAGGGTCAATATCCTTTTACCTAGAACATAAATCGCGAGTGATTGACGTACATTCACGGACATCTATTGTGTCTTCAATTCTCATGCGCAAACCATGAAGTCGATTCTTAAAAGTTATTCTTTTGTGGATGTAGAAAGAATGTTAATGTTTCCGCCTGAACTTGAATCTCACATCGCAATGAAAGCACTTTGTTACGTAAGTGTACTAGGTTTAATAGTCAAGTCAGCAAGGAAATAATAACAGCAGTACATTAGTAGCGAAGTCTAGTCATTTTAGGGTTCTTCGCAATCACACGCTCGAATGAAACCGGCACTCGACTACATCTAGTATTATAGTTTGTGTGTCACAGTAGTCAAACAAGTCAAACCATGGCAAGTGTACATTTCGAAACAATAGTTTTCTTTATCAAATTAGAGACAGCCTTAAAAGCCTTCTATGGTTTTATAGTGCTTGAAAGGTCTTTGTTAACCACAAGCATATTGACTTTGTGATCTGTGATATTGAACTTTCGTGTTCTGTGACATATTGACCATTCGAAACAAACTGACGCCCTTCGAACTTTTTCTATGATTATAGAAACATAAGCAATTTCGTGTTAGCATTATCACAGCACGACGGCCCTAAAGGCAAGGTCCTTGAATGTCTAACAAACCGCTGAACTAAAATGTCACATTAACAAAATTCGCAGAGGAATTCCACCGACCACATGAAGTTAGGCATGTTGAACTTTGTGACCCTTGTGAATAAATTACCTAAAAATTGGTTAACTTTGACCAACAGCCTATGAAGCTTGACTGTTAAATTATTTATAACGAGACACATGAAAAAGTTAGTTGATTCGGTGATGCGTTGATTGGTTAGAATTCATTTCCTTGTACCTACAATGTTATTGAACAAAAAAAACAAAAGAAAATCTATAAACCTCCCTGTTTTTACCTGATTACAGCTAGCAAAAAGGAGGCTTATGATCTTGTATTTTGTCATAATTTACGCTTCGAACATTGTTTGACGAAAAAAAATGTACGGAACCCACTAACCACGGACTCTACTCTCTTTGTATTTCTCATTAAATCCACACACGTTTCTGCAATATTACAATGGCTAACGGACTGTTCCCAGGTCGAATGTGCGAATATGGTAATTAGTGACAAACAGAGCATTGGTGGCATCAATTTGCGCGTTTATTCCATGCAGATTGAATATTACAAAGCTTTATGCAAAATCATGGTCATGTCTCAATCGACTCTATTATGTATAGGGATGCATCAGTTTAAAAAAAAATGGTTTGCTTTATTGTTTTTTTTTTGAGACTAAAGCAAATTGCTTATACCGCGTTCACACTATGCCATTGCCGCTGCCGGCATTCATGCCGTGGACTTATTGCCACAGCAACATCGCCTTTATTCTCACCATTGAGCTAGGCGAGGTTGCTGTGGCAATAACGCGATAATTAGGGATGGAACTATTGCGTAGGGAAGGACTCGTCACGAAACGACATATCGATTGTCATTACAAGCTTTGAGAGCCAATAACTTGATCAAAGTTCTCAAAGTAGATGACCAACTTACGATATTTTAATGTGTATTAAATCGATGCCAGCCATCATTCATTTCGAAATCAGAACTTACCCAGCCATCTTGATTTGAATGCCGTGGGAATTCTCAGAGTCAAATCACCCAATAAATCCTGCGAATACTGGTTTTGCTTGCAATAGAGTATCTACAATCACTCCGCTTTGTCCGTACATGAGATGTTGCGTGTAGATACCAAAAGGGTTACGAGAGTCGAGAGGACATCTTGGAATATGATTCAATGAAACTATGTTTGTTTAATTTTAAACTGATATAGGTAACTGGATATTTATTTACGAGTTAGTTAGGCTTATTTCACATGAGAGGAAGTCTAGGTTAGAAAAAGATATTTTGTTTTGGGTACAAAATAAAAACAATCTTTGTCGTGCAAAATAGGTATATGTATCGGTTTTTTTTACCTATTTATAGATGCATTAATACAATTTTGCCGCATTATCAATAACTTTATTTTAATTCCAACACCAGTACTGTGAGTCAACGGGGTTTAATTCTAGAGCTACAATCTAATCGGAGAAAAAATAAATATCAACGCATAAGCTGAAGTTTCTTCATCCCAGATGAATTAAAGGATACCAAAGGATACCATGACATTTGTGCACAACCCCCTATCATTACACCAGGTGCAAGAGCAGAAGGCAGCACGTGCGAGGCGACATCTGCCGGCGACAAAAAAAAAACAAAACAGCAAAAAACGCAATTATTATTTATCTTTACAGCACACCTCTTGCAAGACAGCTGTTCTATTTTTGAAGTCCCATCATCTGCTGGGGGTTTAATTCTTGCAAGAGAAATTCATCCTTATAGCATAACTGTTTAGGACGATATTGCTTGGGTGGTATAAATAGGTATTTGGAATTTGCCGAGGAGGTTTTGAACATGAAAGGTATTTTAGAAAAAAGGTTCAGTACAGTCAGCATCGCAACGGAAAATAATCGTATTCTCTGGTTATGAAGAAAGAGATTGTACAATTATGTTTTCAGAGCATTTGACTAGGTACTTTACTTACCTATTTGTTTGTTTCTGATAGATCTTTATGGAACGCTAGCTGGTGTCCGCGACTTCGTCAACGCAGTATTAGAAGTGCAATTTGATATGCGAAATCTTCTAGGCGTTTCTGAAGAGTTCGCGTCCCGTTGATTTTCCGGGATAAAAAGTAGTCTATGTGTTAATCCAAGCCACGGACAATATATATTCCAAGTTTCATCCAAATTGGATCAGTAGTTTTTGCGTGAAAGAGGAACAAACAAACATACATACATGCTTACAAACTTTCGCGTTTATAATATTCTAAGTAGGAAGTAGGATAATTTACTTGGATTTTAAAAACTTTATTTGTTAATTGACTTTTGTTGCTGACTGTACCTACTAAAGGTTATCTTTTGTTTGGTTTTAGATGTACTTATAAAAGTTCAATCGGGGTTTTTCTTATTTAATCTGTTTTTCTTTGAGAATGGCCACAGTTGTCGTGTTTGTTTGATCTTTGGGGAATTATTCGTAGTCGTACAAAGTTTTAGTTAACCCAACGTTTTGTAGGTACCTACCTATTGGGGTCGCGTTTTAGCGGAAGGACTGGGATGTAGGAGAAAACGTACACTGACCTTTGAGCTCAGGAAATCTTCTTCTGCTGCCCAGGGCGGCTGCACTGGGTTCCACGAACACGAGAAACTTCACAGCACAGTTTTTGTCCTCCACGACACCATATATTTGCGGTAAAAGCGGATAAAATCACAGCGGTTTAAATTGCGATGCGTGCGCGGCGAAAGAGTTGCGTGGACTGTGACGTCATGAGACGTCAGATGTCAAGCTTGGCTTGTCATGCGGTTCTTCCTTCCTTCGTCGATGGCGCTAGTGTGTACGTCTTAGGAAAGGAGGCGGAGGGGGGAGGGTAGGTATTTGATGCGAATAGTTATCTCACTATGCTAAAGATGGCGTTACCATTTCCGCCCGCCCTTGATGGGTCACCATTAAAAAGCAACCGTAAATTGAGACTAGAAAACTAATATCTCACAGCGGATAAAAAGACTAGATTAAAAATCTAATATCTCACAGCGGGGGAGACTAGGACGAAGCCCAATATCTCATAACAAAATTATAAGCGAGTAATATAAATACTCATGAAACTCTATGACCCTAAGGCAGAGCAGAGCTCATAAGTGCGGATAAACTAATGAAACAGCGGTGTTACTAAATTGAAAAATTAGATGCTTACAAACTAAGATTAAGTCTATATAAGTACTAAACTATTGACGCGGTATTGGGCATAAGCGAACGGTCGGACGAAGTAGACTTGTTCCACTCGCGGATCTGACTGTACAAGTACGAACTACTCCATCCTTGGAAGGATGTACTTTTTCTACAATCGCTAATGGCCAGGCTAAACTCGGTACATTATCTTCTATTACGACTACAACCACTCCTGGAGTGATAGGCGCGGAAAGCGTATTCCACTTCTGTCTAACCTGTAATCCATGTAGATATTCCAACCTCCACCGCTGCCAAAAGGACTGAACTAACTTGTCCAATAGCGAATGCCTTTGAAGTAGGCTGAGATTTTCAGAACCTACTTCAGGCGCGGGAATTGAGCATAACGGCGCAGTATGCAAAAAATGACTAGGCGTTAGAGCTGAAGGCTCTGCGGGATCAGAACTCAGTACTGTTAGCGGACGCGAATTAAGCAAACACTCAACTTGAGTGAGGACAGTACAGAGTTCCTCATAAGAAAGGATCTGTTGACCGATTACTCGGTACAGATGCGTTTTTACAACCTTAACCATGCTTTCCCAAGCTCCACCTTTATGCGGAGACTTTGGGGTTATAAAAGACCAACTAAAACGACTCTCAGCTATCTCAAGTTCCAGCTTTGGATGATATTCATCGTTCAAAAATTTATATAAATGGCGTAGATAAGCGGCGGCACCTTTAAAATTAGTCGCGTTATCCGAGTACATTACTTGTACCGGACCGCGACGCGCAAGAAAGCGTTTGAGCGCAGCTAAAAAGCTGGGAGTGCTGAGGTCAGTAGCAACTTCAATGTGCACAGCTCTCGTCGTTAGGCATGTAAATAGGCACAAGTAGGCCTTCTCGCTGTGCACTCCACGACGGCGAACCGGAGTGTATGCGATAGGACCGGCGTAATCGCATCCCGTATGCGTAAAAGCCTTGACTGTTTGGCGGGTGCGACATTCAGGTAAGTTTGCCATGAGCGGGTAAGTCGGACGCGGGTTAAGTCGAAAGCAGGTATTGCACATGTGGACTCGTTGTCTCACAATGTTGCGCGCGGATAGGATCCAGAACCTTTGTCGAAGAAGCGACATTAAAAGCTCAGGTCCAGCGTGTAGGTATTTCAAATGATAATAATATATTAGCAAGTTGACGATATGGTCACTGCGCGGTAAGATGACCGGGTGAATCTGCGCGTAATCCAAACCGGAGTTAACGAGACGACCGCCTACTCGGATCAGTCCGTTATCATCTATGAAAGGCCTCAACCTATTGAAAGTACGAGTACCTACTTTATTATTGCGTATGTTATCAAATTCTTCTGCAAAATATTTTTTCTGCAGGGCGAGTAGTAATTTATTTTCTGCGAGCTGAAGTTGATCAGCTGTTACTGCAATAGTAACACGGCGGGGTATTAATTTAGCGAACGTAAAAACGTATACGAGAATGCGCAGTAGTTTAGACCACGATGATAAGCGCAATGCAAGATCGTAGACTGCACATTCCGTCACAGGTGTACATACAGCATGAGACAAAACCTTTTGTTCCGGCATGTTCTCGATAGGCTGGCCATCGAGATCTCGAAGAGGCCACTGGGAAGGGTCCAGTGTGGCCCAAGAAGGCCCATGCAACCAGAGAGGGTGCGAGACTAACTTCTGTGGTGTAATACCACGAGACAGACAGTCGGCTGGGTTCTCGGTACCCGAGACATGGTAGAAGTGGTCAGCCGATATATTCTCAGTTGCCTGAACCACGCGATTAGCAACAAAGGCCTGCCACCTGTGAGGCGAACTTTTGACCCAGTAAAGGGCGACTTTAGAGTCGGTGAAAGCGTATGTTTTGATTGGGAAGCGATGAGCATAATTATTTAATACAATGCGCAAAAGCTTTGTGAGCAAAACAATCCCACAAAGTTCCAATCGAGCGATTGTGAGCGGTTTAGTTGGCGCGACTTTTGACTTAGCGCAAACTAATCGAATAGTATTACCTTCGTCTGAACTGACGTGTAGGTATACTACGCCACCGTAAGCATGCTCGCTGGCGTCAGAGAAACCCACTAGGGTTACAACGCAGTCAGCGCACACACCGAGATGACGCGGTATGCGTAGCTCGTTGAGCATAGGTAGTTCAATACAGAACTGTCTCCACAAATTAATAATGTGGGGCGGGGGCGTATCATCCCAATCTAGATTTAAATGCCACAATTGTTTTATTAACAACTTAGCGAATAGAACTGCGGGAGCTACAAAACCCATAACATCCCACAGTCGGGCAATGGTAGATAAGATGGAGCGCTTTGTGCACTTCTCATCAGCGGGAGCAGCGATTTTGTAGTAGAAGACGTCAGAATCTGTCGACCAATACAAACCTAGAATTTTATGTTGCGTTGATTTATCAAACTCAACCTCGGTCGGAAGTTTGTGCGAAGCGGGAATATTATCTAAGACAGCGTGCGAATTACTGTTCCACTTGACCAGTTCCCATTGTGCGCCTTTGAATAACTCGATCAGCTGTTTGGAAGCGGCGACCCCCTTCTCCTCGTTCTCCACAGAAAATACAACATCATCCATGTAAATAGAAGAAGAAGCGATTTCACTAGCGAGAGGGTATTTGGAACCGTCATCCTCGATCAGCTGTCTGACCGTGCGCATTGCATGGTACACAGACGAAGCTAAACCAAAACAAACTCGTTTGAAGTTATAAAGCGTCAGTGGATCTTGCGGTTTGAACCTATACAATATACATTGATAGCGGCGGTCAATTTCGCGAACGGCAATCTGTAAAAATTGTTGGCGGCAATCTGCTGTCATAGCGACGGCGAAAAGGCGGAAATTCAAAAGAATCTGAAAAAGATCACCTTGCAAGTTAGGTCCGTGATGTAATATATTATTTAGCGAAATTCCGGTGCTAGTCTTACAGCTGGCGTCTAGAACAATGCGAAGACGTGTCGACGTCTTATCCTCACGAATGACTCCGTGATGCGGGATTACATAGATGGGCAATGAGTCATCAGACATATTTGGAGGTGCGGTTGAAATATAATCTTTCTCCAAATATTCCTTGATCACGCCATCATAAGCGGTTCTCAAGCTAGGAGAAGCTTCTAGCTTTTTTTCGAGGCATAAATAACGCCTGCGCGCGGTTTCGTAGGATTTACCTAACGAGTATACATCCTCACTAAATGGTAGGCCTACAGTGTATCTACCACTTGTGGGATCGCGGGTTGTAGTACATTTATAAAAATGTTCACACTCATTGTCAGCGGGACGAAGAGTGGGCGATGCGGAGGGAGGCTCTTCGAGCTCCCAAAATCTTTTAATAAGATTATCTAAACCACGCTCCTGTACTAGGCAGCATGTTAAAGCCTGGCGGGAAAATATTGCAGGTACGGAACCCATGACTATGTATCCCAATACCGTACGTAAGGCTTGCGGGGCCTGCGAGACGTCAGATGCTTGAGTCTCGTTAGGCAATAAAAGGTGGACGAACAATGGCGCGCCTATCAAAATATCTATTTTGTTCGGCGTTCCGTAAGATTCGTCTGCGAGCGGTAAGCGGTGCAAGTGTGATAGGACAGTCGTATCTACCACAGCACTAGGTAATAAATCAGTAATTTGATCTACTACCAACGGCGAAATATTAAATTTAATATTTTTATCAAAGCGCGAATAAAATTCCAAATTAATTGAACTGGAGTGTATTGTCTTCTCAGATCCACCGAACCCTTTAATAATGGTACGTCCGATGTTATGAACCTGAATATTTAGCATCTCACACGCCTCTCTTGTTATAAAATGACTTTGCGAACCAGAATCTAACAATGCGCGCAATAAATGCTTGTTACCTGCACTATCATATGCTACGACTTGCGCGGTTGCAAGTAACACGGTACATTGCTCGTTTTGAATCGGCTTAGACAGCGAGGACTGCACTGAAGCGGCGATGGATGTCGCGCACAATGCGACGTCCGCGCGCTCAGAGCGCGGGTCGGTTTCGACCGCGGTGCACGGTGTGGCTGCGTTAGACGGCGGCGGTGCAGCTACAGCGGCTTGATGTGCGGGTTCGATTCCCGACATAAAGTGCAACAGACTGTGATGGCGAGATTTACAAGATCGGCAGTTCGTATCTGATTTGCAGTACGAAACTCGATGTTTTGTGCTAAGACAATTTATACATGCGTTTCCCTCCTTGACGACTTTGAAACGTTCTTCGGGGGTTAATTTATGGAAATCAGGACATTTAAACAAATGCTGATGCGTTACGTTTTGACACAAACATTTAGAAGCGGAATCAACGGTGTTTACATAAGCGTGATATTTAGGCGGTGATTTAGCATTAGTGCTTTCTTTCGAGCGTGTGTGATCGACCTTATTTGTAGGAGTAACCTTCCTAGCGACGGGACCTGTAGAAACAGCGGCGGCCGACGTCGTGCGTTCAAAAACCTTTGCTCGATTTTTAATAAATAACTCAAGGTCATCAAATGTAGGTATACTGGAGCCTACACTTATCTCGAAAGCGCGGACAGTGCCTGAATCTAATTTCTTTAAAGCGATGTAAACTAGAATCAAATCACCTAATTTTTCTATCTTTAAATTATTCAGAGCGCGGACAGAGCTAATAAATTGCTCATTAAATAGGTCAAAGTTAGCGGCTGACGCAGTACCTAGCGGTTTAAAGTCGAACATCTGATTTAGATAAGCTGATGCTACCATGCGTTTATCTTCAAATTTATCAATTAGCGTTTGCAATATTAGTTCATAATTCTCTGCGCACGGAGTAATGCCTGCACATAGGTTCTCAGCCTTACCTGACAACTTACCCATTAAATAATATAATTTTTCAGCATCGGTGAGAGTTGGATTATCATGGATAGTAGACTTAAAACAGGCATAAAATAGCGGCCATTTCCTAATGTCTCCTGCAAAACCAACCAAATCGATGGGAGGTAACCTAGGCTTAGCTTTACTGAGTGAAACCGGTACAACATTATCACTTGGTGATAACGGCGAGTATTGAACTTGCAATCTTTTGATGCGGCTATACAATTGTTCGAATGCGACCAGACTTTTGTATTCTGGTTTTGCAGCGGGATTAACAACTAAAAGTCGCGAGTTGTAATCGTCTAATAACTTCATATAATCACTGCGCAAAGTGTCTATATTAGCACTTTGATCGAAAAATGTTTCTTGTGACCCAGCGGTAATATGCGATGATGAATCATAAATACTCTGAATTACTTCGAAGATAGCTTCCCTTTTAGCTTGTAATATTAACAGCTGGGAATCTGAGCTGTTGGTGTCGGAAAATGCATCCTCAACAACTTTATTCCTTGTCTTTGTAGTCATTTTAATTACCTACGTAACTTATTGCAATAACAAGATATTACGCGGCCGAATACAAAATCCTATGACAAGCTACGGAATAAGCGGAACGTTAACCTAGTTAACTCGATCGGGTTATAGCGTAATGACGAGATAGCGAGGCCCTCAGCTGATCGTACAATGAACCAAGAAACCGTAATGGCTACCTATTCCGACCGGCAACTTGCGGGTAGAAGCGTTAAAAGACGTAAATATCTTTTTATGATGAAATATTAGCGAATTATTTTAGCAAATAATTTATCAATTTATATTAGTAAACACCATTTACAATATGAAAAACACCTAAATAATATAGAATGTTGCGGGATTTAAATGATTTTGAGAGATAAAAAATACGACGTAATGTCGCATGCGGGACAAAATCACTCGAAATACGCAATGTATTTCTTATGGACAGCGGGAAATACACTTATTAGATCAATAACTTAGATATTCTAATAAGGGCGGCGGTATAAGACCACAGGATGGCAATTCATCCGGCTCGAAGATTATGGGGTCGCGTTTTAGCGGAAGGACTGGGATGTAGGAGAAAACGTACACTGACCTTTGAGCTCAGGAAATCTTCTTCTGCTGCCCAGGGCTTCCGCTAAAACGCGACCCCATAATCTTCGAGCCGGATGAATTGCCATCCTGTGGTCTTATACCGCCGCCCTTATTAGAATATCTAAGTTATTGATCTAATAAGTGTATTTCCCGCTGTCCATAAGAAATACATTGCGTATTTCGAGTGATTTTGTCCCGCATGCGACATTACGTCGTATTTTTTATCTCTCAAAATCATTTAAATCCCGCAATGTATTTCTTATGGACAGCGGGAAATACACTTATTAGATCAATAACTTAGATATTCTAATAAGGGCGGCGGTATAAGACCACAGGATGGCAATTCATCCGGCTCGAAGATTATGGGGTCGCGTTTTAGCGGAAGGACTGGGATGTAGGAGAAAACGTACACTGACCTTTGAGCTCAGGAAATCTTCTTCTGCTGCCCAGGGCGGCTGCACTGGGTTCCACGAACACGAGAAACTTCACAGCACAGTTTTTGTCCTCCACGACACCATATATTTGCGGTAAAAGCGGATAAAATCACAGCGGTTTAAATTGCGATGCGTGCGCGGCGAAAGAGTTGCGTGGACTGTGACGTCATGAGACGTCAGATGTCAAGCTTGGCTTGTCATGCGGTTCTTCCTTCCTTCGTCGATGGCGCTAGTGTGTACGTCTTAGGAAAGGAGGCGGAGGGGGGAGGGTAGGTATTTGATGCGAATAGTTATCTCACTATGCTAAAGATGGCGTTACCACCTATGTAGGTACTTTATTTCTTTAACCACGTTGCCATAGAGCTAAGTAATGGGAATTACGGGTTCACGTTTTTTTTTTTAACGTTGGGAAACCCTCATGGATACTCTTCTGCCGTGGTGAGCGACAGAAGAGTTATGTCGGACTCCTACCGACTAAAACCCAACGGGGCCCTTCTTACACCTCTTGCCGGGGCTGTGGGCACGCTTTCGCACTCTTCCATGGCCCGACGGTGTTGCCTCCATATCCTTGGAGACCCTTCTCGGCTGCTCCAGCTTTCTCTTGCGAGAGGCACGCGGACCACCCGCGCGCGCTACCTCGAAGCTTGATAGTGGGCGACGGCGGCTTAACCCTCTCTTAACAGTCTTCGGGTTAATACACAAAAAATCTACTGAGCGAGACTGAAATCCCCAGTAAACAGGATAAAGAAATTGGTTTTAGGTTACCAAGTTAGCTTAGACTGACAAACCATTTTCGCTCAGTGTTTTTGAAAACCAAAAAAGCAAGTTAGAGGAAATGGCTAGCCTGGAAGACAGAGTTTTAATGTTGTTTCTTTTTTGTGTCTCATCTGTTTTCAATGACTAATTGTTGTCACTTCAAGTACCTAATACTAATAGCCATAGTTACTTTCCTCATATATTTGGTTTGAATACCTCTCGAAGCTCGAAGAATGGCTTCTTGGCTTTGGTCATGTAGGATCACCTAGTTTATAAGACTATTCTAAATTATCCTTGTGATTGACTAATCTAGTCATTGAACTACTGACATTTTGATGAATCTAAACTTTTTCATTCAAAAATGCATCTTATTTCAGGACTGCCACGGCCCAGAACACGATGACAAGGTGGTAGCTGACGACGTCCAAGATTACGAGCTAATCTCCGCGTACCAGAACGAAACCCATACGTGTGTGGAGTTCCGGAGACCCCTGGATACCTGTGATAAACAGGACTTTGTTATTGGAGTAAGTTCAGTACCACTGTTAATAGATACGTATGGGAAAGTACTAGCACTTGCTTCGAGAAGCAGTGATGTTTCACTGCTGTGTTCTCACGTTTCGCTTTGAAGGGTTTCCCAGTGCAATGATTGGCGCGTCACCTTTGGACGCAATGCAATACCACACAGCTTCGTCGGTGCACGTAATGAGTTGAGAGCAATGCAGCTAATATAAGCAGTCACACTCGGCCACAGTCTTACAATTTTCGAGCTCTGATTTTCCGCCTAAATGCAGTTCTCTTTGCAAATGCTAGGTATATCACTCAGAAGTATAGATATATAGGTGCTGCGCAAGCCTACTCCATCTAAAACATTGTCCCAGGCACTACAGTGTCCCGTTAAGTGTAGGGATAGGTTGTCTCCTGACGCTGTATAAATCATCTTCAATAGATGTAAAGGCCTAAGAAGACTCCGAAGTAAGGCTTTATACCGCGTGCACAATATGCCAATACCGCTGCCGGCATGTATGCCGCTTAGTGAGAATAAAGGCGATGTTGCTGTGGCAATAAGTCCGCGGCATTGATGCCGCCATACATTCCGGCAGCGGCATGGGCATAGTGTGCACGCGGTATTAGGATTTCAAAACGAATAAAATACCGTTCTGATATAAGTAATCTAACTAAAACCCCTTTCCAGAAGGACACGACACAAATACTCTGGTCTCTTGGACCTCCAGGATCAGACGGCGAGCTCCCTAAGCATGTGAAAAGTGGATCCCGACCATTGCGGCTTCTGCAGCCGGTGGCGAAACCAGAGTCCATTCCGCTGAAGCAATGGGACGTGCGGTTGACGAATGTGAGTGTCGCTTCCATCTCCTTGTTGATGTTAAAATACCACCAAGACTTTTTAGATCTTTTTGAAAATTGACTGTAATCGACAAACACGGTAAACCTCCTCGAATCTCTAACATAGAAAATCAAACTATTATTTTACTAGCGGGTGCCCGCGACTTCGTCTGCGCAGGATTAGAAGTGCAATTTGCTATGCGAAATCTTTTAGCCGTTTCTGAAGAGTTCGCGTCCCGTTGGATCCCGCTGATTTTCCGGGATAAAAAGTAGTGTATGTTTTAGTCCAGGTCTCGGACATATTCCAAGCTTCATCCATATCGGATCAGTACTTTTTACGTGAAAGAGCAACAAACATCCATATATACATCCATACCTATACATCCTTTCCGTTTATAATATTAAGTAGAATCAAACCGACCCCGTTAGTCAGATGTTTTGGTAACATAGGGACTTTGAGGTGACCCCTGACGCTCAAACGATACCCGCCCTTTCTACCAAGAATATAAAGTCTAAAAACATATATTCACTTCCAGCTAACCATCCCCCATATAATGGCCACACTATTCTGGTGCAAACTCTTCAAGACTCCAGAACTATCATCCAAGCACCACATAGTAGGATACGAGCCAATTATCGACAGCCACCCGATCAAGGAGGGTGTACCAATAACCGACAACTCTGAGTCGCCGGTTCATCACATGGTGCTGTACGAATGTGAAGTGCAAGAAGATGATCAGGTATGTAAAGGATCAACTTGAATCGTTATAAATAAGTTATAAGTTATTATAAATAGTTTGCAACGGTTTGTAGATAGCTCAACTGTTCCATTTTTTGTAAATATTGTAAATACTGCCCATTATATTATATCATTATATGTACAGGGTGTTACCAGACCACTTCCGAAAACGAAAGGGGGAGCTACAGCACACCAAAACCCAACCAAAAAAAAATCAGTTATCCTGAAAAATAATTATAGCCGGAGAAAACAATGTTTAAAGATTTGTATTTATTTCGCCAGCCCGCAATGTACGCATTCACGTAGGTAAGGTCGAGGCGTAATACTATTATTTATTCTGTGTCGTAAGTGCCTACTAACGTAGGAAGGTACTAACGTAGGTCGCTCGCACATCGCGTACTTGAATGACCCGCGATGAACTCTCAGCTGTTCATGCTGTAGTAGACGTAATCTGCGTGCTGCGTGTACATTGCTGCTTTATTTATTTTATTTGTTTTTTTGCTTTTTTAAATGAGATAATTAGGTAGATATGTCTTATTATGTTGTACTGTGTGTATGTAACTAGAAAAAAAATTAAAAAGAGATAGTCAAGTCAATTTTTTGTTTCGCGATTTCTTTCGCTTAATCTTTTCAGTATCATGGTCTGATTGGAACCTCCAAGTTTTCGGAAGTGGTCTGGTAACACCCTGTATATGAGGCCATTATATAGAAGAAGAAGAAGACTTACTACGTGATTATTATGTTTGTTGTTTATTCCTAAGGTTCTCTGGGACCGCTGGACTGAAGGCGCTGGATATTTCGGACCGAATCGACCCAGTAGCTGGGCTTCTTGTGCGACGCCTATCGCAGCGTGGGCTATGGGATCTAAAAGTTAGTAATTCTTTTACCATCCACATTAAAATAAGTTACAATAACTTTATCAAGTGATGACTCGCCTGACTATGGTTACCTGCATTACTTCACTGAGTAGGTTCATTGTCGTCGTGCCCTGTAAGTAGGTAGTTCCTTGCGATTATAACATAAAATAATTTGATAAGAACTAATCTGGAAGTAGGTACAGTGCCTTCTGGTAAGATCGGCGTAATAGTAAGTCCGGATGCTAAGCAATTCGGCGATATTTTTAAATGATAATTGCTACGTGATTTAACCGGACTTAATATTACGCCGATCTTACCAGAAGGCACCCTACTATAGGTATAACCATTCAGATAAAAAAAAAATCAAATCAGTTTGTAAATAACTGAGTTTTAAGGTAACAAACATTAAAAACAATACATCCAACTTGAGACACTCCTGACCCTTTTTTTCATGTCGGTTAAAAATGTATGGGAGACGCGAAAAGTCACGTGATTTAATTTATCCCATACATTTTCACCGTTTTATTATCAACTTAGAGATAGGTACTTTGATCTGCTGACTCCTAGAAGGTGTTAATTTGCATCAAAAATCTAAAGCTTTCATAATTCCAGGTGAATTCCTGCCTGAGAACGTCGGCATACCTCTAGGCGAGAAGACAGGTGTTACGTACTACATGCTCGAAGTTCATTATGATAACAAGGAGTTGCATAAAGGTAAGACGCTTTTACACAACCTTCTAGTTCAACATTCAAGATTTCTGAAGATAATTAGTAAATAAAAACTGAAATTATTTATGAAAAAATTGCGACAAATAGGTACATATTATATATAAACTGTAAATAATTTTACCCCGGCCAAAATATCGTCTGAAAAAGGACGCTAAGGCCGATATAAATGTCACTGAAATTATTTATGAAAAAATTGCGACAAATAGGTACATAGGTATTATATATAAACTGTAAATGATTTTACCCCGGCCAAAATATCGTCTGAAAAAAAAATGCCGAACAATGTTGTGTGCAATAAATAACATTACACAAGGTTCAACAGTTGTTTTGTTGATTCTTGTCGTTTGAAAAACTTGTTGGACCAAAATGATATTTAAGCTGAACCTTGTGCAATGTAATAACACTAAATTAATGCAATTTTTTTTTATCAGTTTATAAATAACGGAGCTCTGTACCTAACAAACATTAAAAAAAACTTATCCAAATGGAGAAACATTTTTTTTAGAAGTATTTATATTTGTAAATGAAGTAAGTACTTACATAAAGCATTTTTTTTCTCTTTCCAGTGCTTGACAGCTCTGGAATAAGGCTACACTACACACCGTCGCTAAGAATGCACGACGCAGCGCTTATGGTGGCAGGGATAGGAATCTCAGCGTTACACGTGATCCCACCAGCTCAGAGGCAATACAAAACTGTGGGCATTTGCAGCTCTGAGTGTACTGAAAAGGTAAGTACCCACTCCAAGTCCATAGAGTATAGAGTTAAACTGCGCTATACTACTTAAAAATCATGACATCTGTTTCCATTTGCAACATTTTGTATTCGTAAGTATGGTATATGTACCTACCGACTTTAATTGTTTCAAGGGATAAGTATTTATTTAGTAAAGTACTTACCTATCTACATCCACGTTTCACAAGACAATTCAATGGAAAAATCTAATGGTAGGTATGTTAGGTACGCGATCCAGTTCGAAGTCAAAAACGATATTTAAAAAGAACGCGGCCCGCTACTAATAAATCCCATAATATCATGACAGTCATGTTGTGAATGTGCTCACAACTATTTTCTTGTTCCAGACAATGCCAGAAGATGGAATCAACATCGTATCAGTTCTTCTCCACGCGCACGGAACAGCCAGAAAGATTTCATTGAAGCACGTCAGAGGAAACAAGGAATTACCTAGGATATCTGAGGTAAAACTGATATATTATACTGTTTTCGTATAGCGCCATCTATCGCCAACAACTTTTACTACATCAGCAGTGCCAACATTCGGTTGTCAGTTGGTGGCAAAGTTAATGTGTAGATGGCGCTATTATCAATTTAGTATTCGACATGCAAAATAGATGGCGCTGTTACGCTATGCAATTGTTTCCCTCTATAAAGCGTTCAGAGATGGCACAATACAAATTAATCTGTGTTTCTTACAATATTTTTATCATGTTTTCGTATTATGCTATCTAGCGGCGTTAAGTTTTACTACATTAGTTAGCGCTCGCGTTAAAATGTAGAAGGCACTATTGTCAATTTAATACTCAGCGTGTAAAATAGATGGCGCTGTTACACTAAGCTGTTGCTATACAGCGTTTACAGATGGCACTAATACAAATCTAACAATCCAATGCAATTTTGTTCTAGGAAAATTCTTACGACGTGAGATATCAGCAATCCAGGGTAGTGCCGGGGGGTAGAAAGTTCCTGAAAGGTGACACGCTGCTCACAGAATGTACCTACGACAGTACTTCAAGGGATAAGCTTATTCTCGGCGGCTATTCAGATGCTCAGGTATGATTAAGCTTCATCATCATCATAGGCAGCTTGTAGAACTCACTGCTGATTAAGCTAATTTCTAGTTATTTCGTCCATACAATATCTGATGGCGTAGCGAGGTTGCAACTACATGAGTCACTCCAGGAAATATATATATTTAATTTCCCTGTTAAGTTATTTATTTATCTGCTAGGCACGTATTAACCTGCTCGTATAGTTTGAGGAAAATCTTATCCTACTATCTTTGCTAAAACGTACTGCCTAGTGTACTTACTTGTCCACTAAAGCACTAGTTAGTCCAAGTGCCTACTTAGATAGATAGAAAATTATTTACAGCACAAGTTAAAAGTAGAGTATACAGGCGAACTTATTGGTATATAATACATATACCTACCTCGCACTTGTTTAAGTATTAAGTTATTTATGTATTAAGTTAGGTAAGTTAAGATTAAGTTCTACCTATATGTTGTTTTTTTTTGTTGTGCTGTTATGTATGTATAGTGTGTCCGAAATAAATGTATTTTCTTTCTTTCTTTCTTTCTTATTGCTAAAATAGCATTCTCTACCAGTTAACCTTTTATTACCAATTTTATTGCCTATTTTGGTATTTTGGTTACGTGGCGTACAATAAAGAATAATTCTATATTATTCTATATATATTTTTTAGGAGATGTGCCTATCCTTCGTACTGTACTACCCTCGAACTGAACTAGCAGGATGCTACTCCATGACGCCAGTGAAGGAGTTCTTCGAAACCTTCGGCATAAGGGAATTCTACGGTCTTAACTTCAGACAGGTGGAGAATATCTTCCTTTCTTCAGGGTACGTTGGTGTTTTGATCTAGTATTAGTTAAAACTAGCTGATACCCGCGACTTCGTACACATGCGAAACTTTCCACTAAAATATAATGTCCACATCGTAGCAAATGGCTACATTGGGTTTATAGAATTCAAGCTGTATCTATGAATCCACGTCTTTGATTTCAATAAAATATAGCTTATGTTTCAGTCAGAAGCGTTAATTTAGTAGATCTGCATAATATTTACTTTATTCATATCTTTAATTTTACTGTTTGGCTTTTTTACACTTTTATAATATTATAGAAGTGACTGAATAAGCCTATAAAGCTATCCCAAAATTATGAAATTGGTACATAATATTTTATATTGTCTTCAGAAGCTTCGAGAACCCACCATCACAATCCGAAGACGGGATAGCCAAACGATCTGTTTCGGAGCCTATCCTACAAGGCGACGATCAAGGAGTTGGTCTCATGAGTAAGTAAATTAAATACCATGATTCATTTCGTCTAACGAAATATCTTTAAATTCTAGTACCTAGGTAATTAGCCCGCGCCTTGGTCGATGAAGTCGCGGGCGAAAGCTAGCTTATAATATTAGTGGGATTAGATAAGAAGGTCTCTGATATTAAAATTAACTTTTTTCTTACAGAAGAGCTGGTGATATGGGAGCCTTCAGAGTTCCGTAACAAATCCTTCATGGCGCATTTGAATGAGATGCCCTGGCAGGAGCCATTGTTAACCAAACAAATCCAGAAGTCACTGTACTATGGTCTTCACATGACTTTTTGCAAGAAACGAGACGACAGCTTAGGCGTGGTGAGTTCAATCTTATGCCGTTGGAATAGAGCTTAAATTAAATAAATATAGGACTGTATTTCACGCAGTAAATACCAGCTGAAATCTTGTCTGGGAGGATTGATGCTTTTATCAAAAAAAACACCACAAAAAATATTTGGTGGGAACCGAACTCACAACCCATAGCACACATTGCTACTAAGTTTAATATATAGAACTTATAATTAAGTCTTCTGATAAATATGTAGTTTAAATATTGAACTAAACAGAGCAGAAAGATGGCGCCACTTGACAACATTGAGAAGATTGACATTTTGTTAGGAGGTTCGAGGAATTTATGCAAGAATTAATTAATTCTCATTTATTATAATTAGAATAGATAAATTCATCTCACTGGAAAGATAAAAGAATATAAATTGTATTTTAATGAATCGACGATAAACTAGCGAAGTGTTCTAACCCAGTTTTCTCAATTTTTCAGCCAATGCAAATTCAAAACTACCCGACCTTCAAGGAGCTCGAACAAAACGAAACGTCACAAAAATCTTGCCACTACAAAAGTATGCGACTACCATCAGTAACGAAAGCAGCAAGTACTAACTCTAACACGTATCTATGTCAATTAGTCTTGGTTTTATACACATTTTTCGTAGCAGTGCGGTAGTAAAATACTTAGTTCACATGCGCCAAATTTTTCCTGTTGTTTTCGTTTGTAATTTGTTTTTTTTTTTGTAAATTTCGACATTTCCTTCGCCAGATTATGTATCATAATTTGGCTGCGTTCGGCTTTGTTACTGCTATGGTCAATAACCAAAGTGTATTTTGTGTGTGAATGAGTTTGTGATTTTTTGTACTTATGAGGTTTTGCTCATGTTTACCTATTGCGTGCGTATGTACTGTTTTTATGCATAGAATGTCATATACCAAGTAATGGTATATTTTTTATATCGTAAGTTTTATTTGGACTGATTACGCTACTTTTGTAGTCAACTCGAGTTAATTTAACTTTAGAAATCAAATTAAAACGTATCTTTGAATTTTCGCTATAATTGAGTTACTCCTTTTGTCTAGTGACATGCCGATATGTTAACAAAACTATACTGTAAATAGCTCCTTAATTCTAAATAATGCAATTCAATGCAATGTATTAGCAATCAATGCAATAGTCCTATCAGCTTTTTTTTTCAAATTACCTAAGTATTTCTGCGTAAATTATGTATTAGCAAGTTCGGATAAACGGAATTCACTTTAGGCCGGTCGCACACTACCAGACATAGTATAGTATAAAAGCTAAAACATACACGATCTGGATGCAAAATAAAAAAAAACATTGATATTACTTAGAATCGCTTCTTAACTCTGAATAAACACTGCTTGGTTCTCACTATCACTTTTTTTCACTATCTAACTAAACAAAACAAGATTAAACTATTTTAATCGGTGATCTGTTGCATTAAGTTGAGAGGTTGGGAGGAGATTTTAAGTAAACCCAAGTGGTAGACATTCCCTTAATTATTATAATTATATTCCCAACGTTTAGTGTGCCTTTCCACCTGAAGGCCTAGTACGAATTTTGGTGTGTAAATCGGGTGTAAAACGTCCGACGCCCAGCACACCGTGGGCGCTGTTTTGTATGAAGACACTGAGCGGATTCTTTGATAAGTAGACCAAGCTCGTACTCGCATGTCGAGCTTCTCAAAGAACCCGCTCAGTGTCACCAATAGTCACCATACAAATCAGCGCCCACTGGTGTGCTGGGCGTCAAACGTTTCACAGCCACACTATACACTGAAAACTCGTACTAGGCCCTCAGACGTAAGCTACGCTACGTTGCTAAGGGTGAGTTTGATATCCACCAATATAAATAGTTTAATAAGAAAACAAACAATCCCTATTGGTGGATTTCAAACACATCCTTACCAACGTAGCTTAGCTTTAGTTTATTTAATCTGTGGCTTAGCTCTAGTGGAAAAGCACCCTAACTTAAGTCAAATGAAAAAACAAACAAAAAATTGTCATCACATTATAGTTATTTTTTTTGAAAATGTTAGTGTTGTAATCTGATGATCTAAGGACCGGTCTAGACTCTGTGCTTTTTTTATTCAATAAGAATGTAGGTATCACTTAAGGCTGTGCTAGGCTTGGAACAAAGTGCCTACTATATACTAAAGTGTAGGACAAAACTTGTATTTTTGTAGATTAACTTGTTTTATAGGTACTTTTTTACGAACGTTAAGAAAGCGTTCTTTTATCTTGTCAGATAAAGTTGATCAAACTCCATTTTTAACCAACTTCAAAAAAGGAGGAGGTTCTCAATTAGGTTGTATTATTATGTCGTAAATGTGAAAAATTATCCTGTTTTTAAAATGTACCAATATTTTAAGTCAAATTGGTTTTGAAGAATGTGTCGTTTTTGAAGACTATGGTTTTGAGTCGTTTTATTACGAACAATTATTGCATTTTTGCTATTTTATTATTTATAATCTTATTCTAAGAATACGCTTAGTAATTAAGTTAAATTATTTAAAAGTCAATAAAATGTTTAAATAATTTTAATTGTTTTATATCTTCAACAAACTGTCGGTCCCGGCTCTAGCAGTCGTTAAGCCATGGCGGAGGCCTAAAAACTCCATCAACAGAGTCGGCTACTAACTCATACGAGCTTGCTTGATCTTCAACAAAAACGTGAAGGAATAAATCTATCAAAATAAATAAAATATAAAAAATATTCATGGACACTTAACACAACGCCTTCTAGTCCCAAACTAAGCAAAGCTTGTACGATGCAAACTAGATGGCTGATGGAGTACATACATACATTAAAAAAAAAGAATTAAATTAAAATTAATTAATTAATTAAATTTTATTAAAATATTTTTTTTTAATAAAACAAAAACATATAAATAATTAAATTTATTATTAATTTATGAAATACAAAGTTACTACTAAAAATGCACTTTTAACTTTGATCTACATCCAATTTTAAAGACCTAGATATAACTCATTGGAAATCAATTCACAGTATTCCCCGGCTTATGGTTCGAACTTCCAGAACCCAAGTTAGTAGAAAGTGGTTGAGTCTCAAAGTACCGATTGACTTCTATACCATCATTGAACCGATCAGCGATTGTGCCAAAACTACTGGCTGAACTTGAACTAGCGGCGATGCCATTGGCTGAATTTCCATTACTGGCACTGACAGAGTTCCTATTGGTGATGGCTATAGGTGTGTTGGAGTTGGAACTTGGAACTGTAATTCCAGTATTGGCACTTCCAGTGTTGGAACTTCCAGTGTTGCCAGAATTACGATTACCGAGACCTGTGTTACCAGAATTGGAAACAAAAACATTGCCAGCATTGGAATTTCCTACATTGCCAGTATTAGGAATTCCAACGTTGCCAGAATTGGGAACTTGTACGTTGCCAGAATTGGAAACGCCAGGTTCGATAAATGGGTTAGGTTTCAGCGGATAAGTCTGAGGTTTCTGCCTATGGCTTTCTAGAGCTTGCCAGTTGATGAACCAAAAGGGTTGTTTGTCGATAGGCAGCTTGCTGAGTCGATCCACCAGGTCTCTGTCGCCGTTGGCTTCCAGTGGCAGCCGTTGGGTTGTGGTTGTAACGCCGTCTTCACCGAATCTGGAAAAAAAGAGAGATTGCCTATTTTATATTAATTCGACTTGACCGTTATTCGAAGCTTATTTAATTATATTGAGAGTAGCGCTTACTTGATTTCCCGTCTTCCGGTTCAAATTCCTATCCTGTTCATGACTTTTACCTTAGCTACGTCACTTCCGCCTGGCAGGTGGGGGAACTTTAGCTTTTGAGTTTCGCCACTTTATGATTTCATTGGCGTCTTGTTTCCCGCAGTGTTCGGACGTTACCAACACTTCAACAAGACTTAGAATTAACTTGTAACAAGTTAAAAATTAAATGTACGAAGTGGAAATAAAATAGTGAACGAATTCAGGTTAAAAGTGTAAGTGCAAACTCCCCATGTAAGTACAACCTCGTTTACACCTATTTTATTCCTAAACAATTTTCCTGTTCTATTTAATTTTTATATAACTTATTTTGGGATTTTCATTAAAGAACCGTTGTTAACGGTCGTTTATAAATATATATTATTTTTTAAAAAATCTCATTGTTTCATAAAATGGTTTTTTGCAGACTACCCTCTATTGGGTAGATATACCAGTTTTCGGTTTTCAATGTATATTTTAAGACAACAGAAGAAGTGATAGCTCGAGTAGTAGGCTCTCTAAGCCACAAACATCGTCACTGAGCTCGTAGGCACAGCAGTCTGCGCTTCTAAGGTGAGTGTTAATTTTATTTCACTTATGTCTGGTGTCAGCGAATCGATGGTTGCGCAATGTCATGCGTCACCATGAGCTTGAAACCATTTGAAAAAGCCTTCAATTTCGAAGACTTCTGAGTACTATTTAAAGTAACTTTATCAATGATGGAAAACAACTGTATAACTGCATGCTTAGGCTTTACAGATGTTGTTATGAAAAGTTAAGGCGTAGCTTTTGCCGTTTTGACAATGTGTGAAATGAGTTCCAGCAAAAAGCCCTGAGGGACTGTCTGTCCTGGGCAGAAGGGCTCTCTAGATTATGAGGGTTTGAAATGTTAATGATAACCGCATAGTTTACTGCAGCTGCTGAAAGTGGCATACGAATCACAGGTGGATCTTAAAAAGTCCCGAGGCCATTCGCAAGAGTCGACTTTGTTCCCAAGTTCCCAAGGCGAGCAATCGTCATTATGCGCACGCTCATTGGTCTAGCGCTGATCGACCTCCGCCAGGAGGTTATGCATTTCCGCAAGGATGCTACGCACCTCCGCAAGGTGGCTACGCACCTCCGCAAGGAGGCTACGCACCTCCGCAAGGAGGCTACGCACCTCCGCAAGGAGACTACACACCTCCGCAAGGAGGTTACGCACATCCGCAAGGAGGTTATGCACTTCCGCAAGAAGGCTACGCACCTCCGCAAGGTGGCTACGCGCCTCCGTAAGAAGACTACGCACCTTCGCAAGGAAGCTACGCACCTCCGCAAGGAGGCTACGCACCTCCGCAAGGAGGCTACGCACCTCTGCAAGAAGGTTGCAGTCATACGTGCCAATATAATTCGGTCGCTCTGAATAATGGTAGACACCAAAATAGACTTCGGGAAATGCCTACCGGTCTAATGCAAGGCAACAAATTCAGACGAACATTGGACGCCAACGCACTTCGTCCCCCTCTCGTCAGAAATAATAAATGACGTAAGTATTAACTCAGTTCCGTTCAGTACTGGTTGTCTCTCACACTTTTTGAGATCAGTGGGAACAAATGGAAGACCATGTGTGCATTCTGAAAAAGCAGCTACTGCATCTCTTTTCCTTCACTTTGCTTCTCGACGCGATCGGCAGCGTCTCGCATGTGCCAGAGTCTGCTCAAATGGCATCCTATCTTATACTACTAATACGAGTTTGTATGTATGGATGGTTGTTTCTCTTTCACGCAAATCTACTGATCCGATTTGGATGAAACTTAAAATACCTATATATTGTTTGTGACCTGGATTTACATAGGCTACCTTTTTTCCCGGAAAATCAATGGGATCCAACGGGACGCGAACGAAGTCACGGCCGGAAGCTAGTCAGTAATAAACAAAAGGAACATGCTACTGCATCTCCAACTTTTATTTCATTGATGTTTCTTGTTCGCAAAAGCGACTGCTCTGTACGTCCAATATTCAACCTGAAGGCATTGCTTTTTACAACCAACAGATTGGTTGAGCAAAATCGACCTTTCACAAGCTTATGTTATCCTTCCAGTAACCCGCAGCCACAGAAAGTTTCTGTGCCTAATCTATCGCAAGAGACTGTTAGAAATGACCTGTTTAAGCCCAAAAACTATTACGACTCTCACAAATTAGGTAGCACTTATTGCCCAGGCAAAAAGATAGTAGTTTACAGCACTGTAACCAAGACCCTAGAAAAGTTAGTCTGGTTAATGAATTACAAGACCCATCTAGGTAATTCTATTAAAAGCTCTAGTGTTGTTGGGAATCTATTGGGATCCTTAGGCAAAAGCCTTCCGGAAGAGAAGATGTCCGCGCTCTTAGGTAATATATATCAGCTTCTGCAGAAGAGGTGTGCAACACCCAAAGAGCGTCAAAGCGTCGTCGGTCTGTTCAATTTTTGCCAGCTTTTCAGTTCTAGAAGGCAGGCACCGTGCTGTTTTGAATATTCTCAACGAATCTGTAGACTTGCACATGAAAGTGTTCCTTAAGGTAAACATTTGATATGGTGGTTCAGAAATTGAAGGTTACGACGGATGCGTCAGATATTGCGTAAGGAGCTCGACTGAACAACCTGTTGTTGACAAGCCTGAGGCCATAAGCCGAAAGGAACTTGCATTCTAATCAAAAATCGACATCATTTTTGGCTCCTGAGTAGTCCTGAGTCACAGTATCTATACTCTGCTAATATCAATCGACAACAGATTGGTTATAGCATATTTCAGACACGAAAGAGGAAGCAAATCAGCTGCACTCATGGTCTTGACATACCTACAGCTTTTTCAAAATTTTAGACGATCATCAGTTCCATATAAACATCTTCCACGTTCCAGGAATTTACAACAGTCACACCAATCACCTGTCGAGACTGCGCGTGGCTCCGGAATGGCATCTATCTCCGTCAGGAATGCACTCACAGAGGCTTCTCGAAATGAGGTCCTCCTAGAATCTGCTTGTTCGCTTCCAGTTTGTCAATTGTTCGACTTATCAATCGATCGATCGATCGCCTTGTTCAAGCTCATGTGGTAAGCAATTACGTATCACTGGAATTACAACTTGCACGGGTTGTTTCCACCTCCGCACCTAATACTTAGAGTATTGGGTTACCTAAACCATGCCTGGGGGATGTATTTGATAGTAGGCCCACGCTGGGAGCGCGTTTTTTAGCGCATGGACTTCAAATGTCGCGGCTTAGCAGCCCCATTCACCCTTCATCACCTAGACCGAGTTCTGATCGACACCGCGACAGAAGTATCACCTCCGAACGTCCTCGAAATGACTCTGGAGGTATGGAAATTTGGGGGTGGTCTAGGCTACTAGAAGGCAGCCTAATCTCCTGAAGAGGTCGTGGCGGCCTGCAACTCGAAAGTTCTAGTGTTGCTACAAGATTAATTCTAGAAGTACAACCGGAAGCGATCTTGCTAGGTTTTTATAGGACTTATATTTTTAGTCACAATCTTGCATACAACACAATATTACCGTATAAATCGGTTGTGTCAACTTTATGTAATCCAGAAATTTCTGGCCAGCTAAGTTTACATGTTCTTTTAAAACATATTTTAAAATATCCTTTCAGTTTGCGATACAAAGTCCCCAGTTTGGATCATTGATGAACAGAAAAGTTATATTGCTAAAATTAATATTTTTCAGGTACAAAGACATTCAATTGTCTTTCTAATTGTTCTAATGAAATGTGTTCTGGGAGGAGAATTCACGATTTGATTTCTGAGAATTGTTCGTTATCTCTGCCAAACTCATTAGTTTTATGGCCTGCATTCGCTTCAAAAACAGATTCAGTTATTCCAG